>JBBMOL010000012.1:2875112-4312668 GCA_037954665.1 Laguncularia racemosa
CTATTTACTTGATATTGCAAGCCTCAATACTTGATCAAAATCCATTATTAGTAATCAAAGGGACTTTTTGAACATTTTTTTTATAAGGAAATTAAAATTTTGTGTCAATCAATTCACTCCCCTCTTGATTACTAACTAGAGCCAACACATTTGTGCTAAGGGAGTGTATTTGCAATGCTTATATTACATGTGTTTTCCAATGTGGCAGGTGGATGATTGTTAGAGAGGAACTTGACAATTGCAATACATGATAGATGAAAGCAAATAAATTTTTACTCTTTGGATTATTTACAAGTTAATGAGCTAATTTCATGTATTTAGATTATTGTTGTTTATTGTTTGTGTATGAAGGTTTAGATAATCAACTTAACGACTATTCAACTATTAAACTATGTTCGTGATTCATGCCTATACCAAGGTTGAACTCAACTAGATAAATAAACCGTAGATTAGAAACTCGTTTACTTAGAGGTAATATAGAGATAATAGAATAATTATCCCTCGATTACATTCTTTTACCTTATTTACTAAATAAATTAGTTTAGAAGTTTTTATTCTAGGTAACTTTTTTATTTTCCTCTCTATAGAGAATAGATGTTACCTTTTCAATACATGATACTAAAATTGGGCTTGTATATGCTGTTTGTTATATGTGCATTAGTATATTTGTTAAAGTATATAAATAGCTTATAATACATGTGTGTTTACATGCCAATTTCTCACTATTGGACTTTGTAACTGGCTCATGTTTAGGATTTTTTTTCTTGCTAAACCAGTTATAACTATTATTATTAGAACCAAAAGACAATTCAATAGCCATAGACTAAAGTTGTAAACAAAACAAGTTCTCTAGGAAATTAGCCAACATTAGCTACAATCAAACTCAATTGCTCCATCTAAGAGCATCCTTACATTCAGTAGTTAAGAAGTTCAAAATATTAATAGAAGGTTGAAATAAAAAGTCTTCATTAGCATTAGATCTTATTGCACATTTTGCTAGTTAGTGCCCATCATCATTCTGCATCCTACTCATCCATTGAACTTTCACCTTCAACATCTAGGTCAATTCCCTACATAGTAAGGTAATATTAAGGAGAAATTCATTATTTACCATGTGATTTAGGTTGTTGACCCACTTATAGGCATCATGGGAATCTATTTCTACAATCACATGTTTCTATCCCCATTTCTTAATTAGGTGTAAGTTTTAGTAAATACTCTATATCTCAGTTTCAAGGATTGATAGGACTGGTATTTTTTGCAAAAAGCCTCCTAAGCAAGCTCCTTTGTTGTCTTGAGCAATTCCACTTGCCCTAGAGGCAATGCATTAAAAAACTAGCAACTATAGATGAATTTAATTTAGATTTATGTGGATAAATTAATATCTAGTCAACTTGAAAAAGATAAATAAATAAATAAATTTCTATTTATATCATACTTTGAAGGCTATTATGGTAGTTATGAAATTTTAGGTTCTCTTGTAAATTAAAATTGCTATATTTCTTTATATTTAAGAAGAATTGAATATGAATGTTTGAAAAAAAAATCTATATGTTTAGTATACCATTTTTTATGAGTTATAAAGGTAGGTTTTAAAGTCTTGTATGTTTTTGCCATGCGTAAGAATATAAGTCAGATGTAAGTCCTTTAGAATTCAGGGGTGGCATTTTGAGGACTATGTTTGGATTGAGTGAACAAATTATTAGGGGATGGAAAGTTGGAATTTCAAGATCATTTTCATTATTTGATAAGGGAAGAAAAGGGGGGAAGGAATGGATTTGGAAGGAAATATTTCCTTTTGATCCACAAAATTCATTTCCTTTCAATTTAGAGAGAATGAGAGGGAATTGATTTAAAATTACTTTATTAACCTTATAACAAAGGCAAATCTTACTAAGAACTCAATATTTTTTTTCTTCTAAAAGCTGTACAATCGATATTTCAAAGTTATTACTGTTAAAACGTAATGCAATAATGGCTGCTCCTTTTGGGCAAAAGGAAATGACATTCTTTACCGCTTTTTATAAACCAATCAACTGACCAAACTTCCATGAAGTTCTTTTCTCTTCCATTTCCCCTTTTTCCACTTTGATTCCCTTTAATTTCACCCACAGCAATCATGATGTATTCTTTATAGTTTTTCTTCTCTGTTTTCCGTTTTTCCACTTTGATTCACGTTAATTTCACCCACAGCAATCTGGATTTTTTTTTGTTTTGGTCGGGGGGGTGGGGGGCGGTGTTTCCAGTTATCTTTCTGCCTTTCAATGAAAGGTAACAGTGATCTAATAGAAAATGTGGCTCTGCTATTGTTAGTAATAACACTGCTTTATATATATATATATATGAAAACACACTCTTTCTACTAATTGTTTTTGAAACATTCCCATTATTCTCTCTCGCTATATATATATATATATCATCTTAGATCATATTTTCCAATTACATTTATTCATGACTCAAAGCTTAAATCGCAGACTGCTATACAAAAAGTTCTATGACTTTATAACCCTAGTTCGTACAAGAACACTTACACGGTTATATGATTAAAACACATAATTATTATGTCTTTTACTATTTTTTAGACATATGTCAAGTTCTGTGATATGAAGATAGAGTAAAATAAGCAATGACCATAAAGTCAGGATTATTTTCAGTATTTTTAAATAACTAGTAGTGGAACTTCCTTTATTTTTGTGTTTTTTCACCCGCTTATGTCCTAATCCTTACTCTATTATGTATATGTAAGCATTCTATGATTAATATGCTGAGTATGCAATGATTTAATTTCGGCACACGCATCTTATATACATGTCTATTAGTATAATAACAATGATGCCTCGTTTCATCCTTTATTAAAGTTCATGAAAAATGCTTCAAATACTAAATCTAGATTTGCTGAAGCATAAGACACAATGACCCGGCTGGTCCCCTGGGTAGATCTAGGAGTTATTAAACTATCATATAAGTTGTTTATCATGCAAAAAAAGGTAAAAGTAGAAAAAAGAAGCACTTATCATGAAAAAGGTCAAAGTAGAAAAAGAAAGTGCATTGAGATTGATATTCATCTTTATCACAAAATGCTATAAAAGACAAGCCACTACGAGGAAAAAGATTTTAATGCACTAACCACAATGGGAACAGCTTCTCCTACAAATTGCCAGTTTTTTAATTCAAGGACTTCCTTGATATCTTTGTTTATTAACCTCAGCTTTACACATGTCGAAGTACCATGTGCTGAGACACTCAAGATTGACTTCTTTGCTTTTCCATGCGCACGCATATTCTTAATAGTTTACAAATGATTCTTCTAGTAATATGTTTATATATATATTTCTATTTCTGAATCTGTTGATTAAGAAATTGGGAACCCGCTAGCACTAACAGAATCATGAAAGAGACTTGAGTGCATGAATGAAGACAAAAGAATAGAGAAATTAACCTTAAGTGATATATGCGGCCACATGGAAATTTTACGTCCCAAAATTGATTTCTCAAATTTGTTTCCATCCATCATAACTTAACGTTCAAGTAAATTAAATGGTCAATACGGGTGTTTATTATCTAAATTATTATATGTTCAATCATTATTAGTTGGAACATCATTAAGATTTCGTCAATATATATGAATCTTATGGTCCCATTTCTTGGCAATAATTTGTACGAGTACTACACCAATAGTGTCCTCATCGATAGGCCAATTGAACTGTGTGTTAATGTGTACATGACAAAAATTATATAAAATTGCATATGCATTACAGTGCTAAAAGGGTTAAGGATCAATGAACTAAAGTAGTGTATCCCATACCAAAAAAAAAAAAAAAAATGGTTTAAAGAGGATCATAAGGTCTTCAGTGGTTGAATTTGTTAAAAAGTTGATGTTGAAATATATGGACCTGAGACATGTATGCGCTAATATATATGTAAGTTAATTATATGATCCCTATAATTTTGAAGGATTCTCCCATTCATCATCTCCTTTTGAATATTTTTATTTTTATTTACTTATTTATATATTTTTTAAGAGGCTGGACATAGATGACATGTTTGTAAAGATAAAATATACAAATACTATCTCAAGTATAGATAAGTGCAATGGAATTTCAAAGTTTTCGTATATTTTTTTCCATTGAAATCTAGTATAAGGTTGGTGTTGGGTCTTAAGACCATCGAGATGCAATTGCTTCTTTACATGCTCTCACGCAAATATGAACATCAACTGCTTTAGGATTCTACTGGTACAGCTAAGAAGACAGAGTTATATAGTAATAAAAGAAGGTCAAAGAGGTCTAGAAGAATCCCAAGCTATCAAGAAAATTAATTGCCAAAAAATATAGTCAATAGAAATTGAGTATATTCAATAAATTCTATAACAAACTTAGATGATAGAAATATAAATGGGAAAACATAGATAGAGTTTATCACTTTTAATACTCCAAAAATTCCATGTTCTAAAGAGTCGTGTCTGGCATTCGAAGTTCAAATTTTTTTTCCAAATTCTTTCATCATTCAACATCTTGCAAGAAAATACAACTAGGGCACACTAATCAGAGTCATATATTTAGATCACAGTAGGTAACAAATAGAAACTGTAAATAAAGTGCCAACACGAGAAGAACAAGCCAAAACATAAGAAACCCAAGAAAACTCAAGAATGCGAAGAAGAAAACATATCAAAATATTACCAACAGTTTTAAATGGTAGATAGAGAAATTACCATAACATCAAAAGTATATATTTGCTAGGCTTAAGGGTTGCTACCGAAGAGATAAAGAAGGGTTGGGCTTGATAAAAGGATGAGCCTTCCTATAGGCCTGTTATCTACTCACTAAAATTTATAAATATAAGTAAATTCTCCAATTCATAAAAACTTACATAATATTGTAAAATCCAATAATATTTCAATATATCAACTAGGGAGGGTTATATAAGACAAAACATAGATATTAAATGTCTCGAAATGATAAAAACCACCAATGGTCTTTGAATAACATGCCAACTATTGCTGAGTTATACTAAAAGCCGTATTGGTTGGTAGGATTATTATCACTCAAATTACTAATACACACCACCATGCTACATCATATGCCGAACTCGCACTACTAAGCCGTAGCTATTGCAAACTGTTGAAGTAATCCGCATCCTCAAATTCATCAGCACTTTAAAAATAAAATCCTAAAAGGAATGAGTTATAAGAAAGCACCACCATGCTACATCATATGCCCAACTGCATGTATGCTTAACATATACATACTATTGCACATACGAGTCAAAACAAAATTTACAAGCCAAGTTATTTTTATTGCTCAAATAGGGGCAACAAATCAATCCTAGCACCAAGGGGTGGGTCATCACCGATATCCAAGATATACATATCCATTAAATAAAACACTAATTATCTCATATTAAAATAATCACCACACTATAAAACATTATTTGTAATCAAGCCACGAAGACAAGACTTTCTATGGTTCTGTCTAATGTTTTAATAAGGTCAATGTAATCTTTAATCTCACAATTAATTTATATGTATTAAATATTTATCATTGATTACTGTTAAATCTCTATTATTAATACATAAACTAATTATAAGATTAAGAGCTGAACCTATCTCATAAAAAACACATATGAAACCATAGAAAATTTCCATTAGAATTATTGGAGTAAGCCTACTCTAGTGAAATTGCTCTTGCTCATTCTACAGCTTTATCAGTGAAGTTTTGCCATCACAACCAATAAATAGTGAGTTATATCATCGTGCAAGTACCTTGCATCACATTTGACTTATGTGGTAAATTCTGCCGCACAATTTTATATTTTTTAAAAGGTTTAATATTTAGGATTTTCGACTTTTTAAATGATAATAGGGATAATAATTTATTTTTCTTATAAGAATTTACTTTTTGATGAAAAATACATTCAAAATTAAAAAATTGCTATAAATAAAAAAAAATGAAAATGAAAATATGAAATAATATAGTAAGAAAAATGAACAAAAGATAATTTATTATTCCCAAACATATTACAAGTGCAATCAACATTTTTTCTACTAAAACAAAAATAATTTACTCCATATAATTTTCTAGACGGTCCACTAGGATGATTTCAATATGGCTCCGCTGTATGTAGCCCCTTAATCTCTAAAGATGGCATTGGTAGTAACATTGCCTTGGACCTAAGACTAAGAATTACCATATGGGGCCGACTAGTAGTATAGACCATGTAGGTGCAGTAGGGATGATGTGGTAGTCGTCATTGATTAAGCAAAGGTGGCAAGGACCTGGGAGGAATGCCTACTAGGCGAGTGAAAGGAGAGCGCCTGTTTACGATTCACTAGGAGGGGCCTGGTGTGCATGTGCATATGTCATATGCGTTACAGTGCCAAAAGGCTTAAGGATCAATGAATTAAAATAGTGTATCACATAAAAAAAAGGGGTTAAAATGATTGATCATATGTTAATGTGTCGCATTCGCTTTGGCATCCTATACAAACACCAAGCGATTACTTATTTGCTCGACTTTTATTACTAGTAGCAGTACAATTTTATTGCTTTTGTTTTCATTAATATTTTCTAACACTATATAATTGTTTTTGTGTTGGGAAAACTAGATATTTTAACTGATAAATTCATAACTCTTTTTTTATAATTATTGCTACATATGTATTGCTTATTATATTAGGTGCTAATAAATTCAAACAACATCATGCATTGTTCCATGACTATAATCCCTTAAACATGTATCCATGGCATATATGCATGAATGACTAAACATTGAGTCTCATTTTAAATACATAAACATATGCAACATACCTTATGCATGTATTCATGCATATATAGTTCATAATTCCGTTATTCATGCATGCTCATTTATTTCTTGGTATTAGACACATTAACAATTATAATGGATATATATAAAGTTATAGCTTATCAGTATCATGAGATTGAGCTATGGCATTCTGATTAAAAGAAAACATTTGCATGAAAAATGCTACAATGTAATGAATAAATATACTTTACTTTCCCAAAAAAATGTATTCACTTGATTTTTTACAAAATAAACATGACATAAAATTTATTTTAAAAAATGCCGAGAAAGAGAATATAATTTAAAAAATAGAAAAAACTAAAGAGACAACATTTCTCCAAGATTACATAAACATGCACACACATATATGTATAATTATAAAAGTTAGCTATGATAGTTAGAAAAAGGTTTTTATAAAAAATTATAAATCCAAGAATCAATAGAAAATTTTCAATAATTTGGAAAATAAAAGGATGTGTTCCACAATAATTAATATTTCGGTGTTAAATATATACATTACACTTTGAAAAAAGAAAAGCTATTAATTTTAATAATTAGATGAAAGTAAGATAAGATAGTTTGCCATTTCATAAAAAAATATATATATATATATTTTATAGGAAGTTGCATATAACTCTCCTAAGCTTTGACCTAAGTACGAATATAATAATATAAAAGATATTTACTTTTTTTAATTTAAAAAACACACTAGGTTCATAATTTAAGAAGAATAATTTATAATATTTGAAAGTTTACAGTGTATATCAATACCTAGGTCTTTCTTTCTTTCTTTTTTTTGTCTTTTTTTTTTTAGTCATCGGCTGATTGATCTATGCCACTGCATGTAATCGTCATGTACACCACTAGGGCCCTCCATGTGAACCACTCAATCAACCTGCTGTTCCGACATATGTATATACAATGCATATTGGACCAACCGATTAACATCAATCCTCCCTCGTAGGTCCATTCAATGGAGCTCCAACTTCATGTTTACAGGCTGTGGGATATATTAGAACCCACCAAACTGCATGGCCACTTGGTTGGGGAAATGCCACTCAACAATGTGGAAACATATTGGTGGCACCCAAATCATCCAAATGTGCATGTCGCCTTTGCAAAAATCAGGTTTCCCATTGTACAGCTCCCATTCCACCTAAAGGATAGGAAATTATATTTAGTGTAAACAATCAATATGATGAATTGAAAGAAAAAAAAAATAGGTTACTGAAATACCTGTGCCGTGTTTTGCCCATCGAACACATCTCAATATATGCCGACAACGTAGGTTGAGTGATACTAAGTATCCTTCCTTGTGTTCTAACATAGCGCCAATGGATTGCTAGATTCTATATATAGTCCGTGCCAACTAAGGGGTATTATTTGAGGAAATCTATCATAGGCCTATACCTATAGGAGAATGGCAACCCCTCCAATCTCGTGTGCCGATGGTGATGACACAACACAAAGTTGGTAATATAACCAAGCTAAATATGCAGACCCCCAACTATACATCTCGATAATGTCAAAATGCTCCAATGAGGTAACCACATTGCGTAGACAAAGGTGTTAGATTTATCGAAAAAGATAAATCCCCTTAGTAGCTACATTATGTACGCATGTGTATATTGATGGATTTGCTTAGCATCGGCGTCATGTGGGAGTATCCAAAACATATCATGCAACCACGTACCCCCCTTACCGCTAGGCCCCAACTTGCCCCTAGTAATTGTTCACATATCGCACTATAATCTAGGCAACTACTCCTTGTAACTACCTGACCATCAACGAGAAGTCCTAATTGGATCTCCACGTCTTACAGGGTGATAGTAAACTCCCTTGTTGGCATGTAAGATGTGTGCGTCTCTAGCCTCTATCACTCTACTAATGCTTTAATCATGTACCAATCCAATTGAATAGCAGGTGGCTCACATTTTTTAATCTCACCAAATGTAGGTATGGCTCCATTTGAGGATCGAAGGGGATGGTGTGTGAAGACCTAGGCTTAACCAGTTACATTGTAATAGTGTACACGTGATGTAAAATGAATATATATATATTATATATTATATATATTATATATATATATTACGATGTAGGCATGAATATACATATATATACATATAAGGAACACACAGATAAATATAAATATGTATATAATTATAATTATATTAAAAATGATATACATATGTATATATGTATTATATATATATATAGTTATATACATATAATAAGTTATAATATGTATTATATATATATATAGTATTTGGAAAACTAATAAATAAATAAATAGAAAAACAAAAAAAACAAATAATAAAATAATATACAATAAGCTGGTAAGTTATTTAAGGGTAAATTAGAAATATAATAAGGTAAAAGTAGGCATTAAAGAGAGATAAAAATTTTCAAATGTCACAAACCCATAACTTTCTCCATTTCATTTGAATTTTCTAGGCAAATTATAATTGAAAATTTCAACATGCAATTATCAAAGGAAGATGAAGAACAAGATTGAAGTAGAATGCAACAAGAATTTGAAGAAATAATTGAAGAAATTGAAGAAAAATCGTAATTAAACAGGTGAGGATCTAGTCTGTTCAGTCGAAGGGGTTAGGGTGGAGTTGCTACTAGGCCGAGCTAGGGTTAAAGGTTTTGGTGGAGAAGGATTCCAGCCGACATAGTGGTGGCCGACATTGGTGGGCAGAAGCAGGTGAACGGAGCTACCCCTAGTAACACTCGAAATTTTTTATTTTTGTTAAAAATATTAAATGTTGATGAAAAACTATTATTTTTGGTATTCTAGCATAAATTTATATGTATATTAACATGGTAATTCTATTTTTAGTGAAATTTGAATTGAAAATATGTGGTCCTTAAGAAATGTCCTATTCTGATCGAAAATTAAATTGGAAAATAAATAGGGTAAATGATGTAGTTTTGATGTAATTTTTAATATATACGATATTGTAAGAAAATGGTGTATATATGAGGTTAAGATGGAATTTAAGGGTTTGGAATACTGAATTAGCAATTTAGGGTTTAGTAGAGTAAATGGAGTAACATTGATTGGTATATTGATGATTCAGGCATTTTTGTTGAGTGAGGAGGACATAGGAATTTGGCTAGTGTAACTATTGGATTGGCATATATTGTTTTAGGTGCGTGCCCCCTTAACTCCTCTCTTGGGTACAAGTGGTCGATAATGTAGACCACTTATTGTTAGCTGAAATTACCATGTACAATCACTTATTATGATCATTGTAGGGGGATTGTTAGATTATATTGAATTGCTAATGGTTGATTGTGTGTCATGATATGGTTGGATTATGAGAAAAAGGGAACATTCTAGAAATTCTAAAATGAGGGTTAGATGCGAGATTTGATTGTACTGTTCCTGATTGTATGTGATGTAATGAACATAAATTGTTGAATGCCTTATGATTGTGATGTAATGCTTGGTCATTATTAGCTTATTGGATGGGGTTTGTACAATTGGTTGGGTTCATACTATTATTATCTCAATAATGATAAAATATCTAAATGGATAATAAAATGGAAAACCGATCATTGACATGTATAACTTCATTAAAGTTTATCAAATTGATTTTGGGACTTGAATAAATCAAATGGGGCTTAAGCTGTAAGTACCTACTAACCTAAAATATTTAATGTAAGGAAAGTCATGTTCTCTACCTAGTAAGTTTGTGGTATGACCTTTGAGTGGACTCGAATAGGTTTGAGGCACGGTTGATGAACTAGCCTGGTTCAGTGACCTATGGGGATCTGATCACCCCTTTTGTTCAAGGCAGGTGAAAGGCGAACCGAATGTTTCTAATTAAAAAGAGTATGTAAGGATGCCTTAATTGGTTGAGAAAATATTGAGTTTTGAAAAGTACATAAGGGTAATTTATCTACTAGTTGACAAGCTCTGCTTAGGTGAATTGAAAAGTAATTGTGACCTATGAGTAAATAGAAAAGACTTAAAATGGTCTCCAATGAAAAGGTTATGAGTTTAGTAAAATGGAATTATAAGGAAAAGTTCATTAAGTAAGATCATGGTGATGTTAAAATGTAAGAAATTGAACTGGGTTTCCTGTGAGTATAGCTTTAAGTTGAAAAATTGCTTGCTTTGAGTAATCACTTCTAAAGTATTTAATAATATTGTTGGTTACTGTTATGTGATTTTATTATTTAATTTTGCTAGTTGCTTGATTATGTACTCACTTTGCTTCTTAAGAAGTCGAGGGGTTAGTGTTTTGCTAACCTTAAGTACATGTACTAAAGAATAAGTTGCTAAGGACTTGGGTTTTTGGAGAGCATCGGTAGAGGTAAATAGGCCTTTAGTTTCCATTTTGAACCTTTGTTATTTTGTAATAGGATGTCCTGTACATGATGTTGTAGCGCTTGTAAATATGAACTACAGGTGTTGATCTTCGAATTGTAATGTGAATATATGTATGTATAAGGTTGGATTTGTAATCTTTTTAAGTTACTTAGGTCTACAGGATTAATCATAGGCTATGCCTACTTACAGGAAATGTAGATCACGATGATATATATATGTGATGTGACAGGAGATTTTGAGTACAAGCATTTAGATATGATGTGGATTTTGAAACGATAGCGTTGATAGCATCATTCTATAGGATGTTTATAGAATTACATATAAGTTGGAATTACAGGTTCAGGATTAGTCAAATTTACTTTATCTCTAATTCGGAAACAGCATAGCAATCCTCTTACAAGTACCAGGAAAAGTTATAGGAATGCTGAACAGGTTTAAGAATCAAATCCAGTAGGTGGGTTGCTACATGGTGCACTTATTGCGACAAAGTGACAACTGGTGGCATCGAATAGCGAGAGTTGATTGATCCTATAATGATCATAAGTAAAATGTTATACTATTCGTAATGCAACATAAACTAATCAATAAGTAAAAAGTCATTTATCTCTCCATCCTAGATAGCCTATGATTAATGTCCCTCCTACTGCATCAAGACTGAAAGATCAAATAATTTAGGTTCTATCGATTATGCAATATATATATACATATTAAAAAATAGTACATGTTACCATTAATATCAAAATATTAATTAACGACTTATTAGCGACTATTTACTATCTGATTAACAATTAATTAATAGCAACTAAAGTTTATACCTACTTTTATAATAATAGACAAAAATATTATATGTACAATCAATACCAAATTTTTTTAATAATTAATTTTATGATGATTAATTAATGACATATTAACAACTAATTACTATTAATTAATAACAACTCAATTTTACAATTACTTTCACAAAAAACACACAAACATAAATATATTAAATTTACAATTAACATAAAATTTTTCACTAATTGTACTTAATGACATATTAACGACTAATTACTTTTAGTTAATGGTTAATTAACGACGATTTGATTTTACAACAACTTCTACAATAATAAACAAATATATTACATTTACAATTAATATAAAATTTTTCATTACTTAATTTTCTAACAATTAATTAAGGACACATTAACAACTAATTACTATTAAGTAATAGTTAATTAACAACAATGTAATTTTACAACTATTTATACAAAACACAAACATATTACATTTATAATCAATACAAAATTTTTTACTAATTAATTTTATAACAATTAAGTAATGACATATTAACAACTAATCACCTTTAATTAACAGTTCATTAACAGCTACTTAGTTTTATAACTAATTGTACAAAAATATACACATATTTTATATTTGTAGTCAACATAAAATTTTTCACTAATTAATTTTCTATTAATTAATTACTTGCATATGAATGACTAATTATTGCTAATTAATAGTTAATTAACAACAATTTAATTTAACAACTACTTTTACAAAAATACATTATAATAACACGCAAAGATAATTCATTATAATCAATACAATGGTTTTTCCTAATTATTTTTCTAATGATTAAATAATGACTAATTAAGTACGAATTACTTTATCATTTATGATTACTTTTACAATAATTTTCACAACTATAAATTAAGACATTTCATTTACGAAGAATACTAAATTTTCTTAATAATTCATTTGCTAATCTTAATTAATGATATATTAACAATTAATTAATTACCAATTAATGATTAATTAACAACTACTGCTACTTCAATAAAAATAGCGGAGTAAAAATAATGACACTTACTTTTTTATACATTTATACAAAGTAACATAATAGCAAAAAAAATTAATTTTTCTCAAAAAAACAAAAACTGAAATCTTGCTTTGCCGAAGAAGTTGAAAAATGTTTTCTAGATATTTCTACAGATGTAGTTCAATAAGCTAAACCTATGTAAAACAGAAATTAAAAAAATAAAAATTTTCAAACTGTGAGAAAGAATGAAACTTGCAAAGGAAATTCAAATATATAAAAATGAACATATGAGTTAAGGATTTGTATTTATATTACAAACTGTCAATAAATTTTTTTTTTCTGTACATTGAAAATCACATGTTGTGGTACTATATAAATTAACCGTATCACTTTATAATAATTTTTATAGATTTATAGTATAGGTTTATTGAATTTCATCATAGTAAAAAAAAATATTCTTTAGTACAAATTGTATTAAAGGCACATACTAGTTTGGAATTTTTTCTAACACTGAAGTCGCAAACCGCATTTGTATCTTTAAAATATATTTTAGGAATAATTATTTTGAGTATAACATTTGCGAAACTCTTTTAAAAAAATTGCGATATTTTAGTGTGTTGCCCTATTTTTCCCTATATTTTAATTATTAGATATATACAATTCACTTAAAAAACTAAAAACTAGAGGAAATTAATAAAATTGGAAAAGTTAATATTTGATGTTTTGCATAACATAATGTTACACTTTAATTGTTTAGTGCAAGTATTATACTTGAAGAAAATAAAAAAGAATATGGACATATAGAAAAAAAAATCCCAAAATAAAATAGCAAAAATACATTATAAAATTTGGTCAAAAGAGTACAACATTAAACTTAGGGAAAAAAAAAATACAGACATAATCACCATGACATGATGCATACGTTGAAAATCTAGAAAATGAAGAACTTGGAAATTAGGAGGAAAAAAAAACTTAAATAAACAACCAATACTATATAACCAATAAATGATTCCAAAGAACATATTTTAACGGAAAAAAGAAAACATATAGACACATAAAAGAATACATAATTTCTTGATTTGATTGAAAAATGACATATAATGTAGTGAGACTTCCTTTCTAAAATTACCTTATTCTAAGTTTTTTTTTATTTTATATCAAAATAATATAATTAGTATTATTTCAAAAAAGAAAAAGAAAAAATAGAGAGAGAGGATGGAGACAATCTAGAAGAAGAAGACGACTTATGAGGGAAACAAAGAGTAGACATAAACACAAAAACAAACACAAACACAAAGATAGAGGAGTGCGGAAGGAGAGAGAGAATTTTGAATATGTTTGCACATTATGTGGTTTTTTCTTTTTTTTTGCAGGACAAATAATTTTGGTCGGCGAGAAGCAAGCCATTATGCAGAGAGAAATCTCTCCACGTTTTGACAACCCGCTTATCCACAATTGAAGTATTATCAATACTTAGCTATAGATCCTTTTATTACATGACATCTAACCTACAAAATACACCAACGTATACCTAGTCCATCACTCACATATCTAGGATAACCATCAAGCTTGACATTAACCACAAACAAGAAATGTGTTGAACAAATCTTGCGAGGGTTTGATTAGAATAGAAAGGGTAAAAAAAAATTATAATGACTAATTGAATCAATATAAGATGAATCTAAGGGTGGACAAAGAGAAAGAAAGTCATGGTTCTTCTTTATTTAAAGATGCAAGCCTTAGTGTTAGGGATAAAGACATAAGCTTGTTTAATTTGTGAAAATGTTAGATTCCAACTAAAATAGTTACGTAAGTGTCATGTGAGTCTTGTGTTATATATAGCTTTATGGAGTGATGTAGAAATAGCATGCAGTAGAATGATTAGGAGAGAATGAAAAAGGAGAGGAATAGATAGTTTTAATATCTTAAATGTACAAGTTATAAATAAGGGAGCTTCGAAAACCTTTGGTTGACCTTACAACTTATGTGATTAAGATTAGTAATTGCCTAAGTCGCTTATTTGATCTTTAAGAATAGAGGTTACACTGCAAAGCATTGTTTATTTGATCTTTAGAATTATGTCAAATAAAGATGAATAACTGAGTATTTATAAACTCTTAAACTTGATGACACTTGTTAGATCACCTTAGTGATCAATGGATGAGATGAAGTTTACTCAATTTAAGGTGATCCTAATAAGCGTATTAAGCCAAAGGCTAATAACTTTCCTCATGAATGCATGAGCTTGCTTGAGAAAAGTTGTAGGTGAGTAGACTAGTACAATAATCTCTATTTTAAGCCCACTATATCAAATTTACATGAATCACCCCAATTATGGATTGGACTCCTTAGGCCCTACCACCTAACTAGAGGAGTCAAGCCCAAATAAAAGTGTACTTAACTCAATATCTTGATATAGCAATTTATTACTCCCTATAATTTATAGTACAAAGGTGTGGTAACAAACTACACAATGGTATAGTAAAACGGAAGCTTGATTTTTTACTTAAAAGAGGCTACACTTCCAAGAACTCTAAACTTTGATATCATGGTCTAGAAATGGATAAAATAGATTGTTTTCCGACCAACAAAAGGATTACAATAAATATTCTTACCATTTTTAGTTCAACTACAACCTTAGAGTTCACCTAACACATTGTGTACTTTGCTGAATAGAAGAAAACTGTAATATAATAGTTTGAGAAATAGAATAGAGCTATAATAAGATTATTATTTGTTAATTTTGATTTTAATGTGGGTACTTTAAGGGGGAAAAAAAATCAATTATTGCATTGAATTTTTTTTTTTGGTAGGTTTACGTAATGAATGACTATTCAATATTTTTTATAATAGAAATTTTTTATGAATTACTATTATGAGTCTAAATAAATAGACATTTAGTATTTGCGGAAAGTAGGTGACTTCACAACATAGTAGATTACATTCAAAACATTAGAGGCAATAATGTTCACCTAAGATTAGCTTTAACAAGAAAGTAATAGCAAGTGACTCTACAATTCTTTCTTTCTTTCTTTTTCTTTTTTCTTTTTTGACTAGAGCTTCTTCAATTAGACCTAGAGATGAAACAGTTTTGACATGTGAACTAACCCAATAAGATGGGAACCCAATTCCATGCTAGATGGGTGAATCTTAAACTACCCATAAACCCGCTAAGTCTATAATAATTACTCGTTGAAATAAAAAAAAATAATAATCCTTGAAAAAGAAATTAAAAAGTAAAAACATAATTGAATAAGAGAAAATTTAAACCAAATCTATATGAATTAGGGAAAATTCTTTCCCATTTACAATATTTTTGTATTACTTTTAGAAGCACAAGAAACAAATATAACTTTAAAGCATGTTTGATTTGTTATATATAAATTTAGATTGAAAGGAACTTCTTATTTCTTAACAATATAATACTACTGTCTTATGATCTTTCTAGGATTTTTCCTCATTTTCTAATATTACAACTCAATATGGATATAGTTTCATATAAATAAATGTAGATCCTTTTCAACTTCTAGCTTGCAACTACATGGTTTTTTGGCTCAAAGATTTTTATTTTTTAATTTTTAAAGTTTAAAACTTACTTTTTCATTAAGAAAATTCGTTTAGGTTAGTTGATGAGTCCAAGATCCATACACCAAAACCTAGGGATTTGATGGGTCCAAGGATCCGACTTAGGGTAGGTCATTTTCGTTTCCCCATTATGATTATTTATCAAATTGAATCGAATTGCAAAATACAATTCTTTTATATTTTATTTTAGTTTATAGTTTGGTTTAGATATGGTTCAAATAATTCATAGTTCAATTTGAAAGGTGGAACCGAACCAAACCACTTGAACACAAAACAAATCGTTTCTTATTAAAAACTAAAAATTAAGTGATATTTTATAGTTTTAAGCCCTATTTAACATTTTTTATCTAATCTTAATTACTCTTTTCTTTTATGTCAACTTTCATTATACTCTTAATCTCTACAATCTACGTTTTTTTCTTTACCTTTGTCCCTTATATCTCAAATAAAAAAATGTATCTTCATATCACCTAAGATTATATGACTTACATTCTTGTATAATGTTCTTCAATTTAAATATTAATATCTGATTAAAAACCTTAATAACTATTATTACTATTAACTAAAATAAAATATTTTTAAAAATGATTCAAATTAAATTAAACTATATTTTAAGTGTTTGATTCATAATTTTATATCGTTAAAAATGATTCAATTTATTAAAAGTTAAAATTGAATCAAATCATGAAAAACCCAATGATTGGATCGAAACCGTATGCCTAGCTGTACCATCTATACAATATGGTGAAGGCCCACTTAGTTTTAGTGGTTATCAAGAAGACACCGAACAAGATGACGCACTCAATTGGTCCAATTACGTTTGTCGTTCAAATTACTACGCATATACACCCCTTTTCTTTTTCTAATCTCTAAGTTGAAAATTGGTTTAAGTTTCCTAGTGGAGTTCATCCCTGGAATCTACAAGAAGATAGTTGTGGAACATAACTGAAGATAATCAATCAATGAATTATTTGGATGTCCTTTTTTATTTTTTTGGTTCACTAAACCACTAATCACTCGACATTTGGATAATGGTCACGTACCATGACAATTTGGAACTGCTTGAGGAATTTTCGTTTAATCCTTTTTGGGATTGACTAGGTAGCTACATCTAGATCATTATTATTAATATCTGGATATTGGTTATGTAGTATGATAGTTAGAAATTTTTTGACATATTTCTGTTAGACATTTTTATTTTGTATTGTTTATATATATACTAGAAATTTTCAATTTTCAAGGCATTCAATTAGATTGTTGCCAATTTTCATATTTTCTAAAAATACTCTTACCAATATTTTATAGATTACGATGGTTCTTCTTCATCTTCATCTTCATCTTCTTAGTCTTCATCTTATTCTGTTTTTTCTTTTTATATTTATTTTTTCCGAATCTATAACTCACCGATACGAATCCTCTTTCTCGACATCATTGACTGGATATGCTTGCCGTGCAGGTGATGTGACAAATTAGCTAAAGCACATCTTATGGTGAAATACGACAGCACATGTAACATTCACGATGTCTATTCCTAGAAAAAAATTAAAAAAAGGGCACACGATATCCTCTAGGTAGCCGCTTATCGACGCATACTTATAACGTTCTTTGAAAACGCCCCTCTTTGCAACATTTTCACAAGCTTAGATAATCAAAATGAAAATTTGAAAAGATGGAGGGCTAAATTGCAAATATATGTTGAGACACCTTTGACGCCTTCCTAGATATACTGTTCCTCGTAATAAAATATTATCTCTTTCATATTGTCATTAGTCTGGTAAATATTTCTTCTACTCACAATCATGTGCTCTCTATATGGGCAGTCAGTCCAGACTACTATGCAACAAGCCGACTTATTTAATTTATAGAAGAGGATTCTCTATGTAAAATATAAAGTTCTACTTTCATTCATTAAAATAACGAAAACAGATTTTAAAAAATAAAAAAAATGTACCCCATGATGCTTCTGCTTCCTTCTAATATGATTCACTTCTTGTACTGCAAACTTTTTTTTTTTTTTAAATAATTTTATACTCTATGTGTAATTAAACTTTAGTGAAAATTACGGGAATTTGGTTCCGTATATAACGTAATCCATAAAATTAATTGGCCCAATAATACTTATATTTGCAGATAGAAAACAAATTATTTTAAATTTTCCGTTTTTATCTTTGAACTAAAGTAGATATTGTGTTAGATTGATATCTAACCAATAGTTTAAAAAAAAGTACTAATAACAGGTTTAATAACTATCAATTAATTGATAATTTTTTTTTCTATTTTTCAATTTTTAAAAATCATTAAATCAATCCATCCGATTAAAAAATAAATAAAGAAAGAAAGAAAGAAAGAAAAGCTTTTGATTGAATGGAATTGAATAAAGAAATACTAAGTCTTCCCACATCAAATATGAAACTTTGGTTCTTCTTCGAGTTTGTACTTTTAAGCTTTGCTACAATTTATATACAATTATTGTCTAATAATTTGCTACAAATTTATATACAATTATTGCTACAAATTTATTATTCCTATGATTTGCTACAAATTTATATACAATTATTGTCTAATAAACATATTAATTATAGTTATGTTGTGTCTATTTTATGAAAATCATTCTCTACATGACATTTACTATAATTATGGCCTTAGAATTGCCATATCTGATTATAGCAAACTCTTGTTTTTTAATTTTAATTATTATTTTTGTCTTTTTTTATTATATTGTATCATTTTACACATTTAATATTATTTTTTATTATATTATGTAAATAAATATATTTAATATTATCATTTTATTAATTTAATTATTATAAACTAACTTAAAGCTAATACATGGATAGATGAAAAACTTAATAAATTTAATAATTTTTTTTTAATAAATTTAATATAAATCCATACAAAATTCATGAGTTGGACTTGGGCTGCGGTTTTGTGTTGGCTCACATATATTGTTATTATTATTATAAAGATCGAACAGCTTGCGTATACCAAGTCGGAATGACGAGTATACATAATATAAATCCTTTCCCCTGGCTATATAAATAAGAAGGCATGAAGATGAAATTCTCTCCTACTTATTAATGATAGTCCCCGCAATAGTTCATGAAAGGACGCACTCATATCATGGTGTGCCAGAATGATTGTTTTTTTTTAACTTATGGACACAATAATTGGATAGAATTGGATGTGAAAGGCAACGCGCCACCGCACTCAACACAATAAGCTGACTAAAGTATGAGGCATGTATAGTCTCATCAGATTCCAACATTAGTTTTATTTTGGTTACAATTATATATAAGTATTGGAACTTGTACCATATTAAAACCTATGAGACCCTATATAATTAGTTAAGTTTTATGGTTAATATTTGATGTCAAAAAGTCGCTTTGGGTTTCCAATTTTCAAACCTATAGTCACGACGAGCCTCCTACCAAGTTCTTTAAGAACCTATCTTGTTTAATATTAGTAATATTTATAATTTAATTTGATAAATATAAAAAAAATTCAACCATACTAGTCTAACTTAATTCACTATTTTAGGTTATATTTGATTGGATAATAAAATTTATCTTAGGTGTTGAATTTAGGTTGGTATCATGGATTAATATTTGCTATATTTTATTATTTTATATATTTATTTAATTTTTTAAAAATCCATATTTAATATATTTTACATTTATACGAGACAATAACTTATGAATTAAATATCATGAATTTGGAAATGCATAAATAATAATATTTTGGCTTAAAAAATATTTTAAAAATTTTACATGTTTCACAATATATCCCTACAATCTATAGATTTTATAATATATAAGTTCTATAATCATTTTAGAGGTTATATGATTGGTTTCATTTATAAATTTTAAGAATCAATACTTACAGGATAATAATACTTATTGTATTCACCTTATGTCCGTAGCTTATACGCTTACACACACTATAGCGATATCAAATATGTGGAAGAAATATATATATATATATATATATCATACTTTCTATAGAAAGGGAACCACGAATCCCTCACGTTCGAAGTAGGCACTTGCGCATATCTAAAAGAATATACATCAAAGGCTCAGAGTGAGAAGAAAGGTGGGATTTAGGCCCACAACTCATTAGCAAGTTGATAAAAACCCTAGGGTTTCCTTTTGTGATTGATGCATGAGGTGTTGCATATATTAGACAAGAGTCAAAGCAAGTTCAATTATTCGATACAAATCCCCAGCACCATAAACTCAACTTAGTGGGAAGAGAGAGAAACAGAGAAAGGTAGAGGGAGAGAGAGAGGGTGGGGACCCACAGAAATTTCCGGCCAGTGGTGATGGAGAGTATCAACTATCCACCCATCTCACTCCTTGGAATAGGGGGTAACTTTTCCATGTTACATGTTGCCCTAATGGCTAGTCGGTATGATATGCTCAATAATAGTGTGTCTGTCGGTATATGATGCTCTAGGCGCACTGTATAAGTACTTTGAACATGTGATCTGCAATAAACCGTATATGCCCCTGAAGACTCTCAATTGAACTAGAAAATAACATGGTATAACATATCTTATATATATATACTATACAAGTATGAATTATTTCTGGTACAACTAATTATGGGTTGAAGTGCCAGTTTTATGTGTTTCTCTACTCTCTTGACCCTACCCTACACTATAGGTAAATGATTTCAGTCAACCCACGAATCGAAGAATCTACACATTATTTGGTTTGACATTCTCGAGCTCCATCAATTGGCCTCAACTAATTAAACAACAACATGTGGGAGGCAAAATATGAACCTACACTTTAAAAATTTTCCAAATTCACTATATTCAATTATGATGATCATCAAAAGTATAGAGGGAAGAACTAAGGGGGAAAAAAAAAGTAAAAATGAAAATGAAAATCAATTTAAATTCTTATATGTTAAAGTTCAAGAACAAAGTTGTAGAGAGCATGTTGGATTGATTATGGAACTATTTGAGTTGTATGTCACAACTTGTTCCCTACCATTATTATAGATATTGATGTCCAGATGTGAGTGTTTCTGAGCAAATTATGAGACAATGAGGTGCATAACCATTAAACGCAATTTCCCATTAGAATAAGTTTATTTCTTAATGACAGAGACTAGTCGAAACGTTTTGGACAGTTAACGTCGGATCAATCTTTGTTACATAGATGAAGGTACGACTATGTGGTCGATTTGTACTATTCCTAATCCTCCACTGTCTTCCATTTCCATTGGTTCAAGCATTATTATAAGAGGAAAATTATTGGGGCAAAAAAAGTATAATATTAGCTGGGCATGACAACTTGCATTTATGCCATATCTCATGTCGAATCTTACACAGCTTGATTTCGAATCTTATACAGATTAATGTCTGAAAACCTCAATTCATAGGATTATCCATTTAATAAGTGGGGTTCAATCTCACATCCGTAACATAATACAATTAATTTACCCAAAAAAAAACAATACAGTTAAAAATGGTTTTGATGAGATTGACCTATTATTAACAGTAAAAGAAAATTAAGTGATATGAACAGTAAATTAGCAGCAGTTTATGAATAATTTCTACGGCGCTTATAAATATAATTAATGGCACTTATTAAACTTTGCGTTATAAAAAAAAAAAAAAACACAACTTGCTGGTGGTTGAAGTGGTGAATATATAATACTAGCAAAGTATATTTTATGACAGTTTTCCATATTGTAAATTTTAAAGTGTTTCCAATATATGAGTTATATATACAGTAGAATATATATTAAAAAATAAATAGAATTCCTATTAAAAGTTGGCAATTGCAATACTTATTCATAAATCATCGCTAAATTAAAGTCAGAGTTGATTTATTTTCTTATAGTGTAATCGTCTTAGATAAGTAACATTTGATCTTGCTTCTTGATCCGCTTAATGATTCATTTATTAATTACTTCACTTGCCTAATTTTTTAATGTCATTTCCAAAAAAAAAATGTTTATGAATAGACTTAACGAGTAATCGAATGTAATACTGTCTTTAACCAAGTTAAAGGTAGACATTTTGTTACCTTGCAATGTAGCACCGATACATGATTAGCGCATGAAAGCAATCTGAACGGTCTAGGACGATGTAGGACAGCGGAAATGGATTGATGTGAAAATCCAGGACAATGCAACATCAGGCAAGATAACAGATATTAAAGTAGAAAACAATTATACAAAGAAAGCAAAGTCACCACAACAAGAGATAACGATATGCTGTTTTTTACACATGAAGAATCTATTTCCCACTATATCTTACTAGAGTGAATAGTCTTCGAGGAAGCAATTTTTAAGTAGCTTTCAAAGCGGCAAAGGTAATAATAATAATATATCAAAAGCATGTAAAGATAAAATATTAGGTATGATTTTTTGAGATGAGTCTTCTGAACAAACTTAAACTCATATCCCCTTAATTGTTTAAAAACACCAAACGAGGGCTTAATTACAATTTTTATGCCAATTAGATCGCCTAGACCGGGGCTCTCTTTCGCTAGTTTGACTTTTTGGTTGCTGGGTCCAAGTGGAGGAATGTATTCGTCTCGAAAAAAATGACTAAAATGGTAATAAAACACAAGATTTTCTAGAATGGGATCTTCTCATATTTCAAAATTCCAAGGAATTGCAGGTATGTTTCTGCGAAAACTTAGGGTTGATCAGAGTTTAAGTTCACGTATGCCAAAGCTCTTTCTCGTCTTTTATCAACTATTTTAAGTGGAGTTAGAAATCCAAACTCATTTCAACCTAGAGGATGATTAACATTCCCGAGCCATGGGCCGTTAGAATATTTGCAAGTTATATAGAAGGTCATATACCGTTTTCATCAAGCATAAATATTTATGTAAGTTTTAAGTAATCAAGGTCTCGACGGTTTATATGATAAAAGCATTGTCATTGTAATAAGAAGGAATACGTTTGATTCCATCTCCTCTAACCCATAGAAAATGTAGATTTAGTCAAAATATGTTTTTGAATAGTTTAATTTTGTTAAAAAATGTCTAAAATCTTACCGATTGACAGTGGATTTAAATCCCCTCCTATCGTAATCTTTAAAAAAATGTGATGACCTAAATTGACCTATGTGATAGTTATCTTATAGGTGGCAATCCTACGTGTAAGAGAGCTTATAGTGAAAAAAAAAAAAAAAAGAAAGACAGAAAGAAAGAAAGAAAGAGAAAAGTTGATTAAAATGGCCAAAAGAAAAGGGAACAAAGGGGACTTCAATATTGGACACATGGCCAAGCGTCCAAGACCATCGATAACCATTTAACAACCAAATTAAAGACGGACGAGAAAATGAGATCGGGGCCATTCTTCTACTTTTCAGAAACTTAGTGGAAATTACACGCAAATAAATAGCTTAATTTTCCTATAATTAGGGATTAAACTATGTAGAAAAAATTTATTTCCACGGTCCAAATAACTGTACAAAACTACATAACATGATCTAAAGGTGGAAAAAAAATTCAATGGTACAAATATTAAATTGATATTCCACATGTCAAAGAGTTCTACTCAAATATTAAATTGAGATGTTTCCTTTTTGGTGGATTTTCAACAATGTCAATTCAATGATAAATATTGCAAGCACTGACGAAACATTTTTGCATCAAAATTCTTAATAGATGACACTTCTAACATGCTTCTCTAATTATTAAAACAAATATTTGGATTCTTTCAATTTTTTTTCCTTGTTTTCCTTTATTTGAGATTATTTAATTTTTAGAATATTTTATAATATCATCATGATATTATCAATTTTTTATAATCTTAATTATTGATTATACATGACAAAAATTTAAGCAAAATGTTAAAAAAAAAATTTAAAAGTATCCATCTCCTTGAAACAGTTATAATCTTTCTTGGACGCTGTGCAACATGGCATGAAACCTTAAAATCACGCTTGACGAGAACCATCGTCCACGGGCGCCAAAGCATGCGTCTTTTAGAGGTTCTATCAAAGACACCGTCACTCCGAACCTTCTCCTCAGCATATGTGCTCCAATTGAATAAGACAAGCTTCAACCCTATATATATATATATATATTTCTGGGAAATTTATTAAAATAATACTATTTTTTTTAAATCACAAAATAAAATCACAAAATAAAACTCGAAACACGCCATCAATTGAGCCAAAATTGGCCCATGTCTACGTCTTCAGCATATTTTATACTAAAGTTGTAGACCAAAAACGCGTTTTTAGCACATTTTGTACTAAAAGCATGGACCATGCCTTTAGTAGAATCAATTTTTTTTTTAATAATTTTCATGTCAATTATTATAATTTTAAAATTTATGGAAATTATTTTTTTTATTCTTATGTAAAATTTTAATGTTTTTTTTAAATATATATAATTTGATAAAATTTATCATTTAAAAAAAATGATGGTTATAAAAAAAATTTAGAAAAAATTGTTAAGAAAATATAAAGGCATAAATAAAAAATAGAAAAAAAATAATTTATTAGAAAATGCTAATAAATTACAAATTTTCAAATATTAATGTATAAGAATTGTCAACATCCATGAATAATCTCCCTTCTATAGTGTTGAAATAGATTGATGAAATGGTCAAGGCTCCATCTAATCCATACAATGAAAACAGAAAATGTTAGCATTATACTCAATATCATAAATGTGCAAGGTTAAGATAAGATTTAATTAATCATGCATTTAATAATATAATGTTTATCATTATTGTGTCGACGTAAGCACATTCATCTATTATGACCTTCCCCTCAACAAAGTCCACATATAATCTTATCTGGACGTTTCCTAATATCCATCTTCATGTAGTATATTTTTCACCTTGGTTTCCCCTTTTTCCATGCAAGCTTTTCTCTTGGACAAAGTAACGAGAACTATACCGATTCCCAATTGAGCTCATCACCTATGGATAGGAAGTGGGTCTTATATGTGGACTTTTAGTGCATCAACTTGCACCAATTCGGTATAAATACCAAAATATCGAGCTTGATTAAAGCAGCTATTGCATACATATAGGAGCATGGGATTCAGTATATTTGTCACTTTTGGCAAGTGCATGTGCTGCGAGCAAAGTCAACAGTCTACATCTAGCCCCCTCCCCTCAATCTACTCACTACATGAAGACTATTGGTGAGTATTTTAAAACTTCTCTCCTACCACTATAATTGATGACCCAGTGGTTGTTAACTCGTGAATTTCATTTGTCTATCTTTCTGGTGGCATATTTAGTGAAGATTCTATCTTTTGTAGCTTTCCACAATGTTGAAGGTCATATATCGAAACCAATAACAACCGTCATGAGCCAACATCCACATCTCTACTGACACATTGTCAAACTATGCCAATGCATCAGGCTTAATAGTTCTCACCTGGTCCATCAAATAGTTTAGTTTCCAAGCTTGTGCCTACAACCTCACATAGGTGACCAACTTTTGGCATTGCATATTTTTGTGTGCCTTATTGAAGTTGCTTGCAATGTGTGTATACAAAACTACCACACTGCAAATGGAGGGGGATATCCATTATCTTGGGCTTCAATTGCTGACTTGATGCCAGGGTGTTTGTTCGATATGGGCAAGTGATTTCACAACATGTACAGTTGCCAACCACATGTTCCTTCAATTTCCTCAAAAACCAACCCATGTTTCGGCCGACTCGTCATCTATGAGAGTGAATCCTAGTGAAAGTATATTGTTGTTACCATCAATGTCATAAGCAATCAACAACTTGTGAGTATACTTCCCACATAAAAAAGTTCTATCAATGGTAACAACTGGTCTAAGTAATTTCCATGTTGCAATTCACGGCCCAAATGCTTAGAAAACCCACTTAAGAGTAGACAGCCTGGGGATATTTGATCTTCTCCACCCCCAATCAACTTGTGTTCCAAGATTGGTATTTTTTATCACATTTAAAAGCTTAGGGAGTTCATTATAAGACATCTTCCAATTCCCGTATGCATGCTCAATAGCACGTTTCTTGCCCTCCCAAACTTGTCTCCTACCTATCATGTAACCAAATTCTTGATCCACAATAAAGCAAGCTCCACAACCTTCATATCAAGATTGTCTAAGACAACATTTACAAACTGGCTTGCGAAAAAATTGCAATCTAACTATGAGTGATCCTGACTTACCATCAAGTTGATACATGTGTGTGGACCTTTAAATCTAGTAACTACAAACAATCCCTCTAACTTCTTCTTTTGAGACTGAAGTCTACACTTACAAAGTAAATTTTAAAAAGTGTTTCCAATATATGAGTTGTATATACAGTAGAGTATATATATATAAAATAAATAGAATTCCTATTAAAAGTTGGCAATTACAATATTTATTCGTAAATCACCGCTAAATTAAAGTCAAAATTGCTCTATTTTCTTAAAGTGTAATCGTCTTAGGTAAGTAATTCTTGATGCGCCTAATGATTCGTTTATTGATCCATTTATTAATTACTTCACTTGCCTAATTTTTTAATGTCATTTCCCAAAAATATATATATTTATGAATAAACTTAACTAGTAATCGAATGTAATACTGTCTTTAACCAAATTAAAGGTAGCCATTTTGTTACCTTGCAATGTAGCACCGATACATGATTAGCGCATGAAAGCAATCTAAATGGTCAAGGACGATGTAGGACAGCGGAAATGGATTGATGTGAAAATCCAGGACAATGCAGCATCAGGCAAGATAACTGATATTAAAGTAGAAAACTAAGTCAGAAAACAATTATACAAAGAAAGCAAAGTCACCACAACAAGAGATAACGATATGCTTCTTTATACACATGAAGAATCTATTTCCCACTATATCTTACTAGAGTGAATAATCTTCAAGGAAGCAATTTTTAAGTAGCTTTCAAAGCGGCAAAGGTAATAATAATATATCAAAAGCATGTAAAGATAATATATTAGGTATGATTTTTTGAGATGAGTCTTCTGAACGAACATAAACTCATATCTCCTTAATTGTTTTGATAACACCAAATGAGGCCTTAATTACAATTTTTATGCCAACTAGATCTCCTAGACCGGGGCTTTCTTTCGCTAGTTTGACTTTTTGGTTGCTGGGTCCAAATGGGGGAATGTATCGTCTCGAAAAAAATGACTAAAATGGTAATAAAACACAAGATTTTCTAGAATGGTATCTTCTCAAATTTTAAAATTCCAAGGAATTGTAAGTATGTTTAAGTTCACGTACTTTCTCTTTTCTTCTATCAACTATTTTAAAAGGAGTTAGAAATCCAAACTCATTTCAACCTAGAGGATGACTAACATTCCCGAGCCATGGGCCGTTAGAATCTTTGCAAGTTATATAAAAGGTCATATACCGTTTTCATTAAAGCATAAATATTTATGTAAGTTTTAAGTAATCAAGGTTCATATAAAAAGAGTACTACTATTGCAATAAGAAGGAATACGTTTGATTCCATCTCCTCTAACCCGTAGAAAAATGTAGATTTAGCCACAATATGTTTTTGAATAGTTTAATTAAGTTATAAATGGCTAAAATCTTATTATCTGATTGATAGTGGTTTTAAATCCCTTCCTATTGTAATCTTTAAAAAAATATGATGACTTAAATTGACTTATGTGATAGTTATTTTATGGGTGGCAAGATTATGGTGATGAAAAAAAAAAAAAAAGGAGAAAAAAGTTTATTAAAATAGCCAAAAGAACAGAACAGGGAACAAAGGAGACTTCAACATTTGACACATGGCCAAGCGTCCAAGACCATCGATAAACATTTAACAGCCAAATTAAAGACGGACGAGAAAATGAATTGGGGCCATGCTTCTACTTTTCAGACACTTAGTGGAAATTACACGCATATATATAGCAAAATTTTTCTATAATTAAGGCTTAAGCTGTGTAGAAAAACCTTTTTTCCATGGTCCAAACAACTATACATAACTACATAAAATGATCTAAATGTCGAAAAAGATTCAATGGTACAAATATTAAATTGATATTTCACATGTCAAAGAGTTCTACTAAAATATCAATTTTTTCTTTTCTTTTTTTTTTTTCAAATTTTTCAACAATGTCAACGTGATGATACCTATTGCAAGCACTGACAAAACTTTTTAGCTTCAAAATTCTTAATAGATGACACTTCTAATATGCTCCTCCAACTATTAAAATACGGATTTGGATTCTTTCAATTTTTCTTTTCTCTTTTTTCTCTATTTGAAATTATCTAAATTTTCAAAATATGTTATAATACATCATGATATCATTAATTTTCTTATAATTTCAATCATTAATTATATATAATAAAATCTTAAGCAAAATCTTATTAAGAAAAAATTGAAAGAAAAAAAAAATTAAGAGTACAGTTATAATCTTGCATGGACACATTGTGCCCCATCAAAACATGTTTACGTATTTCATGGAAGAATAGTGACAGCATGGTGTGAAGCCTTAAAGTCACGCTTGAGGAGAACCATCATCCACGGGAGCCGAAGCGTGCATCTCTTAGAGGTTCTATCAAAGACACCGTCACTTCAAACCTTCTCCTCAGCATGTGTGCTCCAATTGAATAAGACAAGCTTTAACCTATTTGCATATATATATAATCGAGAAATTTACTAAAATAATATTAATTTTAAAAACTAATTACGAAATAAACTATCCAAAAAACTTAATCAAAACAAAAAAAAATGGTGCAGACATAAATTCGAAACGCACCTTCAATTGAATGAAGGTGCGGTCTATGTCTATTCCTTTGCTTGAAGGCGCAGGCTATATATGCGCCTTCAAATAACTATTCTGAGTAATTTTTTCTTATCAACATCGCCCATCGTTTGATAATTTCATTCAACTTTTCTCTACTATCAAATAATTTCATCTATTCGTCATCTTGCTCCTACAAATCTATAAAAATCATTACAAAGTAATATTATAAATTTGTACAGTATTAAAACATATGAACTTCAGTGGCCATAAGTAAAAGAAAATTATTATACCAACACTCAGTAAAATAAATTCACAAGAGTAACTCACTTTGTCCATCTCTCTTTCTCTTTCCTCCAATGCTCTTTCTCCTTTCTTGCTTTAACTTTTATGCAAGTTTCATGAATAGAAGAAAAAAAAGTGTGTACATCTACGAGGAGTCTAAGAATACCAATAGAAGATCTTCTCAATTTCTTCAGCAAAAAAGTTTGGTTATACTATATATCAATACGTTTTTTCACCAAAAAATTTAATTTTTTTTCCTATTATGTTACTTTTCATCAATTTTGAAAGCATTAGCTATAATTCTTTGAACTCTTTTATTTTTATTAAAATATCAGTAATTGTTATTAGTTTATAATACGATAGACATGATTTATGTAAATGTTGTTGTATATAACATGTGAAGAAGATCCACAATATGTGCTCTAAAATTTCGTATTATTCATAGGTGTAAAATTTTGGTTTATTATTTGAATTGTTTAAAAAAATTATAATTAAATAATCATTAAAAAATAATTTTTAAAAATGTGATAATGAAAATGTTAATATTAAATTTTATTTTTTGAAAATATTAGTTGTAATTCTTTGTAGTCTTACATTTTTATTAAAACACCAGTAATTATTGTTAATTTATAGTATGATAAACATGATTTACGTAAATGTTATTGTACATAACATGTGAAGAAGATCAACATTATGCACACTAAAAATTTCATATTATTTATAAGTATAAAATTTTGGTTTGTTATTTAAATCGTTTCAAAAAAATTTATAATTAAATAATCATTGAAAAAATTAATTTTAAAAAATATGTGTTAATGAAAATGTTAATATTAAATTTTATTATTTGAAAACAATTTTAAGTTTGAATTCAATAACTTGAATTTTTTTTCAATTTTAAAATTTTGATATTTTTCAACAAAATTAAGAAATTTTCAATTTATTAAAAAGTTTTTTTTATAAACTATTCTTTCTTATGTTTTTATGTAAACTTGCAAAAAAAATTTATAGATTTTTTTGAAAATTTTAAAATTAAAAAAAATAAATTTTTTCCATGTGAAGAAATTTTTTTTGAAAAAGTTTTTTTTTTTTTTTCGCTATGTAGATTAGATGGAGCCTGGACCCTTTGATCGATCCATTTTGATGTAGTAGGAAGGACATCATTCACAAGCTGTCTGAGATAGAGAGGTAAACCACATGTCACTTGTGAAATTGATCACTTTATGTTACATTGACAATAGTGTAACATTTCACTTCTTTACTTTTAGGATCAATCATGACTCATCGTTGACATCACGAGTTATCACTTCAACGCACGAAGAACATTATTCCAATCAATTCACGAATGGAGCCATATCTACATTTGGCGAAATTCCAAGGTGTAAGCCACCCGCCATTCATACATCTAGACCGGCATATGATAACTGCCCTAGTTAAGCAGTGGAGGCTAAAGACATAAACATTTCACATGCCAACCGGAGAGTTCACTATCTCTATAGGACGTTGAGGTCCAACTAAGCCTCCCAATTGATGTTCAAGTAGTAATAGGGAGTAGTTCCCTATATTGGATTGCAACATGTTAGAGATTGCTGAGGGCGAGGCCAAGGTCTGGTAGTAAGGGGGCTGCATTAGTATGATGTAGCTTCAGGATATGTATTGGGTTCTACTAAACCACATAGATGGAGAGCAAGTTGCGTGTCGTATGGGTACATATATCTTGCAACTGCTTAGCGGATTTATCTTTGCCAATAAATCCAGTTCCCTCGTACATAATATGTTTCTACCATTGCTAGAGCATTTCAATGTGACAGGGACATATAGCTGGGGGTTTACATGTTTGGCTTGGCTGTACCTCTAGCTTTATGTCGCATCTACTACATCGGCTCACAAGATTGAAGGGGCAACAATACTCTTACAAGTTTGGGCATGGGATAGATTCCCATATATAGCACCTATCAACCGGCATGAACTTATTATAAAGGCTGGAGTTTCTTTGGACACATGCTAGAGGACAAGCCTGGACACTTAGTATTACCCAACCCATGTTCCAACCACTTATCGGGATGCTCTCAACAAGCAGAATGATGAGCAAGTATTTTTTCAACTATTTTTCACCTTTCCATTTCATCATATGCATTGTTAACCCTAAATCTTACTTACTTCCCTTTAGGTTGAGTAGGAGTCATACGTAGGTAATCTAATTCACATCCTACCACCCTTCTATAGAGTAAGCAAACACATTTGGATTGCTCAAGTGCTACTCATATGTTTCGACATGGTCGAGTGGCATTTCCCTGACCGTATCGCTAAGCAATTTGGGGATTGCCAATATATTCCACAAGATGTGAACACACAGCCAAAACTCCATCAGATCGACTTACGTGTGAGGGTTGATACAGATTGGCCGGTACAACATGCATCGTATATTACTTTATGGGCCAAGCATCTAGCCTAGTTAGTGCACATAAAGGGCCCTTGTGGCTTATAGTAGGGATACAAGAGATGGTACGAATTTATCAGCCATCGATACGTAGGACACACAAGAGCAATTCTTAGACATCTAGTAAGTACAACATTAACACTAGTTGGGTGATTTATTGCGTATTCGATACTAATTCAATTTACAGTCTGTTGTAACATGTAGGCTGATACATTGCAGTAAATCCACTTATCTTTAGACCATGTTACGACTGTTACTCTAACTGATCATGGTCTTAAGTTTATACATGATCATAAGAAGGTAACGTTGTACCCATAGGCTCACTAGAATTAGGGCGTGAAGGTTGAGGTAGAGGCACAACCAACTGACATTTAGCAATAGTAGCAACTAATTCTTGCACACCGTAGGACTGCGAGACGTAGACAACCCCAAAACCAAGCTCAAACATAGGAATATCCAATATAGGTTCAACAGCTCCAACTAGATACTAATGAGATGGACGATTGCTCGACCCCAACACCTAACACATAGGTCAGACTACATCGTCATTTTATCTATGGTCCTTTCCCAACATCAGCTACCCCGTAGAAGAGATACTCCGAAAAGTAACCAATGTATCAGGGTGAATATTCGTAATGTGCTACAAATTAAAGTCTAGTGCCTCCTTATGACTTTGCTGATGCCCCCCAACACCATCCAACACAGGATTCACAAGCTTCTCTTGCTTTAGATGCAAGGCCGACAAGAAAGCTCATAAGTGCATTTTCGCAGCCAATACGACAGTTCAGTAAGAGAAGAAACAATAGGAGGTAGGATATTATTTAATCTTATTTATTTGATATATAAATCTTTCATCGACATTTGTGATTCATGTAAATTACTATTTGAAATTTATAAATTTATTAACATTGTTTAATAAATTATTTTGTTTCCTGTTTTTATATCTAAGCTTTTACTTCTTCTTTTTTTTAACAATTGTTTCTAAGATTTTTTTTTATGATTGTTTTCACAAAGTTTATTTTTTATTTTATTTGCATGATTTTTCATTAAAAAAAATTCAATGATAAGTTTTCTCAAATTATTTTTTTTATTTTAAAATAAATTAGAAGTTCACATATGAATAGCAAAACAAAATCATAATTAAAAAAAAAATGAAAACTCAAATAATGTAACTGCTGAAAGAAAAAATAATACATGGTAGCAAATTGGAAGTAAGGACACCTAAGGGGTTTTTTCCCTTTTTTTATTTTTATTTTTTCTTCCTAATAGCTAATCCGCTAAAATAAGTTTGCTTCAACATTACATCAAATCAAAAGAATCAAATAAGAAATGTTACTTTGATGATTATCAATATAATGAAATAATTGATGGAATGATGAATAGATTTGGCCTTTGCAACTTTTCTTTTCCTTTTTTTCGAGGATAGTATCAAATACGTAGGGATCGGTGGTGTGTCTGAATCTCATCAGCTTTAATAAAGTGATTCGTCCCCCCGGCTCAAAAGAATGTGCGTTTTCTCCCTTTCAAACGTTGAAGAAGTAAGTTTTCGTGATTTAATTCACTGTTCAAATCATGTTCAATAAAATTGAGTAAAAGCACAATGGATAAGATAAGAATTCATACTTTTATATTTATCTTATAGATATAAGATTTAAAATCAAAATTGTCTAGATGACTACTTTAAATAATCTTAAAATTTATATATTATAAATTCTATAAGTTATAATAGATTCTATAAAACTTGTAAGGCCTTCTTTTAAATCAAAATATTATAAGTCATTCTTGTTTCCAATCATAATATTTAAATTTTAAATTAATATTACTTGTAAATATAAATTTTAACATAGAAAATTATAGTGAATCTCAATAAAAAGCAAAATTAATCAAGATAAGATAAGATAAACATGAAGTATGGCTTTCAATTAAACTTTAAATTCGAGCATCTTATCAATATTGGCTTATAATAATTAATAATGAGTTCAATCATTATGATTGGACTTCAAATTATATTATATGTACTTGCTATATTATATAGATTGAGGTACACCGTATCTTATATATAATAAAAAAAACTATGAGATACCTTATGACTTGGAACCTGCCATGTTAGAGATAGGTGCCAAACATATTCCCACATAAATACGAGGTTAAACTCTATGATTAATCTCGTGACAACTGTTGTTCAGTTTTTCAAACGGAACTTATTATGTCGTGTTAAATATCTATCTCGATCGAAGCCTATATCCAACCATGTAGAATTCAGCAAACATAGGCTCCATTCCTTACCTCTAACATTCGAGATTCCAATTATATATTGAAAGAAAATCAATTTAGTAATTTTTTTTTCTTTGAACTGGGGTGCTAAGATTACCTTTTTTAATTTGGGGATTTTTTTTTTCTTTCCAAGTTAAGAGGATAATCACATGCATTGGACATATTCACGACCCGTTTACTTCGCTAAATGAAATAAAGATGGAATGGAATAGCTATTACGGCGAATTAAAATGATGTTGTTTACTTGAATATAATGGAATATGGACTATATTATTTACTTGAGAGAATAAGGGTGGAATAAAGGATGGGGCAGATCCACGGTCGAGATCAGCGACAATGGGAGTAGATCCACAATCGGAGGGCTGAATAGAAGTAGCTATGACAGAGTCGGCGATGACCACAGTGAGGGACGATCGAGATAGGCGACGACGGGCGAAACGAGGAACAACGCACAAGGTATAGCAGCAGATCCACAACGGCGAGGGACGACAACAATGGTGGATGCACAAGTATGAGGACGATGGCAGATGCATGACCAAGGTCACACGAGGACCGACGTTAGATCCACGATGGCGAGGGACGAGCGAGATTGCACAAGGACAATGACAATGGCTAAACATCGCAAGGACGACGACAATGGCAAATGCATGACTGAGGTTACACGAGGACCGATGTTTCCACCGGTAATAAGCCAATCGACGTTCACATCGACGATGGACGATTAGTGGCGAATAGCACCGAATTACTATTACCGGGAATGGAGAAATGAATGGCGATTCGGGATTTTATAGAATTGCTATTCCGTAAAGTAAACAACGTAATAACCATTCCACACGTAATAAACTCGTAATGGAATAGCTATTACGTTTAAGTAAACGTGCCGTTAGAGGAACATGTAGCAAAAATCCCACTAAAATTTAAATTTTCTCCCCCTCTTTTTTTTTTTTTTTTTTCTGTTGCTCTTTAAGGACAAATCATCACTCTTTTTGGTCTCCATTAACACTTTGTGTATCTCCGGATGGTGATAAGGCCATTAGTTGGTTGTCGGCAGTCTTGAGCTACTGCACAGCCATGTTTCCGAGCTTGAAGACATCATAGCAATGCTTTTATAGTCCTTTTGGACTTTTTCCTTTTATTGCTTTTTATAAATTGCTATTTTATTTTTGCCTAATAATTCAATAATGACACGTCGCTTGCCATTTCGAAGATAACGACTCTATTATGCCCATTTTAAGCTATATACGAGGATAATAAGATTTATTAGAATAATATTTCACGTGTTTTGATAGATAATAAATAAATATTAATAATATTTAAATATTTAATAATAATAAATATTTTTTTTAATTATTATTTATATTTTTATATATTAAAATTTATACTATTAATCCATATATATAATATACTAGCATCATTAAAAAATTTTCATGATCCTTTTAGCATCATGGCTTATTTAAATCGATGGATAGATTATGATAATATATTCGAATCATCCAATTGGTCACTGCATCGAATACACCTCAAGTATAATTTAATCATTACTAAAAAAAAAAATTAAGAATGCCCAGAGTAATACCAGGGAAAAAATAAAGTCTTGGAGTTGCTGGATCTCCAAATTATTATTTACGCATATATATGAGATATGGTAGCTATATACACTACAGCCTTGTTGTTTACGACATTAGTTTTCTCGAATACTTACGTATGCTGAAGATGCATGGGTGTTTGTGGAACTAACACAAAGGAGAACATTATAGCCTGTTTTGAAGTAAAGCTTCCAATTCCATGCATAAAAGAATTCAAATTTTAGGTAGCGTTTTGATTGTAGTATTTCATAGGAAAAGAAAATTAGATAGTACAGAATTAAAAAAAAAAAAAAGATAGTACAATTCTATTATATCATATTTGAATGTTGTAACACTGGATAAAAAATTTTATAATGTCTATTGATTTGAATATATAAAATACTGTACTAAATATGATATATAGAGTACTAAATAAGAATTTTTATGTTTTTATTCGGTGAATTTAACTTTTATACCATATTATGGATAATACAAAAAACAAGCATTTATCCAATATTTTAGAATCATTTTTATTTAGTAACCAATAAAATATACAAATCAAACAAATAATAAAATATTTTATCTAATTCAGCACAAATTTTTAACAACCAAATAATATCTTAGTACCAAAATAGTTGTCCTATTGACGTTATTTAGTGATACTAGTAGTAGATAAGATTAGTAGTTGCCAGTAGCTAGTGAATAGAAGTTTTGCTATTACAAAAGATATTAACAGAAAATGATAAACACGATTTTAAAGAACCTATTTTCTGTAGATGCTAATCCTCACCACTTTCTGCTAGTTGCTAATACCTTCAACTGCTGCCAATGTCCATCTCGAAAAGCCATTACTTATCACAGAGTTAGAGATTATTCCAATAAGATTAGACAATTATAGAGATAATATAATATATCTGTAAAATATATATATTATATTCTATATTATAATTTAAATATAAGGTCAAGAAATGTAATAAGTTTAAAATGAGGGTACAATTTAGTATTTTTAAGGTTTGGGTATTGAAAACCCCAATTGACCTATTGTCTCCCATTTTCCTCATTTCCGTAATACATATGGAATTTACAAGTTAATTGAGCTAAATTACTTTAGATTCATAAAAATTAGGATTTAGGAACTAATTGGAAAAAGAAGAAGACTCTCAAAACAAAAGGGTACACAATTAGATACATAGACATGTACCTTCATTGTGTTAAATGGAGATATAATGTTACATTATAGAGGATATACGGCACGGTACACGGGCGTGTACCTACTCGTGTTGAAGTACACAGCCGAATACACAACTGTGTACTTGGGAATATTAGAAAAGTTTCATACATAAAAAGGTACCTAGACATTCACATAATCATGTTTCCTCCTATGTTCCTCTGCATGGTCACATATATGGCTATATTAATCTAGAACACCCACATTTCACTTCTATTTTGTTTTTCTATAATTTTAAGCCAAGATTCATGCACAACTAAAATAATGGGGAAAGGAAATATGCAATTAGGATATGATTAATCACTTAATAAACTTAAATTATATCTTAAGATAGAACTAAACTTAGTCCTTTATACTTGACAGGTTAAGTCCCTTTGATAGTGACATAGGAGCTAACTGTGAGACCACTCCTCCAAGTATGTGTTTACCTTATTTATTGATTGTGTTTGATAGCGTAGTTTGTTTAATGAAATTAAATGATATTTAACAAAAATATATATGTTACTTATGCTTAGCTTGGCTCGACTTATGGACCCGTAATGACAGATCTCTAAGGAGCACACTGATGATGGTTATACAAAGTTTTCTCTAGTGAAGTCCTATACTAAAATGATTTATGGTAGATGAAGGTTAAATAGGGCTCGCAATGGAATTCCCAACCTAGAAATATATATATAAGTATAATTACTATATGGTGTAGGAGGCTATAAGTACTCATGTGTTATATGTTAGCTAAATCAAAAATAAATAATCTGATGATTGTGATATGTACATCTACTGCATTTATGTGTATTTATACTATGATTAATGAGGCATGCACATATCTATGTAGTACTCACATGTTAGGTTTAGGCTCATCCCACTTCTTTTTCAGCTATAGATGAGTACGACGAGTACACCAAATATGATGAACATAAAAATATAGTTTACTATTGTCAAGACGAGAATGAGAGAGTATCATTATTATTATGGAGATGAGTAGTGTAGGAATATATGGAGGAGTTTTGGTAGAATTTAGGGATATTTGAGTAAAGAGTTTAGAGATTGTTATAAGCTGATAAATATGTTATTTAATTATATGTTGATGAAAGTTTACAATTTTATTTGGATTAAAGGTTGATGTACATTTTCCTAACTAATAATGATTGGAATAATTTGCCTGTGAGTCATTTATTTATATTATTAGAGTTACAATTATTTTAATATATAGTAGAGTTGAATAGGTTTGAAGTTCTAAGAGAAAAAGAGAGCCTTAGTTGATTGCTACGCCAGTAAAGACACGTGGTAAGTTGTATAACTTCAAGTTTTGGGGCAACACAATATTATTTGCAATGAAACACTACAATTTTATGAGTGCTAATTACAATATATTATTAAACAATACAATATCAGCTTTACTATTTGAAGCAACTTTATTGTCTTTATGAGACATGCTGACACTATAGATCTATATAATTGTGATATGTGTCCCAAATGATATATTTAACTGCATAATACCAGCTAAGATTGCTATATTTAGATTTGTCTCTTGAAAATACTAATTAAAAAAGAAAACAAATAAAATACTAAATTTTTATTGAATTATGTATAATTTTTACAAAAGAAAAATTGAATTAAAATAAAAACACATTAAACAAAGAATAATTAGAAAAAGAAAACGAGACCGATCCTCACTATGGCTAGGAACCCCTCCACATAACCCTTAAACCTACCACCAGTAGCCCTTAAAACAAATTAACATCCTCCACCATGGTCCACATAAACCTAATGAAACCCACTCTGCCCTTGCCTACCACCATTGCCACCAAATACATCAAGCATCAATAGTTAGGAGATACCTTATCAAACTTGTCATATAAGAGCGCCTACCTGACTTGATACCAAACTGTAACCCTAAAATATAATTCTTCCTACATACATGTACAAAAATGTTATGGGCACTAGAGCATATTAATGTCGTTTCATTGGGAGCATAATGTTGGTGTTGAATTGGAAAAGGATTTTGAAGTTTAGCTCATCTTTTTCTCATTGGTTTGACACTATTTGGTATCTACTCAAATTTAGATGTTTATCCAAAAATAAGTGAAAAAAAAAAGATAAAGCTGAAAATTACATATATATATATCCTTATTAAATTCTTATTAAAACAAAAATAAGTCTGATATAAATTATATAATTAACCAAATATTTAATTTTAAATAGATACTAATTACATAAAAATCAAATATAAAAAAAATACAGATAAAAAAAATACAATTTAAATAGAATCTAAGATTGCAAATGATTTTGATAGGACATGTAAACATATGACTAAGTTGAAGATGCGAAAATATAACGAAAGTCCTATTAGTCAATTGTAACACTTCTTCCAGAGCTTCTGCCACGGTCGAATAGGTAGGGTTTAGTGTGGTCGTGGTATTAGATTAGGTGTGCATAAGTGAATCATTTACTGGATGTATATGGCATGCATCAGATCGGGCCAAGATGATTCATTTTGAGGCGATTGACTTTTTAAGCGCGTATTAGGTCATACGTACGCTGGGCTGTCGCGGCGATTTTTGTTAGTGGTGTTTGACCCCTGGTCATGCTTTTACCTCCTCCTCCGATATCAATCATCGTAGTTTGTCAAGCCAAAACTGTGTTGGTCGCCAGGGCTTAGACATATTTGTTTTATTCTAATTCATTTTTAAAAAAAAAATCAATAAAATTGAGCTTTTCATTCCAGGCTAATGTGGCAAGCTTAGCTAGCATTTCAAAGTTAAATGTCGTTTAGAACATGTATCATGCTTCTATAAGTTTGCGATACTTATGTATCTAACAAAGGGTAATGCACAATTACTTTAGACAGTTACTATAGTATCAGATAGTGATGCAGCACGGAAAGCGAAACGAAACGAATCCGAATATGGATTGGTTTCACACAACAAAGAAACACTCTTTGAAAGCAAATCTGGTTGCGCACAACGGGAAAAGGGAGAAAATTCTCTCACGAAATATATTTGATAATAAAACAAAACGTAACCCTAATATGTCTGAAAAAGAGTATTTATCTTCCCCGTAAAATACCTAAAAGGGAAAATCTAAGCGTACACGTGGAAATAAATAATAATATACGCGTCTGAAAACTATCGCATACACGGCCGTGCATCTAACCTGTATGTCACTGGGCATGTAACGAGCAAGGACACGCCGTGTCCCAAGCCGTGTCTTAACCCGTGTAAGCTTCTGTGAAAGTCCTACAAGCCTGTCCCAAGCCATGCCGGAACCGTGTCAGAGTCTGTGACAGTCCTTCAAGCCGTGTCTCAAGCCATGCATGCTTCTGTAGGATACCCTGATCGAATACACGGCGTTATACACGCCGTGTATGGGAACCGTGTATGTCTCTGTGGAATATCCTGGTAAAATACACGGCCGTGCTTCTGTCCGTGTGTAGAGGCCGTGTATACTTCTGTGAGTTCCTTCCAAACACTACACAGCCGTGGCACAAGCCGTGTGTCTGCCCAATGCCTCAGTGTGTCTCCATCATTCTCTCCCAACTGCAAAGAACTCGACCTGAGTTCTCTTCTTGTGAATATGCTTTCCATGTCGTTCCCTCTCTTTGAATCGTCTTGATTTATCCCATTTATCCATCGCTTGATCGTGAGTCGCACTACATCATCCACCACACTCAGAGTAACACTTGTCACCGAACCTTTTATTAAATTCCTTCGCATCCAATCCGGATGGATTTGAATGTTAATGGGAGAATCATCTTCTATGTCGATAGGGAGTAATAGAACAGTTGTACTTATTACCTCTAGTGCTTCCTCTGGGTTGGAATATAAGTTTTTGGGCAAAGCAATAAACTCTACATCCTTAATCTCCTCCGTTGGTGCAATGAATCGGCTCAGAGTATCCTCAATCTTCGACTCTTCAGTAACCATCATCACCTGTTTGTCATTCAACAATGGTGAGTCCTCAATAGCTTCTTCACCAACACAATTTTCATAGGCTTCAACTGCTTTTCCACTACCTCCACCATCATCAATCAATGTACTATGATCGTCAAATGTTGAGTTTTCCTCTTGTTTGACCATCTCCTCCTTAAGCACTTCCGGAATTAAGTTTATTGGCTTAGGTGTTTATGGAATTTTCTGAGGAAGGATTCGTTCGTAATCAAGGGGAAAGAACTTTTGTTCTAACAAGTATTGCATCATAAACCAAGTCCTCACCGGTTCTTTACCCTCAAGGCGTCTTACTCCTCGAAGTCGTTCCCACCAATACAATGCATCACCCCACAAACGACTCTCCACGAACTCTATCTTCATTCCCTCTGGAACCTTCATATGGTCAAAGAACCTTTGTATGTTCTCTACCTAAACCCAAAACCCATTCAGACTCTCGGTACCATCAAACTCCAATACAACATATTTAAATTGAGAAAAGATTTCATCTTTATACTTGTAATCACATCTGTTGTACCATCTTATGTTACCATAGCCTCTTCTCTTAGGCAGATTATTAAAAATCTCGTCTTTATCATCTGTATCATAAGTAACAGATCTGTTCCTTGGATCGCCTTCTGGTCGTCTCCAATAAACCTGCCTGCTACTGTTGGTATTGGATCGAAAGATCAGGGCCTCACGACACTGTTCCTCTCGCTGGATTTTCTGACCCATGATCTCCTCTACCGCCCTTCGTATTGGTTGCCTATAACGTAGGACTTCCGTACCCCGAACACTGTCAAGAATACGACCGCAGTCATCACCGTCGTTAGCCGACATCCCCGTAGGAAATTACCTTGCTCTGATACCAACTGACGCAGCGCGGAAAGCGAAACGAAATGAATCCGAATATGGATTGGTTTCATACAACAAAGAAACACTCTTTGATGCAAATCTGGTTGCGCACAACCGGGAAAAGGGAGAAAATTTTCTCACGAAATATATTTGATAATAAAACAAAACGTAACCCTAATATGTCTGACAAAAGAGTATTTATACTTCCCCGTAAAATACCTAAAAGGGGAAAATCTAAGCGTACACGTGGAAATAAATAATAATATACGCGTCTGGAATCTATCGCATACACGGCCGTGCCTCTAACCGTGTATGTCACTGTGCATGTAACGAGCGCAGGACACGACCGTGTCCCAAGCCGTGTCTTAACCCATGTAAGCTTCTGTGAAAGTCCTGCAAGCCATGTCCCAAGCCGTGCCCGGAACCGTGTCAGAGTCTGTGACAGTCCTTCAAGCCGTGTCTCAAGCGGTGCATGCTTCTGTGGGATACCCTGATCGAATACACGACCGTATACAACGGCCGTGTATGGGAACCGTGTATGTCTTGTGGAATATCCTGGTAAAATACACGGCCGTGCTTCTGCTCGTGTGTAGAGGCCGTGTATACTTCTGTGAGTTCCTTCCAAACACTACACGGCCGTGGCACAAGCCGTGTGTCTGCCCAATGCCTCGTGTGTCTCCATCAGATAGTTCCACTAAATATGAAAATTAGTACTTTAAAGATATTTAATTGCGAAAGAATGAAAAGTTTAAGTACCAAATGGCAAATAAGATATTGTTTCTAAAAAGTTGGATTATATTAAATGTTAAAGAATATTTAATAAATTATCTTTCTTTTTTTTCTTTTTAGAAAATCAAATCACCATTTTACAAGGAGAAGGTTGGAACTCAGTCATGCGGAAGCTTGCGGAATGCAAAGTCGATCTGGAGAAATAGAGCAAAATTGCTTTTCCTAATAATAGAAAACAGATTAATAGATTACTACAAGAGTTGAGTAAGGTACAGAGTGATCTGGATGGTTTGGATGTAGATGAGAAAGAGAGATTATTTGGATGTCTAAATGATCTTTGGGAAAGGGAAGAAAGATATTGGCATCAACGATCTCATGTTGGTTGGATAAAGTATAGAGATAGGAATACATCCTTTTTCTACTATTCTACTATCAATAGAAGAAGCACAAATAAAGTCTTAAAAATTTAGGAGAATGGTGGAACTTGGATTGAAAATGAAGCAATGATAGCAAGAGAATTTCATAATTTTTTTGCTGATTTGTATTAAACAGATAGTGTGGAAGAGGATGGAAGCTACTCGGGATGAATAAACGGAGAGTAGATGGGGATATGAGCAGAATGTTGTGTGGTAAAGTGGAAGACATGGAAGTAAAGAATGTTGTTTTCCAATTAGGAGGTCTCAAGGCCCCCGGTCCAAATAGGTTGTCTGGAAGATTTTATCAGTGCTTTTGGAGAAAAATAGGAGAAGCAATAATTGAAGTAGTCAAAGCCTTTTTTCAAATAGGTAATTTTCCTTGAGCCTATCAATTTGACTAATTTAGTTCTAATTCCAAAAATCTCTAATCCTCACAAAGTCTCCCAATTCTATTCATGGAATGCAAATATACCTATCAAATTTTGTAATATAGTTTATTAAATATAAATATTGTCCTATAGATATTACAAGTATTAATATTAACCTACACCCCATTATTTTACAAATAAATTATAAAAATTAATTGATCAAAACCCTATAACTAAACATTAATTAATGAACTAGAGATTAAATTGAAAGAAAAAAGATTATAATTAACTTTAAGATAATAAAACTAGTATTTAGACTTTATTTTCCCTAAGAATTACTATGTGACATTCACAAATTTCATTCAAATCCTTCTTAATTTCATTGACTAGAGGATTCCTAAATTAGTTTAATAACTTTCTCAAGTTTATTAACCATAATTTTAAAAATACCTATTTGAATCACTTTATAATAATATATTTCAAAAATCACATTAAAAAGAATAAATTCCCTTAAACAAATTAATCAATTCTAGAATAATTATGCAACTTGTCTATGAGATTACATTAGTACTCTTCAAATATGCTAAACCTAATTACATATCAGTTTCTCAATCCTAATGTATAATATCAAATAGATAGAATAATACTCTAAAATATTAATCTAAACAAAATTAAGAATGCATGCATGAATTAAGAAATTTAAGAATTCATTGAATAGCAATAAATCCAATCATAGAATAATATTAGGATCTACACATCTAAATACTAAGAAAATTTAAGCATTAATCACATTAAAAATCAAAATCTTCAATGATGTAGAAACATCATTGAAGAAAAACCTTAATTTCTTAAAGTATAGAAAAATAGTCTTCTAGTCTCTCAAAAAACCTGAAAACAAATAAAAACATCTTCTCTCTTCTTTTGGTCGAGTCCCCCTTGTGTTTTACATAGTGAGTGCCAAAAATTCTATCTTTTAAGCCAACACGCTGTCTAAAACGGTCATACTTCGGGTCGTATCAAAATCATTAATAAAAAACTTGGAAAACTAGACGCTGCAGTAGATACAGCTTAAACATGATCGCGTTTAGAGGTCGTGTCTAAGTCATGCTTAGAAATAATTATTTTCGAGAGATACACGACCAATAAACATGATCGTGTCTAGCCCCCATGTAACTATTGGTTTTGTGCATCAAATTCAAAACAATCCAAACATAGTCATGTCTACTAACCTTGTTTATCTTAAAAAATTCATAACTTCTTCTATTTAGCTCCAAATTAAGCAAAATTAGATTCCTTTTCATTCTTTTTAATTCAATTATCCATCAAAATCCTAAAATCAAAAGATTACTCACTTAAATTTCAAATTCTTCAAAAGCATGCCAAAATAAATGAAAAACACTTTAAATCACACTTAATATATACATCTAATTAAGCACTTATCATCCATCCTATTAGCTTATGTAATTTCCTCTATAAAATAGTTTCAAAAATCCTAGTCAACAGGCTAAAACCCTTTCTAGGTGATATTATCTCAAAAATCAAAGTAATTTTACATCGGGAAGAATGATTCATGACAATGTCATAATTGCATACAAAGCTTTTCATTTTTTGAAATAAAAAACTAGAGGGAAGAAGGGGTTTTTCACTTTAAAATAGACATGGATAAAGCCTATGACCAAATTGAATGGAATTTTTTTAGGAATGTACTTATGAGATATGGCTTTGATGAGAGATGGATTAATTAGGTAATGAGTTGTGTAATCACTATAGAATTCAATATTCTAATAAATGGAAAAAGAGTGAGTCATCTCAAACCTAGTAGAGGTTTAAGGCAAGGTGACCCTTTATCACCATAACTTTTCATATTGATGGCAGATGTGCTATCTAGAAGAATAGAGAAAAGTGTTAGAAATGGGGAATTGGCTAGGCTAATGATGAAATCTACTTGCCCTCATACTTGTTTTTTATAGATGACTCACTCTTCTTTCTAGAATCAAATGTGCATGAAGTGGAGACCTTAGTTCATATCATAAACAAGTACTACTTAATGTCAAGCTAGATGATGAATTTGGAAAAATCAAGTGTATTCTTTAGTGGAAATACTACAACTCATACCAAGATAGAAATGAAAATAGACTAAGAATTGCGGTTACAGATAGCCTGGGAATGTATTTAGGACTACCTATTATATAGGGAAGATCAAAGTGTGAAGCCCTAGTGTTTGTTAATAAAAAAAAATGGAGAGGAAGTTGAAGGGATGGAAGTAGCGATTGCTTTCTAAAGTAGGGAGAGACTATGATTGAGCCAGTTATCACTGTTATCCCAACTTACGTTATGTCCTATTTTTGTTATCCCAAGAAGTGGTGTAGGGAGGTCAATGCTATGATAGCTAAGTTCTTTTGGGGACAAAGGAAAGATGAGTTCAAAAATTAGTGGAGTAGTTGAGATAAGCTAACTTTAGCAAAAGACTATGGGGGAATAGGCTTCAAAGACTTGCATATTTATAACCAAGCATTATGCACAAAGTTGGTTTGGAGATTGGAGTCAAATTCAGAGTAATTATGGGCTAAAATCTTGAAAGGACTTTACTTCCCGAATAGGGATTTTAAAGATGCCTCAAAGTGAGGAAAGGCATATTGGGCATGGAGAAATATATTAATTGGAAAGCAACATCTATTTAAGCAAGGGCTATGGAAAGTAGTCACAAGTGAAAGAATTGATGTAGGAAAGGACAAGTGGGTACCCTTGATTGATAATCAACACCAAAAGGGCTAATACGAGAAAGTTTGGAGGGTTTGAAAGTGAGCAATTTTATAGATGATTCAACTCAAATGTGGAATGTGACGAAATTAAAACAAGTCATGACGATAGAAGAAGTAGAAAGTATAAGAAATATACCTCTATGCTGGCAAGCACAACAGGATACAATTATCTAGCCTCATCAACATCAAGAGATCTATACAAAAAAAATCAACATATCACCTGTTGAAATCACAAAATAATGAGGATCTTCAGTGTGCAACTTCATCATCAAATATACTCTCCAATACACAATGGAAAAATTTATGGAATATTAAAGCAATACCTAGAATCAACCATTTCTTATGGACAATAAATCCAGACTCTCTTCCATGTGTTGAAACTCTCCATAAAAGGAGAGTAATTGATTCTCTATTGTGTGCATTTTGCGAAGAGATGGAGACTACAAGCATGCTTTACTTCTATGTAGGTGGACGGAGGTAGTGTGGTCTGGATGCCTTGGAATAAGAATAGATAAGGAGGTGATAAGATGCTTTGTGGACTAGTTCCATGGAGTTACACTGATAAAAGGGGTGAAAGATTGGGTCTTAAAGTAGTTGTTGGTGTGGTTGCATGGCATATCTAGAAAAGAAGGTGCCTTCTAGTGTTTGAAGGTGCTTCAATTGACTTGATGGAGGTTATAAGGTCAACTAGGGTGTTCTTAAACACTCTTAAAAAAGTGAAAAGGGAGGAAGAAAACAAGCACCAACCTTGTGAAGTGATGCAGAAGAGTCAAGCGAAAAGGAAGTAATGTGGTTACCTCCTGTAGATCCTTGGATCAAAGTGAACATTAATGGGTCATGAGCATCTTCGAGGAAAAGATGAGCTTACTATGTTGTGACTTGAGATAAATCTGGAATAATAATAGGCGAAGCTTCCAAGAAGGGGATATGTCTTAATGCAAAGGAGTCAAAATGCTAGGTTGTGCTCTCAGGGTTGTGTTTGGCAAGAGCTAAGGGTTAAAGAAAAATCCAGTTAGAATTAGATCGCCTTTCCCTTGTGAACTATCTTAATGCGCTGGGCAATGAACTCCATTAGGCCTAGGAAGCAAATGTGTCCATTGGATTGATGATTAACCACCCCATCACCCCTCCAAAAGCTTATCCTGTTGGACTCGAGTTCTGAAAGTTTTTGATGTTTCTATAATAGTTGATACCCATGAAAATAATGAGTGAGATATAATAAAAATACTTGTTTGATGAAAAAAAAAAAAACTGCTGGGGGAGGGGAATTTAATGTCAAGAAATTTTCAATCTTGAGTTATGTTTATTATGACATGATCCCATATTCCTATTATATATGCATAGAAGACAATAGAAAATTGGATTCTTTACTGTCCGATCGCATCTATCAATCAGACAAGCGCAATGTTATAATATACATCTGCTTTGACTAGATTATAGATGGTAACTTCCACCGATGGATACATCCACTTCGGAATGTAAAGTAGGCGCCAATCACTAACCCACACACACATACACTCCCTCTCTCTCTTAACAAAGAATTGAATTGACAATCACGTGGAGACACATGTATCTTCAATCAAACATTCCGTGAACTTTAATTCTATGTTCCATACCATTTTAATAGTTATAAATCAACATAGTCCATAACCTAATGCTAAATGTTCTATTTTTGCGAAAGAAAAAGAAAAAGAAGGAAAGGGGTTATTTCCATGATATGAATAGATATGGAAGGTCTCTTATTATTTTATTTTATTTTTTTGTTCCTTCCTCTTTTCTTTATGAGTTTCCTCACTACCTATAAAGGATAAAAATGAAAGTCGGAAACTTTTTGAATGGTGGGGTAACAAAAGCACTAAAAAGCCCTGTACAAACTGTGGTTCACAACCCTCAACCGTGTCCAATTCTAATCTGTCAATCGGTTAAGGACAGGCAGGAAATGGAAAGGAAGCGAGATCTATGTGTTTATTTCCCTTTTGCAATTGAATGCATGTTCAAGATTCCAATTTCCTTCCAAAAAACCTCCTCCCCCCTTCCCAATCAACATCACCTTTTTCTTATTCATTCATTCTGGCCATTCTTCAACCCTTTCCAAATTTAATTTTAACACTTGTATCAAATAATATCCATACCCCCCAAAAAAACAAAAATTTAATTCCTAGCTAGAAACTTCCCCACTCCAAAATGGGATGAGCCTAATCTCTTTACAACTTAGCTTTATCAATTAGTGCTAGGTAAGGCATATCGGTGATTATTTGTTGTCTCGATTTCGTATAGTGGAGGGGTCGCTTTTTGGGTTCAACTTCAACATGTGCTTCCCGCCTCTCGCCTATAAAAGGCACGCCTTCTCTTACCGAGTTATATTGTAAGACAGGTACTCTAAAATAGAGAGAAACTTCAATTACCAATACCTATATTCTTCCATCCTCTACCCTTCTCATAAAACTCTTGAAACTCATTTCAAGAGCACGTTTTCCTAGTCAAACTTCTTGACATGGTTAGTACATTCGTTAATTCTCTAGCCTTATCATTTGTTTCAACTATACTAAATACAATGGGTGCTCTAGGTTTAAGTTCATGATGTTGTTAATAATGTAATTTACAGGAAGGGAAGTTAGGTTGGCAAGTAGCTGATGCCGTAGATTACAAAGGCTTCCCAGCTGACAGGACTAAAACTGGTGGTTGGGTTCCTGCTACTCTCATTCTTGGTCAGCTTTCTCACTCTCTCTCTCTCTCTCTCCCCCCCCCACCTTGTTCTGTCTTCATTTTTATCACCTTTTGTCTAATGCTACTTCAGTAGTTGCAGAAGTAATATTCATTTTCAAAGAAAACCGTTGTCTAGTACATTTAATGTCTGACACTAACATATGCTTGGTCTGTCGCATATGTTATTAGGCTTTACATTATGGCCAAAAAGGAAAAAGGCTGTTACATTATGGATGCAATTACCATTATTGATACATAAAAGTGCAACTTAGTAATACCATTCTACTTGAGACTAGAACTAATATCAATTATTGTACATGACCCCATGAGCTAAAATTTTATTTACTCATACCTGTTACTAAGTAAAAGCTCACCACTTTTAGTATAACTTCTTTTCTAAATAAAATAGCACCATGCCATGCCAGGGTCTTGAGATCAATAATTGCTTTTGAAGAGCATTTTTCCTTGTAATGAATCGTTTTGTACAAGGAAATAAACGTCTACCATGTATTCTCCATGATAATGACAGTAGTTATGATTTTATCTTTATGTCAATAAGATTCCATAAGAATCTAAAGATACTTTAAAAGAAGATACGTATATGTTCCTATAAAGAAATCTGCTAATGGGTATTACGAACCATGTTTTACATGGTTTTGTTGAACAAAATTCTTTATCTTTTATTATAAATATATTTATGGTTTATAAAATATATAATTAACCCAAAAAAAAAATAATCAAAATTCTTATAACCAAATGGAAAATGAACCCGGTTTAACCCACCGGGTCTAGCACTCACCATAAAACAAATCATGAAATAGTTTTTTTTTTTTTTTTTCATTTTAACCTTTTAACCATTGAGCATGCACAAATGATGGAAGCCGTGGAGAGAACTAGGACCTGCATAGGACGATGATGGAGGGTCCTATTGTTCGCAAGTCCATACAATAGAAGATATAAAGATCACATGGGTCAAGTCATTTTCTTTCGTAAGTGAGTTGTCATAAGAAAAGGAAATAAACCCCCCCCCCCCCCCTCAACTTGAACCAACCCCTATATCTATATCCATATCATTCCATTATTTCATTTTATTCCTGGGACAATATTTTGGTGAAGATCGATGTGATTAATGATTAGATATTTAGTCACATATTTTTTAAAATTGTCTCGTACCCGTCAAAACAACATAAAATTCAAAAGTAAGGCCGCCGACATGTTAGCTTGTATTTTGGCAGTTAAATTGTCTCATTTATAGTTGTCTAATATGAAGAATAATTCCAGTTTATTAGGAAAAAAAAGATGAAACACAAATTGTGAAATATACCAAAAAAAGTTCAGTATATATATTTATTTGACTCTATTTTGACTGTCTAATAAATAAAAGGTTTCAGCGTATGTATGCTATATGGACAAACACGAAATACACATGGGCAACATTAGTAGCTATACAAAATCTAAAATATGTGTTCAATTTGTGTGTGTCACCATCAAATAATTGCTCAAAGAACAAAATAAAACAGAAATTAACTACAAAAGCAAATAAAGAACAAGCTTCTGTTCTGTGGTCCCTTTTCTACATCTTTCATCTTTAATCACTTAACCTTCTGAGGACGTAGGTAAAGGGGGGGGGTGGGGGTGGTGTGGGGTTTGGGGTTGGTGGTGGGGCGGGTGGGAATTAATTGGCCAAGGGAAAAAGTGAAAATAATATGAAATCTTCTACAGTACATCCACTATTTTTACGGATTATTATTTATGATGAGAAAAAAAAAAATTACATTTTTATGATGTTTCCTCATAAATGCATAATAAATTTTGAAAGAAAAATATTAATGAGTGCAAAAATGCAGTTATCCACAGCTAAAACAACAAAACTTCTTTACTATATATAGATATATATACATATATATGTATATGCTTCTTTAAATTGTATAATTAATCATGAAAAGATTAAAAAAAAATCTTTTAACCTTGTTAATTAATGATTTAAAGGCATTCATTAGTATAAATCAATTTTAAAAATATGACATATTTCTTTTTTTAAATGCTCGGGAGACATTTTCACTAGCGAAACCCATTTATTATTAATTTTAACCCCTCTTTGAAAACCTCGTGAGTAAACTAAGATGGGGTCTTGCCCCAAAAAAAAAAAAAAATTAAGATGGGGTAAATTATTGGCTTATTAGAATTATGTGTAATTGATGCAGCCTTTTTGCTTTTTGGTTAGTTTATTAAATCCTTAAATGGAAGTACTTCACGTTTTCTTGTGACCTTCTCTAGTGCCTTTTTCGATATTATTACCTATTAGATCCCTCATAACATAATCTTTCATATACTTTTGCGATTATGAGGGTAATTGCGCAATAACATGGATAGTTGTCGTTTATGGGCTCTATAATATAATAACATATGCACTTAGCACAGGAATATTTGATTCTTAGTTAATTACAATCTTTCCTACTACGTGTTATATGCCTTTTTCGAAAGTGCCCAAGAACAAGGGTGATCTCAGCGAAGGAATATATAATAGGAAAGAAACAAAGATGTTCTTACTCCTGTAAGGATTATTTTAAAGGATACTCTATGAGCATCCTTAAGAAATAATCGAGGTATTCCATACATTAGTGGTATATTTTCATTCATACCACACAAAGGCTGTAATATCATAAAAATATAAAACAAATACTAAGAAATATCTCAAGGGCATTATTAACTACAAACAAAGAAAAGAAACTTTCACGTATACCTTTTCATTTGTTTACTCTTTCACAACATACATAATCAATTTTTAAAGAAAGTAAAATATTTTCTTTTTAAGCCTACTAACTACAGCTGGCCATTTGTTAATGGAATCCAAAAAATAAAAGTAATTCTTAAGAAATGCCTTCAGAAAATCTACTAACGTAATTTTTCTTATAGATCATAACATAAGCGAAGTAAAAGGAGTGAAGGACATTAAAATACTTCACATCACATGCATATAAAAGAGTAATTGATAATAAACCTTCCCTTCAAATTCTTTGTTAGCAAATTCTTTTGCAACAATAACTAGACCCCATTGATAATTTTGGAACCTGTTTAGTTAAGGATTTCAAGAATCCAAATCATTGTGCTATTTCTTATTAAAGCGTTGACGAGACATAAGAAAAGATGATGTAGAGAAATACAACCCGACTGCTTCCCGATTCCTTAGAACTTAATTTCTCTGTAGTTTTCAAGCAACTGAAAGCAATGAATCATTTTTTTGCAGGAATTGAAATATGCGAAAGGCTATCAACAATGGGGATAGCGGTAAACTTGGTGACTTACTTAGTCGGGACAATGCACCTACCAAGTTCAACTTCGGCCAACATCGTCACTGATTTCATGGGAACATCGTTTCTTTTGTGTTTGCTTGGAGGCTTTCTTGCTGATTCCTTTCTCGGCAGATACAAGACCATTGCTATTTTTGCAGTCATCCAAACTCTCGTAAGTGCAAATTCCATTTACATGTCCATTGCCACACATATGCAAATGCCAAACTATTGTTTGCTTATTATTAATTAGTATGTATATAATGTGCATGGTAATATATTGCCCTAAAGAAACCATGACCATTTTATATCCCAATTTCCTATTATTATATTATATTATACTTCATTAAAATAACATGCACCCACGATAGGCTTGATCAAAGTAGAGGAATTTTTTTTGTTTCTGAAGAGACTATGGTTATAGAAAAACTACCATTACTTATTCTGTTACTTTTACAACCCACTTTTTTCTATATTTTAGTATTAAAAGCTTGTTTGATCAATAGGTGTAAAGTAGAGTCCATATAGATCGATTAGACAAATTTTATTTGGAAACTCTTCAACTGTTTACTATATAGCTCAATAAATTTTAGATTAAAATATGCACATGGATTTTAGATGTTGAGGGTTGATGATAATGATACATTTTCCAGGGCACGGGCATGCTTGCACTATCCTCAAAACTGCCACAATTCCAACCGCCGCCTTGCACCGCCACCAAGGCGCATCCATGCAAGCCAGCAGACGGACTTCAAATGGGAATTCTGTACCTAGCACTCTACTTGATTGCCCTAGGCACAGGCGGCCTGAAATCGAGCATATCCGGATTTGGAACCGATCAATTCGACGACAAAGACGAGAAGGAGAAAGCCCAGATGGCATATTTTTTCAATAGGTTTTTCTTCTTCATAAGCATGGGGACTTTAATGGCTGTGACTGTTCTTGTGTACATCCAGGATGAAGTGGGAAGAAGCTGGGCTTATGGAATATGCTCAGTTTCCATGTTTGTTGCCATCTTGGTGTTCATGTCGGGCACTAAAAGGTACAGGTACAAGAAAAGCTTGGGAAGCCCTATTGTGCACATTCTTCAAGTGGTAGTGGCTGCCTCAAAGAAGAAGAAACTGGAACTTCCCTCTAACGTTGGATGTTTGTACGAAGATGCTCAGGATGTAGCAAGAATCCCACACTCCACTCAATTCCGGTAAAGCTAATTCCTTTTTTTAATCCATACTAACATTTTTGTTATACCATTTCATTAAATAAGCATGTATTTACCTCATAAAATGAAAAGTTTATTATTACTCCAATATGTTAAAGTGTGCTAATATATTTATAGGCCTCATTTTGTTAATTTCATGGAATTGGATTTCATAGTTTCCAATATTCTTTTGTTCTTTATTCATAAAACCGGTTTCTTTCAATGTCTTGGAATCCTAATCCTCAAACCCATTAGTTAATAGATTCCGAGAAATTGGAAGCAACGATGTATCATTTTCTAATTACTATCCCCGTATCCTCACTTAACTCTCGTTGGAAGTAAGAGCAAATTGGACTTCATGAAATTCTATTCAATATTAGCCAAAACGAGGCGCTAGTGTTCTAGAAAGTTACAATAGCATTATCTGATCACGCAAGGGACAATTGATATCATTACATAATTGAAAATACTTAAAACATAGGATAATTTAGAGTACATCCCTTGATTCAATTTCTAACCACATGTTTAAACATTCTTTTTCCACCCACGTCATGAAGATGCTTGGACAAGGCGGCCATAGTGGCAGAAGGTGACTTTGTGATGAGAGGTGGTAATTCCTCAAGTCTCAATCCATGGAAACTGTCATCAGTGACAAGGGTAGAGGAAGTGAAAATGATGGTGAGATTAATACCAATATGGGCCACAACAATAATATTCTGGACAACATATGCCCAAATGATAACATTCTCAGTGGAGCAAGCATCTACGATGGAGAGATCCATTGGGAACTTCCAAATTCCAGCAGGATCACTTACTGTCTTTTTTGTGGCTGCCATTTTGATTACCTGTGCGGTTTATGACCGATGCATTATGCCCTTTTGGAAGAAGTGGAAAGGCAAACCAGGTATGCCACAATAAGCATGACATCCATCCTCACTTTTTTAGTACTACATTTATAAGATTTTAGTACAGACAAACGTTCAGAAAGATTCTTGTTTTCAATCACAGTTGTCAGTTTACGTAATTTCCGGACTGCCTTCAATTGTTTTTAAGTTTCAAACCTTTTTGGACCGATGCGCTGAGTATTTAAGCTACCTTATCCGTCGTCAAGTGTCATGTCAAATTGGAAAGCATATCAACACATCTTAATTTTACTTGTATTTTTAATAATTTTATGTATAAAATTTAATATTTTATTAAATTAAATCTTTATTTATCAAATTTATATTTGAAGCTAAATCTCATACTTATTTTAACTTTAAATAGTAAAATTTATTACTTTTGTAAAATTACATAGCAAATACTAATCGGTGTTGAAAGAGTAAAATGTTAAAGGTAAATTTAATAAATTTGATTAATAAGAATTGAATTCAGTATAATATTTAATAAATTCAAATTTCACACATTTTCATCCATTATTCTAAGTCATGATGTTTGTCTAAGTCAATAAGTCTCGCTCGTGCGCAGGTTTCACAAATCTCCAAAGAATTGCCATAGGATTGGTTCTATCTGCCCTAGGAATGGCATCTGCAGCATTCACCGAGATGAAGCGGCTCTCCGTCGCCAATCCCCCGCAAATGCTGATTCTGCCACCTTGCCAATAAGTGTTTTCATATTAATTCCACAGTTTTTCCTAGTCGGCTCTGGCGAAGCTTTCATATACACCGGCCAGCTTGACTTCTTCATAACTCAATCACCTAAGGGCATGAAAACCATGAGCACCGGCCTCTTCCTTACCACGCTATCACTCGGCTTCTTCTTCAGCAGCTTCTTGGTGTCCGTGGTGAAGCAAGTGACCGCAAGTGGTGGTCGACACGGGTGGCTTGCCGACAACATAAATTATGGGAGGCTTGATCTATTCTATGGACTATTAGCTGTCTTAAGCCTCATCAACTTTGTTGCCTTTATATTCTGTGCAAAGTGGTACAAACCACGGAATTCTGGAGCTGCATTAGAGATGGAAGACATTAGTAATGGGTCTAGTGTTGAGCAAAAGGTGTGATCATTATGAGTTTAAATCGTGCACCCGATATATGTATGTGGTGAGATAAACGATTTTTATCCTCTTTTTTTTCATGTATGATACGAAGTTGTCGTGCTTGTTTCTTGTATTTTCAATCCTTGGAATGGCATGAATTCCCTTCTTTCCGTCAAGTGATCTTCTTTCAATGTTAATGTCCATAACGTGTTCCATTTTGTGTAATGTTTTCTAGACAGCTCTCGACATATCCGCCTAATTAATACATTAGAAACTATAAGACTTCATTGGGCATATTACATCTTAAACTAAACCCGTTATTTTTCAAGATCACATAAGCAATTAAGAAGACAATCTTCATGGAACGAACCTCGAAAGATTTGAGCTGGAGCTCCTTTAATTTTTGGTTCATATCTCCTCCCCACTACTTTTATGTTATAAGTTTCGTTCTATAAGGAACCTATTCCTAATTTTTGACACCAAATCCAACATCAAGAATTTACTTTTTTAGAATTGGAAAGTTACTCATTTTGATTTTTTTTTTTTTTTTTTTACTTCTTGTGTTAGTTGGTAAATATTTTTTATATTTTGAATCTTATAAATAATATTAATAAATATTAAAAAACTTTTTTTATGGACTTCAAAAATAAAGTAAATGGGCCATTAAATAAAAGAGTTCTTTAATATGTTGACATATCACCTAAGGATTCCAAATGGGATTCTTAAGAATAAGGATGGTCTAAAAGCATCACATCCCCATATAGGGATCTTGACATGTTTTCTTAAGCCAAGTAGCCCACTTTTAGAGTTCTTTTGTATTGTGGAGGGGTGCTTGGCAAAATTGGGGTCTTCTGTAGAGAACCTCATAAAGTAATCATTATGTACACAACATCTAGCTATCACAATTGGTTGAATTATCTTTACATTAAATTGGACTAGATCTAATAGCCAATCAAACCAATTCATTGATTTAACTACTCTTGATCAGTCTTAGCAAACTTATGGACTCAATCATACTAAACTATTAGGTCTAGACATTTAAAATCCCTTGAAAACTTTAGCTCAATTCATCTGGATCATCAAGGCAATTCGACTGTGATCATCTAATCCTAAACTCTAAAAATATTCAAAAGTTTCTTTTCAACTAACACAATTGAGAGGCTATCAAAAGAAGAGTTCACGTTCAAGTTGCTAAGATCAAGAATCAAATAGAAATTAGATGACTTCAAATCCTTGAATCTAGAAACACCCATTAACCAAAATAATTTAGTGCATCAAGAACAACTAAAACAGGAACACTTGAAACTTTAAATGTTTTTGAAGACCAATTTTCATAAAACTAAGGGTGTAATTAGCATGGTTTCAAAAAAGTTTTGCAAAACTTTTACTAGTATCCATTCCTCATTAGGTATTCCAAAGTTTTTTATTGTATGCCTAAAGCCGCTTGCTAAACTAAGGGGAAATCAACAACTTGTCCCATTAATTAAAATAGTTTCATTGAAATATTTTAAAATTCATATTTTCGTGATTCGTAAAGTAACATAACTACTAAAACTTATAAAGTAAATAATATTATAAGCTTAATTTTATAATATTATTATTGTATAAGTAACTTATAATATTATTTATTATTGAAATGAATATTATACTTGATAATAATGTTTGAATTAGACATTTGCAAATATGGAGGAGATATCTTTAGAGATGAAATTGGAAACATAATTTGATGTTTTAGATTTGTTTCTACTCATCAATATCTATTGAATCTATTGAACTAATCACCATGGAGAAGGGTTTAGAATTTTGTAATCATTTTAATATTAAACAAGCTCAAGTAAGGACAGATTCTCCTGTAATGACCCAATTAAATGGAAATCATGGAATATTTGAAACGATATTTCTTGGGCAAGGATTTTGCTTTAAAACATATAAGGTAAGATCAATATATATGAATATAAAAAAATGTTATAGCTAATCAATTCCCTCATTAGGCAATGATCATAGAAGAATCCTTCTGTAGTAAGAATTGGTATTAGGAATTTTCATCTTGATCTAATTGGTTGGTTTTGTTAGTGCATTTGGTTAGGGTATTTGATATACATAGCTTTATTTTCCTAGTTGGTATCTGATAAACATAAACCTATTCTTGACTTTAAAACAAAGTATATTTATACAAACAAATGTACTAGGTCCCTCATGCAATATATTACTGGTACGATCAAGTTAAACCTACAAAGACAAATTAATTACAAGTGCTTCCCTTTTCCTTTATTATCTAACCTTCAAATAAAAGTTCATAAACTAGAAACTAATAATCTAAAACTAAAACTAAAACCAACTAAACTAAATTAATTAACCTAAACTAACAATTAATAGTAATTAAAACATATAAGAATATAAAACCACCATGTTTAGACATTGACTCCCTTAAGATATCTATGTAATCTACCAATCTCATCAAAATTCATTAGATTATGAGAATTTCTGAATTAAATTAATAACTCTCTTGAGATTATTTATTATTAACTTTCAATTAATTAATTGGAATCTCTTTCTAATTGAAAACCCCTCAATTCACATCATCATTCTATGAATTCTACATTTAGGTTTAACCTTAATATGAAATATTTACATCATCCTATCTAAAGGATTATGTGCAACTCCTAATTATGTATATCTATTCATACACGGGATCTCTTCATACCCATTTATGAAATCAAATAATATAAATTAACACTTCAAAATATTAATTTATAGAAAATAAAGGACACATAGTTAGATCACAATAAATTAAGAACCATAGAACTAAATAAAGAAGGAAGAATTTGATTACATAGTTCTTAGGGTTTTCGATGTCCAACAATTAAACTAATTAAACATAATGATTAAGAATAACAAAAAAATATGAATCATGATAGAAACCCCTTTTTAATCTCTTGGATCTTGCACTCCTAACTCTTGGCATTGCTACTTCTTTAAACCTTAGTTTGCTCTCTGAATGAGTGCCAAAAAAGGTTCCTCTTTTCTTGTCTACAATTCCTTGAATAGTAGGGTAAAATTCACAAAAGAAAGTCAAGATCACAATCATGATTCTAAATGTAAACCTCTCTATCTTTAAAACTCACTTTTAATGAGTGCCACAATTTCACAAGCAGGTTTATAACCATGAGCCCGACTGTGTTCCTCTCTAATCACAAATTCCTTCTTCATATAATCACATTTGATGTTCATAGGTGATGATCTAAAGCATAATCCTCATTTAAGCATCATATCTTCTTCATTTTAGCTCCAAATTCTATAAATCTTGTCAAAATTCATTTCTTTTACTTCAAATTAGTTCTTTAACCCTTAAAAATCAAAATATAACACAAATAAGCATTAAATTCAATTAAAACACCAATTAATTTCATAAAAGTATTATAAAATCACTTGATAAAATAAGTATAATTAAGCACTATCAGTATCAAATGTTTCGAGAGTATTACTCCATTCTTTCTTTATGTTAGGAGTCTCTCTCTCTTGGTGTTATTGGGTAAGCCTCAGGTACCTTGTTGATATAGGTCTTTAGAGAAGTATTAGACCATAAGGCCCAAAACCAAACCAAACAATTATGTAGTTTTTATCTCATTTTCTAAATAAGTTAAGAGAATTTGTTATGTATTATAATATATAATTTCAGAAGAAAAGACACTTTCTTATGGATTTTTTTAGTAGTTATAATTTCACATAATCTGATATAAAATGAAACAACCCTTCACTTATAATAATATGTTTTTCAAATAGTTGTAACTTTTACATAATTTAATATAGAACAAAACAACTCTTTACCTGAAATGTTTTTTTTCTTCTATATTTTGAAAGATAATAACACTTTCTAAGTGATCCATAATTTCATTAAAAATCATCTAATAGTTACATAATATATTATGAACATATATTATTGATGTGTTAATTGTGATACCTATGAATAAATTCATTATTTTTGCAATAATTAAGTATACTTTAAACCAAAATCTATTCATGGCACGGGTTTTTAACAGTAATTAATTTCAAAAGCTTTTTTATTATAAATCTTTGATACTTATTTTTTTAATAATACATTTTCAAAATTTTTTTCTCAAGGTCGATATTTCAGTTATATATTATGTAACTCATTGGTATTAACTTCTTCTTTTTTTTCAACAATAATACCTTTTCAAATTTTTTTCTCAAAAGCTACCATTGCAATTTATATTATTATGTTGCCTTATATCTTCATCATGTTTTATTGTTTTAATTAGTTAAAAAGAATAAAAAAAATCTTACTTACTTTAATTTTTTTTACAGTAATACATTTTCACTTTTTTTTTTCCTTCAAAAGCCATCAAGAAATTATATATTATTACATTTTGATGAGGAGTCCCGATAGGAGTAGTCATGTGCGTATCACAAGAGTATCGCACTGCACATAAATTCGAAGAAAAGCAATTCAGATATTGCACGTGATGGGATGACTAAGGAGAGAGTAGTGGGGAGGAGGAATAAGCAATTTCAAGCGTCTCAAATGCACAAATGACAGACAAGGAGTTAAGGGGACCTCAAGCATCAACCTTGTAGTTCTTAGGCAACGGAGATCGTTTTTCGCCTGATCTCTTGTTTGATCTTTGAAAGCAAAGAACTTTTGGTGGAATACCATTTCTCTTATCTCTAGAATTCGGGAAAAGGTCCCTTAATGAGGAAGAATGACTAAGTATTTATAGATTCTTAAGCTTGATGACATTCGTTAGATCACTTTAGCGATCAACGAATGAGATGGAGTTTGCTCAATTTAAGGTTATCTTAATGAGCTTGTCATAGGCTCAAGACCAGTAACCTTCCTCATAAATATATAAGCTGCCTAAGAAAGGTTAGATTCAGATGGACCAGTCCAACAATCCCTATTCCGAGCCCACTAAGTCAATTCTCCCTGAGTCATCCCAATATTTGAACCAAACTCATTAGGCCCTATTATATAGCCCAATGGGTCAAGCCAAATAATCAATAGGCTTAGCTTAATATATTTACATAATATTTTTAACCCTCTACATTACACTTCCTTCTACCTTTATCATGTCTAAATGTTCAACTTAAATAAAAAGAATGGAAAATATATCATATATTTAAACAATGTTCTTTATCATTTATCATCCATAATTTTTTACAAACAAAAATCCATCACTTCTAATTAAATGATTTATAAGTTATTTGGACAATTTCCTTAAAACAATGAAAGAAACTACCTACTCATTGAAAATTCACGACCGTTCAATTTCCCCATTTGTTTCTTTACCCAAAATCCTATTTTGGGCATGTATAAATAGTACAGGATGTTTCACTTTTCCTAACTTTTCCACTCTTGATTCTTCTCCAAAGATCAATTACCTTCCTCCTTGCTTTTATATTACTTAAGTATTTGTTTTTCTAACTCCCTCTATCTAATTTTGGCTATTATAAACTTATTTTTGTGTTTCTTTTCCATTTAATCTTATTACCAAAAGTTCTAACACTTCATATTATGTGATCCAACACTATTTATATCATAATTAGGGTTTTTATATATGCAAATTAAGTTTACGTTATTGCTTACAAGTTCATACCAAATTTTAAAATGTTTAAAGTCGTGATTCTATTTTTGCTTCCTGATTTTGTATAAAGTTCCACATTTGCCCCATTTTCATGTGTACTACTATCAAATTACAACTCTCATTTCACTTTATAATTGTGCATTGAAGCTAAAATGAATTTAGGAATTTCCATTTTTTACTTAAGACATTAGACTTGATGATGCAATGATAATATCAATCAAACCAACATGGAATTTTATTTTATTTTTTTTTGAGGATATGAACATTTGTGTGGTTGTAACTTATACAATTTTTATATGGATATTTAGACTTAAAGAACTTTTAACAGTTTTTGCATCTATTGTTTGGTTATAAATGCCCATACTTTAATTTCAATTGTAGTATCAATAAAGGATATTAAAATACCATAATTTAAATATAGGAAAATTTGTTTTAAAAAAAAATCTATTTTCAAATACGCAAGAAAATTTTTCTAATTACCCATTGTAAAACTAATCATACAATAAGATATCATTTCATTTTTATCATTTTATATAGATAATTTTGGAAACTTCTACTTTTGGCACTTTTTTATTAGTGATACAACTTGGCAATTTGTGATTGTTATCATATTTACCTATTTGTTATTGATATTATTTGTCCATTTACTATTCTTTTTTTTTTCAATTTTATAATTAAGAGACATGTATTTTTTGTAAATAATTGTTAAACATGTATTTTAAATTTACGAAATAACATAACTGTAGATACTTCTTAAAAGGTTGTAACTTTTTAAAGGGCATATTTTCATATATAAATCTAAAATACCATCAAAGGTTATACAAAATTATAATATCAATTTGTGATATCTTTATAAAATTAAATAATAGTATTCATATCATATTTAAAATGATTATAAAAATATAATGGTAATTTGCAAATTGTGGCAATTTTCTAAATAAACATGTTATTTTAATTAATATGTATAAACTTTAAAGCAAAATCTATGTGAAGAAACATGTACTTTACACAGATGTCACTTTGAAATAGTTGCAACTTTTGCATAATTAATACAAAAATGATGCAACTCATAGATTCATGATGTTTCACTACTATAAATTGAAATATGATAATTCTTTCCAAATAATGCATAAACTCAAGAAAAAAGAATGTCACATAAAACTATGATATATATAAACAAATAATAGTCTTTTTCATGTATCTTTTCTATATATAATTTTGAAAAATTTTATTGAAGAAACACATCATTTTAATAAAAGTGACATAACTCTTAGAATAGTTACTATCTTTTCATAATTTAATTCAAAACAATGCAATTGTTCGCATTTATGATATTTCACACCTATATTTTGAAACATTATAACTAATTTTAAATGATGTATCATTTTGTGGAAAAATATCAAAGTCACATAAAAATTTAATATATTATTTTTGTAATATGTAATAAAATTTAATACATATTTATATTTATAATATTTTCATTATATATTGTTAACATGTTCATGTTGATTTTTTTTTCAAGTAAATTCATTATTTTTACTATTAGATATATTTCAATTGATGATTGCACATAGCGCAAACTTTTACCCTAGTTTACATTAATTTATATAAAATTACATCTAAATAGAGTTATAATATTAGTAATACAAGATAAATATCCAACTAAACATTCTCTTAAGGTTTATGTATTTATTTATTTTATATTGTTAATAGAAATACATTAAATACTATGAATGGAACATAGAAATAATTTAAATTTTCAATATCATTTAAGTAAGTGTTTTATTTTTAATTTTCTAAATTCTTCTTTATCTCTATCTTTTTTTTTTTTTTTAGGTCCATGATCAAATGGTCCCCACCCAAGTTTAGAACCATCTTTGCTGGGTTGATCTCGTGTGGTTTAGGTCAAAACCCAACCCTTGTCTAGCTCTAGGTAATACTAATACCCAATTCATTTTTTACACAGGTTTTTTTGTAAAAGGATTAGTACTTCCTCATTTATTTTTCAACAGGTTCTAAATACTTTATACCTTTAAGAAGTCAAATCTAAATCCCCCTCTTTTCATGTAATCTTATTTTTCATTAATAAAAGAATAATCATAAATAATATAGAGGACTTAGTTGGCTTAGTTCCCAATCAAATATAAATTTTGTCTTAAAACTCAACTCAGAATCCTATGGGTATTTAACATTTTACCCAAAACTTATCCAAAGCCTTATAGCGTATTGCTCCATCTAGTCAATATTAGCTTCCAATGGTTCAAGTACCCAATAAGAGCCCACTTGCTTACATCCCTACATAAACCATTAACCATCAAACAAATCAAGCTAATACAACATTATAAGCCACTAAAATATTTAGCCACTCATAATAATAGTAATTAGCACATTAATAAGGCATAACATGCATGAAAACTTAATATATTGAATAATAAACGATGTTTAATAAGATAAGAAATCAACCCACAAAGATTTACTAACACAAATAAGCATTATTCAACTAACAAATGATTAAACTAACATCTATTTATATTGTTACTAAAATTTGCAGGATTTTAGGACTTTGCTTGAAAAAAATGGGCTTCAACTAAACAAAGCTTGCCAAATGTACATATTTTGACAAGGTAACTTTATCTAAACAAAACATCTAAAACATAAGTTGAACTTTAGAATAGGGGATTACTTCATTCAAATGCCTTAGAATGTTCATCAAACCAAAGTGAAATGAACCAAAACGAAACCCCAAACTAAATCAAAAACCAAATATGCAAAATGTGATTCTTTTATATTTCTATTTAGTTCACAATTCTATTAAGAGATGATCCAAACAATTTGAGGGTCAAACAAAACCAAATCACTTAAACCCAAACCAAACAAGGTCTTATTAAAAAAATAAAAATTAAGTGACATATTTTATACTAACATTTCAACATAACCCTATTTACCTTTTATTTTTTGTCGACTCTCATTCCACCCTCAACATTCACAATCAACTCATTTTCTATCACCTTTGTCCCTTAGCACTTAAGTAAACTAGTGTGCATTCACTATTACCTAAGATGTAATGTCAATAAGATATACTCTTATATGTCTCACACTCTTTGTAAAATGTTCCTCTAATTAAACATTAATGGCTAGTTGAAAACTCCTATAACTATTAATATTATCAACTACAATAAAGTATTTTTATATCTATTTAAACTGAACCACATTTTAAATAGTTTAATCTAAAACTTTGAACTTGTTAAAGCAATTTGGTTTATTAAAGGTCTTATCGAAACCAAACCACAAGCACCCATCAATGCCATAGGTCTTCGTTTGAATGAAGCCTAATGACTATCAATGGAAATCATTCAAATGATGTCCCCTTCTCTTGAATTTATATCTTCGACTTGCTCCATTTTGTTCTCATCCTCTTTGACCGTAGTGTATAGGATACTTGATAATTTCCTCACATATTGCACGTAAAAACACCATAAAACGCATAAGATAAATGATGAATTATGAGCATTAATCATGTAAAAACATGATATGTTTTCCATTCATCATTTCATTCACAACATTTCTTAGTAACTTCTCCTTAAAAGAGAGGATATCAATTGATTCCAGCTTTGGTGAAGGTGTAGGAGCATTCGCCATCTCTACATCACTATGGTGTTCCTTAAGGTAGCATTTAGTTGTCATAATTTCTTAATATTACATCTTGAACCATGTAATTGGACAAAAGGACCTCAAGATATTGGAAAAAAACATAAAAAATTTGTACCATATACATGATAGTACAAAAAATTATTCCACATAATAAAATAAACACATTCTTAAAACCCAAAAAATAACCCTATGATATTATCATTTCTTTTGTTATTGTGTTATACTAAAACTCTTTCTATGAGTTTTTACATAACACCAAAAATAATCTTATATCTTTATCAAAATTCATCTCATATATTACACATTCTAAATGTGATACAAGAGAGTTTTACTATACTATTCTCCTTGTATAACACTATTCAATTTTCCTTATGCTATCCAATTTTATTAACCAAACGCTACTTAAATATTTTTTTAGCTTCCTTGCAAGTAATCTTCCTATTAGGTTAATTGCATTTTCTTGGAGAGCATTTTTTTACATTCTTCCTCTTTGTCATCCCTTCCTTAAGATAATTATACTTCTTTTAATCTAACAATAGACAAGACTTAAATATTTTGAAGGTATGATTTAATGTTTAAGCATTCGAATCTCAACTAAGAGTGCAAAGGGAAGGAAACTCATATGTTTTTAAAAATTCAAACGCCAAAACAATATCGCCAATTCAAGCAACAAAAAGTGTTAGCCTATCTAAAAAAGTCTTAAACTAGAATGTAGAATAGAAAAGTTCAAAAGATCAAGTTGTAACAACATGAAGTTTAGGCACCACAATAATTACCCTAAGCTTGCGTAACTAGAACCTATTATGTACACTATTAGAACTCATATTTTAAAAGGATAAATTACGAATACATTTTTTTATAGTTTTTCTCTATATTTAATTGGTTCACTTATTTTTTAAATTGAGTCTTTAGAATTCTAGATTTTCAAAAAAGAGTTGTTTAATTCCCTACATGATCATTTTGTCCTTTAATAAAAATAATTTTAAAAAGTGCTATTAGTAATTTTTAAATTATTTTATCTAAGAACAAAATAATAAAGTAGGATCTAAGAACAATTTTTTTAAGATATAGTAGTTTTAACACTTAAGTACAAAGTAAGAGGTATAAGATATAGGTCTCCTATTCATCAACTAGGTGGGGGCACAATTAAACGGTAGATATGCTTGGAACTGCAAGTTTAAGCAAAGTAGATAACAAGCACAATAGAGAGTGAGCGAGAGAGAGTCCAAATATATAGAAGTTCCACCATATAAGTCTATCATTTTCTCTACTAATTCAACTATTAGGAATCTACTAAATATCAACCTTTTAAGAATAAGTATGAAAGATCCCTTGGTCTCTCACAAGCCTCCACATTCTCATAATCACTTAGAAGTAATCCTACAATTGTCATGTCTGTCATGCTTTTATAAGGTTCTCCATGATTCTCTCTAGTCTAATCTTCTAAGCCACTTAATGCATACAACTCTCACTTACACATTTCACTCGTGACTAGAATATCACTTGTTTACAAGATAGAATTTCATTACAATACTCGAGTTCACTCTTAAAACACCTTGTTCAAATTCCACAAATCACAACATAGAGTTATGAGCTAGTTTACCTTGTAAATTTAGGTTTTCTCAATCATGCCTGGTTAACGGCAAAAGGTCCAATTTATAAAGAAGTTGAGGTTGTTCAAACAAATAAGAAACTTCTTGATGTAATGGTTGATTTAATGGTCAAAGATCATTCTCATCAGTTAATTTGGAAAAACAGTTTAAGGCTAATTGAAGGGTTTCAAAATTAAACAAGGTTAATTGAAAGAATGTTCTAACATGCCTGACAAAAGAAGTATACTCTTTGATTTAATCTTTCCTAATCATAAATCAGCAAAGGATTTTGATTCGAACACAAAAAGTAAAGATCAAACTAAAAGTAGAGAAAATGAAACTTTCCTAGTGAAAATTTATTCTTGACAGAATTGCACGAGATCTGCTGGATTAACTCTCAGCGGATTCAAATTCGAAAGATTTTAAAAATATCCTTATCGAGCTGGCCTTCTAGAAGAGAAACTATTCAGCTTAGATCAGAGAAAAATACTCAGCTAGCATTAGAAATACTTGACTAATATATATATATATACATAGCAACCGCTATTTTATGAAAAGAAATAAACCAAATTAGTTCATTTCAACCTTGCGAAATCGCAACTATTATTTTTATTCCATATGTTTACTGAAAAAAAGAAAGGGTAAATTATGATCAATAAATAAGAAAAGTTGCTTCATAGCTTCTTATCCTATTTTACTCAAACACACTCAGTTAGTGAAAAATTGGATCGTATCATCTAGGTCTACAAGATCATTTTTACTTCTCCTGTTGATACTAAGCGAACATGTCAAGATGGATAATAACAAAAGTGTATATAAAACAAATATAAGGGAATTTTACAATTTACCCACAACTTTAAGGAACCTTTCAATTTTAGAGCTATTCCTTGCATCAAAATGTTTGCTTAAACACCGTAATAACCGAAAATTAAAGCAATAACTAGCCAAACCCAGTTCTCCCGTATAATTATCTGGTTTTGCTGGAAAAAAAAAAAAAAAAAGAGGGTCAAACCCAATTATCACGATATCCAAAGATAAGTACAACGATAATATAATCAAAACAATGCAATTTCGTATGTCCCTATGAAAGTACAATATGATAAAACAAGCGCAATAGGATAGTTGACCGGACGAATAGTAAAAAAGAAATGCCACAATGCAGCTTTTGTCTCTTCGAAATACCAACATTTTACCCAACAAAACATGGTATAACATTTTTTATATATAATCTTAAGTTGGCTAGGTGGTATTATGTGTTGAAAAGATTATTGATGAAAAAGCAAAGCAAAACTAAGTTATCGACAGTTAAAAATAGGTTTAGTTATATGTTGAAATCTAGTCCACAAAACTAGGTTTTGATAAAACCGGAACTTTTGCTGTAACCTTATATGTATCCATTTATATGAGAAAATTTATTGGCCAAAATTGTTAGTCCAACTAGTTAATATATCCATTTATACATATAAGGTATATCAACAATTTCAATGTTTCACATACATGGTCATGGTCTATCGACAATCTAGGAATTTAAGTATCTCGTATTGAGTAAGGAACTGATTCCGTTTAGTGAATTGAATGGAATATGTCAATGTCATGAGATTTAGTCGCAGCACTCTTGACATCATGAAAAGAAAATTCCTGTCTTTTTATCCTAATGGAATCTGAGAATTTTTCTTTTTAAGTGCATCTCTCCTGTAGCCATAAAATGAACAATGCAACATACACTTCACTAGTCTGTAAAATAATTTGAGAATCCACGTTTTCACCATTTGTAAATAAATATCAATGTTGTTAAATATCGAACCAACTTTCAATTTCCTAGTTTTTTTCATTTTTGGTTATTACAACGTATCTAATCCATCCTGTCAAAGATAAGCATCCATACCAATAGTCTGTAAGGGTTTCATCTCCTAGTCTTATCCTTGGATAATGGAACTTTTCATCATTTTCTAGCCCAAGTTTTACGCCAACCATTCTCTACAAAGCATATTCTTCCATAAGACCAATGTTATCCACAAATGGATCTACTAGAAAGCATATTCTTCCATAAGACCAATGCTATCCACAAATGGATCTATCTAGGTGCATAAAAAGCTACAGTTATTAACCAAATATTCCCCTTTTAGGTATAAAGAGACTTGTGTAATAATGTTCTCCGTAGACAAAGAAATTCCACGTGTTGATGTTAACGATAAGTTCTTACGATGATTGATTTGATCAGTTTCCAATTTCGATGGACATTCTTTGCGTGGAAATGGTGATTGAAAATGGAAAGTCGGTGCATGAAACTGACAGGTGGTTTTACGAAATAAGTGGCGCAAGGAGGGGTCTGCAATTTTCATTCACTGTGAATTGTGTTAACGCAGCTCAAATAGAGCTCATTAGCTATCATATTAGGGTCCCGTCCCGCTGATGGTGCCCTCGCATACCAGTTAAAGGTCTAAAAAGAGAATCTTTTCATACTTTCAGTAACAATTACACAGTACAAGAAAATACAATCATATTATAAAGAAAATTTATTTCTTTTATGCTGCTCTAGGGCATCCACTAATATTGTCCATGGCATTCTTGTGGTGACTGGTGAAATTCTGTTGGACCGGACACTTGCGCACAAGAATTGACACCTCATTTCAAAGGTTCTTCAGAAGATATTTGAAATTTATTTAGGAATAAGTTCTTTGAAAATAATAGCTAACTAGTTTTTCTAACCCATCGCATCTCCAGATAAAAGCTTTGGTCCAAGTTTTTATCTCACCTCAAAGAACACATGCGAGACTCGAAATTCTGATTCCTTGGTATATTTCTCAGAAATAATAAACATTTTTTCCGCTCAAGAATATATGCATTTACCACACAGTTGACATATGTTCATGGGATGCTCTACACTAGGGCGAAACACACTGTGGCTATTGGAGAGTGATTATCATATATTCTATGTCTAGAGGGTTGATAATATATAAGTGGAGCAAAATGGTACATTGAGTAATGATTGCACCTATTATTGTTGCAGTTGTTAGCACATGCAAATACACTTTATCATATTTGCTTTATGTATACTTAGCTCTTTATATTTTTAAACTTATTTATTTAAATTCTAAATCTTTAAAAGCATGCTTTTAGACATTATTAAAAAAATCAAATCAAAAATGCATAGAACCAAGGTAAAATGGTCATGTGGAAATTTAAATACAACTTTTTCATGGTAGGAAATTTTTAAAAGATTTAATGGTTTAAATACTCTATTTCAAAAATAGGAAACTATGTACATATAAAGTAAAAATGAGTCAAAATTACTCTTGTTGTTATTGTTATTGTTGTTGTTATGACAAAATAAAATGAGTCAAAGTTGTCAATTTATTCCTCTATGTATATTTATTAAGTATAGACTATAATTGTGCATAATTGCAATCTATAGGTACATTTTCATAAAAGAAAATTACAAGTGAGAAGTTCAATATTTAAGATCAAGCTCAAATAAAGAATTGAACTTTGAAATGATTCTAATAAATTATCAACGTTACACTAAATAGTTTAATTGAGAATCCCATTATAGCACCATTACATATAGTAATAAATTTTCTTTTTAAACTACTGAGTATGTTTAAGAAACAGTAATAAATCTTTTATTTAAATCACTTAATAAAATGTTGATTCTCTATTTTAATTACTTGAAATTTTGATTTTATATTTTAATCACTTAATATAATAATTTTTTTTATTTTAACTATTTAAAAATCCGATCTCTTATTTAAACTTGACTTTAAACATTAATTTTCTTATTTTGTAACTTTCTTATTTTCATTTTCTCATATACATACATGCATGGTTATCAAAATCGTGAATTTACCTGGAATTGAATAGTATAGAATCGATAGAATCATATAAAATCGTATAAAATTGGTGGAAGCGATAACTTGTAGAATTATACATCTAAATCCATAAATATATCAAAAATCCATACCTAAATGATTTTCCTTTTATTTTGATTATGAAAAACTTCATAAAATTATAAATTTATAGAATCATACAATTGACTCGTAATTTTAATAATCATACATACATGTACAAGAAAAAATAATTCAAAATTGAAGTTCGTGGTCATACACAGATGGAAATATCTACACTTATAAGGCACTTGTCCGGCTATGAACACATCTAATTTAAAAATATTTCATTTACTTTACCTTTTGCCTTAGGTGTCTACATGTAGCACGGTAGGAAATGATTTTCCCAGATGAAAAGACAGCACAATTTACTTTTTTTAATTTTTTCCATTTAGTGCACACCCGTCCAAAGGATAAGATAAAAGTTGATCCAAGCTGCTAGAGGAATGGAGAGCGATCTGCGCAACAGATTTTGGAAAACATTAAAAAGAGTAAAATAAAAAGTTTAGAAACTTTCTTCCAAACCCTAATTACTCTACCATCATCAGTACTTAGGGTTTTGGGAAATAATTAAAACCCTCAAAGTTTAAAAGCCTTCAACACAAATTAATTAAAAATAATGTGTTGTATGTAATATTTAGTGATAAGCAGGACTAAATAAAAAAAATTGAGGCTTTATTCAACTTATTAAAATTACTATTACGAATAATTAGAAGTACTTTCACATATCAAATATTTATTGTTATTTATTTTAATACAATTCATATAATATATTACTTCTCACAAAATCTTTTTAAATAAACTTGTCGTGAATGCCTCTATTTTTATATTTAGATACGGTTTAACTCGAAACTGATGCACAACATTAGATCTTCCAAGTACTGGAAAATTCACTACATCTGCCGCGGATCACTAATGGCGACAACAGAAACTGTGCATCAACTCAGGGCATTCACATGGATACAATAATGCAAGGAAATAGTGAAAGGAAACATCAACTAATCAAAGTACAGCCTAGAAAGTATAATTACTATCAAAGTCTAACCTTGCCATTTATTTCACATACTATATGCTGCCCACCAAGAAAACACAATCACCGGCAAAGAGAATATTTTATTGCTATTCAAGAAGAAATGGAACCCAAATCATCTTGCTGGCGTTATTTTTATATTACTTTTTTAGCATTATTTTAGTGGGCCGATGGGAATGTTGTTGGCCGCAAAAGAGGGAAAATTGGGCAACACTCGTAATATCGTCTTTTAAAAAAAAATCACAATTATTGTATCCAAATAGTTATTTCAAAAATAAGTTTTGAAAGCATAAATATGGTTTACGACTTCTATTTTATAAAGATTTACAAAACCGAAAATACAAACAAATTCTACGCATTTATACTAAAAACGTGGACATGATTATGCCCTCAAGTATATTGCTTAAAGGCTCAAACGTCATTTGCTTGCCTAAAGATATGAACAATATCTTTGTCTTTAGTGTAACTCTCTTTTTTTCCCACTTCAGTATATGAAAACATAATAATTTAATCCCTATAAAAATAGCAAACAGCAACATATTTGATCCTAACTATAGTATACTCAAATCAGTCTTTATTAACATGGATTTATGGAATTTATAATATATCAAAAAAGACTGATTTAAGTAGACTATAACTAGAACTAAACTGCGTTACCATTTACTATTTTTGTAATTTTCAAATTACTATATTTTTATATGTCAAAACAAAGAGAAAAAAAAAAAAAAGAGTTACACTAAAGGTATAGATTGAGTCTGTAGCTTTAGTTTTGTAAATTTTCATAAAAAAAAAAGTCACAAATACTTCGAAACCTATTTTTTAAATAATTATTTTAAATATAATATTTATGAATTTTTTAAAAAAAATACAATGATATTTATGAGTATTGCCAAGAAAATTGTTAAAATAGATTCGGGTTATTAGATTAAAAAAAAAAATTACCCAACAACACGTGTATTAAGGATTCGAAAACAAAAATAAAATAAAATAAACATTAAATTCGACCACATCATTGTGTTGTCACTTCTTTAGTTTTTAGTATGTGTGTCAATGGTTATCCCGAGTTTATCAAAGTGTTTTCCAGAAAAAGGGACGTTGGGTGATCATCAGTAAAAAAGAGAGAGAGAGAGATGCTTGGAAACCTGGAATAAGAGCGAGATTGAGTGCTCTGAAAAAGAGAATGCATCCTTTAACTTCATTTCACCAAATGGATCAATGACTCATCGGTGTCCATTCGTCTTTTTTCTGCAAGCCTGCAACAGTATCTTGCAGCTGATTCAATAACACAACTGCAGCTTTTTAACATGACTTTGAAAGATTGGGCCATGTATATCTCTTTACGCAGACGCTTTTAGTACAATTATGGATTCTAGTTTCAATGTATAGATCGATTCATTGTAGGCAACCCTTTTTGACCCCAAGAAAAAAAACACACAACAGTTAATGCATGATTAACGTAATTTGATTCCACGTCAAAAGAAGAACAAAAAAATAAAGGTTCAATGTTTGATTGACCCTTTCGTAAAAGTAGGTGCAAGATATTTATAATGTGAACTCATTTAACCTATGTTGACGGCGCGTCCGTCTTATTGCCAATTTAAAAAACTAATGTTGAATAATTAGTAAAAAAATTCCCCCGTGTTACAAATGTATTAAAAAAAAGAAAATATATATATATAATAATTATATGGTAATTTCTCTTTATTATTCCATAATAATGCAATTTCTACCCCACTTCTTTGTAATTATAAGTTCTATTCTAATTGTAACATGTCTATTATTTATTTATTATATTACTATGATAATTTTAACTATATAAAACACTAAAACCACACCTATTCACTTATAAATTGAAGGGTAGATTATGTGGGAGTTACTTGTAAAATGAAGGTACCAAATACATGTGAGGCATCAAAGGACTTCAAGAGCTTTAATATTATAAATATCTAAATATAGAGACTAAATACATTAATATGATTGATTCCTATTATACATAAGAATGGAAGCCAGCTTAACAAAATATAAGAACCTCATTCGATTGAAATAAAGCTTCGTTCGCATACGATATGCTTCATTTAGACCAATTAGACTTCGTTTGAACAAAGATTATTTCTCGTATTCTATGATAGAGTGAACTCAATGTCCCACATCCTATGAACAGGCATGTTATTCCAATAAAGTGAAATTCCTTACAATAAAGTTTCTTCCAAAGTTCAAAAAATGATTAGAAAGCTTCCCTTCATACGAACGAAGTATTGTTCTATAAAATAGCATCTTTTATCAGGAATTTGCATCTTTTAGTCAAATCAAGGTATTAAATTAATTTGTTTAAATAAGTAAACACCACTATTAGTGTTATAAATGTCCATTCAACTTTTAAAAGGATAAAAATTGCCTAGTTTGTCTAGCATGTCATCAATGAACCTACACTCAAATGATTGATTGCACTAGTGAATTTACGCTATAATTAAATCCTTTGCGGTCCAACGAATGTGTCTAGGAGATGCACACTTCCATGTGATCCGTTACATATGCACTTCCATGTGATTTTTCACTTTATTAGTTGATCATTACACTTAAATTAACAATTTCGTGAAAGTGCATATTGTCTATTGAATTGCAAAAGTAGCTACTAGGGCTTTGCTCGTCCGTGAGACCATGATGCTTTATGCAGTTACCGTTTTGAAAAGTTAAAATTAAAATTTAAATTGTGCATGTAAAAAAAAAAAAAATGATTTGAATAGGCTTCTTTGCACCCTTTCAATAAGATGGTTTGATCATTTAGTGGAATTTTGAATTGCCGAATGTGTGCCTTACTGGTGCAAAGCAAGATGGAGCAAAAGATGGAAAACCATACAAATAAAGGCAACATGCCCACTCGTATGCCCATGTCAAGAGGCGTGTTGATGAACATGGCCATTGGCATGTCCATACTTATGGGCATGTTAAGGGATCCAAAAGAAAATTTTCACAGAATGTGACATAGGCTTCTATACACAGTACTGAAAACTGTGCTAATCCACAACTTAGTGTTTTTATTTTTATTTTTTTTTAGATCAGTTTATCACATATTACGAATTAAAAACAATTTTGAGAGAAACACTTTGTCACTTTCTATGAGTTCTTGGATCAATCGTTAATTGATCTTGTGTCAGTTAGTATCAGAGTGAGAAATTCTTGCCAAGATGTCAGAAGACGGTAGTTTAGTCAGCAATCACGTTTTAGATGTTGCTCGGGATGTTGAATAACATGGATAACATGGATCAGAGATTCCAGCATTTAGAATAGCATTTTGATGACATGATCAAGCATTTCAATGCGATGGTATTCAATGCCAATAGAGATAGGTTCGGTGGTGGGATGCGACCTAAGGCAAAGTATGTGCAAGGCAATCTTGTTGTCAAACCTGTAGCTACAAATCATGAGTTACAGACATACGATGACGATTTGGAGGAGGAAGACCAAGTGTTGTTTGGGGAAGAACGATCACGTAAGAGAGGTGGTGATGGTGGCAAATATAGGAGATACGCTAGTGGGTGTGACTTCAAAGACAGTGAGGAATTCAAGTTGAAAGTCAACATTCCTAACTTTAATGATAATTTAAATATTGAAAATTTTATTGATTAGATTGCTGAAATAAATAGATTTTTTTAATATATGGAAATTCCTTAGGGAAGGAGAATGAAATTAGTAGCATGTGGACTAAAAGGGGGTGCTTTAGCATAGTAGGAGAGGCTCTAGAGTGGGTGGTATAGTAAGGGTAAGTAACATGTGAGAACATGGTATATAATTACCTCTCAATTGTGAGTAGATTCTGTTTCAACAATATTAGAGGTGTCTCTAGGGACAAAGAACTATACATGGTTATACCGCGAAATTCATGCAGTTGGCTGAGAGGAATGACCTAAGGGAAAATGAGGGTCAGCAAATGACTAGATATCTAAATGGTTTGAAAGTGTAAATTAAGGACAAAATTGGGGTACATGTTCTGCATAGATTAAATGAGGCTAAGAAAATGGCCTTTGAAGGCCGAATTAATGCTACAAGAAAAGAGTAGTAGGTTTAATGTTGGAAGTAGGAGGTTTAAGGCTGAAGGTTGAAGTAGGCCTATAGTTGAGAAGAGTAGACCCACATCTGAATTGCAAGGGATGGTTATTGAAAAGAAAGAAGAAAGAGCCAAAGGCAAAAAGCCAATTGAAATAAAGGAAACACAAAGATAGAACAATCCATATGCAAAGCTGATATTGAGGAAGTGTTACTGTTGCAATCAACTGTGCATCGATCCAATGAATGTCCCAACAGAAGAGCAATTAATATAGTGGAAAGAGATGAGGAATAAGGAATTAATTATAAGCCTGATGGAAGTGATGAATACTACAAGGAGGAGGATGAATATGACGAGCAAGCTTATATAATTAGGAAATTAATACTAGTACCAAAGCAAGAGGAACAAACTCAGCGGCATCGGTCATTCCGCACCAATAAGATGGTTTGATCATTTAGTGGAATTTTGAATTGCCGAATGTGTGCCTTACTAGTGCAAAGCAAGATGGAGCAAAAGATGGAAAACCATACAAATAAAGAAGACATGTCCACCCGTATGCCCATGTCAAGAGGCGTGTTAACGAACATGGCCATTGGCATGTCCATAATTATGGGCATGTTGAGGGATCCAAAAGTAAATTTTCGCAACATGCGTCATAGGCTTCTATACACTGTATCGAAAACTGTGCTAATCCACAACTTAGTGTTTTATATATTTTTTTAGATCAATTTATCACATATTATGAATTAAAAACAGTTTTAAGAGAAACACTCTGTCACTTTCTGTAAGTTCTTGGATCGATCGTCAATTGATCTTGTGTCAGTTGGTATCAAAGTGAGAAATTCTGGCCAAGATGTCAAAAGACGGCAGTTTAGTCGGCAATCACATTTTAGATGTTGCTCGAGATGTAGAAGCCCTACGAACCGAATTGCAAGATCAAAGGGCGATGCTGAATAACATGGATCAAAGATTCCAGCATTTAGAATAGCATTTTGATGACATGATCGAGCATTTCAATGCGATGGGATTCAATGCCAATAGAGATAGGTTCGGTGGTGGGATGCGACCCAGGGCAAAGTATGTGCGAGGCAATCTTATTGTCAAACCTAGCTACAAATCATGAGTTACAGACATATGATGACAATCGAAGGAGGAAGACCAAGTGTTCTTTGGGGAAGAACGATCACATAAGAGAGGTGGTGATGATGGCAAATATAGGAGATACACTAGTGGGTGTGACTTTAAAGACAGTGGGGAATTTAAGTTGAAGGTCAACATTCCTAACTTTAAGGATAATTTAAATATTGAAAATTTTATTGATTAGATTGCTGAAATAGATAGATTTTTTTAATATATGGAAATTCCTTAGGGAAGGAGAATGAAATTAGTAGCATGTAGACTAAAAGGGGGTGCTTTAGCATAGTAGGAGAGGCTCTAGAGTAGGTGGTATAGTGAGGGTAAGTAACATGTGAGAACATGGTACATAATTACCTCTCAATTGTGAGAAGATTATGTTTCAACAATATTAGAGGTGTCGCTAGGGACAAAGAACTGTACATGAGTATACTGTGAAATTCATGTAGTTGGCTGAGAGGAATGACCTAAGGGAAAGTGAGGGTCAGCAGACGACTAGATATCTAAATGGTTTGAAAGTGTAAATTAGGGACAAAATTAGGGTACATGTTCTGCATAGATTAAATGAGGCTAAGAAAATGGCCTTAAGGGTTGAATTAATGCTACAAGAAAAGAGTAGTAGGTTTGATGTTGGAAGTAGGAGGTTTGAGGTTAAAGGTTGAAGTAGGCCTATAGTTAAGAAGAGTAGACCTACATCTGAATTGCAAGGGATGGTTATTGAAAAGAAAGAAGAAAGAGCCAAAGGCAAAAAGCCAATTGAAATAAAGGAAACGTAAAGATAGAACAATCCATATGCAAAGCTGATATTAAGGAAGTGTTACTGTTGCAATCAATATGTGCATCAATCCAATGAATGTCCTAACATAAGAGCAATTAATATATTGAAAAGAGATGAGGAATAAGGAATTAATTGCAAGCCCGATGGAAGTGATGAGTACTACAAGGAGGAGGATGAATATGACGAGCAGGCTTATATAATTAGGAAATTAATACCAGTACCAAAGCAAAAGGAACAAACTCAGCGACATCGGTTGATTCAAAAAAAGAGAAGCACATTTGGTTTTATTATTTGTTATGTTTTGGTTTTACTTGTTTGGTTTATAATTTATATTATTTAATTGCCTACTCGGTTACATGAGAATAAGGAAACAAATAAATTAAGCAACTTAGGTTTTCCATATTGTTATATATACCCTATATAAGTCGTGTAAGGGGGCGACCATGAGACATCTTATGATTGAGTGAATATAAAATTTCGTGAATTACGAAATATCCCCTTTTTTAGTTCTTTTACAAAAAAAAAAACTCTTCAATAGGAATTCTTAACCAAATTGTTTGGAAAACCCTTTAATAACTTAGGTTTCAGTCAACAAGTGTGATTGGGGTCTAGTTACGCAACACTTATTCAAAACGATCCTCAGGGTAATTGAATTCAATAGCGAAGTCGGGGTTCTAAGTTTAGCATACCTAAGGTTTCATGCATCATTTGGTATCAAAGCTTCGGCTTCCTGAATCAAGTAAATTCTATCCCTTTTTGTTATTTGTCTATTGTTTATTTTCCATACTCATATCTGAAATTCGTATAAAAAAAATCTTGTTTCAATCAAAAAAAAAAACTCCTTGGAGACCGACAACATATAAGTGTAGTTGGTTATTGAAATTCCATTGTTATTTCAATTCCTAGTTCATCTTGAAAAGAATACGTACAAAAAAAAATCAATTCGGTTGCAAAAGAAAAATCAAGAACCGAAATCTCCTAAAAAGAAAATTCTAGTTTTGGCAAGTTACAATTTAATTGCCAAATTCACTTTTCAATTCCAATCGTAACTTATATCTTGCCTTTCTAAATTGTGCATCCGAATTACATTCCATAATTCTTGTTAGATTCAGTGCAAATTTGTTTGTCCACTTGATAGGAAATTGTCTTGACTTGTTTCCGAAATTAGTAGTAAGAGATTGTTCATATCTATTAGAACTTTCACTTATTCTTCATTGCACCGTGACTTAAAACCGACTAGTGATCATTAGGTGTTAACTTAGTGAATTGTGTTGAGGAGATTCCAATCAGAGTTCCTAACAAAGGATTATAAAAGCGGGTTGTAAGGACATATTTGTGAGAGATATACATGAGTGAATTGTGAGGAACATATTTTACTTGTGATATCAATTTATTGTTAACTGTAGAAATATATCAGGGCAAAACATAAATGGAGTTGAGAATAGGGTGATGTTTGAGGAGTTGATGGGAGAGATGAAAAGAATCTTGATGGGTGAACTTGAGCAAATCCATGAAAGAATAGATAAGATAGAGAGGAGTAGGGAACCGTCTAGCAGTACCACTGTCAGGCGAGGAGTAGGTAGATCGATTAAGGGAGGAGTTAGGATAGAAGAAGGAAAGGATTCTAACTCTAGTGAATATCACCACGTGAGGGAAAGAGGGAACACCCAGAGGTGTGATAGTAACCTAAGTAGCATTAAGTTGAAAATCTCAACATTTCAGGGAAAGAATGACCTGGAGTTGTACTTAGAGTAGGAGAGGAAGATGGATCACGTGTTTGAATTGCATAACTATACTAAGGAGAAAAAGATAAAATTGGCTGCAGTAGAGTTTACAGATTATGCGAGCATATGGTGGGATCAACTAGTTCGTAATAGGCGCAGATATAGAGAGTGACCTATTAGCACTTAGGAGGAGATGAAGACCATAATGCAAAAATGGTTCATTCCTAGTCACTACCATAGGGACTTGCTTAAGAAAGTCTAGGGATTGACATAGGAAACCAAAAGTGTAGAGGATTATTACAAGGAGTTGGAGATAGCCTTGATTGGGGCTAGAGTTGAGGAGGATGATGAGGTCACTATTGTTAGATTCATCAATAGGTTGAATAGGGAAATAGCTGATGTAGTGGACCTATGCCATTATTTAGCTATGGAAGAACTGCTGTATAGAGCAATTAAAGTAGAGTGGTAATTAAAATATACGAGTGAACGAAGGACTAGTTCGACTTCCAAATCTCTATAGAAGTCTAATTGGAAGAGGAACTCCACATATTCAAAGCCTAAGGAGGACGTGAAGGCTAAGAATCCAATTGCTGCACTTAAGGGAAAAACTGACACTACACCCCCTTCCAGGACTAGAGATATTAAGTATTTTATGTGTCAGGGGTTTGAGCACATTACATCCCAATGTCCAAATCAGAAAGCCATGATTATCTATGATAATGGGAATATAGAGAGTGTGAGCTCTGAGAAGGAGGAGTCACAATCGCAGGAGTATAAGGATGTTGACTTAGAGGGACCCATGAGTGGCAAGTTGTATGTCACGAGGAGAGTACTTAGTGTACAACCCTAGGAGGATGGCGAAGGGATCCAGCATGAACATATTTTTCATACACGGTGTCATGTGCAAAGTAAAGTTTGTAGCTTGATAATCGATAGTGGCAACTATACTAATGTCGCTAGCACCTTGCTAGTAGATGAGATGCAGTTGAAAGCTATGAAACATCCGAGACCATATCGATTATAGTGGTTGAATAAATGTGGGGAGGTTAAGGTGACCAAGTAGGTTCTTATAGCCTTTTCCATAGGGAGCTACAAAGATGAGATTATGTGTGATATGATACCTATGCAGGCTAGCCACATATTATTAGGGCGACCCTGACAATTCGACAGGAAGATTACATATGACAAGTACAAGAATCAGTATTCATTTGTATTAAACAAAAGGAAAGTGGTTCTCACGCCACATAAACCATGGGAAGCTAGTGATGATCAGATGCAGATGGCAAAAGAATTCATAGAGAAACACGAAAGTGTGCGAGAGAATGATGAGAAAAAGAAGAAGAGTGAGAAACAAACACTAATGAGTTATGAGGGAAAAGAGTCTAAAACATTGAGAGGAGAGAAAATTGTAAGAAAAAGTGAGTGTAAGAGTGCAATGTTAGTAAGGAAACAACTACTTGTACTTATGTACAAGGATGTTTATTTTACTTATACTGACACTAACATTTCGTTACCTAATAAGGTGTTTTCTTATGGCTTTGTTACAAGTATAGATGAGATATAGGGATATAAGCGGGACGGGTATTGTCGGGTTCTCGACCCACCCGTCCTACTAAAAACCCTATAGGGTTTAGAATGGGTTATAGGTTTTTTTTTTTTTAAAACCCTATAGGGTTTGGAAAGGGTAATGGGACAAATGTTAAACCCCTTGAAAACCCGTACTTGTTAATAAACACATACACACACACACATATATATATATTTATAATTTAGTTAATAAATATTACTATATATTTAATAAAAAAAATTTAAAAAATAAATTAGACCAAGCCATAATCCAATGTCCATTCTAATTTTATAATTGCACTGCTCACAGTCACACATTTACTCACTTTTCAAACTCCAACTCCCTCAATCCCTCATTAGTTGTCAAACTCAAACACTCACAGTTAAACTACAAGGGCGTCCACACAGAGCACAACGGTTAAAAAAAAAAATCAAAAGAAGCAACAAACAGTGAAACCTTTTGTCACTCATCATCTTCATCTCACTCGGTCTCATCATCCTCCTCCTCCAATGCAAGTTGTTGTCGCCCGTCGATCATGCATCGTCTCGATCTCGGCTGTGTAAGCTGTCGTCGGTCACTCATCATCTTGATCCCATCGTCCTCCTCCTGTGCAAGCTACCGTCAGTCACTCATCAACTATCATCAACCGGCTTGTCTATCGTCTCGTGGTCATCATCTCGGTCGTTCTCAGTCGTTATCATCGTCCTCTCGATCGTCTCGATCATTGTCTCTATCATCTCGGTCATCTCCATCACCTCCGTTGTCTCCATCATCTCAGTCATTGTCTTCATTGTCTTAGTCATCTCCGTCATCTTAGTTGTTGTCTTCGTTCATCCGTCATCTTGGTCATCTCTGTTGCCCCCATTGTCTCGGTCGTCTCAGTCATCTCCATTGCCTCCATTGTCTACTTCGTCTCCGTCATTGTCCAGTGTCTCTCGTCTCTCTGTGGTGGTAAGCTTAGATCTCACTCTTACTCTCCCAGTTTAATCTAAAGATTTTTTTTTTTCAGTTCTTTATTCTAATAATCTTATTGGGTTTGGATTAATAGTTGAGAGGTCAGAAATTAGGTTGTTTCTGATGATAAAAAGAGCTTTTTTATGTTATGTTAAATTTATGAAAACCCAATATTTAAAGTAAAGGTCGGTAATCTTAGAAGATGACTGTCGGTATCTAATGGTCGTTGGTCAAATGCCCACGATCGGTATATCTTTGTTGCTTAGTGCTGCTATAACTTAACAACAAAAAAGCTCTACGTCGAACTTCCTTCTACTTAGCTACGGGGCAACAACCTCTGACCCCCGCACCATTGTGATAGGAGGGGACTAGCCCATATACCCGTTGCACGAGTGGAATACTATTTAGTCAACTAATCACTTATTACAATCTACTCTAAGTTACTATGCATGCTATGCTGCTTTGTAAAAGTTAAGGCTACTAAGAAATCTCTAAGCAATTTAGTTGTTAGCTTGAGGATTTATTGTGCATTGTGAATTAATGCATATAAATAAATGCTTTCATGAAGTTTACTTAAAAAGCATTTGGGTTTTAAGAATTCTCCAAGCTAACTTCCGTAAAAGGCCTTTATTAAGATTTTGCCTAATCTCTAATGTGTTTTATAAGTTTTTTCCCCCTTTCAATAGGTTCAAAGATAGATGATGAAGAAGATGGGATTTGAAGACTATAAGAGTCAATTATTAAGTAAGAATTCCAAAAAAATATAAGATTAATGCATTTGTTATATGTTTTAGAATTTTTCTCTTTTTATTAAGACTTGTTAACTATATTTTATTTTTTTGTATTATTTATTAAGTTATATGGTTGATTCAGTAATTTTATTTTATTATAATTAAAAATGTTTTTACCTCAACAACTTTATTTACCAATATGTAGATTTTTTAATAATATTAAAATACATATGATTAAATATGTTGAAAGTGCAAATATTATTTATTTCCAAGAACATAAGCTATATTTTATAAAAATAATCATAATGAATGAGTAAAGATTTTAAACTAATAATAGAATATTTAAAAAAACAATCTAATGGGTTTAGGATGGGTTTTGGGTTACTTATTAGAATCCTGCAGGGTTTGGGATAGGTAGTAGATATTTCATGAAAAAACCTTATAAGGTTTAAGCCGAGTTTTGGAATTCTATAGAATAATGGGATGGGTAACGGGATTACTAAGCCCGACCCAAAACCATCTCGCTTACATCCTTAATGGGATAACCGTGGATGTGAAGAAATTGGAGGCGATTCGAAAGTGGCCAAAGGGACGTGTCAGGACCATGTTTCATCCAGGAAAAGGGATTTTGGTGCATTTGAGAATAGAAAGATTTGCAGAGCGACAGAAGTCTAAATTGCATCCTAAGGGAGATGGACCTTTCCAAGAAGTGGAGCACATCAATTACAACGCTTACAAGATTGACTTGCCAAATCACTATGGTAATGTAAGCATAACTTTTAATGTTTCTGATTTTACTCCTTATGATGTAGGTGATTCGAGAACAAATCTTTTCAAGGAAGGAGAGAATGATGAGGATCAGCTAGCATCTAAAAGGAAGGAACCAAAATCCCATGATCCATTACATAGTATTGGAGGCCCGACGACCTAAGCTAAAGCTAAGAGGATGAACAAAGCTCTACAAGGATTAGTCATGGACCTACAAACTAAGGAATCAAGTTACACTAAAAGAGACACAACACTTGTCAACTTGATTCACATGACCATAAAGGGAAGTGATGATTTAGAGGCCTTAAAATAAATTCCTTTTATTGATTTGAAAAAGGAGAAGCACATTCGGTTTTATTATTTGTTATGTTTTGGTTTTATTTGTTTGGTTTGTAATTTATATTATTTATTTGCTTACTCGGTTACATAAGGATAAGGAAACAAATAGATTATGCAACTTAAGTTTTCCATATTATTATATGTACCTTATATAAGTCGTGCAAGGGGCGGCCATGAGACATCTCATGATTGAGTGAATATACAATCTCGTGAATTACGAAATATCTCCTTTTTTGGTTCCTTTGCAAAAGAACTCTGCCATAGGAATTCTCAATCGAATTGCTTGGAAAACCCTTTGATAACTTAGGTTTCAATCAACAAGTGTGATTGAGGTCTAGTTACGCAACACTTATTCAAGACGATCCTTGGGGTAAGTGAATCCAATAGCAACTTCGAGGTTCTAGGTTTAACATACCTAGGGTTTCACGCATCACCTTGGTAGTATGATGTTAACGTCGAGCATGTAAGCAAGTAAAACGTGTATAGGTCAAAGAAGGATGGGGTGAAGTTTACTCTTTTGCCTCTAAAGCTAGCCAATCATCTCAAGCCTTCTAAGTGAAAGGACACTCTTTCATAATGATTACACAGTCTGAAAAGGAGATAGAAGATACTATGAAGGAGTCCTAGAATGTACACACATTGATTGTGAAATGGGTCTTAACAGTGGATAGGGATGAGAAGGTTGAGGAGGTACTAGATAGTATCAAGGGTTTGTTAGATGAATTCAGTGAGGTATTACTTGATGACTTACCAGAAGGCTTACCTCCCATGAGGGACATACAGCACCACATTGATTTGATTCCTGGTGCCATTTTGCTAAATCTACCATATTATAGGATGAACTTGAAGGAGATAGAAATATTACAAGAGAAGGTACAAGAGTTGATTTGAAAGGGATTCATGAGGGACACCATAAGCCCATGTGTTATACCCGCCTTATTAACCCCAAAGAAATATGGGAGTTGGAGGATGTACATAGATAGCAAGGCTATCAACAAAATTATCATTGGGTATAAATTCCTAATTTCAAAGCTAGAAGATATTCTAGACCAATTGAGTAGAGATGCCATATTTTCAAATATTGATTTGAGAAGCGACTATCATAAATTCAGGATTAAGCCAAGGGATGAGTGGAAGACGACTTTCAAGACTAAAGAGGGCCTATATAAGTGGCCGGTTATGCTTTTTGGCCTCAAGAATGTACTGAGCACTTTTATGAGGGTTATGAACCAAGTATTGAAACCTTTCATTGGTCGTTTTATTGTTGTTTACTTTGATGATAGCCTCATATATAGTAGGTGTAAACACCCCATTTTTGCCCTAGGAATGAACAATAATTGTCGAGTCTAATTTTTTTAATTTCCGTTCCTAATCCGATCTAAACTAAACCCTATGCTCATCTAATCTAGATCCTCGACTTGAATTAGGAATTTCGTTTGATTTTTGGAGTCGCCACCCAACTGTTGTTGGGAAAAATTGAATTAAGACTAAAGGAGCGGATTAGTCTTAATTTGGACTACTAGTCGTCGTTATTTCCTCTTCTCGTTTTTGTGAGAAGAGAAAAAGGGAAAACCAGAGTTTCTAAGTCCGGAGGCTAACTTATTAAAACCTATGCGGTTACCACCTAATCTCTTAAAATTGTTCATCTTTAGAAATGTGTTTCATTGTGTTTTTAATTTATTTCAAGAAAATGATTTTTTATTCATTTTAGGGGGTTGACCCGAATGGGTGCCTACGTACCTACTACTCAGGATCAAACAAGCCGTAGTTCGCTTTTTTGAAAACCTTTAGATTTGTTGATGAATTTTAATTTTGCAAACTCTTTTAGTTTAAGTTCTTAATATCTTTGGGATTTTTCTAAAAATTTCTAAGCCTAAACTTTGAATTTGATTTTTGAAAATGATTTTGAGGGAAAACATCAATTTTGATTTATTTGATGAAAATGACTTTTCTAAGTGCTAAAACTTTTTTTTTTTTATTTTTGTATTTTTTTTAATATTTTATTAATTTTTATGATGATTTTTGTGATTTTTATAAGTTTTGTGATTTTTATAATTTTTTTATTTGTTGAAAATTTTATCCTAAGTTTATTTTCTATCCTATTTTGAAATCTAAAACTTTATTATTACTTTCCTAATATTTTTATTGTTTTTCTTTTTTATTACTTTTTTTCTTATTTCCTATTTTCTATTTTCTACATTATTAAATTCTAGAAAAATATAATTTCTACATTTTCCTATTTATTGAAAATATAAATAAATAAATGGCTAACAAAATAATAAATAATAATAAACAAATTCAACATAAACAAATAAACAAAATAAATAAATAAATAATAATAATAAATCTGGAAAATCCGACTTACCTGGATCCGGATCGGTGCGCGGGTCGGGTCGGATCAGGTCGGGTCGAATCGGTCGGACACGGCGGCGGTATTGGCTCGTTCACGGCGTTCCGGCGGTCGTTTGCGGCGGGTGAAGTGTCGAATCCTAGCTTCTCGAGGGTGCTGAGTCTGATGGTGGTGGCGGTTTACTCCCAGAACGTCTCCTTACGGCGGTTCAACTCCAATCGGCGGCCGCGAACTTGGATCTCCTCCGATCTACGCTCTTTTTTCTCTCTCTCGCAATTTTGATCTGTGTTTTAGCTTCTTCACCTCCTCCTCTATTTATAGGCGCTTGAAATCGAGCTAGATAAGCTCGGATTTCCTCCGATTGAAGCTGATCGATTTTCGGTTGAAAAACCAACTCCGATCCGTGCTTATCCAACGATTTGTTGCGATTTGATTCCAATTAGATAGTGTTTATCTTATTTCTGTTGAAGATTTGTTGGATTCGTGCAAAAAAATCGGATCAAAACGGTCGAAATACGAATTTTTCTTCTCGCCGGTGATCTCGGGCTCGAGGTAGGGGATGATCACGCGCCCGGCGCGTGTGTTTCTTCCAGCCAATCAGATGCTGCCACGTGTCACTAGATAAGTCGAAAAATTACAAAACGCGGAAACTGCGTCCTCCGCGATTCGAAACTGAGACCTCGACCCCCTGCGCGCGCGATTAGACACGGTTCGGACCAGCTGAGCTAGCCCACTTTCCTGATTTTTTTATTTTCGCAAATTGCATATATGCAATGCGATTTTTCTATTTTTTTTATTTTTTGAAAATTCCAAAAATTTTTAAAAATTGTTTATTATTTATTATTGCCATTTCTGAAATCATTTTTCAAAATTGAATATTTTCCTATTTATTTTTATTTTTTGAACATTTTTATTATTTTATGCTAAATTAGGAAAAATTGGGAAAAATTAGGAAAAATTGAAAAATTGATTATTATTGAGAATTGTTGATTCCGAGGGCAAAAATGGGGTGTTTACAATAATCACTAATAATCAATTCTTAATTTTTTTCCAATTTTTTTCAATTTTTCTTTAATTTAGCATAAATAATAAAAATATTTAAAACAATAAAAATAAATAGGAAAACACATCAATTTTGAAAAATGATTTCAGAAATGGAAATATAAATAAAATAATTTTTACAAATTTTTGAAATTTCAAAAAATACAAAAAAATAAAAAAAAATCGCATTGCATATATGCAATTTGCGAAATTAGAAAAATCAGGAAAATGGGCTAGCCCAGCTGGTCCGAACCACGGGCTAAGGCGTGCGCAGGAGGGCTCAGTCGCAGGTTCAAATCGCAGGGGAAGCAGTTTCCGCGTTTTGAGTTTTTTTTACTTATCCTGGACACGTGGCAGCATCCGATTGGCTGGAGGAAACGCACGCGCCGGGCACGTGATCGTCTTCTACCTCGAGTCCGAGATTGCCGGCGGAAGAAAAATTCGCATTTTGGCCGTTTGGATTCGATTTTTTTACACAAATCCAACAGATCTTCAACAGAAATGAGATAAACATCATCTAATTGGAATCAAATCGCAACAAATCGATGGATTTACACAAATCGGAGATGTTTTTTTAACCAAAAATCCAATTAGCTTCGATCGGAGGAAATCCGAGCTTATCCAGCTCAGTTTCAAGTGCCTATAAATAGAAATCGAAGGGAGGAAGCCAAGACACGAATCACAATTGAGAGAAAGTGAGAAAAGAGAGCAAATCGGAGAGCATCGGAGGAAACCCAAAACCGCGAACCGTCGATCGAAGCCAAGCCACCACCAGGAGACGTTCTGGGAGCAAACCACTGTTACCATTGGATTCAGCACCCTCGAGAAGCTAGGATTCAATACCTCACCCGTGACAAAAGACCGTCGGAATGCCGTGAACAAGCATCCTCCGCCGCCGTGTCCGACCCGATTCGACTTGACCGAACCGACCCGCGCACCGACCCGGATCCAGGTAAGTTAGATTTTCTAGATTTTTTCCAATTTATTTATTTACTTTATTTATTTATTTTTATTCCGATTTGATTTATTATTTATTTATTAATTTGTTTGTTATTTATTTATTTATGTTTTATTTATGTTTCCATAAATAGGAAAATGTTAGAAATTAGATTTTTTTAGGATTTAATAATGTAGAAAAATAATAAAAAATAATAATAATAAATGTAGAAAAAAATATAAATATTAGAAAAATAATAATAGAACTTTAGATTTCAAAATAGGATAGATAATAGTTTAGGATAAAATTTTTAACAAAAATTCACAAAAATTATAAAAATCAATAAAAATCATAAAAATCATAAAAACTATAAAAATCATGAAAAATTAGAAAAATTATAAAAAAAATTGTAGAAGAATAATAAAAATCATAAAATTACAGAAAATAAAAATCATAAAAATCATAAAAATTAATAAAAATTCAAAAATTATAAAAAATATATATAAAAAATAAGTTTTAGCACTTAGAAAAATCATTTTCTTCAAATAAATCCAAAATTGATGTTTTTCCTACAAACCATTTTCAAAAATCAGATAAAAGTTTAGACTTAGATTTTTTTAGAAAATCCCAAAAAAATAGTAAAAACGTAAAGCAAAAGAGATTTCAAAATTAAAATTCACAAACACATTTAAAGTTTTCAGAAAAGCAAACTACGGCTTGTTTGATCCTGGATAGCAGGTACGTAAGCACCCATTCGGGTCAACCCATAAAATGAAATAAAAAATCATTTTCTTGAAATAATTCAAAAACATAATAAAAGTAATAGAAACACAATAAAACACATTTCTAAATAGGAACAATTTTAGGAGATTAGGTGGTAACCATAAGGTTTTAATAGGTTAGCCTCCAGACTTAGAAACTCTGGTTTTCCCTTTTCCTCTTTTCAAAAACGAGAAGAGGAAATAACGACGACTAGTGGTCCAAATTAAGACTAATCCGCTCATTTAGTCTTAATTCAATATTTCCCAACAATAGTTGGGTGGCGACTCCAAAACTCAAACAAAATTCCTAACTCAAGTCGAGGATCTATATTGGATGAGCATAGGGTCTAGTCTAGATCGGATTAGGAATGGGAATGCAAAAAAATTAGACTCGACAGGATGGCAACTCCGCTAGGGACCCATCCCAGTAGGCTAGCCACCTGAATCTCCTCAAGTTGTTCCTTTTTAAGTTTCAATTATTATTCTGTTACTAACTTTTCAGGGATTAGTTAGATTTTAGTTTTCTTTATTGTGGGGTTTGCATGCATAAGTTTGTATGAATAGATGCGGTCGAACCCGGACCGTCCTAGAACCCTAAGACGGGGAGCCATTGTGTAGGTTTCGGGCGAAGTGAGTTGATCACCGTTTGGGACCGATTAGGCTACCCCACCCAATGCTTCGATATGGCCTGAGATCCATTTCTCCGAGAATGCGGGAGGCCATAGAGCTTGGGGACCAGTTAGAACCAACCTATTTGCATACATAACATCGTGGGTTGACAATTGATGATGATGTAATAATTTATTGTTCTACTCAATGGAGTTCGAATCTATTTCCCTGTAATATTCTTATAGTTCTGGTTGTAATTAGGAAAATTTCTTGTTGTAATAGATGGCTAGCACCGCAGTCGACCGTCTCCTCCGCAAAGAAATTCGGGTGTACAAACCTTTGGACCCAAAGTTGGTACTGGACCATTGGTTTACCTTGTACAACCCATAGGAGCAGGCCTTCATCCAGCAAAAGATCGGCTCCATCCTCTCACTGACAAAGATAGAGGTGAATTTGCCTTTAGTCCGGGCCATGCTCCAATTATGGGAAATCGAGCCCGCTGCTTTCTTTATCGGGCCGCATGAGATCACCCCTACCCTGGAGGAGTACACCCAGTTGCTACAGGTTCCAGCACTGATTGATCAAATCTATGCACCAGACCTTGAGGTCGAGCCAGCCGGTACCTTCAGCAGATTATTAGGCATCCGTAAGACAGCAGTCAACAAAGCCCTGGCAGACTGTAATGGATATTGCATACGTATGGATGATTTAGAAACCTAGTTCATCGCCCGAGAGGACAATGGAGATAAGAAGGACATACTGTGTGGAGACCCCAAAACTTACAGACAGAGAAGGGTGAACGCTTTCATCTTGACAGCCTTCGCCACCATACTATTCCCCATCGGGACCTTCTATATTCACTACCGGGTTACAAAGCTGGTGACCCAATTTCTGGAGGGAAGATCTTACATCCCGGCTCTACTTGCTGAACAGATCCGGAACTTGAATTTCCTCAAGAAGAAAGGCCATGGGATCCTTCACTCAAGCCTCAACCTTCTGCTGATATGGTTTGTAAGCCACCTTAAGTGCTTCGGGCTGAACATGGTCCGAAAAACCTTAGCCCAGCAGTTCGATCTCGTAGACTCATGTATAGAAGAGGTGAAGCTACCCAACGACTTTACCAGCCACAGTTGGGTAGAGGTACTTAGAAGATTCAATGCCGATGATGTTCTGTGGACAGCCAGGTGGAGCTGCTGTAACAAAATCATCTTGACCTGCAGTAACTTCCAAGCAGTACCTTTAATCGGAACCAGCGGATGTATTGGATATCACCCCAACTCAGTGCTCCACCAGTTTGGTACCATCTAAGATATAGTTTATCGGCCCTCACTGGAAGCAGTCACCTTTGAGTACCAAGATCCGAACCTGTTGGTAGCCGAGAAGTTTGCTAAGCTGGCAGAGGTCAAAGCACTTTGGGAAGCCAAAATTGAAAGCCCGAATGTGGACCTCAGGGAGTTAGATGGCGAAGTGGGAAAACACCGAACCACTAGAGATTTTGTAATCCGCCAGCTATACTAGACAGGGGAAAGAGCATACCGGGTTCCAGACGTCACCCAACCAAGACCAGACAAGATCAATCCAGAGACAGAAGTATACCTAGAACAGGTCAAGGCCCGAATGGAGGTATACTTTGAAGCTGCAGATTATAAGAAAGACATCTGGAAGGGACATTTCAAAGAATCCGACCAAAGGAACAAGGCCTTGGAAGCACAATTGGAGAAGACCCAAGCCAAAGTCAAAGAATTAGAAGCTGTCATCAATGGGAAGTCTGAGCCTCCACAACAAAAGACTAAAAGAGCTAGGAAATAGATCATTATTTGTAATCTTTTATTTTGATTATCGAACTCTAAAATTTTCAATATTAATAAAAGTAAAGTTTCAATATTACATTGTCAATCAATTGTCAACCCTTTTATTTTTAGCATCAGTGTGACATATGCATAGCATTTTGCATACATCATACTGAAGAAAAAACAAAATGCGCGCCAGGTATCAAAATAGCTCCCAAGCAACCGAACCCTTCCCAGAAGCCCAATTCATACCCACTCAAAGACCAAAATGGCAAACAGTGACAACTGCAACAACACTAGCGCTGACTACGTCCCTACGGCTAGGGAAGAAGCACAGGCAAAAAGTGTCAAAGGCAGAATGAAGGATAAGCAAGCAACACCAGATGTGTATTTCACTCTCCAACATCTTCGAAGAGCAAATATTATTCAAGAGCTCGATAAAGAAGGTGACGTCAACAATGGAAACAACCCCGCACGTCCAACCAGCATCGTTGAACAATTGTTTTGTTATCCTATCAGTAGCGCTAGGTTAGCTCGAAAGTAGAAAAAAATTATTAAGCAAATTTTATTGAGACTCTTTATCAAATTCAATTACAGTTTGTTTTCTTCTTATATATATGCTTTCACTTTTATGTTATTCAGATCTCCTACCATCGAACATAAGGGATATTTCGCGCAGGTAGAAAGTAAAAACGCTGATATTGTTTCCAACGCAGTTGGGTCAGTTATTGAAGGCGATATCCTAGACCACGAAATAATACAAGAAAATTGGCAAAAACATAAACAAAGCGGAATTTCGATCGACGAGCCTGTGGAGACAGTAAATCTAGGAAGCATGGAAAACCCTAAGAACCTCAAAATCGGGACCAGTTTGAGTGCCGAGCAAAAATGTGAGATAACCGAGCTATTAACGGAATATGCGGATGTGTTTGCCTAGTCATATGGTGACATGCCAGGGCTAGACCAATCAATAGTGGCTCATAGGCTTCCCACATGGGAAGATGTCAAACCTAAAAGACAAAAACTGAGAAAATTTAGGCCTGACATCTTGCTAAAGATTAAGGAAGAAGTCAAGAAACTGCTAGAAGTAGGGTTCATTGAAGTATCCGACTACCCAGAATGGGTAGCAAATATAGTCCCCGTTATGAAAAAGAATGGAAAAGTACGCGTATGTGTAGACTTCCGGGACTTAAACCAAGCTACGCCAAAGGATAACTTTCCCCTACCTCACATTGATGTTCTAGTAGACAACACTGCGGGAAACCATCTCTTCTCATTTATGGACGGTTTCTCAAGATATAATCAAATAAAAATAGCTAAAGAAGATAAAACCAAAACAACCTTCATCACAACGTAGGGAACTTTCTGTTACAAAGTCATGCCATTCGGTTTGAAAAACGCCAGGGCAACGTATCAAAGAGCCATGGTCACAATACTTCACGACATGATGCATCGAGAGGTTGAAGTATATGTCGACGACATGATAGCCAAATCTAAAAAAAGAGAAAGCCATATAGATATCCTGAGGAAATTGTTTAAACGACTGAGAAAATTTCAGCTCAAGTTAAACCCAGAGAAATGCACTTTCAAGGTCACAACGGGGAAATTGTTAGGGTTTGTCATAAGCTAGGAAGGGATTAAAATTGACCCTGACAAGGTAAAGTCTATATTAGAGTTACCTTCCCCACGCTTTGTTAAAGAAGTGAGAAGCTTGCTGGGAAGATTAAATTATATAGCTCGTTTTATCTCACAGCTCACCGACAAATGCCGGCCATTATTCCGTCTGTTGAAGAAGAACGCCACAATAGAATGGGACGACGAATGCGAAGAGGCATTCAAGACAATCAAAGACTGTCTTATAAAACCTCCGGTCTTGATAGTCCCGAAGCAAGGAAAGCCCTTATTCTTATACCTCACTATACTCCCTGAATCCATGGGATGTGTGCTGAGGCAGAAAGATGACGAGGGAAGAGAGCGTTCCATATATTATCTAAGCAGGAAGTTCACAGATCGGGAACAGAGGTACTTAGAGGTGGAGAAGACGTGTTATGCTTTAATCTGGGTCTTGCATCGACTAAGGCAATACACCTTTTACTACCATATTGAGCTGCTGACAAGACATGATCCCTTGAAATACTTGGCAGAGAAGCCAGCTCTGATAAGGAGAATCTCTAAGTGGCAAATGCTCCTATCCGAGTTCGACATCACATACATAAATCAGAACTCGATGAAAGGGCAAGCCTTAGCCGACCAATTAGCGGAACACCCTGTCGAGACAGATTCCAAAGAACTACGGGCCCAATTTCTAGATGAGAATATATTGACAGTGGAAGATATGCCAGGAGAAGACTTTGGGATAGAGCAGAATGCTAAATGGAAACTGTTTTTCGATGGAGCTGCCAACGTATTCGGTTGTGGGGTCGGGGCAGTATTGATATCCCCAGATGGCACTCAATTCCCTGCAGCGACGAGACTTACATTTCCCTATACCAATAATATCGCAGAATATGAAGCATGTATTCTTGGCCTCAAAATGGCCTGTCAAATGGAAATCCGCGAATTAGAAGTATATGGAGATTCATCGCTTATCATACTACAGACAAGAGGGGAATACAAGACTAAAGACCCCAAACTGGTACCGTATCATCAACACTTGACAGAGCTAATTGAAGAATTCAAGGCAATCACTTTCACATACATCCCGAGAACTCAGAATCAGTTTGCAAATGCACTAGCCACACTAGCATCTATGATCCAGATAACAGGGGGAGCCGAAGTTCAACCGATGAAAATAGACATCGAAAGTCGGCCCGCCTACTATTTAACCATTGAAAAAGTACAAGATAACAAGCCTTGGTATCACGACATCAAGACTTTCCTCTAAGAAAGTAAATACCCTAAAATGGCTAGCAAGAATGACCAAAGAACACTCAGAAGGTTAGCAAGCCATTTCCTATACTTTACAAGAGATCATCCGATACCACCTTGTTGAGATGTGTGGACAAAAATGAAGCATGCGAACTAATGAAGGAAGTACATAAGGGAGTATGTGGACCCCATATGAATGGCTACATGTTAGCCCGAAAAATCATGAGGTTAGGATATTATTAGTTGACTATAGAATCAGATTGCATAAAATATGTCAAGCACTGTCATCTGTGTCAAGTCTACGTAAACCGGATAAATGCTCCACCCAACGAGCTACACTTGTTATCAGCACCATGGCCTTTCTCCATGTGGGGAATCGACATAATAGGCCCGATCACTCTGACAGCATCTAACGGCCACAGATTCATACTAGTAGCGATTGATTATTTCACCAAATGGGTAGAAGCGTCATCATATACCAATGTTACAAAGGGGGTAATAATCTTCTTCTTAAAAAGGGACATAATAGCCCGATATGGAGTTCCTGAGTCCATCATCACCAACAACGGTACCAATCTCAACAACAAATTGATGACAGGTTTATGTCAACAATTCCACATAAACCACAGAAATTCAACTCCCTACCGACCTCAAATGAACGAGGCAGTAGAAGCAGCTAATAAAAATATCAAGAAGATCATAGAGAAAATGACAACAACTTACAAAGATTGGCATGAAATGTTACCATTTGCTCTCATGGCTTATAAGACTTCAATAAGAACATCTACGGGAGCTACCCCTTACTCATTGGTATATGGTACAGAAGCAGTGTTACCAGTTGAAGTTGAAATACCATTATTCAGAATCCTATCAGAAACTCAGCTAATTGAATCAGATTGGGTAAGGAAGAGGCTTGATCAGCTGAATCTGATTGATGAAAGAAGGCTTACCGCACTTTGTCATGGCCAGTGTTACCAACAAAGAATGGCCCGAGCATTTAACAAGAAGATGAGACCTCGATACTTCAAAGAGGGGATTTGGATACTAAAGAAGGTTCTCCCGAATGCCCAAAACTCTAGAGGAAAATTTACCCCAAACTACGAAGTCCCTTATGTAGTGAAAAAGGGTCTGTCAGGAGGTGCTTTGATACTAACTCAAATGGATGGTCCAGAATTAAGAGACCTCATTAACACAATGCTGTAAAGATGTACTATCCTTAGCAAGGGAATTGAAATTTTGCCAATGTTTATGAAAGCCAATGTTCGATATAAATTTCGTTGAGTCGAGTTTTCACTTTTTGCAAGAAAAGTTAATATCCCTGAATGATCAACAATCCCAATCAGTTCTCATCACAACAAATATTCCTAAACACATTACCCACCACTTCACCAATGAAAGATAAACACTAAAATGATAATGAATCTTAATATAGTTTGTGATATAATTCTATCTACTTTTGAGCATTAGAACTGAATGCATTAGTAGGATAACATTACCGTCAAAAGAGCCAGGTGCACAAAGAAAGGGAGCACATCAAAATTTTCAACCCCGTGTCAAGATGAGAAGAAATGGAACAGAAGCAAACAAACCCGAAGGTTCGTTTGTTTGGTTGCTATCCACGATAAACTGGCAAGCATATTGGAAAAAATAATAATAATAATAATAACTATCATGAAAAGCATCACATTATTTAGCTCAGTCCGTAGAAAACATATTCAGAAGCATAAGATAAATCAGCCTATAGTTGGGCACTTATCTAAACATTCCCTTTAATAGGGTAGTCAGCCCAAAAATGGGCACTTCCCTAGATCTCTTAAGGTTAGCCCATATGGGGCACCTTTTTGAGATATCAACTCTACCATAGGTTAGTCAGCCCAAGATGGGCACTTTCCTAAAAATATGTTCTCAAGGTCAGCTCATAAGGGCACTTTTTGAAACAGTTCAATCAATTTTATCATAGGTTAGTCAGCCCAAGATGGGCACTTTCCTAAAAATCTGTTCTCAAGGTCAGCTCATAAGGGAACTTTTTAAGACAACTCTATCCTAGGTTAGTCAGCCCAAGATGGGCACTTTCCTAAAAATCCGTTCTCAAGGTCAGCTCATAAGGGCACTTTTTGAGACAACTCTATCCTAGGTTAATCAGCCCAAGATGGGCACTTTCCTAAAAATCCGTTCTCAAGGTTAGCTCATAAAGGCACTTTTTGAGACACTCTACCATAGGTTAGTCAGCCCAAGATAGGCACTTTCCTAAAAATCTATCTTAAGGTTAGTCAGCCCATGATGGGCACTTTCCTAGATTCTCCCAATTAGTCAGCTCTTGGGGCACTTTTCGGAAATATTCTTCCAAACAGTTGTTAGTCTAACAAGACGCTTCTGTTGACAGGTAGCTAGCTCATAAGGGCGCTTCCTAAGTAAATTTTCTTTCAAGGTTGCTAGTCTGATAAGACGCTTCCTATCATCATTTCTTCCACACAATGCTTGAGGTGTTTCCTATCGCCAATTAGTCAACCCATAAAGCACTGTTTGGGAAGGGAACATTACTCTAAATTGTTAGGACCATCTTAAATCGTGGGATTATTAGCTCTTGGAGCATTTTCCTACCAAAACAAATGCCAGGTAACCAGCCAAACCAAGGCGTTATCTATTTAAGAGGCCAAAAATTGCGTCTTTCTTATCTTTGTAGTTAAGTTTTTCAAACTTTACTACAAAGAGGGGCAGCTGTAAACACCCATTTTTGCCCTAGGAATGAATAATAATCACTAATAATGAATTCTTAATTTTTTTCAATTTTTCTTTAATTTAGCATAAATAATAAAAATATTTTAAAAAATAAAAATAAATAGGAAAACACATCAATTTTGAAAAATGATTTCAGAAATGGCAATAATAAATAATAAATAATTTTTACAAATTTTTGAAATTTCAAAAAATACAAAAAAATAAAAAAATCGAATTGCATATATGCAATTTGCGAAATTAGAAAAATCAGGAAAATGGGCTAGCCCAACTGGTCTAGACCACGGGCTAAGGCGTGTACAGGAGGGCTCGGTCACAGGTTCGAATCGTGGGGGAAGCAGTTTCCGCGTTCTGAGTTTTTTTTTACTTATCCAGGACACATGGCAGCATCCGATTGGCTGGAGAAAACGCACGTGCCGGGCGCATGATCGTCTTTTACCTCGAGTCCGAGATCGCCAGTGGAAGAAAAATTTGCATTTTGGCCGTTTGGATTCGATATTTTTACATAAATCCAACAAATCTTCAACAGAAATGAGATAAACATCATCTAATTGGAATCAAATCGCAACAAATCGATGGATTAACACAAATTGAAGTTGTTTTTTTAACCAAAAATCCGATTAGCTTCGATCGGAGGAAATCCGAGCTTATCCAGCTCGGTTTCAAGTGCCTATAAATAGAAATCGAATGGAGGAAGCCAAGACACGAATCACAATTGAGAGAAAGTGAGAAAAGAGAGCAAATCGGAGAGCATCAAAGAAAACCCAAAACCGCGAACCGCCGATCGGAGCCAAGCCGCCACCAGGAAACGTTCTGGGAGCAAACCACCACCACCATTGGATTCAGCACCCTCGAGAAGCTAGGATTCAACACCTCACCCGTGACAAAAGACCGCCGGAACGCCGTGAATGAGCATCCTCTGCCGCCGTGTCCGACCGATCCGACCTGACCCGATTCGACTCGACCGAACCGACCCGGATCCAGGTAAGTCGGATTTTTCGGATTTTTTCCAATTTATTTATTTACTTTATTTATTTATTTTAATTCCGATTTGATTTATTATTTATTTATTAATTTGTTTGTTATTTATTTATGTTTCCGTAAATAGGAAAATGTTAGAAATTAGATTTTTTAGGATTTAATAATGTAGAAAAATAATAAAAAACAATAATTAAAAAAATGTAGAAAAATAATATAAATATTAGAAAAATAATAATAGAACTTTAGATTTCAAAATAAGATAGATAATAGTTTAGGATAAAATTTTTAACAAAAATTCACAAAAATTATAAAAATCATAAAAATCATAAAAACTATAAAAATCATGAAAACTTAGAAAAATTATAAAAAAAAATTGTAGAAGAATAATAAAAATCATAAAATTACAGAAAATAAAAAAGAAAATAAAAATCGTAAAAATCATAAAAATTAATAAAAATTCAAAAATTATAAAATATATATATATATAATAAGTTTTAGCACTTAGAAAAATCATTTTCTTCAAATAAATCCAAAATTGATGTTTTTCCTAAAAACCATTTTCAAAAATCAGATAAAAGTTTAGACTTAGATTTTTTTAGAAAATCCCAAAAAAATAGTAAAAACATAAAGCAAAAGAGATTTCAAAATTAAAATTCACAAACACACTTAAAGTTTTCAAAAAAGCGAACTACGGCTTGTTTGATCCTGGATAGCAGGTACATAGGCACCCATTCGGGTCAACCCATAAAATGAAATAAAAAATCATTTTCTTGAAATAATTCAAAAACATAATAAAAGTAACAGAAACACAATAAAACACATTTCTAAATAGGAACAATTTTAGGAGATTAGGTGGTAACCGTAAGGTTTTAATAGGTTAGCCTCCGGACTTAGAAACTCTGGTTTTCCCTTTTCCTCTTTTCAAAAACGAGAAGAGGAAATAACGAAGACTAGTGGTCCAAATTAAGACTAATCTGCTCCTTTAATCTTAATTCAATATTTCCCAACAACAGTTGAGTGGCGACTCCAAAAATCAAACGAAATTCCTAACTCAAGTCGAGGATCTACATTAGATGAGCATAGATCGGATTAGGAATGGGAATGCAAAAAAATTAGACTCGACAGTAGGTATGAGGAGGAGCATTTAGTGCATTCGAGGGAAGTGTTGAATGTTTTGAAAATGAGCAAGCTATATGTGAATGTGAAGAAGTGTATATTCCTAAAAAGCTGCTATTTCTAAGCTTTGTAATTAGTGGTGATAGGATACAGGTGGATTAAGAGAAGGTGAAGGCTATTAGAGAATGGCCTATTCCATGAACTATCACTAAGCTGTAGAGTTTCCTGAGATTGGCTAGTTTTTGCAGAAGGTTTATTAGACATTTTAGCACTATTGCAACCCCTATGATTGAATGTTTGAAGAAAGGGAAATTTCAATGGAGTAAGGAAGCTGAAGTCAATTTTTTTGTGTTGAAAGAGAAGCTATGTAGTGTACCCATCTTAGCACTACTTGATTTTGATAAGTTATTTGAGGTAGACGTGATGCTAATGGGGTTGGTGTAGGAGCAGTGTTATCTCAGGAAAAGAGACCAATTGCATTTTTCAATGAAAAACTATGTGATTTTGGGAGGAATTGGTTTACATATGATAAGAAATTTTATTCAATTGTGCATGCTCTAAAGACTTCGGAGCATTATTTAGTTGATAAGGTGTTTGTCCTATATTCAGATGGAGATGCACTTAAAATTTTGAATAACCAAACTAAAATTAGTAAGGACATGCATGCGAAGTGGATCTAATTCTTACAGAAGTTTCCTTTCAAGCTGAGACATAAGTTAGGTGTGCAAAATAAAGTAGCCAATTCTCTAAGTAGGAGGGCTAATCTTATGATCACTTTGCCTATTGAGATTGTAGGATTCAAACACTTGAAGGAATTATATGAGGTTGAAGCAAATTTTAAGGAGACTTGGGAAAAGTATATGAATAAGCAACCCTATGATGATTTTCACATCCATGATGGGCATTTAATGAAGGGGAATCAGTTAAGTGTACCTGAATCTTCTTTGAGAGAGAAGATGATTCAAGACCTACATGAAGATGGACTGGCTGGTCATCCAAGTAAAGACAAGACAAGAAGTATTTATGAGGAGAAGCCAAAGTAGTGGGATGTGGTGCTAACTCAAGTAGAATTTGCTTACAACGGTACAATTCATAGGATAACAAGGAAGTGTCCATTTTCTATGGTATGCACCAAGACTTTCTAACATGCCTTAGACTTAATCAAACTTCCCAAGACTTCTAAAGTCAGTATTGTAACAAAGAACTTAGCAAAAAATTGGCAAAATGTGACAATAGAGGTCTATAAGAAAATAGAGCAATCTAATGTCAAATACAAAGCAACGATAGTAGATAAGCATCGTAAAGTAAAATTATTCTCAACGGGTGATCAAATGATGGTGTTCTTGCGAAAGGAAATGTTTCCAGTTGTGAAGTATAGTAAATTACAACCTAAGAAGTATAGCTCATATCAGATAGTGTAGATAATTAATGAAAATGCATATGTCATTGGATTGCCTAATAGTATGAGTATTTCAAAGATATTCAATGTAGTTGATATATTTCCATGTTATTCCAATGATGTTCCTTCATATCCGGAAGAGAACTCGGGGTCAAGTTTTTCTCAGGTGGGAGAGAATGATGTGGAGAAAAATTGAGCAAAAGATGGAAAACCAGGCAAATGAAGGCCGACATGCCCACTTACACACCCATGTCAAGAAGCTTGTTGATGAATACGGCCACTTGCATGCCCATGCTTGTGTGCATGTTAAGGGGTCCAAAAGCAACTTTTTGCAGAACGTGACACGAGCTTCTATATGTCCATGTTGAAAACCATGCCGACCCACAAGTTAGGGTTTTTATATTGTTCTTTTTTGTTTTTAGATCAGTTTATCACATATTACGAATTAGAAATAGTTTTAAGAGAGACACTTTGTCACTTTCTATGAGTTCTTGGATCAATCATCAATTGATTTTATGTAAACACGCTAACTCACCACATCACTTACTATTCAAGCATTAAATGTATTGTGAAAAATTGAGCACCATAGAATAATGTCACATCTATAACCAATCTAACGTGAGTTTTAATATACGAACACTAGTATATAATAAGTATGTTAATAAATCGATAGAATAAAAATATTAATAGTTATATACCTAAATATATTGTGATAACTAAGGGTGTTTACAGTCGATTCAATTCAGTTTAAGAGGCTGAATGAAATCGAATCGAACCATATTTGAAATGGTTTGGTTCAAACCCTTTATAAATCAAACTGCTTTTAATGGTTCAAATTTCGAACCAAACCGCTTTAAATGCAATCCAATTTACTTCGATTCAACTTGAATTGTCAAAAAGTACTTTATTTTAGTTGATAATACTAATATACATTGGAGTTTTCAACCAAATATTGATGTTTAAATTGATAAATATTACTTTAAAATTTAATCATAGAACATTGTATCAGATTAACGATGCATCTTAAGAGATACTGTAAACACCCAATTTTTGCCCTAGGAATGAATAATAATCAATAATAATCAATTTTCAATTTTTTCTAATTTTTCTTTAATTTAGCAAAAATAATAAAAATATTCAAAAAATAAAAATAAATAGGAAAAAACATCAATTTTGAAAAATGATTTCAGAAATGGCAATAATAAATAATAAATAATTTTTACAAATTTTTTAAATTTCAAAAAACACAAAAAAATAAAAAAAATCGCATTGCATATATGCAATTTGCGAAATTAGAAAAATCAGGAAAGTGGGCTAGCCCAGCTAGTTCGGACCGCGGGCTAAGGCACGCACGGGGGGGCCTCGGTCGCAGGTTAGAATCGCGGGGGAGGCAGTTTCCGCGTTTTGTTTTTCTTACTTATCCAGGACACGTGGCAACCTCTGATTGGCTGGAGGGAACGCACGCGCAGAGCGCGTGATCGTCTTCTACCTCGGGTCCGAGATTGCCGGCGAAAGAGAAAATTCGAATTTCGGCCATTTTGATTCGATTTTTTGCATAAATCCAACAGATCTTCAACAGAAATAAGATAAACATTATCTAATTGGAATCAAATCGCAACAAATCAAAGGATTTACACAAATCGAAGTTGGTTTTTTTAACCGAAAATCCGATTAGCTTCGATCGGAGGAAATCCAAGCTTATCCAACTCGGTTCCAAGTGCCTATAAATAGGAATCGAGGGGAGGAAGCCAAGAGACAGATCAGAATTGAGAGAAAGTGAGAAAAGAGTGCAAATCGGAGGAGACCCAAAATTGTGATTGACGACCGAAGTTGAACCACCACCAGGAGATGATCTAGGAGCAAACCACCACCATCATTGGATTCAGCACCCTCGAGAAGCTAGGATTCGACACCTCACCCGTGACAAAAGACCGCCAGAATGCCGTGAACGAGCATCCTCCGCCGCTGTGTCCGACCGATCCGACCCGACCCGCGCACCGACCCGGATCCAGGTAAGTCGGATTTTCCGGATTTTTTTTTAATTAATTTATTTATTTTGTTTTTTTATTTATTCCGAATTGATTTATTATTTGTTATTTATTATTTGTTATTTAGTTAGTTATTTATTTATTTATTGGTTTGTATTTTATTTTCAATAAATGGGAAAATGGTGGAAATTAGATTTTTTCAAGATTTAATAATGTGAAAATAGTAAAAAATAAATAAAGAATAATAATAAGAAAAAATAATAATAATAAATTATAATAAAAATGTAGAAAAATGATATAAATATTAGAAAAATAATAATAGAACTTTAGATTTCAAAATAGGATAGATAATAGTTTAGGATAAAATCTTTAACAAAAATTCATAAAAATTATAAAAATCATAAAAAATAATAAAAAAACAATAAAAATCATGAAAACTTAGAAAAATTATTAAAAAATTGTAGAAGAATAATAAAAACCATAAAAATCATAAAAATAAAAAAAAATGAGTTTTAGCACTTAGAAAAACCATTTTCTCAAATAAATCGAAAATTGATGTTTTTCCCTAAAAATCATTTTCAAAATCAGATTAAAGCTTAGGCTTAGATTTTTCAGAAAAATCCCAAAAATGGTAAAAACATAAATCAAAAGAGATTTCAAAATTAAAATTCACAAACAAACTTAAAGTTTTCAGAAAAGCGAACTACGGCTTATTTGATACTGACTAACAGGTACGTAGGCACCCATTCGGGTCAACCCATAAAATGAAATAAAAAATCATTTTTTTTAAATAATTCAAAAACATAATAAAAGTAACAAAAACACAATAAAACACATTTCTAAATAAGAAAAATTTTAAGAGATTAGGTGGTAACCATAAGGTTTTAATAGGTTAGCCTCCGGACTTAGAAACTCTGGTTTTCCCTTTTCCTCTTTTCAAAAACAAGAAGAGGAAATAACGACGACTAGTGGTCCAAATTAAGACTAATCCGCTCCTTTAGTCTTAATTCAATATTTCCCAACAACAGTTGGGTGGCGACTCCAAAAATCAAACGAAATTCCTAACTCAAGTCGAGGATCTACATTAAATGAGCATAGGGTCTAGTCTAGATCGGATTAGGAATGGGAATTCAAAAAATTAGACTCGACAGATACTAAAGGCATGCAAGTTTGGTTGAGAGACAAGAGACGAAACTAAAGGAAGTAGAGTAAACTGTGGAGGCTAAAGGTAAGATAGGAAATGACAAAAGAAGAAAAGCTAAATAAGGTTAAGCCAAAATGTCAATAGTGTAAAATTGAAATGTTGTTTAATTTTTTATGTTTTAATAAGAAGTCTTTCAGTTCGAATTCAAGCGATTCAATTTGATTTAATATCTCAAACCGAACTATGAACCTTTTAGACACTATCCAAATTGAACTACAAACCAAACTAGAATATAAAAAAAAAAAAAAAAAAAAAAACTGCATTTTAAGATTCAACATAGCTCGATTCAATTCTCAATTAGATTCATTTTAGTTCAATTCAATGAATAGCCCTAATGACAATCAAAATGTAAGCATACAATATTTAAGATTACTACTAAAGAGATAAAAAGAATAAATAATAACTATAATAAAGAGAGTATTCATGATATGCTAAGATCTAATTCCAATTAACAATCTTAATTGAAGATCTAATTAAGCAATTGTCAACAAGATAGGTGTGAACCTTAATAGCACATGAACCCTAATTGCACGTGTAACAATAATAAAATGAAGCTCCTAAATCTTTACCAGATATGACGCACTAATAGAAATAAGGAACAATTTGCAATTGTTGATGCAACACACAACAATTTCACTCACCACAATCCTTAAAATCTAGAAATTGATAAAAGTATGTATGGAATAGAAGAGGACCCCCTTTTCCAGGTGAATAGGAACCGAAATATTATCTCTCAAAAGTGTGTTTTTTGTTGTCTTTTACAAGTATTTATACTTGTCCTAAATATGGAAAAATAACACAAGGAAAATAGCTACACATGGTGCCGGTTCCTTTGATGCTCTCCTCAGGTCCACAAAACACAACACAAGGCCGGTTTCTTTTATTCATTTAGGTTCACCATAGACCATGAATCATCCACAAACTAAGCACAAGTGTGTTTGCTCCTCATCCTATAATACCAACAAGTGTATCTAATTAAATACAAAACAATTATATAAAGTAAATGAAGACACTATGTGAATGTCTTCAGGTTTCATTTGTTCAAAAATGATTCTCAATACTAAGTTCTATAGTCCTATGGCTCTCGCTCTTATTATAGGTCCTATTGATACATTAGTTTGATTTCCATCAATTCATAATATAAAGGGATAACTACATTAATGAAAAGAATATGCTAAGTATAAAAGATTTAGATCCTCTATAGTTTTTTTTTTTTTTCTAAATTTACAAATTAATCGTTAAGATTATTTAAATTTTTCAAATAAATTATGACATCATCATAATATCTTCTTTACTGTAATCCCAATCATTAATTACACATGATACCATGTTAAAGGAATATATTTAGGAAATTTTAGGAATTTGACTTAAGAGGATTTATTTGCAAAGGTAAATGTAAATGACTCCATAAAATATAATATATCCTAATCCCATCCTAAACACTAAAGATAAGGCCATAGAGCCTCCCTTTTAACACACACAAGCAAGAAACCACTTGTTGCAATCAGAAAACATGCAAGCTATAAGGTTGTACTATCTAAATAACTATATATAAATTGTAAACCTTTTCAATTCTTAATAGAAATCTAGAAATAGAACTAGTAGTAATAGAATTACAATCAATAAAACATAAAACTAGAAACCTTTAAGATATCATAGTTATAAACTTTAGGAAAATCTAAAATTGAGCTTTAAAATTCCTAGAATAAGCTTCATGAAATTGATTATTAGAAGAATTCAAAATTTAATAATATGTTTGGATTACAAACTAAGTAAAACTTGAATGTTAAGAGATTTTATGAGAATTAGCCTAAATTTTTTAAATTTAGTTATAAGAAAAAAAAAAACCCTAGAAACTTGATAAAGAGAAAGTAAATAACATCTTAATTAGATCTAAGATTAGGAATTTTTTTAGAATATGAAAACTTACAATGATAGATATTACAAATGGTATAATCTTGAAACCTAAATCGTAGAACAAATGACAAGTTTTATGAATTAAAAGGATAAAAATTTAATGAAACTTGGGATTTTATATAAACTCTAGTATTGGATCCAAATCACAAGCGATGAGTGAAATTTGGGTAATAAGATTAAAAATCTTAGATAGGCAATTGACTACGGTTTTTTATTTTTCTTTTTCTTTTTTTTAAGGAAAAAAAGTGAACTATTCATTGGTTTTGAAAATTTGGAACGAGTATGGGTTATGACTTGTAAATATGACAGTAGAGTACTTTCTTATATCATAAGTTTACTTTTAAAACTATTTTATTATTCTTTTTGGAGAAGATTTCCTTGTTTTGAAAAATATAATATGGAGAGAGCATTGTATGGAATGATCCCTAACGAGGACTCATGCTCATGGATTGAAACTGAACTCTTGCGTTATTCATAATCCAGGTAGTATAAATATTGATCTTCTAATAAAATAAATTAATTTTTAATCTTCTCTTTTTATATTGTAATAATAATAATAATAATGTGTGTGTGCACTTGCATTTCAAACTTTTCTGAGTTCTGAACGCAACAGCAAGCGCAAAAAACCAATCGCATCTTTATATTCAATTAAAGGAACTTTGTTTATTTTCAATATGACCAAGGGCTATGAAGTTAACAATAATCTTTTCTTTTTTTTTCAATTTTTTTCCTTTTGCGCTTATTGGTTGGCCTGCCCACCAGGTTATAAAAGCCTTCTTCTAGGCCCAAAATGAAACAATATTGATATTTTGGCTATAGGCTTTTCTCTACAGCCACCACATGGTCACACCTTTAGTCTAAATGGGCTTTTCCCTTATCGTTTTCCTTCAACATTTCCATTGCCCTTCAGATTAAAATTATTCACCCGAAGTTGGGTGTGAGCCAACTTAATCAATTGACAACATTTAATTTTAAGTTTAGACGTTTTTAGTTGGTCATTTTTCCATCTCCTGGCATCCTTTTTTGTTCCATTTTTAAATTTTGGTTGGCCAAAATAAGATCAAAAAAATATATATAAAGATATAAATACCAATGTATCTGATATCATAAGATAGAGCAATAGAGATTATAAATTAGCCATAGCTTATTAATACTTATTGCAGCTATCACAGTAGCAATTCTATTTTTATTAACTACCTATTGTAGCCAAAAAAAATTTCTTATTGCAGCATTTGCTTTTATATCAGAAACTCTTTTTTAAATGATGCATATTGCTACTATATTTTTAGTCCTCTACGGCTCTACTTCTTAATGTAACTAGTCCTATAAAATTAAATATCTAAAAAACCTCGAAAAATTAGATTTCATTACCATTTACTTTATATGGTTTACAAGGAAAAAAAATAAAACAAAACGAAACAAATAAAGTTTTCTTTTTCTAATGAACAAACTATATTTCTCAAGCTTTTTATCTTATTTTTACTTTTTAACTCTTATTTTTCAATCACTATTTTTACTGGACAGATATAGAATATGCAGTAGATCTGTATGGAGATAAGAATTCCGTAACTTCTATTCGGCTTTTTTGCTTTTCATGCGGTTGGACTGGACTTGAGGCCTAAGGGTAACCTTTAAGTATGGATTTATTGGGCTTTGCTATGACCAGACCCAACCCAAGAGTAAACAAGTTTTTTTTTTTTTTTTTCAATTCCTTAGGAAAGTGGAGAAGCCTTCTTCAACCTAATATTTTTATATCTTTATCACTTTCTTATTATCACACATTTATATATATATAAAGTAGCCAATAGCTACTGAATCAGGACTGAACTTCAATTTTTCTTTTCTTTTTTATATGATTCATGAATAATTCAATGAGTTTATCATCCCGAGAGACGAGGATAAACACCACATAAAATCTAAATATAAGAAATTATTGAATTTTCTATTCACCAAGATATGGTATTATGATTACGAGTTTATATGTTGAAAGTTGAATAAGAAAAATATATGTTTCTATATAAAACTTATCATACCTATTTTTTTAGTCGAAGAAAAGAGGAGGAAATAGACTGAACCCAATTAGATAAATTGACTTGTCTAAGATAGGAAAATTGAATAACCACTAAAACTATTAAAATAGGAAGTAATTATTATGGATCGGCCTGTTTAGATGGTTCAGTTTTTATTAGACATATAAGATACTAAAAGAATAAAAATAATATATATATATATTATATATATATATATATACCTTTCTTATAATATTAAATACTTAACATATTTTTAAATTTTTGAATTTATTTACCAATTACTTTATTTGTTTTTACAAAAATACCAATTAATATTTCTTTTTCAATATATAAAATATGGTTTTTAAATCCTTTTATCCTAAAAGTATGTGAACTTTTATTTTCCAAATACTAAATTTCATATCAAATTATGATCGAATACAAATTAAAAAGACAAAATGACAATCAAAACAGGATATAAATATTTATATACTAGTTGGGTTATTAACAATTATTATTTGGCCAACACATTACCAAATCTGTACTATCCATTCACACGTATCCATCCAATAATTGCAGATATTTAACTAATTCCATTAGGTGAATCAATGATTCAGATTTATAAAATCCAAAATACCAACAAAAAGAATCCCGTGAGCTTGGACAAATCAATGGTTTTTCCATTCGTCACAAGTTTCTTGAATCAAAATATATATATATATCAAATTAATAGATAATAAACATACGGCATTTAAATAAAGATGTACAGCATTTCGCAATATATGTTAATGTCGTATTGATTGGTCATAAGAAGCATTAATGTGGATCTTGAAGGTACAAGCCTAACTTTGACGATGAGGACCCAACTTTTACTCTCTTCAAACATTAAAGATTGTACCTGCTAATGGAGAAAACCTCTTCATATGTTTGACCTAAACCGCTTGATTTGTTTCTTTTAACTTTTGACAAGGATGTGTTCAAAGTGAGGTAAGATCTTGTTTTATTTATTTATTTATGTTTACAAAAATAAGACAGCATGGAATCTAAATTAGTATTGTTGTTAGTTTGAACCTGCTAATAAGATTTCCAAGTATCAGCAAACTTATTCCTTTTTTCTTTTTTTTTTTCTTTTTTCCCCTTAATAATCCTATTACATCATAGGAAACCATCAAGCAAGGCTAAAGAAAAAAATTTATATACCAGGAATAACAATTTTGATAAGAGAATATAAAACATTCCGAATGACACATAGTTTGATAAATGAAATTCAATATTGAGATAGATGTAACTATTAAGTTTAACAATACAAACTATATGATTATAATTACTTACTTAGAAAATTGCAAGAGTTGTTTTCTTTTTTTTCCAAATAAAAATATAATATCAATTCTCGTGTAATCTTGTTTCCACATGAACTGCTGGGCTAGAAGAGATTTCAATTTCTCCTGGATAAGTGAAACGTGGAAATGCATGCCGACTCTCGAATCGGCACCTGTGCCTTGAATATTCATACTATAACTATAAGAATAGACGTAAGAATGACTACTTCCTACGATTAAGCCATAACAGAATAGATGTTTGAAGAATTTCCCTCCATTGTCACCGCCAATCAATGAGAAAAAAAGACAAAATTGTACGAAATTGTCACATCATGAATATTGAAGGCATCTTTCTATTGGATTTTAGTTCCTATAATCATTCCTAAACTAATTTATAAGTGCTATTCTTGTTTAAGCTTAAAACTATTAATAAAGCAACCCTTATCTAATATCTGTTGTTGGCCCTGGAATGCTGCTAAGACTTAAGCTTAGTCTTATTAAGTCTGCTTCGGTCACTCTAAGGATGGAATCAATGGATGCTTCAGGAAGACATCACAAAAGAACTTCAAACAAAGGGAGAAATTTTAAGAAAACAAATTTATTAGCAAACTAGCTTGGTTCAATTCAAACCATTTGGTTTGGTTCGGATGCTGAAACCGAACCATGAACTGATATGCTAAATGTAATCTGAACAGAATAGAAAAAGAATTTAATTTTCAATCTGGTTCGGTTTGGTTCGATTCAGTTTGCAATTGGGTTTTTTTTATTATTATTATTCACCCATAAACTCGGTCCATAGAGATAGTGACAAGAAAATATGAAATGAGATGCGAATTCACTGCGTTTTGCCCTTAGAAACCCAGTCAAAGAAGGGAACATACCAAGGGGCTAGCGACTAGCGTGGCCTAACGTATTCGGTGCACATCGCACTAGTTGTTCAGTCGTAATCGTGGGGAAATTATCTGCGAGCATCTAAAACATAATTGGCTTCTCACTAAAGTCAAAACAATTGCTCAATACTGTTTTTTTGTGTGTGATTCCAACAATTTTCAGCCTCCATTGGTTGTGAAATCCCTAGTTGTTGCCAAATCATAATCCGTTACCTTGTTGAAGTTGTCTGAATTGAAGGGCAATAAGGAAGTTTTCTTTTCTTTTTTTTTCCTGGACTCAATTTACATAGATTATGCATCTTGGGCTCGAACTAGCGAATGCCGGGATCTAAAGGTTGTGACTATAAAAGACTCAAGCTAAAACTCACTAGTTAGGAAGAAGCTCTTATCGAGAGCAGAAGAGAAGAACCAGGACGGGAGGTTTAAGAATCTTGTTTCCCCCCCCACCCAAAAAAAACCTTGAAACGGTGCATGGGCTTCAAAGCAAAAGATTTTGGGCTGAAAAACTAACGATGACGTTGTCCGGAAAACCTGGATCCCTGTTTTGTTAAAAACTTGGGAAGTCAAGATAACTCAAAGTTCTTGCCCTGACGGCATCAAATCCTTACAGCTAATACCACACTGTACATGGGCCAATGTAGGCCAGTCCGATGGCCACGTGTATAAATGCTCGTTCCGGTATTTTTTTCGAAACATAAATGTTTTGTTTTCCTCATTGAGGAACACTAGAGCTGTGCAAGCAGGACCTCGGAAAGCATTTTGTAATCGAATTTTCCTAAGAAAAGGTTTTTCGAGAGAAAAAATTGGAACAGTTCAGATACTAGAATAACTAATCCTGTATTTTGGTTTATTGTATTGACACCATTTTTGCAGCTTCAGTCTTAAGACTTATTTTATTAGTGACAGCAACCTTACCTCTAAGATTAAAGATATGGCTTGACCTTCAATTCTTATAGAATATATAAAGAGGTGTTAGGTAAAAGATTTATATCTGGGTAGGCACATTTTAGGTGATAATGAATCCGAAAGCATTGTTTTCATATTTTATTTAAGAAGTCACTCTAATGAGTGTCTTCCATGCCCAAGTCAATAGCAATATCCCTAAGCTTTTATGATGGAACCTTACACTCCTATGACTTTTCGCTATACCAAACTATCCTTAAATACTCCCAAAATTTAAATTTTTTTGCAAGTCATGGTGGAGTAACAAAGCTATTAGTGATGAGAGCAGAAGTCCCCTTTTACCTTTTCTTGTTGGACTTCATCGAAACTCAATTCTCAGATCTGCCAGGAAAAGAACTGAACAACTACTTCTCAAGCACTTCCCATCTTTCTTTTGGGTGGTTTTTTTCTTCTTTTTTTTTTGGGTGAAAAAGCACTTCCAATCTTACAAAACCAGGAATCAAGAAATATACACAGAAAAGTAATTAACAAGTAATGCCAATGATGAAGTTAGACATAACATCATAATATCAGCACTGAAGAAATAGGAAAAGAACCAAGCAGCTTTATAGCATCAATAACTACTATGGGACATAGCATCCATTATTATGCATAACCAAAGTGTAGGAGCTACTCACCCAATTGAATCCGATCCCGGCATGAAAGATCAACATTTCGATCCTTAATCCAGCTCCATAAACCGAATATTACTTATTAACATAATCAAATGTCAAATTGAGATAAAATTCTAAAGATGTGACTGACTTAGATAGCTAGCTAAATGATAATAACAATAGTAATAAATCAATAGAAGCAGAATATAATTATATGCCCTTTTGAAGCTCTTCTTTGCAATGTCTCTCAGCTATGGTAAAGTTTCAAATCTCGTGTCTAGTCTTCTCTCAAGTATATGTATACCTTGTCATCTAAAAAATCAGCTCTTTGTTTCGGCCTTGGACTCAGCAACCTCTACTTGCTTCTCCCCCAACAACTTACCTGCTTCCTCGTCTGCATTCGGGGCCCTCGGTTGTGCTTCGGCTGCTTTCAAAGCCTGCAACTTGCTGTGATTGTAATATGCAACTCCCAAAAATGCAATTCCATACCCGAAAAGATTAATCGGTGTAACAGTGTCCTTGATCACAGACCAAGAGAAGGCAATCAACAACCAATCCTTGACCACACCAGCAACATTCATAGTCAAGGCAGATGTCTTCCCCACAAGCAAGAAAACTGCGAGATTCAGCGCGAAAGCACATAGGGAATTCGTCCCGAATATAAGGAAATCAAAGTGAAACGATGGGCTCTGCCTCAGAACAGGCAGTTCCATAAAAATCCAAGGAACTGTCAAGAACACCAAACAACACGGGGCGACATAATAAAGCGAAGTGATCGGATTCAATTTAATCCCCACAGAAGTCAACAGAATTTGGATCATGACCAACCGGGTGGCCTCGAAACCAACCGCACCCATTTGCAAGAACACCCCAACGGCGTTGAATTTAGCCTCACCATAAGCAGCAATAGCAACACCAATAGTGATGGACACCATATTGGCCATGACATGAGACTTAAAGTTCTCTTTCTTAAACAAAACTCCAATGCTATAAACAGCAACAGGCATGAGAGCCTTAAGCATTTGGATGAAGGAAACAGATAGATAAATATAAGCAGAGTTAGAGAACCAAAGGCTCATGGAATACAAAGCACCAATAGGGACAACAGACTTCAAGTACAACTCTTTGGACATGGAAACAGGCTCAACAAGTTTGAACACATTGATGAGTAAATAAGCAATAGATGAGCAAAAAGCCATGTGGATCATGGTGAGGGAAATTGGAAAAGGCCAGTTATACATCTTCCTATCAAGGATGTACTTGTTGTACACTATGACACTGAAAGACAGGAATATCCATATGGCAACATAGGCATAGGAAAGGAGTACCTTTTTCACAACCCCTTGTGAGAGAGCCATTTTTGTGTTGATAGATCTGCAAGAGAGCTTTTGGTGTGTTGTGGGTCAAGAAGACAAGAGAGAGAGAGAGAGGAGAGAGAGAAGGAGGGTTTGTATTTGAGGGAGTTGGGAATGGGGTTTGGTTGGGTTTGATGAGTGTTTGAATTTTCTGTAGAGTTTGGGAAGGGTTTGACTGAGTGGAGGAGAGGTGGGGTTTGGTTTTGTCAAACAGAAGGGTTTGTTTGTGGCATATGGGGATTGGGGTTGGGATTTGGGATTGATTTAGAAAAATTTTGAAAGATTTGTAAAGTAATTAAAGTGGGGTCCACGAAGAGAAAGTGTAGGAGGAAAGGTCCAAGGTGCTTTTTGTCTTTTAATTTTGATTTTTATTCATTACAATCCAATTATTCATACGAGATTCGTGTTTTTAAAATAAATATATGGCAACTGAGTTTATCCTTTTCTTTTTTTTATTTTTTAATTTCTTTTATTGCCAATTTACAATCGCAAAGGGATGAGAGGAGGAAATCACACTTATTTTATTTTTTTAATAGTGTTATACTAATTGGGTTATAATATTAAAATAATATCCTATTCTTTAGATACAACGAGACCAATATGGAAAGATTTTTTTTTTCTTTTTTTTTTCCCCTGGTATAAAACGACTTGAATTCCTAGATGCTACAATTACACTATTCAAAAAATGTTAATACCAAATTTCTACTGCAATACTAAATTAACCTTTCACGTAAAGGCCTATTTATCCTGATTGAGCATTCCTTTTACATATTTAAATTTTATTGATTACTATGGGTTAAATGGGAAAATAATAGACTTTATAAAATTAAGACTATTGTATACTAATTGGCCATTGACTTGGTATTACGTTGAAGGAAGAAATTTATTGTGTCAATACCCTTTTAGGGATATAAGTGTGATTTTAAAAATGGATTTTTTTTATTATTATTATTTTTATAGTATTCAAGGGTGTATTATCATAATTTACCTTAAAATTATAATATTGATTAAGTTAAGGAGTGCTCGGCTTACTTGACAAAGGCCAAAGAAGAAAATTTTCCATATTTTTCAAGATAAATTATATATAAAGATAAATATGTCAAAGAAATTAAAAGTTCCTTCGTTTGGCTTATATATATATATATATATTTAAAGATAACAGATAAATTCTTTGAATTCAAATGGATCTTCGAAATAGAAAGCTCAACCTCAAAATATTTGTAATTGGAATAGAAAATCAATACCTAAAAATCAAATCATAATTTAGGAATGCAAATCTTTTTCGGTCTTTCCTTGATTTATTTCCCTATTTTACGTTGTTTAAATTGATTCATTCCAAAGGACCCTTCGTCTAATACAATAAGTCATTGAATAACTTTTCCTCAAAGCAAAGTATCCGATGCATTCTTAATAAGCCATAGTTAAGACATATTAATAGGCATTATATGGATATTGGTTCTACATGATTTCAACAAGGCTTATTAATATTTGTGTGATCAATTTTCTAAATTCTAACAACTAATTATATCTCCTCAAAATGCATATTCATTACATATTCAATCCTTAATCTTTGCAAAGCTATCCTACAATTTAAGCAAAGGCATTTATGCACCATATTAAATGAATATTATTGTTTTTCTGTGATATAATGAATTAGGATCAATTCCTCCTTTTGCTTCTTTTTTTTTTATAATAATCCAAATAAATAAATAAAAGTTCAATGAGTAAAATCATTTTACAGAGAGGTTTTCTTCTTCGAAGAAAAAGAAGATTAACATCATAATCCTAGACAGAGACTATGACTAAAAGTCTAAAACAATAAGTTTGGTTCTTTTGAATTATTAAGTATGGAAAGACAACTAATAGTCATTAAAATATTAGTAAATGCAATTTTGCGTGTTACAAGTTGTGTTTATAGATTACCATTACAATGCAATTATTATTGTGGTTTTTCAGCTACTCTTCAATAAATGGGCTCTATTTTACCAGCTATTGACAAAAATATATTTTAGCTTTTAGATTTTTGTTAATTCTTGTGGGTTTGGTTCCTTGTAGCAAAGCCTAATAATCTTAGAATAGTTTTGGGGGAATTTATTAAAATAATGAATTTTTAAAAAAATAATCACAAAATAGAATATCTAAAAAACTAATTCGTGAATTAGATGGTAAAGACATGAACTTAAAATATATCTTCATAGGCTAATATTAAAGAGATATTCCAGATATGCACTCTCAATATAAATTATATCGAAAGTACATTAGTAGAACGTGCATTCAATATTTTACAAGCTATTGACAAAAATATATTTTAGCTTTTAGATTTTCGTTAATTCTTGTGGGTTTGGTTCATTGTAGCAAAGCATTAATTTATATCAATCTTAGAATAGTTTTGGCTTTACCAATCAGTTCTTGAATCATGGTCAATAACATACCAATGCACAAAAGTGTTTCCTTGGTCTTAACGTGATAGGCTTGCAATATGGCGGGTGTGGCTTCATGATGGCTATGGGAATAAATGTTGTCTTATGTTTTATTCTTTTAATATAGATTACAAAAATTTTAAAATTATACATATCTTGTAATCCCTTCAATTTTTTTTAGAATATGTATCTTTTAAATTTTATAAGTCTCAAAATACTCTACAAAGCCAGGACTTTAATAACTAAGTAGTATAAATACTAATCCCTTAATAAAATAAATTAAATTTGAATCTCCTATAGAATATATAAATTTTTTCTTTTTACTCCTTTTATTTAAAATATATTTATCCGTACTAAAATGATAATATTCTAATAGAAAGTCAATATAATTTTCAAACATAATTTACTAGAGATGTAAATATAATGGATTTCCAATAAAGAAACACAAAATAATCATATATAAATCAAGTACTGACTTAAATTAGAAATATAATATAGTGTTTAATTATTTGACATACAGAATGTTGGTTTGAAATAATTTATTATAATTAAACCTAACTTGACTGAATTTTCTTTACATTTTCTAAATTTGACTATATTTATATGTAATATTTTATAGATGGAGTATAAACCTATCCAACCATCCAGAATTATATAGATTTCAATATCTAATTGGCTATTACGCTTGATCGTAACTTGGAATGAGATATTCAACATTATCTGCTGTGCAACGGAGCATCCACATATTAGATATTTTTTTTCATTTATTTTTCGTATACTCTTCAATTTTTCTTTTTCTTTTTTTGTTATTTCAAATCTTAAAAAAAAGTTAGATAAAATTGTTATAAAATTTCATGATTGCTCGTATTACATTTATCGATTAAAGTGATTATCTGCAATTTATAGCCTGTAATATGTTGTCTTCAGTTTTCCGCACCAATTATGTTCTGATTTAAAGTGATCGATCGAATTTCTATTGACGTATATATATGACGTGTTTAATATATAGGTAGCGTGTGTATATATATATACACAACGTATTTAATATATAGGTACCGAATAAAATATAAATCAAATATTAGATAAAATGCTCAAAAATTTTGTATTATATATCTTATAATATAAAAATTCATTTCACTAAATAAAATAAAAATATTCTAAAAAAAAAAAAAACACCATATATCATTATTATTCTTTTTGCTATTATTTCAACATCCTAGTGCTTTCAATAAGTCTTCACATCAACGTCAAAATAACCGTATTTCATAAAAAAATTCATATCTTATATTATACAAACAAAGCATAGTACAAAAATATTATACTATATTCTTCTTCTTGTATAATACAATCCCATTCTACTTGTACTCTATTAACCAAATGTTATCATGGAATTTCTCTTAGTGATAACCTCGCATCTCAATGTGTATGATGAAAAATAAGTCTTTCATTATTCAATATTATACTGAGTGTTGCCTAGTAAAACTAAAGTGTCTTTTTATTGTTAGTATTTATTTATCTTATTTGTTTAGTTTAAATGAGCATATGCAAATATGCATGAATTTCATAGAAAATAATTTAATACGATTAGCAATATTGAACATTTAAAGTTTCAAATAAATTAATTTTTTGAATATATTCTAATAGTTATTGACTTTGGAATTATGTGAAAAATAAAAGGTATGACGAGGGAAAATAATTTTGCATGTTTTCTTACTTTAGTAATTCTCATTTTATTGCCTATTTATATATAGTAAATTTTGAATCACTTACTAATTATAAAAAGAAATAATATCCCTTTTCCACATAACATAATGGGATTAGTTCAAATTTCAGCTATGATGAAATATTTTTTTTATCATGGTAATACCTAGTAATTCTATTAGAGAGCAAACATGTATATTCAACATTTTTTTTTATTGCCAACTACAATATACATAATAAATGTTTAGAAAGAGGAGAATTGAACTTAATCTATTCCATTGAGAAGGTAGTACTCGTATCAATGAGTTACGTGATTTTTTTTAAAAAATTAGTGAGATCAAGATTAATTAAATAAGGATTTAATGTGACAATATGTTTAAAAATAGCAAAGCCCTACTGTATTATAAATAAATAATTTATTAGTATTAATAGGTTATATATTCGAATAAATGGTGGGCAAATAATACCAATAATACTTAGAAAAAAAAAAACTTTGGCGTAGATTGATTCCTTCTAACATTACTAGCATGTTGGGGCCGACCTAATGTGAAATGGATATACAAAATCAACGAGGTCGATGTCTCCATCCTCCGATTGGCAAGCCAAATCCAAATACCCCGTCCCTGAAGCCGAAACGAGCGATTCGATAGGCTTCAAGAAAATAAAATATACACGGTTTGGAAAGATGCTTTTATAAAGATTTTAGATTTGCTGTTGTTTTGTCTATTCGCGTTTTCCTAAAGTGCGTGTTTTCCCAATTTTGTTTCTGGCTTTTCTCTCTTTCTTTTTTTAGTTTTTTTTTTTTTTTTGTCTTTTTTGGGGCTAAATTCATGTTGGTCTAGGCTCATATCAAAAACCTTAAGGAGCTAAAATAGTTTTTAGGTTTTAAACATAATAACTATCTGGGTTTAACTTTGAGACTAAATAACAGAGTTAAAGGAGTCGAGTTCATAAATTGAGGATGACATAAAGAGATTTTGTATAGTCACTTAGGAATAGAAACCATTAAACTAGCCCATTCATTTTCAACCTTTTTCAAGGAAGTTTGTGCACTTGAAGAAGCCCTCCATAAGCTTAAACTTAAAGAAAGCTCATACAAAGATCCATCGATAAGAAGAATCATCTTAGCCATTGACTATTTGTGCGATCCAACGAATGTTGTCAATAACCATGCTCTATAAGTACTTAAGAGCTCCTCATTTGAGAGAATTCAAATATCCAAAGATACACTATTGTGTTATCATATTCCCATCCTAAAAGATCAAACAAACTCAAAATCAAGAATGCACAGCTTCTCATCAAGAATAGTAGGGTTGATGTTCTATAACTTCTTCACCTATCACACATGCAATTAAACTCCTTGAAACTGTCTATTCCTGCTTTTTTCTCTCTCTAAGTCATCTCCATGTCCACGTATTATTCCTTGTCATTCCTCTGAGCCATTTATTGCATAAGACGCACGTTGCATGCAAATGACAACTACTACAATCGAATCCACTCATTTACAAGGTTCAACTTTAGTAGGCTAGGGATTTACAAAAGCTTGGTTTTGAGCACATTTATCAACCACATGTTTGCCAACAACATAGTTGAAGTGCCAAATCATCTCATTTCATCGATAAGATTGACAGAGATTAACAAAGATCCTAGATTGATTTGTTTTCAAAAATAAAGGTCCTAAAATGAAAAAAGGTTAAACATAAAGTTCAAAAAAAAAAAGGAAGGAAATCTTGTGTATTTGTGTATTTTCCCCTATATTGATGCTATATATCCAATATCCTTTTAACTAAAGTAAAATGCTCCAATATGTAAAGATCATAATAAGTATTACAATTGAGCTTTTTTTTCCCCTCTAATGGAGTCAAATATTCCCACAATAATGTTAAAAGCTTAGCATCAAGAGTGATCTTGTATAACTATGCTCCATCAAACTTTGAAGGCCATGAATTGGTTTCCAAACTTCTTTGCCCATAATTTTTATAACATACCTAAGGAAGTTTCCCTAAGAATCCCTATGCTGCCTATAATTTCCATAACTAGACTTATGTTTACAAAACCATATGTGCTAGGCTTTATTAGGGATGGCTTGCAAACTACTCAAACTTAACTTAGCATTTTCTTAAGTGCAATGTGATTCAAGTCAATCCAAGTGTGAGCTCAAGTTATTTAAGTAACTTATAAAGGCTAAACTTGAACTTGAGCCTGCACCTATTTGATATTATGATTATACTTTTTCTATGGATCTCAACACATGAACCAAGACCTCTTTTGCAATTAACCCTTTTATAGAAGTATGACAAGTTAAATCACATCATAAATCTTGTATTCTAGGAACCTACATAAAATCATTGATAGAAGCTTCTATAGCAATACATGACAATCATAACTTTTTAAACCTCTTATAGTTGCTTTCAACCAACCAAAACATGATGAGATATTTGATGCACATCCATCTAGCATTTCTACGTCCTTGATCAAGCTACATACTTCCTTTACTTAATTAAGAGTAAGTGTAAATAAGGCTAAAAGCTTTTATCAACCAACCACCCTAAGATTTTAGATGCAACTCAAGTCAAATAGCCATCTCCCACAAGGTCAATCTCACCTTCTCAGTGTATTTAGATTTCCCTTTTATACCCAAGGTTGCTCCCACTAGTCTATCACATATGTTCTTCTTAATGTGTGTGATGTCAAGGTTATGGCGAATGTCCAACTCTTACTAATAAGGCAAACTGATAACCATCCAAATCCCAAGACTCATTCATGAATAGCATGCAATCATTCTCACATACATGAATTAGGCATCCATTCCCAACTTCCTCAACATCTTGCATGCCTTATAATAGGAAAAGAGTAATCTATTGGCATCTTGCAACAAGCTCTTCACAAATGCTAGTCAATTATTGAAGTTTTGACATATTGTCTAACATCAACATTGAGATTCATTATTTATATCATAACTGATAAGAGTGAGAACTTGAAGCATCCTAAACAAAACCCATTTTATGCATCTTCAAACATACTTGTCCACCTACTTGAGTCTAAATCACTGTCTTCACCATCATTCGTATTGTCTTCATCTCGATGAAGATCATTAATCACCATGTTCTCTAATATTTAATTATCCACTAGGTTATTGAATGTGGGAGCCACATCAATATCATTAAAAATCCATTCTCTTGCAACAATGAGAACCTTAGCAACTACACTCAAGACCTCCTTGTGATAAGTCTATGTTCAAATAGGTGTAGATGAGGGATCCTAGTAGGAGTGGTAACATGCGTATCAAGTAGGTACCACACTGCACGTGATTTCAAAGAAAAGCAATTCAAAGATGGCACATGGTGAGATAACTAGGAAGAAAGTGGCAAGGAAGAAGAGTAGGCAATCTCAAGCGTCTCAAATGCACAAGTGATAACAAGGAAGCTAAGGGAACCTCAAGCGTCAACCTTGCAATTTTTTAGCAATAAATATTGTTCTTCGCCTAATCTCTTATTTGATCTTTGAAAGTTAAGAACTCTTAGTGAAGCACCATTTCTTTGATCTCTAAAATCTAGGCCAAAAGGTCCCCCAATGAAGAGAAATGACTTAGTATTTATAGACTTTTTGGTCTGATAACATCCATTAGATCATGTAGGAAATCAAACCAGATTCTCTTCTTCTATATTAGAAATTAATATCCTAGGGATTTCAATGTAATATTCTGTGTATATATATATATATATAGCAATATTGTGTATCATATATATATAGTGCATATATTAGGAATAGAAAGATATAGTCAAGAAGATTTCTTTTGTATATATATGTGTATCTATTCCTTGAAATCATAAGAGAGAAGTTTTATTAAGAATTATTTGCTACATGGTATCAGAGCTACGGAAATAGAAAATCCTGCAAATACTGCTTCTCTTCTCCTCTTCTGTTCTGTTTTTTTTTTTCTCTTTCGTGCCGTCTCTTTCTCTCGCTGTCTTTCCCTCTCTTCCGGGTAGATCTCACAGCCCTCACAGACCTCTAGTATGGCAGAATCTGATGGATCTTCTGGGGGTTCTTCAACAACAAATTCACTCCCTGGAATAACGCCAACACCCATTGAAAACAGTTTCATCCAACCGGTCATCAGTCATAAACTCAATGGTCATAACTATCTCCAATGGTCACAAGCAACAATGTTGTTTGTTAGCGGAAGGAACAAAGATGACTATCTCACCGGTGTCATTACTCAACCCAATCCACGTGATCCAAAATTCAAATCATGGAGGGCAGAAAACAATCTTGTTATGTCTTGGCTAATTGGATCCATGACAACCGAGATTGGAGAGAACTTCTTGCTCTACTCCACGGCAAAAGAAATTTGGGATGCTGCTCGTGATACATTCTCAAATCACGAAAACACAATTGAGCTATTCCATGTGGAAAGTACACTTCAAGAATTAAGACAAGGAGAAAAATCGGTCACCCTGTACTTCACATCTCTCACTCGACTTTGGCAACAACTAGATATGTTTGAATCCCATGAATGGAATTGCCCCTTGGATTGTACTTATTTCAAGAAAATCATTGAAACCAAGCAGATATTTAAGTTCTTGATGGGCTTAAATAAATCCTTAGATGAAGTCGGGGCAGAATCCTTGGAACAAAGCCGCTGCCTAGCTTACGAGAGGTGTTTTCTGAAGTCCGGAGGGAAGAGAGTCGCAAGAGAGTGATGCTGGGAAACTCAGAAAACCTAGTGTCAACAGAAAGCTCAGCTCTTGCTGCAGTAAAAGACCGGTTGCACCTATCCAATGTTGCTGCAGATGATAGGAGAATGCATCAGAATGCAGGTAACAATCGGACAGGTCGAGGACGTCCCTGGTGTGATCATTGCAAAAAGCCAGGCCACCTCAAGGAAACGTGCTGGAAACTGCATGGAAAGCCACTTGATTGGAAATCTAGCAGAGACCGTGAGGCAAAGGGGAATACTGCTTTCGTAGAGACTTCACCAACTGTCAATCAAGCTCCTTTCACCAAGGATCAATTGGAATTACTCCAACAGCTGATCCAGAATTCATCTAAATCAACATCTCCTCATGATGGGGAACATGGATCAGGTAATCACGCACTACATGTTGCTCAGAACCCATCGTCATCATGGATAGTAGACTCCGGAGCATCAAATCACATGACAGGTGATAGATCTCTTTTCACATCTTACTCACCTTGTAAAGAACTACAAAATGTAAGGATAGCCAATGGTACTCGCACACAAGTTGAAGGGATAGGAACAATCTGCCTTTCAAGTTCTCTAATTCTCTATTCTGTGTTGTTGGTACCTGACCTAGATTGCAATCTAATCTCGGTTAGCAAACTAAATAGTGATCTGAGATGTGAAACTAAGTTCTTTGCCAACTGTTGTGTATTTCAGGACTTGAGCTCGGGGAGGACGATTGGCAATGCTGAGCTTCACAAAGGTCTCTACATTCTTGATGTAAACATCTCATCCTCATACAGCATCTCTAGCAATAAAATTAGTTCTTGTTATGTTGGTCATTCAAATAAGGATAGAACAATCATGATGTGGCATTCTCGATTAGGACATCCAAATTTCTTATATATGAAATGATTGTATCCATCTCTATTTATCAATAAAAATCCAAATTTCTTTCATTGTGAAATATGTCAATTTGCAAAACACACTCGGAGCACATACTATCCACTACCCTACAAACCAAGTCATCCTTTTCCCCTCATACATGGTGATATTTAGGGACCAACTCGTATTCCCAATATTACTGGTACTCGATGGTTTCTATTGTTAGTTGATGATCATACACGATTGTACTGGACATACCTCATGAAAGAAAAATCCGAGACAAATCATATTATCAAACACTTTCATGCTATGGTTAGAAACCAATTCAAGAGTGACATCCAAATCTTCAAAACTGATAATGCTAGAGATTTCTTTAACTCAAATCTCAGTCTTTACCTCAAATCACATGGTATTGTTCAACAAAGTTCATGTGTTGATACACCTCAACAAAATGGTGTGGCCGAAAGGAAAAATCGCCATATCCTTGAAGTTGCTCGTTCCTTGCTTTTTCAAACCAATGTTCCTAAAAAATTTTGGGGTGAAGCTATACTTACAGCTACATATCTCATTAATAGGATGCCCTCACATGTTTTGAAATTTCAATCACCATTACAAATGCTTGACAAGTTTTACCCAACTTCACGGTTAGTATCCCAAGTCCCACTCAAAATCTTTGGGTGCACTGCATTTGTTCACATTAATCATGGAAAGCTCGATGCGCGTGCACTTAAATGTATGTTCATAGGATACTCACCAAATCAGAAAGGGTACAAATGTTTCTCTCCTCTCACAAGTAAATTCTATCATACTATGAATGTCACCTTCTTTGAAGAAAACCCATTTTTTCCCACTTCTGTAATTCAGGGGGAGCATGACTCTAGTACTCGTACTCATGAATTCCAGAATTGGGATTGGACTACTTTTATTGAAACAAGTCTATCTGGTCTTCCTCCCAATTCTGTTATATGTCCAGACACAAGTCCAAGGAGTTCATCACCGATGAACTACCCTAAACATCTCCTTCTTCCTATCAAAGAAATCAATGTTTACACAAGAAGGAAAAGACCATTGCAGAATGAACAACAGACCCAAGAGATCTCCTCGAGTGACAATTCTGAAACAATGCCAACTGAGGAAAGATCTTGTTCCCAATCAGCAAAGGAAAAGGTAATAAATCATGATCCAAATTTAGATTTGCCAATTGCTCATAGGAAAGGAGTCTGATCATGCACACAGCACCCGCTATGCAACTACATCTCCTACTCAAATCTATCACAGAAATTCCGAGCATTTGTAACCTCTCTGGACAAAGTTGAGATTCCTAGTTCAATATATGAAGCTCTAAAGGTCCCTGAATGGAGGAAAGCAACACTAGAGGAGTTGAATGCACTTGAGAAGAATGGCACATGGGTTCTAACATCATTGCCACCAGGGAAGAAGACTGTAGGATGCAAATGGATATTTTCAATCAAACAAAAGGCTGATGGAGGCATTGATAGGTACAAAGCACGGTTAGTAGCTAGAGGATTCACACAGTCATAGCACCCGCTATGCAACTACATCTCCTACTCAAATCTATCACAGAAATTCCGAGCATTTGTAACCTCTCTGGACAAAGTTGAGATTCCCAGTTCAATATATGAAGCTCTAAAGGTCCCTGAATGGAGGAAAGCAACACTAGAGGAGTTGAATGCACTTGAGAAGAATGGCACATGGGTTCTAACATCATTGCCACCAGGGAAGAAGACTGTAGGATGCAAATGGACATTTTCAATCAAACAAAAGGCTGATGGAGGCATTGATAGGTACAAAGCACGGTTAGTAGCTAGAGGATTCACACAGTCATATGGAATTGATTACCAAGAAACTTTTGCTACTGTGGCTAAGCTCAATACAATACGTGTGCTATTATCTGTTGCTGCAAATCAGGATTGGCCACTGTTCCAGCTTGATGTGAAAAATGCGTTCCTCAATGGAGACTTAATTGAGGAAGTCTATATGGACATACCTACTGGTTTTGAAACCGAGAAAACAAGAGGAAAAGTGTGCAAACTGCAAAAGGCACTATATGGACTGAAACAATCACCTCGAGCTTGGTTTGATAGGTTCACACGAGTACTTAAACAATGCGGGTACTCTCAATCTCAAGCAGATCACACACTATTCATCAAACATTTCATAGATGGGAGAATTACAATATTGATTGTATATGTTGATGATATAGTCCTTACTGGGAATCATGAAGGAGAGATGAGAAGACTCAAGATCTTATTGTCCAAGGAATTCGAAATCAAAGACTTAGGACATTTAAGATACTTTTTGGGAATGGAAGTAGGTAGAACTAGCAAAGGAATTTCAGTCTCTCAACGTAAATATGTTCTGGATCTTCTGACTGAAACAGGAATGAGTGGATGCAAGCCTGTTGAAACACCTATGGATCCCAATACAAAATTAATGCCTCGAACTGGAGAATTAGCAGCAGACAAGGGGTGTTATCAACGGTTAGTAGGAAAGTTGATATATCTTACCCACACACGTCTAGATATAAGCTTTGCAGTCAGTATTGTGAGTCAGTACCTAAGCAATCCATCTACAGATCACATGGAGGCAGTGAATAGAATCCTCAAGTATCTCAAAAAGGATCCTGGAAAGGGGTTAATGTTTGAAAAGACACATGATAGATCACTTGTTATCTACACTGATGCAGATTGGGCTGGATCCCCTGTTGATAGAAGATCTACATCAGGATATTGCTCATTTGTTTGGGGAAACCTGGTAACATGGCGAAGCAAGAAGCAACAAGTAGTAGCTCGTAGCAGTGCTGAGGCTGAGTTTCGAGCATTAGCTCAAGGCATATGTGAAGGGATTTGGTTAAAACGCCTTTTGAATGAACTCAAAATTGGTATGGATGATTCTATTCAAGTGATGTGTGATAATCAGTCAGCTATTGCAATTGCCAAGAACCCAGTTCATCATGACAGAACAAAGCATGTCGAAATAGATAGGCACTTCATCAATGAGAAAATAGAAGGAAAAGAGATTTCTCTTAATTATGTTCCCTCTAGACAGCAGGTGGCAGACATCTTGACAAAGGCTCTATTTCGACCCAACTTCATTGAACTAAGTTCCAAGCTTGGTTTAATGAACATATATCATCTGGTTTGAGGGGGAGTGTAGGAAATCAAACCAGATTCTCTTCTTCTATATTAGGAATTAATATCCTAAGGATTTCAATGTAATATTCTGTGTATATATATATAGATAGCAATATTGTGTATCATATATATATAGTGCATATATTAGGAATAGAAAGATATAGTCAAGAAGATTTCTTTTGTATATATATGTGTATCTATTCCTTGAAATCATAAGAGAGAAGTTTTATTAAGAATTATTTGCTACAGATCATCTTATCAATCAATAGATAAGATGGAGTTTGCTCATTTTTATAGTCATCATAATGAGCTTGTTATAAGTCCAAGGCTAATAGTCTTCCTTATAAGTGCATGAGCCTAGTTGAGAAAAGTTGGATACAGATGGATCGGTCAAACGATCCCTATTTTGAGCCTACCAGCCAATTCTTCCTAAGTCATCCCAAAATTAGACTAGACTCACTAGGCCCCGTCACCTAGCCCAATGAGTCAAGCCAAATAACCAGTGGGCTTAGCCCAATATATTTATATAATATTTTTAGCCCTCTACAATAGGTTTATGTCATTCTCCTTCAAATCAATGCAACTCAATTATTTCAATAGGATGCCATTCCATGTTGAGGCATTCCTAGCATGAATAGTGGATTAGTCCATCTTCATGACTGTGCTACAATGCATCTTTCAAGAAATCCCTTACCCCCTCTATATTCTCTCAAGGCTTAATCACGAGTTATGTGTCGTGTATGATTCATCCTCTTATATTTGTAACCCTATTTGTTATAATTAACTTCTTACGTAATCTTTGCAACTCCAGATTGAGAAAGAGATGAAAAAATTTAGAATTTTTGTATCTTTAATTTAGAATTCTTTTCTTGGGATAAATGTAACATATTTTCTCATAAATTTGGATTTTCTTCCAAACTAATGTAAAAGTCGTTGTCTTTTAAAAATTTAAACTTTTTATCAACAAAATTTATTTTATATTAACAAACAAAAAGTTTCACCAAAGGTGACACCCATTTTTATATTAATCCCTGTAAACACCCCATTTTTGCCCTAAGGATCAATAATAATCAATAATAAGTAATTTCCAATTTTTCCATATTTTTCTCTAATTTAGCAAAAATAGGAAAAATTTTCAAAAAATAAAAATAAATAGGAAAATACATCAATTTTGAAAACTAATTTCAGAAATGGCAATAATAAGGATTAAATAATTTTTACAAATTTTTGAAATTTCAAAAAATACAAAAAAAATTCGCATTGCATAAATGCAATTTGCGAAATAAATAAAATCGCGAAAGTGGGCTAGCCCAGCTGGTCCGGACCATGGCCTAAGGCGCGCGCGCGGGGGCTCGGTCATAGGTTCGAAACGCGGGGGAGGCAGATTCCGCATTTTGCAATTTTTCTTCATCGCCTAGGACACGTGGCAGCATCTGATTAGTTAGAGTGAACACACGCGCCAGGCGCGTGATCGTCTTCAACCTCGGTCCGAGATCGCCGGCGAGGAGAAAAATCCGAATTTCGACCGTTTTGATTCGATTTTTTGCACAAATCCAACAGATCTTCAATGGAAACACGATAAACATCATCCAATTAGAATCAAATCTCAACAAATCGATGGATTTACACGAATCGGAGTTGGTTTTTTTAACCGCAAATCCGATTTGCTTCGATCGGTGGAAATCCGAGCTTATCCAGCTCGATTTCAAACGCCTATAAATAGAGGATGAAGTGGAGAAGCAAAATAATGGATCAAAAGTGAGAGAAAGAGAGAAAAAGGAGAGAATCGAAGCTCACCGGAGTTGTTCAAGACCGCGACCACCGATCAAGTGTTGGGCAGCCACCGGGAGGCGTTTCTAAAGCAAACCACCGCTACAATTGAGTTCCTCACCCTCAAGAACCTAGGAATTGACACCTCAACCGCTGCAAAAGGCCGCCGAAACGCCGTAAACGAGCACTCCCAGCCGCCGCATACGATCGACCCGACCCGATCCGACCCGCACATCGACCCGGATCCAAGTAAATCGGATTTTCTGATTTTTTTTATTTAGTTATGTTATTTATTTATTTGTTATTTATATTTCAATAAATAGAAAAATGTTAGGAATTAGATTTTCTTTTTTAGGATTAAGATTTAATGATAAAATAAAAAAAAAAATAATAATAATAATTATTATTATAATAAAAATGTAGAAAATTCATAAAGAAAATAATAAAAACATTAGAAAAATAATAATAATAATTTAGACTTTAAAATAGGATAGATAAAAATCTAGGAGAAATTTTTTAATAAAAATAAAAATTATAAAAAAAATCATAAAAAATCATAAAAATTAATAAAAATCAATAAAAATTTATAATAGTAGAAATGAGTTGAAAATTAGAGAAAAATGAATTTTATCACTTAGAAAAATCATTTTCTCAAATAAATCCAAAATTGGTATTTTTCCTTAAAATTATTATTTTCACAAAATCAAATTATTAAGCCAAGGCTTAGATTTTTTTAGAAAAATCCTAAAATGATAAAAACATAAATCAAAAGAACACACTAAAGTTTTTCAGAAAAAGCGAACTACGGCTTGTTTAATCCTGAATAGTAGGTACGTAGGCACCCATTTGGGGCAACCCTAAAAAGGAATAAAAAATTCATTTTCTTAGAATAATTCACTCAAAAACACAAAAAAAATAAAAGACATTTCGAAATAGAGTAGATTTTAGGAGATTAGGTGGTAACCGTAAGGTTTTAATAGGTTAGCCTCCGAACTTAGAAACTCTGGTTTTCCTCTTTCCACTTTTCACAAAAACGAGAAAAAGAAATCACAACGACTAGTGGTCCAAATTAGGACTAATCCACTCCATTAGTCTTAATTCAATCTTTCTCAACAACAGTTGGGTGGCGACTACAAAACTAAACGAAATTCCTAACTCAAGTCGATGATCTATATTAGATGAGCATAGGGTCTAGTCTAGATCGGATTAAGAATGGGAAATAAAAAATTAAACTCGACAATCCCACCAATATATACATCTTATTTTTTAATAAATTGGGATTTTTTTTACATAATTCATAGAATGTTGTTAAAAATTATTCTAAAATTCAAATTTTTATTAAAAAATTGAGACAAAATTTATCTTATCACAAAATTACACTTTTACCTACATTTAAAGTTTTTATTTTTATTTGCACAAAAATAAACCTTTTTTTCCCCCTAAATTCTGAAATTTACCAAAATTAATAGAAAATTCAACATTTTTTAAATTTGAGAACCCATTGAAAAACCCCCATCAAAATTAATTATATTAACAAATAAAATTCTTCACATCATTAAAACCCTTTTTTACATTATTTCCACCAATATATTGTAATGTTTTTTATGAATTCGGATTCTTTACATAATTTGAAGATAATTGCTCAAAATTATTCAATTAAAGAAGAGAGATGCACTCAAAAAATTTTGTCTCGGCCGCACGAACTCGGGAAGAAAGAGACTAGGTTTTATGTTTTTTTCGACCGAGCGCAACGAAGTGGCAAATATTTGCCGCATATGCACAATGCGGTGATCCGACGTAAGCAATTTGCATGTTGCTATGCGATGATGCTTCTTGCCTTTTGAAAAGTGTTTGTAAGCTATGTAAAAATCGTCTTTGGATCCTTTCAATTTTTTTCTTCATTTACCTTTTTAAAATTTACAAATTAATTATTAAAATTATCTAAAATTTTAAAATATTACATCACATTATGATGAAATTATCTTTTATTCCATTCCAAATCATTTATACATATCAAACATAAAGTTGTGTAAGTGAATTAAACGAACCAATCTAGCTTGACCCACTTTGATTCGTGGGTTAAACAAGTTAGAATTTATTGGCCCAACTCAATTTATGTGAGCTAATAGGTTAAACGAGCCAACTCACTAACCTAACCTATTTAGCCCAATTTTATGTTTTGGTGAGTTAAACAAGCTAATCTAACCTGTTTATATAAAGGAAAGAAAAGATTAATACCAAAAGCAAAACTTTGAAAAAAATTCCTTTATCCCTTTTTATTCTACCATTTTTGTATAGTGGCATTTATAGGAAAAAATAGCAAAAGAAGAAAAAAAATATTACATACTACCATTTGGTAAAGAACCATAATTCCATCATTTTGCTTAAGAAACTATGACCACAAAAGCAGTAGCATCCTCAAAGTTTCAACCCGTCTCAATATCTTCCACATTACAAATGCTAAGCCATTAGCCTTTTTGAAATGTTAGGTTAAATTGGAAGTTTATACACTAAATTAAAATATTAAAATTACAATTTACAAATATCAAACAAAACACAAAGTAGTCAAGATAACAAATACAACCATTATAGAAACTTCATGTCAAATAAGAGTACGAATGGCCATAAGCTAGTTATATCAATAGTAATTATTCTTTATCAACAATCACATTTAAATCCTTTCTTGACAATGTTGTTTTAAGACTTTTTTTCACATTCATCTACAATTCACCAAATAATACACATAATTAGATAGAACTATTAAAAGGTTAAAATCATAAATAATGAGAAAATGTTATAAAAATTAAATAACTACCTTCTCAATCAAATCCTCATAACCAATTGCGAGTACAAACTAAAGTTTTCACATTTTTAGGAAGCATGAAAGTATGATATTTAGTAATACTAAATGCATACTCAAATGCTACTATATTAACTAGAATAATAAGCACATCAAAAGTCATTATATACAAATGGGATACCTTTGACTTGAGTAAACCAATACTTCAATACATCAAAACTCTAAATAAAAGTTCATATCCAATATCGATTCATCGAGATATAGATTTAAGGAAGACTTACTAATAGTCTCTACCTCAACTTAAAAATACTCCTACATCATTAGGAAAAAAAATAGTAATGATAATTAATCATTAAAAGTAGAATATTATTAAAAATAATAATAATAACTAAAGTGATTATTGAACTTACATCAAGAGTAGCAAAATCAATACCCAAACTCTTTCTAAATCCTAGCCTTCCTGCAAGTCCTTTACTTATACCTCCATTTCTAGATGTTTATTGAATTTAAGAAGATCCAACTTGAGAGCTACTAGAATGTGCTCTACTTGCCTTGTTCTTATCATATTCTTCAAAAAGTTTATATAACTTGCTCTTTATTTTAGCCAACTTCTCTTTACACGTAAGTGAATTAATCTTATTAAAGCAAAATCTTAAAAAGTTGAACTTCATTCGAGAGTCTAAAATAGCTCCAAGTGTAAGGATAATGCTATATTTCCTCTGATGTTTGTCAAACTTTTTTTCATCTTAATACACATATCATTTAAGACAAAATCTTCACTTATTAAATTCTCATTCAATAAACATTCTATCCTTCACACTTGTAAAAAATATAGATTTAAAGTTAGATATGAAGAAACGGATATTAAATTTGTGATGGTGTAAAAAGGACAGAAGAACTTCATAATTTTTGTGCTCTTTCTCACTCCTTCCCTAATAGATAGTATTTATAATTCAAGCCATTTAATTGAAAGTAAGAAAAAGCATATTGATACTTGAGAGTACTATCAAGCATGAAGTAAGTAGAATTCCATCTAGCGGTTACATTAAAACACAAACCAATACTAGTGTCAAGATTACTAACTTGTTCAACACACTCTCAGAAATGCTTTATTCTACTCTTTATTCCCTTTATATATTGTACATTCTCTCTTATTTTATATAAAGTCTCATTAGCTACTGTTAAGCCTTCTTTTACAATCAGGTAAAGAATATGAACATAACATCTAATATAAAAAAATTCATCATCACACAACAAACTACCCTATAGTTTAAGCTAATCTTTTAAAATATTTTGCATGCAATCATTAGTAGATGTATTATCCAAGGTAAGATAAAAAAACTTTCTTATCAATACCTCAATCTTTCAAAAAGTCGAACATTTTCTTAAATAATTCAACTCCTGAGTAAGAAGGGGGCACATGATAAAAACAAATAATTTTATTATTAAGTTCCAATTCTCATCCACAAAATGTGTAATCAAACACATATAACCTTCACTCATGGAAGTTATCCATAAGTCAAATGTCAAACAAACTGTAAAATATACATATTATATTTTTATCATAAGTTAAACCTAAGGTTAAAAAAATTGTAAATCATTTAAAATGTGGAGGGTAGTTTGGTCTTCTTAAGTTTAAGGTATTTAAGCCTCACTTGACCTATTACCTCTTCTTTTCCCTCATTTACACAGTGATCACTCAAGAGACACTCTCAAACACATACCAGGTGACCTAACAGAAATCCATAATGATCAACCCACTTTCATCAAGTAAGGGCTCTAATCATTAGGTGAATTTTTCTTATTAAAGATTAGTAAGTCTAAGTAAGTTTGGTGACGTATTGATAGAATTCGAAACAAGAAGCAAAACAGGACAAACATAGAAGTGAAATCAAGTGGTTTGAGGATTTTGATCACAAATTAAAGCAAGTAAGTGCACAAGATTCATACAATGTATTAGAATTAATAAGTAAATTGATCCAATTCGTTTAGATTCATAGAAATTAGGTTGGGGAGTAAATTGAAGAAGAGGAAAAGGGATTCGCAATAGAACAGTAGAGTACACGGCCACAATATATGATTATATACCCTATCATGTCGAAGTAAACAACCAAATACACAACCGTACACTTGGGCATGTTGGAAAACTCTTATACACAAAAAGGTATACGACCATTAGCACAATTGCATTCCCTCCTGTACTCCTCTACATGGCCAAACACACGATCGTGTTGTTTTAGAACGTTGATATTTCACTTCTATATTATTCTTCTATAATTCTAAACTAGGATTATGCACAATTCTACAATGGGAAGGGAAATTCTGCAATTGGGACATAATTAACCAATTAGTGAACTTAGAGTAAGTCATATAATAGAACTAAACTTAGTCCTTTATGTTTAACATGTCAAAATCATTTTTCTAGTGATTATAATTGAATATTGGGTTTAACTATATGCGCTATTTGTGCTTGGCTCAACCTAGAAGCCTATAGTAACAAATTCAATGAGGCATCTTAATGATCAATATATTGTGTTATCCCTAATGAAGCTCTATACCAAAATGATCTAGGGTAAATTAAAATTAGACAGGGCTCGCAATGATAATTCCTAACTATATATATATATGGTGTGACAAAACAGGGTCATGAGTATCCTTATGTTATATGTTAGTTACATTGAAAATAAACCCGATGATTTACTATGTGCTCCCACTACATTTATGTGTGTTGATATTGTTATTAATGTGGCACATGCATATCTATGTAGTACTCCTGTACTAGATTTAAACTCATTCCAATTATTTTCCGATTACAGGTGAATACGATGAGTATGTTGACTATGATGTGAATGGAAATGTAATGTATCATTATCATGATGAGAACAGTGGAGAATATTAATACTATTATGGTAATGAATAGAGTAGAAGTTGATGAATGATTCTTTTATAGAACTCAAGGATGTTGATTAGAGAACTTGGAGATAATCTAAAGACTTTTAAATATTTTGTTTCATTAGATGTTGAAAGATGCTTATACTGCTATTTGGATTTTAGTTTAATGTATTATTTCTAAATTTATAGTGATTAGAATAGCCCGGCTATGAATTATTTATTTATATCATTGGAGTTACATTGATATTATTGTATTGTGAAGATGAATAGGTTTGAAATTGAAATAGAGATAGAGAGCCTTAGCATGTCACTACTTAGTAGGAACACGTAGTAGGTTGTAGCATTTTAGGTTCTAAGGTGTTACACAAACTCTACTATGAATTTTTTCTAAAACTTTTTTCAGATTATCTTTTTCAACTAAGTACAATTTCCAAACATCAAATGTAGTTGTTTTCCTAGATATGGGAATATAATCAAGGTAGAAATGATTTATTAATTGTATAATCCTCCTATATTCAATAAATGAAAAAGGAAGATTGTATTTAATTATTGCGATTGATAAGATTTCACGAGAAACTTTGTAATATACTTTTCTTACCTTTAAGTTTCCAAAATGATCAATTATCATATCACCCGCATCATGATATTTGGAAAGCAAACAACACTGATGCATATGTCAAATTAAAGTTGATGTCTCATATTTAGAACCACCAATAACATACTCTTTCCTATATCCGTTACATTTTGCTATTTCTTTACCATCATTTCCGACTCTTATTTTTGTAAAAATTTCCCAAACTTCGTAAGTGTTTACTCTAAGTCTCTTACCTTTAAGTTCTCAAGAGTCAAGAGATGTTCCCACGATAATATTAGATGGCATTCCGGCATCACTCCCATGAGCTTCTAACTCATCATCCACATTAATCTACCGAATGGTATTGTCGTTGCTAGTACAAATAGTATGATCTATTCCGCATAAAATAGACATAAGAATTTAATGAAACTATGCTTACTAACTTTAAAATAATGAACTTATGTTTTTCATACTAATATTAATGAACTTATCTTAGTGTATTAGACTATGGTTTCCTTTTAATATAGCTCTTTACATTTGCTAAAACTTTTAAGAAAACAATAATGAAATTTGGGACTTCACGGATAGTAGTTCATTTGTGGAAGATGACTCCAAAGCTAGTGATTAACAATAACATAGATACAATCATTGGGTGTTAGATAAGCATTACTCCTTGAAGTTGAAACCAACAAGCTTTGTGCTGATACTCTTTACTGTAATCATATGATACTTGATTTTTGGTTCCATATTGACCTTCGGAGCATTGATTGCTGCTATCACTAGTAGGCTAATTACTAATCTCATTGGTTGGAAATGGGTAAGGTAGACATGCTAAATCTATTACAGCTTGTCGATTGCCAATTTCATTGTTTTATATGATCTAAATCTATTACGGCTTTTGCTTTCTTATGTGACTTTATACCAAGTTATCATTTGATCTTAGTAGTATGCATAAAGATATCAAGGTCAATTTCTACGTCCAGGAAGCAATAGTTACAATAGCCTTTGGTACTTGCAATTGTGCATAAAAAAACCATAGTTTTTCCATTTTCTATTTCATTACAGTTGTAATTAGATGTAATTACATATGCTTATTTTAGATAACTAAGTGCTTGTGTAAATTTTGCTCTCTCCCTGTGACATACTATCGTGTGCAATAAAGGCAATATTCCAACCTTTACATGGTTTTAAACAAGGGATAAACCAAAGCTATTTCTATTGCATAAATACTTTGATCTAGATAGAAAGTATCACAATCATCTTTCTTTAGCTTAATTTTTCATTTCTTGGTTCAACAACAACAAAAAACTTCCAAAAGTTAGAGAAGCTTGAGATCATGTTATGTTTTAACACGAGGAAAAGCAAGAAATCATAGATCAAATAAATCTAAAAATAACCCAAAAAAAATATAATGAAAGAAGTTTACAATGCTCTATGTTAACTCTCCATTTTAGGGACCAAGATATGTCTAATGATATGCATATAGATGCTCATAGAAATTCAGATAAAAATAACTCCAAAAAAATCCAACCCCAAGCCATTTTCCAATAGTAATCATAGCTTGTAATAGTTCGTCTCCTACACTCAAAAAATTCATCTACTCTACCTTACATCCACCCAAAAAAAAAAAAAATCACCATACTAACTAAAGAAAAACATGCCCCATGTCTGAAATAGTGTAATTGCTAGCCTCATATTCATGCTTTCTTCTTAAACTATTGATGAATCATCAACATATGAAAAGAAGACTATGAAGGGAAAGGCGTGAAATTAAACTTCTCCATTGCATCATACAAATGTCATGAAAACTTTTAACTAAGTAGCATCATTTATAGAAGTGCACTATTCTAAAGCTAGTTCCCCATTTGCATTTCACAATTTTATTCACATTTTGACAAATTTTCAAAATTATGCTTGAACTAAAATAGAAATGAAATACCAAATCCTATTCACTGTTTGCAACTATGCATAAACAACCATAATTAACTTATGATTAGCTTAGAATATTGATAAGAAAAAAGTAACTACATAACATAGAACCTATGAGTAATCTCTCCAATCACCACAAATTTTTTGCTAGAAGTAAAGAGAAGATAAAATCAAGCTCTTGAATAATATTCTTACCGAGGCCTCCAACGAACCAACTCCCATAGATGCAATCAAAGATCATGAAACAATTGAGCTCCTCTAGCAAACCTAAAAAAGAGAGACCCATATTATAGAAAAATAGACAAGGAAAGGGAAAGAAGCGGGAGGCTAGAGCTAACACTACTAGGTGTGATTGTTTGTCAAATCACAAGATTATTTTGTCCAAGATTTTCAACACCAACAATTGAAGTAGAAATCACTTCAATTTACTTTATCTGTTGAAGAGAAATGATATAATCATATAATAGAGTGAAAGAGTGGAAGAAGATGCAAGACAGGTGGGAAGTATCGACTATTATTTGTCTATTGAAGATTTGAGAGGGAGAACACACAACTTGAACTCACAAGTCACAATCACAAGTGTCAAAGGGTCTACTGCGTGTGCTATGGGGATAGTCTTTGAGGGTTTCATTTTCAACTTTCAAGTTTTTTACTTTCTTTTAAGTTGCACTTGCATTGTTATGTTGATTGCTTTTCTTCTTTTTTTTAAGTCTTTAGGTAAGTGGGCTAGCTCGTACAGGTTAACCCACATGTTAAAGAAGTTGAGCTTATTTGATCCACTTTTTTAATGGGTTACAAAACTCAATTCAAACACGTTTTAAAAATAGATTAAATAGGTCAACTCACGAGCTTCAACCCATTTGCACACATTTGAGTCCAAATGTGATATAAATGAATAAATTAAAAAAATTAAGTAAAAGTAAATTAAAAGTATCAATTTTTAAAATCATCACATTCTGATCTCTAGATAATTAAGAATCTCTATAGTAGCGTTTCAAACAAGAGCTTTATATGTGCATGGTGGGCTAGTAATTAACTAAATAATCTATAAACTTTTTAGGTTTATGCTTACACGTCTATATTCATTATTATATTTTTGGCTTAGTCGATTTGTAAAGTATTCCTCAACTGTATTAGGTTGCCATTGCTGGTTGGAAACCCTTGAACTAGAGCTGGTATAGATTTTCTTTTAATTTTCCTCTTCTTCGTCAAGAAAAAAAAAAAAGTCTATTTATTCCGTCGATGAGAGTTAAAATACTCATAAAAATCAGATTCTTGTAATATTTGCCACAAACTACATAATATGTAACAAATAATTAATAGATAATAAAATAATAATATAAATATTGGTACGTTTATCACATATTAAATAATTCATGCTCGAGTTTTTATGAACCCGGTTCATGATAGAATTTTCCGTACAAATATTGGGTCAAAATAGTATCACTGTATGATCTATTCATTGCACTTCCACGCAACTTGAGTCTCGCCTGCGCGTACGACGGAGTATGCCCCATGTATTAACGACATTAAAAGCATTGACCTCACTAATGAAAGAGGAAGTGAGTTTTTTTCTTCTTTTTTTTAATGCCGGTTGCTATAAAGAAATGGTGGAACATAACGTGCCATGTGCTTTGCGGTGATGCTTCGGCACTTGCCCTGTATATTATTAGGGTTTTGGAATAGCGATCTTGATTAAATAGAGATTTTTTCTTTCAATCGTATTTTGATCCCTTGCACGAGAAATATCGATTGCTTCTTAAACTCTATGAATAACATAAAAGTAAGTTACTCAAAATTTAAGAGTTCAAGAATTTTTTTTAAATGTATTTAGTAAAAAAAAAATGGAAATGAAACCTATGCTTCATAAAAACTGTCTACTTAAGACAGCCTTTTGATCCGTATCCGTAGGTTTTGATACAAGCTTAGAATTTTTTTTAATGATTTTAATTTTTTAATTTGTTAGATTTTTTATTATTCAATAATAAAACAGGATCTTTCTTTTTCTTTCTAATGATATTTTTATTCTTAATAAAATTTTCATTTCTATAAAAATTAAAAAGAAGTAGTTTGTTGCAAGGTTTGATTTTATATGTATTAAAAAGTAGATGGTCAGTTATTTTGAAAAAAAAAGAAAGTTGTAAATGTGTGATTAAGAATTTTTGTACTAGTGATCTTGGACAAGAGCTTCATGTGTGCATAGTGGAATAGTTAAATAAATAATCTATAAACTTTTTAGGTTTATAATTACACATCTATATATTCTATGAAAATATTCTTCTTCTTTTTTTGTTTGGGCAAATCTTCCCACGTTCATCATCGTATTTTGGGTTTATCTAACTTGTAAATGTATTCTTCAACTGTATTAGTTTTCCATGACCATTTGGAAACAATTGAGCTCGAGTCATACATAGCTGATACGCAGTACAGGCTTTTCTTTTTATTTTCTTTTTCTTCCTTAAAATAAGGAGAAAGCAAGAGGGAAAAAAAATAGATAAAAATAATTCAAACCATTAACAAATGACAAATAATAAATACAATATAAAACAATATTACAAACAGATTATAATGAAGTTTTTATGAAACCGATCATATTAGAATCTTTCTAACAATTACTGGGTCAAAATCTATGTTCTACTCATTACATGTATTGAAGACTTGAAAAGCATTGACCTCACTAATGAAAGAGGAGACTGAGTTTTAACTCAATGTCGTGCCGTTTGCTTCAATCTCAAATCTATCGAGCGTGATGTTGCATCAATTGACTGCTCAAGGCCAAAGATCCAAGATTGGTTAGGACTTAGCCCTAGCTTGATTGACCCATTAACTTCAATGATTTTGTGCCTCTTGAAAAGGTCTAGAGAACTTTCCCCCATTCATCTTAAGGTTCAGATTTCTTTTCATTTTGGTGTTAAGTAGAATAGTTGTGACTGAAGTTGACATGACAAGAGCATATAATGTTATTTTCAGTATCAACACCTTATAAAGTTCTTTAAAGTTTTAAGACGAAGCATTTTCAGAAAGCTTCCCTTTGAAAGCTTCTCTATTTTGTCCATAAGATTTCATATTGTGAAGCTTTTTTTTTTTTTTTTAGTTGCAATATGCCATTCTTAAGCTTCAAAAGTGAAAAAATAAAATAAAATAAGATAAGATAAGATAAATTAATACAAGATATAATTTTTTGATAAATGATTGATTCCTTGGTAAGAAATCCACCTCATCCATAGTAGGTTCCTTTAATATTTTATCAAGAAATTCTTAACAATATCACATCAACATTTAAAGGGGTTATTTCTTTTATAGAACTCTCCATTTTATGCAATCAAATTTCTAAATGACTTTTTTTATATTATTTTATAGTTAATATAGGCCTTATTAATTAATTATATATGCTACATCTATATTATCTTTATGTAATCATGATAATAATAACAATAATTAACTAGTTATCTAATTAATACAATATTTATTAATATTATATTACATTTGATACAAAGAAATGATTTATAATGGAATTGTACAAAATGCTATAGTTTGGAATGGAATCACAAATCCTCCTTTCAAGTCGAAGAATCAAAATCCTACTCAAATATAAATCGTTCATTCCATTCCAAGAAACTATGATTCTACTTTTAAAAATGCATCTAAATGTAGGAATAAACATAAAATTTGAAATCGTAACTCTAATATAAGTCTATTCCTACATGTTAAGCAAGGCATTGTAATATCTTAAAAATCGTTATTGTTACTAGAAATCATCAAAATAAGGATACTTTTTAATGTTATATCTAGCTTTAATTTAAAAAAAATCGAATATAATGATTTGAAAAAATATATGACAAAGCAAACAACGAAAAATTTGCAATTAATTATCAGCGGCTCGTTTTGTCGTTGAAGAGCAAAGCTATAGTGCCGTTGAAAAGTATAGCATGGAGGATAAAAGAAAAAAAGGAAATAATAGGAGAAAAAGTACAAATTCAATTATCAATATTTATTAACATATTGGAGTCTTTAACATTTTTTTTTCATTTAAGTTATTAACGTTTTTCAAACTTCATTAAAGAGGATACATTTCAAAGGTGGATAGAAAATTAACAAAATTGATAAAAATCTTTTTTAAGTTAGAAAATTGAAGGCTTAAATAAAGGTTAAAAAAATTAATAACTCAAATAAAATAAATATATATGTACCTTTCTCAAAAAATTAAAAATAAAAAACTAAAATTGTGGGCCTTGATTGGCCACCACCTATCATTGGATTGGTTGATAAAAGTTTTGAAAGCCATTATGGCTTGCAACCTACCATTATAAGTAATAGATGGTGTACAATCCGATTACAACGCAATTGGTTTTTAAGTGAATTTTTTTTTTTTTTAATCTCACTAGTAAATCACACAACCACTTATGTGAATGGTCACGACTCATCACATATTGGCCATTATCGATCACCCAAGGGTAAGGGTAAGGAGTAGCTGACAACCACCCACTTCTTTTTTTATTTCATCACTTTTCCCTTTTTTTCATGTAAATTTTCTTTTTTTTTCTTTTAATTTTCTGAAATTTTTTAATATTAATTAATTGAATATATTTAATTAAGAAAAATTTCAGCACCAAATCAACTCGAATTTACACATTAACTGCAACGTCAACTTTTTAGATAGGTAAGTATTGACTTCTAAAAAATTAAGGCTTGTATAACTTTTAAAATTGTTAGGAGGGTTTTGTATAATTTAAACTAAAAATGTTAAAAAACATATATAAAAGAAAAGCAATAAAGTTTACTTTTGGTGCTAAATCAGGATAAGGATTATAATATTATTTTTTTTAAATATCCTAAAATATACTAATTGAAAACATAATGCAAAAAATATACCACTTAAAATCATTATTTAATATACTAATTAAGTAAAATCGACACTTGCATATGGTGGCAATAATAAAATCGATATTTCAATTATAGATAGTGAAATCAACAAAAGTGTCTATTTTAAGTTAACTTAAAAGCAGCACTTAATATATTTTTTATAATACTTTCCCGATTCATATATTTTAGACATTATTTTTAAAAAATTGTAATGTTATATTCCAAAATCTCAGTCAAGTCGATCATAAAGGAACTTTAAGTAGAATCAGCGCCACGCATGCTTCATTAAAATTGCATTAACTCTAAGCAGTCCTACAAGCCTATACATTATTACGTCAAATAGGCCCTTTAATTTATTAGCGAGATGTAAATAAACTCCCTAATATAGAATTTCACTTTTTTTTATAAATTTTTAAAAGTATATAATAACTCTTAAAATCAAACTATTGATAAAAACCTACCACTCTCGCTAAAAGGTGAGTTAAATTTTTTTATGAGATCAATTTGCATTGTGATTTTATTTACAATTTCCCTTTTTAGCATTTGGGCTTCAATTACTAGCCAAAGCCAACAGGATAAGAGAGGCTTTTCCATTCATGTCTAAAATGAAAATGTAAACACAACTTTCGTACAAATGTAGTTCTGTGACAAGAGGATCTTGACTTTCCCTATTAATTATGTATTCTTTCATATATATATATATATATATATAAGTTAATTTAAAATAAACATTTCAAATGCTAATTTTACTGTCTACAACTAAAATCAATACTTAAAGTACTGAATTAAAATGATATATTTTTTATATTACTTTATTAATTAGTATATTTTAGAGATTATTATTTTTTAAATGTAATATTACTTTCCTTATGCCATACCACTTCTATATCATCATCCCCTTTAAAGGCATTTATCATTTACAATATAAAAATCAGTCTTATATTGGTAAATAACAAACTTGATCAAATAAAATACCATTTTATCAAGTTATAAAAAAAGTTAGTAACTTTATATTTATCATATTTAGAGATGTTTATTGGATATATATAAATTTTACCAAATAGGAGAAAAAGTTGGTAACCGTCTTTTATTTGAAGATTTATCATATAAAATGTATTTTTACCAAATTAAATACTATTTTACTAAATTATAAAAATTAAAAAAAAAGCTTCAAAATAAGTTGTTTGAAGGTTGACTTACTTGAATAAAATCCCCCCTTTTAATGCATATGGTATATATTGATTACATTGAGGAGAGCAACGGTTGCTCATTAAATCAAATCGTATTAAAATGATAATTGAATTGAACTACAATTTGCTATTCTTTATATTTCAATTGACTTTGTTGTTTGGTTGAAGAGGATCCAAAGAGTTTACAAAACTGCTTCTTACTTAAAGGAAAAAAAGAAAATAGAAAAAAAAAAAAGAAAAGAAAAAGGAAGTAGCATTGAATCAATTGTTTTTTCTCTTTATTTAAGCTGCCTAGTATTTGAGTATTTGAAATGGAGTAGAAAGCATAATTGAATCTAAAATCTTGAAATTGGATGAGAACCACAGAAGTTGGATGAGATTTGAGGCCCTCCTTTTATCAATTATTATAACTCTATCACTTAATTTGTGGACTTAGAATTCTGATTTATAGCATTTTCATCCCAACTAAAACCTTTTGATTTTAAGTTTTATAATTAGCTATTCGTATCATGTATAGGGAATAAACATTGCATAAAGAGTAACCAAACGAGTTAATTAGTATTTTATTGGTTTTTAGTTTATTCTTCCCTTTACTTGCTCATTATGTAATGTGGATAATTTAATAGGGAATTTATAAGACAAGTTTGAATAGAAAGTTAAGCTTTCTTGAATTGAAATGGAGCTATTTGCATAATTCTTTTTGTGAAATGCATATATACAATCATAATCTACTTCTTTATTTTTTTTTTTCTTTTATCAAATTGTAAAAAAGAAAAGTTAAAGTAATAGATGTACATTGTGTATAGTGAAAAGTGTTTTAAACAATTTTCTATTTATAAAAACAGTTTGAACCAAACCATAAACCATATAAAGCAATTTGATTCGATAGGGATCTAAACTAAACCATATAAAATACGATTTAGTGTAGTTCAACCATGAAACCAAACTATACCAAACCATAAGCACCCTTAATGGCAAAGGAGTACGTTTTGAATATTAAAGTAGATATAATTATTTGCTTTTTTTGGTATACTAGCAATTATCAAATGAAATTGAATATATTAAAAACTTATTCCAAAAATTAACAAAATATGCCTTTAGCAATTCTTAAAAAGTAAGGGTAGGCATAATTCAATTTGATACAATTCGTCTCTCAAACCGAACTGAGCCATATATTATAGTTTCAATTTTTTTTGTCAACCACACCTAACCATATGATTCAATTCGTAATTTTTTTCAAAACTAAAAAAAAAAAAAACTCAATCAAGTTTAATTTACGGTTCAAACCATTTTTACATGTATTGTTAATATTTTTCTATATACAAATCAATAATACATGGAAAATTGTACTTGATACTAAAAAAAATAATTTATTATCATTTCTTTGGTATTACGGATCATCTTTAAAGCCCATTTGATATATTTAAGAAGATAATTCTAATTTTTATATCTCTAAATAAGTAAAAATATAAATTTGAAAAAGTAATAAGTTACTCAATCAAAATAATATAAGAGGAAAAATTAAATAAGCAATATAAAATTTTCTTTTTTATCATATATTTTCTAAATTTTCACTATCATTTTCTTTATTTCGCTTCTTACGGTTTGGTTTGGTTCAAAACAATTTAATTAAATTTATAATGTTTTCAAACCTTTAAGGATAGTTCGAATCTAATTTATGATTCAGATTAGTCAAATTTACAGTAATCCAATTAAAGAGTATATCATTAACTTGAGAGGGAGCTGAGTAGGGAAAGGGTTTGGACCCGATTGCTCTAGGCAATGCCAGTTTGTCGCACTTTCATGACCAGCATTAACTTTGAGTAGGATGGAGATGGACAAAACACATGGATCGAAAACTCGATTCCGATTGAGCAACAAGATGCCATGGTTAATCAAGCTTACATGGAAAGCCTTCTTTAGTTTCCTTTCTTGTGCGCTTTATGTGTACACGCTTTCATTATGAGCTTTAGGCTTAAGGCATACATGTTACCTTTAAGGTGTGTAAGTCTATCATCTTTAGTGCCAAAAATACACATTTAAGACTTGTTTTTTAGATCAAATGCTCCTGTAACTCTTCTTTAAATCCAAGTCAATCTACTACTCCTCTTTGCACGTGGTTTTTTTCATATAGGGTTTTTCTACATTAAATTGTTTGTATGCCTTTTATTATTATTGTTATTATATTATTATTATTATTTATTCATTCTCTTTCAATTTGTCTTTCCTGTTGCTTGATCTTATTGTTCTCTGGTGTTTCGCGACATTACTGGTAACAACATTGAGGTATGAGGCTAGTGCTAGTCAAGTGTAAGAAAAGGAAAACATATATGTATATACGGACAGTGAAGGGTAAACTATGCCGTCCTTCTAGTAGTTATATAATGCATTATTTGCGACTTTAATAATGGATGTATCTGTAGTTTTTACTTTATTTTATGTTTGGGCAAATATGATTGAAATGTCTGTCGTTGTCCATTTTTGGTGGATATACTGGTACTAGAAATGAGGCCAGCTTCACTAGAGAAAGTGAAAGAGCCAAGGAATTCTCTCCTAACTCCATTTATTTAATGCGATGGCTTATGGCTATAATCAAAGATTTTAATAAAGAAATGAGTTGTTAAGAGGACTCAATGCTTGTAGGTCCTTGTAGTGGAGCATAACCACTAGAGAAGTTAACTGAGACCACTCGACTGTGACCTTTGGTATAAGGTAAATAAAAAAAAAAAAAAAAGGAGAAGAATAAGAAGAAGAAGAATAGTAAATATTTAAGATTATTGTATATATTTCGATGAGAATACCTGGTATCATAAAAGGGGTCCAGTGCATAATTTGGTTTTTGAAATTAGTTACATTTTTTATTTTTAAATGGACTTGTTAGGGTCTAAATTTTATGAATGAATCAAGTAATTCCACAAAATCATTAAAAATATATATATATATATATACTTAAAAAACACCTGTAAAATTTTGATAACTCATGTTTAAAAAAAAAAGCTTTATAAACCAACCTAGTAAAAGGGATAGATAATCTAATGATGTTTATAAATGCTTAAAATTTATGTCAATTTGTAAATTTTATATAAGTTGAGCAATTTAAATGATTATTAGTAAGGCTGTCAAATTTGTGATTCACCTAAAATCGCCAAAAAATATGTAAAATTGGAATATAGAAACTTAAATTTCCATAACTTGTATAAACTAACTTTTGAAAATTGTAAGTATGTTCACAATAGCATAAAAAACTTAAACTATATGATGGAAATGTAGAAATTTAAAGTAAATTATGGTTACAATATAAGTAATAATACAAATATTTTAGTATGAATCATTATACTAGGAAAGAAAATGTAAATATTAGTATCAATATAAATTATATTACAACACAAATCAATTAATCAACCGACCTTGTTGTCTCAAAACTATCATAAGCTCTCCTTTCATCTTCATTATTATCAATAACATCATTATTATTGTCATTGCTAATGTCGTTATTATAATTACTACTAATGATATTCCCACCTCTTTCCATGTCTTTTGAAGTACTAATTTTTACTTTATCTTTAATAGCATCAATGTTATGAATCTCTAAATCATCTTGAATTTTACCATCATGACTCTCCAAAACTATATATGCCTCAAATTCCCACATAATATTACCTTTGCATTTTTCCTTATCTCTTAGACTTAAAAGGATGCCTAATCAATTCTCATTCAATGGATTTAGTTTTTTTTTTTTTCTCAACTATTTAGTCATTATAATTACTACCAATGATATCCTCACCTTTTTCCATGTCTTTTGAAGTACTGATTTATACTTTATCTTTAATAGCATCGATGTTATGAAATTCTAAATCATCTTAAATTTTACCATCATGACTCTAAAACTATATATGCCTCAAATTCCTACATAATATTACCTTCATATTTTTTCTTATCCCTTAGACTTAAAAGGATACCCAATTAATTCTCATTCAATGGATTTAGTATGTTTTCTTTCTCGACTGTTTAATCATCATTGGATGAATGATTTTCAATACTGAAGGTAATAGATTGATTATTTTAACTTTAAAAAATAAACACAGCATCATTTCACTAATGATTTAATTGGTTTGCTTATAGAAGTCTAGCTTTTTCAACAACAAGACATACTCAAAAAATGCCTTTTGATTGGCCATAAGCAGTGATTTTTTGGGAGTGTCGCTTTCGCTGTTGGTTATTCTCTTTCCTTTTTTATTGGAAACAAATAACCTCTAAATATAGTCCATGAATCACATAATAAAGGAACAATATTATCCTACTAAATAGGGAACAATAAATCCCACTAAATCAGGAATAATAATATATCCCACTACAATTATTAGTGAAATTATGTTATATTTTCTTCTTTTTAAATTGATTTTACTACTAGTTTCAATATTGAAGATCTTTTATTGATGATGAATGAGTAGTTAATGAAGAAAATATTTAATTTATTGAATAATAATTGATTGGGCATTATTTTAAGTGAAAGATAAGGAAAAAATGAAAGTAATATTATGAAAGAAATATTTATTTATAAATTTGAAGAGTTAGGGCCTATAAGAGTTGAAATTAAGATGTTTTAGAGATTCTTGATATTAATGTTATTGAAAACTAAATATAAATGAATAAAAAGATTTGGACTAAGAAAATATTGATATATTTGGTAGTAGTACCAATAATGACATTGACAACACCTATAATGCTGGTTAAGCTTGTGGCAATTTTGTTAAATTTGAGTAGTTGATTATTAACGTTTCATTTTTAGTTTAATTTTTATCATAATAATTGATATTATAGTATAATATATATCAACACTAATACATAGTTTTTAGTTTTATGCATTATTATATTAATTTGTAATTAATTATTTGTACTATAATTACTGGTTAAGCTTAAATTGCCTAACGTCCACACTTGTAACATAAACCTAGAAGTTAACGAGATCGGTCTTTGAGCTAACTTTAATTTTCTCGAAGACTTAAGAGACTAAGTGAGTTATAAGGTTATGAAATATCAACAACGAGCAGCTAAGTATTATGACAAGAAGGTGAAGCATAAAGTTTTGCAATTAGGAGATTTGGTTTGTAGGAAGCTCAAAGCTATAAGATCAAGAAAAGGTTAAGGCAAAGGCACGACCGTGTGTTGAGTTTGGAAGCTTCATAGAAACATGCACGGTTTTATAAACGGCACAAAGGCATGGCCATGTGTTGAGTTTGGAAGCTCTACAGAAACATATACAGTTTTATACATAGCCGTGTATAAGCCGCATGACGGACGTGCATATATATATATTTATTCCCACGTGTACATATATATTTCATATAACACATTAAAGAACTAGGATGAACAACTTGAGCTTCTCTTTAAATGAATGGTTTCAAACTTGAAATAAAGCAACTATGAAGAAAACTATTTGACAAACCCACTACTCTATCAGAGAGTGATTCAAATTGAGAATGATATTCTTCTATTGACTTAGTTTGCATCAATTTAACAAGTGCACCTTCTACATCCTCATATTTAGATGAACCAAAATGAAATTTTAAAGCATGCTTAAAATTGTGCCAATAACAAAGTTTCTTGTTTTTATACATTCACTGATACCTTGTTTCTTAGTTTTGATAGTTTATTAGACCCAAATAAAAACAATATAAGAAATTTGTAAAATTATAAAAAAATTGATAGAATTGCAAACTCATAAATACATACACTTAAAGCTAAGATTCCACAAAAAATCTACATCGAAATCCTTTTGTCATGATTCAACTCGAAAAATCTTGATAAAATCACAAACTTATAAATTTATATGAGTTAACTCGTGATTTAGGGGGGGCGATAAATTTCATGCTATATATTTTTCGTCCATAGGAATCGAACATGTTTGATTGATTTCTTCCGCCTTGTTTGGCCAAGGTGTATTTTTGCAATGGTTGGTACTTCAACCTTAAAACAAAACCTTCTACAGTTGATGTCCTAAACAGTCCTCTCATAGATGCAAGGCCACTTACAAGCAAAGGCTAAGGTCGTTAATTACTAGGCCCAACAAGTCCTACTTAAATTGACCCATTGGACTTGACAAAATTAGCAACTCCGAGTCCACAGCTAAGAAAAATTTGGAAATGGAAATTGCCCTAACTAAAACGTAAATCATTTTTTTTTTACCACCTTAGTTGATGTTGGTTATTTATAAGTTTTAGCAAAATCCTAGGCTAATAAATTGCCTCTTTCTTATTTTAAGTTTTGAGGAATTGAAAGTATAATTTGGGACGTCGCTTGTACGCTTTTCAACAATAGTTTTGACGAGGAAATTGTTATACTCCCTTACAACTATTTTAAAAGGGCAAGTAATTCAAGTGATTCGAGCAAGACACGTTTTGCCAACCCACAACATTAATAATACTGCTTTTAAACGTAGAAGCCCACATACAAAAGCGTAATTCAACACTTGTTGTGCTTCAGGCTATGGTGTAGTTGGCCCACGAAGGAATCTTTGCTGTGCCATGCCTGACTTAATTAGGATGTCGTACTGTCCTGGTTCTTGGGCCTGCTGGCTCGTTGCGGTAAGGGTGGGTTTATTGCAGCATTAAAGAACTTACAAATAAATAACATACTTGAGAAAATATAAAAATTAGAAAAGGCTATTCATGATCCAGTTTTGTTCGGCTTGAGGGCGAACCAATCGAATTTAAACAGTTTGGTTCAAAAACTTAGTAAATCAAACCGTTTACAATAATTTAGGGTTTTAAATCAAATGGCTTTGAATATGGTTCGGTTTAGTTTAATTATACTCAAATTGTTTTTAAAAACACTTAATTGTTCTATCACATTTTATCGTACATAGTTTACATCTATCAAGAAAATTTTTGTTTGTATAATTCAAGGCAAGATTTCAAATAAAACAATCTATTAAGTAGACTAGGAACACACAAGCATGTGCGCACACATACACACATATATATAAGGAAAGAGTTATTGATGATAATTTTCCTCAAATAAATTTAACTTGTGATTGAAACTAGTCATATTAATTCTCCATTATATTATTCACATTGCATAATAAGTCAATTAAAAGGAGAATAAATAAAAAGACAATATAATATTAAATAATTTGTTTGATTGCTTCTTATTGCATAATGCGATGCCTACCCATAATATGTACTATCGATGCCCTATTATAAAACTTAAAATCAAAAGGCTTTTAGTTGACGTAAAAAAAAATATTATGAAATAAATTATAAGTGCATAGATAAGGCATTAAAGTTCAAAGAATTGATGAAAAACGGTCTCATATCCCAATCTCCCTCTAGTTTCTAAACTCATTCAAATTCAAGCGTTCAATTTCAATCGTACTCTTTACTCCACTTCAAATATTAAAACATCATAGGCAACCTAAAATAAAGAGAAAAAAATACTACTTTTTTCTTAAGTAAGAAGTTGTTCCGTTATGTTTTAAGCAATTTGGTTCAATATCAACTTAATTCGTTGAACCAAATCACAAACCATTTGAATCATCTTGAATTGAACCATAAACTGAACCAATATATAAAAGAATTACATTTGCAATTCATTTTGCAATTCTATAAGCAATTTTACTATCCTAATTCACGTGATTTCCATAAAATGGTTTAAGTTCAAAATCCCCATCTGTTATACCTGCAAAAAATAAAACTATAACATTTGTAGTTCCATAACATGCCTTTGATCTATTCCTGTCAAGCAAATTTCATGCTCATCTTTTTTTTTTTTTTTTTTTGGCAAATGACAATATCATAGAACAAAAAACATGTTCATAATATGTAAATAAGATCAAACATGGCTTTATCCAACCATAACAAAAGCGGAGCAAGTAGCTCCATAATCGATCAAACTTGATATATTCTTACAAACAAGGCCCAAATTAAAATACATCATTCCTTAAAAGTATTAAAACATGATTACGAGGAAATTCAAAAGAAGCAACTTCATCTTTCATCTTGTGCATTGTCCAACAAAAAATCGGTGATCCCATTCAACTCCCAATGAATAGCATTAATCCTATACTCCTAAAGGAGGGAAAACTTTCCCCAGCAAGCCATAATCACATTATAATATCACAATTTAAGATCAGCGGTGTTAGATAAAAGTTGCTTTGCAATTTGGGAATCCATGTTTATTTCAACTTTTTTGAAGTTTATCTACAAGCAAATATTTGGTCCCCAATAGATTCCTATAGCTGTATTTCCCAATTTCCTACTAGACCCCAAGATCCATCTTCCAAGATTGTCTCTAATGACACCTCTAATCATAGCTTATCCAACGCTATTTGGCACTAATCCATCAGTATGTAATGAAATCCAGTCCATAAGAGGAAGATCCCATGCTAATTTTTTTAGTTCTATTTGGTGCAATTTCTTCTACCTTTTATTTGCACACCAACACCAATGTTCATATGCTGAACTCTTGACTCTTTTAAGGCAGAGTAGATCCCTTTTATTTTGAAAAAGAATACGATTCCTATGATGCCAAACTTTCCATAACACGAAGCTAAAGATATATGGCTTTAATGGTTGTGAGTCTATTAGATATCTTCTCTTAATGGCATAATTCTTTTGTATCCATAATAAAAAGTTGTCTTGCTCCTCAATTGCCCATAGTTTACTAATTTTATTTAAGCTTGGTCAGCTTTTAAAAGGCATGCTCTAAGTCTTCATTTATCTCTTCACATCTAGCTTTTAATAATAGCAATTTACTTTTTGAAGGAACAGAACGTACCCATATCCGTTTCCAATATCTAGAGTTATTGTACATTGAAGAGCTCAAACGGAAGTAAATATTTGCTATAGTTGGTATCATCTTGGATTGGCCTGGCTTCCCCTAACATCCTTCTTGAAAGAAAAAAAAAAAAAAAAAAAGACATATTAGTCCAATCTTCTCTTTTATTAAATTTGAAATCCTATTTTCTCTCCCATCCCATTGATTCTCATTCTTTTAAGCATCTTTCACAGATAAGCACAATGCCTTTTTGCTAATTGGGCCCGTATAAGTTGACTTATTGTTTCTCTTCCTCCCCCACCAATTAAAACAAAAGCTTACTTGTTTCCCATTTCCCAAGATATAAAAGTTTTTATTCTTGACAGCCTCTTAACTTTTTATAATTTACTTCACAAAGAATTATTCAGATTTTGCTATCTGCCACTTTTCATTCTTCCATTTCCTTTTATATTTGGCTCTTACAAGCGCAACTCATTTAACTTTATGAGAATTCAATTGCTGGAGTTTTCTAATAACAAAAGCTTCATTTCTGATGTCTATATTCATCAACCCTAGTCCCTTTTTTTTTCTTTTGGTATACTTAGAAAGAATTGCATAGGCAAATTTTATTTGTCTTTTTTAATTCATTAATATATACAATACCTTATGGTATTATAGGATTGTTTTTTATATGAAACAAATATATTTGAGAGTATCTAATCAGTTCGACATTAGCAAAGTTATATTTAAATTTTATAATCTATGAGTTTAATCAAAATCAAATAGAAATGAATTATTAGTGAAGTTTGATTTGAATTTGAACATCAATATTATTTTATTTAAAATAAAAATAAATAGATAATCTAGTATATATGATTTAAAAAAAAAACAGTTAAAAAGCTCACTAAATACCACGGTAATTCGAGCTCAAGCTTTAAAGTAACGGGTAAATCAAGCTCAAGACTACATGGACTCTAACGTTCTCTAAAAGGGTAATAGTAAAAAGCAAAACCTCCCGTTAACAAAATGAATACACTGCCCCCATCATGCGGGTTTGCCAGTTGGACTTTGATTGATTAATGATTAATCCAAATTATTTTATATCTGGTATACCACACTTTTCTTCCAGAACGTTTGGGAAGGAAAATAAAAATAAAAAAATAAAAAATAAAATACCTTTTTTTTTTTTAATTTTTTAAGCAGCACAGGATACCCACCGACCAAAACAGCCGACGCATGAATACCATTATACTCCTTAAATAGTGTCCTTTTCAACTTGCCTGTTTTTTTTAACCGCACTCTGTCTCTCTCTTTCTAGTGCTGCGGCATTTCTCTCTCAACCAACTAATTATAATTATTGCGCCTGGTTGTGCAATCACCATCCAACACAGGTTCCCCTAATTCATCATGATTCACTCTACAACCCATCCCACATTTTAGATGCTTTGGGGGACCATTAATAATGGCCATTTGGAAATGTGGTTAAATCAACAGATCGTGCTTGTTTCTATTTGAAAAAAAAAAAAAAAAGATTGTTTTTATCCTAAATAAACATACAGTAACATGATATACTATCATACGTGATAAAATACTAATTATATATTGGTGAAATGTGTGAATTTATTATTTTAGGAAAAAGTTTTTTTATATATAAAATAGTTTTTAAAAAAATATTTTTTAAAATATCATTAAAAAATCATATATTAATACTGTAATTTTTAAATATAATAAAAATTACATATTAAACATACATATAATTTTTATAAAAAAATTATATATACAATATGTAATTTAAAAATCGTATAAACATGGGTATAATTATTGATTTGTTTGGAACAAAGTTTGTAATTCCAATCTGGCTATATGCTTGCCATTCATCCATGGTACTAAATCAAAAACTATTTATTCAATATCATAATATATATTCTTATCATATAATTTTTTTAATACTTAAAACATAGATAGGAAGTAGCCGACATATAGGGTGTGTATCTTTAACCAACTTTATTATATAACAAATATTGATATTTTTAGGTACAGGGTTGTGTATCTCTCCAACCATGTTGTAATTTATAAATATTCACTCACACACTCAAAAACCTCTCTCTCTCTTTCTTTCTTGTACATATGTTTTCCTACATGTTACATTCCAGTAAGTCCTGAAGTATGTTCGGCTAGCTCACTTTCCTTAGCAATGGACGCAACAAAGCCACAGAAGAAAACAAAATGGTTTCTCCTCCTTACAGTCACACTTTTCCTTTCAACACTTCTCATCTTCATCACACTCTTCACATCCTCCATTACCTCTCAATACCTAACAAGCCACAAGACTCACTCCTTAAATCACCACCACCATCTGCCCAACTTTGTTGAGTCCAAACTGAACCTGTCCCCAACGTCAACCGATCCAATACCAAGATTAGCTTATTTGATCTCAGGCTCAAAGGGTGATGGAGAAAGCATCAAGAGGACTCTGAAGGCACTTTACCATCCTAGGAACAAGTATGTCTTGCACTTGGACTTGGAAGCTTCGGCTGTAGAAAGGATGGAGTTGGTGAAGTTTGTGAGGAGTGAGCAAGTGTTTGTGAAAGTAGGGAATGTGAGAGTGAACGTGAGGGCTAATTTGGTCACTTACAGAGGACCAACGATGGTGAGTAATACATTGAACGGTGCTGCTATTTTGTTGAAGGAAAGTGGGGAGTGGGATTGGTTTATTAACTTGAGTGCCTCGGATTACCCATTGGTCACACAAGATGGTGAGTAAGTTGGAAATTGGGAGTTTACGTACTGTTAATATAAATGAATGGATTTGCTTCTTTTTTTTTGTGTTATAGGGTTTGTTAGGTAGTTCTAATTTGCAACCAAACTGCAATGTACAAGTGTATTGATCTGATTTCTTTTAACCTGCTTGTTGGGTTGTGAGCAACAGGAGAATTTCCTTGTGTACGTTTGCTGCTTGATTTGTTGTTCTAATATACATAACAAGCAATGGGGGATGATTTGCTTTTATTAGGATTGTTTTAGCTTTCAACAGTTTGGAATTTCATTAGTCATGAGGCAGAACAAAGCTAAATTCAAGGTGAATCTGACTTGTTTCGATCCCATTTGGACCCAAAAAAAAAATAAAAATTCAGCAGTTTGGAGTTTGGAATCTCAGTAGTCATGGGGCAGAACTAAGCTAAACTCAAGGTGAATCTGATTTATTTCCATCACATTTTCACCAAAAAAGCATTAACTTCAGCAGTTTGGAATTCCATTTTATTAGAGGCAACTTTAAGTTGATTGATGCGGGTTAGGAAGCAAATAAATGATTTGTACGTCATTGTCAACGGGGAAAGTGTTCTTGAAGGCATGTTTCTAAGAATAGAAATGCAAGTATTAATATGGCAGCTTAGGTGGATGAGAGAAATATTAGGATTTTTGTTATCGCTAAATTTAGAAATTCTTATATAGTCCACTGTTTTAGTCATTTAGTAGAGCTAACTAAGTTTAGAAATCTTCTGGATAATTTGATTTGATTACCGATTTTCTTGATCTCAAACATCTTTGCCATTTTGTTAGGCAATAGCTTGGTGATGATACCGCATAACAGCAATAATGTTGTATCTAGTCCATTCTTTCTTGTTGCTGTAAGTTATTAATGAAATTGGACTGGTTTGCTGAACTAGAAAGTGAGATAATCACATAATCAGGCCCTGAAATTCTTATCTTCTTTCTTCGCAACAGATCTGTTACATGTATTGTCAACCATTCCTAGAAATTATAACTTCATCGAGCATACAAGTAACATCGGCTGGAAAAAGTACGTAAGATTATACTATCCTTATTTTTTTGGTGGAAATTGATGCAAATGCATTGAGTGACTATGCTTATCTAAATGCATGTCGGCGGCATCAATAGGTGGCACAGAGCGAAGCCTGTTATAATTGATCCTGGACTCTACAGCCTGCAAAAGTCGGATGTATTTTGGATTCCTCAACAAAGAAGGATACCTACTGCATACAAATTGTTTACAGGTGATGCTTATTTCCTTTTGTGCTTTTGTCTTTCTGCGTGAATTAAAATGTCTTTTTCAAATTTAATGCCAATTTGCAAAAGATAGTAACTTCTGAAAAATCACTTGCTTTACATTAAATTGTTCATTCCCGTATCTACAATGTCGAGCACCACTGGTTTAAACAAGAGAGGTGAATTTGTTGTGACATGGAAAATAAAAGTATGGTTGAATTCCATAGGCATTCACGCTCATAGGACTTGGGGGCTCAAATTTCCCAAAACTCCTCTGGTCTGGCTTGTGATTGTGGTGCAGGTGAGCATCAGCTGTAATGTCATTTTGAAATATTTTGTGTTGAAAAACGGCAAGATAGCTTTTGCCACAATTCACTCTGTAAGCCCTCATGTATCTCATGTGTATATTGTTAAATAATAAATGTAAGTATGTACATCTCATCTATAAGCTTAAACTTTTAGATAGATAGTTTTAGAACATATTTTAATATGATATTAGAAAACTTTCGGCTGCTAATAATGGGGCTGTATAGGAGCTCATATGCAAAATGATACTTTGACCGTGAATAATGTGAACAGGAAAATCTCCTAGTTCTTTTACTATGCAACTGCTAGAGCTTGCATGACTAGGATGCACCGAAAGAATAAAGGGAGTCATTGTCTTCTGGTATTCCCCCTTTTGTGGATGTGGATGCGTGGCAGTCACATGCTGCATAACCTTTCATCAAACTGACCTTTTGTGTTCATTGATTCTTTTTGCCAACTAAGCTACTTGAGGTAACATCATGGTCCCCAATCTCTTAAATAAATAAATTCTAGTGGAGTTTAAAGATACCTAAGCTAGAAAGCATGATTAGCTACTTCATTAATTGTTAAACAATTATTTGCTGCCTGTTTTAGCAATCAAATTGCTGGCACGTGCCTGTTAAGAAGCTTTTAAGCTCAATAAATTGTTAAACACCCTTATTTAATATTATCTTCATTTGACATTTCGTTGTCAGCTACCCCTGCTAATGTTGGGATTCTGTTTATATGGATGCCATAATTCATCGACTGCTTAACTATTGATGTTTCTCTTTCAGAATGCAAGTTCGAGTTCAATGAAATACCTGTCATCTGATGCTTTCATTAATACAAGAGAGAAAAGAAATAGTCAAAAGTATACATATAAAACAATCCAATTAGAAACCAGTTTATTTATTCTCTCTTCTTTGGAAGTGTTTCTATAATATATTCTGGATCACTTTCATGCAATGCCAAAATTTAGTAAAAAGTTGATAACATCTCAAGTTCTTGCTTATAGTATAATGAGCAGTGCATGTTTTTAAGTTACATTCCTGGATCATGAGTACTTCTATCTTATACTTTCTTAATATTTTTTGTCAATACAACAGGTTCTGCTTGGATGATGCTCTCGCGCCCTTTCATAGAATATTGTGTGTGGGGATGGGACAACCTTCCTAGGATAATCCTCATGTACTATGCCAACTTTCTTTCTTCACCGGAAGGGTACTTCCATACAGTTATCTGCAATGCAGATGAGTTCAAAAACACCACTGTCAATCATGACCTCCACTTCATATCTTGGGATAACCCTCCGAAGCAACACCCCCATTTACTTACTGTCAATGACTTCCAGAGAATGGTTGAGAGCAATGCCCCGTTTGCAAGAAAGTTTGGCAGAGAAGAACTGGTTCTTGACAAGATTGATTCTGAATTATTAGGTCGTGAAGGAGATGGGTTTACAAGAGGTGGATGGCTTGATGCGAAAGCCGGTGAAAATGCAACATTCCTTGATTATGTCACAGCAAATGTGACAGACATTAGGCCTGGTCCTGGTGTTGAAAGGCTGAAAAAACTCATTTCTGGCTTGTTGTCACCAGATAGTTTTGCTAAAAACCATTGTATATAGAAAATAGCTTTTTGCATAGGAAATAATCCAGTGGTAGGTGAGGTACTTCGGTGTTAATTGTTCACATAAATGAAGGGATGCAAGCTCCAAACAGCAATGGGGAGACTGCTCCAAATAAGATGAAATACTTTAAGGAAATGATGCAAGGAAAGGAAAAGGTCATGTCTTGAAATCAGGAGAATTCTAATATAGACGTGTTATGGGCACCATATGCTATCCATATCTTACCTTAATATGATCCACAAAGGCTGGGTGTATGAACTTGTGTTTTTCCTTATGTTGATTGTTTTCCCTCATTATCCTAGTCGGGTGTAATGATTTTAAATGACCAACACCTATGAATTCTGTGTTTGCTCATGCTATTATACCTTAAACGGTTGAAAGCATTATGAAGCACAAGGTGAAATGGAAATTAACGAAAGGTCTTATTGTTCTATAATCATTTAGTACCTATTATTGCATATTATTTGTTATGTATATTGTATATTGTATAGTGTAAAGGTAGAGATCACTTGTATATATACCCTTCGGCACAATTAATAGCAATCAAGCTTACATTTTAGCAAACACTAAAAAGTGCACGTACCCAAACGCATACCTTTCGCATTGCATATTGTTGCGGCACTGCAACCACTCCTAACCCAATTTCGACCGAGACTAATCCAAACCAACCTCTCAATGCGCTTGTTTCAGCATTTCCTGCGTCCGATCTACCTACTCGATCTCTTACTAGCATTTAGTGTCGTCATTATGAAGCTCTCAACTGACAAATATTAATTGCAATTGTTACTCATGACTTCTTTCCGTTTATCGAATGACTCACAGAAATCGGCTTCCAGGCAAATAAATAAGAGCCCAGGAGCAACACGGCATCACGATAAGGCACCATGGACTGTCCAAAATTGCTTCCAAATGGGTAGGTGCTGCTCGAAGCGACCTAATAAATTTATTTTGTCATTTATATTTTATATCCTTAGTTATTTACGAGTTATGCCATCAAAGTTCAAGAGGTATTTAACCCTCTTATTCCTGTATTAGATGATGCTTTCGTTATCTTTAACTTGTACCCAATTCTCTCTTAATTGAGATTGAAGCCTAGCTTATTACAAGTTTATTATTGAGTCTTATCAATTCGAGTTTTCTTATAACTTAATTGTGGTGATTCCTTAACTAGACAATCTTATGGGTAATATTACAATATTCTTGCTAATCCCTTTGATTTCCAAAAATTGTTTGTCGTCATTCCATGAATATCAAATCCTCAAGTCGTTCATATTCCTAATTGCTTCAATTTTATATTTTAATTTTTTCGACAAAAATCTCGAAAAATATACAAAAACACCCAAAATTATACACATTTCATCTTATTCCTATGTTGTTGCGCCATGTTCCTGGAATTGTGCTTGGAATCGGACTAACTATAGGTAATTAGGCATATCATATTTAATTTAATATCAAAGCATCGGAGTTCAACATACTATCAGTAAGTCTCCAAACTCTCGACTTTGTTGAAAATTATTGTGATTGGTTGAGTTAGAGTATGTAAAGATTGTAATAAGTTTTCTATTGTGTGGATTATCAGAGGGCTAAAGTTTGTTTGTATATCTACTATTGAGATCCTATTACGTGTTGAGGAGTGCGGAAGGTTGCATCAACAACGTATAGCAAGTGTTTGATAATTCGTCTGTGTGGGTGTAAAGTAAGGATTTGTGTTGTCGCTATCTTATTTGTGCTGTGAATTGGCTAAAGGTTGTGCATCTGCTTTAATTTAAAAAAATAAATAAACGTTCATATTCCTAGTTGCTTTAATTTTATATTTTTATTGTTTCAATGAAAATCTTGAAAAATATACCAAAAACCCCCAAAATTATACACATTTTGTCTTATTCTTATGTTGTTGCGCCATGCTCCTATAATTGTGCTTGGAATCAGACTAAATATAGACATATTGTATTTAATTTAGTATCAAAGTGTTAGAGTTTGACATGCTATAAGTAAGTCCTAAAACTCTCGACTTTGTTGAAAATTACTATGATTAGTTCAGTTGGAGTGTCTAAAGATTGTAGTAAGTTTTCTATTGTGTGGAACTGTGGATTACTAGAGGGTTAAAGTTTGTTTGTGTAGCTACTATTGAAATCTTGTTGCATGTTGAGGGGTGTAGAAGGTTGCATTGACAACACATGGCAAGCGTTTTGTTGTTATCTTATTTGTTTTGTGAGTTAGCTATGTTAGGGTGTGGCTCATACTCCCCTACGACAGGAAAGCACATGAGTCCCGCTTCAAGCTGAACGGGCGAGGGTTTCAAATAGGCAGCGCCTTCGAGACACTAGAGGGTTTTTAGCAATTAAGCCCATATTTGTTCATTAAATAGTTTAGGCTTGGGGCCCATGAATAACTGTTACTGTATATTCTCTTTTTCACTTATAATTACGTGATGAAAACGAGAGAGTGAGGTGCTAATTATAGTAGAATCATTTACTAGACGTAGCCCTAGTTAACAGGTAAATCAGGATAAATCTTGTGCCTTTATTTTTCTTCCTCTTTTAACTTTAACTTCCTCTCGTGCACCAACCCTAACAGGCTAAAGGTTGTGCATCTACTTTAATAAAATATATATATATTTGTGGTTGAAATTGTGTGTGGCATACGGGTTATTGGTTGGAGCTAGTTATTATTATGTCTAGTTGAAGTGGCGATGGGTAAAAAAAGAAAAAAAAACTGTCTCAAATTGGTGGAGATGAGATTACTGATGATAGAAATAGTGATGGCAATGTTAGGAAAAAGGAACCAAATACTACTAGTGATGATTCGTGCAAATTGTGTAAATACATAGGAGTGAATACTGCCCAGGGGAATGTTAATGGGGGTAAATGTGATAGGGAGCAACATTAAGTTGAAGAATTGGCTAAAGGAGGAGGAGATAATTTTGGTGGAAATTGTGTGGGAGTTGGCAACCACCAAGTGAGAGGATTTGTTATTGTTAAATTGTCGATTCTAAAGTTTAATGGGTGTGGATTGTTAAACGATTATCTAGATTGGAAAAGTTAGGTGAAGCAATTGTTTGAGTGCTATGAGTACAATGAGCATACTAAAGTTAGGTTAGCTTCGTTAGAGTTTACAGGATATGTTGTCTTATGATGGAAGAACTTTAGGATTTAAAGGAGAGAAGACCATGAGGCTAAGATTGTTGCTTGGAACATGATGAAGCAATTACTCTAGAGTAAGTTCATGTCTTATTATTACAAACAGGAACTATTCCCAAGATTTCAAAACTTAAGGCAAGCAGGTTTAAGCATGAGTGAGTACACTCAAGAATACTGGGCTTTGCTCATTAAATGTAAGGTAAGGGAACTTGAAATATAAAATTACGAATATTGTAGAGGAACATGTGTACGAGACTCTCTGGATGATGTTATCAAATTGGCATTTAGGGTTGAGGAGTAGAAATAGAGGAGTATGACTAGACAACAAGCTTATCAAGTTCACCAAGTTAGGAAAAGGGAACCAAAATCCAAAGATTCAAACTTTGAATATCAAAACTTCAAGAGCACTAAAAAAAGGTAATACCAACAAATCCACTTATATTCCATACAATGTGTAGGAGAATGAACATGTGACTCACGAGAAAAGATCAAGTAAAATCAAATGCTTTAAATGCCAAGGTTTTAGATATCTAACATCCAAGAGTCCAAATTAGTGAGTTATAGTGATCAAAACCAAATTACTAGAGATTAAGGTAATTAGTGAAAAGGAGAAGGAAAACCCAACTGTAGACATTAAGCAACAATTCTAGCCTTATAAATCAAATGAAGATGCTTACGTGGGCCCCAAAAAGAAAGACTTGACATAACTTATACCTCTCATTATTAGAAGTTGAATGTGGTTCACAAAGCAACATGCATCCATTTCCATCAAACATGTAAATCTTTGCTTAATTTCAACTTTCAACCTATCCATCTTTGTCTAGGCTTGAGATTAGTTTATTTAGCATTCAAATGACACATCAAAAGAACATGAAACACTTTAACCAAGTAATGGTAGTGACGACGTTATAGGGCTCAAACATCAAACATACTCAACATCATCAAAACACTCATTTATGAGTCCTAAATCACCTCCAAACAACCTCTTGCATTAAAACCAATCAATTAGTACCTAAACTTAACATTAATGCACTTAATCCTACTTAAACTTAATGAATCCTCTACTCACCTCAAGAGATGGCTCATTCCAAGCTTAGTAGCCTCCTTAGCATCTTTAACTTTGATTTAAACGTAAGAAAATCAAGGTAAAAACACTAGGATAGTAACTAGATTAAGAGATAATTAAAGCTTAATATAAGGGATTAGGGTTTTTGGTAAGTATTTTGCCTTAGAGTAATTTAGAAAAAATGAGAGAGTAGGGGTTCAAGGGTAAGGGTTTTTATAGGGTTTAGGAAGTGTGTTGTGGAATCCACAAGTGTACATGCCCTTTCATCATGGTTAGACATATGTCACTCAAAATCTTTATTTAGGTCCTTAGGTAGCCTTACACTCATTCTAAATTTGATTTAACTTAGTGACATCCTAAGGCTTCAAATTAATTAAATAACCTATTTGTTGTCATCCCTAAGCAAGGTTAGGTATAGGGACATTTTGGTCATTTTGAAAAATTTTGATTTTAAATTTTATAAAATGCTTCTCAAATGACTTCCAAAATCCCCTTTTTAATTCCTTGACTTTAATTATCAAATTGGAATTTTTCAATATACACAATTCCATTCTGAATATGTTACAACCAAACATTAATTAAATTGCCAATCCACGACATTTTCCTATATAAAAATGGATTTATCATGTTGTTTCATTCTATTCGATACCATTTCATTTCAATCCATAATTAAATCAATGATTCCATGGATGAATATATAGATAGGATTGGATTTGTCATTTCGTTCTATTACAATTTATACTAAACGTGATAATAGATGACTAATCAATTACATCTTATTTAGTATGGATTGATGGTTTTGTTATTTATTAAAAATTGTAGACAATGCATTTTTAGAATAAAATGCACCTTATATATGCCTTTTTTTCATTTCACGGCTTGCTATCATAATTTACCAATTATTATTGGGCTACTTTTGTGAAAGTGTTTGTTAAAATTGATAGTCTCAAATAATAGAATTGAACAAATTTTAAATAAAATTAATAGATATACACTTGTGATATGTGTACAAAAATTAAATACAACAAAATAAAAGATTTAGAAGATAACACAATAATTGAACCAAATTATATATATTTATATATATGACCACCGATTAAAAAAATTATAATGTAAAAATAATGAAAAATGTGTAAAAAAAGAAGGAAATAATATCAATAAATTGTAAACATGTATGTTAAGATACACATTAAAAATATGTATTTAGTTTACTTCATAAAAAAGTTGTTATTTACTCACAAAAGGAATGAACGAGATATTAATTGGGATTTTCTATAGAGTAAAATAAAACGTTTTAGTATAAATTGATATTACTTACTAATTTAGTCATTAAACTCTTTGTACATTGATGTGATTTTTTTTTTTTTTAATAAGTGCATCAATGTAAAGTGAACTTTTTAAAAAGTGAAATTTAAAATTATTGTAACATTGTCATTTTTTAAATTGTTATAAAATAAAAAATAACATAGATAATATAATTGAATATTGATTACATTCACTTATGTAGAAAACTATCAAATGGATACGTCTAAAACCTCTATAATATAATTAAAATATTTATGAAAAATTAATAATTGTTGGGCAAAATAGTTATTAGGCAGTTTATATTAGAAAGGTAGATTTCTTTTATATTTGGCATAATAAGCAAAGCTAGAAAGGCAATATGGAAAGCAATAAAGTAGTAGAAAAAGTTGGTTGGAAAATAAATATACCAAAACTATATATTAGAAGATGGAAATCAAATATTCCACCATCATAGAAGATAATACACACAACAGTTATTCGATAGTTTATATTAGAAGTATAGTTTTCTTTTGTATCATGAGTATTGAGGCAAGCTAAAAAGAGCATGGAAAAGAGAAAGTAGTAGAAAAAGTAGGTTATAAAATAAATGCACTAATACCATAGATTAGAAGATATGGAGTCAAATACTCTACTATTCTTGCAATAATATATATAGAACTTACATCTATATATTATCTATCTATCTATATATATAGCAAGTTCTATTTTTTATTTCTTCTTAAGTACATGTTTTTTTTTCGTCTATAATTTATTGTATATCTATTATTCATACAATAATTTGTAATAATTTTATCTTTTTTGACAAATATATGTATGATTTATTAATGCAATTCTACATTTCTCTTTTATATATTTTTTTAAACCATTTGAGTAGATTTTTTTATATATTTCATTAATCATCTTTCATACATGTAATGTGATCAAAGTAATTTTTTTCATAATTAAGTTATACCAACTACATCTTATTTAGTATGTGTTATAGGGCCAAATTAACCTATGGCCTAAGAGCCTATCTCATTTGAGCAAACTCCAAAGTGGGAAAGCTCTTAAGCTAGTCAATATAAATTAGAAAAATAATATAATTCCTTTAAGTAAACACTTTATTGAATATTTCCTTAAGTATCTTTAGGAAGATTTATTTGCCTAAAATATAATACCACACCAACACTATAGAAATGAGGTTTCTCCAACTAGATAAATAATCTAATAGTCCCTACACACTTTAATTGCCATGCCTTAATGCTACTTCTTTGACTTAAGTATCAAAATCTAAGCATTGGAGACACCTCAAGTGCCCCGATAGCTTACGTTTATTTATCTTGCAAGTTAGACTTTTGTAAGTTTGAAGACTCAATCTAGCCTAAGATTGATCCAAGGTAACAAAAGCAATCAATAAGGGGCTCCCATTATCTTAAGGCTAATTACGACTCATGGTTGGTGCTAAATCACGAAGAAATTCTAGCAAGAATATCCCCAATGATCACAACCCTTGAAGTACTAAAAATAACCCCCCTTATAGCATTGTATGCACCATCTAACATGCAATAGGGTACTAAAGACAGAGTTGCAGGATTTGAGAGGCAACTAGTTGATTTAGTGGTTGAGAATTGTCATTTGCGAGACTAGGTTAATGAAATTCACGAGCACTCCCAACATCATTCTCAGCTACACACTAAGCAGTAGGGTAACAATGTTTCACAACATAATGGGAATGTGCCACCAAATCCAAATAGAGCTCTTAATCTTAAGGGCAAGTAAAATAAAACAGGAACAATAACTCTAAGGCGCAATCTATAAGGTTCCTGGTTGATCAATCCATTAATGACATAGACAGTATGATCAAGTGCCTTAAGGAACTTAAAGATATAAGAAAACCTGACCCATAGGGCATGCTTACCATTGGAAACTCTCCCTTTACTCAGGATGTTTGAGGTGAGCAACTCCCTACCCCCATCCAAATTCCCTAGTTGGAGTTTTACAATGGGATAACTGACCCCATGGAGCATCTAAGCTATTACACAACTTAGATGAACCTCCTTGAAGGCATTAGCACTATAACTTACAAGGCCTTTCCATGAACACTTAAGAAAGTTGCCTACATATGGTTTCAAGGCCTCAAGCCCAATTCTATTGCAAGTTTTCGAGAACTCGTTGCATAATTTTATCAACATTTTTTGACGAGCAAGATACTTGAATGAGATTCCTCAACTCTCAATCTTATTAGACAAAAGCAAGACAAGATGCTAATAGATTACATATCTGGGTTCAATCGAGCAATGCTCGAAATCACCAACGTTGACATGAGTGTTAACCTTAAATGCAGCTGTTAATGGAGTCAATGACAGGTCCCAATTCTTCTATTCCTTCACCTTATACAAGCTAAAAAACTTTAGGGAGTTCCTTTAAAAAAAAAAGAACAACAAAGATCGACCTTTTGCAAAAGATGGGCTCAACCCTACTAGTGATGGTGATGGGTCTGCCTAAAATGGCCATGGTGGCAAAAAGTTCACCATCCCTTTCTATGAGCAGCACACTCCCCTTAATAAGCCTTGAGCTAACATCTTCATGGAGATACAAGATTGAAGTATCATTACTTAACCCAATAAAAAGAGGAACAATCTCTTCAAAAGAAACTTTAACAAGTACCGTGATTTCCACAAAGACATGAGTCACATAACCAAGAATTGTACTCTGTTGATGAATGCCCTTAAAAATCTCATTTAACAAAGTTACCTACAATAGTACATCACAGACAATGATTGACCTCCAAAGAGAGGACACTAGGACGAAGGTGAAACACAATAAGAGAAAGAAGCTTATCCTACCAGAGGAACGATTAACACAATAGTGGGAGGCCCGGTTGCTAGAGGGCGATTTAGGGATGTAGGTGCAGGTCCTTATCAAGTACCTAACTCGCTAGACCCAATAATAACCCTATAAGGTTTGCTATCGAGTTATGGGATTAAATGTAAAACCTCTTGGGAAGTTGAGGCGAGTTATGGGTTTAAACTTAGAGCTCAATAAAAAATCGCCTAATAAAAGACAATTGTACTCTTTGAGGAGAGCTTCATTATCATGTTGAAGAGCATCATAATTAATCTTGAGAGCATCATAGATGGCTTTTAGGACACCATAATCTCTCTCCAACTATTTCATTTTCCATATAACCCGTCAATTTTAGGACTAAACAACCACTTGTTTAAGTTGCAATCCAAGTTCGTATGCCAGCTTAATTTTTCTTTAAACTTCCTATTTGTTCTCAATTTCAAAGTTCTTCTTTAATGCCTTTACTTGATCTATACTCAGCCTTCTTTTCTTCTCTCCCACATGTCTCGATTCTTCCACATAACCTTCCTACTCTAATCTCTCCAACATGGTATGAAATTCTCTACCGTATATGCAGTTGTTGTTTTTAGTACTCTACTCCTTTGTTAAATCTATGGAAAAATCAAATCAAAGTGGGAATCGATGGTTGGCGGGCTTAGTTAGTCAATTCACACTTCATCGCATTCTCATCTCATCATGGGCTTGGGTTAGAAGTTAGTTACTATTGAACTTCTTATTAAACTGGCAATATTAAAAAAAAAAATGCAAAACAAGGCGAGTCAGGGTGGGTTGTGGGTAATATATACCTTTATTGGGCGGGTTTTGGGTTTTACTATAAAAACTTTATAGCATTCTTCTTGGTTTTAGAAAACCCTATAAGGTACCGGGGCAGGTTTAGGTTATTCAAAACCCGTCTTGAACTCGCCTCGATTACATCCTTAGGGTGATCCATCTCCCAAAGTAAGGCATATGCCTATTTAAGGAATTGCTAGAATATATTTAGTACTCAAACAAAGCACCTTAAAGTGGACACCATGATCACCTTCTCGAATGATGATCTCAAAGGCATCATGTTCCCCTACGATGATGCTCTTGCAATCCAAGCTCATATTACTGATTTGGACGTTCGCTTAATTCTGATAGACAATTCCAGTTTGGCGCAGACATAATATATAAGAAAGCCTATGACTAGATGAAAGACCAAGTCGAGGCAAAGCTAAAACCCTATGATAACAAGCACTTTGATTTCAACAACCAACTAATAAAGCCAGAAGACATTATAACCTTCCCGTAGAGCTCGGAGATGGATTTGACAAGATGTAGATCCTAATTGATTTCCTTTTTATTAATTCATGGTCCCCTTATAACATTACTCTAGAACAACCATCACAAAATATGGTAAGAATGATGGCCTCTACGAAGCATTTAATGGCTAAATTTATTATCCCTTCGGGCATTGATGTTTGCAATGGAGATCAATAGGCATTTAGAAATTTATATCTTCAAGCTCTCTCTTAGCAGGAGGTTCCCACAATAAAGTATACCCCTAAGGAAATACCGGGATCAAGAAAGGTAACTTGCCAAAGAAACAAAGGAAATTAAGATTGGCAGCTTGTCGAAATAGCCTACAAAAATAGGCACCACAATCTTAGTCGAGCTACATCATCAATTGATTAGCTTCCTCCAAGCCAACATAAATGTTTTTGCATGGTCACCATCTAGCATGCCTGAAATACCTCTTAAAGTAATCACACATTGGTTAAACATTGATTGATTGCACTTGAATGCTAAGCCGCCATGGAGGAAGAGGTTTAACAGCTCCTAAAGGTCAGATTCATACGAGAAAAGCCTTATCTCACTTAGCTAGCCAACTGTGTGCTATTCAAGAAGTCCAACGGGAAGTAACACATGTATATTGACTATATTAACCTAAACAAAGCTTGCTGAAAGGATTGCTTTCCACTCCCTAAAATTGATCATTTAGTTAACTTATCCTCGAGACACACTACTAAGTTTCATGGATGTCTTTTCATGCTATAATTAGACCCATATGGATGAACCCCATCAGTTCCACTCCTCTTTCGTCACCAACTTCAAAACATATTGTTATAATGTGATGCCTTTTGGACTCAAGAATGCCGGGGTAATGAATTAGAGGTTGGTAACAAAGATGTTTATGTATCAAATTAGTTGAAATGTAGAAGTATAAATTGATTATATGATTGTGAAAAGTAAAGAACCTCAAGCACGCCTCGCAGACTTAATATAGACTTTTCAAAGACTTTGATAGTACAACATGAAGATGAACTCATAGAAGTGTGCTTTTGGCACTTGCATTCGGAAAATTCCTCGGCTACATGGTTACTTTGCAAGGAATAGAAGCTAACCCCTAGAAGATTAGAACAATATTAAACAAATAGCCCCCAAAGATAGTTAAAGAAGTTCAAAGGTTGACATGGCAGATTGTTGTACTCAGTAGATTTGTCTTTGAGTTTGCAAATAAGTGTGCTCCATTCTTTAAGGTTTTAAGAAACCCTTCGATTTTCAGTAGAAAAATGAGTGCCAACGAGCCTTCGATTTTCTTACAATACTTCAAGTGTTGTCAAAATCGATTGCAAGATAAGAGCTTTATCTCTATTTCTTTATCAGTGGTCGTGCTCTTTCCTCTATACTTGTCTGAGCAAATGGACGTGAGCCTCAACTTATTTATTATGTGAGCCTTGTCTTACAAAGCTTAAAATCAAATATTCCAAAATAGAGAAGTTTACTCTAACCATGGTGATCTTGCATGCAAGCTACGACCTTACTTCGAGGCTCATCCAATAGTAATCCTTACTTTTACCAATTAATTGTTGAGACAAATCCTCTAAAAGCCAATGTGTCAAGAAGAATGGTCTATTATGTTTTAGAGCTCAATTTATACAACGTCCAATATTGGCTATGCAAGGCTATAAAAGCTTAAGTGTTAGTTGATTTCATAGTTGAGTCTACAGTGGAGGAGAAAATGGGGGAGTCCAATATAGCTTATTTCATAATTGATTTCATATAGATGGTTTATCCATCCAATGGGGAGTGGAGCAAGGTTGGTATTGTGCAAATCGTATGGTGTCGAGGTTCAATACGCTTTGAAGTTTAGTTTCCTGGCTAGTAATGACAAGGTAAAGTATAAATCCCCAAACTCATAACTTATAGTCCAACAAGTCAATGAAGAGTATGTAGTAAACGATGAAGGGATAACCAAGTATCATGAGGTCATTAGATCCTTGTGTTCCATTTTTTCTTCATGGAACATTATAAAGATTGCTTAAGCTCATAATGCCAAAAGCAGACAGATTGTTAAAGCTAATCTCCACATGCTTCTCTAACTTGGATAAGAAGGTATTTGTAAATTCCTTCTAGAGAAAAGAATCAATAAGTCTCACCGGGAATGCCTCGTTATCAAGACTTAAACTCTTAAAGAACCGTATTAGATTGACCCACTCATCGTGGCAATGCCCCTAAAGAAAGGAAAAAGGCAAAAGCTTTAAGGCAAAAAGCATCCCAATACACACTTTTCAAAGGATAGCTTTATAGAAGGGCATATAGTTTGCTACTACTAAAATGTCTCTAACCTGCAAAAGCTAAACACCTACTTATCAAGATCTATACTAGAGTATGCAATAACCATATTGATGGGCTATGCTTTAGCCATTAAGGCACTTTAAGCAGATATTACTAGCCTACCATAAAAAAGGGACGTAAAAGTCAATTACGAGTCAATAGCCTTTCACTCAATGGGAACTTAATATCCTCGACATTCCCCAAAGCCACATGCCAACTAAGTATATTATATTGCTATCAACTACTTCACAAAATAGGTAAAACCTAATGCAGTGGCTAAGATTACCAAGCACAATGTAAGGGACTTTGTCACCCGTGTCGTATTATGTTGCTTTGGAATCCCTAGTGCCATTGTCATCGATATGATACTCAATTCAATAATCTTAAATTTCGAGAATTTTGTGCAAAGTACAATATCGGGATCCATTATATTTAGTCGCCCACTTGCAATTGAATGGTCAAGCTAAAGCTACTGATAAAGCCATCTATAAAGCCTTAAGAAAAAGGATTGGTTAGGCTAAAGAAAAATGGGTAGATGGGCTTCTCTTCATCTTATAAGGGTATTAGACAACCTATGCATAGTTATTAGAGGAAGCCCTTTCAATCTAGCTTTTAGAATGGAGGTTGTTCTCTTTATCGAGCTTGAGCTAACAAGCCTTCAAACCCAAGATTTTAATTCCCAAGTTAATGAGATAAATCTTTGAGTTAACCTCAACTTCCTCAAAAAGTTGTGAGACCGAGCTAGTTACAAGGTGGTAGCATATTGCAACGAGCAGCAAATATTATGATAAGAAGGTGAAGCATAAGTTTTTGACCTAGAGATCTAGTTTATCGAAAGCTAAAGCCACTAGCTCAAAGGAAAGCTAAGGTAAATTGGCCCCAAATTGGGAAGACCTTGTTTAAGTTAATGATGGTCAGTTATGATGCAGACGAGTTAGGAAAGACTTAACGGGCACCCAATCCTAAAAACTTGGAACCGAATAATCTATGCCATACTTTGAATAATTTTTAGAATACATCTTAGAGCATGTTTAAGAGTATTGCTTTAGATTGTAAACATCTATACTATTCAATGAAATTGCAATTCACATTTATTACTTGCAATTTTTTTTATCTAAATCCGTCTTATAAAAAAACACAAAACTAAAATTTAATCACAAAATATCGTGATTAATGAGTAAAGTCATACATCTTGAATAAGCAAAAACGAACTCCACTAAATATTCAGTGAATGAGCACTTATCCCTGAGTGGGCTAACTGGTCGAACTTGTACACTAAAGTCAGAATGTAGAATCTCTTTACCATTCAGGCTTAAGCCTGAGTGTTAAAGACACTCCACCCAATGACTTAAGCCCTACCCATAAATTAATTGATTAAACCTACTACTACTAATCGACAATGTTCTACATAGTGTAAAGAGACATCTTAACTAACTAAGCTTGAGCTTGAGCTTGACCGTTAAGGATACTCCCATTTGGGGGAAGAACTAAAAAAGTGCACACAAATTTTTAACCAAAGATACTTTGTTTTACGAAAATTGAGAAATGAATGCAAATTAAAACATACATCGATGTTTGATTAGCAAAAGTGATCAATGGATAAAAGAATAAAATGTAGTTAACAAAACTAAAGTGAATTCAGAAAAAAAAAAAAGAATCATATTTCATCGATTAACAAATTTTTTTACACAAATCTTAAGGTCAGCATACTAACTATTATATAAATAAAAACAAAGTAAAAGATAAAAAGAACAAAGTAAAAAGTCTAGGATGTCAGACCTATTGATGGGGCCAAAGTTGATTGTAGCACTTCCTTTGTGGCTTGAATTGGAAATTGCTTTGTTGGCTACTCTTCTTGAGGAATGGGAGGAAGGTTGTCTTCTCAATTGCCCGGTGAGAGAGGAGGGGTTTCATCTTCAACTAGCAGAGGGGGAGGGGGAGGTATTTCTTCTTTAATTGGAGAAGGAGGGGGAGGAAAGTCCTCTATGATGATCACATTAGGTGACGAAGGCACATTATCCTTGTTCTCTTGGCCTTCAGCCTCTACCATTACTCTTTTAGCTTCCATTTCCTCTCGCTCCTCTAGAGGGGTGTTTGGCTCATGCATCTTCTCTCCAAGCTAGGACAAGTAGTACGTTAGATCCTTTTCATGAATCTAAAGCTTCATGTTCCTTTGGCCACCCTCCACAACCCTCAACAACTGTTTAGAATACTCATTGGGGAGCTGGATCTCCTCGTAATATCAATCCCTGACAATTTGCTCATTCTTCTTTAGCTCTTAAATGCGTGCATTGCGATTGGTGGCACGCTTCTTAAGCTTTGTGATTTGCTCCTTTATCGCCTCCTCCTCCTCATTGAACTTTTTTATGCATAATTGCATGAGATTCAAGTCTCACTTGTAGTTTGCTGAGATCACCTTCTCTTGTGGTGGAGCTCATTGGTGAGGTAGGTCACTTGTTGTCGATAACTAGCCACTTCCTCAAAAAGCATGTTGATATGACTAGTGGCCCTTGAACCTTTTGTTGCATCTTTGCCAGCTTTGACGAATTCTTCCAAACCTTTTCCTTGGCTTCAGCTACTCATTTATGACTATCCAAGCTCCTCTTAAGCTTCTTTCAGCGCAACCTCCATTGCGATCTACTTCTATATATGAGGGTTGTTACGATGATATTAGTGGTTGAATAACTCAAAGTAGGAGTTACTCTCCACGGTTCGATTGTGTACTTACTATTCATCCTTACCACAAGTTTAAAGGACCTTGTAGGCGACCTTAATCATCTACAAAAACATAATAGGTGTCAAAAGAGAAAGAGGAAGGCGGGGTGGGTTGGGCTTAGATTTATGAAAGCGAGAGAGAGAGGAGAGGAATAAGAAGAAATGGGGACAAAATGGCAACATCGAACTCACCTCCGCAAATTAAGCAGAGAAGTAATTTTGTAGATCTAAGGCTAACATCCCTGCAGTAGCCTTTTCTACCTCTCTTCTTTCTTAAAAGCAAAGGATGCCCTCAAACAGGTTAAAGTGACTTTGTGGTACCTTAAAGGAAGTAGACTTGAGCATCCTTGGTGGGTCATTGCTCTCCTTATGCTCCTCCTACTCATAAGGAGTGTCATAATGCCTCTTTTGCCACCACTCAACCATAAGACTAATATCTTCATTCGAGGTAATAGGTTTTGCCTCAATGTCACTAGGAATAGGGATCGCCTCTTCTATGTGGACTCATTTTGGCCCTAACACTTCACCTCGCTAAAGGATGTGTTGCGATCGCCAAACATCTATAGTTGGAGCCTTTACCTTACTAGCAACATTAGGGGTTGGCTCCACGATGCAAGGGGACTTAGAACCTTTGATGGCGATCCCCTCGATAGTTGCCTTCTTCTATGAAAAGGGCTATTAACCTAGCTTTTTTTGCCCCATGGGGCTCCTTTTTGCCTTGTCTAGCTTGATGGCTACGGGTTCCAAGAGGCACATCGATTTGATTGGAGGCATATTTGCAAAATAAATAAGAAGGTTAGTTAAAAATGAAGAGACTTATTAAAGAAAACTTCACGAGGGGGACCACCTTCAAGCTATAGTAGATGAGCTTTCCCCTTAAGTTAACTCTATTCCGAGCATTAACCTGTACCACTACCTTGATTATCCTTAACCTTGTCTTGAACCTCTAAGGCATTTACTTATTGATCAACCTCATTATTTGATCATTTAGGTGTCCCTATCCCGATCCTAAAAATGCCTTCATTAAGTTCGAGGCATTGAATGGTTTCCTATTCCCCTTAAGGCCTAAAGTAGAATCTTAAAGCGGCGATTATTGTTAGGCATTAACTTGATAGGTTTTATTCATATTGTGTTCATCCAATGAACTTAGAAGTCCGACACCTTAGAAGTTTTAAATACCATGTACTTCTCCTTCTGGTCATGCACTAAGGAGACTAACCCATCCACTAGCTTCACTCTAGGGTAGCTCGGCAGATAGAATTAACCTTATGATGCCTTATATTGCTTTACCCCATAGAAGAACCGAAATAATCGAGGAGTTGACCTCAATTCATACAATTTGCATAGACTCTTGAATGTCATCAACAATTTATATGTGATATGAATGAGCTAGCACGGGTTGATGTGGTGATAATTAAAGAACTTCTAGAATGTGGTAAAGGGCATTTGCAACCCAAACTCTAAGAATATTTAATATATGCAGCTTCGCTTATCCACCATCAAGGTAACACTTTGTACTTGTAAGCAAGTCAGATAACCTAGCCTTCCAGAAGGGGCATGCAATAGAATGCTACTGCATTTGCATTAGCTTCACAAGCCATGCTTTTAACTCCATTAGGCCTTGATCTAGACATGGAAGGCTCATTGTAAATGGGCTTAATTGGTTTCTAATCCTCTCTGTTATTGGCATAGATGTCCAAGGCTAGCTTTCTATGAATCTCCTCACTACCCTCTCTGTTAAATGATCTCAAGATTGTACTATCTACTTCCTCAGCTTGCAGTACCAGTAGTGGTGGTTAACTTGAAGGCCCTACATTGTCCATTACTATAACTGGAAGGCAAACAATCCCTCGAATGAGATCCAAAAAGGTATGTGAAGAGGAAGAATTTGACAAACCTAAGAGAGTGATTTGAGAGGAAGATGAAATAAGAAGAGGATTGGTTAGGATGTGTGAATTTAAGATGGAAAATGAAGAAATTTAAAGACGATGTTAAGAAAAAAAAAAGATGCAAAAGTGTAGAAAATGACGTTTTGGTGCCTTATATAGGCAATTAAAGAGAACATGTGCAATTTCTCAAAGTAGTAGGGATTGCACCATGTGTCCTATCGCTAAAATGAAGGGATGGGATTTTTTAGTCTCTGCAACTACTTCGAACCTCATCTTGCCACATGTCTCTACACATTAAATACATAGATTCGTGCTCGTATACAAGTGATTTGAATTTGACTATTGAAAAAATGGAGGTGTATCCAACAAGCCTCTTTCCTTATTGGGCTCTGAGGGAAACCTAGAACTTAACACTAGCTCGTTGCAGTTCACTGACATGCACATAACCTGATTGAGTGGACCTTGAGTTTGATCCTTCAGTTAGCTTGGCAATGTACCTCTAGCCTAAATGAGTTATTGCTTTGCTTAGGTAAGCCTAGACAAGGTAATATAATGTGAGGGGTAGCTCATTAAAAGCTTTAGTACGAGTGCTTTGAGCACCAAAGATGGCTAATACACTCCTAGGTCAGACTGATGCCCTCGGCTAAAGCACAACTCATCCATTGTACCTTGGTTTCATCATGGTTCCTACTCTCATCAGTGCTTCATCACTAAAGAGAGTGGATAGTAAGTGTTATATGCCTAAATTGACCTTATGGCCCAAGAGCCCATCTCATTTGAGTAAACTCTATTATAAGAAAGTTCTTAAGTTGGTCGGTATAAATTAGAAAAGTAATATAACTTCTTAAAGTACATACTCTATTGGATATTTTATAGGAAAAACATTGTGTCTTAAGCAAATTTACTTGTTTGAAATACAATATTACACTAACACTATAAAAAAGAAATTTCTTCAACTAGGTAAATAATTTAATCTCTCTACATATTTTGCTTGCAGTACTTTTATGTTGCTTATTTGATTTAAACGTTAATTCACGTTTATTCATCTTGTAGGTTAGAGTTTGTGAGTTAAAAAATTCAATCCAACCCATGACTGATTTGAGATAACAAGAGCAATTACCGTATGGATTATTGATTTTTTTATTTATAAGAGCATTGTAGAAAACGCATTTTCAAAATTAAATGCACCTTATGCATGCCGTTTCCCATTTCACACTTTGCTATTGTAACTTCCCATCACTATTGGTAAGACTGCTTTTTCAAAAAGTATTTCTCAAAGTCGCGCGGTCTCAAAAGATGAACGAATTAACAAAAAATGGAAGTAGTAAAAATTGCGTAAGCATCCGAAACTTCCACTGCCACATTAGGGCTGTGTCTCGCTGTCTCTCTCCTCCTCGACCCTTTGACTCTCTCGCTCTACTCAAAGAGAGAGTAAAACCTTTCCCGCCCTCTTAAGCCCTAATTGATTCTTTGAATAAACCCCAACGAACACTTTCACCTGCAAGACCGAAACCCTAGAGGACGAAAATGGTGTCTCCAAAGCAACTTCTCTCGACAATTGAATCGGCACTTCTCGGTCCTTCACCACCGACTCCAACTCAAAGACTAGAGCTCTTCCAAACTCTTCGCAAGTGTCGAAACTCTTTTCAATCACTTCTCTCTTATCCGGTAATTCACCCTCTCTCTCTCTCTCTCAGTCATGCATATAACTGTGAAGATATGCTTGTTTTATCATGAGGTTTTCGCATTTGTACTTGTTTGAATAACCTATATTAAAGGACACGAGAAGCTAAGTGGACCTTGTGTTTTAGGATTCTTATAATTAGAATGAGGTTCGTCCTTAATGTGGATAGTTGTCTTAAGGAAGACAATGACCATGTTCATTCTTACTCTTAGGGAGGATTCTACTACATGGAATGCTGTTCGCTTTACCCTTTCTTGTGAACTTCAGTGTAGGATCAGAGAAGATGGAGAATAAGCTTCTCGGAATGGGGGAAAATGTAATTGATTAACCGGAAGATTATTCAGAATATTGTATCGGTTTTACCTAGTGTGGAACTAATTACAGTTGGACTCAACTAATTTGTGCTGCTGGCAAAGATAAATACAACAGTCAACTACACTAGCTGAAATAGATATAGTTGGCTGTCAATACACTTGAGTCAACCCCTCCCAAGTTGGAGCCATAAGAAGACCCAACTTGGAATGCTGCTGTGTGTCTAGGGCTTTGGTAAATATATCAGCAATTTACTGATAAGAAGCGATGTAAGAAGTCTGTAAAAACACCTCCTGTATCTTAGTACATGTAAAGTGGTAGTCGATGGCAAAGTTTTTGGTGTGCTTCACGATAATATGGGTTGAAAATGCTGTTGTCGAAAAAATATTCATTGGTGCATCTCCATTGCTTTCTTTTCAGTATCAGTGACTGGAAGCCCCGCTGCTTTTTTGGATTTTAGGGAGGATAGAGACAAAAAACTGTCATTTCATTTCTAGTTCATCTGGTGTTGGCGGGGTAAGCGGGTTGAGAAACAGGTTTGTCTTAGAGTGTTTGCTTACTTGGTTTAGGGTGGAGAATAGACAGATTCTTCATTGTGCATGCCATCTAGTATCATTAATGGTAAAAGGCTAAATGTTCTATCTACAATATATTCTATTGTGGTTTGATGCAACCTTGGTCATGGGGGTAAATCTTGGTCCACCATTTGGGACTAACCATAAAATTGTAGAGTTTAGAAGGTTGTGGTGGAGATAATTTAAGAAGCGGTATGGTGGAAGAGGAGTTGTTTCTCTAAAATGGCTGGCTTACTCTTTCTAGTACCATCTGAAGTTTACCTATCTACTAGGTATCGCTATTTTCTTTTGGATAAGGATATCACTATTTTCAATACTTGCACATCTATTGCAAATCAATGTGAACTCATTTAGTGGAGGTTCTTATAGAGAAGTAAGGTTAACCAATTCAGCTATGAGTTGGTGGATTGTCAAAGGAGAAAAAAAAAATGTTGGTGAATTGAGGTGTTGTCATTCAGCCATGACATGCAGCATGATTGGGTATTTTGTCATTATTCTAATTCAAAGAAGATTACCTCCTAGGGTCTCTAGAGTCAAGACTTCAAAAGAGGAAAGAGAAGGAAAAATTTTGGCCAAAGGGACAATGTCTGTTGCTTCTCTTGAAAAATCAAGAGCAATCACATGAGCGGGGTCCTTGCCTTTTTCCAAGAGCTGTTACATGGGTCTTGAGAAGCCAGATCGGTCAGCTTTACCCTCCTTATTGGTCACAAAACCAAGTCAATCTGCTTAGATGAAGAACACGCTTATTATAGCTAGATGGAGGCTGAGGATGCCTGAGAAACCTTCTTGAGCACCATTTATGAGGAACCATAACCAAAGAACCAGAATTGAGCCTTAGCGAAAACTATGAACCTAAGCAGGTTCTTAAGCAAATGTAAAAGGGAGAAGAAGAGCTTTCAACTAGTTAAGTAGAAAGTTGCAGAAGTTGAAGGCCACTCTCTTTCTAATAGTGGCTAAAAAGAATAGAAAACAAATCCTAGAAGAAGAGAAAAGCTAGAAGAGGGGGAAAAAAGGAACTATTAGGTTGGAAAAAAGAAAGAACATCAAGAAAGATTTGATTTTGGAGAAAGGAAAAGGTAAGGTAGGTTTGGGAAGGGGAAGTGGAGAGTCTGTCAGAGGGAAAGCCCTCCATTGTTGAGGAAGGGAGAGGGTTTTGGGGTTGGGGGGTGTGGTAAGGATGTGGATGGGTAAGGGAAGGAAAATGAAAAAAGGGATTTCAAAAACAGGGAAAACCATTGAGAGGACTTTTAGAGAGAGTTTAAGGATAGATTTATTGTGAATATTGCATTTTCTCAGCATCTCTTTACTTTCACTTTGATAAGCTGCTCTATAATTATGTACACCGGGCTAATCTATGTTATGAACCAAGTGTAGAATCTAGTCACGGATGAAATATGTAAAAAAAAAGGGGGTAGGCTTGTCGGAGAAAAACTACCGATCTATAATTTCAAGGGCTTGTTAGAAAGAATGCTCCGATCTCATCGATATTAACAACTACTAATTTAGACTAATTTGGGATGATACTTTTTGCTTGTTTTTTGCTGTGATGAAATCGCTTATACAAGCTTTTTAGCCTTAATTCTCTATATAATGATATACCTAACAAGATCTTTTAAACAAGATCATTAAAAGATGCATGAATTGAGATAGATGGTAAGATAATCCTTGTTATATTTTTCTAGCATAGATTTTCCTAACTTTGCTCACTTTTTGGACAATGAGCTTGTCCTCAAGCTTGAAGAGTCTCAATCTTTGCCAATTTGGAGGTTACTTTTGGGGGTATGGCTCACCAGGAGGTCATATGCGCGAGTTGGGTGGTTGATCAACAGGTGGTGTGCTGGAGAAGGCTACATCGTGAAACATGGCAGAATTTAATGCTTGTTAAGCCTGCGTTAGATTGGGCACCTGGGGTGGTGTGACCATTTGGCTGGGTGTTGGTTTTTTGGCAAGCTTTCTTCTGGAGATTGCTTGTGCTTGGGGTTGTAGATTCAGGCTGCACTTGTGTTTGGATTGTGTGAGTTTTGATAGTGTGTCAGGTTGCAGCAAAATAAGCACTTGTTGGGTGGTTGGCTTGAGGTGGCATGGTGGTGTAGAGGCATCAGATTGTTGGAGTTTTCTTCCCAACTGACACTGCTTTGCTTGCGTGCACAACCTAAAACCCCTGATGGGATTTTCAAACTTGCTTGGTCACTTCAACTGGTTGGGTGACTAGGGCTGCCTCTTGGTTTTGACTTTCTTATAGTATTGCTTTGTATTGTTGGAGAAATGCAGCCAATAGTTGCAAGGAATCATCAATGATAGTTTTGGCTTTGCTACAAAGTTGTTATATGCCTAGCTAATAAATCTAGTCACAAATGAAATATGTAGAAGAAAGGGTTGATGGAGTGTTGGAGAGGGTGCACTGATCTCTAATTTTGAGGGATATCCTCTGATCCCATGAATGCTATGCACAACTTATTAGTCTACTCTGGGAGATAATACTTTCTACTTGTTTATTTGTGTTATGGAATCACTCATTTGTACTAGCCTTTTCACCCCTAACTTTCCTGAAATAAAAGATAACTATAAAACTGACAATATCTTCTAAAAAGATGCATGAATCAAGACAAATTGCAGTATAAATCATTTTTTCCCGCTAACATGTATATTAAATAGCAATGATTTATTAAAGAAATTATGCTATGAAACATCTTAATCTGGCAGCCCCCAAATGCGTCAGATCGGATGCAAGTTCAGGCAAAGGAGGTCAGACTTCCAGATTCACCTCCAATATCACTTGACGATCAAGACATGCAAATTGTAAGCTACTGCAGGCTTTTTTTCCCCCTCTTTTTTAATGTTAAATTCATTTTATCGTCTCTTTTGTTTTCCATTTTGTTCAATTCACTACAAGAATTGACCTGCAAACATGTACTAAAATATTGAACAAGCTATGTATATGTGATAATCTTTCAAGATTGGCTTATATTTTATTGAACATGCTAAACTAGGTAATGTGAAAACCTTTCAAGAGTGGCTTTTATTTCATATTGTGGTTCATCTTTGTATTCCCCTGTAATTTATTTGGGAGTTCCAGACGATGAAGGTGATCTCTGATGCCAAAATTTTGTAGCTACTTGTCATAGAAACTCACATGTTTTTTAAGAGTGAACAGTCTTTATGTGCATAATCTGCTTTTAGTTTCTGCAACCTAACTTTTTATTCTCCAAATAGATGTTTAACTGTGCATACTTTTTTTTCTCTATTCTGTGTCGTTTCTTTTCTTTTCTTTTCATTTTTTTTCTTTCTTTCTTTCTTTTTTTTGGGGGGGTAAAGGTCTCTATTCTGTGTTGATTTGACTTGCAATGAAATTGTAGGCTCTTAAACTGAGTGATGATCTCCATCTCAATGAAGTAGATTGTGTCCGGCTTCTTGTTTTGGCAAATCAAGAGGTAAAGTTCTTTTTATTATAGCTGTCCTAATTTTAAGTTTCATTTGCTATGTTTCCCAGAAAATAAAAAAGATGTGTTTGGTCATTGTTTGTGTTTATAAGTAGGCAGTGATATTTGTATTTTTTTTCCTTTTCCTCCACACTTATAAATTTTATTGCTAGTGGGGTCTAATGGGAAGAGAGCCACTAGAGATACTACGTCTTGCATCTGGTCTCTGGTATATGGAGAGAAGAGATCTGCTAACTGCTTTATACACACTGTTTCGGGTAGCAGCTCTCTATCCAATGCTTGCTTTGATTTTACTTCTTCATTTGTTCTGAAAAATAGGCTACATGACCTCTGCCCCCATTGCAGGCTGTTGTTCTTGATCAAGGACTTGAAGTAGATATTCAATCTGAGATCCAGAAATATCTGGAAGATATTATAACTGCTGGTTTAAGGCAAAGACTGATATCCATAATCAAGGTTCACATTTTTTTCACCATTAACATGATTTACCCTCTTATGTAAAAAATTGTGAGACTTCTATTCATTCATAGCATTCCCTGTAAAAGTTGGAATATAGCAGACTTCACTGTCATTTTTCTGCAGGCTGTCTGCTACTATACATCTCTTAGAACTTGTAATCACAGAAAGCTTGATACTTGGTATTTGATTTATATGTTTTGCCACATTATTGAACTCCTTTTAACATATTTTCATGATGTTCTGCTCATAGGAACTCCGTCGAGAGGAACCGGCTGGCTTGGGTGGGCCCCGTTGTGAACGTTATCTTCTAGACTCTAGGGGGGCTCTTGTTGAACAGCGAGCTGTGGTTTGCCGAGAAAGACTTATTCTGGGACATTGTCTCCTTCTCTCTGTTCTTGTTGTCCGAACAAGTAAGACATATAGCAATTTTGTAGATGAGATTATCTAATGTGAATCTGACTGATTCTATACATCTTCGAATCTTGTAAATTTTTTTTTTGCTACATTTGTATGGTATGTTCTCATTTGTCTGGGTTTTAAGATACAATCAGAAGTTTAAAAAATCAAAAAGAGAGAAGAAATGAGAATTGATGCCTTGTTCATATTTTGATAATTGCTAGGACTGGTTATTGGGATCTCAATTTTAATGTAGATTGTATCCCTTATAGAGGTTGCAAGTGAAATTGGATGGGTTTGCCTGAACTATGGTGTGGAATTCTGCAATTATATGATTCCCATTGCAAGTTTACTATCTACACATTTGAGGCATTTCTGCCCTGCAGATACAGCTAGGAAAGTTTATTTTAATGTTGAGTGAATGCCTTTGGGTAGTTTTTTCTTTAGAGAGCCAACTGTTTGATTGTACACTTGCTAACACATGAAAAGAGATGAGAAAAGAATGTTTCCAAGTCCAGTAGAAATCCTTGCTAGGATGCTTGTTGGCATATATCTCCGTCTGCATTCTTATGCATTATGAGATTTGGTTTTGCATCCTTGTAGTTTATTGAATATTATCTTATGCCTTTTCATAATCTGAGTTTCTCATTTACTCTATCTATTTTGATTGACTGTTTTCTCGGTAATGAGGATATTATACTGTTTCTTGATACTATGTGTAAAGATTTTATGCAAAAGGCTCAAGTTTGCTTGCAATATCTGTAGGAGCTTTTGGATGTGTTTTCTTTAGATAATTGCAAGGAGCTTTTGATTGCTGGGATGGGATGGAAACATCAAATTGTTTCTTAGTGGTGATTGCTCTTTGCAGGTTCAAAGGATGTCAAGGATATCTTTGTGAGTTTGAAGGATAGTGCCACCGAAGTTAATGAAAGCAATGACACCACTAAACAGCAAGTATATGAGATTCCCTTGACATCATTATAGTATTAAAAATGATCTAATGATTTTTATCAGCTGTATGCCTTATCTAATTATGTTAGTTTGCTTTGTTTGCAGATAGCCTTTAGCCTTCTTTTTGCCATTGTAATTGCTTTAATATCAGACGGTTTGAGTGCAGTACCTGATAAAGGCTCTGTCTTGTCCCATGATGCTTCCTTTAGAAGTGAATTCCATCAAATTGTAAGAACAATCTTCTATATAAATTTGCATGTTATTAATAAAATGTTTGTTTGTAATCCATCTTTCAATAAATTTTCTAGGTTATGGCTTCTGGAAATGACCCTAATATTGAGACATTTGTTGACGGTGTGAGACTTGCTTGGGCTGTCCATTTGATGTTAATTCAAGATGCTATTACTCCTGGAGAGGCTCTTGCAAATTCTTCATCAAGTGATTTGAATAAGCTCCACTCTTGCTTAGAAATACTTTTCTCAAACAATGTTTTCCAGTCCTTACTGGACAAAGTTCTGAGAACTGCAGCCTATCAGGTTTGTTTCTTTCTTAATGCTGATTTTATTTATTTATTTATTCATTTTCATTTCTCTCAATTGCTTTATGTATAGAATGAGGATGAAGATATGATCTACATGTACAATGCTTACTTACACAAACTGATAAGTTGCTTTCTCTCAAACCCGCTTGCCCGAGACAAGGTCAGTGATGTGCTTTATGTTATCTTAGTTGTTTTTGATCAATTTTCTTGCACATCATTTATTGGTAATACTTTTCGCAGGTCAAAGAATCAAAGGACAAGGCAATGAGCATGCTCACTCCTTATCGCGTGGCTGGATCACATTGATTATTTCCAGGATGGCAACTTAAGTTCTCAACAAGCTATTGAAGCTGGTCCAATTCCATTCATTTCCCTTTTGGAATTTGTCAGTGAAATCTATGAGGTTAGCTTGAAAGATTAGCAGACAAATGGGTTGCTGAGGAACATTACTATTTTTTTTTTAAATTTTTTTACTGATTATTGAGTTAATATTAATCACATATTTTTCTACTTGATGGTGTCAACATGTCTGTTATAAGGTGGGATATCTTAACTGGTTACCTAGAGGAAATAAAGATGGGATCTTTAAATTTCATGTAGCTCTAGTCAGCATAGCCCTCTTTTGCAGGATAGGAGATTTTGCTTGTATCCTTATCTCAATATGATGTTTGGTTAATGGAAGGTGTAATGAATAGAAATTAAGAGAGTTTTATCCACTCATCAATTCAATTGTATACATGTTTATATATATGTACATAACCTAAACTGTAAATAAGGAAAGAGAATAATTTTACAAAAGAAGGAAAGAAATAATATAAATTATTTCTAATATCTATATTCTTATTTTATAACACTCTCTCTTAAGTTGGAGTATAGATGTTGATCATGCCTAGTTTGCCACAAAGATAATTAACTTGAGGTCCATGTAGAGCCTTTGTGAAGAGATCTCCTAATTGTTCCTCAGTTTTTACATATCCTGTAGAGATCAAATTTTGTTGTAACTTATCTTGAATAAAGTGACAATCAATTTCAATGTATTTAGTTCACTTATGGAATACATGATTAGATGCAATATGAAATGCAGCTTGGTTATCACATCACAACTTTGTTGGCATTGAAACCTTAAGCCTAATCTCAGTTTGTAATTGATGCATATATAACACTTCACAAGTAGATTGAGCTATGGCTTTGTATTCTGATTCTGCGCTTGATCTAATCATATCATCTTGTTTCTTGCTCTTCCATGAAATTAGATTTCCACCAAAGAAAATGCAATAATCAGTAATAGATTTCTTATTAGTTTTAGATCTTGCCCAATTAGCATCAAAAGCATTTTATGTTAGAGTGACAATGATTTTTATACATTATATCTCATCCAGGAGCACTCTTCAAATAACATAAAATTTGTTCCAATGCAGCTCAGTGATGAATTGTTGGGGAAGACATACTGACTCACATTACTAACAAAATATGCAATATCAGGACAAATTACTATAAGATAGTTTAACTTTTCCTCTAATCCTTCATACCTCTTAGGATTATCTAATAACTCTCCATCTTTGGTTGAGTTGTAAATTAGGTGGCAATGGAGTACTGCAAGGTTTTGCACCTAACTTTCTTGTCTCTGTTAACAAGTCAAGCACATATTTTTTTGAGATAGAAAAATGCCTTTCTTGCTCCTCATCACCTCAACTCCTAAAAAATATTTCAAAGACCCCAAATCCTTAGTGTGGAACTGGTTTTGAAGAAAGGTTTTCAAAGAAAATAATCCTACATCATCACTTCCGATAATAATGATATCATCCATGTATATAATAAGAAGGATAATGCCATATGAAGAGAGTCTATGAAACACCGAATGATTAGATTTACTCTTGGTCATTCCAAACCCTTCAACCGCCTTACCAAATTTGCTAAATCAAGCTTGAGGACTCTGCGTCAAACCATATAGTGATTTTTGAAGATGACAAACTTTCCCATTCTCCCCTTGAGCAATAAAGCTAGGTGATTGCTCCATATAGACTTCTTCTTGTAGATCAACATATAAGAAGGCATTTTTTATATTTAGTTGATACAAAGGCCAATCATGAGTAGCTACCATGGACATGAATAAATGGACATATGTTAATTTAGCCACAAGAGAGAAGGTATCGGAATAATTTACACCTTAGGTTTGGGCATAATCCTTAGTAATAAGATGGGCTTTAATTCGAGTAGTAGATCCATCGGGATTGACTTTAACTACAAACACCCATTAACATCCGATAGCCTTTTGTTTTTACAGGTAAACAAACCAAATCCCAAGTATCATTAGCATCTAAAGCATTCATCTCCTCTATCATTGCCATATGCCAGCTAGGATGAGATAAGGCCTCATGAATACTTTTAGCAAGAGAGGCAACAAATGAACATGAATAAGATGATTAGTGATCATATGACGCAAATGATGAAATAGGGTAAGTGCATTGTTGTTTACCTTTGCGAAGAGCAATTGAGAGATCAAGATCATTATTTATTGGATTAGATGCCGAAGAAGAGATTGGAGCTAGGCATGTGATAGAAGGATTCCGATGTCTGGTATACACATGATAAATTGGTGGATGAGACAATGGTTTTGCAGATTCAACATGCGGTGATTGATAGGTAATGTGATAAACTAATAAATCATCATTCTCTCCCTTACAATCGGTAGGTTCAGATGAAGTAAGAAAGAAAGGACAATGTTCCATAAAAGTAACATTAGTGGATACAAGATATTTGTTAAGACTAGGATAATAATACAAATAACCTTTTTGTAAATGGGAGTAACCTAAGAAAACACATTTCATCAACTTAGGATCAAGTTTGGTGAGATGAGGATAGACATCTTGAACAAAACGTATACTACCAAATATACGAGGCTTGATAGGAAATAATGATTTAGTGGGAAAAAGAATAGGAACCTCACCTTTAAGAATCGATGATGGCATACGGTTAATTAAGAAGCATGCTGTGGACACTGCTTTGGTCCCAAAGTATTTAGGAACATGTATTTGAAATAATAGTGCTCTAGCTGTCTCAAGAAGATGTCTATTTTTTCTTTCAGCCATACCATTTTGGGATGGTGTATCAACACATGAAAATTGATGAATAATGCCATGTTTAGTCAATATATAAGTATTAAATATATCAGATAAATATTCTTTGGTATTATCACTTCTCAAAATTAGTATAGAAGTATTCAATGGAGTTCGAATTTCAGCATAAAAGGCAATAAAATGGGAAAATAACTAAGAACGGTTTTTCATTAAATAAAGCAAAGTCATTCGAGGAAAATCATCAACAAAAGTAACAAAATAACGAAATCAAATTTCGGAAGTAATTGGACAAGGATCCCAAACATCTGAATGCACTAACTTAAAAGGAGCACTAGCTCTTTTGTTAACATGAGGAGCATACGACTGATGATGGTGTTTAGCAAATTGATATGATTCATAATTTAAAGATGACACACTCTGAAACTGAGGACACAATTTCTTTAATGCAGAGAGAGAAGGATGGTCCCATTGGCAATGAGCTTCAAAAGGTGTTAAGACACTTGAGCAAGGAGTGGGTTGAGAGACATTCGCTTGTGTATCCAGAACATAGAGACCTCCTGATACATGTCTTTTGTCAATAATCTTTTTCATCAAAAGATGAAGAATTCAGGAGGAAAGAGATTAGTTTTTTATTCCTCTTCTTCTTGATCTTTTTACATAGACATAGTGTATATATACACTTACAAGAATGCTATATTAGGAAAGAAAATAAAATCTCCTATCTAATATTTAATTCTGTAATAAAATCTCCTAGCTAGCACAATAAAATTACATATATGTTAACACTCCCCCTCAAGTTGAAGCATAGATATCACACATGCCCAACTTGCAAACTAAGGTATGATAGGTCCTGTGACACAACCCTTTAGTAAATACATCAGCCAGTTGCTTATCAGATGTCACATGATGTAAGCTCAAGATGCCCTCAGTCAATTTCTCTTTGATGAAGTGTCGATCAATCTCTATATGCTTGGTTCGATCATGTTGAACTGGATTTTGTGCTATACTGATAGCAGCTTTATTGTTACAATACAAGGATGGTGCTTCTTTATCTGACAGATTTAATTCTTCCAATATCTTCTGTAACCACAAAAGCTCACAAACCCCTTGAGCCATAGCTCTGTATTCTGCTTCAGCACTTGATCGAGCAACTACACTTTGTTTCTTGCTCTTCCATGTTACAAGGTTCCTTCCTACAAGTGTGCAATAACCAGTGGTGGACCTTCTATCACTTAGAGATCCAGCCCAATCTGCATCTGTAAAGCATTCTATCTAAAGGTGGCCATGCTTGGCGAACAACAGTCCTTTTCCAGGAGCAGACTTCAGATATCTCAAGATGCGATATACTGCTTGCATGTGTGATTCTCGTGGATCATGCATAAACTGACTCACTAGACTGACTACATATGCAATGTCCGGTCTAGTGTGCGAGAGATATATCAGTCTTCCTACTAATCTCTGGTATCTCCCTAAATCAACTGAATCACCAACTCTAGCCTGCAGCTTGTGGTTGTTTTCAATGGGAGATTCTGCTGGTTTACACCCCATCATGCCAGTTTCTTCCAAGAGATCCAGAATATATTTTCTCTGAGAAATGAAGATACCTTTCTTTGATCTAGCAACTTCAATTCCTAGGAAATATTGCAGTTTCCCTAGATCCTTGATTTCAAATTCCTGAGCCAAAAGTTTCTTCAATCGAGCCATCTCCTCTTTATCATCTCCTGTCATCACTATATCATCAACATAAACTATGAGAATAGTAACTTTACCCTCATTATGTTTAATAAATAGTGTATGATCCGCATTACTCTGTTGATAGCCAAAGGAGATCATGGCTTTACCGAACCTATCGAACCATGCTCTGGGAGATTGCTTTAATCTATACAAGGCCTTTTTCAGTCTGCATACTTTCCCATGTGTTGTTTCATTATCAAATCCAGGAGGGATCTTCATAAACACTTCTTCTTCTAAATCTCCATGTAGAAAGGCATTTTTAACATCAAATTGCTGTAAGTCCCAGTCAAGGTTGGCTGCACATGATAACAGGATTCTGATTGTGTTCATTTTAGCTACTGGAGCAAAAGTCTCTTGGTAGTCCACTCCATAGGTTTGAGTGAATCCTTTAGCTACCAATCTTGCTTTGAACCTGTCAATTGATCCATCAGCTCTGTGTTTTATGGTGAACACCCATTTACAGCCTACTAGTTTCTTTCCAGGTGGAGAGGCGACAAGCTCCCAAGTCTCATTCTTAGTCAAGGCTTTCATTTCTTCAATCATTGCTCTCTTCCATTGTGGATCGTTGAGTGCTTCCTTCCAATCCTGTGGAATAGACACAGACGAAATGGACAAGGAAAAAGCTCTATAGGAGGGAGACAAAGAATCATAGGAAACAAAATTAGAAATGGGATGTTTAGTATAGGCCCTGACACCTTTCCTTTGAGAAATAGGTTTATCTAAATCATCAAAAGGTAACTCACCAGAAGAGGAGGATTCTTGGCAGCAGAGAGTAGGTTGCACAATGGCTTCTTCTGTCTTGTCTTTGTCTCTCCTCGAGTACCTCTTCAAATCAGGTTTGTCTAAACACCCAATTTTCTCCCCCTGGATAATAGTCTCCTTCTGACCATCATTTTCTCTTGGGTTAAGATCAGTAAGAGTCATAGAACTAGGTATCATCTCTTCCTTTGCATTATTCTCCCCCTGAAGAGATGACTGGGTTGGACTGAAGTAAGGTTCAGTCTCTTTGAAAGTAACATCCATGCTTACAAAATACTTCCGAGATTGAGGGTGATAGCATCTGTAACCCTTTTGTGTTGGCGAATACCCAATAAACACACACCTAAGGGCTCGTTGATCTAGTTTTCTAGCATCCTTAATATGAACAAAACAAACGCATCCAAATACCTTTGGAGGAACAGTGTACGTATTTTGTCCTTTTAAGGTTTCTAAAGGACTCCGATAGTCAAGAGCCCTAAGAGGCATTCGGTTGATAAGATATTCAGCAATTAGAATTGCATCCCCCCAGTAAGGCTTAGGAAGATTCATGGTAAACATAAGTGACCTAGCAACTTCCAAAAGATGCCTATTCTTCCTTTCAGCTACCCCATTCTGTGCACTTGTATATGGACAACTAGTCTGATGAATTATCTCATGCGACTCCAAATAAGAACCAAATCTGCTATTGATGTATTCAGTGCCATTATCAGTCCTAAGAATCTTTATTTTAGCATTAAATTGAGTGCAAACCATCTTATGAAAAGACTGAAAACAGGAAAACACATCACTTTTAGCCTTAAGTAGATATACCCAAGTCATCCTGGTGCAGCAATCAATAAAAGTGACAAACCATCGACTACCATATAAAGAAGTAGTCTGAGTAGGGCCCCAAACATCAGAGTGAATAGTCATAAAAGGAGACTTGCTTTTATTATTACTCAAAGGATAAGAGTTTCGAGAATGTTTTGCATATTCGCAAGCATCACAAAATAAAGAATCAGACTGAGTCTTTGAAAACAAACTAGGAAATAATTTGCATAACACTAAAAAAGAGGGATGGCCCAAATGCCTGTGCCATTGCAATATTTCTTGATTAACATCCTTATTTCCCCCAAAAAAAGGCCTGTTGAAGACTAGAACCTTGACCCCCATCCAACAGATATAAGCCATCGTGCAATCTACCACTGCCAATCCTCTTCCCTGTTTGAAGATCCTGAAAGACACAATGATAAGGGAAAAACTCAATTTTACAGTTGAGATTTTTTGTAAGTGCACTGACAGATAAGAGATTGACAGGAAATTGAGGGACATGAAGCACAGAGGATAGTTCGATATGAGGAGTACAAAAAACAGAACCTGTTCTAGATACTGGGGTGAAAGAACCATCGGCAATTCGGACATTATCTCTTTTTAAACACGGTGAGTATTCAACAAGATTTTTTGAGGAGCCCGTCATGTGTCTATTCACACCAGAATCAATAATCCAACAATTAGTATCAAGGGTAGCAGAAAAAGCATTTCCTGACTGCACAAAATTGGATTTGCTATTGGAAGAAGATTCTTGATGAGACAAAAGACGCTTGAGATGCTGAATCTCATTAGGAGAGAAAAAACCAGAGTGAGTCATCTCAGGAGTAGACTCCATAGCTTCAGACAAATTGGCCCGAGTAGAGTTAACGCGTTTACCTCCACAACCTCTTATTGGACGTCCATGTAGCTTCCAGCAAGTCTCTTTAGTATGTCATGGTTTCCCACAATAATCACATCGTAAATGATCTTTATGAGAACTATGTGCTTTCAGCTGCTCAGATGAATCACTAGCAGCTACCAAACCAGACTTTTCAACCTGCGGGATATAGAGCATGGCACTGCGCCTACTTTCTTCCTGTTGAACATAGGAATATGCCTCCTCAAGAGAAGGAAAAGGTGTCTTACCGAGAACATGAACTCTGATCTGATCAAATTCATTGTTTAACCTAGCCAAAAAATCATACACCATTTCTTTAGCAAGTAATTTCTGGAACTTTACTGCATCTCCGGTACAATCTGCCTGAAAATCTTGATAATAGTCAAGTTCTTGCCACAAACCATTCAACTCAGAAAAATAATGGGAAATTGTCATTTCTCCTTGCTTCAACCCATGGACCTTGTTCCGAATCTCATAAATCTGAGCATCATTTTCCACCCGTGAATAGGTGAGGGTTACAGCATTCCATATCTTTGCTGCTGTGTCAAGCAATAAGTATGTTCTTGAATTACCCAAAAAATAAGTATGTTCTTGAAATATGGGGCTGCATGGAATTGATAAGCCAGGCCATTACCAAGGAATTTTTAGAATCCCATTGATGGAATAATGGATCGGTTGCTACTAGTTTGACTTTAACACTGGTAATATAATCCTGCATTCCCCTAGCTTTGATAAACAATAAACAAGACCGTGACCAAGCAAGGTAATTGTTCCCATCAAGCTTGACAGGGCTGATTTGCAGTGACGGATTATCAGTACTAATTCTAGCAATTCTCTTATCAGTTTCCATAATGCAAACAGTTAACCCAAGCAATTAAGACAACAGACTTAAATAGCCTCGAAGGAAGAGCAAACAGAATAGTTCGTAAACTTTCAAACCCGTACCCGTATACAAACTGTCAAACCCGTATGAATACACACAGGGAAGTAATGAGCGCAACCTAAAGCAAAAAAACACCTGGACGCAACCTAAAAAGAAACGAAATCACCTGGAAAACAGTTGGAGGGCGTCGGAAAAAGAAGGGCGAGCAAGACAGCGGAAAGCCTATGAAAAACGGTGGTCGGAACAGTTCCCACGCGCTGACGGCCGGCGAAGCTTCAGGTGGCGTGTGTGAGTCACACGCGTGGTTTCCGGTGGTCGGAGAAGAAAGGGTCGGTCGGAAAAGGGTGGCGCTCCTCTTGGGATAGGTGGTGTCGACTACCTTCGAAGAAAAAAACCTCTTGTACGGCGTTTTAGGGTTTCAAAAATAAACTGTGCCAGAAAATAGAAGAAATTTTTTTTTTTTTTTGACCTAAAAAGTGGTTTTATGCTTCGATACCGTGAAGAATTTAGGAGGAAAGAGATTAGTTTTTTATTCCTCTTCTTCTTGATCTTTTTACATAGACATAGTGTATATATACACTTACAAGAATGCTATATTAGGAAAGAAAATAAAATCTCCTATCTAATATTTAATTCTGTAATAAAATCTCCTAGTTAGCACAATAATATTACATATATGTTAACAAAAGATCCTAAAATAGACAATAATCTGGAAAGAATGTGACAACAATTTAGAGCACGTGTAAATTTGCTTACAGACATTAAATTAAAAGAGAAATCTGGTATACTTAAAATAGATGATAAAGAAAGTAATGGAGTAGGTTGAACATTGCTAGACCTCAGAACTAATGATGTAGAATCATTAGCTAAAGTGACTAGGGAAGAAGAGGTGTGTGGTTTAAAGGTGTTAAAAAAATTGGGATTACCTGTCATATGATCTTCTTTGGAGGAGTAGAAGTCCTATAGGACTTTCTATTGTTTGAATGCCTTGGAAGAGAGTTCATTAATGCAAAAGTCTAGAGTTAGTTGGCTTAAGCTTGTGGATAGAAACCATTCCTATTTCTTCTTCTTTGTCAAGCAATGCGACCATAGGAACTCAAAGTGTATCCTAAATCACTTCCTTACTTTCTTGCAACAACCCCCCTTTGTTTGTTCTATACCCAAAAAAACCCTCCTGGGTTGTTGGGGATGAAGCTATTGAAGAGCCTTGGACTTGAGATTGGACACAGTTTAGAGGGATTGTTTGACAGAGATTTTCAAGGAGGAGATTAAAGAGGCCTTCTTTAATTTGGCCACTCACAAAGCTCCTTGACCCAATAATTTGAATGTGTTTTTTATTTTCGAAAAGAATTGGGACATTATAGGGTAGGATGTTGTAGCAGCCATTGAAGACTTTCACTTTGAGTCAGCTCCTTAAACAAGTGAACTGCACAACCCTCACCTTAGTACCAAAGGTGGTGAACCCTATATCTTTGAATGATTTTAGACCCATCTCTTGCTGTAATACTAACTCTAAGTGCATCTCTAGAATCATGGCAAATTGATTGTGTGAATTGTTACCTTTTTTAGCAGGGAAGGGACAAGCAGCCTTTGTAAGGGCTAGGTGCATTTTTAATAAGATGTTGGTTACATAAGAGCTTATGAGAAATTATCACAAGCAAGGCAAGGCCAAGAGTTTTGTTCTTAAAGTAGACACCTGTGAAGTTTATGATACAGTTGATTGTGGTTTCATTAAGGACACCCTAGAAGCTATGAATTTTTCACCCACTTGTATAGGGTGGGTCTCTCAATGTATTAATTCTCTTTAAGCGTTAATGGGGAATTAGTTGGCTTCTTCATGAATTTAAGGGACATTTTCCAAGGGAACCCTTTGTTCTCATTGCTGCTCTTGTTAGTTATATAAGGTTTTTCCTCTTTTAATGCGTGGAAAATCCAACCTAAAGACCTTCAAGTTCCATTGTAGATGTAAAGGGGAAAGGTTTTCTTGGGTTGTTTTGCAGATGATCTCATAATTTTTTTAGGTGCTAATTGTGATTGTTAAAGTAAAATGAAAAGTATGCTTTTTTTTTTTAAATAATTATCCAATACTTTTTTTTTTTGGCCAATGAACTCTCTGGTAGTTTGTATCTGCATGTCACATCAGTCTGGCCTGCATTTTTCTTAGGCCTCATGGCTTGGGCTATTTTTAGGGCAAGTGCCTTAACTATGCCTTTTTGCCTTTGACTACCTTGCATCAACTGGGAGAATGAATGTCTGCAAAGCATTCTTTAGACAAAATTCTCAGCCATAGATTTTTTTTTTCTTTTTCATAGAAGGGGGAAAAAAGGATAAAACTTGAGTACAAAAGTTTCATTTGCTTGTTTATGTTTCGTTTAGCTTTTTATGATTTGGTTGCAGCATTCAAAACGGTTGCTTTCATTTTGCATTTACCTGGGGAAAGCTCATTGTTTATAATGGTTTTGCAATAAATTCTATGGTGTGCTGACCTGACACCTCAATTCTGTACCAGAAGGAGCCAGAGCTATTGTCTGGCAATGATGTTGTGTGGACATTTGTAAACTTTGCTGGGGAGGACCACACTAATATCCAGACTCTTGTTGCTTTCTTGAAAATGTTGAGTACTTTGGTATGTAGCAATTTCTTTTTAGCTGCAACACCTATGTACTTGAAATTGTTTTCTTTTCTTTTAATTTTATTTTTTTGGATAGGCTACTTGACATTGTTAAAACTGTATATGTAGGCAATATTTTCTTCCTTTGACTGGAGAAGTAGGTTATTAGTCTTGTGGTTGAGACAATATTAAGTGGGAGTAGTTTTATAAGGAGCTGTTTTTTTCAGGCTTCTAGTCAGGAAGGGGCTTCAAAAGTATTTGAGCTACTACAGGGTAAAGCATTCCGGTCCGTTGGGTGGAGCACCTTATTTGATTGTTTGTCAATCTATGCTGAGAAATTCAAGCAGTCTCTACAAACTACTGGGGCAATGTTGCCAGAATTTCAGGAGGGGGATGCAAAAGCACTTGTTGCATATCTGAATGTTCTCCAAAAGGTTGGTTAATCCTTCGTATTATGTTCATTTCCTCCAGAATGATTGCGGTGACTATTCTGCTTTTGGGGGATTTCTGAAGAAAGAACTCATTGGTGAGGGATCTTATTTGAATGTTATTAGAGCTATGATACAGTTCATTAGAGCAAATGCTGCTTGAAATGATATATTTCTTGTTTTCTCTACTCATTTTGATGTGAGAAGAGTTACATGATCAAGATTCATATAGGAGTGCCTTAAGGCCAAAAATGGGAAGAATTTTCACTTGTGCTACATGTAATTCAGTATTTTTTCTATCTATTCCATGCTGATACATGTCAGAAACCATAGTAAGCCAACTTAAGATGTAGAATTGTCATAGCCCAGAATACTGTTGGCTAAATTCCAAGTTCATGCGAAGTATAGTAGGTCAAGGAAGAGAGAGCTAAATGCCAATAAGCTATCACTTGGGAGCTAGATTTAGCAATGAGCGAAGTCCACATGTTTCAAATGAAAGTAGCTTGAAGGGCATGCGGATCTTCTTGAGAGGAGTAGGCAGACGTGAAGTGTGAGTCCCATCCTGAAAGTTGCGAAGTTAACAGGTGGGGAAGATTGTCCCATGTCCTCACACATTAGCCAAATGAAGTGTCTGATGAGTTGATGCTTGTTAGTTGAATTAGGATATTATGGGATTCTTTCTAGTGGGATTTCTCTTAAATCCACAGCTCTGGGCAATGACCCAATATAAGATAAAGAATATGATAGATTTTAAGGGTCAGTTTGTATTATCTTAGCTGTATCTTATAGTGTTTACTTATATCTTATTTGTGTTAGGACCGGTTGTTATTTATGTCTTGTAAAAATACGGTATTTGTGAAAGTTTCTGATGACTTATTTGCGCCTTTTTGTGTTTTATCCCTATAATGGATCTTATGTGTGCCTTATCTATGTTTTGTGTTGACACACAAGAAGTTTTAGGCTGGACAGCTTGATAGAGACTAAGATTAATTTTAGCAAAACAATGTAGCTAGAGTCGCTACTCACACAGAACACACGAGATACACTCAAGAACAGATCAACAATATAGAAAAGCAAATACCTGAGCTCCTTGCTCAGCAAAGGTTCCTCTCTAAGGTTCCCCTTCTCACCCAAAAACTCTCTAAAACTGCATGATGCCCTTTTGCTCTGCCTTCCTTCTGTTTTATTCTCCCTTCTCCTTCCCTCCACGCGGGCTTGTGGTCCCTCTTTTTTGTTGTAATTCTGTTATATCTTGCCTCTCACTTTCCACGTCATTCTCTTCTTCTCTCTCCCACGCCACTATCCATGTGAGACTCCACGTCACCATTTCCTATCCCTTATGCTTGCTGTTTCTGCCCTCTTCTTTATTTATACTCTATACTATATGCTGTACCGTATACTATATACTATATAGTATTATTAAAATCATTGCCTTACTAATTTTTTCTTTTTCTTTGATACACTTGGATAGGTGTATCAGGTATATTCTTTGGTCTCATATCACAGCTTGATAGAATTAATGCTCCCTTTGATGGGTAATTATTGCTGCAATCATAGATGCATTTCATAAAAAGAAATTTCTTAAAAGAGGTCAATAATGGCTGTTGTCTTGGCTGTGGATAGTGTCCAGTGTGTGGGTAAGTGGTGAATTGTCTATTGCTGATGAGCTTTCAATTCTAAGCCCCTCCTTTAACCTGACACCAGCAAGTTTCCTTGATGGTATCAAGGTTTCTTGGCATGTCTGTTGAAAAGGCATTTCTGGAGTCTCACATGAAGAAGAAAAAGAGTAGACGTCGGACTAAGTCCAGAGTGTAGGCTGTTTATTTTCCTTTAGTTTCTGTATGTTTCTTTCACTTAGGAAGTCTTTACCTTCAATACATTTTTTTTTATGTTGGCTGTCATCCTTTGATGTGATTTTGTATTTTTTGTTTTCTGGGTATATTACCCCACTTATGTAAATTTCTTCTTTTAATTAAAAACAAAAAGAAAAAGAAGATGAAATTATTCAAAGAGGCCATTAATACAATAATCACTTTTGTCCCTAAGATCTGATCAGCAATCCCAGCACTATGGCCAACTTCCAACGTCCAACCAATCTTTTGCTGTAACAGTATTTACAAGTGTGTACCTATTATTTTAGCCCAAAGAATGTTGTGGCACTACAGTTTATTGGTTTAGAACAATTGCTGTTCATGGTTGGGAGAAGGATCAATGACAACATTTTGATAACTCAAGAACTTGGTAGAGATACCATCTAATGAGGGCTCTCAAAGACATGGTAAAGGTAGAATTCTGTACAGTGTATGACACAGTTGCATGTGACTTGATTGAAGAGGTTTTCAAGAAGTTTGGATCCCTAGATCCATAAATCAACCTCATGTTGAAGTGTGTGGGTTCACTTTGTGGGTTGTATGAACTTTGCCAAGGGATCCATAATTTCCATTTATCTTTGTTCTCTATATGAGGTAATTTTTAATATTCTTAAAAGAGAAAGAAAGGACTAGTAATCTTGAATGTCATTGGTGATGCAAGGAATCGCTCACATGCATTACATTCACAAACAATTGTCATGAGATTGAAGTTAGATTGTCCTTTTGTTAGAGAGAAGTTTCAACAGTGCTAATTTCTCCAAGCTATGTCAAAACTGATAAGCAACTTCAGAGATGTTTACGAAATCCTTGAATGTGGATTTAGGATGAGTGCTCTATGTAACAAGGTGGGCATGCATAATATTTATGATTTTGCTAAAGGGTGAGTAGAAGTATGGTCATAATATGGTGTCTTTAGTCTGACATCGGAGTATGCATCTCTTTTTGTATCAAACATATTATATATATTTAGATGCTTATGCTTATGGTTATGAGCAATACGTATTATTAGCAAACAAAATTCTTGTCTTTTCTAATTGCATATCATAATTGAGCCTAGATTGATCTTTTGGTCAACGCTTCCTCATGGTGGTAGGCTCTTCCCCATATACTAGACGGAATCTACCTATTGGTGCCTCTGAAAATGGAGACGTATACATAGAATCTACCCAATATAGCCTCATATAAAATTTTAATCAAATTCCTTAGACTAAATTGGTAAGGTTCCCTTAAGCTATATCTAGGCATGCTTTTATACAATAGATGGCTTTTCATTATAAGCTCCATATTTTAGACAGATTGATGACTTGGGGAATTGTGAGCTCTTGTGATTGCTATATTTTCCGATGAGAGCTAGAATCTCATTATTATTTCTTTAAATATTCCTTTTCTACCTATGCTTCTGTGCCACTAGCAAATGAGGTATGCTATCTTGTTGATTCTTTCCATTGAGATGTAATGGATTACTACCTACGCTTAACACTAGAATGACTAGAAGTATGAAGGAGTTCAAGTTTTTTATGGATGATTGAATTAGAGGACCTCAGGGGTGGAGGAAAGTTTTTTTCTTGGTCTAATAAATATTCTTGTAATCCTGTTTGGAGGAAATTGGATGGAATTATGGTGAACTGCCTAGGTTGGACTCTTGCTAGGGCCATGGCTCACTTTTTTCCTCTTTCTTTGATGATAAGGTACATCATGTTAATGTGGATTTCTCTGAAAAATCTAGGAAAGTCCCTTTCAATTTTTCGACCGTTAAGTGTGTTTTTCTTTGGGGAAAGTTCAGAAAATTCATTAATTGGACTGATAGGTGTGGTTTCCTCCAATGTAGTCAAGGTGCTTGCCCTTACACTTAAGCATGTGATGTGAGTTGAAGCTCAAGAATGTGCCTTGTGATGTGCTAGGCGAGGTGCGTTTACCAAGGTATGCGCCTTTTGTTGAAAAGCACAAAAAATTAAGGCGTTAGCATGTGCCTCAATAATAAACCCTGTCTTTTGTCTTTATGCCAACTTCAATACCAAATTCCCATGTTACCTACCCCATTGTCAGCCATTCCTTGTAAATTATTGTGTATTATGACTCATGTATTAACTCCAATTTCAAGTTTCCAACTTTCCATTTCACCATTCCTCATGACAAGCTCTTCCTTATAATCTTATTTGTGCTGGAGATTATAGTTAATTTATTTGTGGTTTAAATTGTATTATTAAAATTACATTGCTTATCTACCACTAAAGTTTCATTTGAATACATTACCCTTTGCTAATATCTATTAATAATATAAATTTCACATTGAATTTACAAGCTTAAACTTTTAGATTATATTGTTGTGATACTAATTTTAACATGGTATGGAAGCAGGTGGTCTTGGGTTCAAATCCCTGTCTTGTTATTCAATGCCTATCTAATTGAGTCATCCACTTAATGGGTATTAATTAAAGTCCTGAGTCACAATTGGGAGGAATTTAAAGTAATAAATATGAAATCTGCACTCAATCTACAAGCTTAAGCCTTTTTATAAGGTAGTTTTGGTGCTAAGTTAAACATTTAAATCATCATACTTGAAACTTGTGACTTTGCTATTGAAATTTTGTTTATATTCGAAGGATAAAAAATTTATTTAGTGAAGTATAATACATCTCAAATTATTTCATATTACATGTGTAGCACTAAAATTAGACATGAAAGGTAATACGATATAGCAAGTATTTCCAATCAAATTTATGCACATTCCAATTAACTTAATGGGTTGCACATCAATTTACTCATGCATGTACTTTTCTTTTTTTTGCCTCTCGCCTCAAGCAATATCAGGGCCGTGCACCTTGATCGCTTCTTTTGCCTTTGACTACACTTGTTTCCTCCCTTTAGTTGGAAAACCTTGGTAAGTGGAGCTTAGTGGTACTTTGATGCTCAACCTTGTGACTAAACTTAAGCTCTTGAAGAGAGAGTTGAAGAAGCTTAATGCCTAAAACTATTCCAATATTTTTAAAATAGTTTCTTGAGCCAGGGATCATCTACACTCGATCCTAAACAAAAATAAACCATGGTAATTCAAATCACCTTCACGAGGATGTCACATTCAAAGAGCACTACATGCTTAGAGGAGTTGAGGAGAGTTTGTATAGACAAAGATCAAGGGTTCAGTGGCTTAAGTTGGGGAGCCACAATATGGTTTAATTCCATAAATGCTTTAAGCAGTGTTTACAAGAAATAAAATTCATTTATAAACAAAGATGATCTATCTAAGGCTATTAGAGACGAGGAATTTAAAATGAGGCTATTTCATACTATGAATGGTTTTTCAATTTCCAAGGTAATGCTAGGCAGGTGATACATAGAAGTTGAGTAATGACAAAGTTAATTTCTTTGGTGAGCTTTCTTTGATGATGAAATCAAAGAAGCTTTCCTATCCCAACCAAATGGTAGAGCTCCATAGCCTGATGGGCTAGGTGTCTTGGCCTATTATTGCGGCTGATATTATCTTTGTAGTCAAGGAGCTCTTAGCTTCCGTTCATAAGTTGAAGAAAATTGATAACACTGGCATATCCATTGTTCTTAAAATGGAAAATGTCACAAGAATGGACTTCACTCTATAAGTTGACACAAGTTACATGGGCATTTCTGGGTCACTGGCTTCTTGATTGAAGTGTGCTATTAAAAGCCTAGTTGGTCATGAGTAAGCTGCATTCATAGCACAAAAGAAATGGCCAATAAAGTGGGGTTCAGTTTGTCTCCAATGAGTGAAGGTGGCCTTGGCATCCCTGGACTGGGGAAATGAAATAAAGCAGTGCAATTCAAATGGCATTTGGCATCTATGAAATCCCAATTGTGGTGGCTTATGGGTGGATTCAGTTGACTCCTATCTTCTCAAGGGGAGTGATTTTTGGCTGGTTATGAGGCTATCTCTAGGTTCCTGGAATTGGCTAAATGAAAGCATGGCACATCTTTGGAGGACAGCAACAATACCCTTTTGATATGGGAGTACCCCTGAATTATAGGCTGGACTGAGGTGACAATTTCTTTCTGCTTGGCAATAGAAAGGTGAACAAAGCTTGTACAACCAGAAACATGAGAAAGACTTTAAATTGTGTGAGAAAAGAGAACGAAAGAAAGGATTCATTCACAAAGGCTAGAAGGGGGCATATGGTTGATATGATAAGAAGGGGTGACTCCATTGAAATAATAAGGAATGATAGGATATTAGCAGTCTCAATCAAATGCCAATTCTTTCAGTTACTAGTTCTATTTAAGGTGTGTGAACAAGAAGATTGATGTGGCATGCTATGATTGGATATGAAGGATTGAAAGGCACTAGAGTTACACCTTACAATTTTCACCTTGCAGTCCATTGAGGAACACTAGACTGAGTTTTGATTTCACCATAAGAGGAAGTCCAAAACAAGTTTCTTGCCAAATCTTGTCTTTTTCTTTCTTTGTTAAGAAGTCCTTATAGTGTTGTATGTAAGATAGCTCTTTAGTGAGATAGTGCCAGGAGCTCGAGCTCAATACCCTTTTGTTTCATCGGTATTCTGTTTGAGGTCTTAGATTTCATGTGAGTTATCTTTTTTATCTTACATGTACAGTTTCTTTCTCTCTTATAAATGAAACCTTGACTTTTTACCCAAAAAATGTCCAAAACAAGTTTGAATGACCTTTAATTGAAAAACAGTCATGTCATCCTGGAAAATCATCAGTAATGCTATTTAATATTGGATTTTCAACGTAGAGAGAGACAACTTGGACCCAGACTTGAGAGTGAACTAGAGCAAGAGGGCAGATGCACATTATTATTTTATTATTGTTATTATTATAAAAAGATTTACAATGCTTCTCTAATCGACAACACTGACACTTTAAATTCTAATACTGGAAAGACTCAAAATTATTTTCTTGAGACTTGTTAAACCAAGATGTCCCCGGTTGGCAATGAATCTGAGGAGGAGAAAACTCGGCTACTAATATAGATGAAGATGGAGGCACAACAAAATGCTATAGCCCTTGAGAGTTGTGCCTATGCCCATTGGTCTTCAGTTTGCCTATTTGAATGTGGACAGAATCAGATGTAAAGGTTATGTAACAATTCAAGTCTTTGATAAGTCTATTATGTACAATAAACTCAATGAAGGCTTGCTAAGATCAATAATACACTAGGCAATATATTTTTGGGATAATTCTAATATTTTTTACAGCGACAATAAACAAGAAGTAACATTGGTGACATTCTAACACTTTCTACCATGCTTTCTTATATTGCCTGTAGCATTTGTTGTTTTTTCGTACCTATTGCCTATTTGCCTTACACTATGTTTTTATGGATATGCAGATGAGATGTTTTTCCTTACATTTTTCTTTCTCTGTAACAGCTGCATAACTATCTGTTTCAATTCATGTTTATGCATATCCTTATTTATCTATGTGCAAAACGCTGTCCCTTTCTCAAAACTTCATGAGTCAAAGTACAAATGGTTCCACAGATATTATTATGCTGATTGGATCTCTCTGAATAATCTAGAAGACGATTTTCTGCTGTATATCCAGTATGTCTTTTTCTTTTGGTTTGTTCTGCTCTTTAAAGTACTACAAGTCCTTCCTCTTTGTTTGTCTTGCGCTTTAGGTCATTGAAAATGGGAATCCTCTTGAAAGGAAGAACTGGTTTACTGATATTGAACCTCTGTTCAAGCTCCTTAGTTATGAGAATGTTCCTCCTTATCTGAAGGTTATGCAATGTTATTTATGCTACTAGTTTTGTAGTTCTTTTTCTCTGTTGCAGGTCAGAATTGCTTGTTGCATCCCTTAATATTTTGTCGTTTCTGATATTATCGTGTTTTTCTTTTATAGGGTGCATTGCGGAATGCAATAAGTACTTTCGTCCGTGTATCTCCAGTCCTTAAAGATGCTGTTTGGGGTTATCTTGAACAATATGATCTACCGGTTGTTATCGGTTCGCATGTAGGGAGTACAGCACAGCCAATTGCTCAGGTCAGTCTATGGGAATTTTTTCTTCAAACCTTACTAGAGGCATGATCCTTTGAGAGGAAAACTCTATTAGAAGTACCAGGGGTGTTGAACTTATTTACCGGTAGTGGCAATTTACAAGCTCTGTTATCAGCAAACTTGTAGGGGAAATTCTGTGGTGTTGTTCTAAAAGTGGTTGGGAATTTTCTATTACATGGAAGTGGCCTTATGTGTCATAATTTGAGTCTTATGTATCGTAACTCTTGTGTTTGATGTTGTAATTATGATAAAAATGTCCACTTTTTGATCTGTAATGGCGCTTCTTATCTGAACTACTACTGGGACCCATGTTATTACGTAGAAAACTTTTCCAAGAAATTGCATCATTCATGCCAGTGCAGCAGCAGAGTTCCTCAAACTTGTAGATTATGAAATTTCTATCTTGAAGATCTTACGGGAAAATGATTTTATGAACCCCAAAATTTTCTAATATATTCATTTGCAATTTCCTCTGAGTTGCTTTGCTTTGAATGGGCTATACATCCACTTTGCTAGACCTTTAATCTTCATGCATAGATAGGACTTAATCCGTATTCATCTTGTTCTCATTCACAGCATCCTGTTGACTTATGTGACCAGGTTTATGATATGCAATTTGAGTTAAATGAGATTGAAGCAAGGAGGGAACACTATCCTTCTACGATATCGTTTCTTAACCTAATAAATACTCTTATCGCTGAGGAAAGGGATGTAAGTGACAGAGGACGTAGGTAAAGGTTTTTTAATTGCTTTATTGTGTTTTATCATTTGCTTAGATGTGTTCTCACACCGTATTGATTATGCACTTTATCTATATGATCCTTTTGCAGATTCATTGGGATTTTTAGGTTTGTATATGATCACGTGTTTGGGCCGTTCCCTCAAAGGGCTTATGCTGATCCTCATGAGAAATGGCAATTGATAGTAGCTTGCCTTCAGTATTTTCACATGTAAGCATTTTCTTCTTCTCAGCAGTGATTTGGCTTTAGTAATATTTGATAAGCTGCTGGAATTTTACTTCTTTCATTTTTTCATTCTTTCATTGATTATTCTTTTATTTTTAAAAACTTTTTCCTTAGAGAAATACTGGTGTGTTTCTCTGATGCGCTATATTCCAGTTTTTTTCCTTTAATGAATGGGCAGGTGTTGAAAGATTCATGAAATTTTACACTGATATTAGATACCTATTTGCTTGGTGTTATAGATAGATCATCTGATCAGATTTGACTTGTTTTAGTTGATTAGGATTTTGATTTATTTAATAGGAAAATCTAAGGTTGTTATAGAGTATAGCTTATTGATAGATTTTCAATTAATATATAAACTACTTACATAACATATGGTGGAGTGGAATTTTTTCCTTTTCTTCTCAAAATCTGATGTGGTATCAGTTGTAAGGCTCTTTTCCACTGAGAATTAACTGTATGATTGCCCTTATAGGGGCTTGCTAACCGTCCTGTTCCGTGGAAGAGATTGCTGACCTCACCAAAACTGAAGTTACTGCTATAAACAGTAATGCGGATTTGTCTGTAGTGAATCCATCTTCCTTTTAGTTCACAATTCATATGTTTAATGGGAAGAATTATTTGGAGTGGGCTTAATCAATGAAATTTTCCACCAATGGATGGGAAAACTTGGTCACTTTGATTGGAGAAGTGAAGAAACCCGACTATTGAGATTTCACCTTGAAGGCATGGAGGTTAGAGTACTCTTTGGTTATTGCTTGGCTTATCAACTTAAAGGAGCTAGCCATTGGAAAGCCTTCCTTATTTCTTCCAATGTTTGATTTAAAGCTGAGTTCTGGTGTTCGAAGTAATGAGATAGTGATGTTACCTCATATTACAATGAGATGGTGACGTTGTGGCAAGAACTGGATTTATGTTATTGATATGAGTGGGTGTGAGACTGTCCAATTGACAGTTTGAGACACTAGAAGAGAAATTTTTTTTCTAAGAATCCCACCTCTTTATCAGATTTACAGCCTATTTCATGTTGCAACACTTTGTACTACTTTTGTCAAATTCTAGCGGAAATGATAAAGTTGGTTTTACCATATCTGGTGGGTAAAGAGCTAAGTGCTTTTCTAAAAGGCTGGAGGGTAGTGGATAATGTTTTTGTTGCACAAGATCTTCTTCTTGGCTACCATAAAGATAAGCTTGGACATAGATGTGCTATTAAGTTGGATATCATGAAGGCTTATGATCATGTTTGTTGGTGTTTCTTAGAGCAACTCCTTAGAGTTATGGAGGTTCGTCCACAATTCATGCATTGGGTTATGCAATGTTATCTACTCTAAAGTTTTCTTTGAACTTGATGGGGAACTAGTTGGTTTTTTTCCAAGTTCACGAGGACTTTGATAAGGAGACCTGATTTCTCCTTATCTTTTTGTGTTGGTAATGGAGCTATTTTCTTGTCTTATGAGAGAAATGAGGGTTTCTCCTATCATTGAAGGTGTTGCAAACAGAAACCAAACTGCTTGTGTTTAGTGGATGATGCAATGATTTTTTCTAAAGCTGATATGCAGTCTATTGGTCTGATCAAGGGAGTTTTTAAGGAATTTTTTCTGCTGTCTGGCCTTAATGCTAGCAAAGATAAAAATCAAGTCTTTGTTAGTGGCATTTTGCAAGCTTTGAATGATGATATTTGCTTGTGCCTTAGTTTCAAGCTTGATATGCTACCAGGAAAATATTTGGGGCTCCACTTTCTTCTTTAAAGCCTAATAATGCTACTTGTTAAAGCCTTGTAGAGAGATTTAGCAAAGAAATTAATCATCGGACATGTAAAGATCTCTCTATGTTAGCTGTGTGCGATTGATTAAAAGTGTTCTTTTCTTACTCTTTATTGGTCATCTATGTTTATCTACCGAAAAGCATTTTGAAAACATTGACAATGAAGATAAAAAGATTTCCCTGGAATGGTAATGATGAAGACAAGGTTAAGGCTAAAGTGGATTGGGACAAAGTTTGCAAGCCTAAGCCTGAAGGTGGACTTGGGATCGTTGATATTTTAACTTGGAACAAGGCGTCTCAACTTTAGCACTTGTGGTATTTGTGCACTGATGTTAGTGGTGGGTTTTGGCCTAGTTGTGCCAGTTTTGAATTAATAAAGGGTAGGAATTTTTGGTTGATGAAAATTTCATCAATGTCTTCTTGGTCATGGTGCAAAATTCTTCAAATTTGAACTTTGGCTCAAAGCTTGTTTAAATGGGAGGTGGGTAATGGTAATTCTATCTTTTTTTGGTATGATGAATGGCATCCTAGACATGCTTTTACTTCATTAGTGATGGATGGGATTGGCTGCTTGGTACTTTATGAGATACTATAAAAGATGAGCTTAATGGAGGTATTTTGTTCCTAAAGTTAACTCTGAAGCAAATTGGTATGGAAGGATAAGACATCCAGGAGCCTCGCTATTAAGGAGGCCTATGCATCTCTTTGACAGCTTGGTGTAGTTGTTCGTTGGGTTCAGGTGGTTTGGTTCAATTTTTGTGGCTTGTGCACAACAAGAGCTCATTACTTTAAATAAGCTGGTGTTTTTGGGGCGTTACCTCACAAAATATTTGTTACTTATACAATGGGATGAGGAAACTTACTCTCACCTCTTTCTTAGGTGTCCCATTGTAGTGGATAGTTGGGAAAGATTAGCAGTTTCAAGTACTGGTATCCTTTCTTTTAGAGCAGCTGATATTAATGGACTTTTTGTGTCTGTGGGACCAAAGCTTTCTACTTCCTGGAGACTTGACTGGTTTGGTGGTTTAATACATGTAGGAGAAAGAAATGAGAAGAGACTTGGGCTTAGTTCCTGTTCACATGCAGATATTGCTCATTCCATTCTGTCCTTTTATTCTGCTAGTATTAGCACTCTTTGATCTTGTATTGTTAAGTTCTTGATTGTAGCACCAATTTTTGTTTTTGTTAGGTGTTTTGCTGGAGCTGTTAGGTTCCTTGTGAGTGCTTTTGTGTTTCTTCATACAGTGAATGATTCCCTTTTTGTACCCTATTTTTCTTAATTTAATATAAAGATCTGATATTTCATCCACAAAAAAAATAGAAAAAAAGAGCAGGTCTGTGTGTTCTTTGCTAGGTTAAACTAGGATTTAGATGAAGAGGTAAAATCTTGGGGTCTAAAACCCTAGTCGTCCATAAAGGAAATCTTTCCAGATGTGAGAAGGGAAGAAACATGGAGGAAGGTCATGCTCTCTGTGGAACCAGATGCTAAGAGTCTGCCAAAATAGCAGACTTCTGCCTTTGTTTCAAGGGTGGCAGGTGTCAAGGGTGATAGGGGGAAAGAGCCATGTTGTGAGCACTGCAAAAAACCATGTGCATGAAGGAGACTTTCTGTAAACTTCATGGCAAGTCATCAATCTTGTAGAACAACAATGGTGGAGTTGGTGGAGCATTCCAAATGGCAATGGAGGAGACTCATTATCATCTCAACTCTCGCATAGTCCACATCCTTTCCATGGATTATTAATTGTAGAGCCAAAGATCACATGAGTGGTGCTTCAAAGTTTTTTTTCAGCTCATAAATCTTGAGCAGGGAATTATAAAATTAAAAAGCTGATGGCTCCCTTTCTTCCACCACCAGAAATGTATCTACTCTTATTTCTCTAATCTCAGTCTCAATGGTGTTCTTGATATTCCTAATTCGTCTTGAGCTATTTTATCTATAAAGCTTGCTCGTGGACCTTAATGTTGAGTTAATTTCTACTTTTTTTTTTAATATAATATATATATTAACTAATTCAGTAATTTATTGATGAAGAAAAATATGTATTAAAAAAGAAAGGCAATAGCCAGACTGCCAGATAACCCAACTAAGGCCAATCTATTCTGCAAAGTAAATGAAACTCACACCCACCTAGAATTAATAGCCATTTGGATTACATTGCAAATTCTAACAGAAAAACTTCTTACAGTCAAAGATTGATTTCCAATGTATCTATCATTATGTTCAATCCACAGATAGTAGACCATGGAAGAGAATGCAATCTTCCAAGAGTAGACAAGCTTGGATTTTGACCCCTTCATAAAGAAATGAACCAGGTCATTCCATTCCAAATAGAAGATGTGGAAAACCAACCTTCTCGTTGATGAAACTCCACACTTCATCTGCATAGGAACATTTGAAGAATAAATGATTGTAGGACTCTAGAGACGCAAGTCATAAAAAGCAACAATTAGTATGACACCCTACCCTAGAAGCTTCTCCATGGTCACAAGTTTGCCTTGAATAGTCATCCAAAAAACAAAGGAGAAAATGAGGAACTAACCTTGGATAAGATGATTGTTAATGAGGTGAGGTACTCTACATCCTTGAAGACGGATCTAAATCAAGGAGACCAAGACTAAGTACAGTCTCTAATCCATTTTCATTTGTACTAGTAGTGATGTTGTGGCATTACAGGTTAGACCATCCTAATTTTCAATGTTTGCAATTCCTGTGTCTAGATTTATTAGAGAATAAGGATGCATCTACATTCAAGTGTCGATTTGCCCATCATCACTGGTCCTCTTTTTCCATGCAGCCATTCAAATCTTCAAAACCTTTTGCATTAATTCATAGTGCTGTATGGGGACTGTCATGAGTCTTAAATTCAATTGGAAAATGTTGGTTTGTAACTTTATAGATGACCATACATGGATAAGTTGGGTTTAGTTACTTGAGGAAAAATCAGAGGCCAGAAATGTCTTCAAAAAATTTCTATATGATGGTATCAATACAATTTTTACAGGTGTTTGGAAGTAATAATGGCTGAGAATAATCCAATAAACCTTAGAAGATTCCTTCACCGAAAGGGGCATAAATGCGTCAAAGTTCATGTAGTGAAACTCTACGACAAAATGAAGTTGGAGAGAGGAAATATAGGCATCCCCTAGAATTAGTTTGTGCCTACGTTTTATGAGCTGTTTTCCTAAATATGTTTAGGGGGAGGAAATTCCTATAGTAACTTATTCTATTATTGGGATGCCTTCTAGTGTCTTGAACTTCATATCAACATTACAAGTGTTTGCAAACTTTTATCCTATGGTCAGATTACTCAATACACTCTCACTAAAGGTATTTAGGTGCATTGCATTTGCTCATATTTGTGACAAAGGAAATTAGATACTAGAGCTAGGAAATGTGCTTTTGTAATATATGCTCCATCGTTAAAAAAAAAAAAGTTAGGAGTGTGATGATGTTTACTTTAGGAAAATGTTTGTTATTATGGATGCAACTTTCTTGGAGTTTGAACCATTTTTTGGAAATCATCTTCAGGGAAACGCATGAGTAAAGGTTCATGGAAAACCATTTTTTAATTAGAGCAGATGCAAGAGAGTGATAATATTTCAGAACATGCTAATAAACAGCTGATTAGTCTGATCTACAAAGTGAGCAGCCTCATGTTTTACAGGAGGGATGCACTAGTTTAGATGTTGAAAATTAGGAAGACCCTACCAATTAGCTACATTTGGATCAGTCTGATCAACAAACTGATTGGTAAAACATTTTGCACTTAGTTTCTGGAAGGAGATCTGGAAACAGGTCACAACAAGAGGGATGCGCTACTTTAGATGTTGAATAATTGGATGTCCTACCGGTATTTTGGTCACACTCGGGGTAGCATAAAAAATGGAGACAGAACAGATACTGAGCAATTTAGGATCTACTTGAGAAAAGGTTTTGGTTCAAGGAGAATGAATCTGATCAGCCATATTGCCAATTATCCTAGCCAAGGGAAGAACCTAATGTGTCTGTTGCTTTAGGTAATGGTTGAAACTCCTTGTGTTTATCCGAGTCTATTGATGATCTTGACATTCCTATTACAAAATGGAAAGGTGTTTGGTCATGCACCAAACATCCCTTTTTTGTTTTTGTCATACATAAATCTGTCCCATCAATCCTTACTACTCGCATTTCCTTTGTTGAGATTCCTAATTGAGCACAAAAGGCTCTTTTAGCTCTAGAGCGGAGAATGTGTGTGTTTGACGAGATGGATGCATAGTTTGATGATTGTGGCTGATGAAGATTGAGTAGGCTCTGTTGTTGATAGAAGATCCACATTCGGGTGTTGCTTTTATGTTTGGGTCTCTTGGAGGAGTAAGAAGCTGAATGTGGTTGCACAACGTAGCATTGAAGTAGAGATAGATCTATGGTTCATGGAATATGCAAATTTTGTTGGTGAAAAGATTCTTGAAAAAATTGAATATGTCTTTGAAATACCTTGAAGCTCTATTGTGATAAGGCATATTTAGATTAACGGACACTTCATAAAGGAAAAAATGAAGATGATACTATTTATATGCCTCACATGCCAACAAGTAAGCATGACTGATAGTGTCATCAGAGATTAGTCAAAATTCGCTTCAAGGGCATTATTAGCAAGTTGATCATGATAGATATCTGTGCACTAACTAAAGGGGAGTGATGAAATATTCATGAAATTTATGTGGATATTAGATCTTTAGTTGTTTCCATGTTATTTATTAGTTGATTAAGATTCAGATTTGATTTGATAAGAAAATTTGAGATGGTTATATATTGTAGTGTATCCCTAGAATTTCAATATATCTGTAGATCTCTTGCATCCTAGTTGTATAACATATGGTGGAATAAAGTTTTTTTCTTATCCTCTTAAAATTTCATAGTAATTAAAGAATTTCATCCTTTATATGTGCAGGATGTTAAAAATGTACCAAATCAAGGATGAAGACCTAGACAGCTACACTGATCAGTCACAGCGGTCAGGGTCAGCACAGCCATCTTCCCTGCAGTCTCAACTCCCTCTTCTCGAGTTGTTAAAAGTATGTTTTTTGTTGTTTACTTGTATATTTTGTCAATACTGACATATGTAGCTGTCTCTTAGTTATAATTATTGTAGCTGAAATAATAAGCAATTTCAGGTTTTGCTCCTCTGTCTTCTGACCTGGTATATAGATGCTGCTTGACGTTACTTTTTGTTTCTGGACATATCTGTCATTGTGTTACTTTGTTCTTAATGTTTTTGTTAGAAAAATTGCATAGAATTCTACCCTAGATTTCTCGGCTTAAGTTTGCCTTTAATTTAAATTTTATATTTTTCTGTGATGAATTGAGTTGTCCACTATTTTTCATGTCACATCTTCTGCTGCTAATTTTTACCAGTGTTTCTGCTATCTTCATTTCCCTACATGTTGATTAATTTTCTGTATTTTCTAGTGTTAATTAGAATATCCCAAATAAGCAATTTTTTTATATGCTTACTCAGTTTCACCACTTTTTTGAGACATTTCTGATTCATCTAAAACAATGGGAACTTACATTTAATGAGTTTTTTTGGGCTGGGTTGGGCTAGGCACTGCAATTTGCTTTAGCTTACTGCTACCTGAGTTCCTTTTTGTTTATTTTTTCGTTTTTTTAATTTCTTTTTATTTTTTTGGGGGTAATCGGAGGGGCACAATTGTGTTGTGACTAGCTACCTCTAGGCACTTGAACTATCCTACAAGACCCTTGCATTGGATGAGAATAGCTTGCAATACATAGGTAACCAAGCAGTGTCCACGATAAGATTTGAACCTAGGACCTTAGGTAATTTGTGATGAGTGTGTCTTGGGCTTTTAACTACTAGGCCAACCCCTTGGGGGTTATCTGAGTTCCTTTATTTTTGGGTAATTCATAATTTATTGATTGGAAACAACGATACATCCGATTAAAGACGGTTAAAGATACAAGTACAACACTAGAACCAATCTTATAGTAGTAGGTACAATGATGGCCCTATCAAGTTACATTCTATAAATATAAGATTTGATTTGATTGACTAAAAAGGAGATGCTTAGGGGGTGGATTTCCAAGTCGTACTTTGTCGCATGTTCTCCAAATACAATATACAGTGGCAACGAGACTTGCTCTCCATGTTTGGTGGAGTTTAGCGGTGGACTGAGTCGTTGCTAGTAGTACTCGTTTGCGCCTTGCCAGTCCCTACATGAAGGAGGACATTGGCAGGTTGCACACTAGCTGCCATACTTGAGATGAGTACTGGCATTTGAAGAATAGGTGTGAGTGGTCTTCAGCTGCTTGTTGGCATAGGTAGCATGTTGAGGATGTGGCTATTCCCCATGCGGTCAGCTTGTCAAGGGTAGATAGTTATCTAACCAGGCTAGCCATAATATGAATGAGTGCTTTGGAAATGGTAGTCTTATTCCATATAATTTTGTACCAAGGGACCGTTGGTCCAGCTGGATTAAGGAAGAAATATCCACTCTTAATATTGGACTCCCCTGATGTCGTATGAATCCATTGGAGTTGGTCAGGGGTGGAGTGATTAGGCTGAATGTGCGTGGGGATGCAGATATTGTCCATGGTGGATTGTTTGGTAGCCGCCATGTGTTGTTGTCCACAATAGAGCATAGCTTGGCCATTATCGGGATACTAGAGCTTCTGATTTGTCTTGAAGAGAATAGGTTGTCTAAAGGACCCGTGGGTAGCCAGAAGTCTGACCAGACAGAAATGGATAGGTCGTCTCCTGGTTTCCATCGAAAGCTGCTGTGCACTAGGGGTCTTAACTTTAGGAGCTTCTTCCAAGACCAAGAGCATATGGTTGGAGCTCTGTGACGACCAAAAGCTTTTGCCCTTCAATAATGTTGACTGCACCCATTCAAGCCATAGGCTTCGGTGTCTGCTCTTGCATAGGTGCCAAATATGCTTGATTTGTAGAGCCTTGTTCCATAGGTAAAGGTTGGGAATCCTTAGGCCATCGCATTTGAGGGGCTTGCAAATTTCTTTCCATTTGACTTTGGCTTTGGAAACTGTATGAGGGTTTATACTCCATAGAAAGTTCCTGATTAGTTGCTCTACCTTAGCTGTTATCTTCTTAGGTAGGAGGAATATAGAACTCCAGTAGACCTGCATAGAGAATATGACTGATCTGACTAGCAGAAGTCGACTTGCATATGATAGAAATTTCGAAGTCCACATGGTGATGCGTGCTATGATTCTATCCACTAAAACATCGCAATCCTCCATTTTGAGTTTAAGGGAGAGGAGAGGGACACCAAGGTATCGTATTGGGAGTTTGCCTTCTTGGTACTGGTTGACCTGTAGGATACTTTGCCTGACCCTGGAGTGGACGTTGGAGAAGAATATAAAGCTTTTAGAGCTATTGGTAGCCAGACCTGAGAGTGCTTGGAATTGTTGGAGGGCGTCTCTGATCAAGGATATGGATTTGACATTACCCCTACGAATATCAGGAGGTCATCTGACAAAGCACAAGTGGGTGAGGCGCTCCGGTTTACATCTCCAGTGGGGAGAGAAAGCGGGGTTGGAAATGAGTCTCCGGAGTATAGTGGAGAGGACTGCCATGCCTACAACAATTAAGTATGAAGAAATTGGATCACCCTGCCTTAGACCTTGCTTGCTTGAGAAGTAGCCTGCTAGTTTTCCGTTGATATTGATGGAGAATTTTGTGGTGGAGATGCACTGCTCTATGAGATTACAGTAGTGGGTTGGGAATTGCATAGACCTCAGTGCTTCAATTAAAAGTTCCATCTTATGGTATTATAAGCCTTTTGGAGGTCGACCTTCGGTGTGCAACGGGCACTCCAATTTGCGTTTGATATCCAGCCATCAATTTTTGGGCGATGAGGATGTTGTCTATGATCTTTCGTCTTAGGATGAATGCAGTTTGCTCTCTACCAATTAGTGAGGGCAATACCTTCTTGAGATGAGCAGCAAGTACCTTGGACACTGCTTTGTAAAGCACATTACAACATGCTATGGGTCTAAACTCTCCTACGCTGGTGGGGTTGGGGATTTTGGGGACTAATGTGAGTAGGGTAGAGTTTACTTCTTTAAGTAGGTGTCCCTAATTGAAGGAATTCCCTGATAGCAGATATGAGGTCTTTGCCTATTGTTCCCCATGTCTCCTTAAAAAAGAGAGCTGTGTATCCATCCGGGCTTGGGGCCTTCTCATTTGCTTGGGAGAAGAATCCCCATTTGATTTCCTCATTCGTGTATGGTGCTAGCATCTCTTCTTTTTGCTGATCATTGAGTTTCCATGTTATTAGGTTGGAGATCTCCTCTTTGTTGATTGGAGGGTACGTTTTGTTGTAGAGTTGTTGGAAGTGGGAAACCGCTAGATTCTTCACCTGTTCTTCGCCTATTGCTTCACTCCCATCCTTCGGCTAATGCGGAAAACATGGCTCCTGTTGTGGTGGTTCCGCATGGATTTGTGAAAGAAGGAAGTGTTCTTATCTCCAAGGTTCAACCATTTTATCCTTGAATTTTGCTTGAAGAAACATTCTTCAGCGTTTCTCAGTAGGTAGTACTCCTTGAATGCGGTTCTTTCAGCTTCCATTTGGGATGTGTTGCCGGTGTTATGGATGCTGGATTGTAGCTAATGGAGGGTTTGCTTGGCTTCCTTTACACGGTTAGATAAGTTGGAGTAATTGGTATGATTAAGTTGTCTCAGTTTCTCCTTGAGTAGTTTAAGTTTGCTTACTACTTGATATATTTTGGATCCAGCTATCTCCGTGCTCCATACATTGGATACCGTATCATTGAAACCTGCATTGTGTACCAAAAAATTGAAGAATTTGAAAGGTATCTTCCTTACCTGCAGTTTGGAGTCTAAGTGTGTGATGGATAGGGAATGATCCGATAGGATAGGGGGAAGGAACTTGGCATGAGTACTTGGGAATGTTTGCATCCAGCTTTGGTTGATCATGACACGATCTAGTTTCCTCAAGATACGGTTGTGGTCTTGTTGATTTGTCCATGTAAAGAAATCACCCGTATATCTTAGGTCCTCTAGTTCAACCTTGGCTAGGCATGCTTGGAATTCTGCCATGGCAGGTGTCATTCACCCTCGCTCACCTTGCTTCTTTGAGGGGGTTCGGGTTGTATTGAAGTCCTTAAGAGCCAGCCATGGGATGGTAGAGAGAGTAAGGGAAGTTTCTTTTAGGCATCTTCATAATTCCCTCCTATTGTTGTCATTATTAGCACCGTAGATGAAGGTTACGTTTAGGTTGGTATTGGTGCTGTGGTGAGTTGCTATGCAATGGGATATTTGATTTCTTTCCATAACAATGCAGATGTCCCACACCCTCGATTGCCATGCTATCCAAATACGCTTGGGTGTGACTTGGTTGATGGCCACTTGCCAATGCGGACCCAAATGTTGCCTTACCATTGCCTCATTGGTGGTGTTCACTTTAGTTTCCAATATCCCTATTAAGGATATTCTATTTGTGTTGCGTTTGCCAGAGGAGTTGGAGCCTTTGCTACCCTTGTTGCTGCTTCCAGGTGTTTTGGACGCTATGTCAATTAGCTTGGACAATGGGATGTTTTCATAAACGCTGTCCTCAGGTGCCATTGTGTTATTTGCCTCGTAGGGTATGTTTTGGGGGTAGAGGAGCTTGACGGCGGGTTGCTTGTCTTGGCTGGTTCTTGGCTGTTCGGTAGGATGGCTGGCGGCAAGGAATTGTTGGCTTCTTTCATCTCCGTGTCTTTACCTTCGGAGGTGGGGGCAGCCATGGAATGCCTCGCTCTTGGCTTGAGCTGGGCTATGTGTGTTGCGGGTGTTGGGTGGTTAAGGCTAGGAGGTGGCTGATTGCCCTTAGAGGTATTCCCTTAGGAGGGGGTGTTTGTGGCTTTGTTCTGTTTGGCCTTTTCGGTATGGGAAGGTTGCATCCTTGCTTCATCCTTGCTCTCCCCCTGAAGATAAGGTTGGGTGAAATATGCTTCTTGCTCACATAAAGTGATATCCCTTGATACAAAAAATTTCTTAGATGGAGGATGATAGTACTTATAACATTTTTGAGTTGAGGAATATAAAAAAAAACACACTTTAGGGCTTGAGGATCAAATTTCCCTCTGTTTTGATTATGGACATGAACAAAGGATACACACCAAAAATGCGAGGTGTAAGATGATTTGTGATGGACAAATTTGGATAGAAAGAAGAAAGTACTTCCATTAGACTCTTGAATCCTTATACTCAAGTGGGAAGTCTATTAATAAGATATGTGGTTGTAAGAACAGCTTCCCCAAAAAATGTTTTGGAACACATTTTTGGAACAACAATGCTCGTGTTTGATCTAAAAGATGTCCATTTTTTCTCTTAGTCACCCCATTTTGTTGTGGTGTTTTGACATATGAAGATTCATGAATTATTCCTTTTTTTTTTTCACAATCAGGAGTGATGATTTGATTGAAATAATCCCGAGCATTATCAGATCTTATTATTTTAATACTCACACAAAATTGATTTTTTTTTTTATTGAAAAGAAATTAAGGAACACAGAATTGACATCAAATTTATGCTTGAGCAAGAAAACCCAGGTGACTTGAGTACAGTCATCAATGAAAGTTACAAACCATCATGCTCCAGAAACATTAGAAAGAGTGGAGGGACCCCGAATATCTATATGAATAAGATAAAAGGGAAAAATACTTATTTTATTACTTATTGGAAAAGGTATACGCTTGTGTTTAGCAAGCTCACTCACCTCACAATGAAGACTCTCAACATCAAGTTTAGAAAATAATGAAGGAAATAAAACTTTGATAAAAGATGGATGACCTAAACGGCAATGATAAAGGAAGGCTCTTTCTTTATTGGATAAGATGGATTCAGACATGAAAGAATAAGAAAATCTGTTCTTGAAATCACTCACTTTAGTTGACTCTTCATGGCAATAAAGACCATCTCGTTATTTAGCAAGTCCAATCATCCTCTCGAATCCTTTTTCTGGAATATACAATAATTATTGTAAAATATCACCTTGTAATATAAATCTTGTGTGAGTTTCTATATAAAAATAAGATTGGTGGATAATTTGGTAACATGGAGGACATTTTTTAAGGTTATGGATGAGTTGATTCAACCATCTCCTATACCAGCTACAGTTGCTAGGGTTCCATTTGCAGTGGCAATTTTCTTATTACTTGGACATGGTGTTTATGTGGAAAAATATTTGGAAGAGTGGGTCATGTGGTCAGTAGCTCTTGAATCCATGATCCAAGAGTATTGTAAGGGTGTTTCTGTGACGTTAAATCCAAATGAAAGAAGCTTTTCACCTGAATATGCTAAAGAACAAATACTGAAGGTTTCTTTATGTTACTAATGAAGGATTCTCACCTTTTCAATCTCTTCTTGATTCAAACCGGTTGGCTTTTGTCGGTTCTCTTCCTTTGTTGCATCAACTGCAATGTGAGCCTATCTTGGGCCGCGAGATGGACTATTTTTCTGCCCTTACTCACAACTTGAAGGCTTTTCTGTGTAATTTCCAGCATTTTTCCTTAGTGTGATGCGGTTTTTTATAATAAGTGCAACATAATTCTTCTCGATTCAAGCTCTTGAACTGAACATTTTTTACAGCTTCAAAACTAGTATTTCTTTTGCTCCTCCTGAACTAATTTTGGCATTTTTAGCTATCATGGCCGAGCCATCTGTGGGAGAAACTCAAGCATTAGAATCCTCTTACTTTCCTCACCCCTAATAATGGCTATTACCTCATTGAAGCATGGAACCTCCTGTTTTCCAAGAATTTGAATCCTGACTTGATCAAATTCAAGATTTCAAACCAACAAGGAAATCATAAGCTTTATCTTGTTCGATAAAATTCTTGAGAATTGCAGCATCTTCTGAATACCTAGTCTGGATCGCCTATAGTGATTAAGCTCTTGCCGATAGGGATTTTAGTTGATTGGCATACTCTGTCACTGTTTTGTTTCCTTGTTTTGCAGCCATCATCTTAACCTTCAACTCATATACCTGAGTTGCATCTTTTCCTTTTGAGTATGTTTATTGGATTACATCCCAAATATCCTTGGCTGTGGCCATAAACATCATTGTATCACTTATCTCAAGGATCATAGAGCTCCATAACCATGCCATGATCATAGAATCCTCTTCATCCCATTTCTCAAACAATGGGTCTCTTAGTTGTGGTCTAATTCTAGTGAGATGACTTATTTTCCCTTTTCCTTTCAGAATGTTTTGAATTAATTGAGACCATTTCAAATAGTTCTTCCCATCCAACCTATACGTTACTTGAATGTGCTGTAATTCTCTAGGTTGTTGAAAATGATTTCCATTCTTCATAGTTCGAGTAACGTGATTAGATTGTGCTGTAATTTCAGACATCATGACCAGATCAACACGCTAAGCACACCAAGCTAAACACACCAAAACCTCTTGCGCAATAAGCAACACACAGATTCAAAGCTACCCTCTCACACGGATTCTGGCGACCTTGACAACGTTGTTGGAACACTAAAAGATGACAGGAATGTCGACGAAGACACTGGATTCCAGTGACCCTAGCGACTTCGACGACTAATAGAAATGTCGACGAAGATGGAACATGGATTTCAGTGACCCTGGTGACTCCAACAACCAATAGAAATGTTGATGAACACGGAACACAACGTCAAAGAAGATAGAACACGGATTCCGATGACCCTAGCGACTCCGGTGACCAACAGAAATGTGACGAACAAGGAACACAACGTTGATGAAGATGGAACACATATTCCAGTGAGCCTAGCCACTTCAGCGACCAATAGAAATGTCGACGAGCACGGAACACGACGTTGACAAAGATGGAACACAAATTTTGGTGACACTACTAACTTTGATGACCAACATACATGTCGTTGACCTAACCCTAAAAAATGACATAAAAATTGATGTACCACGGTGGTTCTTGCAATTCGTGGGTTGACAGGTTCGGTTTCCTACTAGGTGTTGACGAGAATGGGAAAAAATCCAACAACCCACCGTAGATAAGAGTTGATCGGGGTTACTAAACAACTTAGAGTGAGTCAACAATAAATAAAAAAGGAATTTCGGCAATGAAGGTCGAAGAAATTAGGGTTTTGGCGATGAAGGTCGGAAAAATTAGGGTTTCGGCAATGAAGGCAAAAAATTCCGATTTTATACTCCTAAAGCTCTGATGCCGTGTCATAAATAGAGTTCCAATCTCTCATACATTGATTATTCCCCTAAGAATTTATATAGTTACAATATTAATTAGGAAACTTTCTAAAAAATAATTTCTTAAACTATATTTGTATAATATCAAAATAAATACATATAATCTCTAAAAAAAATAAATGCATATATATATTTTTTCTTTTCTACAAAAGCATTACTAGCCAATTTGAATTGCCATGCCTACTCTTATCAAGTGAGTTTAATTACATTTGTAGAGATATCCCTGTTTAATGGCTACTAAGCATTTCCTCAATCTTCTCTAAAACTCCTTTCTAAATCCAAACAAATTTATGAGGTACATAAAGAGGTAATTCAGAGATATTTATAAGGGAGTATCCATGTTTCATGCTCAAAAGTATAAAGTATGTGCAATTACTGATGATACTGGTATAGGTACATCCACCTTGAATAAAAGTCTTTTTATCTCTTAATGAATTCTCTTAAGGGTATGCTTTTAAGTGTTTTAATCTTCATTTTAGGTAGATAGCTTGAATTTCCACTGACTAGTAAGTTACCATTTGTACTTTTTTTTTTTTTTTGGGATAAGTGACCATTTGCACTTTATTAATATTTGCATGCATCAATATCAGAATGTAACATAGTTATTGCACTTGATCTTTACGATAGGAGAGCAGAATGTAAAATATTGATTGCAACTCATCTTTGTGACAGGATTTCATGAGTGGAAAAACTGCTTTTCGCAATGTCATGGGAATTCTTTTGCCTGGTGTAAACTCTGTTATAACTGAGCGTACAGGTCAAACTCATGGGCCACTTCTTGAGAAGGCTGTACAACTTTCACTTGAGATTTTAATTTTTGTTTTTGAGAAAGATTTGGTCGTTTCTGATTCTTGGCGTCCCCTATATCAGGTGATTTTTCTTATCTCAATTAGTAGCTTTTTCCTAGAAATTTATAATAAGTTAGTGAACTTTATGGGTTGTATTTGATATCAATTTGGATTTTTATTGTGACTAGTGAGTATCATGTCTGTCTGTTGATTTTGTAGCACAGATGGATATATTGTGTCTTTGTAGCCTTTGACTGGCTAGAAGCTCATAAATTGCATATGCCTGTGCTGCTGGCTTATCCAAGCATTTTGCTGTTGTTCTGATAAAAGCATTACATTTTTTGTTGTCTCATTTCTTGTACTAATCTCTGCAGCCTCTGGATGTAATACTCTCTCAAGACCATAATCAAGTACTAGCTTTGCTGGAGTATGTCAGATATGATTTTCAACTGCAAATCCAGCTGTCTTCCATCAAAATCATGAGTATCTTAAGGCAACTTTCTTTCTCTTGTGCACTTTAATATTTTTTTTTTGGTCCTGTTTTGAGCTTTACATTATGTGAATGTCAAGTACTTGATGTCTGCCATGTCTAGTTCATATTGTTATATAGTTGTTCAGGTTATGATGCTGCTATGTAAACGATTGTCACTTTTCAATATGTCAATGATGACATTATTTTCCCTTGCTATTCCTATTCTGAATAAAACTGTTGATTCTTCCCATACACAGTGCCCGTATGGTTGGACTTGTACAATTGCTCCTTAAATCAAATGCTGCTAACTCATTGGTTGAGGATTACGCTGCTTGCCTGGAGCTACGATCACAAGAGTCCCAGATTACAGAGAACAGTAATGATGATCCTGGAGTTCTCATAATGCAGGTTTACATGCTGTTTTCACTTCCTCCTTTATCCTGCCCATATGAAGATACAGGTGTCTGTTGGTTATAATACTTGGTATTTTAATCTCTCCTGCAGCTTTTGATTGATAATATCAGTAGACCGGCTCCAAGTATTACACATTTACTTCTTAAATTTGATCTTGATGGCCCTATTGAGCGAACAGTTTTGCAGCCAAAATATCATTACAGGTTTCCATGTTGTACCTCCTGATAATCTTTTTGTTAGTTATTTTTCAAGTGACACCATCATCCTAAAGCTTGCTTTGCCATGCAGTTGCTTGAAGGTTATTCTTGAAATTTTGGGTAACCTAGAGAGGCCAGATGTTAATGTACTACTTCATGAACTGGGCTTTCAGGTATGTTGTAATGTTCCTCCTTTTTTTTCTTTTCTATTTTATTTTATCTCCTCCTTCCCTTACAAAATTTTGATTCATTGTCTAAAACTGGCTCTTATGGTACTCAATGACAGCTCTTTGCTTTTGCAGCTTATTTATGACTTATGTTTGGATGCACTTACTGCTGGACCTACAATGGACTTGCTCTGCAACAAAAACTACCAGTTCTTTGTGAAGGTACAGAACTGAGATGCTTAAATTTTATGTATAAGAACATGACTGTTTTTTTCCTTCTCGAGACCTTCTCTTTTCTTTTTTATGGCAGCATTTGGATTCAGTTGGTGTTGCTCGACTTCCCAAACGTAGCAGTAATCAGGCACTTCGTGTTAGTTCACTTCATCAGGTTTGTCATTTTGAAAGTCTTCAACTATCATAATCCAGTACTTAAAGAGTTCTCCATGGTTGTCCTTATAAAACAGTCTAATTTTGCAGTGCTATAGAAATTCTAATCAATGAGCACCTTTAGTTTGAATTGGTTTATTGCTGACACCTTTTGCTTGATTATGTTTGCTGCTGACTCCTTTACAACACTAAATGAAGATTTTATAAGGACTTCAACCAAATTAGTTTTGGTGTTACTGATTATGCTAATGCTAATAAATTTGTTTCTCCACACGTGTATAGAGAGCATGGCTACTGAAGCTTTTAGCTTTGGAATTACATGCTGCTGACATGGGCAGCTCCCTGCACCGTGAGACATGCCAGAAAATTCTCGCAAATCTTTTTGGTCAAGATGTTGCTATCAGTATTGATCATGTTAGATCTCGTCCTGTTAAACATATTGATGGTGCAGAATATGTTTCAGCCCCGAGTTTCAGTAAAAGTAAGGTATGGTTGCTGATGGTGTATCTTCATTTACTCTGTTTGGTATTAGCTAGTTTTTTTGAACCTTGACATCTTGTAACTGTCCAAGCCAAAGCCCATTCGAATGTAAAATAATTTTATTTGATGGCAATTTTTAAGTTAAGAAAGGGCACACTCCAGCATGGTGAAGTGCTTCCCCAGCCAATATGGAGGAGGACAATCACCTGTGTATGCATCTTTATACTCGCATTTTGCCAGGAGACTGTTGCCACACCTTGAACTGTGACATTTTGGTCACCAAGAAAGCAAATTAACTAGTTGGGCCAGGGCTTGCATCTCACTTTAAGTCAGTGTTTTTTTGTTCCCAAGTTGAAACCACTTACGAAAGGGATGTCATAGGAGCAATTATCCAAAACTTAAATATGATAAAAAAAATTAAAGATGTTTAACAGAAGATATATGCAAATTCCTTGGGAGTACAGAGAATGAAAGATCTAAATCAATTGCCTTTCAGTTCCTTAAGAATGCTTTCATATGTCTCTGAAGCTGTGATAGGCTGCTTCAGTCCCCCAAATCAACCAAAGCTATCAGCTTTTCATATTTCCATCTGGTCCATCAGTTTTGCAAGTATATTATGAGGGTGATTTATGAGATACTCAAAGCAGCATAAGAAAAGAGCCTATAGCTGTGTGATCCCACTGCTGTCTAGTGGATGATGATCCACTGTCAATACCTGATTTGCATGTAAACCATCTTTCACAAGTCATTGCTGCTAGCTATCAACTATTGACATGTAGCATGAGCAGAATTTCAAACAAGCACCTTGAATGATCAAAATCACTATGATATGAATTGTTTGAAAGCATTTGCCTTAAATCTGCCTTTAAGCTGATTGATTTAAATAGTTTCTTGATTAGGACTTTTACTCTCTCTTGTGAATTTAATTGCAACATTTCCAAATAACTCGAAGCTATTTCTTTAGCATTAATAATCGTATTTTTCTGCAACTAAATCTAGGTTTTGGAATTACTTGAAGTTGTCCAGTTTAGACCCCCTAGTACCACCACAAAGCTTTCTCAGGTTATTTCCAATGGAAAATACCATATGCTGGTAAATATTCATTCATCTTAAACCACAACTACTCCCCCTCCCCCCCTCTTCCACACTTTTCATAAACAGTATTTTTATTTCCTTTATTGATCACGTATCAAACAGGCTGAGGAGATTCTTGTTAATCCAGCAACTTCTGAGAAGGGTGGAATTTATTACTATACCGAGCGTGGTGATCGCCTGATTGACCTTACTTCATTTAGTGATAAACTCTGGCAGGTTATTTTCAGGAATAATTTTATTATTTTTTCAACTCAATAGATGCTCTTAGTTCTTATATGTCTTTGTGGTTCCAGAAGTTTACTGTTGCATATCCCCAGTTGAGTACTGGTGGAGCTGAGCTGAATGATGTTAGAGAGGCAATTCAAATTTTTTTGCGATGGGCTTGGAAGTACAATCAAAATCTTGAAGAACAAGCTGCACAACTTCATATGCTAACTGGGTGGTCACAAATTGTTGAGGTCTCTTCTTTTACTTTTATGCTTGCAGTGTGTTTTTCTGAATTTTTATCAGTCAGATGGTTCTTGGCCTTCTCTTGCTAATTCATAGAATTGCTTACTATTTTCGAACATCTCTTTTGTATACTGCATGAATTTTTCTGGAATATCTGCGGTTGAGATACTTTTTGAACTTCTTTGTGCAGATCTCAGCATCAAGAAGAATATCCACCCTGGAAAACTGCTCTGAAATATTATATCAGTAAGTTATGTCAATATAATTGGCAGTTCTTCAGCCATCATCATAGCATTGTTTATGCAGTTCCTTTCATTACAGGATCCTAGATGCCTCCTCGAGTGCATGTGCTTCCCAAGACTGTTCGTTGAAGATGGCATATATTTTGACACAGGTGAGTTTGCTTTTGTTAATTTTAACTACCTTATGGTTTATGGTTCTTCCTGAGTAGATATTGTAGTATAATAATGTCGATATTTTTAAACTGATATATAAGTTTGCACATAAAAGGACCTATTTATAAGCGGTTTTTACATGGTTGGTAGCAACAAATATTACTGCACCAATCCCAACTATTTAACTATTTACAGCTCACTCAACACCCTCCCTCATGTTGGAGAATAGGTTTCTTCCATTCTCAGCTTGGATATAAGATCCTGGAAACTTCAACTGATCAGCCCCTTTCTTAGAACATCAGCCAATTGATGCTTTGATGGAACGTAGGACATACAAGTAACCCTTCCTCACATTTTCCCTTGACAAAATGTCTATCAATTTCAATGTACTTTGTCTTGTCATATTATACGAGATTGTGATTAATATTGATAGCTGATTTATTTTTGCAATAGAGCCTTACAGGATCTTTCCATTTGACTCTCAAATATGTTAGAATACTTCAACCAAAGTAGCTCACGTAAATAGTCTTAAATTCTGATTCTGCAGATGACCTTGCCACCATGTTCTGCTTCTTGCTGCTCTTCCATTTTATTAGATTACCTCCAAGAAAGTACAGCACTGTGTTGTTGATCTTCTGTCTACTAGGGGATCTGCATAATCTGTATCAGTTTAGGCTTCTAGAGTAGGAGCATTGTTCTTTTTGAACAAAATTCCTCTTCTTGGCTGCCTTTCAAGTTAATGCAGCACTCTGTAAACAGCTTGGAGATGAGGTTCTCTTGGATCATGCATAAATTGATTGATCATGCTCACTGGATAGGCTGTGTCTTGCCGAGTGTGAGAATGATATGAGTCTACCAACCAACCTTTGATACATCCTTTTATCAACAACTGCTTCTTCTTTAGCCTCTCCTATCTTGTGGTTAGGATCTATTGGAGTTGAAATTGGTTCACACCCAATCCTTCCCATTTCCACCAAGAAATTAGTTGCATACTTTTGCTGAGAATAAAGATCTCCTGTCTGGAATATGCCACCTGATACCTAGAAAACACTTTAATTTTCCCAGTTCCTATTTCTCAAACTCTTTTACAGTCTCTGCTTCAATTTATTCCTCTCTCTCTCATCATTTCTAGTTCCTATGATGTTGTCCACATAGACTAGAAGAACAGTCACTCCCCTTGCAGCTGACTGTTTAATAAGGAGGGTATGATCATTTTGGCTTTGTTTGTTCCTAGACTCATTCATGACTTTAGTAAATCTCCTGAACCGTACTCTTGGAGATTGTTTCAACTCATAAAGGGTCTTTTTCAACCTGCACACCTAATTTCTTGTGCCCCCCTCAAATCCTGGTGGGATATTCATATAGATTTCTTCATCTATGTCACATGAAGAAGTGCATTTTTAACATCATATTGAAGGAGTTGCCAATTGAAATGGGCAGCCAATGATAACAAGATTCTTACGAGATTCATTTTTGTAACATGAGCAAAAGTTTCTAGATAATCCACACCATAACTTTGAGTATACCCTTTGGCTACCAATCATGCTTTCTATCTCTTGAGAGATCCATTAGCCTTATATTTCAATGCAAAAATCCACTGGCAGTTAACAAACAATTTACCCCTTTGGTTTATCAACAGTTTCCTATGTTTGTTCTTTTCCAATGTGTTCATTTTCCCCCCTCATCGCATCTATCCATTCCCTTTTTAACAATATGTTAGGTACAACAATGGTGTTTAAACTCACAGTGAAATTTTTGTGGGCAGGTGATAGATGCTTAAGAGAGAGAGAGAGAGAGAGATAATGGATAGAGTGGTAGCTTAGTACATTCTCTAGTATCTTTGCTAACTAGTAACAGGAAGATCTAGGTCATTTTGTTGGATCGGTAAGAATTTCAATAGATTATGTATGTATGGGTGGCCATGATCTCATTTTGAGAGTCTATACTGGATTCTTTGATTTGACTTGGTTCTAGAGTAGCCTTTCTCCATGAATTAACTTTGAGGAAAATTGGTGAAATAGTGAGTAGCACTAGCTGGGATAAGAGAAGGCACAATTTCAGTGGAAGAATTAGGTGGTGGCTCAGAGAGCTTAGGTTCATCAACACGGGTTGGTAGCATAGAGAAGGTCAAGTGTTTTCGAAGGTTAAGGTTCAAGTTCAAAGGATTCATGACTATTATTTGTCATCATTGAATTCTCTACCTAGAGAGAGGACTTGGAGAAAAAAGGTATATTTTCAATGGAAGTGACATCTGCTAATATGTAAAATTTTCTAGATGATGGTTTGTAGCATTTGTAGCCCTTTTGAGTAGATGAGTAACCGAGGAAAACACATTTGATGTCTTGAGGATCCAATTTGTCCCTTTTATGACCATGGACATGAACAAAAGCAATGCACCTAGAAACCCTAGGTGTGAGTCCATTTGATGTATTGATGTGAGGGTAGAAACTATTAAGCATCTCTACGGGACTCTTGTTATCCAACACTTGTGTGGGTAATCTATTTATCATGTATGAATTAGTAAGAATAGCCTCTCCCCAGTAGGACTTTGGAGCATTTGTTTGAAAGAGCAAAGCTCAAGTGGTATTGAGTAAATGCCATTTTTCCTTTTAGCTACCCCATTTTGTTGAAGAGTGTTGAATATGTGATAACTCATGGATATACCTTGTGGTTGGAAGTTAGGTGACAAAGTCTGTTTGAAATATTTTCTAGCTTTATCTATCCTAAGTCTTTTTATTTTAACCTGGTTTGGAACCGTTGAGTGAAAATTAGGTATAATAATGTAACATTAGATTTTTGTTTAAGAAGCAAGAGCTAAGTAACCCAAGTGCAATAATCAATTGAGGATACAAACTAATAAGCTCTAGAATTATTAGGTATTGTGGAAGGACCCCATATGTTACTATGAATTAACGGAAAAGGATGATTACTTCGTTTATCACTGATAGGAAAAAACACTTGAGTATGTTTTGCCAATTCACAGATATCACAATGAAACTCATAAATATGCAATCCTTGAAACAAGTGAGGGAACATGAATTTCAAGACTCCAAAAGCTGGATGCCCTAGACATTAATGATATAGCCAAAATTAATTACTTAGGAAGTTTCTGAGATGATTCAAGGTGGTAAAGGCCATTTCTTTTCTTAGCAAGTCCAAACCTCTTCTCCTAGTTCACGTCCTGAAAAACATAGTAAGAGGAGGAAAAGATAGCATAACATTTAAGATCATCGGTAGGCTTTTGAATGGAAATAGGGCTTGATGAAAATTTTGGTATGTGGACAACATTTTTAAGGATGATTGTAGGTGTGATGTATGTCTCCCAATCCTGGAATGGTAGCTAACGAACCATTGGCCATTACATTTTTTCTATTACTCGTGCAAGGGTATAGGTGTGGAAGAGTTGAGATGTGGGGGTCATATAGTTTGTGACACCAGAGTTTATTATCCAGGAGTTGCTAGAAAGCATGCTTTCATTAGTTGACATGGTTAAGTGTGAAGACGACCATGAAGGTTAAATCAAGAAGAGGAAAATCCAACAATGAGGGTTGGTTTGACAAGAATTAGAAAAATTTGACAATGAAGGTTGGTTTGACAAAAATATTTATCCCATAAAAAACCTAAAGCTCTGATACCATGTAGTAAAATAATGTAGAATTGTTTTTAAAGTGATACGTAGTTTGTACATAAAAAGGACTTATTTATAGACTGTCCTAACATTGTTGGTAGCAACAAATGTTACTGCACCAACCCAACTACTCTACAACATTAATTCTACCAACCTACTTAATTACTAACTAAACTAGTGCTAAATCTTCCAACAAAAAATAATTAACTATTTATAGCCCACTCAACAGATACTAATTGCAAAAAATGCCATTCTACTAAAATGTTAATTTGCTGAAAATTGGTATGTTGGAGTCCTGTGCTTTGACTGCCTTATCATTCTTCTTTCATTTGCTTTAGAAAGAAGATAATGGGTTTTCCTGCTATAATTGTTGAACTGTCCTTGTAGGTTGCACTTACATGCATGGCTAAACTAAGAGACGAAAGATTCTTTGGCCTGGGTGGTCTTAATTCTGATAGCATTACATGCCTTGATCTTGTCATGGTCAAGCAATTGTCCAATGGTGCTTGTCATTCCATTTTCTTCAAGCTAATTATGGCTATTCTTAGACAAGAGACATCAGAGGCATTGAGAAGACGGTGTGGATTCTCAATGGATTTTTTTTTCTTCTCTATTTCTCGTCTTTGTAGAAGTTATCTGACTCATTTAACGTACCTTTTCAGGCAGTATGCATTGCTTCTAAGTTATTTCCAGTATTGTCAGCATGTGCTTGACCCTGATGTTCCAAAACAAGTGCTTGAGTTCTTGTTGCTTGATGAGGAAGATGGTGACAATTTGGATCTTCAGAAGGTGCCGGCCTGCAAAATGATCATTTGAGCTTAGTTAAATTAAATTTCCTTCTTGTTTTGTGGGGCTTGTCAGTAATACTGGGTTTTTAACCTTTTTAGATTGACAAAGAACAGTTGGAACTGGCTCGTGCAAATTTTTCTATGCTCAGAAAGGAAGCACAGGGTGTTTTAGATCTGGTGGGTTTTCCTTTGACAACACTATAGATGGGAAGATTTGGGCATTTGTATCTGTGCAACTTGCTGACATCTTTTGAAACTTCCATTTTATTTTATGAAAACTAGGCTCTTCATAGACATAAATCTATTAAATACTTGGGTTGTTTTTCATTTTGTAGTCAATCCATTTTGTCCCGATAAAAGCCATTTTAGGTTTCTGCTTAATTTGTTGCTGTCTCCAGCTGCTATGATACAATGAGAAAATTATGGCACTAACAAGTGTCTGGTGTCTTATAGCTTACTATATTTTGTGTGTATTTTTGTGTACTTAATTTATGTGTTTAATCATGGTGCTCTTATAGCTTATTGAATTTTGTGTACTTAATTTACGTGTTTAATACATGTGTTAGGCTGGCAGTGTGCATGCAGAATAAGGCTGGTTAGTGTGCAGCCAGGTGTTAAGGGAAGTTATAGGGGAGTTTTATGTCAGTTGTGTTTAGATTCAAAATGGGAGAAAAAATAGGAAGTGGAGGTTGGGTCATAACCTCCATTTGCAGTGCTGTAATTATAAAGGACAGAAATGAATGAAGAAAGTGAGCCTACTTTTCTCCAAAAATTTTAGAACTTAAGTATTGCAAGGGATTTTAGAGTTCTCTTTTAACAAGCCATAAAAAGAGATCTCCGGGTTCTTCTTAACAAGCCTGAAAATGAATTTTAAAAACCGATCCTATAACAGAAAACCACTTTATTTGACACAGTATATTTCATTACTCCTTGCTTCTTATGTATTGCTTTTGATCCTTGCTATCTAAGTTAGGGATATAAAATGAGTTTCTAAAGGTGATTCCTGCTATTTTTCTTTTCATTTCAGGTTGTTAAGGATGCTATTCATGGTAGTGAGCCTGGGAAAACAGTATCTTTCTATGTCTTGGATATTCTGATATGCATGGACCATGAGAGATATTTCTTAAACCAGCTGCAAAGCAGGGGATTTTTGAGGTCATGCTTTCAAAGCATGAGCCACTTTTCCTACCAGGTTGGTGCTTATGTTCATTAGGTTTATATTACTGGAGAAAGGTTTATGCGCATGAGAGAAAAGCTTTATTCCTTTTTTCTGGATTGTCACTCCACAGAGAATTCTGTGGCCATGTTGCTTAATTTATATTTTAAATTCGGCCCCAGAGAAAAAAAAGAAAAAATAGAGTAGTTGTGTTCTGGCAACCTATACAAGGAATTGATATTGTTTGGTCATTTAGATTTATTAACCTTGATGGCCTGATAGCATCTTCATCTCTTTCAGGATTCTGTTCATTCACTTGACTCATTGCAGCGAGCCTGTACACTTGAGGCTGAGCTTGCTTTTCTTTTGAGAATCAGTCACAAGTATGGGAAATCTGGAGCGCAGGTTTTATTCTCTATGGGTGCTCTGGAGCATATTTCTTCATGCAAAGCAGTCTCTCTGCAGGTACTTACGGACAATATATTATGGTCTGCTGTTTACTATGTTTTGTAAAATTAATAGTTAAATCTTCATCAGGGAACTTTAAGATCTTTTGACTCGAAGGTTCGAAGTCTCATGGCTGTTGATATTGAAAAACAAAGGATGATAATTACCCCTGTGCTAAGACTGGTATTCTCCCTGACATCTTTGGTTGAAACATCTGATATTTTTGAGGTAAATCAACTATGCCTTCCTGCTTATTGAAGGTCCCTTGGTTCTTTTTTTTTTTTTTTTGGTATTTTTAGTGTTGTTTTTGGTACTATTTTTGTGCAAGTACTTATATACACCTCTTGAAAAATTAAAAGGCTAACAAATCCGTATAAAAGTGGACTTACTTACAATGTAATTTATTTAGTTTCTATATTAAAACTAAGTAGGGTTTTCTTTTTCCATTGAATAAATTATTTTCCCTAGATCTTTACCTTGAAGTTACATGAATTTTTCATTTCTTAATTCCCATCACCAATCACTATTTTCATCATAATTATGATAGAATATGGAAAATACAATTTATTCAAAGTCCTTGGGCAATGGCTCTGTATTCTACCTCTGCACTACTTCTGGCAACCACTGATTGTTTCCTACTCCTCCATGTGACCAGGTTTTTCCCAGAGATTAGTGCAAAATCCTGAAGTAGATTTCCCATCTAGAGCATCACCACCCTAATCTGCATAAGCAAATGCTTCAAGGTTCCTGCATTGATTCTTTTTAATAAACAATCCTTTACCCAGAGCTCCTTTTAGATACCTGAGATTATGATTGACACCATTCGAATGGTGTCTAGTTGGGGCATGCATAGCTTGGCTAACCAAACTAATTGAGTATGCAAGATCTGGTCTGGTTAGTGACAGATAAATTAGTCTTCCAACTAGCCTTTGATATTGCCCTCTGTCCATAGGTACATCATCCTCTGGTGCAAGACGCTTCCAATTATGAGGAAGTGGAGTATTTACTGGTTTGCAACTCAATTTACTCGTTTCATTCAACAAGTCCAGGACATACTTCCTCTGATTCACCACAATCCCTTTTTTGCTTCGTGCAGTCTCCATTCCCAAGAAATACTTTAAGTCTCCATGTTCCTTAATTTCAAATTTCTCCCAGATTTCCTTCTTTAAATTATTAATCTCAGCTTCATCATCACTTGTAATGATCATGTCATCTACATACACAATGGGAATAGATTTCAAATCATTATTTCCATGTTTCACAAAAAGTAATGTTCTACTTGACTTTGTGTATAACCCAAAGCAGTCATAGTATCACTAAATTTCTTGAACCAAGTTCTTGGAAATTGTTTTAAACCATATAAAGATTTACTTAACCTGCATACCTTTCCTTCATCTCCTTCAATTGTAAAACCAGGTGGCAATTTCATATAGATTTCTTGTTCAAGATCTCCATTCAAGAATGCATTTCTTACATCAAGTTGATGTAATGACCACTCCAAATTTACTGCTAAAGACAATATAACTCTAATAGAATTCAGTTTTGCTATGGGAGCAAATGTCTCCTCATAATCAATACCATATGTTTGAGTATAACCTTGTGCTACCAACCTAGCCTTTTATCATTTTATATTCCCATCAGATCGATACTTAACATTAACGACCCATTTGCTGCCTACTACCTTCTTACCTTCAGGAAGATCAACAATTTTCCATGTATTATTTTGATTTAGGGCCTTCATTTCCCCAAACAGCATTTCTCCAATTTTCATCGGCAAAGGCTTTGTATATGATCCTTAAAATAACTACTGTATCCACTTGAGTAGCAAATGTACGAAACAGTGATGAAGAGTTTAGAATAGTTTATATAGCTAGAAATAGGATACCTTGCACAAGCCCTTTTATCTTTTCTCAAAGTTATAGGAAGATCTATTCCAATCTGTTCTGCCTTCTCCTCTTTTGACAAGACCATAGACTCTGGATTGGATAATTTTCTGTGATAAGGAAGTTGATTTCGACGGGTATACACATGAACCAGTTGAGTATCTGGAATGTAGTTCTGACATGCAGCTGCCGGTTCTGACTCAAGGACTTGTGAATTTGTGTTTCCCTTTCCCAACTCAGTGTTTGACTAACAAATCAGATCTGGAATCAGACAAAAGATTAGATGCAGCAGCTTTATTATTTGAAGAAGGCTGCTGCTGATTTTGATTCAACAAAGGAGACTCAATATTAAGTTTCTGACCGGATGGATGTTGCTTATTTAAACTTGATGGAAGGGTGCCAGACAAGAGATTAGAAATTTCTCCTTCAAACAAAGGAAGACAGCACTTCTCTTCTTCTAAGTCAGTATTTTCTTGAAGCAAATTGCAACAGTAGGGCTGTTCTTCGAGAAACAAAGTATCACATGTAGTAAAAAGACACCTACTACATGGGTGATAGCATCTATAACCCTTTTGTACACGAGAATATCCTAAAATTATGCATTTGAGTGCTTTGGGCTCAAGTTTATGTCTATGTGGAGAGTTTTCCAAGATAAATACTATACATCCAAAAACCTTAGGAGATAGTGTATTGAAGATATGGGAATTAGGATAGAATGTTAATAAGACACTCAAGGGAGTTTTGAAGTTGAGTACCTTAGAAGGAATCCGATTATTAATCAAATATGAAGAGGTTAATATTGCATCTCCTCAAAATCTGGTCGGAACATTACTAGAAAGCATCATGGCACAAGCTATTTCAAGAATGTGCCTATTTTTCCTTTTTGCTACTCTATAAACACATGAGCTTTGGTGGACTATTCCCTTCTTAGTGAGATATGTCTAAAGTTCATTAGAGAAATATTCTTTTCCGTTCTCTGAGCAGAAAATTTGGATATTTGTTTGAAAAATATTAAGAACGAATTTGTGGAATTGGTTAAACACATGATAGATATCGGATTTTATAATTAGAATATGTTAAAACTTGAGCTGGGCCCCATATATCACTACGTAGTAGATGAAATGGCTTTGATGGAGTATAAGAGTGTATTTTCAAGAATTTGGACAGAATACAATGTTCACACTAAAACTCATAAACTTTATTTATAAACAAATTTGGATACAACTTCTTCATATAGGAAAAACTAGGATGCCCCAGACACTTATGCCATAACATTACTTTCGACTTAGTTTGATGTTGAAAATCTTCCAAAGTTAGTATGTAGATAAATAAGGAAAGCATATGGTTAATTGACAGCCATATAATCTTGATATTTATAGCAGAAGAATCAAATCTTATGGGATGTAATGTGATATATTTTTATTCTTTATTTAGTCCTCTTAGATTAAGGAAAGATAGGCTGTACACTAGTATATATATACAATACTTGTATCACTTTCAGAATAAGAGAGAAAATAAAGAATTTCAAATCTCTTCATGGTATCAGAGCCTTCTCCTTCTATTTTTTTCTTCTGCCGTGACCCACTTTCTGCCTGACGTATCTCTCATTCTGACCAGTTTTTTTTTCCTGCCGTGATCCATTATGATCGTGCTCCTGTCGGAGCCTTTCACGTGTCTGACGTGATTCTATCATTCCCTTCTCAACCATAGCTAGGAATCCGACAGCATACACACTCTAGTATCACGACATTCTCCTTCAACCAATTGGTCAATCCTCCATCTCCTGGAATTATTGAATCTGTCTTCACCAGGAAATGATGAACGAGAGAGACTCTTCCTCATCCGAAGTCACGTCACTCCCAGCCCCTATTAAAACCAGCCATGGAGGAACTGAAAATGCATCTCTTCTCATCACTGGACACAAACTCAATGGTCACAACTTTCTCCAATGGTCCCAATCTGTGATGATGTTCATCTGTGGAAGAGGAAAAGATGAATATCTCACTGGAGAAGGTGTCATTCCAGAGAAAAATGATCCACAATTCAAGACATGGAACACTGAGAATCACTTAGTGATGTCTTGGTTGATAAACTCCATGAATAATGAGATAGGTGAGAATTTTCTCCTATATAAGACAGCAAAGGAAATGTGGGATGCAGTTAGGGAGACGTATTCCAGTTCTGAAAACACCTCAGAACTTTTTGAGGTTGAAGCCAAGCTGCATGATCTTCGACAAGGAGAGCTTACGGTTACTCAATATTTCAATACCCTTGCTCGCTATTGGCAACATCTTGACTTGTTTGAAGTCTACACGTGGAAGTGCCCTGAAGACACAGCTTTATACAAAAAGATAGTAGAACAAAAACGAACTTTCAAATTCCTTCTTGGTCTCAACAAAAATCTGGATGAAGTCAGAGGCAGAATTATGGGAACCAAGCCTTTTCCTAGCATCCGAGAAGCCTTTTCTGAAGTTAGACGTGAAGAAAGCAGAAGGAAGGTTATGATGGGATCACAAAATTCCACTCCAACCTTTGAAGGTTCTGCCCTTGCAACACGAGGACCACCACCGAACAACAATGACAACTGGCAAAGGAAAGGGAGACCTTGGTGTGATCACTGTCGTAAACCTGGCCATCCTAGGGAAACCTGCTGGAAAATCCATGGGAAACCGGCTGATTGGAAGGCATCACGAGCAACCAATGCTAACATTGCAGCATCCTCAGATGACAACACAACTTCAACCTCAAACGGGTTAAGTCCCTTCACCAAAGAGCAATTGGAAGTTCTGCAGAAACTATTCAATCAAAACACGGTCTCACGGCCTCAATCCAACACTTCTGGGTCTGGAACCAGCTTGTTAGCACAGCAAGGTAATTCCTCGTTGGCTCTTATGGTTGACAAATGGCACACAAAACCGTGGATTGTTGATTCTGGAGCTTCGGATCACATGACATGAGATGCAACAACATTTTACATGTACAGTCCATCCAATAGCAACTCCACAGTCCGAATAGTTGATGGTTCACTATCAAAAGTTGAGGGAATTGGTTCAGTCAAGATTAATAAGAATCTGACTTTAAATTCTGTTCTCCATGTTCCTAGTTTGGATTGTAATTTACTTTCCATTAGTAAATTGACTCGTGATCTAAATTGCATAACTAAGTTTTTCCCAAACTTATGTGAGTTTTAGGAATTGGATTCGGGGAAGACGATTGGCAGTGCTGAGATGTGTTCGGGACTTTATCTCTTCAAAGACCATTCTCCTCAAAATACACAAACTCAACCCACAAGTGGCGCTCCTATTACAAGTCAGTCTGTTTTCAATTCCTATGTCAATAAAGATAGTGAAATTATGCTGTGTCACTATCGTCTTGGGCATCCTAATTTTGTGTATTTAGAGAAGCTTTTCCCTTCAATGTTTATCAATAAAAATCCAAAACATTTTCAATGTGAAATTTGCCAGTATTCCAAACACACTCGTAATACTTATCCTAGTTGCTTGTACAAACCATCTCGTCCATTTGCCATGATTCATAGCGATGTATGGTGCCCCTCAAGGGTGAAAAATATAACAGGAACTCGTTGGTTTGTATCATTTGTTGATGATCACACTAGGTTGACTTGGATATTCCTCATGAAAGAAAAATCAGAAATATGTCAACTTTTCAAAAATTTCAACTCTATGATACAAACACAATTCCAGACCAAGATTCAAGTTTTTAAAATAGATAATGCCAAAGAATACTTCAAATCTGTTCTAGGTTCTTATCTCCTAGAACAAGGCATAGTTCACATAAGTTCCTGTGTTGATACTCCCCAACAAAACGGGGTAGCAGAAAGAAAAAATAGACATTTACTTGAGGTGGCCCGATCTCTCATGTTTTCCACACATGTTCCAAAATTCTTCTGGGGAGAAGCCGTCCTTACATCCGCATATCTCATCAATAGAATGCCATCCAGAGTTCTGAAATTTCAAACTCCCCATCAAGTCCTCCTTCAACACTTCCCACAGACCAAAATCATCACATCACTAGAACCAAAAGTATTTGGGTGCTTAGCATTTGTTCATATACAGCCACAAAACTGCAGCAAGTTAGACCCAAAATCCATCAAGTGTATTTTTCTTGGGTATTCCTCAAAACAAAAAGGCTACAAATGTTATTCTCCCAGCACCCGCAAATTCTACAACTCAATGGATGTGACATTCTTTGAACATCAATCATATTACCCCAAAACTGAAATTCAGGGGAGGACTTGAGGGAATATCAACTTTGGGAACCTGATCCCAGTCATCCAATCCAACCTCTTGATCCTCCATCACTGCAGCCCTCTATCGAGTCGTTTCAACCTGATCCAGTCACTCATCTTCTCACACTTGATACACCAGCAGAAAGTCCACCACCACAAACTCCAGTGTCATCTATTCCCAACCAACTCAAATCACCACAAACCGTGGATAAAGAACTTCGTGTCTATGCTAAGAGGAAGAGGCCTATTACAGGGATGAACTCTCAACTCTTCTCACACTTGTCCAAGAGCCTGAACCAAGTCCAAAGCCGACTCAAACTCACTCAGATAAGGGAAAGTCCACTTTTGGGATTGAAAGTATCACTGACAACTGTGATATGCCAATTGCTCTGAGAAAGTGTGTAAGGACTTGTACACAACATCCTATTCAAAAATTTGTCTCATATGGTAAATTATCTACTTCCTATCAGGCATTTGTTTCGGCTCTTGACAAAGTGCAGGTACCTAACTCCATTCAGGAAGCCTTAACAAATTCAGAATGGAAAAAGGCAGTCTATGAAGAGATCAGGGCTTTGGAGAAGAATGGCACATGGGTGATCACAAAACTTCCTTCGGGAAAAAGGGCTGTGGGTTGTAAGTGGATCTTTACAGTTAAACATCAAGCTGATGGTAGTATTGAGAGATTAAAGGCACGTCTTGTTGCTAAGGGTTTTACTTAGTCCTATGGAATTGATTACCAAGAAACATTCGCTCCGGTGGCCAAATTCAATACTATCAGAATTCTTCTCTCTCTTGCAGCAAACCTAGATTGGCCATTACACCAACTGGACGTAAAGAATGCTTTTCTAAATGGTGATCTGGAAGAAGAAGTTTACATGGAAATACCCCCGGGGTTGGAAACTTCATCCAACAGCAACCAAGTGTGCAAACTTAGAAAATCTCTATATGGGCTCAAGCAATCTCCTCGTGCTTGGTTTGACAGATTTGCAAAAACAATTACAAAGCATGGATACACCCAATGTCAAGCCGATCACACTCTATTTGTAAAATTCTCTCCAGAAAAGAAGATAGCCATACTAATTGTGTATGTGGATGATATCGTTTTGATAGGTGACTATGAAGAAGAACTACCAAGATTGAAGGGACTCCTAGCCAAGGAATTTGAAATCAAAGAACTTGGTGATCTTAAATACTTTCTGGGAATGGAAATAGCACGGTCCAAGAAATGAATATTTGTCTCTCAATGTAAGTATGTCCTAGACTTACTAAAGGAGACAGGCATGCTTGGATGTAAACCTGCTAACACTCCAATGGATCCAACCAGGAAGCTAGGAGTTGAGAAAGACAGTACACCAGTCGACAGGGGGAGATATCAGAGACTTGTGGGACGTCTAATCTATCTCTCACATACACGACCAGACATTGGTTTTTCTATTAGTGTTGTGAGTCAGTTCATGCACAACCCAACAGAAGAACATATGGGAGCAGTAAACAGGATTTTGAGATATCTCAAGATGACACTAGGAAGAGGCTTGTTATACAAGAAGGATAAAAGCCGTGAAGTTGAAATCTTCTCAGATGCAGACTGGGCGGGAGATATTTCAGAAAGAAGATCTACATCAGGATACTGCTCCTATGTTTGGGGAAACCTTGTGACTTGGAGAAGTAAGAAGCAATCTGTAGTCTCAAGAAGCAGTGCAGAAGCTGAATTTAGAGCACTTGCTCTTGGTATCTGTGAGGGCATATGGATACAGAGACTTCTTAGTGAACTCAAAGTATAAAGTGAAGGGTCTATGAAGCTGTTTTGTGATAACCAAGCTACCATTAGTATTGCAAAGAATCCAGTGCACCATGACAGGACAAAACACATTGAAATTGATCGGCACTTCATCTTAGAAAAGATTGAGAAAGGAATTATACAACTAATGTATACTCCTACAAAGTCGCAAGCAGCCGATATTCTCAGCAAAGCTCTTCCAAAGACTAACTTTGAAGAATTGAGTCACAAGCTGTGTTTGTACAACATTTACAACTCAGCTTGAGGGAGAGTGTTGAAAATCTTCCAAAGTTAGTATGTTGATAAATAAGGAAAGCATATAGCTAATTGACAGCCATATAATCTTGATATTTATAGCAGAAGAATCAAATCTTATGGGATGTAATGTGATATATTTTTATTCTTTATTTAGTCCTCTTAGATTAAGGAAAGATAGGCTGTACACTAGTATATATATACAATACTTGTATCACTTTCAGAATAAGAGAGAAAATAAAGAATTTCAAATCTCTTCATTTGAACAGAAACAAAGGATAGACTTTCAGACCTAGACCTAGACTTTATTCTAGATAGAAAGTAGAGACTATTTACTTCCTTAACACTGCCAATCATCCTCCCTGAAGCTAGGTCTTGTATAACACAACCATCAGAGGAAAAAATCAGTCTACACTTCATATTTTTCACCAAATTACTGGCTAAAATCAAATTATACTGAATCTCAAGAACAAACAGAGTATTATTTAGTATCAAGCCATTTATAACTACAGTTCCTTTCCCTTTTGCTACGATAACCTCACCATTAGCAACCAAAATACTACCCAACTTGCAATCAGTATTTAATTGCTCAAAAAACCGTGTAGAATTACACATGATCAGAAGCTCTGATGTCAAGTATCCATGTATCCTTTTCTATTTCATGAGAGGGAATTGGATAATACCTTTTTGGGCAATGGTAGCGGTAGGAGTCAATTCACTAGGTTGAGAGTTACCAGAATTGAGTTGTGTTTTGACCTAAGACCTGTTCCAAAATTGCAATCTGGTCATTTGTCAAACTAATACCCAAACCAGTGCTCGGCTTCTCTTCAACCTCAGCCACTTTAGCAACCTGAACAGACCTTGGATTTGAGGAAGTGAACCTCGAGTTCTTAGATTGGCATCTTCCCTTTAGATTATCAGGTTTGCCATTCGATTTCTAGCAAGTTGAACGTGTGTGATTAGGCTTTTGACAGAAATCACACCGCATGTTAGTCCTTGTAGCCATGCTTGAATCTCCAGTGGATCCTTTCTTAATTAACAATGCTGAGCTAGGGACCGATGAGTCAGCAGACATCATCACCTGAGGGCGACACTCCTCTTCTTACTAAGGCAAAAGCTTCTTTGAGATTAGGAAATGGCTGCTTTCCTATCAACCTTCCTCTTACCTCATCCAAATCCGAATTTACACCGTACAAGAAATCATATTCTCGTCTTTTTCCAACAGAGACCTATACTTTAGTCTATCCTCTACGCACTTCCAATCCACCTCATAAAATAGGTCCATTTCTTGCCAAAGTTCCATTAATGTATTGTAATACTCTGCTACACTCATCTGTCCTTGAATTGTAGCATGTAATTTTGAGCACAATTCAAATTGTTGGGAGGAATTGTCCATGTGAGAATACATCTCTTGCACCATATTCCAAATTTGTTTAGCCGTTTCACAAACAGGTAAGTCCTTCCTATCTTCGGCTCCATGGAATTGATCAACCACGCCATAACCATTAAATTTTCTGCTTCCCAGATTCCATACTCATCTGAATCTTTGCTAGGTGGCACAGCTGAACCAGATATGTACCTGAGTTTTCCTTTCCCCCGAGCCACCAGCTTAATCGATTGGAACCGCTCCCTAAAATTCACACCATTGAGCTTGTGTTGCGTGATTTGGAGTGAATGGGTTTCACTTGACGTACCCTTAATCGATCAGGTTTGAGAAGTATTTATTGGATCCTCTAGGGTTCCAAAGCTAAACCTGGACCCTGGTGAGCTATGAGGTTTCTTACCCTTCCCACTCATTTTGGACTAATGAAGTTGATTTAGGATCAACCACGCTCTGATACCATGGAGGTAAAAATAGAAAGAAAAAACTCAATCCTTTTTATTCTCTGATCATTCAAATATATATACAAGATAGATCATACTTGGATAGGACTCTCAGATATGGATGATATCCCTGATTTTGTGCACTTGATAAGCTATATAGTTGCTAAACCTGAGCAGATACCTATCAAAAATTATATCTAACCTATCTACTAGAACCACATGGTTAAAATAGACATTAGAAATTTATACAACTTAGATAAACATATATTAACTTCAGCAATTATTCCTGACACTTACTCAACAAGGCATGATGCCACTAGGGCTTGTTTCTGTAGCATCTCCTTGGCTCTTAATATACTTAATTGGAGAGTTGTTTGGCAGCTTCGGTGTTCACATTTGGAGAACTAGGAATATTGTCAGATTGGGAAGCCCTTACTCTTATCAAAGTCCCTAGCAAGATATATTTTAACAAATGTTCACCTAAAATGCACACTGTAAGAGTGGTTCTCTTTAGATTTCTAGTTTGTTTTTCTAAAATCTTATGCTTTGTATAGAGTCCCTCTTTAGATTTTTTCCATTTGTGTATACCCCATTCCCCCTTTGTGTGGTTCTATATCTTCTTTTATATGAAATGAAATTTATTAATTGCCAAAAAAAAAAAAAAAAAGAACAAAACACATCTAAGGAAAGATGTTTTCCTAAATTCCATATTTCAATGAGGTACAAATACTACAAACATAAGACATGGATAGCATGCAAATACAATTAGAATTGAAAAAAAGTAAAAAGAAAAATTGACCCATTTGTTGAACCTTCAAAAGTTAGGCTGAATCACCTATTTTGGTCCTTAATTATTTCATGGGTTCATTGCTGTTTGATAGGTGAAGAATAAAATTGTTCGTGAAATTGTTGACTTCATTCGTGGACATCAACTCCTTTTTGATCATGTTCTTCGGCAAGATGTTTCTTTGAACGATGAATTGACAATGGAGCAGTTTAATCTTGTTGTTGGTATTCTGAGCAAGGTGAGAACTTATTTTTCATCTTCTGTTCTTTTTAGTCGAATGACTACATTGTATAGTTCTCAATCTGATAATTATGTTATTTTTTTGTTTAGCATTTAAGAAATGAACCTGATTTATTATGTAGTGCAGTCATTTTTCCCTCCACCTACTTTTGAAACTCACAGATTTGAGTTATCCTGTTCTTTTTCTTTTTTTGGTTCTCTTTCTTTTGGAATCCAAAAGCTGTCCTCTTGAAAGCTCATTTTTTTACCTCTTTTTCATATAGGTTTGGCCTTATGAAGAGATTGATGAGTATGGTTTTGTTCAAGGGCTTTTTGCAATGATGCATGTGCTGTTCTCTTGTGATCCTGACAGTCCTTTAGCACTACAGGTGTGCCCTCCAGAAGTATGTCTATTGTTCTTCAGGACTCTGTTGAGGGAGTATCATGCATACATTATTTTGTGTGTTGTTATTAATCCCATGACCACCTTTCTGCAATGCACCAGAGTCAAAGGAAGTCACAGTTGAGCTCTTTTCGCTTATGCTTTAGCCTGCACTCCTATCTATATTTCCTTGTGACAAAAAGATCTCTGAAGCTGCAGGTATTTAAAAGATGATACAATTAGTATAGTTAGCTGTTAATGATATCATGTCTCATATTTTGATGCATCTGACCTTATTATTTCATCAGATCTCAGATCAGTTCAGAGATCAGGGTTCTCCTTCAGGTCTTCTGCAACCCACATTAATGTTGCTCTGTTCACTTCTGAACTTGGTGACCACTGCTCTTGAGAGAGCAGCTGAAGAGAGGTTTCTGCTGTTTAATAAGGTAAAGAACTAGCGAGCTGAGCTATCAATAATCATCTTAGGAAATTACATGTGTTCAAAAAGTAGTTCTTTCGTTCCCACTTGAGATGTAGTTAATATGATTAGTGCTAATAGAGGTAGAATGAGAAAGGGGTTTTTAGGGCTTTAAATTGATAAAAAGGTTCAAATTTCTTGAAAAGGTGTTTACTATCTCATGAAAAAGTAGGTTAAATGTGAAGTTGTTTTGCTCTGTGGTAGTAGCTAGGGCTTTAGAACGGCTGAAAAGTACAGAACTTGCATTTAAGGGATCAAGTTTGGTGTTTTAATGGTCTAAGTTTATATTAATGCAGATCATGATGAAATTGACTAGTTTTGCTTTGGGATTGTCGATAACAATCAGGAATTGTTACATTAATAGTATTGCAATTTTGATACAATACTTGATTGATTTGTTGGACTTATCAGGGTTATTTGCATTGACATTTTATTTAATTATGAAATCTGATTCAATCTGGTGTTTGAGCATTTCTCTTCCATGTTTAGCTATCTTGGTTGAAATAAATTGTCTAATTAATTTATTCCCCCCCGTGCCCCACCCCACCCCCCCACCAAAAAAAAAAAATGGTGGTGTTAGGAGAGAACTTAACAATCTCTTGGAACACAAATATTGTGCAAAATAGGACTACATCAGCAATTGAATATAACTGCAAATTCCTATTTCTGCTTCTAGAATGACACATAAAATAACACCCTAAGTTTCCAGTAACTCACATAGCTGCCCATTCAAAACTGATGCAACAGTTCATTAAAGCAATCTGTGCAACATAACTTGCCAAAAAATAGAAACACATACTGACATGCACAACACTGACACAAACAACACAGTAAATAACACAGCTGCATCAACCAAGTAATGCAGCTACTGCACTTCACTCTTATTGTTTCTTTTTTCATGAATACTCAAGCTTGAAGGGAATAATTTTATATTCTTCCCTTGTAGCTTTAGCTGATGAATCATCTATAACATCACTCCCCACCTTCAAGAACATGTGTGGCTTCATGTGCGATAATTGGATAAGGCTGACATAACATGTTGGCATCCTCTTAGAAGCTTTGTCTTGCAAATAGCCTTCCTAATGGATTGCTTGAGCTGAATTTCTTGAATCTATGACTGCCTTTGGGATTGGAACAATGTGTCCCTGGTGTGTGGTTAGCAAGGATGGTTGTGCTGGAGCTTCCAGTGGAACTTTTTAAGGCAATGAACATGGAAGACAGGATAATTTCAGACCGTGTAGAAAAGTTGTAGTCAATAGGCAACTGATCCAATTTTTTCTGCAATGGCAGAAGGCCCATAACAATGGGGTGATGATTTGGTATTTATCTTCACTAACAAAGAGATCAGCTGATGTGGTTGAAGTTTGAGTAGCACTAGGTCTCCTATGTTAAACTGAAGCTTTCTTTGGGATCATAATCGACTGTCATAGTTTGTTAAGCTTGCATGATGCTCTTTGTGGGTTTTGGTTGATCTCCAATAAAGCACCTTAAAAACATCTCATTAGTTCAGTTAGTCACTTATATTTGCCCAATCACTTTGTGGTTGATAAGCAAATGAGAAGTATTATCGAGTCAATTAGTTTAAAAAGTTCCTTCCAAAAGGCACTTGTAAAGGTTACATCGAAATCACTCACATCAATTATGGCTAGCCATGAAGTTTACATATTTAGTTTAAAAAAAAAAAACCTTGCTATTGTGTATGAGGATGTGATGAAAAACCACTTATTTTAAAAGATTTCTCCAAAATTCATAAAGTTTACAACCCATTCACTCAATCATTGCTGGCAAGCCATGAAATTTATATATTGATCAAAGAAAATTGTAGGAAGTCAAACCGGATATCATCTTGATTCTTTTCTATATTAGGAAATAGTATCCTAGTGATTTTATTGTAATAATATTCTGTATATATATATATATAGCAATATTATGTATCATATATATAGGTCATATTTTAGGAATAGAAAAATATAGTCAGATATAATTCTTTTGTATATATATATGTACCTATTCCTTGAAATACAGTGAGAAGCTTTTCATTAAACATCATTTGCTTCATGGTATCAGAGCCACGACCCTAAGATTCCAAAAATACTGCTCTTCTCTTTTTCTCGTCTGTCTTGGTCCCTCTCGCCGTCTCCCTCTTTCACCCGGAGAGCTCTCACATACTATATTCGTTTCACATATATCCATAACCTCTATTATGGCTGATTCTGATGGATCTTCCGAGGGCTCCTCAACAACAAATCCGCTCCCTGGAATAACGCTAACATCCATTGAAAATAGTTTTATTCAACCGGTCATCAGTCATAAACTTAATGGTCATAACTATCTCTAATGGTCACAAGCAACAATGTTGTTTGTTAGCAGAAGAAACAAAGATGACTATCTCACTGGAGCTATTACTCAACCCGATCTACGTGATCCAAAATTCAAATCATGGAGGGTAGAAAACAATCTCGTTATGTCTTGGTTAATTGGGTCCATGAAAATCGAGATTGGAGAGAACTTCTTATTATACTCCACGGCAAAAGAAATCTGGGATGTTGCTCGTGATACCTTTGTCAAATCACGAAAACACAGTTGAACTTTTCCATGTGGAAAGTACACTTCAAGACTTAAAACAAGGAGAAAATTCTATCACCGTTTACTTCACATCACTCACTCGACATTGGCAACAACTAGATATGTTTGAATCCCATGAATGGAATTGTCTCTTGGACTGTGCTTTATTTCAAGAAAATCATTGAAACCAAGCGGATATTTAAGTTCTTGATGGGGCTTAATAAATCCTTAGATGAAGTCCGGGGCAGAATTCTTGGTACAAAACCACTGCCTAGCTTACAAGTGGTGTTTTTTGAAGTCCGTAGGGAAGAAAGTCGCAAGAGAGTTATGCTGGGACACTCAGACAATCTAGCATCAACAGAAAGTTCAGCCCTTGCTGCAATCAAGGACCGGTTATACTTATCTAATGTTGCTGCAGTTGACGCTAGGAGAATACATCAGAATGCTGGTGACAATCGGCCACGACGAGGACGTCCCTGGTGTGATCATTGCAAAAAGCCAGGCCACCTCAAGGAAACGTGCTGGAAATTGCATGGAAAGCCATTTGATTGGAAATTCAGCAGAGACCGTGAGGCTAACCAATCAACAATCAAGCATCTTTCACCAAGGATCAATTGGAATTACTCCAACAGCTAATCCATAATACAGCTAAGTCAACATCTTCTCATGCTGGGGACAGTACACAACATGGCTCAGGTAATCTCACACTCCATGTTGCTCAAACCCCATCGTCAGCATGGATAGTGGACTCCGGAGCATCAAATCACATGACGGGTGACAGATCTCTTTTCACATCTTACTCACCTTGTAAAGAACCACAAACTGTAAGGATAGCCAATGGTATTCGTACTCAAGTTGCAGGGATAGGAACAATCTGCCTTTCAAGCTCTTTAATTCTCTATTCTGTGTTGTTGGTACCTGACCTAGATTGCAATCTAATCTCGGTTAGCAAACTAAATAGTGATCTACAATGTGAAACTAAGTTCTTTGCCAACTGTTGTGTATTTCAGGACTTGAGCTCAGGGAGGACGATTGGCAATGCTGAGCTTCGCAAAGGTCTCTACATTCTTGATGTAAACATCTCATTCTCCTACAGCATCTCTAGCAATAAAATTAGTTCCGGTCATGTTGGTCATTCAAATAAGGATAGTACAATCATGATGTGGCACTCTCGATTAGGTCATCTAAATTTCTTATATATCAAACGATTGGATCCATCTCTATTTATCAATAAAAATCCAAATTTATTTCATTGTGAAGTATGTCAATTTGCAAAACACACTCGGAGTACATACTATCCACGACCCTACAAACCAAGTCATTCTTTTTCCCTCATACATGGTGATATTTGGGGACCAACTCGTATTCCCAATATTACTGGTGCTCAGCGGTTTCTATTGTTAGTTGATGATCATACACGACTCTGCTGGATATACCTCATGAAAGAAAAATCCAAGACCAATCATATTTTCCAACACTTTCATGCTATGGTTAGAAACCAATTCAAGACTGACATTCAAATTCTCAAGACTGATAATGCTAGAGACTTCTTTAACTCAAACCTCAGTCTTTATCTCAAATCACATGGTATTGTTCAACAAAGTTCATGTGTTGATACACCTCAACAAAATGGTGTGGCCAAAAGGAAAAATCGCCATATCCTTGAAGTAGCTCGCTCCTTGCTTTTTCAAACCAATGTTCCTAAGAAATTTTGGGGTGAAGCTGTACTCACAACTACATGTCTCATTAATAGAATGCCCTCACGTGTTCTTAAATTCAAATCACCATTACAAACTCTCCACAAGAAACTTTTGCTCCTATGGCTAAGCTCAATACAATACGTGTGCTATTATCCGTTGCTGCAAATCAGGATTGGCCACTGTTCTAGCTTGATGTGAAGAATGCGTTCCTCAATGGAGACTTAATTGAAGAAGTCTATATGGACATACTTGCTGGCTTTGAAACTGAGCAAACAAGAGGGAAAGTGTGCAAGCTACAAAAGTCATTATACGGACTGAAACAATCACCTCAAGCTTGGTTTGATAGGTTCACAAGGGTACTTAAACAATGTGGATACTCTCAATCTCAAGCAGATCACACATTATTCATCAAACATTTCATAGATGGGAGAATTACAATATTGATTGTATATGTTGATGATATAGTTCTTACTGGGAATCATGAAGGAGAGATGAGAAAACTTAAGATCTTATTGTCCAAGGAATTTGAAATCAAAGACTTAGGACATTTAAGATACTTTCTAGGAATGGAGGTAGGCAGAACTAGCAAAGGAATTTCAGTTTCTCAACGCAAATATGTTCTGGATCTCCTATTGATCGAAAATCTACGTCCGGATATTGCTCATTTGTTTGGGGAAACCTAGTAACATGGCAAAGTAAGAAGCAACAAGTAGTAGCTCGCAGCAGCGCTTGCCATAGGGTATAAGGATGTGAAAATGAAACAAATTGAACATATCTAGAAAATTGATCCACCATTGCTAATAATACTGATTTTCTATGAGATGGAGCTGACACATCAATAAAATTTATAGCTAGGTCTGACCAAACCTGATATGGAGATTGTACTGTGCAAAAGCGCACTAAGTTCTCTCGAAATAAAGCTGACTTTATCGAAGCAAAAGGAAGACCATCTGCAAGTTTACTAGATGTTCAACCCATAATTGACTATAAATTAGGAAATCGTAAAAAAAAAGAAACTTCCTTAATTAACCCTTGAACACCTTATTCATTAGACCTTGAAAAGTGGAAGGGTCATAAGTGAGACTAAAAGGCATTACTAAAAATTCAAAATGCCCATGATGAGTTTGAACGCTGTTTTTTGTGCATCCAAAGGATTCATCCTTACTTGATGATATCTGAAGCATAAATCTAGTTTCAAAAAATAATGAGCTCCATGCAATTCCTCCAATTACTAATGGGAAAGTTAGTTTTCTCATTTGGGGCTAGTAGTCCACACAAAATCTCCGTCTGATCAACTTTCTTAATTAATTAGACAGGTGAAGAGAATGGGGATAAGTTTTCTTCATATTGTTATTCTATTTCGTCTTTCTGGTTGTGGGGATGTTGATATGGACAGAACACTATTGGTGGAGTACTTGGTAGAAGCCGTGTTTGGTGGTTGCATGCTTATTGAGGCGGAATGCCTTGGGGTGCTTTGAACAAATCCTTAAACTCATCCATCACCTTTTTTAAATCACTCTCCTTGTCCACTTAGTGTAATGCTGCCACTGCTGTTGGAAATGCATCTTTGGTGTCCATTCCCTTCAATACCACCACTCACCCATCTTGCATGAATTTCATTCTCATAGTTGAGAAATTTTACGCTATAGGCCCCGAGGAAATCATTCTCAAATTGTTGCCGTATCTGCTTTAACTCCATGAAACACGGTTTTAATACCAATTTGTTGTAGGATCATCAGTAATTTCATGTTATAGGTCTATTAATTATGAAATCTGAGTCAATTTGTACATATCTTGTTTGCAATAAATTTGAGCTCGTTAAGAGAGAAACCAACAATCTCTTGAACACAGCAAAATAGGACTAGTTTATTTTTTCCTCTTCTAATCAGTATAGGTGAATGCATCAGCAGTTGAACATAACTGCAAAAATTCCTATTTTTACTCCTACAATGTCACTAAATAACTTCGTAATTTTCTAATAACTAGCATGTAATTTCCTGTTCATAACCGAAATAATACTCCAACATAGAAGCGATGTAAAAAAATACATACACATACTGAATGCATGAAACTGACACAAACAACACAGCTGCACAATCCAGGTAACTCAACTACTACACTTTACTATGACTTCAACATGGTTTAGAAGGAACACAATAAATTTTGGTAGAAAGAATTCATCTTGAAGTCTTTCTTGTGAGAGTGATGCTATATATGAATAATGGTATGAGTGCAGTTCTGGTTTAGTTAAAATATGTTGATAATGAGATCTGCTTAGGAATAGTTGTGTGATATTAAAGATAATTTTGTAGATTTTCAACCTTCACACTGGAAGTCCCAATGAAGAATTCATAGGATGAAGAAATTTGCAGGCATGAGTCTAGTCTTTTCATAATCATCTGCTTTGACATTGCAGTGGGCTTCCACATCCCAATTCCCAATCGCAGAGCTCCTTCTGAATTTTGATTCTTCTTGTGCTGCATACCACCAACACGATCTGATGGATTTGTAATATTTATTAGTGTCTTTTTATTCTCCATTCTTAGTTCTGTTTACATATTTAAAAGTAAAGAAATGGATAGTTTATGAGGAAATGGCATGCCATGGAAGGCTAAAGGCATCTTCTTCTTGCTTTTTTTTTTTTTTTTGACAATTCACTTTGTCACAATTTCTTTCTGTTTTATTCCACCTTTATGGACTAGAAATGGTACCCTTGTACAAGATTTCTTTTAATTACATGAATAGGAATTGGATTATGAAATTTCTCAAAGGAAAACTGAATATCAGAAGGCATTTCTGGCTTCATGTTGAGATATTTTAATATCTTGATTTTGTATGCTGCATCCCATCCGGCACTCTCTAGTTAGATTGTGCCTGATTTGGAGGTAACAATTATGTTTTGGTTTTACAGATTCGGAATGTAAATGAACTTTCAAGACAGGAGGTGGATGAAATTATTAGTGCGTGTTCTCGCAAAGACTGCATTTCATCATCTGACAACATACAGAAAAGGTATCTACACTATTTCCTTCTGCTTAGTAATGATCAGTTAACAGGACTGCTTTTGGTTCTCTATTTTTCTTTCACTGATTAAGATCCTCACCAATTGATAAAAGACAGACAAGTAGTTGCCATCAGCTATTCTGATTAAGTGAAGCATGGGCAGTTTTGTAGAAGAGACTTGGGGAATAAAATCTTGAAGAATTGTGTAATATGTAATGATAAGGTCAAATTTGCAAAGGAGCTGAAAGTTGGAAATTGTGTATTTGTCTAGTCTTAGCAATCAGTGTTATGACCCTATAATAGTTTGTTAGCTTTAGTTGAATAGTTAGTCTTGTATAATATTAATTAAGCTTTAGTTTGTATGGTCCTTAGCTGGCCTATAAATAGGCTGTAGGAGAGAGAAAGGGGAAGAGAGTCATTTTTTGTTTCAAAGTGAGAGATTTTATGGGCATAGTTGCTCACGTGTTAGTAGGATGAGCATTTTACTGATGGACTTTCTCCATTGAAGGTATATTAGGGTTTGCACTTTTTCAAAATAAAAAATCAATAAATAGTTTAGTTTTTGTTACTGTAATTTTTTGGTTCATATCAATCAGGGTTTTGAGGAAAGAACCTCTCAAACTGTTTGGAAATTACACTTTTTGGTTATGGTTGTTCTATAAATTGTGCAAGATTTCAGAGTAATATTGCCATTTTTCTTCTTAAGCACTCATTATCATGGCGCTGTGATAGATAGCCTCACCTGACTGCTTTTGAATGATAAAATGTTTAGTTTTATCAAAGCTCTATTTCTGCGATGATTTTATGCTTCTAGAACTGTCAACATTCACTGATGGGTTAATTGCATATTCCCTTTCTAGGAGATACATTGCAATGATAGAAATGTGCCAGGTTGCTGGTTTCCGGGATCAGCAAATTACATTACTGCTTCCTCTTGCTGAACAGCTGCTAAATGTTAATCTGATCCATTTTCAAGATAGGTACATCTATGGAACTTTCCGGTGCCACTTTTATGCTAAATTTATTTATCTACTTAATGTGAGTTTATAACTCCCTTCTGTTGTTTCCCTCGCTTACAACTAAAAAGGTAATAAGGTAGTAGGCAGCAATATGGCATAGAAGATTGATTGCTGTGTTTTGTTTTTCCTTGCTCTTGACTTCCTTTGCAGTGAATTTTTAGTAGATGTGAATGCGAGAAGGGATGTTTCTTTGTTGTGTGGAAAAATGATTCCAATATTAGAACGACTGGAGTTGCTAAATGAGGTATGATGATCATCCTTTTTTTTGTTTTTATGATCCTTTCATCATTTGCCGAAGATGAATCTTATTACCGAATGGACCTTTTGAATTTCTTGTTACAGGATAAAATGGGTCACAATCTTAAAGTTTTCGGGAGATTAGTGTCGTCGCTCAAGGAAATTGCAATCAAACAAGTGTCGTTCTGAAGAACTCCGTGGAAGCTCAGCTTGCTCATCATCTATGTAGCCTTTGTAAATTTAATGCCTTGTTTATGTATGAGCTTCTTTATTTTCTATTTATCTTTTATTTTATTTTTTATTTTTTTGGAGTAGATTGTAAGAGCTAAGTGGACATATACCATAAGTTAAATCGGTCATAAAACCTGTTTCCCCACATTTTTGGAATTTCGGAACGAGCCATTTAAAATGTCTGATGTATAGTGTGGGAAGCAACTGTACATTGCTCTGGAAATGCGAATTCATAGTTCAATTGTGTAACTTACATATATAGTGGAAACTTGTATGTCCCCGGTTGAAAGGGCAGTAGCTATGTAATGATCCATTTTATTATAATAAAATTTCATCTTCTCCGACTTCACATACGTACAGACTCAATTACTTGGGGGTTGCATTTTATCCATGGGAGGGCATCAGAACCAGTGGACTTGGAACATATAGGACTGAATCATGGAGTAGGTTTTAACGTAGATTTTAAATGTCGCATTGTGGATTTCAGTTCTAATTTTTGAGAACCTGTAATCAGAGGATGGGATATGGATACGATTGTGTCGCATCCATGGACCTGTTCAAAACATATACTCTGGATACTATATGTTTCAATTTTTTTATATATGCAGGATGTCATGCAACTTCGTCGTACAATATCACAAATAAATATAATTTAACATATAAATATATTGCAATTTCAACACTGTGATCTAATTTGTAGCCCATTCTTTTAATCCGGCAATTAATCACATAGTTAAATCGATATCAAATGATTTATTTTTGTTGTATTTTGTCACCATTTTATGTTTTTATTATAGTTGGTTGTATTCATGTTACGATTTACATTCCAAAGTGATATAAACTTTGAAATTTGGATATCAGGATTTCATTACTAATAGTATTCTTCGAAAAAAGAAATAACTTGTATATGGGAAAATTTTCAGTTTCCATAGGGTAGCAAGGAACTTGATTTTACGATTGTAGGTTAGATAGATCTAGAGGATCATAAGGTACTGTTTCTGAATGATTTTGTGAGTGTAGGCTCTTAGATAGGTCTAGAGGATCATAAGGTACCGTTTCTGGATTTATGTCCTTAGCTTACTCACCTTGTGATCCCTCGCCTCCTATTATGTTGCTTGTGTAGGGCTTCATTTCAACGCGACATATTAAATACGCTATTAGGATAATGTTAAAACGACTACAAGAATTTTGTGTGTTTTTTTAATTATATGTATAAAGGTTTAGAATGATTAAATGTTATATCCAATCGGATTTTTTTACTTATCAAATTTATATTAAAAGTTTAAATTTACTAATTTTATACTTGATTGGACTTTAACTTGTAAATTTACTACATTCAAAAGATGATGTTGCAAACATTAATTAATTAAAGAGGTGAGATAATAAATTTGATAAATAAAAGTTTGATCAAATGTGATATTTGACAACTTTAGACTTTAGGTATAAAATTAAAAAATACACGTAAAGACCAAGTTCTGATTTTGACATTATTCCTGTCCTCTTTGATGATTCGGTATTGATAAAACATGTATTATAATTTATAAATATTTTAAAACACATATAACTTAAATAATATTAGTAGTATGTAACTTTTGGATATGATATTCGATTTTGCAGACCATATATCATTGATTATCTAGTGACTTATATTATAAAATTTGAAAATATAATCAAATATGTATCCCAAAATTGACCAATCCAGTAAAAATTTATCTTGAGTATTGAATTTGAAATTGTATGCCCAATAATATTTGCAAGATAATAGTGATTGGCATAAATTTTTCGGTGATATAAAGCTTGCAAAAACTATCGTATAAACTTGGAAAATTTCTTAAGGGCCTATTAAAGTTTAGTACCTATCTCTAAATCCCTTTTCAATAATAATAATAATAATAGTAAATAAATATTGACATACTTTTTTGGGATATAAAGTGGAAAAGTCACAAACTCAAATGTATTCTTTTTTTATTTTTCTTCAATTTATTATTGTTATTTGTCACTATTTTATTGATTTCTTGTGATATATTTATAGCGGTTGAATATACGAGTTACTTAAGTGTTTCGCTTTGGAAAATTGAGGCACTAAAATGGAAAAAGGCAAAAGTTTAAGCACTAAAATGGAAAGAAAGTGAAAATTGAGATATTTTTACTATTACTATTGCATTTTATACTAATGGCTGTTATAATAGGGATATCATTTTGTTTCGATTTGAAAAGTTAAGATACTAAAAAAAAAAAAATTAAAGTTCAAGCCCTAAAATGAACAAAGAAAAATTGTCATTATTAACAAAAATAGAGCAACATTAAATTTGAGTTCATTGTGGTGCGTCACGACAGAAGATTAACTTTTAGAATTGAGCCTTTTCTTAAGCAAGAATACTACTCAGTAGTGAATGAAGGAGATTGGTGAATCCTTGGGTGTCCTAATGACTAACAATCCTAATAAATACTTAAGTCTACCAATCTTATGGGGTAGTAATTAGACGAAAGCACTCCGCCTTGTAAAAGTCAAAATTAGTTCAAAGCTAACTAATAGGAAAATAAGCCTTTTATCCAACGTAGGTAAAGAAATATTGATAAAATTTGTTGCTAGTGTAATCCTAGCTTATTTTATGAGTTGTTTCAAGTTTTCTAGCTAAGTGATGTAAAGAAGTGAGTACAACTATTGGCCAATACTAGTGGGGACAAACTCAGGAAGAGAAGAAGACTCACTGGATAAGTTGAGACAAGATTTCCCTTCTAAAATCAAGAGGCCTTGGGTTTAAAGATTTAAATGACTTTGACTAGACTCTCTTAACCAAAAACTCATTTGGAGGATTCTTACACACCCAAATGCCTTCAGGGTAAGAATGCTTAAGGTAGCGTTTGGTTGGTATTAAAATTTGGCATTGGATAAGACAAAATTTTTTGTCCCTTGTTTGGTTGCCACACATGAAGGAAGTACTGGATAAAACATTAATTACGTACTTGACAAAGAAATTTTAGTACCACATATAATTCGATACTAAAAATGCGGTACTAGACTAACATGTAATGTTTTTGAAATTTCGAACTTGCCCTTCATACTTACCTTGTCACCCTGCTGCACAGACACCATTCCTTTCCTTTGCTACAACCGGTCTTGTTTTTGTCCAGCGCCACACGAGCTTCGAAATGAGGAAGTACGATAGGCGATGCCGCTCCTTCACTACCGCCCGTCATGGAATCGGCCGCAAGTTCACCCATCACCATTGTGAAGCCCGAAGTCGCCATCATGTACGTATGGTTCCATTTCTTCTCACATTGTCGCTTCCTTTTGAATGTTCCTCGCATGCTTATTCGTTGTGTCTGTCAACAAGTCCCCCAGTGCTCGCATGCTGTTCAAGATTTGTCGCTCGTTGTCCATTGGGGGGGGTGGGGGTGGTGGAAGCTTAAACATTGTTTTGCGGTTCGAATGCATGATGCGCTCTAGGGGGTTTATTGGTTTTAGGGTTCGAATGCATGCTGAGTACACGGTTGAAGGCACGACCGTGTATTGAGCTTGGAAAATCCACAGAAGCACGTACGGTTGAAGGCATGATCGTGTGTTAAGCTTGGAAAATCCACAGAAGCACACACGGTTGAGTACATGGTTGAAGGTACGGCCGTGTGAAGCACACACGGTTGAGTACACGGTTAAAAGCACGACCGTGTGTTAAGCTTGGAAAATCCATAGAAGTACACACGGTTGAGTACATGGTTGAAGGCACGGGCGTGTATAAGTCGTGTGTCGAGACCGTGTGCTTGAAAAAAGTCAGGAGAATTGGCCATCAACTCATCTTCACTAGAAGTATTGCCCATTCACAACTCACAAGTGAAGTCGGATGGAATGGAAGCGCATAATGAAGTTACCGGGGGGGTGGGGAAGTTGGAAGCAATCGGGTCCAACTTAATGAGTAGAGAACTGATTCCTTTATTGGATATTTGTGTAGGAGAGCTTCTTAGGGAAGAACAACGCCTCCTTACACAAGTTGTCTTATTGCCTACTCCCTAGTTGAATTTAGATTATGTAGCATATCATGTTGTCCATTATGTTTTATATTATGAAAATAATCTTTGGATCCTCAACGTTACACTTATGAGTCTTTCCTTTGATATGTCATATAGATCATGGATCATCATGGATTTCTGATTTGTCTTCTTTAATGGAGAGTCTATATCAATATGCTTACAATGGTGGCAGCTAGTTTCTATTATATAAACTTTGTTTTGAATAGGAGAGTAGAAAGGGGTATATTGAACGGGCGAGCAATAGCTAGATATGAAATGCGTTGAGAGGTGATTGATTCATTAATGGGAGTGATAAAAATTGTTTATGGGAGTTAAGGATGTGTAGGAATAGTTTTGCACATCTTTGTGAACTCATTAGGGTACGAGGGAGAATGCATTGTAATGGAAGAGCAACGGTTGAAAAACAAGTTGCGATTTTTTCTTAACATCCTTGCATATCATACAAAAAATAGGAGTATTCAAGTCAAATTTCGTAGATCAGGTGAAACTATTAGTAGAACTTGCCATCAAGTGTTAGCTGCTGTGTTAAGGTTATAAGATATTTTACTTGCAAAACCCAATCTAGTACAAGAAGATTGCGGGAACGGTGGAAATGGTTTAAGGTAATACAAAAAATCTTTTAGGTACCTTCAGTTAATCGACGATGGTCATGATTACTTATATTACAATACATTTTTTTTTTTTGTTTCTTTGGGAACATTTTGGGGTTGCCTTGGAGCATTAGATGGTATATACATTGCAGTTACGACACCAGTTGCAGATAGACCTAAGTATCGAACAAGGAAAGGGCATCTTGCAAGGAATGTCATGGGTGTATGTGATCATGACATGAAATTTATCTACATATTGGCTAGCTGGGAAAGGTCTGCATCAAATTCTAGAGTATTACGTGATGCAGTCATTCGATCTAATGGATTGAGAGTTGCACCTGGTAAGCATTTTAAAAAAGAAAATTGTTTTCATTTTATCTATCCATTTGAAAATTTTCATGTAAATTTATATGGTTACATTTCGTTGTAGGTTCATATTATCCAGTGGATGGTAGATATTCCAATGCACTAAGATTCCTTTCCCCTTTTAGAGGGAGGCGTTATCACATTCAAGAGTAGGCTACAAGTTAATGTAGGCTTCAAAATCGTGAGGAATTTTTAACTATAGACATGCAAGGGCAAGAAATGTTGTGGAGAGATGTTTTGGAATTTTGAAGAAACAATGGGGTATTTTAAGGAGTCCATCATTTGATCCCATCAAAATACAATGTCGAATGATTCTAGCTTGTTGTCTATTACATAACATCATTCAAATGTACATGCCACTTGGCTCATTGGAGGAAGCTGTAATTGAAGGTGATGAAGTTCCAATTAGAGAAAATGGAATTGATGCAATTGAAACAGTAGAACCTACTAAGGCATGGACTAAGATGAGGAATACCTTAGCACAAGAGATGTATGATGAATGGGGGGCCCGTCATAGGAACCAAAATGTCACTAATTGTTGTACTTTCTTTGATTATGTATCTTGGATCAGTGTCAGTACTGATTTTTCGTTTATTATATATTATTGAAATCATTTGGTTGTCGAATTTTCAATTTTATGTTGTAATGTAAATTGAAATATTCTATCCACTATTTGTATGCATGACTTACATTTTATTTTATTGGTTTTTGCCTTACACTATGGATTCGTGTACAGTCATGGATAGTAGAGATAAAATAACTAAACTTTCTTGGAGCCAAGTTCAGGAAGAAACGTTATTGATGGTGTTGGAGGAGTTAGTCGTTGAAGGATACAAAGGAAAAAATGGCAGTTTTAAGAATGGGACTCATGAAGAAGCTCTAAAAAGGATGAAAAGCCACATTCCAGAAATCAATCTCAATGTCAGGCAAATTGTTAACAAAATGAAGAGATAGTCAATGAAGCTGGCAGAGGTTGTTGACATGATAAATATTAGTGGTTTTGGGGTGGGATGATGTTAAAAAATGTGTTATTGTTGATAGTGATGCGGTCTTTGCTGAATATATAGAGGTAAAATCAACATTATCTTTATTTTGAAATAAGCTCATTTTTTAAACGTTAATTCTTTATTGTTATAATAACTATTTCTATTATTTTGTAGAAACATTCGAAGGTTGCTAATCATGCTAACAAGAAATTTAAAGAGTTTGAAAAACTTCAAGAGATATTTGGAAAGAATAGAGAAAATGGCAAAAGGGCTGAGACACCAGCAGATGTGACACAGGACTTGCAAAATGAGGGTGAGGATACTTTTGATGAAGACATGGAGTCAGAACAAGTGCCATAGTCTACTGAAGCCTCCAACTATGCCTCACGTAATCCATCTGTGCGATTGACTCGCAAGCGTTTGATGGCAGAATATGCTGCAGAATTTATATCTACGTTTCAAAAGAGCATTAGTGATGTTAGGAGTGATTTTACTTGCAGGTAAAATTGCTAATCCTCCTAGGGATAGTATTGCTCCAGAGTTGAAAACGTTAGGATTGTCGAAAAATGAAGAGTTGGATGTTCTTATGTAAATGGTGACAAATCTATAGTATGGAAGTTTTTTTGAAAGCTCCAAGGAGAACAATGCCTAGCATTTGTTAGGTGAATTATTGGTTGATGTAAAACATGTTTGTAGCATGTATGTAATTGAGACTTCTTTCATTGGCTTTGTATTATCGAACCTCTCTACTCTGGTTTAGTACCTTGTATGATTAAACCGATTTTCATATTTTGTAGAAGTTGTAATCTCATGAATCTCCTGCAATAGAGTTGGCAGGTTTTCTATCAGATGTAGTTGGTAGGTCATAATTATAGAAACTACTTTGACTATTGAAACGTATGATTATTATCTTATCTATGTCATTTATGCCTTATCCTTATGAAATATAAAAGTGATTAATGTTCTAATCTAATCAATCTAATTTGTGGATGGATTTTGTAATTTTGTCGATCTAAATTACTTATTCAAAGTGGTTGATGGATATGTGAATGTTTCAGTATAAAAGTGTTTCTTGTCTTTAGTGACATATTCAAAATTATAAATAACATATTATTTCATTAAATATAACATAATTCTTTTCCTTATAATATTTAATATAATATATTAAACATTCAAATCATTTTTTCTTATAATAATATTAAATATATATAAATAACTATGATATAAATAAAAAAGGGAAAAATTGTTAATTTTACTCTATCCAGTCTAGTACTTTGCAATTTCAAATATTGCACAGCACAAAAGACTTCTCTAGTAATTAAAAAGGGCAAAATTGTTAAATTTACTATGTTCAGCCTAGTAACTTTACAATCCAAACACTGGACAACACAAAAATCCTTATTCAGTATTGAACAAACCAAACATGGTATAAAAATATATTTTGTTCAGTCCTTCTTCTTTAGTACTGTCCAGTACCAGTAACCAAACGATACTTAAAGGTACATATTTCCCTAACACATCTATTTTGCAGGCTACTAGAGGCTCCAGGGACTATTGGGGTTAGGTTAGTATCCTTCACGAAAGAGACCACCTACTGAATGGATATTTGTGGCAAGTTGGGGATGGCCACACTATCGAAACTGCTTATGATAAATGGATATCAGGTTTGAGTGCATCAAAACTCATCTTTAAGCCAGGAATGTTCAATAATGAGCTGCTGGTGAGGAGACAAAACGTGGAAGGTACATGAGTTGCATAGATGATTTGCTAATGATATAACATGAGTCATTCAAGGGATTCTAATCTCGCAGACGCCCACTAGAGATAGCCTAGTTTGTCACACGAGAAATTTGGAAAATGCAGCGTGCGTTTAGCTTACAACCACATTAGTTGCAAAGTTAGTTCAGTTAATACAGGAGCCTCATGACTACATCCGATAGACAAAGCGACTTGGAATCAGGTATGGCATTGCCCCGGCTTACCAAAAGAGAAACGCTCTTTTGTTGTTGTGATGAAGCGATAGAACATGTGGTTTTATGTTGCCCATTGACGATGCCGATTTGGTTTGCAACTTTGGGTATTCAGGTAAATATTGAAAGAGTAACCACTATAGATAATTGGTTGAGGTCATGTTTGACCGGTGTTGCAGGTATTAAGGCTCTTGAATTATTTGTCAAGTTAATAAGTGTTATGTGGTGCATTTAGAAGACTAGTTGCAATGCCCTTTTTAAGTCACAAAATCCTGATATCCATGCAACGATCAGAGCATGAAAAATAGCTTTAGTTGAAATTGATATAATACAAGAAAAAAATGTGCAGCAATCTTGCTTGGGACCATGTGAGGAAGAAACATCTGTTAAATGTTGCCCCACCTGTTGATCCCTCACTTTGCTATCCATAAATTTCAATAGGTACAGCAGCAAACTTTCGTGGCTATGTTGAGAATGGAATTGCAGCATGACTAGTCCAGAATTAATGGAAACAACAATAGTTGTCCAGACGCTGTTTTGCAATCGTCCCAAACTGTTTTGGCTAATAGCGAGAGTGGTCAAACGTACAGCGGCTCACTTCATGTTTCCCATCCTCAAGTTAACTCATTTCATTCACGTTGGAGTGCTCCTAGAGATATGTACATAAAACTTAACTCGGATGATTCTTTTGATCCAACATCTGGAAAAGCAATTATAGGTTTTGTTAGTAGAAACTCCCAAGGAATTTTCTGTGGAGGAGCCTCTAGACTAGAGATTGTGTAGCTAATGGACTTGAAATTGTGGAATTCATGACTATGGTAGAGGCGGTTAGATATGCTAATATGAAGGTTGGGAGATAGTACTCTTTAAAATGGATTATACTACAATATATGAGGTTTTGATTGACCCTTCGAATGCTGCATGGCATTTCTGGCTTGGCTTGTCATTCACGGAAGAAAATGGATTCGCATTTCATTTCCTATGAGTACAGCTTAGTCAGACGTGATGATAATAAGGCTGCAAATTGGATTGCCATACAGGGCTGTCGGAGAACATGGCTCACTAATTGGATGTCGCAAATACCTTCATGTAATGTGTGTAATCAAGCTAGTTGTGTGGAGATTGCTGATGTACTCGAAACTATTCTCATCTAATATCAATCTCTTTGGAAAAAAATAAAAAAAAAGAGTTCACTTCTCGTGCAAGAAAGCATAGTTGAAGAATTTCAAAAGGCTTCGTGGTAAATTTTTTAATTGTCTTTTTTTTTTCTTTTAATTTTATCTATTTTGTTTGTGTATTTAATTTTTATTTGATCAAAATCTGATATTTAAAAAAATATCTTATTTATTTCTATATTATAATTGTGTTGAATGTGATAATTGAAGTAGTAGAATTCAAATGTAAAATTCATATATTTCTAGAGAAAAGGTTTGTAAATATATTTTATGTGTAGAAAATAAAATCTTAATCTGTACTTTTATAAAAATAAATAAAATATAAATAAACTTGTTTTATAAGAATTTATTATATATTCAATTTATATATATATATATATATATATGTAATCCATTTTTTTGATATCTTATAATCACATGAAAATGCTTTCTACTATGTTATGTTCAAGAGATCAAAACAAATCGTCAAAACTGTGCAACAAGAGTTCGTTTGTTATTATTATTATTATTAGCTTTGGTAGGTCAATTTGGTGTGTTTGAAAATGCAAGAAGAGTTCGTTTTGTTTTCATTTTCTTATATATTATTATACCATTTTAAAATTATATATTCACTAAAAAAGATAAAAAAAATGAAAGTGTATGTAAATACTCAATACCCTATTATAAATACATATTATACCCTCCTCTTGTAAAATTAAAAATTCCGCTATGTTTGGTTGATAATTACATCTACTTTGTACCAAGTCCACTCCTTTCAATTCGTCAATCCACATACTACCTACGTACACAACAATCTTATAATTCAGATCCAACAATACACACACGGCTTGCAATAAACACACTACAGTTACAACCACACAGGCTTCAATACTCCATACTTCTCTTCTCTCTCTCCTCTTAATTCCACTACCAAATCAGGTCTTTCACTTCCTCAATCTACAATTTTTTTTTTTTTTAATATAGTATATTGTATGCTGTAATGCGTGATGTTTAATTATCTTCGTTTCTTTGCAGGAATTTTTGTTGCAAACTCGATTACCAGAGATGGGTATGGCTTCAGTCTCTCTAATCATAATCCTAAACCCGTAAAGTTTCAATCTTTACAAGTTAAGGTTAGAAATTTAACACTTCATTATGGATTTCTTTCCTTTTATTATTATTATTATTGTTTTTTTTTTCTAAGTATTCGAACTTATCTTAACTACGATTTCTCATCACAATGGATTGTCATAGGTGTTTTAATGATTATGGTTTTAGCTTGCGTTGTTGTGGAATTTGAATTTGTGCACTTCAGTATAATATTGTGTCCCCTTTTACCTGCTTAAGCTGTTAAGCATTTAGATAGATGGAGGCATAAGTATGGGATTTAAGAAGTTTTGGTTAAGCAGAGCAGAAGGATGGCTTAGGACCATTCAACTGTAGCAACTGCCTTCCATTGTAGTCTTGAACATATAGGAAAACGGAGTTTATGTGTCCGTAGGTGGAGGACCACCCAACTAATTTCCTGTTAAGCAAATGCTGCATGGGCGCTTGATGAAATCACTTGAGATGTTTTTGTTATCATTGTTCCGACACTTTTTAATCATACGTTGTGAGGTCATGGGAAAAATGTCATTTTTCTTAATTAGATATGGCTAGTGTCTTGGAGCTCTCTCACAAAATCCAATGTACAATTTCTAAATACCTATGAGAACTTTTCCGGGAAAGATATATACTATTGGGTCGCTTCACTAGTACCCTTGGCACTTGCCACCAGAATAGTTATATTCATTATGAACAGTATTCGTATCTATGTTGCATGATTGACTTCAGTTTATAATTAGCTCAGACATTTGTAACTTAAGTGCTCCAAATATATGTTTTGAAAAGTCTAGAAATTCCTGTAAATGGCAATGCATCTTTTATTTATTTATTTTTTTTTAATATTTGATTAAATGTATGATTGAGACATCCATTCTATTTGTATTCATGTATTATAATAAAATGGAAGGCAATGCATGTGCACATCTCTGTCTTTGATATATCCAATATGTTGATGATTGATGAATTGGCAATCATTGATACATATGTATCCTTTGTTGTGGCTTTTCGTCTTCAAAAGCCAGATATATACCATGTTGCGTCAATGGGTTTCATATTGTTGGTTGCCTTGATGCAGAAGTTTGCTATCTACTTATGTATTGCATTCTGTGTTTGAAATTGATTACTCCCCTTCACACACTCACACAAAGAAGAAAACATCTGTGTTTGAAATTCCCAAAAGATACAAATTTCATATAGAAAGTGATTCATTTGCCAGAGATGGCGCTGATAGTACATAATGTTAATATTTTAAAAGATAATAAAAGGATTATTAGATTTAGGTGGCTAACATTTGTATCTTCAAACCTATATCTTTACATTAGTGCTTCTAGGAATCTTCATATAAACTCAGAAGCTTGCAGTATGATGCTATTGTTGTCCAGCTCCAAGTGAGTGACTGCCAATTGATTCATATTTTGTTGAATGGACAATTTCATGACCTTGAGACTATGGCGTGCTTTAGGAATGCACCTAGCGTACTCAATATGCCCTTTCCATGAAAATGATCATACTACAAAGTGCTTGAACAATGGATTGGTTATTACAATTGCCTAGAGTCTAAAGTGGCCATAAGAAATGGAAGGTACCTCCGTTATGGGGATTGTTGAAGTTGACCCTTTATCTAGTTTTCTTTCACTAAGTTAGAACTGGAATAGCAACTTTGTACAGATTAAGTAAACAGTATTCTAGGGATTTATGAACTCCTTAGTTTGTCCTGTGAACTTTTGTCTGATGTGGCATGAGATAGTATGCAATAAGGTCATGGAAATAGGATTTTAGGATTTGCATGCTACTTTCACATCCCCTTACATACTTGAAGTTATGGCAAGACTAGCTTCCAGCTTCTTTTAGCATCCTATCCTTACCTTTGAATCCATATCCAAAGTCTACTTCCATGACAATGCCATCCTCAAATTTGACAGCTTAAGTCAAACAGCTATGAATTTATCAGATTGATCTAGCAATAAGGAGAAATGATCTTTCTTTCTACTTATCCTACACATCAAGGAGAAAGACAATATTTGCAAGGTGGATATTTCTTTTTACCCATAATCAATTTTTACTCAAGTTTGATAGCTCTTCTGATTTTACAGGCTGCCGATGATAAGCAAAGCACCAAACCAAAGAGCATAGTTTGCACTGATTGTGATGGAAATGGTATAGCATTTCTTTGCCTTTTGTTTCCCTGTTTTATCTTAGAGAGGTCAAGTGATTTCCTATACTTAACAAATTTAGAGGTGAATGTGAATGCTTAAATGTCTAATCCAATTTTCTCCAACCTGTATTCACATGATCATCAGGTATTGTGCAGTGTTCTCAGTGCAAAGGCACTGGGGTTAACTCTGTAGACCACTTCAATGGACGATTCAAAGCTGGTGGGTTGTGTTGGCTTTGCAGGTCAGTTCTTTCCCTCCCTCCCTCTCTCTCTGTCTTCATATGCATGTGCACGTGCACAAAAATACACACAAATGGAGTACATTACATTACCTTATATAAAATTCCATTTGACAAGTCAATTCTACACTTTTTAGTTTTATTGGTAATACGTGAGCAGATAGGATGATGAGGTTCCATGACCAACTACCAGTGAACTGTGACATACATGCAGCAAAAATATTCTTGATGCATCTTTTTAGAGGAATCAATGTTGCATTATACGTTAGTGGAAGTTATTAATTTTTACAGTTTATGTTATAAAAAACATGGTAGGATGCCGTATACTATGTTAAGATATTTGTATTTTGATGGATAACCAATTAACCATTAATCATGGGTGATGTTTGACATACCTGTGCTTGTTTTGATACACAGTGCATTAAAACACGTCCCTACAGTTTGCAAGGCCATTCCATTTCCTTAGATGCTGAATTAGTTGGGGTTTGTAGCTACTAATCAAGTTGTAAAATGCGAATATGAAACTTAAAAATTTTGATTTGGCACTGAATTGCAAAGAGGCTTCAATGTTATTCTTACAATGAAACTGTAATATTGCATCTTGACATGCAGTCTGGCCATCACATAATAATGAATGGATTATATAGATGTTGAGTATTTTTCAAATGTACAACCACATCATATCTAGAGCTGGAGCTAGTATACATTTTAAAATTTGCTGCTTCATGCATGAATGATTTGCTTTATCTAGTGCTGCTGCTGTACTTAGTTTAAGGCTCAGTTGGCTACTGCTACTGGTTTTTCTTAGTTTTCTAGCGATTGAAATTCATATTTTTGGTGCAGGGGTAAGAGGGAGATTCTGTGTGGGAATTGCAATGGAGCTGGTTTTATCGGTGGATTTATGAGCACTTTTGATGACTAGAATTTGACCACAACATTTTGAATAGTTTTTTTGTGCAATCATCCTTAGTTCAGTTCCTAGCCAAAAGTCAGAAGCCAATCCCAATCTATATGTACTTAATCACTGTGGCAAGTTTGAAACATATTTTGCTAAAAACAAATTGTTGATAATATGAAAATATTGGTTCAATATGCATGATCGGTATTGTTTTATCCTTTAAGCCACGAGCCCGTGGAAACTTGAAACTGACTATTCCTACTATCCAATTCCAATCCTTATGGTTAGCACTCAATGGATATATCCAGTATATGTCTTTGATGCATACCGGTGCGAGGGACGTGCCTTTAATAGTTATGGTAACCCGGGAAGGGAATTAGGCTTTGGAAAATTCCGAAACGATGAAGTGCACACATTAAATGGAAAAGTGCATGTAGGTAAGTACCTAGGAACTGTTCACTGTCATGAAAGTTCATGAACATAGTAAGAATTGCGCTGAAAGTTCTTTTATGTCCATATAAATATACTATTTTAAAAACATATATACAGTTTCCAAAATTATAACCTATCAATCATATGACCAATCCTAAATAAAAAACACGAGAAGTCGCGCCAGGTAGGGATCGAACCTACGACTTTCTGCTTAGGAAACAGACGCTCTATCCGCTGAGCTACAGGCGCTTACTGGCTGTCAGTGGGTAATAATGTATTATTTTCTTAAATTTACCCATTCAGCCCTGGCCCATTTCATGTCGTTTTCTAAAAACCTTATCTCCTCACAACCATAACACAAGCGATGTAATCTATCTTGTCATAAACATATACATAATAAGTCCTATCTTTATCCAAAATCTTTTGTCTCAAGTAGGTCCAGCTTTGCTTTATCCTTAGAGAGAGTATAAAATCCGATGCCTTAAATAAGCTCTTTAAATAAAGGATCCAGCTGCTAAAAGAAGGCAATAGTTCTTCAGTCCCACCCATTTTTACAATAAGCATATAGGTAAGGGCTAAATAATATACAATGCTTCCACTCAATACATCAAATGAATTAGGAGTGGTCTTAAGCAAATTATTTGCCCACTTAAGGTTGTCGTACCAATGGATACTGACATTTTAATTGCAAATGTAAGATTTGCTTCTGTACAAGGACTGCATCATATGCTTCTATATACATAGATAAGTTAAATTTTAATGGGAATGAACCGAAACATCGAATGCTTGGACCATTATTCAACAAGATGGGAGCACAATCTTTCTTCACATCATGATAATATTAGGCGAAGGAGGTCACCCGAATACTTGAATGACTTCTCTGTTTCTCCCAGGCAATGATTCTTCTCCTCTCTGGTCCAGCCCTGTCAATGGAAGTGAATAGATTTTTAGTCACGGAAGTGTCCAAACTATGTAAAAATTTGGAAAGATTGTACTTCCATTATACCAAGTTCCAACTTGGCAACTCCAAGTCCCACAAGTTGTCATTTGGTATGTCTTTCATTGTTATGCCCTCTAGGGGGGAAACAGTTTTTAAGGAATCTAGATTAATGAAAACTGAAGATGGACAAAGTGCCTTGTTGATGGTTTTGAAGAAGATAACTAAACTTAATACCAGCGGATGTCGTTTGTCACACAAAAGAGTAATTCTATGTAGATGGTAAGGACTGTAAATTGTCGTAAGTAGAAGAGAGTTCATACTTCTGCCACTTTATTCAGCTTCTCCCTCACATTCTGCAAAAGTTGGGGAAGTTCACCATCCCATTTGTAGAACTCCAACACCTTGTTGTTGAGAATTTTCGAAGCAACCTGAAGCAAGGAGATAGAATTCATTGATCGTCTATGAGATCAGCACAAACAGCATGATTATCTGTATTGAAAGTTCACGAGAGGGAAAAGTTCTACCACAAAAACTGATGAGCAAAAACTCCAGAATTTTGGCCTTTACAGCTACACGGTTGCTTGTGGATGGTGAAGAGGCAGAAACACCAACAAGGAACTATAAGGAACAAAAATTTTTCTGCCCTAAAATGGTGGTTTTGTCCCTTATACCTCCAATATCATATTGTCATGTATAAAGGATATTTGAGATGAGCTCCATTTTTGAATTTTTTACTCATATGTGGCATCAACATGTGATTGGAGGAAATACATGGATAAGAAAACTTTGTTCTACGACAATTAATGTGTTGTGGTCACATTTCTTATATGTTTGAATAACTCTGCCAACAAGTTATGGCTCAAGCAATTGGCAAGTTGAACAAGTTGTGCAATTCATCCAAGAGAAACCCTTTAAACTACTTAAAACATTATGCTATAATGTCATTATGCACCCTTCCCCTGCATAATTTTCTCAATAAACTACTTCAAAATATCAAATCGGAGTAAAATTTTGATTCATTTTACCTATCTTTCATCAAATTTCTGACTAAACATGGGGTTAGATGTTTGATTAAATTGAGATTCAAATCTGAAATCATATTCAATACCTTCTTCCCGATCATCCTACCACCAGCACTATGAGCGAAGTAAATGTTGTAGAAGTGGCAGATGAATGCTTGAGGATCTTTCTCTGACAATTCTTCAAGATATGCAGCATAGGTAAGACCAGTTGTAGAAGGCTCAGGAATATCATACCCTTGCTCCTTGAACCATTGCAGATCTTTAACCAATTTCCCCGATCTTTCCAGGCCCGTATTTCGAAACTCGGCGTCTAAATGAAAATCAGAGCGAAAGTCAAGAACTGGTCTAAAGAACAGTTCAGATGGTTGATGGTTGCATTATTTGAAGTGAACAGACAGGCAATATACATGTAACTAATTTCATCTTCACGAAAATAAGTTAACTTCCCAACAAGTTTTCAAAATTTGTATCTTCTGCAAAGATTTCGAAATTCCTCCAGTTCTAGTTTAGCTATGATCAATATTCCTTGTTCAAATTATTAAAACAACACATACTTTGCATCGCGATAGGGCGTATATAAATTTACTCTTTCTGCAACTAATCGAAGTTCAAAGACATACGATTGCGATTTCGAAAAATTCCTTTTAATTCCTATATCCTAAATTTAAGATAGTCAGATGAATGATCCTATCTAAATTAACGTTAAAAAAGGAGGACAAAAGGACTCACAGTAAGGGCAAACAGCCTTTTGAACAATTTCTTCAAGTGTATGAAAGACCCTTTTGCTATTCACAAGGAAATTTATGTAACCATTTACTGTTGGCTCCCATTTAGACACTGATCTCTCTTCAGGGCTCTTGACTTGCTTCTCTCCCTCTCTGGCTTGTTCCTTTGTATGCAGCTTCATTGCCACATGCCTCATTTCCTCAACAAACCTCTTAGGCTCATCACTCACTGATGATGCAACCATAACACCACCACCGTTCATCGGCATATTTTCGGCAAAAACGTGTATGTAACAAGAGTTTTGCGATTGTGAAGGAAGGGAAATCCGTTTGTAGAGAGGTGTTTCTTGCGAAAAATGGTGTTGCTTAAAAGGAGTTAGGTGAGAATTTTTACTGTGACGTGATTGTGAATGAAATGTACACGGCACGGTTCCATATTCTTAATACAAAAAACTAGACAAAGTTCAAAAGAGGCGGAAAGCCAAGAAATTTACTCCTGCTGAGGTGCCAATTCTTCTTAGTCGGTTAACTTCTTCTTTTTTTTTTTTTTAATTACTATGGTGGATTAGATTATTATTTTATTTTCTATTGAATCTGTATTAGTGGTAAATATAAATAAGATCAAAACAGAGATTATGAATAATTTTTTTTTATAATATAATCGTGTTTATTAATATTAAAAACTCGTATCTTTAATATCAATTTAATATTTTATTATTAGAATTATGTCGTGTTGGAGATGAAGGACACCAGACTGCGAAATTGGATGGCATGAAGAGGACCTGAGTTCCGTAAGCTTGAAGGCAAATAGACAAGAGTTTAATATTTTCAATACCAAGTAAACAATTTATTTCATTGTTAAGTTGGTTATAGAATGGAAGGAGGGTGTATAAAATAAGACGTGATGATTAATTAAAGATGGTGTATGTTTCTTGCCATATTCGATGAATATCATAAGGTAAGGAAAAAATGGGGGAATATTATTAATATTTAATACAAATGGGGTGTCATCGCTACTTGATGGGATGGTGACCTTTTGAAGGGTCGATGTCATACATAACCCACTCGTATTAAGAAATTTGCTTGTATTTTTAAAAAGGTACTCTTATTTGCTGTATAAACACTTATTGACCCTTTATCTTTAAAGGGCACTTTTTTTTTTTCTTTAATTTTTGAAGGGCAAAATAGTTAGAGCATTTTTTTAGAAGAATTAATGGGGTAAACGCCTAATTTAAAAATTTAAAGATTAAGAGCATGGAGAAAATAAAAGAACATGTATTTACAATGTGCCTAATTAGGTGACTTGGAAAAGAAACCAATTGCTGTCCAAATGTTGACTTAAGAAATTTCATGTTCTTGAAAGGATTACATTTAAATAATTTTATCATTATTAAAATGCTATATATATATATATATTTCTAATATTAAAACAACTAATAAAAATTAGCCACATCATTCATGCCACGAGTTCGGAATAGATTTCTGTCTAACAATCAGAGCTCCATGTAAGTATTATATATTACATGTTGAATTCTATATGAAATACCATGTTACTAAAAAGGGTTTCAAAATTTCAAATTATTGGACTTCATGCAATTTTTCTATAAGTATTAATCTTTCACTACAAGAAATTTTGATTTTAAAGTTAAAAATATTTATCTCTAAAATAATAATTCTATCACAAAAAACTTTTAGAAACAAAATTTTCATTGCAAATTTTTATTATAAAAATAATCATGACTAATTTTATTTAGTAATGAATTTACATTTATCGTAAATTTTCCCCAAAAATATGTCTAAAAAAATAATTTTATTGCAAAAAGTTAATAAACTTTGTGATGAAATAAATTCAAATACATAAAATTCTATAATAAATCAAATTTTTTTTTGTTGACTTCTCAAGGGTCACTCATCTTGTGAGTACTCTCACTTGAGCACACTTAAAATTAAACTTTTGTGCATCTTGTAACCATAACATCAACTTGTGTTTTCATATTTAAAGTTACATTTTCTTATATTTATATAATAATGTATAATAACATATCTAATTTGTAGTAAATTATATATAACAAAGATATAACATGTTATCATATTAATTTAAAAAAATCATTTTTATATTATATATTACTACATAAAATATATAATAAAAGTGTAATACATATATGCTCAATTTTTAATTACTTAGTAAGGATTTCATAAGATATAAGTATCTCAAATAATATACTAGTAGATGATGCACTCATACTATGTGTGTATATATTAAAATATCAAATGTATAAAATATATAATTGAATTATAGCGATTCATCCACCTATAAATTTTGTAATGAAAAACATATAAATTAAAGCACTAATTATATGTCTTAATACATTATGTTATTGTTTCGCTTTTCACTAATAAATTCTCATTGTTTAAATCTCATTTAAAACGCAAAATAATTATTTTTTTATTGTTTCTCTTTTCTTGGAAAGTTGCCACATGTGTTGCTTTGTTCAACCTATAGCATAAGAAAAATATGATAGATTAAATCTTAAAAACTTGTGTTTTGCCTCTCAAAACCTTAATTATAAAGAAACCTCAAACCAAAAAATAAATAAATAAAAGAAAGAAAGAAAGAAAAAAGAGTAAAAAAAGATGCAAAAATGGTACAAATAATTTGTAGAACATAGGATATTTCTTTATAATTTCTCATCTTAGTTGTACATTTCAATTTTATAATTTTAATAGATAAATTAATAATGAGTTTACCTTGGTTATACATTTTTTTTAGTTTTTTTTTAGATGTACTTTTGAGATTGCTTATGTATAATTTCATTGTTTTTTTCTTAAACCACCAATCATTTTATCATCATTGTTTTTTATATGCTTTTCTCAATGCATAGTAATAATTATATCTCAATAAGTCAAATTATAGTAAATACATAATGATGTACAATAATAATGGCTATTATTACTACTATATATGGATAAGATTATAAAATGGAAGTATAGTAGATACACATGAATATATAGTAGTATTTATATCTCTATATAGTTAAGCTATAGTAATACATTTAATATGTAGTAATAAACCTCACATAGTGGGAAATTTCTATGGTTCCACCGTATTTTTGATAAGATCAGTTTAGTCTTCAATCTTATAGTTAATTTATATATTAATAGTGGAGATTTAATGTCCATTGATAGTAGAGATTTAATATAGGTAACTCAATAATGAGATTGAAGGCTGTATTGATCCCGTTAAAATAGTTGGTAGGATCGTAGAAAGTTTCCATATAGTAAAGCTATAGTGAGTACTCGTTAATGTGGAAGAGCTGACTTTTGATATCTTACTCTTACCTATTTTAATGGAACTTTAATTTTGAATTTTATCAAATAATCCTAATAATTCTTAAATCTAGTAAATACACATTAATTCACAGTAATAATAACTATTATCTATGATATTAAAGTAGGAGAGTTAACTTTTAATGTCTTACCTTTGCTCATAATTTTTAATTTTGAATCTTATTAAACAATCTCTAAATGATTAATAATTCTTAACAAATAATTGGTTGGTAAAGGTTAATAATGTAAAAAAACCAACCGTTACATTAAGAAATTATTTAACTTTTGGCTTCAAAACTTTATGTAAGGATTAATATATATATATATATATATATATAAACTTCAGAGTTGTTAAAGAATATCACTAATATTTAACTACATATATATTTGCCTATTAGAATAGAACATAAGATGATAATGCTAATCATAATAGCATATTTGAGATATATGTATATTAGTGTTGTTTCTTATTATAATAGCATATTTGAGATATATGTAAATATTGAACAAAGCATCAAATAACATCTTTTTGATTGCACAAAACAGATGAAACTAAAAAATTCAAAACATATCCAAACTTTTCCTTTTAATCAAAATGAAGAAAGCAAAGGATTGGAAAAATGGTAATAAATGAAATTTAAGCAAATTTACTTCATTTTTTTTTACAATATCTTCAAGAAGAATAAAATGAATTTAAAATTTCACCATTTTTCTATTGTTAAGATCTTAAAAAACTAACACTAATTCATCTCCAATTTGAAAAGTAGTTCAAACTTAAAATGTAAAAGTAATTGAAATGCAAAAAAAAGTTTAAAATTTTAAATTTGGAAGATAGGAAAAGCATATAAAAGAGATCAATATGAACTTGAAAGAAATTAGATCAAAAGGGTGTTAGGTCAACTTAAAAAGTTGGTTCAAATAATTAAATAATGGGTGTACATTGTGATAAGATGAAATTTCTCATGATGTATTGAAGGTAAAGTTAGCTGTCGATGAGAATTGTTGAAGTTTGAGATCTCATGTACTAGTTTGTTAAGAGTACGAGAATTAGATGGTCGTTATATAAAAAATACAAGTTGTATGAGTGATTTTTGTAAGAATTTGATTGGTTCTAAAGTAAGGCTATAATAAACATGAGTGGTGAGAATCATTATGTTTTTTTTTTCTTTTTCTTAAATCATGACATGAACTTTCAAAATAACAAAAATGAGAAAAAATAAAAAGAAAAACAGATTCACCTTTTTTGTTTTTATTTGTTGACGGACAAAAGAATTTGAACTTAATTGTCTAATTTTGGTAATCTAGAGATAGTAAGATAAAAGAAGGTTGATTTGCGAGCTTCTACATTGTGAAGAAGAAGAAGAGAGAGAATCGGTAGAAAGATAATTGCATGTAATTGGTAATTAAAAATAATCTCTCCTATTGGTAAACGTGGGTAACTATTGGTGAAATAATGGGATAAAAGTAGTCATTTAGAATGTAAAGGGTGAATTAAAGTAATTAACATTTATAACCCCAATGAAATAATATAAAAGCATGTATTGTGAAATAAAAATAGTAAATGGTATAAATACTATTATGTTACAATGGGTGATTTGGGCAAATAGAATAAGACACAAAAACCTAAGGCCAACTACTTAAATAATATAGGTAATTCCATATATAAGATAGAAAATTAAAATGACATTACATATTGCAATATATATAAATATATATATTATTTATGTACATAAATTATTTATTTTTTAAAGAAAAAATTGATATGTCTTTAAAAGTTAAAATTAACATTTTTGATTATTAATTTTAGAGATAGATTTGTAACAAAATTACGTCCTTAGAAAATCAATTAATAATATATCTTAGATTTCATTGTTAAAACAAATGAAATTATAATAAGACTTTATTTTTATATCATTGCAAATTAGTCTTAAATCTGTAGCTAGCAAATATTTTTAGAGACAAAATTTTTTCATTGCTAAAAGTTAAATTTATATTTTTTACACTTTGATGTGAATTTGTGATAGAATTCGGAAAAAAAAAAATAGTGTATCTGAAGCTAAAAGTTAATATTAATAGAAAGCTACAAGTGATAAAGTTTTTGAAACTACATATATAAAGATGTGAAATATAGTCATTTATGTTTGGTATCCTATAATCATATATACGAACAACAACACTAAAATCCTAATCTCGTTCAGTGATATGGATCATTTGTCATCATTGAGAACTATCATAAACCATATCATTCTCTTAAATAAGCACAATATATCTATTTATATCACTCCATGTCCTTTTTAGATTCTCTTACCCCTATTTTTTTTTTTTTTATAATGTAAGTAGTTTCTAAATTATTACAGTGCCTAACTAGTGCTTGTGGGTGTTGTCTTTGCGCTTGGATATATCATCTCCATCCCTATTCTGGCGTCTAATATATATTTTTTTTCTCGTCTTATCCTTCATTGTGAGTGTTAGTTTGCTTCTAGGTACTTGTTCCCGGAGCTTTAGGCGAAAATCGACTTTACGGTTAAAGAATAATATGTTTAAATAGGTCCTTATAAATTGTGGGGGGTGGAAACCCTAAAGCATTGCTACTTTGCTAGCCATATTATGCCCCCCATTACGCCATTCACCTCTACTTGGGCCAAAGGCCATATGAGTTGGCTATGAGGCTCATTTACACTGGACATATATGGCTTACACTTTATGTTGAATACTGGGTAGATAAAATAAATACAAACAACTTTGGGGTAAAGAAATAGAACAAATATAAGATGTATTATTCTCATTCAAAGGAGCTTCAAATAAATTGAAAATGCCTTTGAATGAAGTTTAGTAGTGGTAAACCTTTTAAGAATAAGCTAACTTTATTCAAATGTTTATTGAGGCATTTAAATGAAGTCATTTGGTTTGATTATTCTCAAGCGTTGTCCAAATCTTGTGGCTTTGTTCAATTATTCTATTGGGCTATTCGAACGAAGTCTTTTTAAGAGGCACTACATCATTCTCTCTCTTTTCAACAGTTCATGTAGGTGGCTCTTTCATTTTTTTTTTTAAGCTTCATCTCAAGCTTCAACTATAACCAATTGTTTCATATAAATGTATAAGAAAACTCATTAATTTGAAGCTTATCTTGATTGCGTGTAATTGCATGTGATCCTCTAGGTTCTGTGAACAATAGTAGTATCCTAATACTGGACTTATGATTCTGCAGTTTGATCTCTTCATCTATATCTTAGATTACATAACGCATGGTGCATCAAAACTTAATGCAATACTTTTAACTGGGTTACTGTGTATAATTAACTCAGGATTGATGCCTTTGCATCTCATTACAACCTTGGTTTTGCCAAATTCCTTGTACACCATTCAAGTGGTCCTCAGATATTAGCTTTACAATATCAAAAAGCAAGGAAATCCTTCTGTACTTATCATCATCCCCTGTGCACTTTAGATCATATCCTATGATTGTAGTACGCGAAATGCATATTTCATAGATCACTTTTAATGGTATCCATAACTGTAAAAAGTATTATGTTTTTACATGTGAATAAATATCCCCATGATTAGCTTCTATTCAATGTGTTTTATCTGTTATGCAGGCACAATAGGATTAGGAAGAAGTACTTCCATTTGGATGATCTTTTCATGGTTATTCAAAAAAGTAGAAGAATTAAAAATAGGAAATCCACTAAAATAGTATTATGTCTAAAAAATAATTGTGAAATAAGGTATTTAGAAAATTTATTTCAAAAATAGGTTGCGAAGATGCAGACCTGATTTATGCCTTCGGTATTTTTGTATTTCGAATTTTTTTTAATAATTTTTAAATTTATGAAAATTAATTTTTTTGTTATTTTTATGTAAAATTTTAATATTTTTTAAAACAAAAAAATTAATTTGAGAAAATTTATCATTGAAAGAAAATTTCATGATTATAAAAATTTTTAGAAATAATTGTTAAAGAAAATGTAAAAGCGTAGACACAAAAAAAAAAAAAACTAGAAAACATTAATAAATTACAAAATTTCAAATAGTAATGCATATGAATCACAAATGTCCATAAATGATCTCCCTTATGCTGCATTAAAACAGATGGTTGAAATGGTTCAGGCTTCATCTAATCTACACAATGAAAATAGAAAATGTTAGCATTTTACAGGCAACAATTCGATATTATAAACGTACAAGGCTAAGTTAAGATTTAATTAATCACGTGTCTAATGATCCAACGTTTACCATTATCATTTTGACATGGACACATTCTTCTATTATAGCCTTCTCCTCGGCAAAGTTCACATGTAATCATATTTGGACACTTTGTAATGTCTATCTCTATGTAGTGTCTTTTTCGCCTTGGTTTCCCAAAGTCCACATGTGATTGCACCAACTCCCAATTAAGCTCATCACCTATGGGTAGGAAGTGGGTCCTATATGTGAGCTCTTGGTACGTCCACTTGTATCAATTCGATATAGTTGCTGACATATCGAACCTGATTGAAGTAGCTATTGCATAGACGTGTGGACATAGGATTTGGTAGATTTGCTATTTTTGGTAAGTGCATGTGCTACAGTGTGCGTCTAGCCCCCTCCCCTCAACTTGTTCGTTACATGACGACTGTCAGTGAGCACTTCAAAAATTATCTCTTTCTTATTATAGTCAATGACCCTATGGTTGTTAGCATGTGACCTTTATCCATTTATCTTTTTAGTAGCATAAAATGAACATTTATGATGACATTTTAACATAAAAATTGCATCATAAAATGTGAATGAAAATGTCATCATAAATGTGAATGTAAATTTTAGATGCCATTTACAATATTGTATATAGTATTTATATGATATGAGGCAAATGGTTTTACGTCCTTCACGATCGCCAACTACATGTTCATTCAATTTTCTCAAAAACCAGCCCTATGTTTCAGCCGACTTATCGACTGCAAAAGCAAATGCCAATGGAAGTATATAGTTATTGCTATCAATACCATAACCAATCAACAGCTTGTGCATGTACTTCCTATATAGAAAAGTTCTATCAATGGTAACAATAAGTTTAAGCAATCTTTATGTCACAATGCACGACCTGAATGCTTATAAAACCTATACATATTAAGATTGTCCATGATAAGATTTACAAATCGGCTTGTAAGAAGATTGCAGTCTAACGGTGAGTGATCTTGACTTATCATCAAGTTGATGCATGTGTGTGGACCCTTAAATTTGGTAACTACAAAAAAACCCTCTAACTTCTTCTTTCAAGGCCCGAAGCATCTACTTACAACAGTTTTCTCTTTTCAAATAATAAATAGACTAAAGCGATGTATTAGATTCTACAATAGTAAAGTTATAATGGTTCTTCACATGCTAAGCCTTAATTGCTTGAATAACATTTACCTTTATCCTGAATCTCATGCCCTTATGGAACTTGTCACTACTACTTAAATCACTGCACATTGCATTTTGCTTCTATTCGAAATAGATGCAATCGTCATTACCACCAACATTGTAGAAGGGAACGGGACCTCTAACTCCTATATAAGCTGGTTTAACCTTCCTTGGCTAATATATTACTTGTGTGGAGTGCCTCGATCTGATTGGACGATTATCTTCAGCCATATTATCTCCTTTGTTTTCACTTTCCTCATCTTCCTCCTTAGAGCTTTCCTTAAAATCAGAATTTTCCTCCTCAACACCCATTCCCACATCAATGTCTATTGCAGTTTCTGCTCCCAAACACACCATGTAGGGACTACGTGTGTCTGGTCATTGTAACATTGGAGTAACTACTTTGTTTACTTTATCTTCATCATTCAACGGTGTCTCTTCTATGGGGATTGGAACATATGTTTCAAACATTAACGTCTTGGGAGGAATTTCTTTCCTATTAGGTGAGGAATGCGTTTGTTGATTTTCTTGGAATGTATACTGTTCGGAGGGACCCCACAATTCTTCAAAAATTCTAATATGCAACTATTGTATGTCATGCTCTCCAAAGGATTCGGCCATTTCAATTAAATTTTCAATAACATCATCATCATCTTTAATTGTCATCAAGGCATAAGATAAATTGCTTTCATGGAAAATAGGATGCCTATGAATTATCTTAGTCTCTACTTCAGTTGGATCAACTCCAATACTTTAACAAATTCTATACAAGAATTCGATATAATTCACATTTTTCTTCATTTTAAACTTCTTAACTAGACCCCATCATATTTCGATCCCTAGTTACCATTAACAATATTTCCAAATGCATATACTAGCAATTTAATATAGTCATCCATTGTTATCATGCTCGCAATATAGATAAATTATTAGCTAATTGACAAAAATAGAAAATATTGGTTTTTCAAACTTGACAATGCACAAAAATGATCTTTTTCTTGCCATGTAACTAAAAAAAAAATTACATTTAAAATTTAAATTTCATTTTAAAATTTTGTAAGAAAAAATTACAATTTTACATAAGAACGACAAGAAAGATTATTTTATATAAAAAAAATTAAAGTTGCTTTTTAAGGATGATTCGATTACAAATATTTTTTTAATAACAATATAAATAATAAAACAAAATTTGATGTTTAAAATTAACATAAATTTTTTGTTATCATAATGTTGATCTTATTTTCATATTAACAGAAAGATTAACTGTTGCATATTACATATTAGTAAATCTACATAAATCATGTCTAACACACTAGTATTTTTTAAAAAGCCATAACATTACAAAGAATCATGACAATAGTTTAGTCAAACAGTGAACACTAATACAATATAAAAAAGAACTTCAATTTTTTTTTGTCAAAATATATACCATAATATAGATTAATTGAGTTTTTTCATTAAGGAAATGGTAGATCTCAGCAAACTTGTTCAAATCCTACCATTTCTTAGCTTTAGAAGAACTTGTTCTTCTTGTGAAAGAGAGAGAGAGAGAAAAGGAAGAGATAGTGTTTGCGGAAACAAAAGTAAAAATGAATGTCTTTTGTTTCTGCGTTTGTATTGTTAAATTAAAATACTGTAGTGTCAGTGACTCTATAAAAGTAGGTTTGCATGATGCAAAATATAGGTTTGCATGCATGTTTTTATTTTTTAGATTTATGGATAATATTTTTTAACGAAAATATTTGATGGTGCAATTAATTGTATGGGGACACTTGTATTGAAGGTGGACACAACTCGTACCTTTAGTTGGGCTAATTTTGGCTTAAATAAAGGTATATTTTGATTTTGCAACTTATTTTAGGAATAACTTTTTTGTTATCCTATTTTGTGATTATTTTTTAAAAATAACAATATTTTAGTGGATTTCCCATTAAAAATAGCCAAATATAAAAAGAAGAGATGGGGTAAGGTGGGTTTGGCAATATGGAAAGGATGGCTAACGCCTAGGTGGCTACTCTTAGGATTTTAGGTGACTCTTGGTTTCTTTTATTTTTAGAGAAAGAGAGAGAAAATGAATAGGGGTGGTTGGGGTTATTATATTGTTTTCAATTTATTTACAATTGGTCTTTGGTCTTGTTTGCACATTATTGGCTAAATGGTCATATAGAAAATATAAAAAATGTAATTCTATTTCACATTTCAAACTCTTAATAAATTTTTGTTTATATTGACAAATTGGGATAACCTTACTTACACCATATGCAAAATTAATTGAATGAACATTTTACTTTTGTAGCATAGTACTTGAGAAATATTTATTGACATTTTTCAAAGTATTATTAAGATATATATAATGCTGAAATTTGAATATTAGTATGCTAAAAGTAAGGGAAAATTATGGGAATAAGGGAAAAAAAGAAAGCAAAAAACATCTCTACTCAAATTATGATGATTTAGGCTATTGCAAAGGTTTTAAAGGAGAGGGCTTATTCATATGCTTAATTGTTTTTCCTCCTTTAAATGATGAATCCCTTTTTGAGTTAGCTTACCCTTTCGTTTCTTATTAGATCGTATGTCTTTGTAATTGATCATCCATGGTGAGACACCTAAAAGTTTAAAAGAGGGGTAGATAATAAAAGGATATACCTATATTTATAAAAGGGAACTACAACAACCTTCCATACCCATTTCTACTTCTTAGAAAGTACTTGATTGTTTTTCCTCTCTCTCTATCTCACTTAAGGGTTTCCATGCATGACTTTTCTTGAGAAAAAATAGAGATAAGGAAATGACTACTTCCAATAGCCCCTTTGTTTTTCTTATTTATTTGCTTGTGTTTGTGTATGGTTCATTAAAAATAATAATAATAATAATAATAAAAAAAAAAAAAATGAGTGAAGAGATCTAAGTGGTGTTTAGTGGTTCATGAGATTTGTTATAGCATGTGGCTTATTATCGTTAAGGGTTGTAAGTGATCAAACATATCTTCTTTGTCACTTTACTCACATGTTAAGATTAATATCTCTCCAAAACCCTAATTAGAGTTTGATCACAACCATCTACTTGCATGTATGAATTAGTTGGTTGTTTATTGATTTTGATCAAATTTAAGAAAAATAAGAATTTTTAATTTTGACAATTTATGGATGATCGGAAACATAAGAGTTGATCAAGGATGTTGTTTAACATTCTTGGAGCTTCAATTTATTTTTAGTGTAAGGAGGATTTTTAATTCTTGCTTTATCATAGTTTTGGAGTAAGGACTTGACTAAAGGTACCCTAATTGGCGTCCTCGATGTATGAGTATGTTTTTAGGAAAAGACCATTAAAGTTATCAACCATAGTATGGGGTAGTTGACACTTTCCCTTAGTAGTTGACCTCATTAAGTTAAAGGGAGCTTTAGTGGACCACTTTTGCATATGGTTGACTATTTCAATTTATCTTTAAGTTTTATGCTTTAAAAAGTAATTTTTACTATGTTTAGGGACTTAAATTCAATATATGTATAAATAGTTTTTATTATAAGGTGGATCAAGTAAAGCTTGGTGAGCAACATTTAGGTAATAAAATGTTGTCTTGCATGTTATTTGTCTTTATAGGTTTAGAAAAATGAATTTAACTCATATTAGACTTTAATAATTGATGTGAATTGGTTGTGCATCTAACCATACCGGGATAGGTGGGATATGGATTGATAGCTTGCCGCCTAATTTGAGCAGTGATCTAAATGAAGTGTGGCTTGTAGTTGCGTATTGAGGCAAAGTAACTATTTCAGATAAATAAGTAATGATATGGCAAAATTGTAGTTGATAGGATCAAGGCATCCAGAGAGAAGATACCAATGGGTTGCAATAGTGGTACTAAGATACTCTTATGGACAAAGGTAGTGACTATAGATGACTAATACTGGTTGTGATCAAAGTATGGGATGATTTTTGTTTATGGTATTTAAACCTCCAGATTATGGATCCAACGACTCTTGTATTATCATGGTCTAGGATTCTAGGTTAGCTTTTGATTGTTGCCTCCCAAATAAGTAAGACTACTAACTGAGACTCTGGATGCTGCTTATATATGTTATTATATTAGTACAAAGACTTAATCGTACGTGCTATGACATATGTTTATGTTTGTGGCAATGTTTCCATGCCGAGCTTCATAGTTCACCTACATTTGGGATTTGAATTTTTAGGTGTTAAAGCATAAGGAAAAGTGAGAAGAGAGAACTCGTTGAGCTTACTTATCCTTGTTAGCATACAAGGGCACACGGTGAGTTCTTGCCAACTTCAAACTAGATGAATAGTATGCATTTTCTGTATGTACAATTAAAAATTTTTTTATTTTGACATTTTTAACCATGCAAAATTGAAAAATTAGGAATCTTTATGAAACACTTTCACCCGATGACATAATTGCGTGTTCTATATTATAGATCTCATCTACATGGTCCCAATTTCAACATATTAAGTTCTATGACGCCCACATTGATGCACATTAGCTAGTAAATTATAAAGCATACATCGTGGGTGGGGGGGGGTCGGTAATTACTGTTACAAAATCTTAGCAGCTAGAAACACTGATTTTTGCCTGGCCCATTTAGTAGTAGATGACCCAGAAGAAAACAAAAAAAATCATATGTTATAGATGCAATTCATAAGTTGTATGATGTAAATGCGATATACAAATCCCATGAGCAATGAAAATTACATTCTCTATATGCGATTTTTATATATACAATAAAACAGCCAGAAACCTTTAACAATAAACACTTGTGAAGACAAAACACCTGTTAAGACAAAATTGCATTTTCTGTATGTGATTTTCATGCTTCTTTTCGTTAAACAAGAAGTTGTGAGGGTGAACATATAAATCACATATGCATGATACAATTCACTATTGCGAGATTTTTAAATAGCATATTTCCGTATGCGATTTCTTCATAAAATCTAGATGAATAATGGCTGAAACAAAATTACATTTTTAGATGCAATTTAGCTATAGTATTTACTAAAATAGTTTGTCCTGAATCCTATTTAAAAATAATTTTACCCATAAAGAGCAAATTAACTCATTTCTTGTCAAATAATGACAACACAGTAAGATCACTTTTCACCGTCACTACCAAATCCCTTTCTCCCCTCTCGAAAGAAACATGCAAACAAAGTCTCATACGGAATCGTTGCCTTAGCTTGAAGGGTGGAAGAAAGAGGGAGTTAGTGAATCGCATGTGGATGACTGGGAAGAACAAAATAACTGACATGTCTTATTCTTTTCAATAATCCATACTTGTAGCAATGAAGTACTACTGTCCCTGTTGAAGTAAACAAATGGAAAAGGATTGAAAATAGGAAAAGCAGTAGACATCATTTTACATTTTGCCTCGTTGTCTAATAAAATACTGGAAAAGCCTTCCATATAATGGGCGAAAACATGAAAACGATTTTAAATTGGGCATAACCCTTTTGCAATTAGCAGTAAATAGTTTTCTAATTCCTATTGTCGAACATAAGATCGTTAAGATCTAGCCAACCAAAACAAAATTCACTTTGCCAATCATTTAACAAGTCCACAACACGCACGTCGATAATAATTCCATCAAATTCTTACACATATAACGTGAGTAAGAAAGATAAACCGAGAACATAGTGTAGTATTCGAGTGAAATCTAGTAGAGAAACTACAGATCTAATACTATAAGAGACAACAAAATTTATGAAGCTTCTATCGATACAAACTCATGCTATGAATGTAACAGTCTATTCTAAGCTAAACTTTAGTGTTAAAAAGGTATAAAATCAAGCCTATACCAGTAGTAGAGAGGTTAAAAGGAGTAAAAGGACTAAAATGGGGGGAATTCCCAAGTCCATCAGGATGCTCGCTACTTAGCAACCTGAGCTAGAATAGGGATTTTCTTCCAAGTCTCCTCCACTCCACTAATTTGCACTGGGGGCAGTGAGAAGACGCTAACAGTTGAGCTTTTACTACGGATATCTTTCATTCCCTGCAATGCAGATATTACACTCTTTAGATATAAGCTCTCCATGTGTGCTATTTCAGCGAGTTCCTTGTTCACTTGTGTCAAGCCGTCGTTCTCTGAGGTGCTGGCAGCAGAAATTGTAGGTTTAGACCCTTCACAGGGGCTACTTGCCTCAGATGGGATTTTAGCCTTTGGGAATAGGCGCTCAATCATGGACTCGCAATCCTTCACAAGCTGATAGAGCAAGTCGGTGGTGAAGAATGGTTGCTGCAGGACCTTCTGGATGAAGGGCAAGCGCATGACTGCTCCTGTTCTTTTCTCATATTTCTTAAGAATTTTCACTATTCCTGTTAATACAAGAAAGAGAAGGTGATGATCAAATGAATCAGATGGTAATTTGAATGTTTGCTGAGAAACCGAAGTCCTACCAGCAAATATGTGAAGGATGACGGAATAAAAGGTTATCATATCAAATAAGTAGGTGTAAATAATTTCACCAAGTGATATGATCAAGACCACCCCAAGGGATCCCGTTTAATTACAGGTATGGCTAAGAGACAAGGTATATTATCGACTTCCATCGGCTAATGGTGCAAATCCAAAAAAAAACCAAATAAGCTCTATGATCCATTAGAGTACATAACCAGACAGCAATAGAAACATATTGGACAAATATTCAAAAAGACGAACATGTAATTCCTTCGACGAAACTATAATATTCTGAAATTCAGCTATTACTTATTAGTACATCTTATGTAGCAAAAATTCACCTTGTGCTGGATCTAGAAATGGAACAAATCTATAGGCTTAAGAGGTCAAGACAAGTCGAACCAAAGTACCTGTATAATTGAGGGCACTGTAGTTCTCCAACAAAACCATCTCTCCATGAAAGTCCACGATTTCCTTTTTAATTTTTATCATCTCCTCATCAAACTTTTCTGACCTGGCTTCCCTAAGTTGCAATTCCTGTAACAAATGATAACCAAGAGAGTCATTTTAGCATCCCAATGGTTCGCATTTTATATGAGAACTACTTAGGGTCAGTGCTGGACTTTCACAATGACTAGATGAGAATCAGATATTATTCCTCCTATATGACGATTTCAGAGTCAAACCAAAATAAATCCATGCTCATGATGACAATGAGGAATTCAATTATCAAAAATCTTCAATTTCCTTAAACATGCAAATGCACCATAGCTCGTGATTTTCCGCCTAAAAATGACTACCCTTAATATACTACTGCACTCGTGGGTTGCTAGATTTGTTAGTGGATACCATATATCTAATGGTCAATCGTACATAAAACAACCACACACAGCACATGCCATTAATCAATTGACATGTGTAAGGTACAGGTGCACTAATATCTAAAGATTATAACATATGTAGCACTAACAACTACCAATTTTGAAGATACGAACCTATTTCAGTTAAAATTAAAATACCAAGACTCGCTGTTTGCTCTATATAATATTACATCAAATTTTTAGATTAATTTAATAACTCATGATTTCTTACCTAAAAATAACTAACCTTAATATACTGTACTCGTAAGCTGCTAGATTTGTTAGTAGATATCAAAGATCTAATGGTCAATTGTGTATATTAAATACGCAAAAATTATTTTTATAAAACAATGACACATGACACGTGCCATTGATCAAATGGCACGTGTAAGGTACTAATACATTAATATTTAAAGATTATAAAATAGGTAATACCAAGAAATGCTAATTTAGAAGGGATAAACCTATTTCAGTCAAAGTCAAAATATCAAGATTCATTATCTACTCAATAAAACAATGACACATGATACGTGCCATTGATCAAATGGCACTGTGTAAGGTACAAATACATTAATAATTTAAAGATTATAAAATAGGAAGTACCAAGAAATGCTAATTTAGAAGAAATAAACCTATTTCAGTCAAAGTCAAAATATCTCGATCGTTATCTACTCAATAAATCCATGTTCATGCTTCACATTGACGAATCGAAATATAAAAAATCTTCAACTTCCTCAAACAACCATAGCTAGTGATTTCTTGCCTAAAAATGACTACCCTTAATATACTATTGCACTTATAGGCTACTATATTTGTTTGTGGAGACCACACATCTAATGGTCAATTGTGTGTATTAAATAGGTGAGAATTATTTTCATAAAACAACGACTCACGACACGTACTATTAGTCAATTGACATGTGTAAGGTATAGATATACTAATATTTAGATATTATAATTTAGTTAGCACCAAGAAATACCGATTTAGAAGGGACAAACCTATTTCAATCAAAATCAAAATACCAAGATTTGTTAACACTTCATATAATGTCACGTGGAGTTTCTAGATTAGTTTAATAGCATGTGATTTCTTACCTAAAAATAACTACACTTAATATACTATTGTACCCTTAAGCTACTAGATTTGCTAGTTGATACCATAGAACTAATAGTCAATCGTGTATATTATATAGATGGGAATTATTTTTATGAAACAATGACACATGACACGTGCCATTAATCAAATGGCACGTGTAAGGTACAAATACGCTACTATTTAAAGATTATAAAATAAGTAGCACCAAGAAATACCAATTTAAAAGGAATAAATCTATCTCAGCCAAAGTCAAAATATCTAAAATTCGTTATTGCTCAATATGGCGGATTATTATATGGCGTCTTGTAGATTAGTCTAACTACTAAACCAAATCCACCAACATTAGTGTTCCATGCCACTAGACTACATATATGGAATACCGACCACCTTAGAATGCGAGAGACAATTTAAAAGGAATAAATTTACTTCAGTCAAAATTAAAATATCAAGATTTGTTATCTGCTCAATACAATATTACATAACGTCTCTTAGATTAGTCTAACTACCAAATCAAATCCACCAACATTAGTCTTCCATACCACTAGACTACATATACGGAATACTAGCCACCTTAGAATGCGAGAGACATTTCAAAACAAAATTAGACTACCGGGTGAAGTGATAGGATTAGAATATGTCCCAACCGTGTCATCCAGTAGACACGGATGGAACCCACCATTTTATTCAAAAGGATTTCGTTAACAAGTTTAGTCAATCACGTTTGTAAACTTTTGACCTAACAAGATAATTAAATCCAATACTAGAAATTCTAACACTCTCACTTCTGCATACTTAATTAGTTTAACTATTGCTCTACTACTGATGCACCTAATTACATATCATAATAAATCGCACTTAAATCTAATCAGTCGGACAAAACACATCATATCAAAACCTCAAATTCATAAATAGAACGATTTCGATCCTCTTTGTAGATTTTTGAAATATTATATTATCATTATATTATTTATTTATTTTTATTTTTAATCATTGATTATATATAATAAAATTTTAAATAAATATATTACGAAAAATAAAAAAAAAATTCAGAAGATTCATTTTTTCTCCGAGATCAATGAATCAATCATCTTATACGAGTTTATGTAGGATATAACGACGAGAAACTAATAACAGAAAACGTTTTCCAACACTTCAATATTTGTTATAACGCATCAATTATAAACGTCAAATATTACAGTAACAATCAAGGACGTTAACAGTCTGATCATGGTTAATATCCATATGGAAAAGAGCAAAATAATTTGCTTTTAAAGATATTCTCCTCGCCCAATTAAAAGAAAATACATATTATTTCTATTACGTTTATGTGGACCTGGCACTTGTTGGCAATACCGATGTAATTAAGCAAATTCTTCGAAAATTTTCTCTAGCTGAACCCTTAAAACTCAATATTTGGCTTCTCAACAAGCATAATTCCAGACGAATTGAATTCAAAAAACGAACGAACGAGAACAAAATAAATAAATAAATGCAAGTGATTACCTTCAAACGTATTATGTACATCTCTTCTTTCTCCTCGAAGAAGTTATTGATCTTCTTAATCTCATCCTCCAATAACTGAATGAAATCGATCTCTTCCTTAGACATTCCATCGTAATCTTCAATTCTAGGTCTTTTAAGACGTCTTTTATCGCTATCAACAGCATTGGACTTGGAATCGATCAGCTTAAGACGCTTCTTGAGCTCTTTGTAGGAGAGGAATTTGTCTGTCCATTCAGGTAATGCTTGTTCAATCTGGTTACTGAGACACTTGCCGAATTTCATGGCTGCTTGGATAGCCGAGAAAAAATAAGAGAGAAAGAGCAAGAAAGTGAGGGAAAATGTTGGGAGAAAACGTAGCGAGAGGGAGATAAGAAAAGGGGAAGGGTAAGGGAAGGGAATATATGGGAAAAGGCAAGAATATTCGTTAATAAGTGCTTCGAATATCCTTAGTTTTTGTATGAGTATATCTCCTGGTTTTATGCCCTTTTGACGAAAAAGGATCCTCTTTTTAAATTCCATTTTTTGGCCGCTCACCCTCTTTTTCTTTTTTCTTTTTAATAAATAGTATACTTTTATTGCTTTTTCAATGCAACGGTTTGATTCTAATGACAAATATAATACTATCTAGCGATTAGTTTTTTCAATAGATTTGTATTTCTTTCTTTTATTTATCTATTATATTAAAAAAACTACTTTTAATATCATATTTCTTAAAAATTATTTTTTATTAATAATTTTTTCAATTATCCTGTAAATTAAACATATTCTTTTCTATGATACCCTGTAGCGATGAAAAATAAGAATTTAAATTAAATTTAATATTTATATCATTAAATTATAGAATCATTAACATTCTTTTCTTTAGATAAATGATTATATTTATATCATAGCAAGTACATATTCCAAAACTTTCAATATCTAATAGATTTATTTACTTCATAAAATATATTATTAATGTGTCAATATTAGGGATTTTTTATGATAAATTACAAATACCCCCCTTATATTTGTGTGAATCCACGTGATTCTTTTAAAATCTTATTTTGTTATTTTTTATAAAGCAGATGTGGAGTAGGTAGAAGGAGGTCATATTTATAATTTATCTTTTTTTTTTATGAAGTATTTTAACCTGTAAGAAGAGTTTCTATTTGGACACTTGTAAGTAAACTATTGTTAATCAACTTGTTCATTTTACTTTATTCATTCAGAAAAAATGATATGAAAAATTTCAGGAAATATACGGGCAATATATTTATATTGGTGTAGTTTCTATTTTGGATAAATGCTAGTTTTTAAATGAATGAAAATATAACAGTGCCCTATGTATACGAAAGACATATATTCTAAAACTTTTTGGTTAAACTTATTTTGCTTTTTATCGCAAGCAAAGCAGACATGATCGCGTTTGGATTAGAGAAATAGAAGCAAGAAATCTTTCGTACAAGAATAAGGTAAATATAATAAGTTGGAAAATTTCATGATTCCGTTTGTGTTTTAGTGAGGAAGTTTAATTTTTAATTTTATTATTAAATTATATATTAATTATAAAAATTTAATATATATAACCAAATAAAATTAAAAATTAAATCGATTCTATATTAACATCGTATTGAAATTATAAAGTTTCATGGCTTTTTGGTAACCACGTGGCGAGGTTGCTTTCGTCGTCCACACTTTAATATGTTAGGTAGTATCTTATGTTATACAAGGGACTAATCGTGTCATGAAAATCTTCGTTCGGTGAAAAAAAAAAAAAAACAAAAAGCAACGAATGATGCGAGGGAATAGTCTCTCTCTCTCATGCTCATGAGAGTAGCGTGCGGTGGGGGGTTGGTGGTGTTGGGGTGGGGAGGAGGTTACTTTGAAAAAGGGTCAATAGGTGTAGGGGCCAAAGTAGAAGATATTTAAAGTTAGTGGTTGGGAGTTTTTGAATTCATTAATCTCTATCAAATGCTTCTTCGTCAATTTTGTCTACATCATAAATTTTCATAACTTGTCTTACGGGATGAATTTTTCTTTCTTTTCTTTTTTTTTTTCCCTTTTAAATTAGGATGTTGTTTTTGTGTGCACTTCGTATTTTTGTTTTTCGTTATTATTGAATATGTAAATATTTTTGCCTTTTATAGTTATATTATTTATTTTCTTAAAAAAACATTATTTAAATTGGAACAATATTCAAATTATCATATGATTTCCAAAACCTATTTTAGCCCACTTAAACTTCCATTCTAGCTCCACTCACTCATGCAGACGTATTCAACACATAATTGCCTAGATTTGAATCCATGCTTCTCGAGCTATAGTTTGAATTGCTCGTGTCACATCCTTACAATGGATAAGTATAAGTAAATATTACAAATAAAGAAAGGGGCTAGTCAAAGATTATCATCTATAATATTCGAAGAAGATTTTAAAAGTTAATACACTTCCCATATAAAGATCACATACAACTAGTATAAATAGAGATTGAGGACTACTAGATACAGGACTTTTGACTCTTATAATCTCCAACTATTATTTCTTATATTATTTTGACTCTTAACTCTCCAACACTTATTATTTTCACTTATGACTTAGATATCAAAGTGGCAATACCAGAATAACCTCTAACACCCTTTATAACCTAATTTCTTTTTCTTTTATAGGTGATTCAACTATCTCCAAAAACTCAGCATAACATCATATGCACTTTATTGTCTCTTCAATTCTACATTTGTTGCTCCTTTTTTTTTTTTTTTTCAAAAGAAGCTTTAAGTTATTAAATGTGATGTTGGTTTAGAAATCTAGATTTGTCCCTCATAATAAAAGGGGAAAGAAATCACAACTATATCTATTTCTAAATTCTCAAAGTAAAAGATATGATATTGCTATCACCCACGAAGTTTGTGATGCTTTGCATGCACCACCAACCCGCAAAGGATTTAGGCTTATTTCTAATTCTTAATTTATTTTAAATCATTTCTTCTTCTTTTTAAATTTAAGTGTTCATGTATATATGCAATTAGGGCAAATTGCAAATTCACCTTTTTATATTATTGATTGTGTAATTTTTTAAAATATGCAAATATAACTAAACCATCACCGAAGCCCAAAAAAAGTCATGTTGTGGCCCTTTTAATGATTACTTTAGGATTCAAACAACAATTTGGATGGGTGGTTATTTAACTCTTGAGGTGAATTTAAGTATCAGACCTTAGTGGACTTAACCTTGAATAGCCATCCCTCGAACTATTAAAGTAGAAGTTTATCCATAGGTGGAGTAGAGGTGAGAATGGATATGGATCCTTCAAAGTTGAAGCAATAAGCTTTGTGGAAGGAAGTAGTAATTGGAAGTAGAAAAGAGGATAAATAGTAGATTCCAAAAATATTACAATCATCAATTAATAGTTAATTCCATTTAGTATGTCATTTTAACTCATTTACACTTAGTGTATAGTAGTTGATTCATCTCGATTTCTTGACTTTGCATCGAAAGTCAATCTATGGTCTTTTAGCTTATCTTACATTAGTTGATAGGTACTCAAAATTACTATTTCTCACCAAATTTCCATCGATAATTGGTTTGATGACCCATTATCCCATTTAGACATTGGTACCTACTTTTATTGCTTCTTCTCAAATTATGTATCCTTTAAACCTAACCAATTATTTTATTCCAACATCTTGGTCCATTTGAACAACCATCATAGATTGTTCAATCATGTGAGTACCTCGCTTGATAATAGGAATAGGCATCTTGCATCAAGCAATTCAACCAATAACTTATTTGGGGAGAAAGGAATCATAAGGTTAGTTTCTAATCTTATAAGCTCGAGTAAATGCCTTAGAGTTGAGCTATCTTGGCTATCTAATGAATTGAAACCAAATTTGAAATTCATAGCCAGAATAGCACTCATCTACATCTAAAACATAGGTTTAATAGTCCCTTTCCAAAAGTTTATTAATCATTCCAACTCTAGAACTTCCAAAAGTGTCTTAATTTGGTTGATTGTTTCCTTACAGTTTGTAGCACCTACCCTCTAGTATAGTTCGATCAATCAAACTACTAAAAAACCTTTAAATCAAACTTCCTCATATAATTAGCTTGACTAACCTTCCACTTTGGTTGATTGAACTATGTAGAACTCTTCATTCATATTATTAAACCTAATTCAATTAATCAAACTTAAGCTTTGGTTGAGTAAACTTGTTGTTTGTGTTTTTTTTTTTTTAGCAAAAACCCTTGCTTTAAACTATTTCCTTTATCTTGACATAATTTCAACTTTTATCATTGCTAATTGATTTAACCATCCATCACTTTATTATAGAATCAAAACCCCAATTTTTAGTATTTTATCCTCATTTACATAATCAATTGCTTTATCATTTCATTTTCATTTTTATAAACTCATTTATGCTATTTTAACTCAAACTTATCAACTTGTTAACCTACATTTCATTAATAAAATCCAGTAACTAGAATGACTTAACCAAGAGTTCTAGAGATTACAAATTTCTAACAAGAGAATGAAATTCCTCTTGAATGTCCTTTATGCTTCCTCTTCCTTGTCATAAAGAATGTTCAAGAAGTTTTCGTGATTCCAATATTCCAATATTTCGAAACACTAAACTAAATTAACATATTAATCTCATCTTGATGAGTTCTTAGAAATGTCTTCTTCACCTTCCCTTGAGCCTCTCTTAGCTTTTCCTTCTGTAGGTGTTTCTAGAAAGTCAGAGAGAGAGAGAGAGAGAGAGAGAGAGTTATATTAAAAGAGATATGGGGGTTAGGTTCTTTCCTTAGGGTAGCTTAGGGCTTTAAATTTTACTCAATTGGGTAAGATTCCAATATTAACCAAAAAATTAAAATTCTTCTTCCTAAATTTTAGATTTAGGGATACTTTAATGCTCATGCCAAAGTTAGACACTTAACAAGATAACTTTAGAAGGAATGTCTATTATATTTCAAAGGAAATGATGACCAAAAAAAAAAAGAAATAGAAAAAGAAAAGGCTAAGTATCATTTGATTATCATATTTTTATATAAAAGATTGGATAAATTTTTTAATATATTATTTGGTTTATATATTGACCTAAGTTACTAGATAAAAGGGTCCTTGAGATATTGCATCAAATTAAAAAATTTATATATATATTTAGTAATATAAATATGTATCTTATTATATAAAATAAATACATCTTTAAAGTTTTAAAAATAATCTTATATTAAATTCTTAAATCATCAATAGATTCCATTTCTATGTTTTCATCTAGTATAAAACAAATATATTATCAAAATTTTTATTATATCAAATATAGTATAAAAAATTATATTAATCTGTTATTCTTTTACTATATTACTTAGTTTTCTTTATATTATTCTACCTTGCTGATGAAATGCTAGCTTAGTAGTTAAATGAAAGGAAAAAGGATTGTTGCAGGTCGAGATAAGTTCAGAGCCACGAAGGTGAGAAAAGCTCGGTATAATTCCAACGAAAATGGAATATCCCTTTACGTATTCATACGTTCACATAATCATAAAAAAGAAACATAATCTCATGTAATCAATATTAAATTAATCAATATCAACAGTTACATTTGATCTTTGAGGTTCCTTTTATGTACCGCCAACCTAGGAATACGCGACCATGTCTCAACTATTTAAGTAAAAAAGAACGTAAGAAAAAGTCAAGAAATGGACACAACATCACTTAATTCTGAAGTTATATCTTTTGATGGCTCTTTGGGAAGATGAAAAGGAATATCTCTTTTTGGACTGGACTGTTTTCCTTTTTCAATGGGAAGATTCGGATATGCCACCCAGATATTCCTCCGATATCAACCACTTGTACTTTGTAATAATCTCTCTCTCTGTCATCCTCTCCCATTGGAAACACCGATCTTCTCCCTTCTTTTTCATCAGATCAATTTTGAGAAAATTAAACAATAACTTTAACACTTTTAAACTTTTTTTTTAGCTTTTTAATAAATATTTCAGATATCGATTAACATTTTTTATTTCTTATTCTTTTTACTCTTTTTTTGTTTTAATTTCTTTTAATTTTCTATTTATTCTCACTTACCAAGAATATAAGATTAGAACTAACAGTAATTTTTTTTTCTTTCTTTTGAACTGTAAGTCATTATGAAACACACACGAGCGTCATGGATCATAAGAAGGTCCAGGTACACGATCAACATACAACAAATAAAGCAGTAGATTGAACAGTTATGAATGTTTCATTTATCTAGATAGATTTATTTTATGCTTTTTGTTAACAAGTGTCTTTGAGAAAAAAAAAATTATTAATATCAATATGTTACATATTTGGATGAGTGATGGATATATAATAATGGTATTTAAATACACATGGAGGATAGTAGATTTTTTTAAAAATTATTATTCATATTTTTATATATTAAAATAAAATCTTATTAGTATTTATTCATTACTAATTTATATACTTGAAAAAAAAGATTTATTGATACTAATATATCAAATGTTAGGATTAATAACGTACAAGTATCAATATAATTTTAATATATAATGGTGATAATAGATATTTAATGAAAAGCTACTATTTATATTTACATACATTAAAATTCAATTAATATTTGCATGTAATATGTCCATGCACTATATCAATAATATTGAAGATTTTTTAATTTATATGACGTGTTAGTACTATTAAAACTTATAATGAATCATTAATAAGCTTAAAAGACAATATTTTTTTTAAATTATTGATAGCACATAAAAAAAAGTACAATAAACTATTTAGAGATTTCTGCTTAAACGCAGTGAGATATTTGTGAACATTTTACCTATTTTAGACTGTTAGTTGCACCAATGAGTATGATACTTGGAATATTCGTAATAGTATTTGTATGCTGTTATATTATCAACAGAGAAGAGCAAACTTGAAATTGTGAAAGCTGTTTCACCAGAGTCAAATTATATACTGACTTTCTGCTGAATAATTTGGGAAAAAAGAAAAAGGAAAAAGATCATTGTCAATTTCTGTCGGCATATTTAAAGACAATAATTTCTAGCAGCGACTTCACGTGAATTACACATTTATGGATGACTCGGCGTCTAAGCCTGCCAATTTTGATTGCTAGTCCAATACTCAATTTTTCGATAGACATTGGTTTGTATTTTTTTTTTTTGGTAGATTACTTTTATACCTATATATATATATCCATTCTTCATCTATCTATTTATTTATTTATACGCTTTGCAAGAAGAATCAAATTGAAATAAACTCTAGCCGTTGACTAATGCAAACATGTTATAAGGGATGCCTTTACTATGTTTGATTATTTAATATGTTGCTTTCTTCTATACCTAATCAAACAACCCATGAAGATAAGATCATTTATTTGTTTACCATGATTGAAAATTTTCTTTGTGAGTTTCATTGCTAATATAATGATCTTTGGTCCACAATTAAAATACTAATCTTGTGCCATCCGATATTATAATTTTACTTTCAATCACATTTAACAGTTATAAAATAATTTCTTTTTTTATTTCTTTTTTTTGGCACTTAATAACAAAAAAAAATTGTGCATAAGAAAATCCCAAGTAAACATTTTTAACATTTACATTCTATAAATCATTTCTAATTATGAGAATAGTTAGTAGTTTTATCTTATAATCTTCCTTAAGAAAACCCATTGCCTTTTCTAGAGTTTTCCTAATTTCAATTTAATTTTGATAATCTATTATTAAGAAATCCAAGAAAGTTAAAAAAAAAAAAAATCTATGAGGACAATGTAAAAATATTATTTTAGTTTTGAATTTTATCATTTAAATCTCATGAACCTCTAGGAAAAAATGTTTTAAAATAGTCTAGTGATTTCTCTACAACAAAAAATTCGATATTATTTTTTCTTATATTCACTCTTTAAGAAATTGAAACACTCTCTCCCTCTCAAGCAAGTGGCACCAATAACTAGATCTTAAAAAATTTCAAGAGAAAACATGAGAAAAACACCCATTTCTCCTTTCTCTTATCATCAATTCATCCCACTTTCCCTAAAGCATGTTATGGTTGATTAGGAATTTGTGTCAAGGAGGTAATAAGGTGACCAGTGGTAGTGTGCAGCAGGTCATATGTTGTGAGAAGTGTACAAGTGGTGGAGTGTAGTATACCACGTTCTAGGTATCATTTCTAGCCTCATTTAAAAATGAAAGAATTAAGCATTATATTTGGAGTTTAGCAGAAAAATTAGGTTTTATATGGTTTAGGGAAATTAATTGTTCAACTAATGAGTAAGAAGTCTAAAATTTGGTTTTCATAATTCAAGATTATTAATCGTAATTTCTAAATAATGATTAATCAAATGACTTTTTATGGAAAGTTTGGGATTTTGTTGAATTAAAAGTAAATAGACTAATTTTGTGTTAATTATTGAGTTAAGTTTTCCCATTTCTTTTGGTTATGTAATTTAGAGATGTAATGGTGGATTTTGGATGTTTTGGGCTAACTTTGAACTTAGGGAAAAGTTGATTAAGGCCTTGTCATTCAAATCTCCTTTATTAAGATAGAGTTTTTAGGGGGTGTCAAACAATAGGCAGTTTGCTACCCTACGATGCCTCAATAGTCAACTAGCTATCTTTTGTTAGGGGTAGTGATCAAACTATTAGTTGCTTGGTTGAATGTCCTTACTTGTCTGTCAACTTAAGGCTTTGGAAAATTGGTTTTTGGATGTATTTAATTGTTAAATCTTAATTTTACTTGCACATTCTTAGATATTGGTTCCTAGTTATCATTCATAAATTGTTGTAAGCATAACTTAGGTGTATATTAAATACTGTCTTATGCTTATGGATATGCTTGTAGGCTTGGTGACTTGATGAACCTAAGTTATATTCAACTGTTATTGATTTGTTTGTTGTGGTTGACACTAAGGCCATAGTCATTTAAATTGAAAGGTCATTAACTAGATATTCATCACATATTGCTTTTTTTTCCTTCTTTAACGCTTCATGTGTATTTGGGAAAAAAAAAGATTAATGAAATATTTATTGGGGAGTTAGTTTTAGTGTTTTTTGTTGATTAATTGCAAATTGTGTGTTATATGTTTAATGCTATATTTGGATTGACTAACCACTTGAATGGATTAGTGAATCAATTGAATTTCACTAATCAACTTGAGCATGGCATATGGTGCTTACATTATAGTCCTTTATGTTTAATTGTAGTTTAGTTTAGCTTAGTTTGGTCTAGATTACTTTACTTAGTTGATGTTTTAATATTTTCACATAAATCTCAATTATTTATATTTTCAACCCAAACGTTCTTTTGATTCAGGAAGAAACTATCTTTATCAATATGCTGCTTCTTTTACACATCTATTTTATGTCTAACTTGGAATAGGAAATATCTAATAGGTAAGATGATATTATGTTTGGCATAAATGGGATAGTTAGGGTGCTTACTAAGACCATCTTTGTGGGAATGATACCTAGACTCAACATTTTTTTTAACAACCATGATGACTGAGTAATAGTTGTTTATTAAGGCATAAAAGTCATTGTTAGAAATCATGAGAGAAGTTATCAATATGGCATAGTTGTGGTATGGGATGTAACTTTATATGAAGGCAGTATACTAGACTACGGATGATTAATATGGATGGTGAACCTAAAATGAGATGATTAGTATTAGTTAATGGATTATGATATTGAAAAATGTCAAGCTTCTGATTGAAAGATGTCTTGATATAATACGATACTTAAAACTATAAATGTAGGCCAGTTCTCTACCAACGCCTTTAGCAGTATCTATCCTTGTTTTTTAGGGGTAGATTAGAGACTTCCTTTAAGAATAATATATTTTAGGTTTAACTTCGATGCAATTAAATACTAAATGTTACGATTGATATATAGATGTCATCACCAATACCAAGAAGTCTATCTAAGCTAATAGTCTCGACAATTAAGATACCAAAAGTCAGCTGGTTCCTTCAAGACAATATCCTATCTAAATCAATTAGGTTTGAATGGTGCAATTGATGTAAGCATCTTGAGAATTGACAAACAATGAACAAAAGAAAATTTAGTGATCATTAACAATAAAATATTAAAAAAAAAAAATTAAGAATGTTTGTGTTGAGAGTGAGACTTGTTCCTCTATCATTTTGATTGACTCTAAAGTAAAAGCAATCATATTGTCTTGATTTATGAATTTTGTCTCGTGAAAAATTATCATAGCAACATCTAATTTAATACAATATAGAAATCTTCAGCATGTAAATTGATATAGTAAAATTATGTAGTATTTTTGCATTGATAAGTTATTATTTGTAATACCCCAATTTTCTTAAACTACAAAATTTGGGTTGTTTGAAAAATGACCATAAATCTAATTCAAAATTTATGGTAAGGTCATGAAAATCAAAGAAAGTGACTTTATAAAGTTAGAATACAAAATTTAAGTAATAAGTGATAAACTCTACTCCATTAATTTAGAATTAATCGCTATAGTTGGAAACTTGAAGTTTGAGTGACGAAACTTGAGTGAAATGCGAGAGATGGGCTAAATGGATAATTCATAGATTAGACTTAAAGGAACTAAAGGCTCAAAGTTACCAAAAACCCACTAAAATAATTTAATGCAATTAAGGATGCATAAGAGGCCCTAAACTAGCTTTTAATGGGTCAAACTCATTCTAAATTAACAAAACCAAGCGCAAGCCTATGCCTAATCCTAAGAACCATAAAAAGTACTGCTATAGCAGCCAAGATTTCCCACAAATCTTTCCCTATCTTACAAAAACCCCTATGTACTCTAGTAAATTCTCAAGAACATTAAATCTAGTCCTTTCTTATGATTTCCTTCACAAAATCTTCTCAAAATCCTAGGCAGATCAACCTCCATTCCCTCTTGTTTTACTTTGCAAAACTTCAATAATAACTCTTAAAGGACCCTCTTTACTCCACTTAAATAAACTAGAGCATTCAAACTTCTAAAATTTATCTTAAGTAAAAGATAAACCATTTCCAATCACTTCTAAATCCCTAGTAATATCCTAAAATTTTTATTATACTCTAAAACAAAAGTAAAATCAATCTAAGTTTGGATCAAGCATCAAAACATCAAGAACACACTAAAACACAAAAAACTAGAAATCAGACATAGGAATTTAAGCCACCAAATGTGTCTACTAGTGTGAGTGCATGGCACCAAAAGGAAACCCCTAAGCCCTCATTCCAACCAACAACCCTTTGTTGACCATGGGTAGTTAGAGCCCTAATTACTAGCCTTCCCTTATTTTCGCTTGAAATTTTTCTATTTTCTTAAAAAAAAAATCAAAACATCTTGAAATTGAGTGATTTTTGGTATTTCGGGTATTTTTGTGTGTATTTCGGTGGTATTTTTAGATTTTTAATTTGAAGTATTGAAATTTATGGTCTTTAAGAAAAAAATGCCACTTTAGATAGAAATTAAAGTATTTTTTTAGAATACAAATGAAATTGTTTCTACCTTATTTTTAGTATACCAATTATTGCATACATATTTTTTATGAATACAATTTTTGTTTTGAAAAGGTATGAGTTAACTATTTATTATCCTATTTTCTTCAAATATGCCACTTTTTATAACTTAATAAAATAAATAGTTTTTTTTGAGATAAATTGATAGGTCTTACATATGCTATTTATGGGAATCTAAAGATGATGAATATATATATATTTACAACTTTTCAAGCAAAAAGTAATTATTTGTCCTTTTCATGCTAATTTGAAGCTCTAAGGACAATTTTGTAAAAAAATAGCAAATGAGGGAAATTAATTCCCAAAAATTCTTGATTTGATATTTATATTTTTAAAGACTTTACATAAATTTCTATGGAATTAATTAAACTAATTTGCTATTTATTGCATAAATGGGCTTTATTTAGGCATATTGTGAGATAATAGAACTATTATGTAATCAATTGAGATTCTTAACATTATTTACTTGAATTAAGTGTAATATAAAAGCATTTAGTGGGTACTGGTAAGTTAGAATAGTTATGAAAAATGTGAGTATTTGTTGAGCATCTAGTGCTATTTTGCTTAATTATGGCCTTTAGATAGTAAAAAGTTGTAGGTCTCGACATGACAAACAAGAGAATGGGAGGATGGTGAGGGGTTGGGAGGTGGGTTGTGGTTTCATTTGTTTGTTAAATTTTTTTACCAAATTTTAATTAAATGATCACTTTTAAATTTCTTTTTTTTTTTAACGAAGAATGGTTGTGATAGGCAACAAAAGATAATAAAAAATAATGTGCAATAAAAATAAATAAGACAATGATGATATAGGTTTCTTCTATTAAGCATGTCCTCTCTTCTAGCTTCACTACTAGGGATCCAGTCTTCCATACCGATTGTTCCACTAATCTAATAGCCAAGAAATGTTATAAATACCAATAGCTCTTGCTCTGTTTTTCTAGCCTATTACTCGACTAATCATAGATTACAAAACTTTTGTAACCTCACCTTTTAAGCTAATCTTTACATGAAAAAGTAAAGAAAATTTATACAAGAATGAGAAAATATAAATTCTCTACTTTAAGCTTGAGAAAACAAACAATTGTAAAATTCTCATGATTAATTAATCCTCCTTAAGTGTAGTACCCAAATACATTTTATTAGTTGAACTAAGGCTTAAAATAAATTTAAATAAATCAAACTTGTATTGAAGATAGACAATAATTGTATGAGCGTACATACTGAAAAAAGGAATGGAAGTATCAAACTGTCTATTTAAATATTTGTTGAAATGTCTAATAGTTTGTCTCTATCAAACTATTTATTAAAGTATCTAACAAATTATCTAGTTAACTATTAGATAAAGTATCTGTAAACTATTGTTTGCTTTAGTATTTGTAAAAATGAATACTTTTAGTCTACATACTTAAAACATATTCATTAGATATTCTACACACTCAAAATAGATTCATTACATCTTATAACCTTTTTGTTATTATTAAAACTCATTTTAGAGAACTTAACAAAAGTAAATAGATTTAACAAAAAGGGCACTTTTAATTTTAGTAAATTTGGTGATTGTCACATCCCAAAGGATATCCTCATTGTGATAGTTTCTTGCCATGCACACTCTGAAGCCCATATGTCACATGGATCGCTTCATCATGCATAAAGGCCTCAAGTCACACATAAAGCGAACCTGTACTACAAGTGAATCCTTTCGTGCCTATAGTTTTCTTGAGTAGTAGAACTTGGAAATACTCATAATGATGGGACCTAGATTGTCTATGTTTTGGTGGACAATCACTCCCACTAAATCCACATTTGGTTTCAACTATCCCTAAGGTAGATCAAAGTAACATATAACCATACACATTTTTCAAAATGAAAGTTCTACTAGACCTTTTACAAGACTTCTACATTTGTCATATTAGAATTCATGGATCTTTTCACATTCAAGACGACTTTACAATATTAGTGATATAAAATAAAAGGGTCTATAGTGTCTCCAGTCAGCAACTATCTACAAAGGAATAGTCCGGACATTGACTTAGGCACCGCAAGACATTTTCGCATGATATCTACAAAGGAATAGTCCGAAGAGCAACAATATAATTATGCGAACTGCACAAGCATGAAAACCAATGTATTTGCAGATACATGCAATTTCTTTCATTATAAAGCTCCTATCCTATCTTGTACAATCCTATGTGCAGCCCAGTAACTACATTCATAAAAAGTTCCAATTCCCAAAAGCTCGAAGCATATGCTAAAATTATGCCCTGGACAAAAACAGGAGACCACAAAGTAACAGCTCATCCGAAGATCAAAAGAACCGTGTATGATGTCATGATTCTTCTGCCCATTGGACCCCTTCGACAGCACCAACCAGAACACACGACATTGAGAGGAAAGCAAAAGATTTCCATTGAAGAGCATATTCTTTTATGGGTACCATTCTTCTTCTGACAAATATCCTCAAATAGTGGAGCAGTTGGCGGTCCAATCCTATTAATCAAATTGGTCCCTTTTGACAACAAATGGTGCTAGTTGAGAAAAATTTGTCATAATATTGAATTCTTGAAGTGGATGGTACTGCAATAATTTAAGTCCCCGTAGAGAATTGAATGCAGTTGGAACTTAAGATATTGTTGCTGTAACGTAACATGGGCTTTAACTAGAGAATTGAATGCAACTCTGACTTTGCTATGGGGGTTGTTGGTTTATGTTCAGCTGCTTCGGACCTCAATTTGAAAAACACACATGAATGATCCAAATGCTTGTGGGAAAAATATAGCAGCTTGAAGCGGTGAAGGTGGAGAATTTGATGCACCCCTTGCTGATGATGAAATTCTATAGCATGCCAAGACCTTCATAGTGATGTAGATGCCAATTTTTTAGTAGGATGGATTGAATTCGAATTCTTTTTTTTTTTTTATAATAATTATAAATATATATATATATATATATATATCATTTTTTTTTTAAAGTTTGATGCTTAATATAAGAAAGGCTAGAGAGTTCCGCTGTAAAAACCCTATTTTATGATGCCAAACTCATGTATGATGATCTATTTTAATTTTGATATTGTGCTATACATTATTACTGAGGAAAACATTGATATATAGTTTACGAAAAACTAAATACATAAAAAAAGTATTTTTTTCCCTTTTTTTGTTTAGTTTCTCAACAAGTGATTACGAAAACATACATCAATATTTTTCTAATTAAATTAGGAAAAATGGTAATGACCGCACCATGGACATGTATCAAAGAGTAAAAATATACATTTCTTTTTCGCCATGGTCATATACATACTTTTTTTAAGTGTAAAGTCAATCTTATTAAGGCAAAAAATGTCCTTTATAATCTCTTAAACATTGTACTGACAGCACCTATTAAGGGGCTCTCAAATCGCATTTCTACGGGTGTCTCCACAGTTATTCATTCTTATCTTCAGTTATTTTTCTTTCTTTCTTTCTTTATTTTTAATTTTAGGGTTCGATCCTTCTTAAAATAACATGTTTCCATAAAATAACTATTGTCGACTTAGGATTAGGAACCTAGTCTGCTCGTAAAGTTCAATTTTCGAGTCTATTTATTAAATTTAGATGTCGCATTCACCTCGATTAAACTTGGTCGACATGCTACACAACAACCTAACTTTTTAACTACTATTATTAAGAATTGCTACACCATTTAGGACGGTGGCCAAGCTGGTAAAATTGGTGAAACATATAGTCAACACCCAACCACCCCATGTCGAGGCCACAGACCACCCTTTCACCTCTGACTATAGCCGTGGGGACTGGCCATTCCATAATAGGCTTACTAAATATTATCCTTATTATTATACGTATTTTTCTCTAATCTTGTAAACGGTTGTATTTTGTGCGAGAAAAAGTGAAATTATAAAGTATATTTGACTTAGTCGTTCTCGTGTTTAAATTGATCTTCAAAATTATATATATATATATATATATATATATGCCCAAAGAGGATGTCATCTACTCCTCTAAACTTTTACATATATATATATATATATATACCCAAAGAGGATGTCATCTACTCCTAAGTAGTAAATCTCTAAACTTGACCTCGATCAAAGGGTAGCATTTTCCAATCCTAAGTAATTTCTAAAGATTGAGATAAGGTTATGTGTGGAGAAACACCTCCACACGACCTTCTCATATCAATGCGTGACATCAATGGCCTTCTTCGTACAATTTTATGAAATGCGTGGTCCATTTTAGTTAAGGTCGAGTTTAATTAAATCCAATTATTTAGTTACCATCCAATCATACATAGACACTTGCAATCCTATAATTCTAAGGCACAATCACATCAATCATATAATTGTTATATGTTATAGTAGGATGGCATCGGATTCACATCAAGTCATTCGCAAGCAATCCCTTAATCCTCATGCAATAAATTTCAATCCTATAGTTATGTGCACTAAAATTACAAGCACAGTTAAATATAGTAATCACAAAAATACTCACTCAACCATCTACTATTGGTTGTAATAATCAAGTGGTAGATCGAGATCAAGGTCTATATCACCTGATAAAAGCAATAAGGGTTCATAAGTATAGGTTAGAATGTACTAAAGTATATGGACATTTGAGGTAAGTTCACTATAGTTACCGGTTTTGAATAATTTCATATTTTAACTATAATTTTTTCATTTTAAGTCCCCTTTTTTGCTTTCTTATACTCATTTTAAATTTTATTTTAGTGTACTTTCCATTTTTTTGGGTTATTTTAGTCATTTAGGTCATGCAACTTTTTAAAATGGGATAAATAGTTTTTGTGGGTCACTTTGTTGGGCCTAAATTAAGTCTTTGTTGGGCCTAAATTGAGTCCTTTTTGTTTTAGTTAAGCTGAAAATTTAAGGGAAATTATTTCTAACTGATTTGTAATCATATTTAGGCCTATATTTGTGGCATACAGATTAGAATATTTGCTATATGTTTTAGAGGTTCGATTCAAAATTAAATTTTTAGAAGCCTTTCCTTAGTTTTGCTTGTATTCCACCTAAGAGCCCTAATGCTCCTACTTAGCTAAAGAAATTTGTTCCAACTTTTCTTAATCCCCATTCATTATATTTGTGTGCTATAAATCAAAGGAATTTACTATTTTCCTCCCCCTTCTAAGCATCAGCCAAGAAGAGTTTTACAAGTCTTCTTCATTTAATCACTCTTAGCCATCTTAACTCACTTTCTAATGCTACTTCTTGTTGCAAGCAACCTAATATGTCAAGGTTGGAAGCTTATACACACCTTAAGTACTTCAACCGGCACAGGGATTTCATATTTAGCCTTCCTTTTCTCATGTTTTTCAAACCTATTCACCAAGAAAGCTTATATTGAACATAATATTTTCATTATTATCAATGGTGTATACATTTATATTATGTTCATGTATTTAGATGGCCAAAAAACCCCAACACATAACTTACATCTCAATGAAACAAGAATTTATCCTGTCATAACATCTGAAAGGAAGGAAAACTATGACAACAAGAGAGTTATGTTCCTACTCTTAGCAGTGTTCGTTTTCCCTTGACTTTGTGCTCTAAACTCCCCTTTGTTCTTTCACGTTTAGCCCTTTCTTGGTTGCTCCACACTTTTGAAACTTCTCAACCTTTTCTGGTTCCTTCAATTTTACAAGAGTTAGTGGTGGTGGTTTGCAAGAAAGGTGAAGGAAGTGTACATGTTTGGGGTTGCTTGGTGAGTGGTGGAATTGTGTAAAAAATGGTAGGATTGGGTAGTGTAAGATGGGAGAAATGGTGCATGGCAATGTAGTGGTTGTGTATGAGGTGGTGATGGTGGAGGGGAAGATTTGAGAGTGCATACAGTGTAAGAATGAGAGGGAAATGAAGTTAAATTCAGAGAGAGAGAGAGAGAGATGGCTCATTGATGTGCTTTAAAAAAGGAATCCAAGTACATGAACACAATCCAATTGGAGAATTCAACAAGGCAAAATCCCTAAATTGGTGTGAATACAGTCTCAATCGTGTGAGCCTAAATTAGATGTATTACAAAGGAATTCCAATACCAATCAATTACATATAAAAATGTAATTCCAATCTCTAAAATTGGTTTGTAATCCTAGTAATATGAACCCTAATTTGGCATGAAACAATAAGTAGGAAAATCAACCAATTATCATTAGATATTACACACTAGCAATAAAAGGATGTAATTTAGAAGATTTTGATATTACTCACAAGAAATTCTAAGCCAAACTCGCTACAATTTCCTAGAAAATTGATAAGAGTGGATGCTTAGTAAGAGAGACTCTTTCACGCGGCACAAAAGTGTTTGTTTTTCAAATTGATAAAAGCTCCATAAAAACCCTAGTTAGCAAGTATTTATACTTACTCTAATTAGGGTAAAAATGTTCAAAAAAATTACAATTATACCACTAAGTGGCCGGTTTTAAAATCAAATTAGAAGTTCTAAAATGAACAAAAATAGCTGGTTAAAAAATGAGAATTACAAGTGCAAAAGATGGTCTTCAAGTGGCCGGTTCTTTACTTCAATTGAACAATTTGTAGACCATTGGATGTGACTCCAAAAATGTCCTACAAGTTGATCCTTAGTGTATGTTATTTAGCCATCCTATAAAATCGATCAATGTACCTGCTAAAGTACAAAATCAAACATTATTAGATAAAAATGGCCATATGTGGATGTTTGGGCTCATACATCCAAGTTAGTTTCCCCTACTATTGGAACCACAGGGTAGATTCCTATCATCTCCTTGGGCCTCTGAAATATTTTCCCTCAAATCTAAGGGGTCATCTCTTGGATTGAAACCCAATGTCTTGGTTTGCCTATTTGCCGGACTTTTGGAAGAACCAGAAGTATTTTTAATTTGTTCTTAGAAAGAGCACACCTCGGATGGAGACATAAGCGTTAAGACCATCAATATACCATCCTTTTGAAACATGTAAGTGTTTCTAAACCCCTCATGTAACACCTTTTTATTAAACAATCAAGGTTTACTCAACAATAAGTGAAAGACATACATAGGAAGCACATTACAGATAATCTCATCACTGTATTTTTCTCCTACACTGATTGGCAACTTTGCCCTCCGTGTAACATGCAAACTACCTCAATCATCTAACCAATGCAATTTATAAGGACTAAGATGTGGGCTAGTGGCTAGTTGTAAATTATCTACTAATGTAGCAGATATAACATTAGTGCAACTACCATTATCAATGAATAGCACACAAAGGTTACCTTGAATCTGGTAAGGTGCATGGAATAGGTTCTCCCTCTGTATGTCCCTAGCCTTTGGAGATAAAGTCAAAACCCTGTGCAATACATTAATAGGTAAGTAATGCTCACCCTTTTTATCCTCATGTGTCTCAGTGTTCTGATTATCATAGCACTCCTGCAAAGTCATGGATAGATCTATAGGCTCAACAGCTTCTTCTTCATCTTCTTCTTTGGTGCCTTTCATAACTATCATTACTCTCTTATTAGGACACTGTGCAGCCATATGTCTAAATCCCATGCATTTGAAGCATTTAATCTGGTGCATTTTTCCACTAGTCGACCCCGGTATTGTTTTTCTAACATTAGATCCAATTACCTCTTTACCTTTCCTAGAAATAATTTTCTCCTTTTCTATACTAGGTATAACTTTATCTACTGCCCTAGCATGCTTGCTTGCTCCCTTTAGTCCACCCAACTGATCATCAACCCCTATGGGCTTAGTAATATTACTAGGCCTGTTACTAGTAACCCTAAATAGATTGGATCACCTCTACCTTTCCACTTTCAAGGTTAATTGCATAGCCTAATCAAGTGTACTATACCTTTGTAGCTCAACAACATAGGCTATCTCATACTTTAACCCAGACACAAAATGTGCTAAGGTTTGATTAGGAGGCTCTACTGACCTGCACCTGATCGTTAATGTTTTAAACTCCTGGATATAGTAATATACTATTTTGCCTCGCTGTCTCAATCTTTGTAGATGCATAAACAATTATTGCCTATAGTGCTCAGGAATGAACCTTTTCCTCAGAACCCTTTTCATGTCTCTTAAGGTGTGAATTTCAGGCTTTCCATCCCTTCACTTATTGATCACCAAATTCTTCCACCATAAGGCAACATAACCTATAAACTTAACAGTAGCAAGACGAACTCTAGTGTTATCATCTATCTCATAACACTAAAAAAGGCCCTCAACCTTATCTTCTAAATCCAGGTAGTCATTTGTTGAACCCCTACCATCAAATGAATGCATCTGCAACTTCACATATTATAAACCCCTAGGTGGCTTGAAATCCCTATTTAGGTAAGGATTGACTCTAAAGTTATCATCCCTCTCCTCCCTAAAGGCATGATAATCTCCTTCCACTCTCCTTCCCAAGTTTCCTCCTCCTACTGCTCCCTCCCTTTGAACATTTTAAGGAGCTACTCTAGGTGGTGGTGCCTGAAGATTCACCACAGGTGGTTGTAGCATTGCCATCTTGTCAATCCTTGTTGCTAGTGTAGTAACAATAGTGGTGAGGTCTTGGAGCTGTTCTTCCAAAGTTCTCCCACCTACAATACCTTGTCCTCCTCCAACCTAGCTATTGGCCTCATTGCCAATGCCCTTATTCACACTGTCATTTGACATAGTTGTGGATTTAATTTGTCAAAGTACAAATATAATCTAAAACAATGTAGTACATTCCCTTCACTACAACAACACTTCACCCGCCACAACAATCAAATCACCTACAAAATAAACACAACTCTATTTAACTTCACACACCACGGTAACACACACACACTTGTACACCCATGGCGCAATTAAGCAACCAATGCAACACACTCTTTCCACACTTCAATTATGGCAACAATAAGTTAAAGCAATAATTAAACACTTCCAAGTAGTAAGCTAATGAATTCAACTAAGCAAGTGTTTAAGTATCAATACTTAATAACTTCCACACTTTAATGCTTGTTTTGAAATTCAAAATCTACCACTATATTTCCCTTTCTAATCACGACACATACATACTCCTACTTCTACGTGTAGCACCTTCTTTACACAACATAACTCTACAACAATTTACAACACTCTACACAACACACTCATACCGCCACACACACAACACAAACACGATGCAACTCCCTTTCAAACCTCAACACCACTTCACGTGCAACACTTCCTCACAACACAAACTTACAGCAAGTTGCAATTTCCTTCACTACACACTCACACCGCCACACATACACAACATAATCATGGTGCACTTCCTTCAAACAACAACACCACTTCATGGCAACAATTAAAAAATACACTCTTAATGCAACATTCTCCACAAATGGTAAGAACAATTCAAATTCAAATAACAATCAATCAATGCTACTTAATGACTTTCTTCCAAACTTAAAAGATGTGTTTGAATTTTCAAATAACTTCCTTATCTCCACATAATGCAAATCTAGAATTTGTAAATGACATTACTATTCTCGAAATTACCAACACACAATTCACTCTTCTTTGTTTCAAATTTCCAATTTTCCAAATGATCATAAAGGATCACTCCTCCTTACATACGGCAAACTTAAGGAAAACAATATTATCTCAAGTATTCCACGTCCACTTCAATCAACAATAACAAGAATGAAATAAAATCCACAAGCACTACTACAATTTACTTCAATAATTTCGGATCAAGAATCAACTTCAAGAACCTTCATTGTCAAATGATGATCACACAAATCCCTTCCTCAAAACCTATGCTCTAATATCAAAATACGATGTGCTTTTAAAAAAAAATCTAAGCACATGAACATAATAATCTAGTTGGAGAATTCAACAAGACAAAATCCCCAAATTGGCATGAATACAATCTCAATGGCATGAACCTAAATTAGATGTATTACAAAGGAATTCCAATACCAATCAATTACATATAAAAATGCAATTCCAATATCTAAATTTGGTTTGTAACCCTAGCAATATGAACCCTAATTTGGTGTGAAACAACAAGTAGGAAAATCAACCAATTAGCACTAGATATTATACATTAGCAATAAAAGGATGCAATTTAGAAGATCTTGATATTGCTCACAAGAAATTCCAAGCCAAATTCGTCACAATTTCCTAGAAAATTGATAAGAGTGGATGCTTAGTAAGAGGGACTCTCTCACACGACACAAAAGTGTTTGTTTTTCAAATTGATAAAAGTTCCCTAAAAACCTTAGTTAGCAAGTATTTATACTTGCTCCAATTAGGGTAAAAATGTTCAAAACAATTACAAGTATGCCATTAAGTGGCCAATTCTAAAATCAAATTACAAGTTCCAAAATGAACAAAAATGAATGGTTCAAAAATGACAATTACAAGTGTAAAAGACGGTCTTTAAGTGGCCGGTTCTTCACTTCAATTGAACAATTTGTGGATCGTTAGATGTGATTCAAAAAATGTCCTGCAAATTGATCCTTAGTGTATGTTATTTGGCCATCTTGTAAAATTGATCAATGTACCTGCTAAAGCACAAAATCAAACGTTATTAGATAAAAGTGGCCATATGTGGATGCTTGGGCTCATACATTTAAGTCAAGTTCCCCCACTGCTAGAACTGTAGGGTAGATTCCCATCACTCGTGTGTGAAGCTTAAAGTCTTCCAATTTTATCCCACTTGAATCCATCTTAATACACATAAGGCAATCGCATTGATTGGTGAAAAGTGATTAGCTAATGGTTAATGACTTTGGGTTAAATCACTTTTTCCATTTTTTGAAAGTCCTCTTTTCAAGCTTGAAACCTTGCACTCTATTTGCCTATCTTACTCACCTTAATCTTTCTTAAATCATGAAGAAACTTTGGATTTAAGAAGATTGGTCAAATCTTCCTTTTTTTCATAAGCATGGCTAGTGGCATGGTTAATCTTAAGCAAGCAAACTAAATGTCATTTCCTATGTCAACTTGATTTAGCTCTTGTTTGGTTTAGTTGGCTTGGCTAAGATGGGTTAGTTGACATAATTGGACTAGAACTAAATGGAATTGTCACATGTTTTAGCCTTGTCTCACCATTTAGGGTAAGAGGGTAGAGTTTTATTTGCTAATTTCATTGGTTGATGTGGTTTAATGGTTAGGTAGTATTAATTTTACTTAATTGTATTAATTGGGTGTTCTTATAGGTACCTTAGATATATTAGATTTTGGTTTAATTTTAAGGTTTGATTTAGTGCTTTAAGGCTCGTTGTTCCATTTATGTTGTTGTTAGGAATTAGTGTTTTAGTTAATCAAATTAGGGTTTCAATATATCATTTTAGGGTTTAAGGTTAAGGAGGTAATGTGATTAGTGTTTAAGCATTATTAAGGTTTTGGTTCTTGATTTTTGTGGTCTTATTTCCTGTGTTGAGCTGAATTAAGGAAATCTTTAGGACTAGGGTTAGGCTTCCTATTGACTCCCCTCGAATTATCTCTACATTATCTTTAGGCGATTTGTATCTTAACTTAGGAATTTCTTGGGATTTACAATTCACTTAATTTCTCTTAGAGTCCTCTTAGTTTTTGAATAAGTGGCTAAAGTCTACAATTGTTTTGTTTCATACACAAAAAAAAAATAAAAAAATTAAATAAATGGCATTATGCCTTGGGTTATTACCCCATCAATATGTAAATTGACAACCAACCGTGAAATTCATTCGCCTTATGTAGGTAATAAATGGCCCTGAACTCGTGTAGAGAGGAGTTAACTAACCTAGGCAAGAAATGAATATATAATCTTTCTTATCTTAGCTTTGGTTTTACTTATCAACGAGCACACTACCTTAATAACAACTCAATAGTATGAAGTGAAAAATAGAATAATAGATCTGCACAATAATGCATTAAATTTGTATGTTGCAAGCGGGTGACCACCTATGAAAATTCTAAACAATTTTTTTTAATAACAATAAAATCAAAACAAAGCTAGATTAAAGCTACTTTAAGCAACCTAATATTGTTTACCAATTTCCCCAAAATGACAGTGGAGAAACTAGATGTTTTGAAACCATTTAAGAACATAAGGTAATATAATTGTACAAGTTTTTCAAAATTTATAAAACTTAGAAGGTGAGTCTAAATTTAATTATGGAGAAATTATGGATGACTACTAGGTTTATGGTCTAAAGTGGAATCATCAAGAGAAATAATTGAAAGTTTGCGCAAATACTAATTACAATTCTGCTTTTGAAAATTAAATAAGCTAAGTAAAAATTTATGACAACAAGAGGTTTATGATTTAATCATATGCTAGCTTTGGTAGTGGGAATATGCAAATTAATTTCTTTTAAAAGTGAATTCCAATAGCTCACATAATCTCAAACACTTCACCACATTGTTTATTTATTCCCTTCCAAGCTACAATAAACCCAATTAATAATGCTCATATTTGACATGAAGGATAATAAATGGAAATCTTTTAATTTATTAAGATTCTTGGAGCCATGAAATGGATGCACAAGCTCTAGGGTATTTTAGTCATAGTAAAATCTATGTTCAGAAAAACATTTAGCTAAGAGTTGATTTTAAAAGTGTGAACCCTTAATGCTCCCCAAAATTTAGTTTTAAAAGTGTAGATTCATTAGATCCCTATAGGAAGTTTTGAAAGTATTGAGGAGTAGGTTTCTAGAGTTGATTTTAAAGGTGTGGGTAGATCTCTTGAGTCATTTCCCCCCTAAAAGTACGGGGTAAGTCTATGAAATTAATCTCTTAAATGTATAGGGTAGGTCCCTAGAGTCATTTTTCTAAAGTTTGAGTTTGTAATGGTCTTAGTGATTTTCTTAAATAATTGTTTACAAGTACAACCAACAAACGACTAATTTATCCATTATTAATCAAGTTAGATTCTAAACTTGGCATGCACATCCAACAAGCAATTGTAATCACATACATATTTCTTCTTACAATCTTTGTATAAATCTAAATTAATTCCTAGTTCATAATATAACATCAATTGGTATCAATCATGCTTCATATTACATGTCCTAAGTTTATTTTTGGTTTATCCCACTTTAATACTTGAAAACCCACCTTTTTTTTTATCAAATTAAAAATTAAGGCTTAATTAGGGTTGACTAAGGAGGCTAGGTTAACATGTGATTGATCAACCTAAGGCAATCAATCAGGTGGTCAACTAACTTGGTTGCATAGTCTCCCCCTAAGTCTCCTAAAGGCCAAGTCATCCTCACTTAAGCCTAGGGTTGATCTTGATGAGTGGTAAGCCCTTTTTTCTTTCCCTTTATAACCATCTTTTTATCCCTATTTGATCTTAGATTCATCTCATACACATTTCTTATTCTAATTAACAATTTCAATCACCTTATTTCAGAAGGTCATTGCCTTTAATAACTTTTATTTAGTTATAAACCTAATTTCATTATATTGATTGACTCGTAGTAAGTTTCCTATTCTACAATCATTATTTAGACGTATTAGGGATAAGGTTCGGGTTTCCCTAAAAGAAAGGTTTGTTGAAGTGCTCGCTTTAACGTTGATCGAGGGAAATCTATCTAGCTTCATCACACACTCCTTGAAAATTGCTCCTTTCGGATTTTCCTTTCAATCCAATATCAATGTGTTAGGAATCCCCTCTGTATAATTCAATTCAAAATAATCTTGAATTGTCAAATCCTTATCTTCGATTGTACTTGCTTTCCTACTCGTGCTCTTGTGGAGATTTCTTTTTCCTTTAAAATGAAATGAGAGAAACCTTTAGCATCTATTTACAGGAAAGGACTCAATGAGAAAATGCCCATATTGCCCTTTGTTTGAGTTTTATCTTTATGGGTATTTCATTTTATTTAAGAAATAATTATATTTTGGGAGTTATACTTGCTGTTACAAAACATAAAAGAATTATTGATGTAGAAAGTTTAAATTCTTGCAAAATTTTATGGCCATTCTCGTATGTTATTAGCATGAAGTAGTGAACCGCCGGGATAGGCTGAATGCATCCAAGCGGGTTGATACATAAATAAATACAAATAGCATTAACAAGTAGTTACTATCACATGCAAGATCAATTTATATGAAAGAGTATATTCGTGTCAATTGTCCTTAATTGATGAACTTAATGCCTTATGGATACACGATGAGGATAGCCAATAGAAGAAAATTACTTTCGTTTTCCCTTCATATATACACACTAGCTTTCTGAATATACCTTATGATCATCCACGGGCCAAGAGTTTGAGCAAGCATAGACAGCACATAACCCTGGCATATCTACCTTGGGAAGCCAAGAGATCATTTAAAGTTTAAGCATAATGAAACGTATATTCAATTTCAACTTTATGCCAACTTTTACATTTAATTATATTCTAGATGACCAAAGTATATAATGCAACATTCGACAAATACAACGATAATCAATCTACTATTTTTATATCATTATTATATAATGATGAAAGCATACGGAGTAACCATAGGATACTACATACATATATGGGATGTGTGTATATGAAAAAACTTAATGTTGGCTTTCAAAATTAGTAAATAATATATCATTTATATCCTATCAGGTGAGCAGCTCCGCAGTTATATATTTTGCCAAATATAGCAAAAAAGAAGATGTATTTTCTTTGTGACCTTCGCATCTAGTTCCTTTTACAGCTAGTAAAGTAAAATAAGGTAAAATACATGAGATTTTTACTCCGAAATTAATTACTGTTCAACCTATCATATTCCTAATCTTTGAAGAAAGAAAATCATATACATTTACATATTTATATTATATATATTTACGTTCAATCCTATATATCTATATTATTAAAGCTAATAATACATGTTTAGTGTCTTTTTGAGGAATTTTTTTTTTTTCATTCAATAACCTTTAGTAATAGGATACGCATTTACCATTTATTCAAAATAACATTTGGTAATAAAAATGACATCTTCAATAGAATTGTCATCACATTTGCTTATTTCAGTTATGGGCAAAATAGAGATAAATTATATAAATGGCGCCTTTTATTAGTTAGGAAAAGTTATAGGTAACATTATGACGCTAAAAAAAAAAGAAAAAAAAAATTATTTGTAAAGACGACACTTAAAATGGAAATTTTATAAAATGATTAATACTTATGCAGCTCTAATATGGTTGAAGAGATAGACTATTTAGAATATATAAACAATTTTATAAAATTTTAAATCAACTCAAAATTATGAAAGCAATTTAGATCCGATTCAATCGACCTAAAATTCTCCATGTCTCCCTCTCTCTCCAACCTCATCTCCCTTCCCCTCTCTCCCAGCAAAATATGTTCAAACCCCTTTTCGTATTTTTTTTTTAAATTTTTAATAGGTCAAGAAAATTATGTATATATTGTATTTCGATTCAATATATTTAATATTTCACTTGGTATTTTAAGTTTGGTGAATTAATCAATATGGTAAGACATCATGACTAAGCGCTTATTTGCTTTGTTTTATTTTTATCCATTTGATATATGTTTCATATTTGTTCGAATATGAGTGTTTAGCTAGAATCAAATGGGATTTTAATAAAAAAAAAAGATAAAGATACATTTACACATATACTATTATTAAAAAAAAAAATCAAATCTTTAAGCCCTATTTTAAAATATAAGTAAATCAGACATAAATTAAGCAGTTATCCAAATGTCAGTTTTTAAATAAATACATATTAGATATAAACAAAAACAAATAATCTAAAAAAGTCCTAAAAGTCGTGAAGGCTTCTTATGGATAATTATAAAAGCTCTAAAGAAGCTTTATTTTTTCCTCTATTTTTTTTAATATCTCATCAATTTAATGTTTAATATTTCTTTTTTAATTTCTCATAACAAATATTATTAAGTAACTACCACTGTTTTCTTTTTGTATATGCATCGTCAGTGCATCACCTATTAGTACATATGATATTCATATAGAATATTTGAAGGAGGTTTTGGCTCAAGTGTTGGGTCACGTGGGTATTATGTGCAAGCACACTACATGTGGCATAATGAGGAAGTGACGCGTGTGAGGATGATTAGGGGGTGATTGAGATGGAAGGAGGAGTAGTTAATCTTAAACAAGGCCTGACTCAAGGGTGATAGGTGCATACTTTGTGAGATAAATGTGAGTAAATGATAATTCGAGTCTTTTGGAGAAAATTTGACAAAGTAACCACCCTTTTTTCCAAAAGAAGTCCCCTTGTATTGAGGAGATATAAAGTATTTATAGTGTTTGGTTGTAAATCTCATGTGGTCCTTATATGAGTTTAGGCACACCAAAGGCCTTTAGTGTGTGTGTGTGTGTATATGAGTTTTATTTAAAAAAGGTTGGATTGGATGGGCAGATCCAATAGGCCCTACTCTAAGCTCACAATGTCAAATCTCCCTTGATCATCCCATGGCATGGATTTTACTCTTTGGGCCTTATCACCTCGGCCAAAAGAGTCAAATTTATTAAAATAATAGGGTGTAAGCCTATGAATTAAGTTCAGTATCCTTACATTTTGCCTCATGACCAAAGTTTTTTGAGTGAGGTTGAAGGAATTTGGGCATCAAATGAGCCTTTGTTGTGACTAGGAGATTACTTGGCACATGTGCACTTGCAGAATAGTTACATTGTTGCCTTGTACACTTACGCAGTATTAAAGCTTAGCACCAATGCTTGCGAAGTAATTTAAGTTTTTCTTATCGCACAAATATGTAACATCATTTGTGCATGTGACTTTGGCTAGATGAGATTGCATCATTTTTTAATATCATAAAGCATAGAGTGAATGTATAAATGATAGTTTCTTTAGCGATTAATAAACTTGGTTTGAATTGATTTTTTTTTTGAAAGATTGTAAGCAGTAGAATATCATTGAAAATTCTATGTGCAATGATTTTTTTTTGGGTACAACAATAAAATAAATGGATGTCCTTTTAAAATAAGGCATAGGTTAATAGCCTATTGTATAGACGTATACATGGTACATCAAAGGTCTTGGGTTCGATCCGAATTCGTTCTCCATTATTGGCTTAGCATACCTGACTTCGACACCTGGATGTTTTGTGTAGTGGATCATTTTAAACGAACTGCATCAGCTAAGTGGATTATCATGCCTTACGCTACTTCATTGTGGGACATCTTTGTTTGATTAGTAACATAGGATGACTGCAATGGTCGTATCGAATCTCATGGCGCAAGTTTGTTCTTCGTCATGGGACATTCCGGTTGCTTGAAGATCCTTATTGCTTAGAGTGCAGCAATGTTGATTGATTCTTCCCCTCCGCTCCTTTTTTTTTCTTTTGACCTCGCTGTCTGCCGTGAAAGGATGAAAACCGGTATCGCAATCGAGTCCCAGCGATTTGGAGCAGCCCGAGCTTGAAGAAGGGAACCACGGCTTCCAGCGACGTTGCTGCAGGAGACTAAAAGCAGAGCTATCCTTCAAAGCTTTCAAACTTGTCAATTCGTTTTTTTCTGATTCCTAGAGGTAACAAGACTTTGTTTTCGCGTTTTTTTTCTTTTTCACTGGGATTATAATATTGGTTGACAAATCCAAGAAACTTGGTTGCCGGAGAAAGCCTTCGGGCAAGAAGTATTTTATTTGAATAGGTTTAATATCAAATTAGGTAAATTTATGAAGGAGTCCTGATTAATATGAGGTCAAATCACATTTAAACAAAGAGTTTTGGTATTTGAATCCGTTTCATTTAAGAAAGGGTTCAGTGGAGACAGTACTCGGTTGAACATAAACAGCATTATAGCGTCCCACTATGTTTTTTTTTTTTTTTGGGGGGGGGGACTGTTCTTGAGCTCTGAGAAAGATCTATGGGGTAGACTTTTGAGAAACAATGTTTTGTGGAGCGAATGTGTCTTAAAATCTGTTCCTAGAACATGCTTCAAGGCCACCAACAGTTCCTTTCTGATTGATACCCTATTAGAAGAGAGAGTGCTGGTCAGACCTAGTCGAGCATGTTTTGAGACCTTAAGCCATTGGCGTACGGTTTACTTGCTGAAATTGTGCATCATGTTTGTCAGGATCTTTCCTTGTCACAGTTATCCCGTATAATCTATTTGTTCTCAAGCAACATGCACGATGCATCGTTATCGCTATGTACTCACACTACTTGTGCTTGAATGATGTTGAATCTGGTGGAGCCAATTTTTGAAAAAAAGGAGTTGATCAAGCATCGATGGATGAAGCCCGGATTTTGCTGGGCCGAATCTTGGATGCCTTTGTTGGAAAATTTAGTACTTTCAAGCGCACTATTCCCCAGCTGTTGGAGGAAGTTGAAGATGGAAAAGATCGTACTTACTTGGGGTCAAAGCTTGAACTTCCTGTGCAGGCCGTATTGAATTTGCAGGTCCCTTCTCGTGAAGACTTATTTGCTAGTATTTGTTGTAGTGGATTATAACAGGCCTTGCTTGGTTTGGGGATTAAATAATATGTGCAGCAATCCCATAGGAAAGTACCACGTTGGGGCATATGGAGAATGAAGATCTGGAGTTGGATGATGAATGTCAGAGTAAATTAGTTAAGGTGATATTTCGCCGAATCCAAAGTGCTGTCATGCCCATCCCATTATCTGCTCAGAGATTTGTACATGGTAAGTAAGGATCAATTTAGCTTTGGTGTGCTTAGCTGTAGACCTCATTTGTGATGTTTCCATTCTCTAGATTGTAATCCAAAGTACCACAGGACATTACACTCTGCTCTTTTGACGAGGCTCAATTGCTAAGTGGTAGTATATAGATGTAGAGGAGCTTGTTAAAGTAAAAGGACTGATATTGTGATCGATGATTGTTCATGCATATTTAGGTGAATATAGAAGAGATAGAAAACATGGGAGAGGCAGTGAGTATTCTACAGATAGGGTGCTTCAATTACTAGCAGAGGGAACGAGCGAATCAGTGAGAAAATCCCTACCATTATGGCAAACTTTCTTATGTTTTATGTACAAGGGGGATTACTCGGCTTTGGTATCACTATCTAATAGAAATATTTTTGCAAAGTCCCATAACTGGCTTGAAGCGTAGTGAAGATGAGATTAAAGTGTATCCGACCGTGAAGATCTACATATTTGAAATGACTCGCCTCCTATTTGCAGGTGCGTGTTGTCCTGGGCAAAATTCGAATCTTGCAGCTCTATTCAATGTATCTATTTAAAGAAGTTGCTGATCTGCCAATTGATATTTGAGGTATAACGCCCCACATCTTTACGGTGGCAACAGAAACAATTAGGAAAGATAACTAGTTGACAGCTTGGGAAAGAATGGCTAGTAGAGAATGGCAGCTAATTAAAGATCTCCTTCGTATTTGCTGGTTGCAAGTAGAACTCGAAAATTTTCAAACTCTAAACGATAGTAGTTCTGATATTTTTAACTGGATATGATGGTACTAAACCTGCTTTTTTTTTTTTTTTTTTAAAAATATATATATTTTTTATAACTACAAAAAAAAAAGTGAAGTCCAAATCCAAAATCTAAATCATATACGAATAAACAGCATGGACATGCATGTTGGTATTGTTGGCCAGGTGACAAAGCGCGTGGACAGAGCAGAGGGGCAGTGGGCAGATTGGAACTGGAGAACGGATGGAGACATGATGGTAAATGGCGCTTTCTTTGTGCCCTCGGGAGCTGGCGTAAGCGCGCAGTACAACATCGGTAGCATCTGCAACAGCAATCCCTATGTCTGCCTTCTTCAAAGTAGGAGCATCATTCACACCATCTCTTTGGCACACGACTGATGCTCTTCCTTTCCTGTAGCCCCTTTCACGATTTCATACATGTGCTCTGGAAATACCCCAACAAACCCATCAACTTTTTCAATCAACTCGTCTACAGGCAAGGCTGCTATAGTAGCATCTTTGTCTTGACCAAGTAGAGAAGAAAAGGGATATATATATGTTCCCATTCCGAGCCTCCTTCGAATTTCCTTTGCAATGGCAAGTTGATCATGAGGACCAAACCTTAGAGGATCCTGCTATGGAATCTACCCTTGTAGTCCCCACAAATATAGGCATGTTTTAGAGTCTATTCATAAGAGATAAGGAGAAATTAGAGGTCACTGGAGGCATATCAAAATATAATCCTTAAAGCTTGAACATGAATATGGAAAGTAGTGTTGAATTTTGAATTATCCTTATGTGAAAATCATTACAAACAAAATACTAGATCTTTTCATGTTTGATTATTAAGAATTAAACAATAAATATGCGGAAGCGTACCTGAATCCATTGCGCTCCACGATTCTTAGATTATGCGGTTAGCCTTTCAAGTCAATACGTTTTCTTTTAGAGAGATCCCTTTTGTTTTCTCTCTATAGTCTATTTGATGATGGGATACAAAGAGATAAGAAAGGTGTGTGTATAACCTGAGGACCATAATCACTATTTATATAGATAACTATATCTTATCTTTTTGGTATTTCTATTTTAGCCTATCATAAAAATAGAAACTGCCCATAAGGTCTCTCTACACATAAAATGGGCCATATCCTATTAGATACATTAAGACTCAAATAACCAAATCTTATTGATCACTTTTAATTGAGCTTAACTTAATATGACAGCCCGCAACACATAATCGTTTCACATATAAGGCCAACGTTGGATTAAGGATCCAACAAGTAGATCTTAGCATATCTAATATTTCTAGCAATCCCTTTCAAACTAAAGAATGATTACCCAGTATTTCTAGCTTGCTTAAGATAGAATGAAACATTGGTCTTGAAAACAACTTAGTTACAGTGTTATGATGAATGTTCAGGTAATTTAATGTGCAAATGGAGATTGTTGAGGAATTTACAAAATTTTGCTCAAAGCATGATGGGTCTTTTCTACTACATGATTTGAAATTATATTCATACTTTTACACCTAAACTACCTCTCATGTGTATTTCTTGGTTCCATATATTTTATGTAACCTTAAAGTATATGTATATATTTTTTATGAGATTTGATTGATTCTAGCGTTTCCTTTTCAACATCCCTTGTTTTCCATAATAAGGCTAATTTGTCTTTGCAGGTAGTAAGGCCATCGGAAGACTTTTAATACTTGATAAGAATCAAATTCTTACAGGACCTATCACTAGAGCAAGAGCTAAAGGATTACAAAATTTGGCAATGAGGGTCCTCTTTGAACAATCAAACCTCGAAAATATTTGTTTAGTATCTTCTTTTCTATTTTATATTTGTTATGCATTCCAGTAGGTACACTTATTGGTTTTTACAAAACAGTAGATAAATTCGCTAAAGCTCAAAGAAGAACCGGTCCAACAATATGTTCAATTGAAGTGAAGAACCGGCCACTTGAAGACCATTTGTATTTGTAATTGTTGCCTTTGGGAACTGGCCATTTTATTAGTACTTGTATTTTGTTGATCTTGGAACTGGCCACTTAAGTGGCATCTTTGTCATTTTTGTGTTATTTTTACCCTAATTGGAGCAAGTATAAATATTTGCTAATTATGGTTTTTGAGGAAACTTTTGACATTTTTGAAATCAAACACTTTGTTGCTGTAAGGGTTGTCCTTTGCATGTAATAGATCTCTTATCAATTTCTTAGTAAAATTGTGGCGAGACCAACTAGAGTGGATTGTGAGTAATATTAATCTTACTCTTGTTGTTTTTACAAATTGTATTTAGTGAGTAATATCTAAGTACAATTTGTTGGTAACTTGTCCATGTCGACTTGAATTAGGGTTCTTCATTTTCATATTTGAATCAATTTAAATTGAATTGAATTCTAGTTCATTTCCATTGTTTTCCATTGATATTTATACAATTGGTTGTTCTTTATATCAATTTATCTTCAATCTTGTGAATTGGGGTTCAATTGTGAAGTAAGTGATCATGCCATTTGTTGTTGGAATTTGTTGTTCACACCACTTGATTGATATGTTTGCTATCCAATTAGTGAGGTACATCAATACTCTTCTCTCCTCCCCTTAAGTGGTAGTGATTAGATTCAATTGTTGCTACTACTTGCAATTGGTAAAGACACTGGAAAGATTAAATCACGTAGTGGGGTTAGTGATAAAGGTAAAGAGATAGTAGCATATTTTGAGGCTCACATACCCACGGTGCCTTGAGTAAATGGCTTAACTAGATGATTAAGGAAGATTTCTTTTGGAGTTGCATAAGCAAGAGAGATACACTGGAGCACCAACATGTTGATGGCATGTGGGATTTCATAAGACGAGAGCCTAAGGTCGAAGCTAGAGAGAATATAGAGGAGACTTCTATATTACGCCTTAGGAACGAAAGGGGGGAACTTCCCCTGTCAGATACTCAATTTTTTATTCATAAACAAGCTATGCCGGGTTGGCATCCCTGAGTGAATCACATCATGGGCAACCTAAGATATGTGGATACTATGGAGTCTATAGAGATTTACTACCTTATAATGATTTCTTCCCGTTTTCGGTTTCCTTGACCAAATGAAACGGATTTTTTGGCGAAGTATTATGACTCATTGGAGTACACAAACACATACTTTCGTATCCTCATAGGGTGAGATTACTCCTACATTGGAGGACGTGTGCACACTCCTTCACTTTCGTGATTTTGGGTTAACGGACATTGTAACCGCTGATGTCATTAAGGAAGATGAAGCAGTCATATCGGCTTTGGAAGCACGATGGCAGTGGCCATCAATGGTCGCAAGAAATCTACTTTCTCTACACAGATCAAATACCTTTTTGAGCAAAAGAGTTTAGATGACTTAGATGATCGATACAAGTAAGTTTTTGCTAGTTCCATGTGTAATGACTCCCCCCACCCCACCTCCCCCCCCCACCTTTACCTTGGATCCTTGTATTGGTGTTTAGACTTGTATCACGAGGTTTAGTTTGATTGAAGGGGCATTACATTGTATTGTCACATGTCGATGTGGCATTTTTACAAGTATTCTTTGTTGAGCGGTTCAGAAGACACTTTAGTTCGCCTCTGAATAAACCTAGTCTTATTGAGCCTTGAGCCTTCACGTAGATTGATAGAAAGCTTTTAGGTTAGTTATTCCATGTGATAGATGACATGAAGGAGATGAATTTTTGACCTTACACGAGCATATTAGTTGGTTATTTGTGCTTTTCGGAATTTTATCCAAAAGGGTTGAAGGATATGGTGAACCTTCTTGGGGTTCGCGAGAGACTTAATGCTGGCAAAGTGGGGTTTATCTTATGGTGCTTGCTTGGGGGTCTTCCTTCTCTTCATGATTGGAGACACTCCTCTAGCTGTTTTTTGAAGTGTAAAGTCATGTTATACTCGCCTCATAGAGTAGCCTAGCAGTTTGGTTTCAACAAAGGAGTTCCTTGGACCATCTACATAAAGGAGGATTTTAATGCATGTTGCCAATCACTTAATCTTGTAGATTTTAGAGATGTTCGTTTAGATATAAGGCAATTATATTTCCCCTCTTTGTCACATTCTGGACTTGCCTTTATCGGGTGGTTGACATAATAGACTAACTGCTTAGACAATTTTAAGAAGTATATGGATACGTCTATTGAGGAGGAGCTACTCGAGGAGCTTATTTTTAAATATAACTTTCAATTTCGTCTCCCGAACAAAAAGGCAAAGTCGTTTGCTAATGCGAAGAATAAAGTACCGAGTAGTTATCTTGCTCCTTCTCCATTGATTATGAGGCAAGTAAAGTGATCGCGTGTTTAGGAGGTATTAACATTATTTATACGTATCTTATTTCTCTAATTTTCAACTATTACCATGCACATATGCTAACTCTTTTCTTGCTTTTGTTGTAGGACAAAAGAGATCATGTTGCTACCAATCCCCCTATTGGTCCTTTGAAATTAACTCCTCCTAATATTGCACCATTCCTCAGTAGTTACGGTTTTGGGAAGGAGCTTCGAATTAGGGATCGTCCTGCTATTATCGATGTTATAAATGATGAAGATGATAGAAAAATGGTTGATTTGGAGGACACTCCTGAACACAATATTGATAGTTGTAAAAGTACTTCGGTGCATATTGATGATAGGAAAATTGAGCCTTTATCGAGTAATAATGTTGAGTCAAATGCTATCATTCGTATGGATGACATTGATAACGATAAGATTGGACATTTCGATAAACTTGACATTCAGGCCTATGCCAATGTCTTGAGAGAGGCATGGCTCTTTGATAATAAGATAGATGGGACACTAAATGAGGCTTCAATTGGAATTGCTATGTCCCATGACACACTTGCTCTTTGCAGTGAGGTTACTTCACCTGTAACTCTTCCTAGCATCATCCTTCCCCCAGTTATCGAAGTACCAAGACAGATTAAAGAGGGCTCCTTAAGTATATTACAAGTGGCTTCGTTTCATGGGTTTATGGTTCATTCATAACTCCTGCCTTCACTAGAGTGCTTGTATGAATTGGAGGGGGAATTCTGGTCTGAAGCGATTTGCTAGGGTTCTGAATTGAGTGCCACCATGGTATCCATGCTTAGGCAAACTATGTCTCTTCTAAATAGACATTGGAGTTCATTATTTGAAAAGGAACTGAAACTTATCATTGATAGTGTTGAAGGAGCATAAGCCCTAGAATTCAAAGTTGGTAGCATAGAGCTTATCGCAATTGAGGTAAGGAAAGTTTTAGGTTACTAAAACTTAATGAAATAGCGTAAGGGAATCTTAGAGGAACTTGCAAAGATTGATCTTAAGATAGAGGCAAATTTAGCTGGTCTAGATGTTAATTTCTTAATTGGATTTGTTGTAGGTTCTTGATTTGGCATTACCCCTTTTATGCTTTTTTTTTTCATATGTGATATGCGAACTCATTTGATGAACAATGATTTTTTCTTGATTTAAAGGTTGGTTTCATGCCTTTATGGATTTTCTCCTTTTTTTATTGATAAATGATATGTTGTTCATAGTGCATTTAATAGCAGCTGCACTTACATAAATTACATGATAGGGCATGAGTTAATAACACGTCTCCCGACCTTTTAGAGAAAATTGCTAAGGGGATATTACCCACTACTTAACAAGTCGCTTGTAAAATTGCTAGCAAGTGCATTGAATAGTATTTATTGAGGGTGTTATGCTATGCACTTAGGAAATAATATTTTCACTAATCAGCATGATGTAACCCACAAGACATTACGCATTTGGGAGATTAATCTACTACCAAATTGCAGCAATGTAATGTGCGTAATGTGCGCTAAGGAATTAAATTTCTATACTTGCAGCAACAAATGAAATCTTTGAGACAAAAAGTTGGAAGTAAGTTCTCATGACTTGAGATGTGTTTTCATTGATCTAACTTCTCATGTTCATTCAACCTATTACAAACAAAACTTTTTGATGTACCGGAAATTGATAGGAGCTGTGATAGCATCCATATTTGGATTACGAAGTTTACAATAACCACTATTGTGAACTTCCTCAACAATAAAAGGTCATTCCCATTTGGGTGTAAACTTTAGCGCTGGAATACCTCGGCGCACATGATTTGCTGCTCGAAGTGTAACATCGCCCTTTTGAAATGACCTTTTCCTCACCAAGCGGTTATAAGCTACACCTAGTTTTTGTTGGTAATGAATTAACTTATGTTTAGCAATATCTTGCCTCTCTTCCCAGGTTTCTAAATCCAGCATACGTAAGGTGCTTGGTTCAAGCTCAGCATTGATGGCCAAGCGTGTGGATGGAATCAAGACTTCCACTAGGACTATTGCTTTGGTGCCATATACTAGAGAGAAGGGTGTCACTTAGGTTGGCTTTCGCTTTAAAGTTCTATATGCCTAAAGTGCTAATGGTAGCTTATCATGCCATTCCTTATGGTTATCATGAACCATACGATTTAACACCTTTAATAAACTCTTATTGGTGGTCTCTACCTGACCATTGCCTTTTAGGTAGTAAGGTATAAACTTAACATGATTTATGCTATAGGAAACCTTCAATTGTCGTACATGAGTATTGATGAAAGGAGTACCATTGTTAGATAAGATGCTATTCAAAATGCTGAATCTACATATAATGTTCTCCTTTATGAAATTTGCAATTGCTGGTCTTGTAGCCTTTTTCAAGGGGGGCAGCTTCCATCCATTTCATGAAACATTCAGTTCTTGCTAAAATCCAAATACACCCTCTTGACAGCGGATGAATTAGGCCAATCAAGTCAAATGCCCATGTATGGAAGGGCCACGACATCGTTACACTATAGAGTGTAACTGCAGGAGCACGAATGGCATTGCTATGCTGTTAATAGACGTAACATCTTTTAATAAAATTGAAAGTGTCAGCTTCCACAGTTAGCCAATAATAACCTATGTTGAGCAAGTGGTAATACAATTTTCTTCCTCCTTGATGCCCTCTACATTCTCCGGCATGCACTTCAGTCAATATCACTTCTGTTTCAAGAAGTGCAATGCATCTAAGAGGCTTTCCCATGAATAAGACCTGTATGTTTTCTTGCCTTTGTTTTTACAAGCTTTGCGTAAGATATTTTCTTGCCTTTGTTTTTACAAGCTTTGCATCCGTACTATTGGTAGACAGTGTAATGTTCTTCAAGTAGTCAATGTATGGATGCCGCTAATCACTTGTGCTAGCCTCAAAGTTACATTCCTTCTCGTTAGGTAACTTAGAGCACTTGGGACAATTTACTTGTACTTAGAATGCATCTTTGGACATTGATGGCAAATAGTATCCTGTGCGTTGAATACGACGGTGCAAGGGTAGCCCCTCTTCTCCATACTAAATCTTATGGTATTTGTCCAATTTCAAGCGAGCTCCTTTTGTCCCAACACGACAGGACAAAATACCCTCTGGTCCCTTGTAATATAGTGCTCTATTGACTTTAATGAAGTTCTTTAGTGTTGAAATAGAAGCTACACCTGGGTGCACTAGCTGCTTCTTTTGTGATATACGCCAATCATCATGTGCTTCTTCATCCTCATCAACAAGATCTAATGCAGTACATGGCATAGATTTCTTAAGTACTCGAATATCCAAAGCATTACTTACATCCTAGATCGGGACTTTTGAAGCTAATGTAGCTAGAGCATTTGCATATTTAATGATAGATTGAGTTGTATGCTCATAGCATACTAACTATAATTTTGCTACCAAAGCCTGCACCGCAGCCTTATAAGGTGCTAGTGTAGGTTCTTCGAGTCCAAACTTACCATTGGCTTGCTTAATGATCAAATTGGAGTCACCTCAAATGCATAGTTGATTTACTCCCACCTCTTGGGCGAATATTAATCTTAGCAATAAAGCTTCATACTCAACATCATTATTAGTATAATAAAAATCAAGTTTGAATGCCAATGGTATTTCCTGACTATCGGGTGAGGTTAACACAATTCCTACTCCCCATCTCTTACTTCCTATGAAGCCGTCAAATTGAAGTGACCACTCCCCTTCTGATTTGATCATGAGGGACTCTTCATGAAACTCTGTTGGGATAGTATCCACAATGAGGCTTTCACGCACATCTGGGAAATGTGCTAACAAATCGACTAGAGCTTGTGATTTGATGGCCTTAGGGGAGTAAATTGTGATATCAAACTCTCCAAGAAGGAGTAAATACTTAGCAACTTAGCCTGACAAGGCTGGTCGAGATAATAAATACTTGATGGGATCCGAATGTGTGATGAGATTGACCTTATGTGCCAAGAAATAGTGTCTTAATTTTTGTGAGGCAAATATTAACGTGAGATAGTGCTTTTCGCAAGCTGAGTAGTTGACCTCACTCCCTTAAAGGGTTCGATTCAGGTAGTAAATTGGACTTTCTTGCTCATCTATTTCTTGTGCAAGTAAAGCTGCAATCAATTTATCAGTAGAGGTAAGATACAAAATCAATGGTAATCCCTTCACCGGCATTATCATAGTTTGAGGGGAAGTTAGGATCTTTTTAATCTTTTCAACTACTCTTTCATGTATTTCCATTCACTCAAACGAGACCCCTTTCTTCATAAGTTGTTGTAAAGGGTATGAAATCTCTGCCATTGTTGGCATGAATCTCCTGATGTAGGAAACTTTTTCCGTGAAAGTTTTCAACTCCTTTGGGATAACGAGGAATAGCATAGATAGTATAGCTTAGATTTTTGCTGGATCCACATCAATTCCCTTCCTATGGACTATAAATCCTAAAAACTTCCCTAAAGCTACACTAAATACACACTTTAGAGGGTTCATGCGGAGCTTATATAGTTGACATCACTTAAAAACCTTTTGCAGGTGAACCAGATGATCAAGTGCTCTCCTTGACTTTATAACTATATCGTTGACATAGTCTTCCATAGAGTCATGCATCATATTATGAAATATGGCAGTCATAGCTCTCTGATAGGTTACCCCTGCATTTTTCAGTCCGAGAGGCATGACAGTGTAATAAAAATTTCCCATTAGCGTTTTGAATGTAGTACACTCAGCATCTTCGATAGCCATCTTGATTTGATTATAGCCACTGAAACCATCTACGAATGAAAATAATTTGTATCCTGCCGTTACATCAACTAACATGTTAATGTTCAGTTAAGGAAAGTCATCCTTTGGGCAAGCTTTGTTTAAAACACGAAAATTGACACAGACACGTATTTGGCCATTCTTCTTCTTCACCGGTACAGCATTAGCTAACCACTCAGGATGTTCAATTGGCTTGATAAAATTTGCATGGAGTAACTTTTCAATCTCATGCTTGATTTGAATTTCAACTTTAGGATGAAAAATCCTCTGTGTTTGCTTTACAGGCATAACTCTTGGGGCGACATTTAACTTATGTACCACTAGACTAAGATCGAACCCTGACATTTCTTCGTACGTCCATGCAAACACATCTCGATATTCCTTTAATAACTATATAAGGGGAGCCTTTATCTTATGTGACAAGCCTTTGTTGATGAAGATTAGCCGCGACGACTCTCTAGTTTGTGCTAGATCCAATTCTTCTATCTCCTCGACTTGAGCTTTTATTTGATCCTGTAATTAATGCGGGCAGGCTGGACGTCTTGGAGTGGTATATGATCTGATGAGGATAAGCACTCCTCTTCAAATCCTTATGACTATCATAAGCAGTACACCGTTCACCCATTATCCCTAACATAACTTTCAATTTCGGTTGGCTTCTTGTTTTTCTTTCTTCCTCCACGACATCCACATATTTTCCTCTTCTTTTGCTGGCCTTCCTGAACCTCGTCCCACGTAGGTAATGGAATACCAGTAAGGCGTGTAATGGCTATCTCTCCTTCTTCTGTAAACTCATCAAAGAAGGTTGACTCTATGAAATATGATTCATCATTCTCAAAGGGATTCTTAGTAGCGGAGATAAACACATCCTTTCCTTTCCAATGGCTTTTAATACATTGATGTAATGTTGAAGGAATCAAATTGTGATCATGTATCCATTTTCTTCGCACTAGTAAGTGGTAGGATATAGGTGCATCGATCACATGGAAAGTTACAGAATCCTGCATAGGGCTAACCTTGAGGTCTACATTAACTCGTCTTAGTTTCTTTGTAGGAGGATGACCAAAGCCATCTACGAAAATGGGTTCTCTCATGAGTTTTCAAATATCAATCCCAACAGCTCTAAAGGTGGACATTGGCATGATGTTCAAAGAAGAACCGAAATCAATAAATATCCTCTTCACTAAATAGTTATTAAGTGTTCCTTCAACATACAAATGATGGTTATGATTTGAACCTTTGACACACATATCGGCTTCAGTGAATAAGATTGCATTTTCATGGGCATGAATCATTCTTTTCATAGGCTGCACCACACTACATTCTGCATATTGATCTTCTAAGATCTGCGTGAGTGCAGTTATTGCTGTAAGCTTTACCTTTTAAAGAAATTTCTGAAAGTTGATGTCTTCATAAGTGCTGCAATGGTAGGAGGGCACTCATCTTCCTCAACTTGAGCTTGCTTTCCCTTTTTCTTGTTTGCCTCAGTAGGTGGTTCCTCTTTTACTTTAATAGTAGTAGGGTCATGAGTGATGGCATTCACCGCTCCCTATTGATTGTTATAAGCTCGAAGAGGGTTGTTACGAATATTGTTACCTTCAATAATGAGCTCTCTAGTCCGTACTCTCATTAAATATTTTCTTCAAAGTAAAACAATCTTTAGTAGAATGACTCACGATTCTATGAAATCTACAGAATTTCGGGTCATTCCTTTCTTCAAGAGTAGGAAGGTGCTTAACCTTCAAGAGCCTAATATTTCCATCTTAGAGCCATATATCAAGCATCGCGTTCAACTTACCCATCGGGCATGGGTACATGGGACTTTCAAGTTTAGACTTCTCCACTATAGGTTTGTTTCTTACCTTAAGCTCTTCCCCTTGAATGCAATTCACAAATGGGCCTCGTTTATTAAACCTTATATGTTCGCCCCTTTGCCTTGCAACCGAGTTGTTGGTTTGTCGTGCATTTTCGAGTAATGTCACGAACGAAACCAACGATAGGTTCTCTAAGTGAACGGCATACTTCGTGAACATCCCCTATATGCAAATCCTTACCAATTCTCTTTCATCAAAAATATCTTGGATATCGAGTGAGTTCTCTCTAAAACTCTCAATATAGTCCATAAGGTCTTCTCTTGGCTTTTGGCAGATTCTCCCCATGTCAGTGATGGTGACCTTTTCTTCAATTGAGAAAACTTTTTTGAGAAACATCTTATACATGTCCCCCCCCCCCCCCCCCCCCCCCCCCACGAGTCTACTAACCCTGGAAGAAGATTGACATACCATGTTTATGGCTTCTCAGTGAGAGACTTGGAGAATTCCTTGAGTTTTAAGTTATCATCCAGTCTATAGACTTTGAGTGTCTCAATAAACTTCAGCAAATGTTCCTTAGCACTTCCTTTCTTGCCATTAAAGAGCATAAACTTAAGGCTTACATAATCCTTTGGGTAAGGCTTTGCAGCAATATGTTGATGATATGGAAGCTTCAATTCTGGAATCCCTATGACAAATTTCGCTTGTATTTCTCTCGGGTATGTACCTAAATCCTCCTTTGTAACAAAAGAACCTCTCGGAGCAGAGGCTCCAAGATCTACTGGTGTGACAAGGACAGGGTTAAGGTGATTCAAGTGTTCAGCAATAGTAACACGTAGGGTACCATGCGAAGATGAAGGGCCCCCAATTTGAATCCCTGCTTCTCTCCCTACAACAGCCGAGCATTGCGGAGGTGTAGGTTCTTGAACTAGTGCTTGCTCCTTAGATGCTACTTGATCATTGATGATAGGAGGGTTAGCTTGTTGAGATGCTTGAGGAGCGCGCTACAATGTAGCATGTACAGGATTTGGCAAAGCCTCACCTTGATGCACATTAGCAATAGCGGCTACAACAGTCATGGATTGAGTCATCATAGTAATGAAAAGATCCATCTTCCTATTATTCTCTTGGATAGCCTAGATAATTTGAGTACTATCGAGTGTACCTTCTAGTGCGGTGTTCACTTGGTTTACATCGCCAAAAGGCAGGTGTGATTTACTCAGTAGCTTCAACATTAGCATCTATTTCTTGATTATTCCCATCAATAAAGTCAAGTATCCTTCTCCTTAGAGGTACCATATTATCAACTTCCTCGTTTTCCCAACGGAGTCGCCAAATACATGTAGGGGGTTTTGGCTCGAGTGTAGGGTTACGTGGGTATTATGTGCAAACGCACTATACGTGGCTTAATGAGGAAGTGACGTATGTGAGGATGATCAGGGGGTGATTGAGACTAGAAGAGGAGGAGTCAGTCTTAAACAAGGCTCGACTTTATAGTGACAAGTGTATACTTTGTGAGATAAATGTGGGCAAATGATAATTCGAGTCTTCTAGAGAAAATTCGGCAAAGTAGCCACTCTTTTTTTTTTTCTCAAAAGAAGTCCCTTTGTAGTGAGGAGACATAAAGTATTTATAGTATTTGGTTGTAAATCTCGTCCATTGGATGGTGATGGCGATCAACAGTTCCTACTAGATGAGGCCTCATATGGGCCTTGTATGGGTTTAGGCCCACCAAAAGCCTTTAGTGTGTGTGTGTATGTATGAGTCTTATTTAAGAAAGGTTGGATTAGATGGGCCCATCCAACAAGCCCTACTCTAAGCCCACCATGCCAAATCTCCCTTGATCATCCCATGACATAGATTTTACTCTTTCGGCCTTGTCACCACGGCCAAAAGAATCAATCTATTAAAATAATAGGGCGTAAGCTCATGAATTAGGTTTAGTACCCCTAAAATATTTAACCAATCGGATAAAGTGAAGTGAAAAACATTTTACCAAGGATGGCTTCCTCAATTCCATGTCCTTAATATACAATAGTAAAATGGTGTTGACAGAATATGCATTCTATAGATTATAAGTAACATTTAGCAGAGTATATACACACACATGAATATAAAACATATGTAATACATATTATTATTCTTACAAATTTTATGGTTATATAAATAAATATATGTGACATTTATATTACTATTACATGATATATTATAACAAGATTACAAGTTATAGTATTGTATATATAGACATGCTTCATAATGTAAGTTTATGTTATACTGTTTCTGTTATATTTCTTTTTGGTGCATTAATCTTACAATTGGACCTACCTTTCTAGTAATTCTTTAAAAAGTAATCCAACTCTTTTTTTTTTTTGCCCATCTAATCCAACACGTTTAAATATTTGATTATTCATTATCTAAAGTCATTTATAGTAAAAGCAAGAACAAGTATTCTTTTGCCTATATTCAAACCTCAATTTATGCTTAGATATAAGATCCTACTTGTTTATCTATTGTATTAAAAAAAAAAAAATACAAAGACTACTATTTACTTTTATAGTTAATTCTTCCAAATAAATAATGCTAATCATACTAATCCCATCTTGGCAAATCATACTAATCCCATCTAGTTAGGCATGTTGCTCTGAGTGGTTCACTTCACACAATCAAGTGTATAAAAAAAAAAAAAATCAAATGATTAAAGATAAAATTTATGGGAAATCTATATTTTTGGAAACAACCTTTTAAAGGAAAAATACAATTTGGTGGACTGAGGAAAGAATTTTGGAGATTTATTTGTGGTTAATATGTAGATTGTTTAAGTCCTTACTTATGGAAATAATCCAATGATCAAAGATAAAATATGAAAGAATCTTTTGCAAAGGAAAACAAGGAATGATTGAGCAAGGTGTGAACTACGGAGATCCTTGTCTTAAGGAAATGGTGTAGTTCAAATGATAAACACTACGTCACGATAGGAAGTGATTAGTCAAATTCAAAGTGATTAAGTTATTTGATGAAGAATTTTCTAAATATTCATGTTGAATTGAAAGAAAAGTACAAGTAGCTGGACAATTCTCTAGATGTTGCATGTGTCATAGGCCTCGAAGATGGATTAGGACTTATAAGATCCTTAATGCCCACTGAGGTGAAGCCTAGTACTCATACCCCTTAAACCTTCTAAAACCTAAAATGTTCCACAATGTCTTAGTTTAATGTAACATAGAAGTTGGAAGGTACTCATACCCCTTAAACCTTCTAAAACCTAAAATGTTCCACAATGTCTTAGTTTAATGTATCATAGAAGTTGGAAGGTTAGGTAGTGCCATCATTGTAGGTATTACGGAGACCCCGTTAGATCGAATAAAGGGAGCTTCCCTCTCATTTATAAAGTGTTTTTATCCGGAAGGCTGTCATAACTCTCATCTAAGTTTAGAAGAGTCTATGTATGGCACATGAAAGTTAGTATAAACACTCTACATGTGACATATAGTATGAAAGCAATAATTTGCAAAGTTATTGCTGGAAAGATAAGTGGCAACATTGTCAAGTATGATGGAGTGAGAGGGAAATTGACAATTTTCTTTAGATCCTGTAATGGTACTTCAATGTTGTAAGAGTAATGAATAACGCTTTAAGGCTTTGCTCATCCCCTATGTTCATTGACAACATTGCCACGTTGTGGTGTGGAGGGAGGTGAGAATGCACTATAAAACGTGTAGATGCCATAGTGATTTTGGAGGAGTTTTAGATAGAACTTAACATGTACTTTTACCCAAGTAATGATGCTGAGGCTCGTTGAGGAGGCTAGCATGTAAGGGCTCTATTTAGGATTATGAAAAAGAATTTTATAAGTTACTGCGAAAGATCTCAAATATTATCAAGAAATTAGAGGAAAAAAAAAAAAAACAACAAAAGAGGAGATTCTTTCAAAATTTAATTAAAAAAATGAAGGCCCTAGATAAGTTTGGTGAGTTAGAGAGGATAGGCTTGGTTAACCCTAACATCCCCAAACTTCTAGAGTGCTCAAGAAAGTTCACGGACCTAGAATTTGAAAAATATGAAATGGATGTCCTAATTCACCAGCATTTGAAGATAGCATAATTGGCCCAATCCTGATATGATACATGCCACCGAACTTGAATGAGGTTGATACTTGGGATAAGTTAGTACACATTTTCTATGACCAATGCAGATTAATATGGAAATAGCCCTGTGGACCTTTTTGATTTTGTAAAAGGTTTCAAATCTTGATTGATTTTCCCTTAGCAAGAAAAGCATCAAAATGAAATTTTCTCAAAGCACTATATGAAACATAAAAACTCTAATAAATTAGAGTATTAGCTCGTTAAAGCTATTATAATCTAGTAGTATAAATATTAGTTTTTTAATTAGATAGATTGAGTTTAAATCTCTCTCCTTCCAATAGTTGTATATGTATACTAGTTGAAAAAAAAAAAAAAGCCCAACCTTAAAGCTCACACTAACTATAGATTAAGACATGAAACTAAAATTAGTTAGTGATAAGACAAAACAAATAACTAGAGTAATAATAAAATACTAAAATTAAATTAATCAGTGATAACGCAAAAGAAACAACTACAGTAATAATAAAACAATAAATTTCCATTAATATAAATTAGGAAAGTGTCCGATATAATAAGTAAGTAGCAACCTTAATAGTGCTACTAGTAACAAGTCCTAATCTATAAAAACTTTACTTAAATTATAGTTAATGATATTAATAACCGCTAATTATATTTTAAACATTAGATTAGGTTTTTAGACTACTAAACGAAGTAAAAATCGGGTTTCTAGAAAACTAAGTTACATAATAGTATTTTTATTGAAGCGGGTTTAAATGACGTTGTTACTGCATCAATTTTTTGGGATCTCAGTTGGAAGATACAAGACATTGTCCACTCGAAGTCAATCAATGCATGTAGTTTCCAGAATTTAAACTTCGTTCAATCGAAGTCGAACTTTGGTCAAATGATGGCATTTAACATCTTTTACTGGAATCAGGGAGTTGACTTGATTTGGATGTTGTCTAACATTCATTCGAAAGAAGATGATAAGGGGCAAAACTTGGGCTTCAGTGTAGGGACTTCCTTGTGGATGATGTGGCTTCATGTAAGCGAAGTCCTCCTTAATTCTTGCTTCTAAGGTACTCGGTGGGCGAAGGGTAACTTTATGCCAATGAAGTGTGTTCTTCTTTGCTAGTTCTTCATTGAACTCTTCGTGCTCCTAAATTTTGTATGGTGTGTAATTTTCGTGCTTTGCAAAGCATGTGAAATCAAATTAAATGGAGTTTTAACTGGATCTTTTTATATGCATTTACATGATTAAAATGCTGACTTTCAGTAGCTCAAATCAATCAAATAACAAGAGATTTTCTTTTTTTCTTTTTAAATCCAATGATGATAAATTGCATTTCACAATAGGTGATGAGTGCTAACCCACATCTATAGGGTTCTAATCTTTGCTTTTTAAATTAATTTTTGTCATATTCTTGTTTTATTGCCTTTAAGTTTAATTGGTCTATTTCAATGAATTTTTTTATTTTAAAAAAACTAACTTATCATTGCATGTTAATATCGCATGATAAGAAAATGTGGAAATATCCCTCATCTATGCTACATGGCATGATAGTACTCTATCTTAAAACTATACTTGATATGAAAATTAACAGATTTAGAAATGGATCCAATATTGAGCTACATTACTCATCATCTTGATTGGAACTCGAACTCATCCTTTGACTACCACTTCATTCTCCTCCACACTCCTGAAATCTTAGCTCGATTCTCAAGCCATGCTCAGTTCACAGGCTCGTTCAACATCGCTGTACTCTCGAAGCTCTAGAGCTTCTTTTGGTGGTCATTCCGCAAATCACGAAAAACAGGACTCCAAATTGCTTCGAAACATGCTTAAACGTGGTAAGCAATGCCATGGTGGTTGTTTCCGAAATTGTTAAAGAGCCTCCTCTTGGTTGTATCTTAAACTGCTTCGAGCCATTGCAGTGGTTGCCCAGGAAAGTAAGCCAATGGAGAGACGGTAGACCTTGACTCTTTTTTTTTTTGGGTGTATTTGCTTTTATTTTGGTACATTTGGCTTAATGTTAATATTTTGTAAGAAAAAAAAATGCTACATTACTCCTTATCAGAAAATAAAAATTAGTGATTGAAAGATATAATATATATATATATATATTTTCAACCTAGCATTTCATTTTTCCAAGATAATAATTACAACAATTCTAAAAAAAAAGAAAAAAAGAAAAATTAGCATATATTATCAAGAATAATTTTTTTCCCTAATATTAATATGGTTCTTGTTAGAATTTTCTATTAGTTTTTCTTTTTTTTTTTCACTACATTAGGGAATTGGATAGGGCCAAAATTACTACCCAAGTCTGTTTTTTTTTCAAATTTACTTTTGAAGCTTGAAATTGTTTAATGCCATATCCAATCGAAATTTTGCTTTTAAAATTTTAAACTCAAAATTAATTTTTTTGAATATATTACATAAATGAATTTTAACTTGTCAAATTTACAATCTTCATAACAAGATGTGATAAACGCACATTAACTAAAGAGTGTAAGATAGAAACTAAGATAGTAAATTTCATAAGCAAAAATCTTCAAACTTGAGTTGCAAAAAAAAAAAAATGCTTAAAGTTTAGGTACTAATTTTAACATTAGCCCTAGAATCATCACATCGAGTAAAAGTTTTACATTTCCCAACATCAATTACATAATAGGCAAGCTTGTTATGGCCTTCAACTCTTCATCACTGCATTGTTCTTTTATGGGATTTAAATTCTAGATCATACATTCCCTATCAATCAACTTGCACACTCTCAATTCCTCATCTACATTGTCTAGTCTTCCACTATCTAATGTAGCGATCTATCTATCTTTCTAAACTTTAACTTTCTCTCCATTATTTCCTTTCTATGTTGCACCTTCCTTCAAAACCCCCTATCCTTGTAACAAACTTGACCATCCTTAAGAAGCTTTGCCACCCTCTCTGGCATCTAAGAAGTCAACATCTAGGAAATACAACCCGTTAAGGACTTTTACCCATAAAGCGTTAGGGCTAGTTTGAACTCTCCATGCCAACTTTGTTAGAAGGGCTATATTGAAGTCATGTAAATCTCCTAACCTAAACCCACCATCTCCTTTGATTGGGTCAGTTTAACCCAATCATCCAATGTAACTTGCTTTCATGTTTTTGTTGTCTCCACCAAAATTTCCCTAAGGCTGAATTCACATCATTACACCACTTCTTAGAAAATTAAAACATCCTATTGAATAGACTAGGATAGTTATAGCAACTAATTTAATCAAAACTTCTCAATCTATTGGAGTTAGAAACTTTTGCTTCTAGCCTTGCAATTTACCTAAAATCCTTTCTTTCACATAAGTCATTGCTACACACTTGGATTTCCCCAAATGTTACCTAAGGTTTTGTCTAACATTCATGTTAAGCACTACTCCTACAGCCTTCTTAACTTCATCATTTACATTAGCACTAAAGAAAACACATGATTTATCATAATTGACAAGCTAGCCAAAAGCTTCATGGTAAACCTTGATGACTCTTAACAAACTTCCTATACTTTCCAAACTTGCTTCTGTAAAAAAAGAGAGAATCATTATCCAATAACAAGTGCAACAAGGTAAGATAAGTGTTTCTTAGTTCAATGCTCCTAGTCTCATTTCTATCCACTAGCTTCAAGATTCTTTTAGAAAAGACATTTGCAACTAGGATGAACAAGTAATGTGATAAAGGATCTCTCTACCTAAGACCTCCAAAAGGCATTACATGTCCAACAACCTTTCCATTTATAATTACATTATAGCTCACTAAAGTCATACGTGCCATTATCTACCTTGCTCACTTTTGAGAAAATCATGGCTTCAAAAGAACTAATCTTAAAAAGTTCTACTCTATTTGATCATATGCCTTATTTATATCTACTATGATAGCAAAAAAGAATCCTTCCCCTCTTTTTATTTTTCAAAAAATAAAAATGTCATGCACTAACACAATATTATCTTGGATTAAGCATCTTGAAATAAAAGCGCTTTGGTTTTTAGTTACAAGAGAACTTAGAAAATGTTTTAACCTATTAACCAACACTTTAGAGATAATTTTATATATGAAATTACATAAGCTAATAGGTCTAAAATGGGAAACTAGATTAGGGTTAGAGACTTTAAGAATAAGGACAATATTTGTTGCATTAAAGTTCATAGTGAAGTGACCTAAGAGGAAGAAGTGTTGAACAGTTGAAGTGATATCCTCTCCAATAATATTCTAATAGGACTAGTAGAAAATTCCAAGAAAGCCATCTAGTCTAAGGGCCTTTAGAGTCCCCAGTTGAAACATTACCTCCTTGATTTCCATTGCCGTCACTTCACCACATAACACTTCATCTTTCATTATCAGTTTTGGTACCCAACTCAAACATTGCCACCAATCTCTACTTTCATTAGCCTTAAAATGTCTCCTATAGAAAGCTACAAACTCTTGCATGACTTCACTTTCCTCTTCCATCCATTCCCTATCTCTTCCCCTGATTCAATGGATTTTACTCCTATGCCTTTGACTTAAAGTTGTTTGGTGAAAAAAACGTGGTATTTTGATCACACCATATTTAATCCAGTTTAGGCGAGACCTTTAGTGCCAATAAATATCTTCTCCTCCTATACTTCATCGAGTTCCCCTATGATTTCCTTCACCTCCACAAAATTTCCTTCTACTTGTGCTCTAGCTAAATAACTCATTAATTCATCAATCACAAACTTGTTATAAGGGAAACATCTCTTACTCCAATTTTGCAATTCAAATTGGCAACCTTCAGCATCTTCATCACATCCATCAAGTTAGCCTATTTTTAAGATTTCTAACCACTACATATGACTTGCTGACATTCCTCACTCATTCTCTAAATATTTTCAAAACGGAATTTCTTCTTCCCTTTCTTTTCAACTTTGAAAGTATCCAAGATTATGGCTATATGGTCCAATCCAATAAATAGATAGTGCACTACTTGTGTATTGGGGTATTTTTGCAGCTAGCTGAAGGACATGAGGCCTTTGTTAATCTTCTCTTTTACTCGATTCTCTCAATCTCTACCGTTATCTTATATAAACTTTGGTCCTTGAAAACCAACATCAATAAGCCTAATGTTAGAGACCATGTTCTTGAACCCTATATCTGCCTTCTACATCTAGGTCTATGACCTTCCTTCTCATAATCTCTTGAAATTTCATTGAAATCCCCTATACACAACCAGGGATCAACATAGTCACTTGCTATTTCCTTAAGCATTATTTACAATTTTATCCTACTCCTAAAATCTATATCAGAACGAATCTAAGTTATCTTGCCAATAACATTCCTAGTGGTATCACTAATAATAGTGTCAATATAGTGATTATCCTCCCACAAAATAGAAACATATAATCCTTCCACCCACCAAAGAGCTAAACCGCCCACCTTTCCACTTAGATTAACATAATGACTCTTAAAAAAATGCAAATTATTCCTCAATCTTTCTATTTTATTTATTTATTTTTTATTTCTATAAGAAAAACCACCCATGAATTAAAACTTAATAGTTCCATGATGAGGTTAACATGGCCTCCTTAAGGTCGTATTAGGCCAGCCACAACCGCCTATAAAATTAACTTCCTAAATAGTCACTCAACTAGAGTTATTTTAGTTAGCAACAAACTTTAGGTCTTCTTAGCAATCACTTTCTTAGTAGCCTCATGTTTCTTCTTAGGGCCTCTTTTATCCAGAGCATAACTCTTCTTTCCTTTAGTAATGCTATCTACAAACAGTTGTTCCTCTTCTACCTTCATTCTCTCCAAACTTCCAACTACACCTTCCTCTCTTCTTCTCATCAACTTTAATATACTTAGAGCCAAGGACAGATTCTCTTATTGTGATTGATTTTTGCATTTAACCCCACCATCTACATTTCCTCTTAAGTCAGGGCCATGACCATACCCGAGAGAATCAGGATACTGGATAGAAAAAAGGGTTGAGTTCAAATTGGAAATGGCTCTATTAGTGATGGGATTATTGTTGGGTTGTAAGTTAGGCCAAAAAGGGTCTTTAGGTTTAAGTGTGTTGGTTTTTTTTTTTTTAATATAATGTAATTTTATTTTTTTAGGCTATGTTTAATCGTATTTAAGGGAAATTGGATAGAATATAAATGGCTAGGCTTAGAGTTAATTTGGAGGGATTTTGAGGGTTTTGGTGGCATAGACACATAGGTCTTGGAAGTTATTTCAATATGCCATTTTAGAGAAGACTTAGGTTACATTTCAAAAGACTTGAATCTCCGCATCATCCCATTCTTATCCAGCACTTGTTTTCCTTTCTTCCAACTCTTATCTTACCTTCAACTCTACCACACACATGTTGCTCTCATCTTTGACCCATAAAAAGTAAAAATCTAACAATCTTTCATATTTAACCATCACCCTATACTTATCTCCATTTGATATTCTCACTTATAACCTAACTTCAAAAGTTCATTAACATTCACCTTAACTCTTAGCCTCAGAAAGCTTTTACGAGCTCCATTCGGAGATATGAGAGATTTAATTTTGATTATTTCATCAATCAATCTCCCTAACCTCGTTATGCTCTTAGCCATCATTTGATCAAGTTTCAATCCATGAATTTGGATCCAATACTTAGCTTTGTCCAACATACATTCATCTATATTTATGTGAGCTTCCCCCATTACTAAGACATGATCCATTACAAATGGAGGCCCTTAGTCTTGAATCACTTTCATTTTACAAATATCATCAAAACCATAAGAGAATATTTTATTATTGGTTAGAGAAATGGTGAATTGATGCAGAGCAGAATTTTCTTGGGCAACAATACAAGATAGCACGGGCACAAACACACTTGTGTTGGTGAGGTGTGCAGGATAGTACGAGAACAAACATGCCCATGCTAGTGAGTGTGTCAAAGATGAGAGTGGATAGAATGGTACACGAATGTCTACTTACCCTTATTGTGACCCATGCTAGACCGTGTTGCTAAGCTGATGAGGAGGTTTAGGGTTTTTTTTTTTAGGGATAATATCTAATGACCCTTTTCTTGTTACAAAGCTTTTTTTGATACTTAATACTAAAATTTCCATTGAGCGGAGAAAGGTGAAGTTGGTGGCATGTAGATTGATGGGGGGTGTGTCGGCTTGGTGGGAGAGGCTCCAAAGCAAGAGGTACCATGAGGGCAAATAACCAGTGAAAACTTGGTATAGAATGAAGTAGTTGTTGTAGCGGGATTTCTTACCTCCTGATTACGAGTAAATCCTCTTTCAGCAATATCTATGGTGCCGCCAAGGACAAAGGAAGATACATGAATACACCACAGAATTCCTGCAGTTGGTAGAGAAGAATGACTTGAGGGAGAGTGAGGGTCAGAAGGTGGCTAGATACCTGAATTGATTAAAACTGCAGATTCGAGATAAAATTGGAGTCCATGTTCTGCAGAGTTTAAAGGAGGTTAAGAACATGGCTCTTAAAGAAAAATTGATGTTGCAAGAGAAAAGTAGCCAATTTGGTGGTGGTAGTAGGAGATTTGGGGTTGAAAGTGTGAGTAAATCCATGGTTGAGAAGAGTAAGACCACCTTAGAGATGCAAGGAGGAGTTAATGATAAAAAGGAAGATAAAGCAATGGGCAAGAAACCAATTAAGTTGAAGGACACAAAAAGACAAAGCAATCCCTATACGAAGCCGGTATTAGGGAAGTGTTATCATTGTAATAAATCGGACCATCATTCTAATAAGTTCCTCAATAGAAAAGGAATTAACATAGTAGGGAGAGATAACAAAGGTGAAATTCATTATGAGCCTAAGGGGGGTGATGAATACTATGAGGATGAAGAAGAAGATGATGAGCAAGCCTAAATAATTAGGAAGTTGATGTTGGCACCAAAGAGGGAGGAAAAGACTTAGCGTCATCAGTTGTTTCGCACTAGATGTACAATTGACAGACGAATCTTTGAGTTAATAGTAGATAGAGGTAGTTATGAGAACATCATAGGCGAGGAAGCTGTGGAAATGTTGTAATTACTGATAGAGAAACATCCCAATCCATATACCATTGCGTGGATTAAGGCAGTAGAGAAGATTAAGGTTAAAGAATGCTGCAAAGTGCCCTTCTCCATTAGCAAATATCAAGATGAGATGTATTGTGATGTAGTGGATATGGATGCCTATCATTTATTGTTTGGTAGGCTTTGGCAGTATAATGCTAACACCTAGCATGTAGGTAGGGAGAATGTGTATAGGTTAGGAAAAGATGGAGTGAGGTTTACTCTCTTGCCTTTGAAGTTAGCAAATCATTTTAAACCTTCTAAGGTAGAGGGACACTCCTTCCTCACAATTACATAGTTGGAAAAGGAGATGGAGGATACTATAAGGGAGTCCCAAACTATACATGCGCTAATTGTTAAACAGGTATTGATAATTAATAGGGACGGAAAGATTAAAGAGGTGCTAAACAATATTAGGGGGCTGCTAGAAGAATTTAGCAAAGTGTTACTTGATGACTTACTAGATGGTTTGCCTCCCATGAGGGACATATAACACCATATTGACTTAATTCTTAGTGCGGGTTTGCTGAATCTTCCACACTACAAGATGAGCTTGAAGGAGATGGAAGTGTTACAGGAGAAAGTACATGAGGTGGTTTAGAAGGGATTCATTAGAGAGAGCATTAGTCTATTCACATTGTTGACTCTAAAGAAAGATGGGAGTTAGCGGATGTGCATGAAAAGCAGGGCCATTAACAAGATTGCCATTGGGTATAAGTTCTCGATTCCTAGATTAGGTGATATGCTAGACCGATTGAGTGGAGCTATGGCATTTTCAAAGATTGATATGAGAAGTGGCTATCATCAGATTAGAATTAGATAAGGAGATGAGTGGAAGACAACCTTCAAGACCAAAGAGGGCCTTTATAAGTGGCCGGTCATGCATTTCGACTTAAGCAATGCACCAAGCACCTTCATGCATGTCATGAACCAAGTATTGAAACCTTTTATTGGTTGTTTTGTTATAGTTTACTCTGATGATATCTTAGTCTACAATAAATCTAGTGAGGAGCTTGTTATACCTTTAAGGGAGGTGCTAATAGTTTTGAAGGAGAATAAGCTTTATGTGAATGTGAAGAAGTGCATCTTCTTCTCTAGAAAGTTGCTATTTCTAGGCTTTGTAGTTAGTAGTGATGAGATTTGGGTAGATGAAGAGAAGGTGAAGGCAATTAGAGAATGGCCTATTCCATGAACTGTTACTAAGTTATAGAGTTTCCTTAGGTTGACTAGCTTTTACAAGAGATTAATTAGGAACTTTAACACTATTGCAGCACCTTTGATTGAGTGCTTGAAGAAGGGGAAGTTTCAATGGAATGAGGAAGCTGAGATCAACTTTTTTATTTTGAAAGAAAAGTTATGCAGTGCATGCGTCCTGGCATTACCTAACTTTGACAAGTTGTATGAAGTGGACTGTGATGCGAATGGAGTTGGTATAAGGGCTGTTTTGTCTTAGAAAAAGAAGCCAATTACATTCTTTAGTGAGAAATTATGTGATTCCATGAGGAGTTGGTCCACGTATGACAAGGAGTTCTATTTAGTCGTGTGTGCCTTAAGGACTTAGGAGCATTATCTGGTTGGCAAAGAGTTCATGTTGTACTTAGATTATGATGCATGCAAGCATTTGAATAACTAAACCAAGATTAGCAAAGACATGCATGCAAGATGGATCTAGTTTTCTGGAGAAGTTTCCTTCTAATTTGAAACTTAAGTTAAGGGTGCAGAACAGAGTAGCTGATGCTTTGAGTAAGAGGGCTAATCTTCTGGTGACTTTGAATGTTGAAGTTGTAGAGGTCGAACACTTGAAAAAATTGTATGAGGCTGATGTTGATTTCAAAGAGACTTGGATGGAGTGTGTGACTAAGTAGCTTTGTGGTGATTATCATATCCATGATGGATATTTGATGAGGGGAAATCAACTTTGTATGCTTAAGTTTTCCTTAAGAGAGAAGTTGATTCGTGACCTTTATGGTGGTAGATTGGTTGGTCATCTAGGGAGAGAGAAAATGATTGCTACAGTTAGTGATAGATTCTATTTGCTTCAATTAAGGAAGGATGTTAGTAAGATTGTGCAGCGTTGTTGTGTGTGCCAAATAGCTAAGGGGCAGTCTCAAAACACTAGCTTATATATGTCATTGCCTATCCTTGACAATATATGGGAAGACTTATCGATGAAATTTATTCTTTGATTGCTTTGTACTTAATGGGGTGTGGATTTTGTTTTTGTTGTGGTTGATAGGTTTTTCAAGATGGCATACTTCATCTTGTGTTAGAAAGTAGCAGATGCATAGGCCATTACAAAGCTGTTTTTTAAAGAGGCTATTTGCCTGTATGGAGTACTTGAGTCCATCACATTAGATAGAGACAGCAAGTTCCTAAGCCATTTTTGGAGACCTTTGTGGCAAATGTTTAACTCGTCTTTGAACTACAATAGAACAACTCACCTTTAGATGGATAGGCAAACTAAAGTCACAAACATGACACTTGGTGATTTGATTAAGAGAATTTATAGGGAGAAGCTGAAGTAGTGGAATGTTGTGTTAGCTTAGGTAGAGTTTGTGTATAATAGTGTAGTTTACAAGATAATAGGAGAATCTCCATTCTTTATGGTTTACACCATGATTCCCCAACATGCTTTAGATTTGATCAAGCTTCCTAGAAATTTTGAGTTTAGTATTGCAACAAAGAATTTAGCAAAGAATTGGTAGAATGTGACAACAAAGGTGTGAGGGAAGATAGAGCAAGCCAATGCCATTTACAAAGTAGTAGCAGATAAACATTATAGGAAGCAATTGTTCTCAATAGGTGATTAAGTGATGGTGTTCTTATGAAGAGAGGTTTCTAGTTGGAAGGTACAACATGTTGCAACCTAAGAAGTATGGCCTATACTAGATTTTATAGAAGATTAATGACAATGTTTATGTAGCTAGACTGCCTAATAGTGTGGGCATTTCAAAGACGTTCAATGTGACTAATATATTCCCTTTTTACCCAGATGATGCACCTTTGTATCTAGAAGAGGACTCAGGGTTAAGCTCTTCTCAAGTGGGAGAGAATGATGCAGAGCAAAATTTTCTTAGGCAACTATGCAAGACGACACAGGCGTAAACACACCCGTTCTAATGAGGTGTGCAGGACAGTACAAGAACAAACACACCTATGCTGGTGGGAGTGCTGAAGACAATAGTGCACAAAATGGTACATGGGCATCTACACACTTATGATGTGACCCATGTTGGACCCTATTGCCAAGTTAATGAGGAGGTTTAGTTTTTTTTTTTTTTTTTAGGGACAATATATAATGATCCTTTTCTTGTTACAAAGCACCTTTTTGACACTTAATACTACTTAAATTTCCATTGAGTGGAGACTCTTTTTTTTTTTTTTAGATTTCATTTTGATTCCTAAGATCAATCATTGATTAATCTTGTTCTTTACGCTATTCACTGTGTCATGAACCTTCCAAAGATCATCCAAATCTTTCTAATCACACCCATTACCACTAATTTATCAAGTAATTTATCTACAACAATGTGTCCAATCATCAAAACATCTAGGTTACCATTAAGCTCATCTTCAACTTCAAGGTCTAGTTCTTCATTGAGAGATTCATCCAGCCTAAGTGTATTACAGAGTGATGACTTGACGAGGCCATTTCTACACAACAGAAAAAGAGATAAAAAATAAGTGAATTATCATATAAGAACCAAGATAGATCTAGCTAACCAATATTTAATTTTACACACAAGAACTAATTAAAACTATCAATGCGTAGGAAACAAACAAGACACTCAAATAGTACAAAACTTAATGATTGCTAATTGAAGGAATGACAAAGAAACACTGAAGCAAAAACAACAACAAGAAATAGTATACAAATGACTCCACAAACGACGATGAAGCAAAGACATGGACCAAAGAAATGAAACTGTCTAATCATAACGATCAAAATTTACTTGACACCATCATTAATTTCATTAGATTAATCTAGACTTTACTGTGTAGTTTATGAGAATTATTAGATTGTATAATGATATGGAAGTGAATGTGTCATGAGAACGCAGAAGAAGAAAAAAAAAATTCTAATATTCTAATTAGTTATAACAAAATACCACAAGTGGGGTTAAAAATCTATAGAGAGATGCTTATTTTAGGAATTACAACTATTTAGTAACAAAAAAATAAACTGCAACAGAAGTAAAGAGTCAGAGTTTAAGAAGATCACGTAGCGGTATATAATGGTTCCGTCTTATGTGTCAGTTTACTCTTTCAACCTCCATAAATTGGGATTCTAGTTGTTTTTACTAGCCCATTCCATTAATTCGAAAACAAAATTTATCAATGGTACAACAATTAGTCACCCAATATAGTCACAATCGCTTCTCTACTTTGTCTCTCTTAATTTAAACCTAAGCTACCTCACAAAATTATAAAGAAATTTTAAAAATCATTCGAATACAAGAATAAATTTCTCTAATTTTAGTACAAAAAATATTTTCTCTTGACTTTGGTTTGAAACGTTTTTTGCACTTCTATATTAGTATTTGTATATGTACATATCTTGTTCCTATCTTCATGTCGCTCTTTAAATGGATTCTTCTCTATTGTTCTTTTAGTCATAAAAAAGTAAAGTCTTTAAATTGAATATTGCTCTTTCCATCTTCATAAAATCGTTAATTTCCTTTTCATAATTGCTTCGATATTCATGTTGTAGATCTAATCCAAATTTCATCAATCAAACGTATGATGTCTTCTCACAATAATCCTAAAAATATTTATTCTTGTCTAAGTGGAATAGATTAAATATATTACTCAAATATATTCAACTAGTGGAGCTAGGTCTTCAATACTTCTTTGAAATCACTTTTTCTTCTTCAGAATTATTGCCTCAATCATTCCAAATGAAATGATTTCTATATGACAAATTATTAGTTTTCAAGCTTTCGAATTCTTTCCGATGCATTTTCCGTTACCATAAATAGCTAACCTAGTTAATTTTGTTTATGAACTTAGATTTTTATTCTAACTTTAACTTCTTATAAATCCAAACATAAAAAAAAAGCTACACATAAAAGTTCCATGTGTTTTGTTATCATCGAACTTTACTAAGAGACATTGGCATTCTCCCATTTTTTATAATGACAAAACACATTCAATTAAAAAATCAAACTAATGAACATAGATTTACAATGAAATTGCTACTAAATGCATTTTCTACATTTTATATTTTCTCCTTCTTTTTCTTATCATAAAAAATTTTAGTAAACCATTTTATTTTTCTCCCACTTAATTTATGCCAAAAGTGATAGATCAACAACCATATAACATATCAAATTCTAATAGATCAATAATCCCTATAATACATCATGAACTAAACAAATAAAAATTAAAGTGTAATATTTCAAGTATCAAATGATCTAAATAAACATTCATGAACATTTGAAGATTCATCAAAGTCTTTTTGAAAATTAAATCATTTAGAGGGGGTAAATGTTCTAAGAGGTGGTAAAGGTTAGGGTCTTGATAAAAATGTGGTTGTAGTTAACCCTAGTTTAATCTTGATTCCTCTCAGTTGCTTCTCTAACTCTTCTAAAACGTTTCCTTCTATTTCACTACTTAAAGTATGATCAATCATCCAAATGTTCATTTCATTGAATCTTTCTTCTAGCTTTTGAATTTTATCCATCAAGGGTTTAAGAGTATTTAAAAAAAAAATCACAAAAAGGTTTCAAAAGATGTTTGACATTAACTGTCCTTTCCTTTTGAGTACTGTGAAGAATTTAGGTAAAAGATTTTGTGATCTTATCTTTCACTTAATCCTAGGATTTTTTTTAAGTATAATTGAGATGAGATCTTAATAACTTTCTCATTTTAGAAATATTTTTCATAGATTCTTTTTAAGTTTCTCTCTTAGCCATCCTCTTTTGGACTTTCCAAAAGCTAGAGAAAAGTCTTTAGAAGAAATTGATTGATCATCATTGCAACTTTCATCTTTTTCTCCTTCTTCTTCAAGTTAAACTACATTTCTTTCATTTGTTGGTGGGTTAAAGGGTATCAAGGCTCTACCTTCAACTTCAGTGTCAATTCATCCCTTTTCTTATTTTGCTTTTCCTAATGGTTGATCAGTGTCCATCATTAAGATAAGGTTTCTCTCAAGACTTTGTTCATTTCCATGTAGATTTATTGAACTTCCTTTCACAACTTCTTGAATTTCTTCTCCTTTAGTCCTTTTTGCTTAGTCCATCACTAAAGTTTCCTTCTCAAGACTATATCTTCATTCTCATTCAGTTGTTATCTCCTCAACTGGCCTTAGTAATATCCATCATCGGATGTTCATATTCTTTTAGATTTTGAGCAGATTCACCCCCAATCCTATCTTCCTTTAATAGATTAGCGTCCATCATATTTTGTTCCTCAAGATATATTTCTTGTTGTTCGTGAGCCTTCTTCTATGTAGTTACTTCCACAATCTCAAGCATAGAGGTTCCCATTTTGTCTTTTATGACTACATCAATAACAAAGTAAGGAATATCCTCAAATGAATCTTTTCTTACTTCTTTAAACAAATAAAACCTAGGTATTCTTTCTTTAGATAGATTAAAACATAATTCAAAAGTTCTACTACCTTCATAAACCATTATATCATAATAAAAAAATGGATTTACCTCTCTTTAGGTCCCTAATTTTTTCTAACATTGCTTCTTCTAATGCTTCTTTCTTCTTTACCATTAATTCCTGAAATTCTATTGCATTAAAATCTTCTAATTTTCTTTATTCATCTTCTTTTGACTTTTAGATAAAACCATCTACAATCAAATTACTTTCCAAAGAGTGTAGTCCTAGCAACTTTAGCCTAATAAGGGTAAAGGATTTTTGTTCTAGAGCTACTTCGTAAATTTAAGTAATTTACTCAACACATTCCCTACAACTAGACTTCCTCTTCTACCTATCTTTTGACTATGAGCAATTAGATGCCTTGCCAGATCAATATCATAACCATCCTCTAGAGCAATTGTTAGCTTTGCATGTTCAACAATCATGGTTGTGGTGCCTCCACTTTTCACTATGAAACAATGACAAGCAATCTTAAACATCATCCGAGTGAATATAGGAAAATATTTGGTGAAGAATTCCTTGGCTTTAGACTTAGCAAGTACACCATCGTACTACTAGGCGGACAACTCTCTCTTATCTATTAAAGAATTCATGGCCATTTTCTTTGTAAAAACCAAAACACTTTTCAATGTCATCCTTTGTAATATGTATTTTCTTAGATCCTACCCACTAATCCAAAAAATTAGGCTTATCTACATTTACCTTAGAGTAAAATGCAATTACAGCCACCTTATATGCTAGCTTTTGTATTTTATAAAAATTAACCCATTTGAGTGACCTCAACATGGCTTCTACATCTATTCCATGCTCACTAAAGAAATTGAAATCTATGTAGTGCATGTCAATAAGAGAGCTTGCATAACTTTTCATGGAAGTTCCTTCAAAGTGTTTCTTGGCCATTTCTCCATTTATCTTCTCCACCCTTCTTTCTTTTTATCAACTTCTTTTCTTTCATTTGTTAAGATGAGTCAAATTCCTCTATTGACTTGTCTTCATTTAAAACAAACATTGTTTTAGGACCTATTTTCGTGTTTGATCTAATTAGGGTTTTTCAATTTAGGAATTTCAAAGTTCAAAGAGTGCGTGAGAGAGAGTTTTTGTATAGGTTTATTAAAATGAAACAACCAAGGTTTTAAAAGGTTAAGTTTTGGTGGTAGACAAAGCTTTATTTTAATATATATATTAAAACTTAGGTATCTACATTAATTTCTATGTCTTAAAACTTAAGTTTGACCCTTCTCTATTATTGTCTTTATTTTTGCATAATTTATAACTCTTAAAATGGCAATACTTTATTATTTGTCCAATTCTGTTGCAAAAATAACATTTATAGAGGGTTTGAGATACATGCATATTTCATCCTTGGTTTTCGACATACCTTTCATTTTTTTTGAAGTTTCTTCCATTTTGATGGTTGAAACTTCTACAATTTTGAAAGTTTCTTTTCTCGATGTACTTATTGACATCTTGCCTTGGAATAATCATTTTGCTTGTTTTCAAAGTGCTAGGCACACAATCTTTTGCTTTGAAAAATACCATTTTTTTTATAGCTTTTGAACTTTCACCTATTTCATATCTCAATCTTTCTTTTGTTAAATTATATTGTTGGCTCAATAAGAGCATTTGTAATTTCTTATCACTTTTATCAAACTTGCTTAACATATTTTTTAAACATTGTGAGGTTTCCTCTACACAACTTTAAATTTTACATTTCATGTTTCAAAATTGAGTTTTCTCTAGATGAGATTTTATTGTTATGCCTTAAAATTTTGTTGTCATTTATTAGGGCTTCATTTTCTTCTTTTACAAGAGTATCTATTTATGCTAGAGTATCGTGCTTATCTCATAATACTTTGTTTTCACTTTCTAGTCGTGTAATCTTTTCTTTAAATTTTGAGAGTGCATTTAACAATTTAACAAATATATCAGTAGATGTTGATTCATAGTTAGAATTAGAACATACCTTCGATTTTTCCATTGAGAATGTGTTTACATCAATATCATCCTTTTCAGAACATCCATCATCTCCTTCTAAATCATCAAAATCACTTTAAGTGGTCAAAAGTGACTTGTCCTTCTTTTTCTAATACTTTTCAATTCTTTTCACTAGTATAGGACATTCATACCTAATATGTCTCACTTTTTTTTGCATTCATAACATATGATTTCTTCATTCATGCTTCATTCATTCATGTCTCAAATGTGTCTTTTACTATTGTTGCACTTTTTCACTTTATTACATGACATTCCAATTGATTTATGAACAAGATTTCCTTCTTCACAGATTCATAGATTCTTAAGACTTCTTACTTTTGCTTTCAGTGCTATTGGTATATTTTTGTTGTAGTTGTCTTCAACTTTTGATACTTCTATTTTTATGTCATAATTTTGCTTTGTAGTTCGCTAAGAGTAAGCCTTTTAAGATCACCGGCTTCTTCTATTGTTGTCTTCATTGGATTTCAAGCTTTAGGTAAAATTCTCAAAAGTTTTCAAGCAACATCTTGATCACTTATTCTCTTGTTGAGTGAGGATAGCTCATTGTGATAGCAATGAGTTGACTAAGGGTATCTTTGATTTCTTCTCCATGTATCATCTTGGAGAGTTCATATTATTTTAGGTAAAATTCTCAAAAGTTTTCAAGCAACATCTTGATCACTTATCCTCTTGTTGAGTGAGGATGGCTCATTTGTGATAGCAATTAGTTGATTAAAGGTATCTTTGATTTCTTCTCCAAGCATCATCTTGAAGACTTCATATTATTAGAGGAATGTATTGATTCTTAGATCCTTTATGGCTTCTAAACCTTCATGCATATCTCAGAGCATATCTTAGATTTCTTTAGTTGTCTTGCATGAGGAGATCAAATAGAATTCTATTGGTATAATGGTTGAGAGAAGATGATTTTTTTCCTTTGAATTTGCTTCAGTTACTTTCCTTTCTTCCCCATTTGGTTCTTCAAATTTTAGATTACCATTTTCTATAATTTTCCAAGATTAGTAGTCGACTGCTCTGACATATGTCTTCATCCTAAATTTTTAATAAGAAAAATTAGTACAATTGGAATAAAGTGCTTTATTAGGTTCAATAGTTAAATTATCCACCATATACCTTTATACTTAATCAATATCAAGCTAAGCTCTAATAACAATTGTTGGTCTTAGTAATAAAGATGGGGTGAATTAATTACTTAAGTTTTAAAAGCTTTTTTGAAAATTTAATTAAAAAATCCCCTTTTGATCACTATTTAGCAAATTTTGATTTAGATTTATACTTAACAACGAAATTACAACTATTCAGTAACAAATAAATAACTTGCAACAATAGTAAAGAGTAAGAGTTTAAGAAGATCATATAGTGATATATAGTGGGTTAGCCCTATGTGTGTTAGTACCCTTTTGCCTTTCACACTTTGGGATCTCGATTGTCTTTACTGTCTCATTCCACTCATTATAAAGAAAAACTTGTGAGTGTTACAATAGTCAATCACCTAATATAGTCACAATCACTTCTTTACTTTGTCTCTCTTAACTTAAATCTAAGCTAACTCGCAAAACTACAAAGAACAAAATACCTTTACAAAGCTTTATCAATCAATGGGAATACAAGAATAAATTTATCTAATTTTAGCACACAAAGTATTTTTTCTAGATGTTTGTTTGAAACTTTTTCTACTCCTCTACATCCATATCTATATCTGTATATGTATATATTTTTTTCTATCTTTGTGTTAGTTTTAAAATAGGTTCTTCTTTAATGTTCTTTTGCTTATGGAAATGTGAAGCCTTCAAATCGAATAATTTCCTTTCCATGTTCTTCATAAAATCTTTAATTTACTTTTCATAATTGCTTAAATATTTTCATTGTAGATCTTATCCAAATTTCATTAATTAAATGAATGAAGTCTTCTCATAATAATCCTAAAAATATTTATTCCTACTTGAGTGAAATGGGTCAAATATATTCAACATATAAAGGTAGGTCGTCAACTATTCTAGTAAAGAATACTCCTTCGGAATAACTTTTTCTTCTTTAGAGCTATTACTTTAATCCTTTCGAATGAAATACCTCAAATTTGATAAACTACTAGTATTCAAGCTTCCAAATTATTTTCAATGCATTCTTTCAATACCATAAATAACCAATTTAATTTTGGTTATTAACTTAGATTCTTATTCCAACATTAATTTCTTATAATAGAACTTTCTCTTTATGTTCTATTGCGAAATTAAGAGATTGACTTTATAATCTCATCCTTCCATTTGTTTCATGATCCCTCAATCTTTTTTAAGATGAGATTCCATCCCTTCAAGATGAGATTTCATCTCTTTAAGGTGAGATTTCAAGTGTTTCTTTGTTTTAACATATTTCTCTTACTTTATTTCTTTACTTCCTTCTTTACAAACTTCTTTAGGGTTATTCCAAAAGTTAGGGTAAAGTCTTTTGAAGTGTTTGATTGATCATCATCACTGCTTTTTTCCTCTTCTTCTTCTTCTCCATTCTCTTGTTTTTCTTCTTTATCCTCCTTTTGTGGTAGGATCTCTTTATCTTCATTTGTGTAAGGTACTAGAGCTCTTTCATCTTCTTCAACCATCTCTTCTTCTGGTTAGTTAGTGTCCATCCTTTCGACTTTGAATCTCCTAGGACTTTGTTCAACATCTTAGATTATCTCCTAATTTCCTCTAACCATATTTTCTTCACTTGATTCTTTTATAGTGTCAATCATTGAAGTTTCCTTCTCAACACTCTTCCTTTTTACTTCTACTTCAACTGGTTTTTTTATAGTTGGCTTATCCTTAGAAAGTACTATTCCTTGCATTTCAATAGATCTAGTTTCTTCTAATTGAGCAATGATCATCCTTGCAACATTTTATTCTTTAGGACGAATTGGTTGTGATTCTTGCATTCTGTTAGGGATTGGAAGTTTTTCAATTTCTAGCTCAAGGGTCCCATATGATCCCTGATACTATAATATAGTTAGGAATATCCTCATAACAATGTTTTTTAGCTTCTCCAAACAAGTAAAACCTAGGAGTTCTTTGTTAAGCTAAATTAAAATGTAGCTCAAATGTCTTACTACCTTCATTTACTATTTCATCATAATTAAAAACTGATTTACCTTTCTTGAAGTCTCTCCTCCTTTCTAATTCTCTATCATTTAGGGTCGATTTCTTCTATTCCATATGTTTTTAAGGCCTTCAACATTAAATGTTTTCGATTCACTTGGTTACTCTACCTTGGACTTCAAAATAAAACCATTAACTACAAAGGTTGCTTCTATGTTATGTTACCCTTTAGGATACACGGGTTTATAGGATTTCAATTCCATAATCACTCCTTTGAACTTGAAAAGCTTTGTGAGATCAAGTTCTAGAACATATCTTTTATTCTTTACCATGTTGTGAATATGGGAAATTTTATGTTTAGCCAAATCAAACTCAAAACCATCTTTTAAAGCTACGATCAACTTTACATGATCCACTATTATTGTGGTAGTACTACCTCCCTTTATTAGAATATAGAAATAAACTACCTTGAACAAAATTCAATTTATAATTATGAAATCTTTGGTATAATTCTCCTTCCCTTCATATTTGATCACCTACCTTTCATTTAAATGACTAAACAGGTCATCCTTCCTTTAACTATTGAAAATTTCATAATCCTATCTTTTAATGGCATGAAAACACTTTTCAATGTCTTCTTTATTGATTTGAACTTTCTTCATTCCCAACCAAGTGTCTAACACCTCGAGTTTACTTAGATTCAACTTTGAATAAAATTCTACTATAGCCTCTTTGTATGCAAGCTCTTCGGTGTTACAAAAATCACCCCATCTATGCCATTTTAGCATTGTTTCTACATCTATTGCATGAACCTTGAAATAATCAAAATCTAGGTAGTATACATCTATAAATGATCTTTCACCATACCTTTTAGAAAATGATGATTCCGTTGATTTCTTTGGTGTCTTTAAAGTTCTTCGTTCATTCTCCTCTCCACCTCTATTCTTGTTGGTCACTTTCTTTTCTTCTAAATGTGATGAATTGCTTCTTCTAAAATCTATTTCCTTATCATCTCTTCATTGTTTACAACTAGCTTTCTCTTAGAGGTCATGAGAAATTAGGTTAAGGTTTTTGATTTTAATAGATTTTTAAGGTTAGAAGAGAGATGAAGTGCTTCTTCCATTTTGATGCTCTTTTATTTCATTATGCTAGTTATTTTTTTTTGTTTTGACATATTTATATTTTCTAAGACACTAGTTAATATTTCTTTTCCCTTGACAAATATCATTTTTCTTATATCCTTTGAACTTTCTCCTTTATCTTTCCTTAATCCCTCTTTAGTTGAATTATATTATTGACATGACAAGAGCATTTGCAACATTTTGTTGCTTTCATCAAATTTGCTAAACGTATTTTTTAGATATTGTGAAATTTCTTTGATGTGTATTTTTAAATTTTGTATCTCTTCTTTCAATATTGTATTTTTCTCTAGGTAAAATCTCCTTGTCATGTCTTAAAGACTTTGTTATCATCTAGTAGTACTTCATTTTCTTCTCTCAAACAAGTATTCATTTGTGTAAGGATATCCTATTCATCTTTCAAGATTCTATTTTCATTTCAAAGTTTTATAAATTTTGCTTTTGATTAAGATAAAGTGTTTAGTAATTTAGGATGTATATCATCAGAATTTGATTAATAGTTAGAGTTTGAGCATACATCTGATCATGCCATTAGACACACTTTTGCCTCATCCTTTCTAGAGCTTTCATTTTCACCTTCTGAATCATCTAGGTCACTCCTTTTTCTAACATTTCCAATCCTCTTTACAAGTGCAAGGCATTCATATTGATTGTGACCTGTCTTCTTACATTCATAATATATGATTTCCTTATTTGTTGCTCTGGTATGAATTTTGCTGGAATTTTTCTTTAATAAGTTTCCAAATGTCTTCTCATGAGAAAAATTTGTTTCTAAACTTTTTCTTTCTTCTCATGCTGCAATTGTTGCATTCACATATTTTAATACTTCTATATCGTAAACCATGAGTTTACTTCATAATTGACCAAGTATAGGCTTGTGTAGATCACAAGTTTCCTCTATTGCAGTCTTTTTAGGAATCCATGCCTTAGGTAGTCTTCTTTAATTATTTTAAGATGTCTTGATTACTTATTTCCTTGTTGAGTAAAGAAAATTCATTTGTGATAGCCATGAGTCTTCCCAATGTATCCTTAATTTATTTTGATGGTAGCATCTTGAAAAGTTCATATTGGTAAAGGAGTATATTGATCGATGTATTTTTTTTATTTCTTTTGATCCTTCATGCATATCTTAGAGCACATCCTAGATTCCTTTAGCTGTCTTACATGATGAGATCAAATAGAATTTTGTTGGAGAATGATCAAAAGAAGAAGGTTTTTTTTTTTCTTTTGGATTTGCTTCATCCACTTTCTTATCTTCCTCATCTAATTCTTCAATCCTTAGATTTCCATTTGCTATGATTTCCTAAGGTTGATAATTTGTTGCTTTGATGTATGACTCAATTCTATATTTCCAATAGGAAAAATTAATTCATTGAAAAAAAGGTGTTTTATCAAGCTATAAAAATAAACTATCCGCCATAGGTCTTTTAAACTCAATCAATATCAAACTAGATTTTGATACCAATTATTTGATCTAGTTAGTAATCAAGAGGGGGTGAATAATTAATTATTAAAGATTAAACCTTTTTGAAAACTTAACTCATAAATCCCTTTTGATTACTATTTAGCGAATATTGATTTAAAATTAAGATTAACTTTGCAATGAAATCTTCAATTATATGATAAGTAGTAAATAAATTCCATGAAGTCAAAAAGTAAAGTTCAACAAAATTAGGCAATTGATGTATAGTGGCTCCACCTTGTATGTCAATTCACTCTTTTAGACTCTACATGTTGAGATCTCTATTCTCTTTAATGTAGCATTCCACTGTATCAAAATTTCAATCAATGAGTATTACAACAATTAATCACTCCACAAATCAGCAACAATCACTTCTTTACTCTGTCTCTATTAGCTTAACCTAAGCTAAAAAAAAAAAACTACAAAAAAAAAAAACATTATTATCAAAGTCCTATCAATCTAGGAGGATACCAAAAATAAATTCTCTAAATCATTAGCTCAACTTATATAGCAATGTTGTATATATATATATATATATATATATGTATATATATATATATGTATTCTGCACTTTTTTCTATATTGTGGCCTCTCTCTATTTATTTTACCTTTGTAGCTAGCTCTTTTTATAATTTCTTCTCCAAATTTCTTCTATTTATAAACGGATAGTGTTTTTAATTCATATTCCAAACTTCCATTGTTCTTGTCACAATGCTTTAATTGATTTTCTTAAATAGTTCAATATATCCATTGTAACTCTGATCATGTCATAACGTAAAATATATCCTTGGACATAATCCTAAATATATATATTTCTACTTGAATGAATGTGTTAATATATTATCCAAATATATTTAACTAGTAGGGGTTTGGTCTTGACCTATTTTGTTAAGAATGCTTGTATGGAATCTTCTTTTTTCTTCTTTGGAACCTGTTATTGTTTTCCAAATCTGTTATTATGATACCTTCATTCTAATAGAATATCTCCTTCCAATATTCATTATTAATCTTTATATAGATTTTTTTTTTTTTTTTGCTATATCTTCTTGATAAGCTTATACTTGTATTCCGATACCATTCTAATCTCCTTTCTATTGTATCTTGCTGATAAGCTTACATATGTATTTCAATGCCATTCTAAACCATGCAATTTTGTACTTAAAGTTGCATTGCAAAATTGTTAGAAACCATATGTGTTTTGTTATCATCAAAGCTTTACTTAAGAGATATTAATAAAATCCAACTAAATCTAATAGAATAAAAGATAATAATGTAACTATATCTAGCCTAAATTACTTGAAATGGAATTGTGGTTCAAATAAAATAATTAAATACGGAAAATTTCATGCAACCATAATCACCACTTATTATTATGCCACCTTCATCATTGGCACCACCATCACTACATCACCTTGGCACTATCATTACATCTCGAAACCTCATGCACCATAATTGTTGCCACTATCATTATACTATATCATTATTACTATTGCTATAACACCATCACCACCACCACCAATATTGCTACCATATCATAGCTGCTATAGTCGCTACATTACTATAAATTACTAATACCTCATCTATATTATACCATTATCACCACTATAAAGCCATTTCAATTGTCACCATCCCATCATCACTATCACTAATATTACTACAACACATGTGTTCCCTTGTAGTGTGAATTCAACAATGATGGAGGTAGTGGTGATATAATGATGATGGTGGTGATGATGCCAATAGTGAGATAGCGATGAAAAGAGAAAATTTAGTATTATAAATATAAGATAAAATAAATAATATAACTATTAAAATATCTACAGTCATACAAACACCCCACCATGCGCTCACCCCCACCCCTCCAAAAAAAACAAAAGCTATATTTAGTACATTATTATATAAAAAATTTATACTGTACTTAATCTTTTTATGTTGTATTGTATAGTTTTCTTTATCATCAAGAAAATTGTATCGTGTTCATTTTTATAAATATTATCGGGTAATACGCGGATAATCATGTATCATAGACTGTGACCATGCAAAAGGCTTTTCATTGAATAATTAGATGGGGAAGCTAATGCTTAGGAAAGGCTATGACTATTATGCAACATCCAGTCCAATAATTTTGACCACTGTATAGGTCCTGCACTATCAATTATATCAATCATTATTTGTTACAGCAGTCGTTACGGATTTAATACATCTATTGGCTTTGCAGTGATCCCGAATTGCGTATAGGCTATAGCATTAACTTAGCTTGATAGATAATTGAGAGAAAAAGAAGGCACATTAATATTCGTTGGCCCTCGTAGTACCCTACCCATGGCATGTGAGCTTCCTCACTCATATTTATGGCGTATTAAATTAAAATAATAATTTCTTCGCTGGGACAGTACAGGATGTTAGTAAAAGCTCTTCATGCTCGACCACGTGGTGGATGAAACAAAACCCTAAAATATTATTGGAGTTCCTTCAAATCATAGTAGATGAGATCGATTTAATGTAAGAGTAATGGTCATAGTTTTCATGTTTCGTCCCATTTACGTGAAAGCGCCCTTTCAACAGCTTGAGCTCCTTTTGTCGACGCATTACCCCATTGAGCTGCTTCATTAACGAGTGAAACACACAGTGTGTCCTGGAGGAGCACTGTTCATTCTCAACGGCGTTTTAACACTGTTTTACTCTTCCACCCTTTCAAAGTTCTCCCCAGTTAGATTTTCTCGGATGCCTTTTGAATTCAGTAATTTCAAATTTACTATTTAAACTTAGATTAACTTACCATTACACATTTCTATAACTCTATCAAAGACTTAATTGAAGATATTTGCTTATCAATATTATTACTTCACTTGATCATGTTTAAGGGTGTCGAATACGTTGGAATTTCAAACTAATGGACAAATGACATGTGCCATTTTTACATGTCAGTTCACCGGATAATCCAACCTTAGCAGAAATACATAAGACTCACTTCTACACTCTCTATTCTATGGACGGATGTGGAATAATGCAATCAAGGGAGGGTAGAATTACCACACTTAAGTTATTATTATTAAAATTATCTAAAAGAAAATATTTGCTTGTTATGTAATTATAGTACATCTTGTATGTACAAAAAAGAAAAAGAAAAAAAAAAAATTTGCTAATGAGTACATTTGCTATACTTCTAAATACTCAATAGGAAGGGAGCTTCAGATTTTTTTAAGAAACCATCAAAGATACTTGATGCACTTCTTAAAAGATTAAATGAATAAATATTATATCTTTTTATTATTGTATATCAATTAAATGAAATTTAACTATTACTACATAGAAAAATTAAAATAATAATAATACATAAAACTTGAATAAGTTTTGTTATCATCAAAAGTAAATGACAAGAAAGATTTGTACAAAAATTTACAAATAGAGCAAAAAAAGTAGCATTACATCACCCATGATGTGTATCAAACCCTTACTAGTATGTTTCAATCCAAGTCTTTGAAATATGCCTTGTGGAGTTAATAGTGTGGGAGATGTGGATTGGATGTAGGTGTGAGTGAGTTGTTTGTGGAAACATGCTTGGAGTGGTGTCAAATAAGTTTGAGAATAATTTGAGCAAACTAAAGTGACCGGAAGTGGAGCCGAAGTCTTGGAGTAACATTTTCCAAGCGCCATTAGGACTATACCACGTAACATTTGAATAGTGCTTGCATGTTCTCTGTCCCCAGAATGTTCAGTATTACAATCAACACGGCAATTCAATTAGCTGCCATCCGAAAGACAGCAAGAGATATGCATAAGTTTGCCTTCTGAGATAATTTTTTTTTTTTTAATAAAAAAGAGTTTAAAAAAAAATCATTTTTAAAATTAAAATCATTTTTTAAAAAGTAATTTATCTCGAAAGATCAAACTCACACATTTTTTTTACCAAATTAGTTTTTGAAAATGCGAAAACATCCATCTTTTCAAGTTTACCATTTTTCTTAAAAAAAATAATAATAAAAGAAAGTGTATTATGTCTTATGGTGATTTCCTTAACACTGTTAATATAATTATTGTTTAGTTTTACTTTCTTATTGATTTCCATTTTCCTACTATTATTCATATCGTCTTGCATCAGTTTTTGCAATCAGAGCAATCATCTCTCCTTTTCCTATGCAAAATATTAATTAGCTTCCGCCGTCCTACGTAAAAACATCTACTCATCAATATTAATTTTATGTTAATCTAAGTATATGTTACTCATATAGGAGGAGTTGTACCACATTAATTTACAATGGTAATCATACATTATTATTGTAAACCAAGAAAATGGTAAATAACTGTTGGGTCCTGCTCCCATCCAATCTCCAAATTGCACATGTAACCCCAAGATTCCACTTGAATTTTCACTTAAGCCCCACATAATAACTTTAAGTGCACTTCCCACCTCCACAAATTCTCCATATTTTCAAAAAAGATCCACAACTAATGAAAATTGCAGTTTTCATCCCAAACTCCATAGATTCCAAAAAATAATCCCTACAGCTAGACAATGAAACCTACAATTTCTATTAATCAACAACTGTATGCATGAATTAACATCAGTTGCCTAATTCAAGCTTTTCGACATTTTTTTTTTTTTGGCCAAGTTGCTTTTCAACTTTTAGTGCACATATTTGTCAAGATGTATGTATAGATTTTGCAATTAAACCCATGCGTGCAGTAGTTTATGAAAGTTAAGTAGATTACTTAGAAAAATCCCGCAATAAGCACCTAATTTGAATATATATATATATATAATAAAATAAAAGTTTTGTTTACAATGCTAACAGAATCTGTTTTGTAGAATAAAAGTGAAACAATTTCTATAGAGATAAGGTATCTTACTCTTTAATAATGTAGGTATTGATAAAGAAAAAAAAAATTATGGTCAATGTAAATGTATCAAAGTTGATTTCGCACAAAGTGCCTGTACTATTTGACCTATGCTCTTTCCTTTCCTAGTGGACTTAATAGTCCATTTAATTGAGGCCTATCATGACTTCATTCACGACCTCACCATTAGTTAAAATAAATAAATAAAGTATACTTAGCTCTAGCACTTATTGAATGTATAATTGTGAGTTAATTATATGATTCTATAATATTATAATTTTATAAGATTTTTTTAATTAAAATAAATGTAAAATCATTTAAGATTATATCATTGATAAAATTATGAATTTAGATGTACAGTTTTTAGAAGTTTTTTATTTTACCTATTTTATATGATTCTATAGATTTATAAATTCTAATTATAGGTAGGAATCATGATTTTGATAAGAATTGAATCCATTTTGTAGTACAAATAAATCTAAGCATGGCGTATTTATCCAGTTAAAAAAAAGTAAAATCTTTTCTCACGAGAACAATATAAATTATTAAAAGAAAAAGGAAAAAAGTACTAATGAGATTTTTCTTTTTCATGAATACAATAGAAGGTGGTGGAGGGTGATTTGGACCGAATCATCCCATTAGATGACTAATAATTATGCCACTAAATTACAAAAGCTTAACCACCCAATGAGACTTAACTATTGATCCCATAGGTAGGATCTTTACATTGGTGTAGCTATTTGGGGCTTGTTTGGCTTCTTCTTCTTTTTTTATTTCTTTGTTATCTATTTTTTATTTATTTGAATATGAGTGTTTATTTCTAAATAGATAGAGAAAAGATTAAAGAAATAATTACATAGATTATACATAAACTAAATACAAATTAGATATAAAAAAGTAACAATTTAAAGATACCCTCAGCTTTTTCTTCCTATAACTAGGAATGATATCTTTCATTTAGATCGAATAAGTAGAAATTATGTCCACTTCTTTAATTATTGAGGAAACCAGAAAAGAGGGAGAGCAAACCTGCAAAAGTGCTTGGATTGTAATTACTGCAACTTTTTTCCCCCTTTTTTTTACAAAAATAAATTTTCTAATAATAATTACAAGAAGAAAAATATAAATCTATATTACAATAGTATTTATACTAATTGAATTATATTTTTTCTGCGATTCATGGAAAGTATTATAGTAGTACTGGGCGAAATCTAAGTGTTTGTACTTGTGTATTTTACATGACTCACTAACAAAGATCAATGATTCTCATGCAGACAAAAGCTAGTTTCTCGGATGTCATTAATCTATAGATAAACTATTTTCGTGTTTTTTTCTGGGACGAAACCATGTTCTTATTTCACAACTACGTTCCCTTCGCCTATTGGTGAATGACACTGAGAGTTGCTTTCATCGAAAAAGGGTTCGTGTCAATTAAAAGCCATCCAATTCGTTTTATGAAAAGTGTGTCACCATCCGACATCCGATTGGCTTCAATCGCAACACGCCAACTTGTTGTCACCCAAGACTTGTTGCTCCACAACTGGCATCCCTTTTTTCCTTCTTTATTGTCGTTACATTGAAACCCTTTTATATGATATCAAAATACTACATCAACCACCCAATATTTTAAGATATTTTAAATCATTATCTTTAACAAAACAACAGTCTAATTCTTCTTATTTATACCCATATGGCAGAAAATTGAGTTATAAATTCAAAAAGGTTTAATATAAAGAGTTTAATGAAAGTGGAAAAATCAAGGATAAATTACAATGATACTTCTTAAAAACTACCAAGTTAATAACCAAGTTGGTGTTAGATGAGTATAAGATCAGCATATGGGATTGGCTTTGTCAGTATATCATATAGCTTCTGGCATGAGTGAAGATAATGACGTGACCTATTTTATGCAAGATCGCAAGAATAGAGCTCCTTCCAAACATAGGGCTACAATTATACACGCCTATTATTGAAAAAATAAAAAATAAAAAAATAATTACAAACGACAATTCAGATGGTATTCGTGAAGATTCCCATTCGTTGGTACGATGTGGAAGAAAGCAAGGCATTACGTATTCCTCAAGATCTCGTGGATTAATATAGTGGTTCGATTTGAGATGTCAGAGGCAAGTGAAATTTATGCGGGAAAGGATTGGAGAGCTGGTCTATATATTGGCACTATCACCACGTCTAGCCGACATTTACAATGTTTTTCCATCCAAGACCCAAGTCAAGTGTTAGAAGTAGTTCCATCCCAGGTACGACAAAACCTAAACTACAAGGACCATTCAATTAAAATTATTGATTCTAAAAAGCAAATCCTAAGAAATAAAGTTATTCCACTATGTAAGGATTAAATAAAGGTTATGTATTTAAATATTATTATTTAAAAAAAATATATAAATATTATAAGCATAATAATTATTTCTAAAATATATTTTAGATTAAAAAAAAAATAATTGAAAGCATAGATCACATTCGTACCTTCAAGTAAAATATTTGAAGGCACAAACAAGGTCCGCGTCTTCAATGGAAATTTTACTAAATCCTTTTTTCTCGTAATATATCTGCAAACCTATATTACAAACTTATAAAAGTTATAAAAAAAAAAGTTACAAAAGTAAAACTATAAACTTATAAAAAGACTGCAAGCTTATAAAATTATTATAAAAGTAATACTACAAGCCTATAAAAGTGATACAGTAAATTTACACAGTATCATAACTTGTGATTTATAATACATAGAAAAAAAATTTACACAAACAATTTGTAATATAAATACGGATTCTCAGTTCATATATTCATATTTTCATCTTTCAATTTCCTCTGCAAATTTCATTCTATTTCATTGTTTGTAAATTTTTGTTTTTATAATTTTTGTTTCACACTGGTTTTAGTTTGTTGAAGTACTTATGTAGAAATATTTTCATCAAAGTAAGATTTCGGTATGTTTTCTAAGGAAAAAATCAATTTTTTTGCTATTATACTACAGACAAATGCCAAAAAAAAAAGTGTAATTATATGTACCCCATAATTTTTATTAAAATAGTAGTTATTAATTAATTATTAATTGGTAATTAATTAGTTGTTAATATATAATTAATTAATATTAGCAAATAAATTAGTTAAAAATTTTAATACTTTTAAAATAAAATGTTTGAATTAATTGTTGTGAAAAATATTGTAAAAGTAATCATTATTGATAAAGTAATTAGTCCTTAAATAGTCATTATGTAATCATTAGAAAAGTAATTACAAAAAACTTTTGTATTGATTATAATGGATTATGTTTATGTGTTATTATAATGTATTTTTGTAAACTTAATTTTTAAATTAAGTTGTTGTTAATTAACTATTAATTAGCAGTGATTAGTCATTCATATGCAAGTAATTAATTGTTAGAAAAATAATTAGTGAAAAAGTTTGTGTTGATTGCAAATGTAAAATATATGAATGGTTTTGTACAATTATTTATAAAATGAAGTTATTAATGATTTTTTAATTACATGTGATTAGTCGTTAATATGTCATTAATTAATTATTGTAAATTAAGTAGTGAAAATTTTTTTGTTGGTTGCAAATGTAAAATATTTGTATGGTTTTGTATAATTAGTTATAAAATAAGTAATTATTAATGTTTCATTAATTAAAGGTGATTAGTCATTAATATATTGTTAATTAATTATTATAAAATTAATTAGTGAAAAATTTTATATTGGTTGCAAATGTAAAATATTTGTATGATTTTATAGCTAGTTATAAAATTAAGTAGTTATTAATTATCTATTAATTCAAATTGATTAGTCATTAATACGTCATTAATTAATTATTATAAAATTAATTAGTGAAAATTTTGTATTGGTAGCAAATGTAAAACATTTATGCGTTTTTGTAGAATTAGTTATAAAATTAAGTTGTTGTTAATGATCTATTAATTAAAGGTAATTAGTAATTAATATATCATTAATTAATTATTGTAAAATTAATTAGTGAAAAATTTTGTATTGTTAGAAAATGTAAAATATTTTTATGTTTTTGTAGAATTAGTTATAAAATTAAGTTGTTATTAATGATCTATTAATTAAAGGTGATTAGTTGTTAATATATAATTAATTAATTATTATAAAATTAATTAGCAAAAAATTTTGTTTTGGTTGCAAATATAAAATATTTATATGGTTTTGTACAATTAGTTATAAAATTAAGTATTTATTAATGACTTCTTAATTAAAGATAATTAGTCATTAATATATCATTAATTAATTGTCATAAAATTAATTACTAAAAAAAGTTGGTATTGATTGTACATGTAATATCTTTGTTTGTTACTGTAAAAGTAGGTGTAAACTTTAATTGTTCTTAATTAATTATTAATTAGACTATAAATAGTTTCCAATACGTCATAAATTAATATATTGATATTAATGGTAACATATACTAATTTTTTAATATATATTCTATTTTGCATAATAGATAGAGCTTGGACTTTTTGATAATTCAATCTTGACACAGTTAGAGAGACATCGATCATAAGTCATCTAAGATGGAGAGGTAAATGACTTTTCACTTATTCATCGCGACGAGCACACCATTGCCCTTGATCCTCGAATGGAGCTATATTTGCATTTGGCTAGATTTGAAGGTGCAAGTTACTTGTCGTACATACCTCTGGATTCGCATATGATTACAACATTAGTGGAATGATGGTCGCTAGAGACACATACATTCTACATGCCAACAAGAGAGTTTACTATTACCCTGTAGGATATGGAGATCTAGTTAAGACTCTTTGTAGATGGTTAGGCAGTTACAATGAGTAGTTTCTTGGATTGGGATACAATTTGTGAATAATTGTTGGGGGCAAAGCCAGGGCCTAGCGGGAAGGGGGGAGGGGGGTAGCTCCGTGATATGTTTTGGATGCTCCCACCTGATGCCGAAGCTAAGCAAGTCCATCGATACATGCATGCCTACATAATGCAGCTATTGGGGGGATTTATCTTTATTGATAAATCTTGCTTCCTTGTTCATGCGATGTAGTTACCCCTATTAGAGCATTTTAACATTGTTAGGACGTACAATTGGGGGTTTGCATGTCTGACACGATTATATCGCTAACTATATGTTGCTTCATCGTTGTCGGCACATGAGATTGGAGGGGGGTTGCCATTCTCTTACAAGTGTGGGCATGGGATAGATTTCCCCACATAGCATCCCTTACTTGATTGGACTTTATATACTTTATATAGAAGTTGGTTGTCCATTGGTAGCTCGTTGGAACACAAGGGGGGATACACAACATCACCCCACCTACATTGTCAATGCATATTGAGATGTGCTGGACAAGCAAAACATGTCACAAGTATTTCAATAGACTATTTTTTTCTTGCATTTCATAATATTGATCATTTATAGTTAATATAATTTCATATTTTTTAGGTGGAATGGGAATTGTATGATGGGAATGTCATTAATCTTCTATTTGATTTTTGCAAAGGTGGCATGCACATTTAGATGGCTCTGGTGCCACTAATTTGTTTCTATATTATTGAGTGGCATTTCCTAGACCGAGTGGCCAGGCGGTTTGGGTAGGTTCTAATATATCCCACAACTGGTGAATACACAATCGGAGGTCCATCAAATTGACTTGTGAGGAAGGATTAATGGTGATTGGCCGGTCTAGCATGCAGTGTATATACATATGTGGGAGGACTAGCTCCATCGAGTGGTTCACATGGAGGGCCCTAATGGTGTGCATGACAATTACTTGTAGTGGTATGGCTTAATGAGTCAATGATAGATTGGACATATGGGGGCTGTGCTTAGATTTCTGGTAAGTACGATTGCCATCAACACTCTATAAGTGAATAATTACATGATCGTTTGTTATTTAATTTATAGTTTGTTCATACTTGTAGGGTGAAATCTTATGAGAAGTCTGCTTATCGTTGGATGTGGACACGGCCGTGAGAATAGCTGCTCAAGGTCTTCACTTTATGTAGCAGCACCGATGGGGATGAGTGTAACAATGTATCTACAACCACAACAATAACAAACTTAGGAGGTAGAGGTAGAGGTACAATTGATTCCTACATGGCGATGAACAGCAAGACGACGATGACCTAGAAATCAGGGTAGGACATAAGAAAATCCTATATAGGACCAGCAGATGGCCAGTGTATCCAATGCAATGTTTGCTAGCTTAGGGCTAATTTTTAGCTAATATAAGACACCACATTGGCATTCTACAAGTGTTACTATTCCAACATTGCTGGCTCCATAGAAAAAACGCTTTGGGAAACAACATATGTACTAGGGTAAATCATCATCTCAGCTTACAAAGTGAAGTCTCATGCCTTAGTGAGCATTCAACGATACTTCCTAGTAGCATCCAACACAAGAGTCTGAAGCTCCTCCAACTTAACGTCTAAGGCTGACTAACACCTTTGCTTGGCTAACAAGATAATTCACTAGGAGAAGGAGATAAGATGGGATAGGGATAGGAACCAATAATTTGTTATTAATTTCATATGTATATGTTCCATTGAAACTATTAAGTTAATGTATTTTTACATTTTGTAATGAATTACTATGCATTCCGTCTAATAGATAATGTTACCCCTTGCCCGTCATAGATGCAATGTGTACATATACAAATTTATAACTTCGAATATGTGAAAAAAATTAACAAATGTGTAAAGAAATTAACATTTAATATAACTTCTTAATAAATTACAAAATTGAAAATATATATATAGAATATTAAGCATTCCCTTTCTACCGCATTAAAACAACTAAAGGAAGTGGTCGAGGATTCACCTAAGCTACAAAAGGGGAAAAGCTAATGTGAGCATCACAAATGCAATGTTGAACGTAATGAAATATGTATTGGTATCCATTATTTACCATTATCGCGTTGGCGTAGGCACGTTCTTCTATTATGCCCCCCTTACTTCGCAAAGCTCATATGTGATTTGATTTGGACACTCCCTAATGTCCATCTCTATGTGATATCTTTTTCGCCTCAGTTTTCCATTCTTTTATGCGAGGTCTCCCTTGGGCGGAGTAATGGAAACTGTACTTGCTCCTAATCCAACTCATTGCTTATAAGCATGAAGTGCATCTTATATGTGTGCTCATAATGTGTCCATCTATACCAATCAGGTATAGAGTGTGTCATATCAAGCTTAAGTGAGAAAGCAATTACATATGTATAGGAGCATGGAATTCTGTATATTTACCATTTCTAGTAACTGCATGTGCTACCAGTAAAGTCAACAACGTGTGTTTAGCCCCTTCCCCTTAACCCTTTAGCGACGTAACAACTATCGATGAGGACTTCGAAAACTCTATCGTGCCTACTATCGTTGATGACTCTATGATTGCTAACTCATGAACTCCATTGGTTGATTTTTTGGGTTATATATTTAGTGAAAACTCTACCATTCGCCATATTCTTCAATGCCTTTGTATGCTTCTAGACGAAGTACCCCATGTAGTTGTAGAACGTCTTCTTCACCAAAGTAACCACAAGTAACTTCTATGCCCCCTTTAATATGGAATTGTAGCTTTCAACAACGTTGGAGATCATATATACAAATCGATAGCAATTGTCATGAGCTAGCGTCCATATATCTGACGACATGTCCTTAAACTAGTCTAAGGCATCTAGCTTAATAATCCCCACCTGCTCCATTACATAATTCAACTTGCGAGATTATACTTACAACTTGGCGTATGTGACTAACCTCTTGCATTGCATGTTATTATGTACAAAGTTTAAGTTGATTACAAGGTGTCGTAGGCAAAACCACCACACCGCAAATGGAAGCCGCCATCCATTTGATTTTTCTTAGATTGCTGATCTGATGCATGCATGTCTATTTGATATAAGGTAAATGGTTTCACAACCTTTACAATCGCCAACAACATATTCCTTCAGTTTTCTTGGAAACCAACCCCATGTCTCAACTGTCTTCTGATCAACTAGAGTGAATGCCAGCGAAAGTATATGGTTGTTGCCATTAATACCACAAGTAACTAGTAACTTGTGAGTGTACTTTCCATACAAAAAAGTGGCATCAATGATAATAACTGGTTTAAGGAATCTCCGTGCCATGATGTACGACGCAAATACCTAAATACCCACTTCAAGTAGACACATCGGGGGTACTTGATTTGCTCCATACCCAATCAATTCATGTTCTGAAATTTGTATTTTCTATTGCACTAAGAAGTTTAGGCAGTTTATTGTAAGACTTTTCTCAATTCTCGTATACATGCTTGATAGCCCGTTTCTTCCCCTCCTAAACTTGTCTCCTACTGATCTGGTAACCAAATTCTTGTTTGATAATAGAAGCCAGCTTGGCTACCTTCATATCAGGATTGTTCCTATGAAGATTTACAAATCAATTAGTAAAGAGATTTCAATCCAGTTATCAGTGATTCTAACTAATTAGCGGGTTATTGCATGTGTATTGACCCTCAAATCTTATCACTACGAATATGCCCTCTAACTTCTTCTTCTTTTGGGTCTAAAGCCTCCATTTACAACCGTTGTCCCTTCTCAAACAATAAATAGACCATAGTAGTAGACTAGACTCTACAATAGTGAAGTTATAATGGTTCTTCACATGGCAAGACTTCATTACTTGAATCACATCTGCTTTTGTTCTAAATGCCATGCCTTTGTAGAAATTATCACTGTTTATCAAACCATTGCAGATATTAATTTGCTCCTACTCAAAATAAATATAACCACTATCACCTCCGAAGTTATAGTATGGAACAGGATCTCTAATAGCTATGCTTGGTGGTTCAGTTTGCTTTGATCGATATATTAGCTGTCTCAAGTGGGTATATATGGTTAGAGAGTCTTCTTTAGGTACTTTATCTCCCTTGTTCTCACTTTCCCTATTTTCCTCATCGAAACTCTCCTCGTTATCAGTGCTCTCCTCTTCAACACCCATTTCTACATTGGTGTCAATTGCAGCTTCCACTACTATACAAACCACGTATGAATCCCTTGTGTTTGGTCATTACAATACTGGAGTAATTGCTCTATCTATTTCACCTTCATATTTGACTTCCATCGGGATTAAAATTGAGGGTTGAAATGTTGACAACTCGAGTTGCATTTCCGCAATGTCATGTGACAAATGTGACTGATTACTTGTATCGAATGAATGTCTACCTTATCGAGGGATCCCCTAAATCATTAGAAATTTTGATATAAAATTGTTGTATGTCACAATCTCCATATGATTCAGGCGTTTCAATAAAATTTTCAACATCTATGTCATCTCTAATTGCCATCAATGTATAACATGTATTACCCCCATGGAACATAGGATGCTTGTGAATTATCTCAAACCCCACTTCGGTTAGATCGACTCCTATGTTGCGATACATTCTATATAAGAATTTGTTATAATTGATATTTTTCTTCATTTCCAACTTCTCTACCAGATCCCTATCATATTCTGGCCCTTAGTTACTAGCCACAATATTTCCAAATGCATAAATCATCAATTTTACGCAGTTAACTATTGTTTCTCTATCCACAATATATATAAATTATGAGCTTTTAAAAATATATGACAATTTCCAATGACAATATTCTAAAAATTTGCACACAAAAAAATTCTTATCATTTCAATTTTTTGCCCATTTTTTCCAAACAAATTTTTTCTAAAAATTTATCAGATATTATTTTTTAATAATATTTTCAATGCTAAAAATTTCAATAATTTTCGTATCATTTTACAACACTGTAAAAATTATTTAACGTTCGAGATATTATAAATTTTCATCACAATATTTTTTTTTATATTTTCAATAACATTCTTCAAATTTGCACAAAAAAATCCATATCAATTTTAATTTAAATTTTTTTCCTATTATTTCCAAATGAATGTTTCCTAAAAATTTGTAAAATATTATGTTTTTATAATATTTTTGTTACTAAAAATTTCAATAATTTACATATCATTTTACAACACCGTAAAAATTATTTCACATTCCAGATATTGCAAATTTTCATCACAATATATATATATATTTTATATTTCCAATAACAACATTCTTAAAATTTGCACACAAAAAAAATCTCATCATTTCTAATTTTAATTTTTTTCCCATTATTTCCAAACAATTTTTTTCTAAATATTTACTCGAAATAATTTTTTAATAATATTTTTGTTGCCAAATATTTCAATAATTTCTGTATTATTTTACAATACTATAAAAATTATTTCATATTCTAGATATTTTACATTCGTCATAATAACAAATCCTTATTCTAATGTAAAAATTGATATCACATGTTACCTATTATAGGATCTATATAAATCATATTTAATAAACTACAAACTAAAAGTAAGCAGTAACATTTTCTACAAAATATAACATTACAATAATATTTTTCTCAATTAATAACATCAAACACAGATAAAAAAAACTTCACTACAATTGATTATTTGTTGAGAAAATACTTAAATTTGGGTAAATTATTTCAAATATCTCATTTACTCTACAGAATCACTTCTTCTTCTTTTTTCTGCATGCGAACGAGAGAAAAAAAAAATAGATTTAATATGTCGATTGGTTTATTTTATTTCTTTAGAAAATTACTTTACTATGTTTCCATATTTATATTTTTTATTTTGTATACTGTTATCATGTGACTTTTTCCTTTAAATCAACGGTGAATGTGAAAAAGAATAAAAAATTGGATAGTAGGATTGAAGCGAGGTTTGTGCCTTACAATAGAATTTATACTAAAGGTGCGAACGAATTTAATTTTTTTTACCTAAAGTCGTAAACGGTGTCCATGTCTTCAAAACCTATTTTAGAAATAATTATTGCGTGTATAATATTTATGTATTTTTTTACAAAATAATAATATTTAAGTTCATAACCTAATTAAATAAAACAATCAATCAGAAGTGGAAGCAACTTGCAAATTAGAGGATGACATGAGCTATTTCAAGACCTAAAAATATAAAATATCATGAATGAAATTCATTAATTGGGGGAAGACTAACGATCAAGCTAAAGTTAAGGTAATATATGGGGTTAAGATAGAAAATACATCGATTTGTGTGTCATATGAAAGTTTGAGCTATACAATTACACATTTCCATAACTCTATCAAGGACTTAATTAAAGATTGTTACTTATCAATATTATTACTTCATCACTTGATTTTGTTTAAGGGTGTCCAATGTATTGTAATTTCAAACTAATGGTCAAATGACTTGTGCCATTCTTACATGTTAGTTCCCAGGATATTCCAACCTTAGTAGAAATACACAAAACTTACTTCTACACTCTCCATTCTAGGGACAGATATGGAATAATGCAATCAAGGAAGGGTAGACTTACCATATTTAAGTTATTATTAAAATTATCTAAAGGAAAGTATTTGCTTGTTATCGTAATTATAGTGTATCTTTTATATATATATATATATATTTGCTACTGAGTGCATTTGCTATACTTCTAAATGCTCAATAGGAAAGGAGCTTTAGATTTTTTAAGAAACCATCTAGGATACTCAATGCACTTCTTAAGAGGCTAAATGAATAAATATTGTACCTTTTATTGTTGTATATGGATTAATGAAATTTAACTATTACTACATGGAAAAATTAAAAAAAAAAACATAAAACTTGGATAAATTTTGTTATCATTAAAAATAAATAACTAAAAAATTTTAAATAGAAAATTACAAATAGAGCAAAAAAGTTGCATTACATCACCCATGATGTGTATCAAACCCTTGCTAGTATGTTTCAATCCAAGTCTTTGAAATATGCCATGTGGAGTTAATAGTGTGGGAGATGTGGATTGGACGTAGGTGTGAGTGAGTTGTTTGTGGAAACGTGCGTGGAGTGGTGTCAGATAAGTTTGAGAATGAGTTGAGAAAACTGAAGTGGCAGAAGTGGAGCCTTTTTCCAAGCACCATTGGGACAATACCATGTAACATTTGAATACTGCTTGCATGCTCTCTTTTTCCCCAAAATAGTCAGTATTGCTATCTAGATGGCAACTAGCTGCCATTCGAATGATAGCCAAATTGGCTTCTGGTGATGCGAAGACATCCAAAAACATCCATCTTTTCAAGTTTATCACTTTTCTTAAAAAAATAAAAATAAATAAAAAATAAAAGAAAGTGTATTATGTCTTAAGGTATTTTCCTTAACACTATTAATATAATTATTGTTTAGTTTTACTTTCTAATTGATTTCCATTTTCCTACTATTATTTGTATTGTCTTGCATCTCAGTTTTTGCAATAAGAGCAATCATCTCTCTTTTTTCTATGCAAAATATTGATTAGCTTCCGCCGTCCTACGTAAAACATCTACTCATCAACATTAATGTTATGTTAATCTAAGTATATGTTACTCATGTAGGAGGAGTCGTACGACATTATTTTACAATAGTAATCATACATTATTATTGTAAACCAAGAAAATGGTAAATAACTATTGGGCCCTTCTCCCATCCAATCTCCAAATTGCACATGTAAACCCAAGATTCCACTTGAATTTTCACTTAAGCACCATATATTAACTTTAACTGCACTTCCCACGTCCACAAATTCTCCATATTTTCAAAAAAGCTCCCCAACTTATGAAAATTGCATTTTTCATCCCTAACTCCATAGATTCCAAAAAATAACCCCCATAGCTAGACAATTAAACCTACGATATCTATTAATCAACAACTGTATGCATGAATTAAGATCAATTGCCTAATTCATGCTTTTCGACTTTTTTTTTGCCAAGTTGTATTTCAACGTTTAGTGCACATATTTATCAAGTTGTATGTTTAGATTTTGCAATTAAACCCATGCGTGCAGTAGTTTATGAAAGTTAAGTAGATTACCTAGAAAAATCCCGCAATAAGCACCTAATTTGAAAATATATCTATATATATATATATATATATAATAAAATAAAAGTTTTGTTTACCATGCTAACAGAATCTGTTTTGTAGAATAAAAGTGAAACAATTTCTATAAAGATTAGGTATCTTACTCTTTAATATTGTAGGTATTGATAAAGAAAAAAAAACAATTATGGTCAATGTAAATAAATAGTACCCGTACTATTTGATCTATGCTCTTTCCTTTCCTAGTGAACTTACATAGGTAGGATCTATACATTGGTGTAGCTATTTAGGGCTTGTTTGGCTTCTTTTTCTTTTTTTTTTTAATATGTTTGTTATCTATTTCTTGTTCATTCAAATATGAGTATTTATCTCCAAAAAAATAAAGAAACGCTTAAAGAAATATAATTACATAGATTAGACATAAATTAAATACAAATAAAAAGTAAACAAAAAACAGATAAATTAAAGATGCCTTTAGTCTTTTCTCTCTATAGCTAAGAATTATATCTTTTTTTAGGTAGAATAAGTAGGAATTATGTCTACTTCAATTATTGAGGAAAGCAGAAAAGAGGGAGAGCAAACCGGCACAAGAGCTGGGATTGTAATTACTGCAATTTTTTCCCTTTTTTTTTCAGAAATAATCTTTTTAATAATAATTATAAGAAAAAAGATCTAAATTTATATTACTTATATAAAAAAATAGTAGTTATACTAATTGAATTAGATTTTTTTCTGCGATTCTTGGAAAGTATTATAATAGTTCTGGGCGAAATCTAAGTAATTTTACTTGCTTATTTTACATTACTCACAAACGAAGATCAATGATACTCATGGAGACAAAAGCTACTTTCTCGAATGTCATTAATCTACAGATGAACTATTTTCTTGTTTTTTCTGGGATGAAACCATCTTCTTATTTCACAACTACGTTTCCTTCGCTTATTGGCGAATGACGCTGGAAGTTGCTTTCATTAAAAAAAAAAGAGGTTCTTGTCAATTGAAAGCCATTAAATTCGTTTTATGAAAAGTGTGTCACCATCCGACATCCGATTGGTTTCAATCGCAACACGCCAGCTTGTTGTCACCCGGCACCTGTTGCTCCACAACTGGCATCCCTTTTTTTTCCTTTTTATTGTTGTTACATTGAAATCCTTTTATATGATATCAAAATACTACATCAACCACCCAATATTTTAAGATAATTTAAATCGTTTTCTTAAACAAAACAACAGTCTAATTCTTCTTATTTATATTTATATGGCAGAAAATTGATTTATAAATTCAAAAAGGTTTAGTATGAAGACTTTAATGAGAGTGGAAAAATTAAGAATAAATTATAATGACAACTCTTGAAAACTATTAAAATTATAAAAAATATTTCGAATTTCTAAAATATATTATACTTTCACCCTTAAGAAATCCTGATGTTGCAAGTTTTTTATTCACTCTAGTATGATGTTGGTCTTTTACATAAATATATAATTTTAATTAATTTTTTAGACCACTTTATTTGATTTGAGAATTTGATTGGAATTTTTAATATTTCATTGATCAACAAGTATCAAATTGAATAATAAAATAAGGACTTTAACAAATGTAAGTGTTGTATTTTAAAAATTCAGAATATTTCTATAATTTAATTAGTTTTTATAGGGTGTCACTCTAATTTTCCCATAAATTAAACATCAAAGTTTTAATAACCAAGTTGGTATTAGATGAGTATAAGATCAGCATATGGGATTGACTTTGTCAGTATATCACAGAGCTTTGGCATGAATGAAGATAATAACGTGACCTATTTTATGCAAGATCGCAAGAATAGTGCTCCTTCCAAATATAGGGCAACAATTATACACGACTATTATTGAATAAAAAAAAAAAGAACAAGAATAGAATAATTACAAACGACAATTCAGATGGTACTCGTGCAGATTCCCATTCGTTGGCACGATATGGAAGAAAGCAAGGCAGTACGTATTCCTCGAGATCTCGTGTATTAATATAGTGGTTCGATTTGAGATATCAGAGGCAAGTGATATTTATGGCATGTTGGACATTTTGAATTCTGGGAAAGGATTGGAGAGCTGGTCTATATATTGGCACTACCACCACGTCTAGCTGACATTTACATTGTTTTTCATAACTTATGCTAAGGAAATTTATCCAAGACCCAAGTCAAGTGGTAGAAGTAGTTCCATCCAGGTACGACAAAAAGCTAAACTACAAGGACCATTCAATTAAAATTATTGATTCTAAAAACAAATCCTAATAAATAAAGGCATCCCACTATGTAAGCAATCAATTAGAAGTGGAAGCAACTTGCAAGTTGAAGGATGACACAAAGTAGAGACATCATGAGCTGTTTCAAAACCTAGGGATGTAAAATATCATGGACGAAATTCATTAAATGGGGGAGAATGAAACACACTAATAATTAAGTTAAAGCTAAGGTAGTATATGGGGTTAAGATAGAAAATGCAATGGTTTGTGTGTGCTCCAAAAGTCTAAACTATACTCTTAAAGAAAATCCTATCTCTAGTACATCATTTAGATTGATAGCTATTTCTAACCAAAGAAAGAGGAAGAAGAGAGGATCAAAAAGGGTATGAAGAGACTTAAATGCTCAAAATTGGGGGTTGGGAAGCCTTACAAAAAGACCTACTACCCTTGATTGGTATTGATGATCTCCAGAATGTTTAGTGCTAGTGATCATGCACTTCATTTTGTAAACTAAATGGGTTAAGTTCATGCCAAGGCCTTTAATACTCAACGACATTAACACTCGTCTCTCTAATGAGATGGAAAGTTCAATTCTTCCTCTACCCTAATAGTTATATTAGTCTTTTAGTTCACTTGTCTTATGTATAGGTTCATAGACCAAACAACTTCAAAAGGTTTAAATGGTGAAATCTATGTAATTTTGTCAATTGATGAACCATTAAATAATTGAACTACATTAGCAAGTGAGTTTTGAGATATAGTAGATTAGTCAACTAAATTGCTAGTTAGGTAGTGAATGATGTCAAATTTCAAGTGTTGTGGAACATAAGAGAGTAGTTAATCAAACTCTAAGTTTAATGGGAATTAGACTCTAACACATAGCGGACTCATGACTCGATTTAGAGTAAGAGTCTAAATAATTCAGTTTAAAGAGTTCTAACTAGTTTTATGTTAGAGAATGAAAAATGTTCCTAGAAGATCTCTAAGATCTCCTAGTTCATAATGTCACCTTGGGTATAAGCTTATTGATATCAGAATCAACTTTACCATTGGATTCAAGTGCTTTCGTGCCAAAGACAATTTCTACTTTTGATTCTATTTCAACAAGGGCATCTAGTTCTAACTTATTGGAAGTTCTAAAGTCTACACAGACAAGACTTAATTTAAAAGGGGAATATTTAAGTAGTTCATATTAGGGAAGTTAAAGATACAAAACTTGAAAAATTCGAGACTACAATTACTATAGTAGTTGTTTTATTTCCTTTATTTTATGCACTTTCCTTTATGACAATTATTCAAAATTAGTAATAGAATTTGTATAAAAAGTGCATATAACCTTATAGGTAGAACAACTTTTTGATAAATATTATTTCTACTTCCATTGGCAAAGAATTATTTTTCTTTCAATATCCCACTCATATTAATCTTCTTACGATTGTGGTAAGTAAACCCTTTTATATATTTATGCATCATATCAAATAAGTTTGACATAATTCTATCTTTTCTAATATGTCATATTCAAGAAAGAGTTGTCAATATCCTTGTTTTCTTCACGTTATTCATAAAATCATGAAAAAAGAAATTATTGCTTGTTCCATTGTGGTCTAGTGGTTTCCCCCTAAATGCATATTTGGATTGTTTTGTTGGTTGAGCCGACCTAGTGATCTTCCTGGGTACATGAAGGTTTCACTTAGTGAACTTAAGAAAGGTCTTGTTGAGAATTCTTTTTCTTTCAATATCCCGCTCTTATCATTCTTCTTACGATTGTGGCGAGCAAAAACTTTTATTTATTTATGCATCATATTAGATAGGTTCAATGTAGTTTAATCTTTCTTAATGCATCATATCCAAGAGAGAGTTATCAATATCCCTGTTTTATTTGCTTTATTCATAAAAACCATGATAAAAGAAAAATTATTGCTTGTTCTATTGTGGTCTAGTGGTTGTCTCCTTAAATGCGTATTTAGATTGTTTTGTTGGTTTAGCTGACCTAGTGAGCTTCCTCCTAGGTACATGAAGGTTTCATTAAGTGAACTTAAGAAAGGTTGATTCTTGAGTTGGGTTGATCAAACTAGAATAATTTTCCCAAAAAAAAAAAAAAAAGGAAAGAAAAAGGATTTCATAAAGGAACTTCTAAACAGTCTAAAAAATAGGCCAACTCTTTACGAGACCTTTTTGAGTACTTTTAGACGACTAGATTCTCAAGTTGATTGCAAATTACTTTGTAGCTAAGATTTAATCTTATTAAAGGTTTAATATATCAAGTTGAATATTTGAGGAGTGTAACCAACTATTAGACCTTCTAAATATGCATTGTTTCTTACTTCTTTAAATTGTTATTATCGTACTTGCTATGCAAACTAATGAACATAAACTTGCTTTAGCTCAAATGATGTGTATTGATTAGTGTTTGTCATTTGAATTGCTTGTCACATGATGACCACTCCTAATGTATGCCCTATGGTATGTAAGCTATGGAATAACCTATGGTAGCTATTAGGGTAGGCTAAAAAGTTGAAATAAACTAGTTAGATGGATTAGAGGTTAGTTAATATGTATCTAGTGCCTTTCAATCTAGCCATAGAAGATAAGCTTGAGGATTAGCCAATCTAGTTTAGAGAATTGTGTTCAAGTCCTTATTAAAAGAAGACGGGGTGTATTTTAAGAGTCATTCATCACACATTTTGCTACCATAGAACTTGAGCCTTGGCAAAGCAACATAAGTTCAGTTGGAAGATAAGAACAAAGCAACATGATCACTTTGTTCAAATACCTCTAGTATGACCTTCACACGAAGTCCAACGAAAGGGTCTTAATTATCTATTGAGGCTTTTTACTTGAATAATGCACCCCTGGAGCATTTAAACAAAGTAGAACTCTAATTCATGAAGTGATTGCCTAAACCAATAATTGAGCTATTGTCTTGGTTCATTTGAATGGCATTAATGGCCCTGACATGCCATTCAAACAAACCCCCCATTTAATTGCAAACATGTTTTCTTGATTTTTTTTTGTTTATTCCATTATTTTCCCCTAATGATTCAAGATTAGACTTTAAGGGTCATTTAATGTATTAACAACGTAGTTAACCTCAACTGCAACAACCTTATTATAACTACGATCTTGAGACCTATTTTCGACAATCTCTTGGTTGTGGTGAACACCAAGTACTTCTAGTTTCATATGCCATGCCAATATGGACTAGAAAATCAGTAGTTGATGGAATGAGATAAGGTATTGTGGTTGTGGATCAACCAACAATGATGATTTAAGTGGGATAGGACCTAGGAAAGAAGCATTTGGTGTTAGGTAGTCTCAATGTGCAAGCTCAATTGATAGTTGTCTTAAGTTAAGGACTCTATAAAAAGTGGCAACTACAAGCATCTATCACCCATTAAAGGATAAGATCCTAGACCTAGATCAATTACTAATAGCTGGATTGAATAAAAAAATTATAACGGACCATTTATTGTTGGTTAAGTATCAATGGTTCAAATGAATTTATTAAATGAAAATCTCTTTTTGCTAAATAAAGAGAACTTATTAAATGAATTTTCAATGTCTAAGCCAATACCATAAACAATAAACAAATGCAAATTCACTATATCATAAACTGGAACTATAATTTGTCAAATAGACTACTCATAGTCATACATAAATTATATATTGTTTACAAAGCTAAAACATTGTACCATACCCATTGTTTACAAAGATATAAGGGATGTACATAACATGTGCTAGTAAGTTCCTATCTCACAAAGGGCATAAGGAAAAGCCAACGCGTATTTGCCTCAAGATTAAAAATCGTAAATAGATAATGTAGAAAGTGTTTAATAAATATAAAACATATGTCATTGATATGTGTTCATGAAAATGGAAATACAAACACCACTCAAGGAACAAGAAGAACAAGCATATGAATGTTTCCACTTGTGTGAACATCATTCTGTACTCCACTTCCAAAACATTACAATAAGCAAAAGCAAATCATCAACACCATTTATGACCATCCATCATTACCTATGTACCTCTTTGGCCAATGTCCATTACTAACTTAATTTTTGCTAACCTTATAATTTTTATAAAAACAGTATTTTTTCTATATGACCTATTTTATTACAAAAGAAACTCATATAGGGTATTTGATTAACATACCTATTATTTGTTACATGATACCATTTACTTGAGTAAGATACATTCCTTGTTGACCATATCAATGATATATTTTCCATGTTATACTAGGTACCTTTTATGTTGAACCATATACCTTCTAGGTTGTTCAAAAAGCTTCCCTTTATCATTTAAAATTTTGTTTTTTTATCTTATTTTTTCACTTTGCATTACTTCTTTAACTTTTACAAAAATAGGTTGTGGAGTAGTTTTTGAACATTCACCTTTTTCAAAACCCAAACCCTTATTAGAATTATTAACTCATTAACTTACTAAAAGTATTTAAAGTTTTTTTTATCACTTTCATTAAATATATTTAAAGTATTTTTAAGAGATTGTGAAAGATCCTAAACACATACTTTTAATTTTTTAGTTTGTTCCTTTAAAACTAGATTCTCATTTGACAATGCTTCATTATTGACATGTAATAATACTTTATTATCATTTTATAAAATTTCATTTTCATTTATTAAAACTAGATTTTCTTAACTTGAAGTTTTCTTTTTCATTTTTTAATGCCTTATTCTCATTTTCAAGTTTTGTGATTTTTATCTTTGATCTTGGGAGAGCATTCGGAAGTTTTTTTTATATAAAATAAACATCATCAAGTTTCAAATTACAACTATCAAAGTTAAAAAATATCTTTGAGTCAGCCATCAAACACATGTTAGCTTTATCTTCTTCTACTTCCATGTCCTCTACTTTATTTTCTAACTCATCAAAATTGCTCTAGGTGGCCATTAAAGACTTGTGTTTCCTCTGTTTATACTTTTCAAGATACATGGCAAGCATGGGATACTCATATTTGATATGTCCTAGCCTTTTGCACTTGTAGCACATAACATTCTTCTTTTCTTTGTAATTTTTACTTACAACACTATTATTAGTATCATAATTTTTGTAATTAAAAGATCTCTTATCTCACCTTTTAAAAATCCTCCTAGAACATTGGCCAATGATTTGAGATCATCCTCAGAGCACATCCACCTCATATGATTTATTTTTGTTTCCATTGTTTTCAACTCAGAGCACATCCACCTCATATGCCATCAATTTACTCCTTAGTTAATTGACTGTAGGCTTTGGTCATATCACAAACCTCTTCTATAGCAGTATTCTTAGGGGTCTAGGCTTTGGTAGTATTCATAGCATTTTTTGTACTTGATTTACATAATTTATTTTCTTGCCAAGAGAATTTAATTTATTAGTAATAGTAGTAAAATGACTAAACATATTTTCATTTCCTAATGACTAAACCTATTTTCAATTTCTTCTCTAAGTTGAACTTGAAATAGTTCATGTTGCCCCATTAGGGAATTGATTCTTGTTTTCCCCGATAGTATCCATCCCTTCGTGAGTATCTCAAAGTATATCTAATACCTCCTTTGTTGTATTCTATGAACATATTAAACAAAATTTGGAAGGAGCTATAATAGTCAATAAAAGACACTTAGCATTAAAGTTCTTTTTAGTTCTCTCCCTGTCAACATATCCTATGATAGGATCCCTAATTTTAATATCCCCATTTTTTTTATTATTTCCCATGTTTGATAGTCTATTCCCTAGATAAACATCTCCTTCTTGAATTTCCAATAAAAAAAGTTAGTTCCATCAAAATTGGTACTTTCAATGTTTGAACTATTAGATTACTTGCCTTTGATCTTTAAACTTGAAAGTTATCAAGTTAAGCTCTAATATCAATTGTTGGTCATAGTTAGCAACCAAGTAAGAGGTGAATTAATTTCTTAAGATTGAAAATTTTCATAAACAATCCCTTTTGATTATTAAATTAATGGATAATAAAATTATAATACCAAAAATAAATTGCATATAAATAAATAGAGTAAAAATAAGAAGATTAGGAAATCAATTTATAGTGGTTTTATCTTATGCATCAATCTACTATTTCAACTCCACTTACTAAAGACTCAACTATCTTTGCCAATATTATTCCACTATAACAAATCAGAACAGTTTATAGATGTTATAACAATCAAGCCTTCTTAGCACAATTGCCCATGCTCTGCCTAACTTTAATATAAGCTATAACACAAGCTATTTACAGACCTATTGTGAAAAATATGTAACCCTACAACACAGCCTAACAATCTCTCTTTTACAAGTACAATCAAGGAATAAAAATAGATATCCTCTATAATTTTATCATAATAAAATGAACACTATTTGTAAAATATTGCTTAGTAAATTATATATTTTTTTTCATATCACTTTTGCCTTGTGTTGGTCCTTTATATAGACATCCTTTAAAGATTCAATATGGAAGTAGTCATTGCATATTAATTAAGCCTTCCAATTTTTTTTTTCTCAATAGCCATTGTAATTGTGAATATCCATATTATTGAGATTCCTTAATACTTGTAAGGAATTAGCCTTTGTGTGAGATACTTGTCTTCTTACTCAGATCCTCCTTCCATAATAACCTTTATAATATTTACTTTCTTAATTAAATAACCCTTTATAGTTTTAGTAAAAGGATATAACTTTCCATTATTAAATAACCTCTCAATATCCATATTACGAACTTTGATAATTTGATAAATAACTTTTAAAAGTTGTAAATAAACCTCTTAAATTAGATATTGGTGTGGAGAGCCTCCCTCGTGTGCACACGTCCGTGAATTTGTCAAAATGTATTTTAATACTCCTAAATTTATTAGAATGAAAAAAGTAAGTTTTCTTTATATTGCTAATCTATTAAAGTTTAATAGGATTATTTGCAATATTTAGAAATTTAAGAATATATCTGTACTTATAACAAAATTTAAGGAAATTATTTGCTATTTCCCTAGTAGATTATGTAATAAAATCCATGTTTGCACTTCACTTGTATGGTGGTATAACTGTTAACTTCTCCCCGTCAGCACATTTTCCAACTACTTGACATGTACATAATCGACTGTTCTACTGGTAAAACAACTTCATAACAACAATTAACAAAAATACGAAACGAAATTTACATTATGTTGAACTTACCTGTACATTTGTGCAACTACCAACCCTATTCTTTTCGAGTCCAAACCCCCCCGATCAAGAACACATCATAACATCATTCTCATCTGGCCCATGCTTATACTCCTCCTTGTTGAGGTGGAGGACTTGATAACGATGAAGAAAACTTAAAATTGATGTTTTATCTTGTCTTTGACAAAAGCTAGAGTTGACGAATAGTACTTTCCTATGAATTTTGCATGGCTTGGACGTTGGAGAGAGAAACGGATATGTTTAAGTTACTTAAATACTTTACTCGTTTAGCTTTTCCTTTTCTGACATACCTATTAAATTGTCTTTTATCAATTATTATTTACAAAAGCTAAAATAAAAAATAAAAATAAATAAATAAAGATATACTATAGCATTTGGGGATACGGAAGTTCATATATGGAAAAGTTTCCTACAATCACATACGTCACTGCTTTCCTTTAAACAAAGCCAAGTTCGGCTGATTTCTTTCGAACAAATTTTCATCATTCTATTAAAGATATTTCTTATGTTTATATGAAAATTAAAAAAAATAAATAATAATTAATGGATAGACTAACTGCAGAACTGTTATTTTATTTGTCCTTATATGAAATTACTATTATATTAATTTAGTTTATTTAAGATACTAAATAGTTATTTCATAATAAGTTGCTATCATATAAGATATTGAATAGTAATTTATATTTATATCACCATAAATTATTATTTAATGATATATTATTCCATCGTGACATTTAATAAACGTCACCCAAAATTAAGTAAACATTCAGAAGACATTTAATAACATTTATTAAATGTCACAAATAGATGTTATTAAAAGTTTGTTACGGAAAGTATTTGGTGACGTTTAAAAGGTAAACATCACCAATGCTATAAACATCACCAATAAACTAATAATAGAAACGTTTAAACGTCATCAATAAGCAATATTTAGTAACATTTGAACATTACTAAAAGTAAATAATTTGATACCAAAATTGTTTGCCAAAATATTTTTTTTTAATAATGTTTAAACTTCACAAAAATGTGAAAAATCGGTAACGTTTAAACGTCATAGAAAAAAGTTTAAACATTATTAATAAGCAGTTTTTGTAATGTTTAAATGCCACAAATAACTAATATTTAGTAATGTTTAAACTTCACAAAAAATGATTATTATAATAATATGATAAGTCTATTTATAAATGTAACTTGAACCTGTAATAAAATAGTATGCAACAAAATAATAAAGGTGAAAAAAGTGCACATTTGCATATATGTTTATAATTGTCCACTTCCATTATCAACTATACTTTACAAAAATAGATATTAACATATCCCAAACAATATTATCTAAACTTTATAGAACTTAATAGTAAAATAAACTCTCTATTGATAACTTACTGTTGCCCAAATTGATAATCAAGTTCCAAAAAGTTACCATACAATAAAATGTAATTCATAAACTAGCTATTCTATTATTTAGTCTAATTATCATCTATCAAAATGTCACTAACAAAATAAACCATCCTTCACAAATTACTTTATTCCCCACTTTCATCAACCTCTTCAAAAAGGTTAGAACCAAAATAAACTCCCTTTCACAAGCTATCCTCTTCGCCACTTTCACTATCATCATGACAATCAGAGAGAATTCTAGAAGGCATAATAAACTCCCCATTGCTTGGAGATCATGTCACATAAACGTATAAAAGGTGTAAGATAACTTAATTAATATAATGATATAATAAACATGATTGTAACGTTTAATAATTTACCTAAATTAGATGAGAAGTCTAAAAAAAACCTTTGCAAAACTTAAAATACACTATTCATCTACAAGAAGATAAAAATATAGTAAAAAACTAATCTTATGGAAAAGGAGAGATATAGTACTATACATAGAAAATAGATGATTCCATCAACTGCAAATATCATTACTTCTTAAATGTCAAGTGAATACTACTTAACATTTTTTACTAGTGAATGCTTAAATATACTAGATAAGAAAGCATTATTTCCTTTGTTCTATGCATAAGGACAAAGAACAAATATATATATATATATTATAAGATTCTTTAATGATAAGGATCATAAAAAGAAATAAAGAGACATCTAAATTTACATATGATTTCGTTTATGTACCAGTTCACTACAAATGGATTATAATTGGCACATATTTCATCCTTGCTATGTCTATGTTGACTTTAGCTTACTACCTATCAAACATTAAACTTTCTAATTAACAATGCATAAATTGAAAGCCTTTCAATCCTCTCTTTCGAAAGCAGAAAAAATTACCATCCTTAGCTTAAAAACTGAGGAAATACCAACATATTACAAGTAGGTGACTTTGTTTCCCCAGCAAGTCATAGTCAAAATGGAGTAAGCTCTGTGCCAATTCATGTGGTAGGGAAATGACAACCTCCACAAAGTGCTTTGGATCAATTAGGAAAAAAATGACAAAACCAAAAGCATTATGAGGCCTTAGAATACACAATCTAGTCCTAAGAAACAAAGCATGCAACATCTAGAAAGCATGCAATGATGCATTGTTTCAAACATCAAATGCCACTAACAATATTTTCCACCAAATGTACATAAAGCATACCAAGCAAAGAACTATACTAGAAAGTTGAAGCTTGCAAGATTGCCCTATGCATCATTTACAAGCCTTTTACCTTAGCTTGGACTTACTGAGAGTAGAAAGTTGATTGACAGACCAAAGACAAACCCTTTAGCCTATTACAAAATGATTTTTGCTAATGTGCTTTATGCATGCAAGCAAGAGCTCTTTATGGCTGAAGAAATGAACATCCAGCAAATAGCATAAGAAGGGAGTTTTGTAGTAGACAAAATAGAAAATTTGCAACAATATATGGATACTCCATCTAAGGAAATTTTTGTCCCTCCTATAAAACTTCTAGACCTAGTAGTAGATAAAGTAAGATATGATTACCAGTTAATACATAGGCTTAGCTGATAATTAAATAATAGATAAAGTAAGATATGCGTGAGAAGCATAGGCTTGACAGGAGACCTCAATGGTACCATGTACTAAAGAGCATTTATAATAAGAGAACTTCATTCACTGTAGAGGTAAGTACACATTGGATGTACAAATTAGGCAAGTCACTGTATGGAAGCATCCATACAACACATAGCTCTTTATTATACGTGTAAAAATCATGATAGCTACCACAACACAACCAGTAAATACATAGTAATTTTATCTGAGAATATCCAGCATATTAAAGTATCAGCACCTAACATACTTATGAAATTTGGCTCTCTATTTCAGCATCATTTACAAGTGAAGTATAATTGCATCTAGATTAAGATCCAGGTCCATAAGAAGGTTTCAAAACTTGTAAAATTTATAGTCTCAAACTTCAAGATGAGGAAAATCTGTCGCTAGTCCATGTCTATATGCATTTGCCAAAAACATGATTCACACTAAAAGGGAAAAAAGATTATAAAAGAAATAATAAGGTTAAAAGGAAAAATATAGTTTTCATTTTTTTTTTACCAAAACACAAAAAATATATTTTGAATGTTAACATGTTGGATCTATCCCATTTTAGAAGTACATGCTTACAATGATCATCTCCTCATCTACCTCATGATCTTCAACCTCAAAATGATCTTGTGGATCAGATGTCATTCCATAATCAGGAACTTTCCTACCTTCCTCCTTTGTAATTGATGCTAACAAACTGAAATCGATACATTAACAGTCTGAAAGGATGAATAAGATAATAACAAAGCCATGCCACTTACATCTCATCGAGCTCCTCCGGACTATGGATTTTTTATCCCACAGCACTTGCATCCACATTACTTCCTAGTTTAACATCTTTGCCTAATAATACTTGCTTTGCCTATATACCACAACACAAAAAGTAAGACAAAATAATTGGAGTTCTTCTCGTGGGTACCTAACCTATTCATTTAGATTAACTAGCATATATCTTCATATGTAAGAACAAAAATCTCTAACCTTATATCCAATGCTAGATCTTCCTTGTATCTACATATCAAGTCATAACAACCAGAGCACTGTAAATCATGCCAATGATATGGCTGGAAAATCCTCAACAAAACACAAATCATTACTTATAGAGCAAAGAAGTCACTTGAGCTACTAAATCTGGAGGCAAAGCTTCTAATACTGCTGGATCAAGATTTTCAATGATTTCAGGCTAACAAATAAATCAGTAAACTTAAGTAATCTCATATGTCATTAGGCGATAGAAATTTAAAATGAATTAAAGGGGTAAGGCCTACAAAAAGCCCAACAATGTGAAAAAGGAATAAAGATGTGCTAAAATATTTATTCTTTTCATCAATTATGGTGCAATATTGTGAGAGACATAAAAAATAAATACCAGTGAACTTAGAACAATGTCTAAATATTAAATGATTACACATATCATGTCAACAAGAAGAATCCTTTTTTATCAGCAAAAAAGGTAAGAACGCTTTAAGACCTCACCTCCACTAATTATTTTTCAAGCTTTAATGCATGAGAGATTTCAGCCATCCTAACAGAAAATAGAGCAAAGTGAGAGATCTAATTTACCAAAATTATCTCTTCCACTCCATCATTTTCATCAATAGAAATTTCAGCATTAGATGTTGACGCTGCATTAGCAAAACTCCCTTCTTTCCTTGTTGCAAGAGATGCTGTTAACCTAAATTAACTCATTAACGTAGTGTCTAAGACCAAATAGTGAAGAGGAAACCCTGCAAACAAGAATTGGCACATTATTCGATTGACAAATGAAACAGCCTTAGCCGATAATTAAATATGATTGCCATCTCATCAATGATAGAGAGAGTAGCCCATCAGTGGATGCAACAATAGGTATCTACACATGTCATGTCATTAGGAAGTTGAGATCAAAAGATATGTCAAAAGAAATGTAATATAGACTAACAACCCATACCGTTCTATATCACATTGCATGAAGCTGAATCAAACCACTTTTCATCTTAAACAATATAGTTTGATTAATGATCATAGTAATACACTTGAATTACATGTTATGATTAAGTTTCAACAATAACACTTTTTATCCTAATATATAACTAACATTTATGGTATGCTTAAACTGTGAAATTATGCCTTTGTACATCTAAAATCTACCATGATATTAGGTAACTTGTCATTTTTTTCTACTTATTCAACTAAGTGGTCCTCTTCATGTGCTATAATTGAAGTCTTATCCTATAGGCTAATAAGAGTACTAACCAACAAATACAAAGCCACAAGTGTCTCTAACTTGTTTAACTTTTAAATCACCTTATCATAAATGAAAAGTTTATCTTGATATCAAAAGTAAAGATCCTAAGTTATCCTAATATAGTTAAGTGGACAAACAAGACATTATTGAAGACATATTAACTTACCTAAGGTAGCTTCAAAAGGAAGCAACGTGTACTAGTTTTAGGTGGAGTGGAGATGTAAGGCTTGACGATCTTCAGGTGATTTCTTTGTTCTGCTAGATGATGGAACATCTCCTGATCTACATGAATCCAAATATAAGAGCAATATGTTGTAGGCCATGAATTTGAAATAACAGTATTAAATACAATAGAGGGAAAAGGGAAACAAATCATCTATATAATAGAGGCAATGTTGTATAGGATTATGATATACTTGTAATTATCCTTTTAATATCTTCTTCTAGCAAACACAGCTGAGGCAAAAATTGTGTTCTCTTAACTCCACCTCTGCATATTAAACTACAGTTAACAAATATTTTTCCTGTATATGAACCTTAGGAAGACTAAAGATGACATCAAGCTAATGCTAGATGATGAAGACATTATTTAAGACATATTAACTTACTTGAGGCAACTACATTTGGAGGCAATGTGTACTGGTTTCAACTAGAGTGGAGATATAAGGCTCGATGATGTACTATATGATTGCTCTATTATGCTCTATGATGCTTAACAATGGAAGGGCTTCACTATGTTGCTCTGTTCTGCTAGGCCATGAATTTGAAAAGATAGTATCCTAGAAGTTGCAAAATCATCTAATGAAGAAGTACACCCATTTCATATAGGACAGTGAACAAAATGAATGAGATTGCATTGAAGAAATCCTAAGGACATCTCAACCATTCAATGTTTAAGCAACTATGGCATGTGGGCCATATTAAATTAAACATGTTAAGCTAAGTTCAAGCATGTAGGACATAGCAAAATAATCCTAGATCAACCTGCTTGCCAGGAGGTTTGACAAGGATAGCTTTTTAGTCATAAAGCAAAGTAAACCTAGATAAAAAAGCTAGCTTCAATCATCAAGAGGATTTCCATATAACTCTACATGTTATCTATTTCTTCATCCGCATTTCCTTTTTACTATCATTTCATTGCATTATAACTTCTTATCTATCATAATGAGAAAGGAAACTAAAAGAGATAGAAAATGATAGCATGAATAAACTTAGTCTTTAATGACATATACACTCAGTCTTCAATGATGGCGTGAATAAAAGAGATAGAAAATAAGAAAGAAAATGGAACAAGTCTTTATTAACCATCATTCTTCAATGATGGCATGAATTAAAAAAAAAAAGGTAATACTAGCATATTACTTAGATGCAATAGTGTTAGACCTCTACATGTGTATTGCCACCATCAATATCAAGTAGCACCACACTAACAATTTTACATTTACAATTTAGAAATTATGGCATGAATTGAAACAACATTTGACATTTTATTCATTTCTCTACTTATATAAAGTGTGAGAACTCAAGTCAACCTATTTCAAGATATACATTGTATCTGTAGATTGAGACACAATTTACAACCCAAATCAGTCGTCACATGTGCCATTGTTGAAATAAATCCACAATAAGTTTCTTTCTTTTGGTAACTGTATGCTATATAATATATTAAGAGAACAAAGAATGTTATGAAATAACAAGGCTCAGTACCAATATATTATGTGTATTCTACTACCTTGATTTACAAGGTATCCTATTATATTAGATCAATATCAAACAAATGACAATAGCAAAATGGAGTTAGATGACAAGGTTCACCCAATAATTGTCTTACACAATGATGTGCAATGTTTTCTCTAAAAGGAGTTTCCATCTATGAATGGCTTCATGCTCTTCTTTTATAATGTTCACTACAGTTTAAGGCACCACTCATATTCTCACAAAATTTGTCAAAAGTATGTTGCTATAGAATCATTAAGTTTAGGGTTCTTACTTCAAGCAATGAGCACCAAAGCAATCAACAAAGTGCTAGAGCTCCAATAAGCTGTTAGGATTAAAACCAAAATGCTGATGCTCAAGCACATGCAACGGTTAAGACTTCCCTAATTGTAGAAAGTTGTAAATGGATGGTTGTCAAATGTTCCTTCCTGCATCAATGAAAGGTATGGATTAGAGAAAAAAAAAAGCTATATGTCAAAATATAATCTCTATTCTAACTTGTGCACATGCATCTAACACAATCACAAGAAAAAGGGTAAGACAATCATTATTTAGAGCTATATACATCTTACGGTTTTGTTATGAAATAAAGTTCATCAAAGAAACATGGTTTTTCTGTAATCAAATCAAATGTTATAGATAGCAAGTGAATTGAAGATGAATGTGGACCTATGTATTCTAAATCCAAAATAGAATTTCCAGGTCTTCCACTAATGGTAGATGGAGGACATACCTAACTTGCATCTATAAATTGCAAGGAAATGATACATTATGACATTCCATAAAGCACTCACATTATCAGTGAAATGTATGACTACTATAAAGACTCAGTGGGTTATTCATTAATCTAAAAGGACTTAAAAGAAATATAAGCATGCAGGGTTGATGAAAATGTTAAAATTACTCAACAAAAATTGAAAGGGAAAAACATGAAAAAGATAAAATTAAGGTGCACTAGGGCTCCAAATGACACCTTTGAGCAATGTTTTGTTGGTGAACAAGGAATGGCAAGGAAGAGCTTCTTAAATGAGTAAATTTGGAGGGGGGGGGGGGGGGGGGGTGGATGGGTGTACCCTTTGGCTAATGGAGAGGGGCGATGTGTAGGTGTTTTAGGCATGATGGGTACTCTACTTAAAGGATGGAGAGGAGTGATGGGTAGTTTTTATGGGGCGATGTGAGAGAGACGAAGTATGGGTGGTGGTGGTGCTCTAGGGAGATAGGAGAGAGAGTAGGGGCAATGGTGTCTGGCATAATGGGAGAGAGAGACAATAATTTCTCCTGACAACACAGATGCAAGAAAAAAAAAGAATAAGGGAAAAAACAAACAAGACATGGGAATTGAATAAATTGTAAAGGGGGAATGGCAGCATGGATAGGGAGGAATAAATTGTAGTTTATTTTTTTGTTTTAATTTTAAGGTTATTTAATTTTTATATAGTAAGTAGAAAATATTTATAAAATTAATTATAGTTAATTTTAAAAAAATATTACAAATCAATATATATATATCTTCTATATTTATTTATAAATGTTACCAATTTATATTTTTTCATAACGTTTAATAAACATTATTAAATTATATATAAATTGGTAACATTTACAAAATTTGCAAATGTTACCTAATGTCAAAATTCTTGTAGTGTTCATCTTTTACATAAATGCCCTTATGAATACTAATTCCACCACCACTAGAAACCCACCAACGGTTAGACCACCATTAACCAGTGAACCACCATTAACCATCTAACCATCAACACCTACCCAAGCTAAGACCAAACCTAGACCCAACCAGAACCCAAATCAAATCCCAAACCACTATGCAAAAGCCATCCACCTCATTAACTCGCAAAACCATTTGCTACTTTTTTCTATGATAATTCCGTTCACGTCCTTGATTTTTTTTTTTCCGTTTCCATTTATAGCTCACTTATGTTTAATTTCTATTGTTTGCATCTAGATCTATCTTTGTATGTCCAATTTTTGTTGTTATATCTATGTTCTTTACCGATAAGAAGACCATTACATATGATCTTCCATGATAAGGCTAATTGCTATGCTCATGTCACTTAAAATTCCAACTTTCCAGTAAAATAACAATTAAATTCAAATCCTGCATCATCATATCCCAAAAATCGATTCGTTTTACAAATCCTTTTTCTCTATAGTAGATAATGGCAACCAAGAATTTCTATTTGATTAATCAACTTATCCTTCCAAACCTATAATGAAGAACACAATAGCACTCTTTACTCTTCCCAAGTAGCTAGTGATTGATCGGTATATGTAATACACAATTTGAAATATATATATAGATAGATAGATAGATATAGATATAATCAAAATTATTAAATAAAATAATATAATATATAATATATAACAAAAGGATAGTTTAGTAAATAAAATAATGAAATAGAGGTAGTTTTGTCTTTTCTTGGCTAGACTATAAAAGCCTAAAACTCACCTAAGGTTTCTCTTTTACTCATTTGAACATCTGCTAATCCTAGAAACCTAAAGAGAGAGAGAAAGGGACCTTACAAAAAACTAAGGCGATCTAATAGGTAAGTGTGTGAATTGTAAATGCACTTAGTTGTGATGATGGATGATGATTCTAAGACCTATTTATCATTGTAACATTAGAAATTAAATCAAAGGACGGATTGGAACAAACACGAAAGTCACCTGAATTTGGAGTTCTAAGCATAATCTAAGTCAAGTAAGTGTACTAGACCCATATTTTACTTTCGAATCATAGCAATTAGGATTTAGAATGAATTAGAGAGAGGAAAATTAGGGTTCGTAATGGACAATAAGGTATATGGTCAAGTGTACGACAATATACCTAGGCATTTTGAGATGTTAATGTTTACAATAGGGTACACTATCACAAGTACAGTTGTATGCTTAGGCGTGTTGAAGTGGGAATGTACACGGCCATAAGCATGGCTCTGTACATGGTCGTGTTCAATTAAAAATCTTACAAAAAGATACATGGCCATTAGCATGACCATGCTTTAGGGTGTGCTCTTCTACACGATTACTTTCTTAACCGTATTACATAAGCACATGTTCTATTTTATTTTAATTTATTTTATTCTTATTCCAAAGTATGAATTAAACATGAAGATACCTCGAGGAAGAGAATTATATGACTAAAATACAAAGTAAATTAAGTAAACCTAGATTACTTATAAGATCGAACTAAGTGTAATTCCTTGTAATTGGACAATGTTACTTACTTTTGTTAGAGAAGAGTAGGATTGTAATAGGAACAACTATATAAGTATGTGTTTACCTTGTTTACTATATGTGATTGCTATGTAGTTATTTAATGAAATGTTTGTGAAATAATGAAATTGTAAAATGTTATATGAATTGAATGATGTAAGTTGCTTATGCTTGGCTTGGTTTAGGAGCCCGTAGCAACAATTCCCTATAGGGGCACCTTGATGATTGATATGTTGCATTACCTCTAGTGGAGTCATGTATCAAAATGATTTGAGGTAGATTAAGGTTAGATGATGCCCATAATGACAGTTCTCATTAAGACTTTATCTATGTAAATACGATATGTGTACTAGGGTCATGAGTATCCCTATATTGTATGATGGTCAGTGATAATAAATATAATCTGATGTATGAGTGTGTTATAGATTACTGCTGCATATATGCCTATGAGATTGATATTGTGTGACATGCATATGTGGGTGTGGTATTTACACACTAAGCCTACACACATCCCCCTTCCTATTCCTTTTAGTTGTAAGTGAAAATGAGGAGCAAGTAGATGATGATGAGAATAGAAATCTGGTGGGACATTACATGGATGAGTATGGAAAGGAGCATTATTATTATGTGGATGAGGAGTGATGGAAATTGGAAGAATTGTGATTAGAATTTAGTAATTGAACTAAGGATATGGAGATAGCTAGTAGACTTTTATTTATGATTAAATTTTATATATGATTGGATGTTATTCTAAATTTTATAGGGAGATTACTTTGTCGATTTGAATAACAAGGATTGGAATGACTCACTTGAGAGTTATCCATTTTATATTATTGAAGTTATATTTTTATGAATGAAATTGTGGAGATGAATAGGTTTGTGGTTGTATGAAGATTTAGAGCATTAGCATGTCACTATATAGTAGTGACATGTAGTGAGCTATGATGCTCCAAGTTTTGAAGTGTTACAGCTTAAGTGGTATCAAAGTATAAGTTCTGATGATCCTTAAAGCTTAAGTTGTGTCAATGGAGATCAGGTTGATGATTCCTAGAATTAAGTGATGATTAATAAGTATAAGGTTCAATCAGTAGAAAGTAAGTTGAAATCATTAGCAAATTAAGTATTAATCTATGGAACAATAAGAAATGAATAAAATAGGTAAATTACAAGACAACTGTTATATTATTTTATTTAATTATTTTATGTAATTATATTTTGCTGTATATTCCTGTTTATTTATGTATATGTATGTATAAATGTGTAGGCTTAAGTATACTAGAGGTATACTACTACTAACTTTCTCTACTAATTCTAACTCTAGAATCATTCTATTATCCAAATTTATACAACATATCTCCAAGGAGAAACATTGTTTGGGGCTCATATAGTGCTAGACAGGTTAAAGATGCCCTAAAGGATAGAAACTCTCAAGGACTACCTTAACAAGGTGCCTTTAAGCAAGCTAATGTCACAACTATCCAGTTACTAGAGATTGTAAATGCTTTAGAGAGAATGCTGGCACAATAACAACAAAAGTAGGCCATGAGACTTGTTAGGCCTATGGAAGAACCTTGTGGATTTGATAAATTTGTGAGGTTAGCTAAGGAATTCCACCTAAAGGTTGATGATCCAATAGAGGTTGAGTATTCGATCAATGAGACTAAGAAGACTTTCGAAGCTTTCATGGTTCCTAAAGATAGGAAAGTGAGGTTTGCTACTTATGTGTTAAAGGGATTAGCTACCAATTGGTGAACTAATACATCTAGGTTGACAGGAGTTCCAACCTAATGGTAGAGGTTTAAGGAGTTTCTCTATGAAAAGTACTTTCCTAGCAACATCAAAGATAAGATGGAGGTTGAGTATCATAACTACCAGTAGGTTAATAGATCTGTAGAGGCTTATGAAGTGAAGTTAAACCACTTAAGAAAATTCCTACCAAAATCAATGAGAGTAGATGATGCCTCAAGAGCAAGATAGTTTGTGACAGGTTTGGAGCTTACTCTTTAGCATGAAGTAGGGGCCTTTTAGTTGACTACTTATGTAGCAGTAGTCGATAAGGTGAAGTACTTAAAGTAAAGTAAGAAGAGGATTGAAGAACAACTATCCCGTAGATCAAGAACTACTTTAAGAAAGGGACTACCTCCAACATACCAACAGATAAAGGCAAGAGGCCAATAATGTATCAAGCTACACACCCAATCCTTCCATATCAGGCCAGCGCCTTTAGCATTACCTATACCACCAAAGGTAGGACTAGGGAGGAGATGTCCTAGGTGTTTAAGACCCCATGATCTAATGAACAAGGTGCTAAAAAATTGGTTAGATTAGTTTGTAGTAATTCTCATAAATGATATTCTCTTCTATTCTCAGGGTCAAAAAGAACATGAAGCACACCTTATAACGGTATTGGAAAGACTAAGGGAAGAGAAGTTGTATGCTAAGTTTAGTAAATATGAATTTTAGCTTAAACAAGTATCTTTCTTAAGACATGTGATGAATAAGGATGGCACAACAATTGATTCTAAGAGACCAAAGGTAGTGAGTGATTGGCAAAAACTAAGAATTATGACAGAGGTCAAGAGTTTTCTAGGATTAATTGGGTATTATAGACACTTTGAAGAAAGGTTCTCTTAGCTAGCAACTCCCTTGACACAATCAACAAAGAAGAAGGCCAAGTTTGTATCGAATGAAGATTGTGAAAATAGCTTCACAACATTAAAGGATAAATTGGTGATAGCTCTTATGTCAGCCCTACTAAAAACAGGAGAAGATTTAAAGTATTCAATGATGCCTTTACTCAAGGTTTGGGATGCGTGCTTATGTAGAATGAAAGAGTCATTGCATATGTCTCTTGCCAACTAAAACCGTATAAAGGAATTATTCTACACATGATCTAAAACTAGTAATTGAGATTTAGAGGTTAAAATTGTGGAGTCACTATCTTTATGGTAAGAAGTGTAAAATTTTTACAAATCATAAAAGTTTGAAGTACCTATTTACCTAGAAAGATTTGAATATGAGGTAGAGGAGGTAACTAGAATTGATGAATGATTATGATGTAAAAATCCACTATCACCCAAGAAAAGCAAATGTGGCAGCAAATGCTCTGAATAAGAAGAAACAGATGAACATTATAGCATTAGTCACATCTTAGAGACAAATATTAGAGACATGCGTAAGCTTGAATTAGAGATAGTGACACAAAAAGTGGAAAACAGGTTGGCTACCCTTAGTATCCAACCTAGTATCATTGATCAGATTAAAACTACATAAATTGGAAATCTTAGAATTCAGAAAATAAAGAGCAAAATAGAATAGGGTGAAGCTACAAAATTTGAGGTAAATGTTGAAGGGGTAGTCAAGTATGGCACAAGATGGTGTGTTCCAGATGATATGGAGTTAAAGAAGAAAATCATGAAAGACGCTCATTACTCAGGATATATAATACACCTAGGAAGCATCAAGATGTGTAAGGATCTCAAGAATAATTATTGGTAGAAAAATATGAAGTGACAGATAGCTAAATATGTATCTAGATGTCTAACTTGTCAATAAATCAAGATTGAACACCAAAGACCAGTTGGAGAGCTATAACCACTTCTTATACCTAAATGGAAGTGGGAACATGTAACTATGGATTTTATGATAGTCTTCTCGCGAACTAAGGAAAAATATGATGCAATCTAGGTTATAGTTGGCAAATTGACCAAGTACGCCCATTTCTTGTGAATTAAGGTGGACAATAGATTTGAGAAGCTTAATTAACTGTACATCAGGAAAAATGTCAAATTACATGGTGTATCAGCCACCATCACTTTTGATAGGGATGCTTGGTTTATGAGGAGGTTCTGGAAAAGTCTACATCAAGCCTTGGGAGCTAAGCTTTAGTTTAATACTACAATTTGCCGTTAGACATATGGGCAATCTAAGAGAACCATCCAAATTCTAAAAGATCTACTACAAGCTTGTGCATTGGATCAAGGGGGTAGCGCAAGTGATCACTTACCCTTGGTGGAATTCACTTATAATAACAATTACCATGCTTCTATCTAAATGGTTCCACATGAAGCATTGTATGGCAGAAAGTGCAGATCTCCCTTACATTAGGATGAAGTAGGAGAAAGATAGATACTAGGGCTAAAGATAGTGCAGGAAGTAGCAGATAAGGTTAGAGTGATAAGACAACAAATTCAATCAGCTTAGAGTCACCAAAAGAGTTATGTAGATAAAAGGCGACGCCCCTTGGAATTTTAGGTCGATAATAAAGTTTAATTGACAATATCTCCAACTAAAGGGGTAATTAGGTTTAGACTGCAGAGCAAGCTAAATCCAAGATATGTGAGTCCGTTTGAAATTCTTAAAAGAGTTAGAATAGTTGCTTATAGGTTGGCTCTACCACTAAATCTAGCTGGAGTACATAATGTGTTTTATGTATCTATGTTAAGAAAATTTGTACCAAGCCTAAACCAAGTAGTAGCCTTAGAACCATTGAAAGTATAGTTAGATTTATCATCTATTAGAAACCAATAAGAATAGTGAACACAAAGGAACAAGTACTAAGAAGAAGAATAATTCCCTATGTCAAAGTACAGTAGACAAATCAAACGGAACGGGAAGCAATATAGGAATTAAAAAAAGAAATGAAGAAAAAGTATCCAAAACTCTTTTCAATTTTAAGTAACTTTAGAGGACAAAAGTTTTTTTTTTAAGGGGGGAATAATGTAATACACGATTTCAAAATATATATATATAATATCAAAATTATTAAATAAAATAATATAATATATAACAAAAGGGTAGTTTAGTAAATAAAATGATAGGACATGGGTAGTTTCGCCTTTTCCTAACTAGAATATAAAAGCCCAAAACTCACCTAGGGTTTCTCTTTTGCTCATTTGCACATTTTCCAATTCTAGAAACTTAAAGAGAGAGAGGTACCTTACAAAAAACTAAGGCGATCTAAAGGAGAATCACGTGACAAATCTAACAAGTAAGTGTATGAATTGTAAATGCACTTAGTTGTGATGATGGATGACGATTCTAAGACCTATTTATCATTCTAACATTAGAAATCAAATTAGAGGACGGATTGGAACAAGCACAGAGGTCACTCCAATTTGGAGTTCCAAGAGTAATTTGAGTTAAGTAAGTGTACTAGACTTATATTTTACTTTTGAATCATGGAACACAGTAGTAAATTGGGATTAGAATCATAGCAATTATGATTTAGAACAAAAAGGAGAAGGAAAAATTAAGACTTGTGATGAACAGTGAGGTATACAGTTAAGTACACGGCTGTTTACCTAGGTATGTTGAGATGTTAATTTTTACAATAGGGTACACAACCACAAGCACGACCATGTACTTAGACATGTTGAAGTTGAAATGTACAAGGCTACAAGTACGGCCATGTATATGGGTGTGTTAAAGTAAAAATCTTATAAAAGGATATGCAACCATTAGCACGACCGTGCTCTAAGCCATGCTCTTCTACACAGTTACTTTCTTGACCATGTTACACATGAGCATGTTCTATTTGATTCTAATTTATTGTATTCTTATTCCAAAGTACAAATTAAACATGAAGATACCTTAGGGAAGGGAATTATATGACTAAAATACAAAGAAAATTAAGTAAACCTAGATTACTTGTGAGATTAAACTAAGTGTAATCCCTTATAATTAAATAAGGTTACTTACTTTTGTTAGAGAAGAGTAGAACTGTAATAGGAACAACTATACAAGTATGTGTTTACCTTGTTTGTTGTATGAGATTGCTAAGTAGTTATTTAATGAAATGTATGTGAGATAATGAAATTGTGAAAGTTTATATGAATTGAATGATGTACATTGCTTATGCTTGGCTCAATCTAAGGGCTTGTAGTGATAGTTCCTTGGGAGGGCACCTTGATGATCAGTATGCCACGTTGTCCCTAGTGGAGCTATGTATTGAAATGATCTGAGATAGATTAGGGTTAGACAGGGCCCATAGTGATAATTCCCATTGGGACTATATTTATGTAAATACAATGTGTACCAGGGTCATAAGTTTCCCAATATTGTATGATGGTTAATGATAATAAATATAATTTGATGATTTAGTATGTTATAGATTACTATTGCATATATGCCTGCAAGATTGATATTGTGTGACAAGCATATGTGGTGTGATATTCACGTATTGAGCCTAAACTCATCTCGTTTCCTTTTTCTTTTCTTTTTTTTCTTGCAGGTGAGAATGATAGGCAAGTTTATTATGATGAGAATGAAAATCTTGTGGGACATTGTGTAGATGAGTATAGAAAGGAGCATTATTATTATGTGGATGAGGAATGATGGAAATTGGAAGAATTGTGATCAAAATTTTTAGTAATTGAATTGAGGATATGGAGATAGCTAGTAGACTTTTATTTATAATTAAATTTTATATATGATTAGATGTTATTTTGAATTTTATATGGAGATTACTCTTGTTGGGTTAAATAACAAGGATTGGAATTACTTACCTAAGAGTCATTTGTTTTATGTTATTAAAGTTATATTTTTATGAATGAAATTGTGGAGATGAACAGGTTCGAGGTTTCATAGAGATTCAGAACCTTAGTATGTTACTATGTAGTAGTGACGTATGGAAAGATGTGATGCTCAAAGTTCTAAGGCATTACAATATATGATTCTTTGTCTATTATAAGCATTGTAAGGAAGGAGAAAAGAAAAGAAAAATTTATGGTTTTAAATAAATAATTAAAATAGCAATTTTAAATCTATTATACTCTTATTCCATATGTTATTTTATGTAGCTAGTTAATGTAATAGATATATAATAGTTTTTATATTACTATTTAATCTTTTAGGTTACAATTCAATTTCTTTAAGGAGTTAATTCATTCCCTCTCTCTCTCTCTTCCGTAGAAAAACCAAAGGAAAGACCTAAGTTTTAAAATCTTAAAGACTGTTACCCTTTGCTAATCGTCCTTAGCACCTTTTCCACTTCCCTTTTTTCCATCATTTTTCTCATTTTTCTTTTACCTCTACCTTTATCAAACCCACTAAGGTTCTCCTTTACTAAAGACACACCACTCACATCACTGTCACCACTTTTCTTCTTTGTTAGTGATCTTTTTTCATCACTTCATCCCACTTCTTTCTATTCTTCTTGTCATCTTTTCATTGTCGCTGCTTTCTTCATTGCTACTACCATCCTCTTCATCACCACATGCTTCATCATTGCTATTCTTTGTATTGCCACTACTCTTTTCATCAACTACTCTATCTTTGGTCTCTATCTAGTGTAAGGGTAGGCAAGTTTGTTTGTCTTTTTTTTTTTTTCCTTTCTTTCATTTAGTTTATCTTTCTTACCCTTTATGTGGATATGTTCTTCAATTAATGTATTGATTTTTATTCTCATTAGAATATATTTTATAAAATGGATATTTCAACTTGAAGAGGTAAAAGAGATGTATCCATTATGGATCAAATCTTTAGACCCCATCTCTTGCTTTGATTATTGGTTACCTTATAGTGTACTTTTCTAGTACATTTCTTCTTGGAACAAAGGGGAAAAACAAGATACAAGAACATTGTTATTACTACATAAGTCCAAAGGAAGTGGTCATTCCAAAAGATTAGTTTGATGAGTGGAAGAATCCCTTGAATTTAAGTATTACACTTAATTCATACTACTGTCCCATGTGGCAACGTAACATTACTGTCCTCTTTTAAAAGCTAATGCCCATGTTAACCTACTCTAAATTGTCCACTCTAAGTAACTTACATTTTGAACAATTGTCACTCTATTTCAACATGTAACCCTTTTACAAATAGCCCATTCTCAGGTCACTCCTTTTCTAAGTCACTCCTTCCATGTACTTGGCTCTCAATGAAAGTACCAAATGTTACAACCTAAATGCATTCTTCCATATGGTTGGCTCTCAATGAAAATACCAAATATTACAACCTAAATTCAAGGAAAGAGCTCACTCCAAAAGACTAGTTTAATAAGTAAAAGAACTCTTTAGACTCAAGTACCATACTTAATCTATACCACTATCTTATTTAGGACTATAACAATTACTTATTAGGATATGTATTTCGTAATTTAACAGAATGAACATGTAAGCAACTTTGACTACTACTTTTCAATTAATGCCTTCTTTATTACAAAATTAATTAGCAATTAAATGATGGGAGCCACTAATTTCAAGACGGTTAAATTGCACCAAACGGCCCTATTATTCAACCGGAAATTATGAATTATGAAGTCATGCAAAGTTGAAATTAAGAGCCATTATTAGAGAAAAGCAAACACTTTCAATAACTTCTTTCTATTTTAAACAAACTCAACCACATCATTCATATTCAAACGAATGTTATCTTAGATGACTGCACCTTTTTTTTTTTTTCCTCCAACTCTCCATACAACATTTTGTGGAGGTTTCCAAGATACGATCATACGTCGTATCTCATTAGAAGAGCGTGATCATGCAATGGATTGTATTGATTAATTGTCCGATCTTCTTCCTTCACCTAGCTAGAATGTATCTCAAGCTGCACATTGTATTACAAATTAAAAATCTTAATTATGTGAGCCTACAAGGATCTTTTTAATTCAGTAAGATAAATATTGATCTCGAAATAGTATAGGTTAGGTTTGCTTCTTCCTTAACCTAATCCATTTACTTTACAAATTAGACAAATATTAGAGTAGTCCATGTTATTAGTTAACTGTATGTGTAGCTTCAAATCTCTTTCTTCATCGGAACTTGCTTACATTGTGTGAAACTTTTCGGTTTAACATTGTTGTTTAGCTAATGAGTGCTTTAAAGCCACTCGATAACAACGATATATAGTAAGTTTACTTTTCTTTTTTTCTTATTTATAAACATATACACCATAATACACGACAATGAATATTTCTAGACATTTTTACAAAACAAGAAAAAACACAAAACTTCATATAGAGCTTTTTATTAAGATTTTCGAAAAACTCTTTATGCCTATCCATTATCAATTGGTGAAGCTTGTGTGCCACGTTAATGAATTATTTTGATTAACTCTATATCCTTTTTTTTTTATTTTAACCATGATTATGACCACTAAAATTTGAAATCATATATTATATTTTTTTCCTTGAATTTTATACTTGTGCACTTTTCATCAAAATTCTCAAAAAAAAAAAAAAAGCATTTAGACCTAACCATGCAATTATAGGTTTTAGGAGCTTTAAGTGAAAGCTGGAGTAACAAAAGGGGGAAAAAATTGGTCAGTACTAAGTATTAATGATATTTTAAGTCTGTAATCATAGTGCACAGTTTTAAAAATTACCGTTTTTGTCTTATAAAAGAACGCTACATGTTAAAACATTATTATTATTTGTCTAATATTACTGAAATCATTTTCGTATTAAATTACTTTTCAAAGGTATAATTTACATTTTGAAAGATTCGTATGGATCTAATTATCCTTTTCCGCAACTAAAGGACAAGTATGCCAATATAAAAGTTTAAGGGATCCAAGCGTAAGGTACCATTTTTTAAAACGGCGAAAGTGAACTCTCTAACCGTACGAATGATTAATCTCGAATGACAGCAGGCATTGAAATGCACGACAAATGTTAATTTGAACAAAATAATACAATGTTCTGTTAAATTTGAAATATTCAAGAAAACTTTGATGCCCCTGATACATAAAAAAACAAAGGTCGGAAAATGCCCGATATGAAAACATACTTGGAAAAACTGTATATAAACTTTTAACTTTTGATATCAGACGTAACTTTTCAGCTTTCTAATCAATCTAGGTGGCATACAAATAGCTTTCACACCTCAAGGAATTCCTAAATTAAGATACAAATCACTTAGAGATAATTTGAAGGGTCAATAACAAACCTAAACCTAGTCTTAGAGATTTCCCCAATTCAACTCAACACATGAAATGAGATCTCAAAAAACTGAGAATCAAAACCTTAACCAATCCTAAACATGCATAACCTCCCTAACCTTAAACCTTAAAACAAAAACCCTAAACCCTAAAATGATATATTGAAACCCTAATTTGACTAATTATAACCTTAATTCCCAATGACAAACCTTAAATAGAACAATGAAACCTAAAGCCCTAAATCAAACCCTAAAATTGAACTAGAATCTAATATATCCAAGCCACTTATAAAAACACCTAATTAATACAATCAAGTATAATTAATAATACCAAACAATTTAACCACATCAACCAATGAAATTAGCAAATAAAGCTCTACCCTATGACCCCTCCGTAACATAGCAAGGGCAAAACATGTGACCAATTGCATTTAGCTCCAATCTAACTAGACCAACTAACTTACCTTGAACCAAGATAACTAAACCAAGCAAGAACTAAATCAAGTTGACTTAGGAAATGACAATTAGTTTGCTTGTTTGGGATTATGGATGTAACCACAAGGTAGATTTGAAATAAGTCTTATAAAACACTAACCTGCCCCTATACGTTATCGAATCTCGCAATACCCTATAAAAATCATATAGGGTTTTTCCTCCTAAACCCGAAAACCACCCTTATGGGGTTAGAGGCTAGTTGGTTTTATATAGGGTTAAGATGAAATGAATGAAAGCATAGTATAGAGAGTGATTAGATAAGGTTAAGAGTACACTTATTAATTTGCACAAATAAAGTTTTAAAATAAAATGTATCGTATAATGCAGAACCAATGTAGAGTGTACTAAGGCTTTGATTAAGAGTAAATGTTATTATCAATACATTATTTTTTTACTAGGTAAGATTTCTTACCAAGCTTTTTTATAATCCCAAAACCTAACCAAACCTTATAGGGTTAAGTGAGTTAGGTGCCCTATAACAACCTGCTCAATTATATCCCTATTTAAATTTAGTCATCCCTCCAGCTATAGTTAAGGAAAAGAAAGATTTGACTAATCTTCTTAACCTAAAGGCTCTTCATGATTTAAGGAAGATTAAGGTGAGTAGGATGGGAAAATAGAGTGCAAGGTGTTAAGCTTTGAAAAGAGGACTTGCCAAAAATGTAAAAAAATGATTTAACCCAAAGTAAGTCATTAACCATAGTTAATCCCTTTTCACCAATCAATACTATTGTCTTATGTGTATTAAGATGGAGTCAAATGGGAAAAACTTTAAAGCCCTTAAGCTTCACACATTAGCCATCCTTCTCTCTCAACTCACTCTTGAATTCAACTTCATTTCCCTCTCATTCTTACACTCCCAACACACTCAAATCTTCCTCTCCACCATCACCAAGCCTCACCACCATCACCACCTCATGCACAACCACCACATTGTTACACACCATTCCACCCATCTTACATTACCCAACCTCACCATTTTTTACACAATTCCATCACTCACCCATCACAAACCGAGTACCCCCAAGGGTGTGCACTTCCTTCACCTTTCTTGTAAACCACCACACTAACTTTTGCAAAATCAAAGAAATGAGAAGAGGTTGAAAAGTTTCATAAGTGTGAAGTAACCAAAAAGGGTCCAAATGTGATGAACAAGGGGGAGTTAGGAGCTCAAAGCTAAGAGAAAGCCAGCACCACTATGAGTTAGAACATAACCCTTTTGTTGTCATATTTTTTTTTTTTAATCCTTCCTTTTAAATGTTGCAACTTAGGAAAAATCTTCTTTTCCTTAGGATGTAAATCATGTTTTAGGTTTGTCTTGATCATGTAAACACATGAACATGATGTAAATATATACATCATTTATAATAATGAAAGTGCTATATTCCATATAAGCTTTCCTAGTGAATAGGCTTGAAAATATGAGAAGAGCAAGGCTAAATATGAACCCCTTACGTTGGTCGAAGCACTTAAGGTGTGTATAAGCTTCCAACTTTGACATATTAGGTTAGTTGCAACTAGAAATAGTATTAGAAAGTGAGTTAAGATAGCTAGGAGTGATTAAATGAATACTAGCCTTGATCTCAAGCTACCACTTGATTATTACAACTAGTGGCAAATGGTTGAGTGAGTATTTTTATGACTACTATATTTGGTTGTGCATGTAACTATAGTGCACATAAATATATGATTGAAACTAATTGCATGGGGTTTAAGGGATTGGTTATGAATGACTTGATGTGAATTCGGTGCCAAACTACTATTATATATATATATATATATAAACAATTATTTGATTGATGTGACTATGCATTAGAAAGGATTGCAAGTGTTTGTGTATGATTGGTTAGTCACCTAATAATCGGATTTAATTAAACTCAACCTTAATTAAAATGAATTGCGCATTTCATAAAATCACTTGAAGACCATTGACATCACACAATGATAATGAAAGACCATGTCGAGGCATATCTCCACACATAACCTTACCTCAACCTTTAGGAACTAGATACCAAGAAATGCTATTCTTTAATTAGGTCAAGTTCAAAGATTCATCACTTAGGGTTAAATGAGACTAAGGATGCTATCCACATCTACACCCTTTTGGGCATATGTGTATATATATATAAGTTAAACTATTCTTATCATATACAATAGATTAGTGTTTTCATTAACTTATCTGCAAAGCTAGCCATGGATGATTAGAACCTAGAGTTAATATGTAGTTCATGATTTCCCAACCCTGGTAATGAAGCACGTTAAATCCATGCTATATATAACATTCGAATGGTTGTATAAGTTGTTGCATTCATATACTTGACATGTATTCATATGTTTATTTAATTAACTTTCTTGACACTTGCTTGATAGTACAATATTAGGAATACTTTATTAAACTAGTTGTAGCTTATACCTCCATAGTATATCTTTGTTACAAGAGCCTTTTTGGTTAGAGCCTAGCAAATGCACGCTAGAGGTTAGTGTCAGGATATGACAAGAAAAGTGAAGATTGAGTTGAGAGCATAAGAGATCACCGTTAATTTATGGGGACTCTTTTATTTATGTTTCAACTGTAATATATTCTAGTAGACACATACTCTTTGATTGGTTATTACCTTATGATAACTCTTATTATCCATTGGGCATTTTGGGGACCTTAGTCCCTTACTATAGTATGTGAGGTAAACTTATCGTAACCTTTATTAGTTGGTAAATCTTACTTTTGAGTAATTGGATGTAAGTCTACCTTACATATCATATGATAAATTTCTAAATAACAAAGGGATTATTCTTGAATTTCTGTACAGCAAACTATTACATTTAAGATACTCATCAAGACAATACTAGCTAGGTAAATTACAAATGAGGAACAAGTGCAAGATGTGAAGTAGATTTTGAAATTGAGGTGACGAACTGGCCTTCTTCTCCGATGCCGATTTCTCTCATCGATCCAGGATTGTATCTAATTATTGTTGAATCGGGCGATGAAGTGTAGATGGTTGAAATGCTTGTCAGTTGATCGAAAGTTCGCCTTAGGATGCTTGGTGATCGATGCTTTGGTTTTTTCGGTCTTCTTCTCCTCATTGTTAAATCGTTCCTCCCTGTCGCTGGTCTTTCACTTGTGTAAGTCAATTTCTCCTTTGTTTCTATGATTTTGGCTATAAGTTCTTATCTCAAATTCGTTTAATGTTAATATCAAATGAAAATATATATATATATATATATATATATTTGTTTCATTAATTTTATTAGTTAAGAGTTTATATTATTTTCTAATTTAATAATATTTTAAACCATTAATAGATGTACACGTGTTGTTTATATGTCATTAATATAAAATTGAAAAACTCATGTGACCTCTTCATCAAATAACAAGATACAAATAACTTTTTTTGTAAAGGACTAAAAACACATACCTTTTTTTTTATTATTTACCCAGTTTTAGCGCTACATAAAGACCAAGAGTACGATAAAAGAATCTTATAATAGGAATCTCGTTTCCTCAGAAAAGAAAAAGAAAAAAAGCTAAGAAATCTATGGTATGTGGAGGGATCGATCACATGGGTCTAAGGCTTGGATAAGCCAAGCAAGTACTACAGCCAAGGGGTTGAATGATGAGGCAAGCTAAGCTCTTTCATTTATGAGTGGAGGTTACTACTCTGTGGAAATATGTAGTTGGTGACCCCATGTTTTATTTATTACAAGGCTCATGCCCTGCGGACCTTTTAGTTCGCCGACATTGTTGTACTCAGTTTAGTTAAACATTATATAACCTCTTACTATATATGTGACTTTTCCTACCTCTGTGTATTTTGTACTTTGTACTTCTTCATCGGTCTTCTCTCTCTCTCTCTCTCTTTTACACAGAGTATTGAGGTTTCAGAACATGGTGCAATCAAAGAAGTTCAGAGGAGTCAGGCAGCGCCATTGGGGCTCTTGGGTTTCTGAGATTCGCCATCCGTTGTTGTAAGTGCATTTTTTAATTTCGCACAGTAAATACAAATTAGTATTTTCTCCTCTTCTTTGATACTGTAATTATCTAAAGGTCAATAGCTATTTACCCTATCCCTCCTGAAGAAATAATCATGGGATAATCTGAGGACGGATGGATATTCACTGCTTCAAAAGTTTGATATCATGGTTATGTCCGGACCATTCTCAACCAAATGTATCTGCAATAAAAATAATAAATACTTACAATTTTTTTTTTCTAACTTATTAAAGAGACACGAATGGGAAATTTAAGGTTTCCTTGATATTATATATATTTGCCAATATAGGAAGAGAAGGGTATGGCTAGGCACATTCGAGACAGCGGAGGAGGCGGCTCGAGCCTATGACCAGGCTGCGATCCTAATGAGTGGTCGGAACGCGAAAACAAATTTTCCGATCTCTCAAACCTCGGCCCAGAGTGGGGATAAGAAATCTGCTAGTGATGACTCCATTCCATCTCCAAAGGCACTATCAGAAATCCTCCATGCCAAGCTAAAGAAGAGCAGCAAGGCACCATCACCATCTCTTACTTGCTTGAGACTTGACACGGAGAATTCCCATATTGGAGTTTGGCAAAAACGGGCTGGACAAAGGTCAAGCTCCAACTGGGTCATGACCGTTCCGTTTGGGAAAAAGGATCACAGTGAAAGGTGTGATAATGATCATCATCTTGATCAGGTATTGTCAAATTATGAAATGTCTCTTCCAAATGTTGCTCAATCTTCACCTCATGAAGAAGGAGATAGCTTGATGAGAGAAGAAATGGAGGAAGAACAGAGAATTGCACTCCAAATGATTGAAGAGCTTCTCAATAGGAATTGTCCTTCTCCCTCTGAGAATCACCCATGGTCAAATAATTAATCAAGATGAATAGCAAAATGTTAACGGGTCCCATATACTTGTTAAAATATTAATAAATAAACTCTTAAAATTTTTATATATTTACTTTTTTTTTAGTGTATAATTATTAGTATTGAAGAATAGGGAAAATTTTTATTTTATTTTTTCTTAAACTTTTAACAAGTGTATGGAGGAGAACCCGTTATCATAGCTAATTTACTAGAAATAAGATATGCACGTTGATAGCGTTTATTGTAGTATGTGTGAAGAACTGATATATAAGTCGTTCATTGAGCTCTAGTGCAATGAAAATCCATGCTTTTCTATCCGAGCAAATTAGTGTGAAAGTGTAATTCTAGTTCTAGCACATAAACTTGAATGTTGCTTTCTTTGGATGATATTTTACTATAATTTAGAGAGCTATTATTGAAAATATTATTTATTCACTTAATATGAACAAAAAATAGAGCGCAGAACATAAGTTTCTTACCAAAAAGAAAGGATTTAGAAAGATGATATGCTTTGCTACTGTAGACGACGTGCTATGTTATTTAGAGCAAAGCTTTCGCATCCATGTGATTATGCTACGTAGCCTGTCTGCCTGTCGATTTTGTAAGCGTAAATGGACAAGAAGGGAAAAACCAATGATTTCATTTTAACCCTAACAAAATATTTGGTCAACTGCCCTTAAATCAACTGATGCGGGTGTTGTTTTTGCCACGTAGCCACTATAATAAGAGGTGATCTTCATTTAAATCTTCAAATCTGCAATCTACAACCGTCTTTCCAATTTAAACAATAGTTGTATCAGCAAACCTTTTATTTTTTTTTTTACTTAGATTTTTCAATATATATATATATATATTTTTGGTGGGCATTCCTACGTTGGATTCATTACAGCTCAAGATTTGTGTTTATTCTCAATATTAGGGTTGCATCTAGGTTGTAATGGTTGGGTTTAGGTAGTCAATGGGATAAGGTCGTACAAGTAGCTTATGAAGATAAATAGAAAAGGACCAACTAATATTTCTTCTTTTGCTCATAACAAAGAGTTGAAATTCCTTATGTGAAAGCAATAATAATTCCTTGAAATGACTTCTCTGCTCTGTAAATCAAGCGTAGTAGTATAATATTAGAGTATCATTATAACCATTTCATTATTCCACTCCTATAAAACTTACCAAAGGCGTTGTAAATCTACTAATATTCCGATGTGTTTCATTGACGAAATTCACGTTCTTGAGGAAAAAATTCAATAGAAGAATATTCTATTAAGATAGATCACATCAGAGATTCTTATGGACACAGTACAATTGTAGAAGGTGAATAAAGCATGGTTGTCTTGATATTTTTCTTTTTCCAGGTAAACTCGGTGATACAATAAACAGTTCCGGAATAGATGAATTTTCAAAATTACCCAGCAGGGTCTCATCCAGGTTCTTGCAGCAAAATAATGAAACAGACCATTAAATTAATTATTTAATTTTTTGGTGACACATTATAATCGTGATTTGGTGTTATAATTGACTTGCCAGAATGAAATAAGAAGTATTTTTCCCCTCAATTAAGGGGATATTAGCAACATAGGTCTTTAGACATGACAGTGATGTACCTCCATCTGCTTATACGACTTTGGACTATCATTAAATGAAAAGGAGATGCATTTTTAAGACAAAAGGGAAAGAAAAGGGATAATATATCTTTTCAGCTATCAATCACGTACAGATGCATTCTTAAACTTTTAAAATATAATCTTACAAAATTTTTAAAAAATGCTAATAATCTCAAACTATTGCGAAGGCTTTAAAAATGATAAGGTTTTAGTAATATTTTGGGAATTATTAGCATATTTTTAAAAGTGATAGAAAAGTGAAACTACACTTTAGAAGTTTAAAAGATTTATTTACATTTCAACAATAGTTTAGGAAGTATATCTATAATTTTTTAAAAAAGAAAAAAAGAAAAAAAAATAAAAAAATAAAAACTCATAATGATTCGTTTTGCAAGTCTTGAAAATTACGGTTTTCATCAATTAAGCACTAGCATCAATTTTCCACATGCTTCACTAGTAACCTAGCATCAAATAGATTCTAACATAGATGGTAAGAACAACTTAAAATTTAATATGGGAGTATTTGTAACCACTTTTAATACTTCTTTTTTCCGTTTGTATTAAGACAAATGAGGTGAATCTTTAACTAGGAAAAGTGCCATACTTAAATGTAGGAGTGACTGAATTACTGTACATATATACTACTTTGTAAGATATAAATTTTCAAATTTTAGAATAGAAACCTACTTAGCAAAACCTTGAAACCATCATGGAACTTGTATTTATTAGAATTTGTACTTGTAAATAAATTTTTTCTATCTTTTCATAAATTTTATGTTCATGTGATAGAAAAAAATAATTTAAAAATAATATTATAAGTTCTTCATATAAAAAACTTATAAAACCTATAACAAAAGCTGTAGAATTTTGTAACAAAATATGTGATACCAAAAAAGTAATTTTTTTCCATATTTATTATTTCAAGCTTATATGATATTAAACAAAACATATGGAATTTGTAGCAAATTTGAACAAAAATTATCATATAAATAGAGGCAATATAAGCTTTAGTATAAAGTTTGTATTAGGTTTGGCCTATTACCTTTTAATATTAATATGATATTATTTTCTTGACTATATATATATATAAGGTTATTTTTAATTTATTAGTATATATCATATTATTTAATAAATTTTACAAAGTGGATATTAAGTACCTAGTACTTTGCAATCCGTATTCTATGTATCTTAGAGTATAAGTTTTAGAGTGAGTAATAGTATTATGCTCATATCCTACTTGTTAAAGCAAGCTTCAAAAAAATGCAATCCAAAGTTTATTCTATAATTTTTAATATTTATTTATAATCTCTTTAATTGCCATATATAATGGGAAATGGCAGGTGTCCAGTAAGTAAGGTTCTCTATTTATTTCTATTTAGATCAGGAGATATGAAAACCAAAAAATAAAAATAAATAATAAATCAGTTAAAAAATAAAAATAAAAAAGCACTTAGTAGACAGTCCACTTCAAGAAAACATGACCCAAGAAAAACGACTTTATCAATGCTGTTCATAATCAGGAGTCACTTCGAGGAATTCCGAGCTCTGCATGCTTCTTTTCATGAAACTTCAACGTCATATCAGTGTCTCAGCCTATATTATCAGTATTCACCTTATAACTTAGAAGTGAAGACAGCTCATAAGTGCACAGAAAAGGAGGCAGGTTTTTTTTGGATTGAAGTCCTTTCATTAGTCATTTCTTCAATCTCCTAAATTTAGAGGTTCGCTGTGGAAATGGAAAAGACACACCAACGGTTGTGATTTCATCATGTAATTTTAGTTTCCTAAATTAAATCTCGACTAATCTTGTTCATGGAATCTGTGGACCATTCAACGGCCGTATGTGCACTCGAATATCTTCTCCCCTATGTGTTGCATAAGTGCCGACGGTCGGTTTTAGCTTTATATATATATATATATATTTATATATATAATTGAAACCTGGCCGAAATTCGAACAGCAAGTCCCAAAAACCGGTGCAGGACCATTTTTGTCCATTAATTTTAATGGGACCCATTTTCAAGTTTTTCTTTATTAGATTGTATAATGAATGGCAACTAAGAGGAAATGAGTAATCCTATCAAAATTTACTACCTGCTCCGCTCTACACTGTATTGTTTAGTAGGTAACCAAGGGACATACAAAAGGCCACATAATAGATTCTAACTTCAATTTTTAAAGTTTGCTCCCATAAGATGAAGTACAGTGTAAAGCATTTCTATATCTTGTAATCTATAATATGTAGGGTTTAGGTTTTGAGCTTACCTTGTAAGCCTTCTATAGAAATTTTCAATCAATGATATTCAATATAATAAAATATATTAACAAATGCTGAAAGTGCAAACCTATTAGCCCATAAAGAAGAATAATTGTGTTTGAGTAAAAAAATATTTGAAATTTGGTTCATTTTTGTCAAAGTTTTCCTTTTGTTTTAATATATTGAATATTCTTGTATTAGTAAACACACAATAATGAATTTGGTACGATTATTCATTTTAAATAATAATCGTGGACCACATAATATATACAATTTTATAATAAATTTTTTAGAGTTATATGATGTATACATTTACAAAAACTATATAAGTAAAAATTATGTGATTAAATTATTATAGATTGCCTAACCGACAAATATACCAATAACAAATATATGGAAAATTTGACAAGTCATTAAGTAACCTAACACAAAAAATTTTTACTATAAAAATCTAATAGAAAATTTTACAAATTTCACACAGTACTGTACAAAGTACATATTCCATATCGGTTCATGTATGTTACAAGATATGTTTCAATTTTAAAATGTATAAATCTACACCTATAGGATAGAAAATGAATAAGAACTCATATCCTAGCATCTTATGCCAGTTCAAACCTAATGACTAAGTAAAAAACTACTGCCAATGTTTACCTATCATCATTTAAGGCATAAATTTGTTTTCATATTTTCTCTTTTGAATTTTTAGGCATATGATCAAGAGTTTTAGGATGTGAGCTCGATCTTATCCATGTTAACAACTTCCATTAGGACATTGAAGGAATATGATATAACTAGCCTCTCATGATTTTATATGCAAATACCTTTTTTTCCCATCGGAGGTAGTTTCCCATGCCCTTTTCATGTTTTACTGTTTATCCCTTTACTAAGTAAAATTGTTATTGCTAGTTTCAGTGCCAATCTAGAAAACTTTATGATGCAAACCCTAGGTTGAGATGTTCTTAGAACCCGATCGGATGGAAAAGAAGCCCTAGAATCGTCTTGAAATCAAGCAACAAAACTTGACCCTAATTCACAATACCAAATTAGAACCAAAGCTATAATAGGACTTTTTATCACCACAAGTCACTTTGATAAGATCAAATATAGTTCTTGATGAAGAACAAAGAGGGATTTTTTCTTTTAATTTCATGAAAGGTTTATCCTTTTTGTCTCCTCAAAGACTATTTATAGTCTACAAATAAAAGGGGCAAATTACAAAAAAAAAAAATCACAAGACGGAAACATATAGGTTGGCATCCTAAGCCAAGCCCAAAGCTAACGGCCATAATCTAAGTCAGCTAAGTAAGACGATAGCCTTTATTCTAGGCCGGCTAGGTAGGCCAGCGACCTAAGTCCTTAATGCCGACAGCCTTCAATATCTTCTAAGTAATGCCATCCTTGAAGCTCAAAGTTGTCCATTTGCTAAGGTTAGTTCAGGTTTTGATCTTCATTATTATTATTGGAGATGCTTGATAAACGGAAAATAATCTCTTCAGCTCTTAGGTTACTTAATCACAATGCTTGGTCCAAATGATCTTGAACAAGTCCATTAAAAGCCTGCTCCATGTGTTTTGCTCTTGCCCTTGTCATTGGCCTTTCGATTCCTTCCAATGGATCATTGGAAAGAGTTAGTGCAAGTTGATTCCCATCATTCCTTTCTTGATAGGAATCAAAATTCTACAAGACCTATCATTAGGACAAGAGCCAAAGGATTTCAAATCTTGGCGATGAAGGTCCTTTTTGAGCAAATCGACCCCGGAATTATTTGTTTACTAACCTCTTTTCTATTACTCATGTATTGTATATTCCAACAGGCACACTTATTAGGCTTTATAAGGCAATGGACAAACTCGCTAAGACTCAGCTTGTGGGTTATTCATAGACCGACCTAAACCAAAGATGACTTGGACTCATGAGTTGATTTGAAGACCCGGTATGTTGAGGACTATTTTTATTTTGTTTGTTATTTTCTTAAAACCATTTATGTTGTAAGTTTTTGGGAAATTTTTATTTAGTTGTAATTTATGTTTTAGGACCAGCCACCATGTAATGGCATAGTTGTAATTTTGTGGACATTTTAACCCTAAAGAGAGCAAGTATAAATACTTGCTTAACTAGGGTTTTGAGGAGAATATACTTGAAATTTACAACACATATTTTCATGTGAGAGATTAGGGGTTCCTAAGATTTCATAGGACTCTTATTAATTTCAATCTAAATTGGAATTGTGGCAAGTTACAACATAGAGAATTGTGAGTTATAACAATTCCCTAAGTTGTTTTTCCTTTCATCACTAGTGTGTAATATCTAGGGTTGATTAGGTTGGTTCTTTTTTATCTGATTTTGGCATCACTTGTGATCCAAAATCCTTTCATGTAATGTGATTTAATTTATTGGTTTTATCTCTTGATATTGCCTTCAATTTTCCCTTTTATTGTGTGTGTGGATATTCAATATTGATCACATCTTTGTTTGAAGAATTGGTTTATAAGCATTAAGGATTTACGCAATTGATTAACATTGTATAATTGTCTTTCAATATTGGTTTTATGTGCTTTCACTTGGTTTTAAGCACATCATCTTTTGGTATCAAAGCTTGAGGTTTTGACAAGGGGTTAATTGATTTAGAATTTGGAAATTAGGGATTACCGAGTAACACCTTGATCCGAATTGTGAAGTGGAATTGCATTATTTCAATTGTGTTGTTGAAGTGCTATCATTGTTGTTTAGTTGTTGTATACTTGGAGAATTGTAACATTCTTGGCTTCCTTGAGAATTGGCCGTGAGTGTGAAGTGTTCTTGAAGTGGATCGTGAGGAGTAAGGATTATTCATCCTTTGTGATCAATTAGAGAAGTGTGAATTGTCTTGTTGTATTTTCGGAATTGAGGAGTAACATTTGTGATTTTTAGATTTGTATTTTTAGAATTGAAGTGTGAGTTAAGGAAGCAATTTGAATTTCAAAACACACATTAAGTGATTGAGTAATTGTGTGATCATTTGAATTTGAAATAACTCCTTACCATTTGTGGGATCTTGCAATTATTAAATTCATTTTGAATTTGAAATTTGAGCTGCCTTTGTTGTTTTAGTTATGGTTTTGGTTTGATACTTGTGTGGAAGTGGAGAAGTGCACTGTGACTTGAAGGTGTAAGTGTGTGGTGTTGTGTTTTCTATAAATTTAGTGAAGGGTGTATACATTTGGCATGGGTTTTTGTGTGTGTTGTATAGATAATTGTTGTTGGTAGCGTGAGTGGTGGTGGAATCATGAGCAAGGGGAATTGTGTGGCAATGTATAGTGGTGTATTTTTGCATGTGTTGAGGTGATGCATTTTGTGAATTCAAGTAGTGTAAAACCAAGGCAAGAAAAGGAAAGTTGAGTTGTAGAATTTGAATTCAAATAAGTATTAAAGTGACAAAAGTAATTAAACCATTACTTAAACACTTGTGGTTGAATTTAATTCTTAATTACTTAAAAGTGATTGTGTACTTCATTTGTGACTTGGTTGTTTACTTGAACAGTGGAAGTGTGAGGATATTATTGTGTTGTTAGATTTAAACACAATTATGTCTAGTGAAATGTTTCTTTCTACTAATGTAATGCGCCGAACATTGACTACTTTTACTATAAAGATGATGAACAAAGGAAAAATTTGTTCCATACTTCTTATAGGGTATAAGGAAACCTATGTGTCCTTATAGTTGATAGGGGTAGTTGTACCAATGTGGTAGCAGCATCGTTAGTATCAAAACTAAAACTTGCCACTAATCCATATCCTAAGCCTTATAAATTACATTGGCTTAGTGATCAAGGAAGTTTGCATGTAAACCAAAGAGCTAGGGTACCTTTCAGTGTAGAGAATAAATACTATGATAAAATTGAATGTGATATTCTACCCATGTGTGTATCCCATATGTTACTTGGTAAACCATGGTTATATGATAGGATGGTATTACATGATAGGTATAAAAATACTTATATGTTCCAACAGAATGGTAAACGTATAGTATTGAACCCTATGTCGCCATTAAAGGTCTAGAACATGCAAAGATAAATAAGTCAACCATCAAAGATTCCTGAGGATCATAGCCACATGATCAAACCTTTAGAGGACCAAACTGTGCAAAAGAAGATATGGCAACCTTCAAAGGTTCCTGAGGTTTCCAGTTACATGAGCCAACCTATAAAGCACAAAACTTGTCAAACACAAAAGTTCCAACCTTCAGAGGATCCTGATGATCAGAGTTAGATGAGTATACCACCAGAGGACCAAACTATTCAGGGGAAGTTATGTTCACCTTCAGAGATACTAGAGGCTCATGAGTAGTTGAGTAAACCATTAGAGGATTCTGAGGGTCAAAATCAGATGAGCTCATCATCAGAGGGCCAAGCTGTTTAGAGACAGTTGTGTCCACCTTCAAAGGTTTCAAAGGGCCATGAGCAGTTAAGCCAACCATTAGAGGGCCATGAGCAATTGAGCCAACCATTAGAGGGCCATGAAGGTCAGCGACATACAGATAAGTTAGAAAAGGAGGCAACAATATCAGTGGAATGGGTTGTGACAGGGGAGACCTTAGTGGATAATGGATCATTATTTTTGTTGCAAATGAGATACATCTTATAAATGGAGGAGAGAAAGCAATCACCCCTTGTGGTATTTCATATATTGGGATTCTACAATGATACTTCTCCAAATGGCTTGCTAGGAGGATACGGAGTCTCTACTGCATTTGATCTGTCATATTTGAGGACAAATCTTTTTGAGGCCCAAGGAAATTATAGGAATCAAAATCCTACAAGACCTATCATTAGGGCAAGAGTCAAAGGATTTCGAACCTTAGCGATGTGGGTCCTTTTTAAGCAAATTGACCTCAGAATTATTTATTTACTAACCTCTTTTCTATTACTCATGTATTGTATATTCCAACAGGCACACTGATCAGGCTTTATAGGGTGGTGGACAAACTCACTAAAACTCAGCTTGTGGGTTATCCATGGACCGACCTAAACCGAAGATAAGTTGGACCGATGAGTTGATTTGAAGACCCAGCATGTTGAGGACTATTTTTATTTTGTTTGTTATTTTCTTGAAACCATTTATGTTGTAAGTTTTTTGGACATTTTTATTTAGTTGTAATATGTGTTTTAGGACCGGCCACCTTATAGTGGCATAATTGTAATTTTGTAGACATTTTAACCATAAAGGGAGCAAGTATAAATACTTGCTTAAGTAGGGTTTTGAGGAGAATATACTTGAAATTTGCAGCACATATTTTGTGTGAGAGATTAGGGTTTCTTAAGATTTCATAGGACTCTTATCTATTTCAATCCAAATTGGAATTGTGGCGAGTTGCAACATAGAGAATTGTAAATTATATCAATTCCCTAAGTTGTTTTTCCTTTTCATCACTAGTGTGTAATATCTAGGGTTGATTAGGTTGGTTCTTTTTTATCTGATTTTGGCGTCACTTGTGATCCAAAAGCCTTTCATGTAATGTGATCTAATTGATTAGCTTTATCTCTTGATATTGCCTTTAATTTTCCCTTTTATTGTGTGCGTGGAATTCCATTGATTTAAGGAGAAGTTCACGGTTTATATGTTGGTGTTTTGGTTGGGATTTTATTGGAAATTGAGTTGAATTCATGATTCATTTGATCAATATCATCCTTGTGGTTTTTAATCAACATTGTTCTTACTAATCGGTTCACCTTGGATAATTAGGGTTCACGTAATTTTGTTTCCCTTTGAACCAATTTTAATCTTGTCATTTAGGAGTGGTTTAATTAGATTATTTACATTTACTTAGAGCTCCTTTTAAGCATATCATCTTTTGGTATCAAAGCTTATCACACTTAGATATTCAATATTGATCACGTCCTTATTTGAAGAATTGGTTTATAAGCATTGAGGTTTTACACAATTAATTGACTAGTTTGATTGACATTATATAATTATCTTTCAATATTGGTTTTGTGTGCTTTCAATTAGTTTTAAGCACATCACTCTCTCTTCAAAAGGATTCATCCTCGAATCACCTGCATCATACAAAGATAAGTCAACAACATTAAAAGTAGCATTTATGTTTCCATAGTTGCTAAGCAAGTCAATCTTGTAGGCGTTGTCATTTATCCTTTCTATCACTTAGAATAACCCATCTCCTCTAGGTTGTAGCTTGGATTTCCTTTATTTGGGAAACTTTTCATTATGAAAATTTACCTAAACCCAATCTCCAAGCTCAAAAACAACCTTAGTGCATCCTTTATTGGCTTACCTTACATGATGCTCATTCTTCTTATCTATATTAGCACGAACTTTGGCATGTAAATCCTTAACAAAATCAGCTTTCTATTTTCCATCAAAATTAACAATTTCATTAGGAGGCAAAGCTAATATATCTAAAGGAGTTAAAGGATTAAAGCCATACACAATCTCAAAAGGTGAATATGACGTAGTAGAATGAATAGTTCTATTGTATGCAAACTCAATATGAGGCAAACAACTTTCCCATTATTTTAAGTTCTTTTGAATAATAGCACACAACAAAGTAGTAAGTGTCTTATTAACTACTTCAGTTTGCCCATCCGTTTGGGGATGTGTAACAATTGAAAATAGGAGTTTAGTCCCTAATTTATTCCATAAGGTACGCTAAAAATGACTTAGGAACTTAACACCTCAATCACTTACTATCGTTCTAGGAAATCCATACAAATGTACTACTTCCTTGAAAAACAAATCAACAATATGTGTTGCATCATTAGTTTTAGAACATGTAATAAATTGTATCATCTTACTAAACCTATCAACAACAACAAATATGTTGTCCTTACCACTTTTTGTTGTCCTTACCACTTTGAGTCCTAGGTGACCCAATCACAAAGTCCATAGAAATATCAGTCTAAGGTTAAGTAGGTACAGGCAATGGTGTATAAAACCTATGTGGTTTTACTTTAGACTTTGCTCATCTGTAAGTTATACACTTAGCACAAATAGATTGCACATCATGTTTTATGTTAGGCTAATAAAAATGTTCATGCAATATGTCTAAAGTCTATTGCACACCAAAATGTCCCATTAAACCTCCTCCATAAGACTCTTCATGCAAAGAACACATAGGTACACACATTCTATCCCTTTTGAACAAAAATCCTTCATGCCTATAATATTCTCCATATGCACATTTAGAACATGCATTCCATGCTTGGCATAAATCAGCATCATTAATGTACAATTCTTTAATGAATTTGAAACCAAGTAATTTAGATTGCAAGGAAGTGAGCAATACATACCTTCTAGACAAGGCATCAGCAACAACATTTTCCTATCAATTCTTGTATTTAATCACATAAGAAAATGTTTCTATAAACTCTAGCCAATTAACATGTCTCTTATTAAGCTTACCTTAAGATTTCAAGAACCTTAAGCTCTCATGATCATAATAAATGACAAATTTCCTTGGCCACAAGTAGTGCTACCATGTCCAAAGAGTTCTTACTAAGGCATACAGCTCCTTGTCATGGGTAAGATAATTCAATGCTGCCCCACTAAGCTTTTCACTGAAAAAGGCAATCGATTTGGAATCTTGCATCAAAACAGCCCCTATTCTAACCCTCGATGCATCACCATTTAACCTCAAAAGCTTTGTCAAAGTTAGGCAAATACAACAAAGGTGCATTAGTCAATTTTTCTTTTAATGCTTTCTCATGTACTCCTCTCTACCTAAACACAACATTCTTTTTAACAAGTTCATTTAAAGGTGCTGCAACAGAACTAAAGTCCCTTACAAAACCTCTTATAGAAACTTGCTAAACCATGAAAACTTCTTACCTCACTTGCATTCTTTAGGGTAGGCCATTCCCTAATCGCCTTCGCCTTGTCTTCATCCACCTTTATTCCTTGTGAGCTTACAACAAATTTAAGAAAAACAATGGATTTCATACAAAAATCGCACTTCTGTAAATTAGCATATAATTTATTTTCCCTCAAAATAGCTTGCAAGTGTTTAACATGATCATCTAAGTTTCTATTTGTACACTAAAATATCATCAAAGTAGACTACAACAAATTTTCCAATGAAAGAACATAAAACATAATTCATTAAACTCATAAAGGTGATAGGTGCATTGGTTAAGCTAAATGGCATGACCAACCACTCATATAACCCATATTTTGTCTTAAAAGAAATTTTCCATTCATCACCTTCCTTTATGCGAATTTGATAACAACCACTTTTTAAATCAATTTTTGAAAACAAACATGAACCATACAACTCATCAAGCATATCATCTAACCTAAGGATAAGGTATCTATACTTTATGGTGATCTTGTTGATGGCTCGACAATCAACACACATGCGACATGTTCCATTTTTCTTTAGAACCAAAATCACAAGAATTGAACATGGGATGAGACTTTCTCACACAAATCCCTTTTGCACTAGTTCTTCCACCTACTTTTGAATCTCTTTTATCTCTTTTGGATTGGCTCTATAAGCAGGTCTATTAGGGATGGATGACCCTGGAATGAAATTGATCCAGTGTTCAATACCTCTTAGAGGAGGTAATCCATTTGGAATGTCCTTGGGAAATAAATCTTCAAATTCCTGCAGGAAAGACACAACCACACTAGGCAAAGAGGAGTTAAGATCGTTAGTTGAAAAATAAACATCCTTGTACAAAAGAACAAGTAATTGTTGCCTTGCCAACATAGCTCTCTTAATCTCTCCTTTTGTAGCAAAAGCACTCACTCTCTTAATGCTCTCTTCATTGCTTTCCCCACTCTTTTATACACACTCATTCTTTTTATCACTTTTCCTTTTTACGGCGTACTCACTTTACTTTCTCTCAATTTGCACTCTTTCACTATCCTAACTTGATGTTCATATGCCTCCAAAGGTTTGAGAGGTGTTAGCATAATGAGTCGATTATTCATTACAAGTTTGTACACATTCTTATACCCATCATGAGTGACCATCCTATCAATTTGCCATGGACACCCTAAAAGGAGATGTTTAGCATACATTAGTGCCACATCATAAAGTACCTCATCCTTGTAGTTGCCAATGGAAAATGCAACTACAACCTGCTTTGTCACTTTAACTTCACCACATTCATTCAACCATTGCAATTTATATGACCTAAGATGCTTTAATGTAGGTAGATGCAATTTCTCAACCATCAACGAACTCACAACATTTGTACAACTACCACTATCAATAATCATGTTACATACCTTACCACTCACATGGCACCTAGTATGGAAGATGTGTTCACGCTATTCCTCATCATCATCTTCCTTAGGTTATATGTTTCGAGCACGCTTGGTGACCAACATCTCTCCTTTCACAGAACCCTCCATATCAACATCACTACATTCCTCCAATTGTGGCATCTCTTCCTCAGTTAAGCTGATATTCTCTACATCACCATTATCTAAAACAATCATAACCCTCTTGTTTGGACATTAAGATACAATGTGCCCCAATCCTTGACACCTGAAACACTTAATATCACGTGATCTGGCAGAAGATTTAAGTTTAATTTCACCTCTAGGATCGATAGTTGGTTCCTTAGTCTTTGCATCTTTCTTTTGCTTAGATGCATCCTTGTTATTCTTCCAGATTATCTTCCCTAAAGAGCCAGAAGCGGAGCCATACCTAAAGGTACCCCTAAACTTCAACTGCCTCTCCACCTTAATAGCCTTATGTAATAATTCCTCCATCTCCACATAATGATGTAGCTCTACAATATCAACTATCTCTCTATTCAGGTCATTAAAAAATCTAGCCATTGTTGCCTCACAATCTTCCTCTATGTTAGCCTAAATCATAGCTACCTCCATCTCTTTGTAATAATCCTCAACACTCATGGAACCTTGAGTCAACCCCTACAACTTTCTATACAAGCCCCTATAGTAAAGACTAGGTATAAACCTTTTTCTCATTACTACCATCATCTCTTCCCATGACCAATTGGTCTCTCCCCAATTCTTCGCCTACTAACCACAAGTTGATCCCACCAAATGCTAACATAATCGGTGAACTCAACTGCTGCTAGTTTAACCTTCTTCTCTTCAACATAATTATGATAATCAAATACATGTTCTACGTTTCTTTCCCACTCCAAATATAACTTTGGGTCATTCTTCCCTTGAAAAGTAGGGATTGTCATTTTAATGCTTCCCAAATTACTATCTTGCCTTTGAACAACCCTTTTACCTCTCCTAGAACTAGTCATATCAACATCAGACTCCTCATCTTCCCCCTCATCATCTATACTCCTTCTAAAAGACTTATGCTTAGAAGGAGACTCAAGATCATCTAACCTTCTATTCGGAAGTTTAAATTGATCTTAGACTACCTTCATAAACAATTTCATATTAGAATCCACATTATCTCCTCCACTACTCATGTTTTCACAACCTACAATGAGTTTGTAAGTAACTAGATACTTTTCCTCTCAAACTCTCCCTCACGTGTTTACACTCAAAAATACAAATTCAAATCACTCGTGTTTCACTCAATAATTTTTTTTTTATGCAATAAACTCCTCCCTACAGGCTCTTTAACAAGAACCTTATCAATGATCCTACCAGGTAGCAAGTAATGGGAATAACTCTATCTAATCAATCCAAGAGGGAATTTCATGACAAACTCTTTTTTTTTTTATACGAATTTCTTTCCTTCTTCGTCTCCTCTCTCTTTTTTTTTTATATGAATTTCTTCTCTTTTTCTTCTTCTCTCCATTTTTTTTAAATGCTTTAAACACAATTAATAGCGTAGACTAACAGTAATGTATCAAATCTAATGAAGAATACTAACAAGATTATTTTTTTTTAACGAACAAGAATAATAACAATAATCAAAACTCAAAGGACTAAACTAATGAAAGAAAACAATGCAATAATCAAAGGATAGATAAACACCTAATTTCCAAGAGCCAAAGCTCTGATACCAAATGATGCGAACCTTAGGTTAAGATGTTCCTAGAACCCAATCAGATGAAGCCCTAGAATCGCCTTAAAATCAAGCAACAAAACTTAACCCTAATTCACAATACCAAATTAGAACCAAAGCTATAATAGAATTTTTTATCACCATAATAAGATCAGATATAGTTCTTAATGAAGAACAAAGAGGGATTTTCTTTTAATTTCATGAAAGGTCTATCTTTTTCATCTCCCCAAATACTATTTATAGTCTATAAATAAAAGGGGCAAATTACAAAAGAAATCACAAGACAAAAACATATAGGTTGGCATTCTGAGCCAACCCTAAAGCCAGCGGCCTATAATCTAGGCTGGCTAAGTAAGCCAACAACCTTTATTCTAAGCCGGCTAGGTAAGCCGACGACCTAAGTCCCCAACGCTGGTAGCCTTCTTCCATTCCCACGCGGCCTTCAATATCTTCTAGGTAATGACATCCTTAAAGCTCAAAGTTATCCATTTGCTAAGGTTGTTCCAGGTTTTGATCTTCATTATTATTATTGGAGATACTTGATAAATGGAAAATGATCTCTTCATCTCTTGGATTACTCAACTGCAATGTTTAGTCCAGATGATCTTGAATAAGTCCATTCAAAGCATGCTTCATGCGTTTTGCTCTTGCTCTTGTCATTAGTCTTCCAATTCCTTCCAATGGATCATTAGAAAGAGTTGATGCAAGCTAATCCCCATCAAAAGAATTTCTATTCTTGGAAAATCATGAAAAGGACTAGAGTATGCCATTAAGATTTGTCTTTTCTTTATGCATATAGCTATTGTATTTTTCAAGGCTACTGTTTACATTAGCAAATCTAGAAGAAAAGTAAATGTGCTAAACTTCATGAAGATTATAGCTTTTGTTTGTAAGTTAAAGTTTATGTAGATTAAATTTGGTCATGTGCATATGGCACACAAGATCCTTTACTCTATTTTCTACCATGTTTGATCTATTTGAAATACTAGCCTTGTAAATCCATTGCACATAAGTTCTATCAACTTTTGATGAGCTACAACATCTAGTTTATCTTTTACCCAAAAAACATCTACTTTATCCCATCTAGTAATCAAGGGGGTTACCTAAAGTGTTAACTTGAAGTTTGTGAGAGTACACTACAAGGAAAATTGTGCTTTTCTACATAGAGAGGATCCAAATGTTCTATTTGATGTTTGTGATCAAATGTTCTTACCATCCTTTTGTTCTGTTTTTTATGTCTATGAAAGACTATTAGCTTTGTTTATTAAAGTATTGTTAAGCAATTACATAATACGATTATTGAATGGCATGTTATCCTGAAAGTTCAATTGGGGAAGCTATCAATGCTAGTAGTAGAAATATGTAGGCAATGCTTTCCTTGCATCGTAGATAAATAAATGTAAACTGAAAGATTATGGTGAGATATATATATATATAAATGCACACAAAAGAAAAAAAAAAGGAATGAAAGAAAGATTGTAGAAATAGTAAAGCTTTAGCAATAAACAAAGAAAAAAGGTCTTATTTCAACTTTATGCTCCTAGTTAGATCACTGTTCTTTTTGCTCTTGTAATAAGGAGATTAACTAACGAAATCCTTACTTTGCGTGTGTCAATGCCCATTACTTGATCCCTCTTTTCCTTATACATATAAGCAAAGGAGATGAAGACTTATTCTGGGGTCTAAGTGAGCATTTGAAGCAAGAAGGAAAATAGTATGATCTTTTCTTCTAATTTTGCAAGAAGCATCTGCTGCAATTCCTAACTTAGAGGAGATATGGCTTGTAGCTTTCAAGCTTGAATTTGAGAACCATGAGCCTAAGAGAGCAAGAATGCTTCATGCTAAAGCTTGTGAAAGAGGAGGAATAGAAAGGGTCTGGATGAAATCAACCATCGTTGAGAGAGAAATAGGGAATAGCTCAAAGGAAAGGACGTTGCTTGATGAAGGATTAAAACACTTTCCTTCATTCTTTAAGTTGTGGTTAATGTTTAGACAGCTTGAGGAACGACTAGGTTAGAATCCCGAGCTCTAGCTCACTACTGTAAGAGCTGAATCTAAACATGGAAACAAGAAGGAAGCAAATATATTATTGATGGCTAAGGCATTGTAAGAGTGTCCCAATAGCAGTATCTTGTGGGTGGCTTCCATAGAGCACAGATGCTCTCAAGAAATGTGATCATGATCCACATGTTATTGTTGTTGTGGCCAAGTTATTTTAGCATGATAAGAAGGTAGATAAAGCCAAGTCTTCTCTTAATAGGGTGGTGAATCTTGCCCCTAATATTGGTGGTTTTTAGGCATTGTATTACAAATTTGAACTCTAGCATGGCTCTAAGGACTACTAGAAAGAAGTACTTAAGAGGTGTATTGTTTTAGAACCAAAGCATGGTGAGAAGTAGAAAGTTGTTGTAAAGGTTATGGAGAACTCTCACCAACCAACAAAAGCAATCTTGAAGAAAGTAGTGGTTACACTTAGTAATGAGGAGAGTAGAATCACAAAAAAGAAAAAAAGGGAAAAAAGAAAAAAGATGAAGAAGAAGAAAGCAATGAGAAAAGATCATTATTATTGTTATTTGGTTTTAGTGATAGTACTAAAAAATCTATTCACCCGTATACGCTCCGTTCTCCAATCTTTCTTTTCTTTTTAGTTTTATTTATTCATTTATTTATTTATTTTTGGTAGATACAAGTGTTTTGTAATTTTGCTTAAAGCAGTCTAGATTAGAGGCTCAAATGATTTTAATCCCTAAATTATGTATGTTTCTCAAACAGTCACCTATTGGTTAAATGTTGTGATAAATGTGATGATTAATTCATTGTCATCTTCTAACATGCAAAAAGTTAAGGATTTATTCAAGCTGCATTTGAACTATGATAATAATTTTTTTATAAGTTGCATTATAAGTTAAAGGTGATAAAAGGGGATGGGGTTTTCGAAAAAGATCTACTAAGCATCGGGTGCTAAGCAACACTATAGCCTTAGAAGCTTAGACTCTTGTAGGTAAGGAGAGCGTAAAACCTTCTAATCTCAACTTACAACAACCAGTTGAGTTGAACGTTCCCAAGAAAGTTGCAGTTGTGCAATTTAAAGATGACAAGCCCTAGTTGTCAACTTTTCCATGTAAGCTTATGTACATTTGTAGCATTTTTATACAAAGACATGTTTATCGAATGCCTACTTCATCTTGCTAGAGGCATTTCTACAATGTTGATGCTTTACATAGAAAACTAACCTATGTCTTCTTTCAACATGTAAATATAGAGACTATAGAAGTGCACTTAAAGGCTCAAACATTCATGCAAGCCTTATTGGTCATGTGCATCTAAATGAGGTCATCATATCATCTCTTAAGTTCTGCAGTTGATAACTACTAATTGCTTTTACTTTTATCTTTTTATTTTTGCAATTAAATTAATGTTGGTAAGTGTACCCTTGTTGGATAGGCACTATTTCTAGAATTAAACTTGAGCATGATGGATGTTCTTCAAAGATGCCATGAAAATCTTGGTCAATTTTGAAGAAAGAAAAAACTCGGTCCATTTTTTAGAAGCACATTATTACAATTTAGGTTAGTTTGTTACTTTAATTTAAAAGTCAAATGCGCTTGTGGTGTGCATTGGCATTTGAGTAAATTGCCTTGTATTGGTCTAATGACATGAAGGCAAAGCTACATTGACATTTCAAGGATGAAAACTTTGTTACTTCGTAAATGTCTTACAGCTATTTGAGCTTTCTCAAGCAATCACATGGCTTGTTAGGAATTTTTCAAGTACTTTAGGTAAATTATCATAAATATGTGATAGTATTTTATCCCTCTCTCTCTCTCTCTTTCTATTTACAAAAAAAAAAAAAAAAAAAAAAGAGTATGCATGTGTTACTTAAAGGTTATATATTATATGACAAGAACAAAAAATGCATAGACCTTGTTCATTCACCAAATTCATCTAACAGTGATGATAGTGAAAAAAGTGAAGATAATGATAGCGATGATGATAATAATGAAAGCAGTGATGAGGAAGATTGATGTGAGAAATAAGGTGTTAGATAAGTTCATTTAATGTGTAATCTTAAATGCAATGAAGTTTGAATTTCTTGTTCATATTTAGATTTGTTTTTAAGTTATAGTTAAGGATATTGTTCCCAAATTGTGTTGATGTGAAAGCATCATGTTATTGGGTTCATTTGATGTATGATATGTGAGAAATATATTTTGATGTTTATGGCATTTTAGTATATGTAATTGTGCATAAACTAAACAGGTATATGTTGGCAAATATGAGGATTGTGAAAGCAGGTCAAAATCTATATCATTATAATTACCACATTTAAATGTTGCAAATTTTGCTTAACAGTGACATTTTAACATCACCAATACACTTTTAACTTACTCAAAGTTTAAATGTCGCAAATAATTTAACTTACTCAACATTTAAACTTCGCAAATGTTATGTTTTTACCACACTTGTAATCTCATTTAATTTATGTAATTGTGGTTTTACTACGTTTTAACATCGTGTATAATTACTTTTAGTTATATGTAAATGTCGCTAATGTTACTCTTTTATTATGTTTAAATGTCGTAAATGTTACTCATTTATCGCACCTTTTGTGTCCATTAATTTTTTAATTCTGGTTAACTATGTTTAAATGTCGCCCATTACTTATTTTTAACTACGTTTAAGCATCAACCAATATAACACATTTGGCTACATTTCTACTTTTAGCAACATTTATTTTATTAATGTTGTGGATATTTTTTGCGATGGACCTTTGGTGACGTATATTAGTAATGATTATTAAACGTGGCTAAATCTTTTTTATGATGTTTATTTCATATTTAGCAACATTTATTAAACATATTCTAATATCAAATTTGTTATAGTGAAATGATAGTAATAATGCTTGTCAGATGAAATTTTCACCACTACCAAAATGAACTAGATTCATTAAAGTGAAAGTAATTAGAAGGAAGCGAAGGCCAAATAAGATCCCTATGCTCTTGAAGTTCAATTGTGTTAGCGTGAAGTGCTTAAACCTAACAATTATTGAGGTATGACTATACCCAATATCCTAAGTAGGACTAGTGATAGCATCTAATCTGCTAGTAAGTTACTAGAAAATAAAAAGTAACGTAAGGATTTCATCTACTCATGGTCATAAGTAGTAGGTCTCTTATTAGTGGTTAAAGTTAAACATAGGTGGGAGTCCAGCACCAATAAGGTATAACTAAAGAAGGAGATCAACAATTGTTGGATTATATCTCAACTTTTTTTTTCTTTTTTCTTTTAATTTTCTACAATTTTTTTATTATTTCATTAAATTATTTATTTAAATATATTTAATAATATTATTTTACAAAATCAATTATTATGGACAAATTAAAAGTTAATGCATATTCCTTAACTAATATTGATAAATAGTGACAAACACTAATGTATTTGTCAATATTTAAAACTAAAGTCAAAATTTTACAAATACATCAAAGCATGCGTTATATTTTTGCAATGTTCTTGTTAGTAGCCATTTCTAAATGGGCCCTAAGCCCATTTCACCTTAGCTTAAGGCTTTTGGTTTGGTCTATGCCCTTCTCTTTGATAGGAAGATAACAAGCTACTAAAGTCACATCTTAATAGGACACTAACAAGCTATTATTGGCCTAACACTCAAAGGAGCCTACTAAAAAATCAAATATGGCCACAAATACTTAATGCCTATGAGCTCAAGGGTATAGGCAAAGGTCAGTTAACTTGAAAGTCTATATAAGCTAAGGGACCCCTCTAGGACAATAAGTGGAACATATAATACTCTTTCCCTCTTTAAATGTTGTCATGGTGATCTCTCCATAGCCTAACACCTTGTTGACTTAAGCATTAAAGTGGCAATATCAAAGTTATCTCTAATGCCATCTGATAGCTCACATGTGTTCATTTCACAAGCCCATTCCCCTAAAGGCCTAATAACCACAAGTGAGCTAGATAGGTTACCTAAGAAGTGAGAATCACATGTTAACATTTTAGTGCCCACTGTGAGGCTCTCAACACCCTGAACATCCTCATAAACAATGCCTCATGGCATAAGAACTAACTCTTAGATTCAAACTGCTGGACCATCTAACATCAATCAACCACAACCATAAACCATGGCTTATGCATGACTACTAGAGTAGTTCAACTACATGAAACAATGCATAAGCGTGCTCCAAGCAAACAACAACAACATTATCAACAAAGTTTAATAGCTTTGACAAGCACGAAATGTGTAAGAGCGATGACGAATGGGAGGCCAACAATCATGAATAGCCCTCTTATAGTTAAAGCTCATAGTCTTCACCTAGAAGGGACCATTCTCCTACACAAACCCAATGCTCTCCCTCTTGGGGATGCACACCATCTAATAGGGTAACTAAGCCTTCAAAGGCACACTATTATTAGGCATTAAAAAAAGCAAACAAAATGACCTTTGGGAATTATACACCTAAGAGCAATCCCCATCCACCAAGGAAATCTAAGAAAGGATCCAACCATATGGTATCAAGATACCACAGATTGAATCTATGATAGTAGCTCCGATCTAAAAGAGCACCTCAGTTACTACAACTCCTAAATGAGCTTACTTGGCGTCTTAGAAACCATCACTCAAAAGCCTTCACAAGCAAGTTAAAAAAAAAAGCCGCTCGACTATGGTATAAAGGCCTAAAACCCAATAGTATTTCCAATTTTAAGGAACTCAACAAGCCTTCTACTAGCACTTTGTTACTAGCAAACAGCCAAAGTAGCATAGCTCATCCATCAATATTGTTAGATAAGGACTAACTAGGACTCAACACAAGTACATATCACAGTTTACTAAGGCTATGATCATGATTTCAATCTCAATATCAGCATCACGCTCAATGCCATGATTCAAGAAATTCACCACTAATCTCCATTCATTCTATCCATCATTAAAAACCACCCTAAAACATTCCAATAGTTTCAAGAGAAGGTAATAAAGTACATTAACAAAGAAGATACCATAGCAGTGACTCACCTTGCTAAGTAGTTACTAGGGAGCCAACATAGGTCACCCATTAAGGAAGGTCCTGGCCCCTACCATAGGAAGAATAGGCCTGACTAGCCAAACAATCATGTATTGCACAAATGCCCCATTCCATTTTTTGAGTAACACACCTCATTTAACAAACTCTAAGGAGAAATACTAATGGAGGTTAAGGATAGGGGAATCCTACCTTAGCTAGAAAAGATATAAGAAGGTTTCGCTAGAAAAGACCTCAATAAATATCGTGTGTTCCATCTAAATGGGGGACTTGACACAAATGATTGTCTCTAGTTGAAAAATTCCCTTAAGGACCTAATTTGATGAGGCTATTTGAAGGAGTACATCATTAAGGTAGACTAAAAGGTCAAGCACGATTATTTAAATGATCAATGCACTAAACCCTCAAACATAAAACAATGTATGACCCACTAAATGATGTACTCCATAGTTAAATGACCAGCCGTTAGAGGGCGAAATTCTTCTCAACATAAAGCCCTCACTAGGTTTGAATAATTTTCAACAAATACTCATTCTCTATAGCAAGAAGGCTAAAACTAGCACTCTCATCTTTTTTTCTAACCAAGGCCCTAAAGGGGTAGTCATCCCTCATGACAATACCCTAGTAATTCAAACTCGAATTGCTAACTACATGGTATACAAAATCTTGGTAGATAACAAGAGCTCCACAGACATTACCTTCAAAAAGGCATTTGATCAAACGAAGGTCTTGTCAATCAGGCTCAGATCATACAATTACAATCTATATAAGTTCAATAACCAACTAGTAAAGGTTATTGGTATTATCACGCTCCTCCTAGATCTCGGAGATAACGACCGAACCATAAAAACACCGATTGACTTTCTTGTAATTAATCAATGGCCTCCCTACAACATCATCTTGGGAGGACCATTCGAGAACTCACTCACATGGTCTCGCCCACGAAGCACTTGAGGGCCAAGTTCCAAACGCAGTTTGAAGTCAACATAATTCAAGAAGACCAACACATAGCTCACTCTTGCTACTTGTAGGTGCTCTATTAAAAGAAAGTACTGGCTATAGAAACCACAACTAACAACCACTAGTAAGTCGAGGTGAACTCATTGAAGCCACGAAGGCCATACAACTTAGAGATAACCCCAACCAGGTTACTCAAATTGGTTCCTCATTGGCCCCCAAGCTCAAAAAATGCCTCACTGACTTTCTATACTCCAATGCTAAGGTCTTCACATGGTCCCTTGTCAACATGTCGAGAATCCCGCCAAAGTTGAACACATACCACTTCAACATATATCCTATAACAAAAGTTGTCAAGCAAAAGAAGTATCATGCCACTGCTGAGCGAGCAATGTCAATCAAAGAAGCAGTACAAAAGCTACTAGCTGTAGAATACATATGACTGAAAGTACATCCCATTTCCCACCTAGCTCGCCAACACGGTCCCAATGAAAAAAGCTAATGGCAAATGGCACATGTACATATGCTTCATAGACCTTGATAAAGCACTGCAGGAATTTATATCTTTAATAATGTTTATTAAATGTTACTAAAACTAAGATGAACATTACAAAAACATTTTTATAACGTGGATGTTATAAGAAGTACGTTACAAAAAGTAATATGTAACATTTTGAAGGTGAATGTTACAAAAGATGTAGACATTACAAATAATTTATTATTTAATGATACTAGTGACTTTCAAATGTTACTAAAATATAAACATTCATATGAGATGTTGATTGAAATGTTACAAAAAGATTATATTTAGGAACTTGTAAATGTTACAAAATGATTACATTTAATAACATATAAACATCACAAAAATGTTATATTTAGTAATATTTAAACGTTACTTATATGCAACTATTAATTGTGTTTATATGTCACTAAATAATGTTTATATGTTTTAAATATTTAGGTGAAACGTTACAGAAAAATGACAAATAAGGACACTTAAACATTGTTAAACCTCACCTATATAGCATATATAATGTTATGAAATGTTATTGATAAATGTTTTTGTTACATTTAAACATTAAAAAAAGACAATGAATACCAACCCGAAGGTCGAAGTTGTTACATTCAAATGTTATTGATAGCATTAAAATAGTAATGTTTATTTTATAATAATACTTGTGTAAAATAGTGACGTCAATACTTATAATAATGATTTGAAAAATTATTATAACCCATAGTGATGACATTTTAAGCAAAATTAATATCATATAAATATGTAAAAACCACATCGATAATTCTTTAAGTTGTACAAAATAACATTAAAACATCATTTAAGCCAAAAAATTGCTCTCTAGGAAACAAAGAAAAAAGAAATACTTAATAATTGTTTCAAACTATATTGTAATTACTATTAAAAATAAACTATCTGTGATCATCAACTCTTATCTTCATTTTCATTACACTCGTTTCCACTTTCGTTATCATCATCATGATCAGGTGATATTGGAGAAAGAGTAAACTCCCCGATTACTTGGATCTTCTGTAACATTGAATGTATGAAAAGTTAAAAAAAAAAAAAAAAAACCTATTTTCTTGAACATATAATAAATATGATAACATTGTCTTATAAGTCATCTTAATCGAACAATATGTCTATACAAACCCTTTTTAATAATTGAAAGAAATTTGAGCACTACCAAATCAACGTAAATTAATCCAAATTCAGTCTTAACCTAGAAAAACTTAGTAAAGCAGCAAACCAATAACGAGTGTACTGTTTCAAGAACAAACTAACATCGAAAAACATAGAGAGAAATACACTTTAGATTCAAACAAGTTAGAAATTGTACCCTATTATCTTGAGCTCGTTGTAATTGATACAGTTCTTCTATCTCAGCATCTTGCCTTTTAAGTACTTGTGTTTGTGTTTGTTCCTCAATTTTTTGTCACAATCTTTCAATTTTCTCATTCCTGGAAATCTTATTTCGTTTGGATATTCCAATATGTGGTGGTCCATAACCTCTATCTGGATGGTGATCGATCCAAAGGTTTGCAATCATAAATTCATCAACAATTTCCATTGAAGATTTTGGCATATTAGAAGATTGTGATTCTTGAAATAACTTGACCATAGTCGCCTTTATCATTAACAACAAAGAGAAAAGTTATGATCATTTCATCCTATAATTTATAGTAAATTAATGATACAAAAAAAAGTATTATTAATACTAACATAATCATCAGCAACTTGCTAGAGACCTAATCTCCAACGCCATCCAATCTAGGCTCACAAAATTATGTTTACTTAAAGAACTCAATAGCATCAGGTGGTTGATGGTGTTTCTTAAACTAATTAGACATGTAATAAAAAATAAATACTAAATCAAATTCAATATCAAATACATGCAACTACATAAAAACACTTACACATTCAATCCTCCTACTTTCAAAGGACTTAGTCCCACTCCTATACAAATATTTGATACACTTGCACACATCTCTTCCAATCATTGACTAGGTTTTCTATTATTCAATATAAGTATAATCTTTTAAATCGTTTTCTTAAAATCTAAAGAAACACCTTTTACCAACAACTTACCTTCCCCGATGGTTCTTCAAATTCCAAAATTTCCATCTCTTCTCTACATTCTTGGTTCCAAATATTAGTAACTCGCTTCCACTCTTCATCATTACAGGCCTTAGGTTGAGCTTTACCGCCATCTGTCTTCCATTTGTTATGAATATCACATCAATTTTTTCTATAGTGGCATCCCATCCATTGATCAGCTACATGGTATTTTGCTAGATTGTTATTACGTCATCAATGTTAAGCCGATTGTGTATAAACCAAATTGAAGTGATGATTATTAAAAATAGAGGACAGTTGATAAATAATGAAGTGGTAATGTCCGAATCAAAATAAAATATAATCTAAAATATCCAACCTTACTAGTATTGCATTCACTAGATGACAAATACACATTTAACTGCTATTTATACAAAGTTGATACATATACAAATGCATTAAAAACTAGATATATTATTGGTAATGTGTTGAATATCACTTATAAATAGCACAGTAACGCAATCTATCGATAGCATTGCATTCAATCAACGATATATTGACAATATATCCACATTAACTTATAGATATTGCAACATAACACATATAACAAGCCAAGAAATGGCTCTAATATTCATAAAGGTAATAATGAAAACTGATGGTTTAAAACACATTCTAAAAGTTAAAATTTTTTGGTAATTAATATGAAAATTCAAAAATTGATTCTTACTTTACCGCCGAAACTTCATTATCAATGAATCAAAAACTTAAAAAACACTACAAAATTATGTTCAAACACTAAAAAGAAAAAAAGAAAAAAAATAGAGAGAGAATATTTATAGTTCTATTTTCTTTGGAACCATACAATTGGATGCAACACATGAGAGCTAGTAAAAAGAGCAAATGCACTAAAAGAGACAAACACAAAACAAAAGAAGCATATAGTATGTCAAATAGTAGCATTAACCTAGGAGCTACTTTCTCCATTTCCTACCATACACATGTAAATGACAACCCATTTTCAAGCAACACACGCTGACACTTAGAGAAAAAACAATAGTTAAGTCTTTCTCATTGGTGATCAACTCATTTTAAGCAAACACATGAGATACAAGTGGAGTAAACAAGTTTTGAGCTGAGTACATGACTGAGAAGTAGCTTACTCACCTTTCCATATTTCATTTGGACAAAAGAGAAGAAAAAAGGAAGCAATAGCTAAAGTATTAGCAAACCAATAAATATTGGAATAACCTTACATTTTTAATTCCGCTCAAGCTAACACTACTAGGGGAAAGCATTCAAAAAGAAAAAAGAAAAAAGATCTTAAGTCCTCATTTATCCACATCCATGAATGGTAAAGAGCCACATGTGTAGCTTTGGAAAGAAAATGCACTCATACAACCAACAGATTCAAGATAAGGTAATTGTTTCTAATTGAAAAAACTACAAAACAACATAACCATGAGCAAAACCATCCCCAATTACGCCAATGATTCATCAACTACTACTCACAGTAGCACTCCCTTACCTACATATGCAATTTTCATCTGCCATCTTACACAAAAGAAATATACAAATGAAGATATAGTATTAATCAAATTACTAAAATTGATGGTATGTACCTCTACTCTTGCCTAACCTCACTTCTTCTCAAATTCTAGAAATTTTCTCTAATTGCCCTTTACATGCAGCAGCAATAAGTCCCTACAAGCTTTTCTAATCTTAAAGGGCATCCTTGTTAATTGCTCTATTGTAACTGGACAACTTGAAGAAGCATCAAATTATATTACCATTGTATCCTTTCATCTACTATTCTCCTTCTTTAGCACTTATCCTCGATATATGCCTATCTTGTTACGAGTAGATGATCTACCAACATTAGCTACAACATAGGAATAAACTATTTAGCATCATTTAATAACATTTGTTTAGAAAATTACATGAATAATTGAACTTAGATCAATTACCTAAGGATGGAACAAAAGTAGGTGGAGAACTATTTGATGGATTTGTATTTATAGTGTTGTTGGTCACAACATTAGTATGTATAGGTAAAGAATTTGCGACAACTGAATCACATGCTAAGAGATTCAATATTTCTTGCATAGCTTGTCATAAGGAAACCATTGTTTCTTGGACAGCTTGTCGAAATAGACTTTGCACTCCCTCAACATGTTGAGAATCTAATTAAGCATTGACCATAAGTCGAGTGCTCTGGTAAGTCCTTCCTCCCCTCCTTTGTCTAGTCTTTTGCCCTTTAGCAATTACAATCCTACAATTAGACATTAACAATATATAACTAAAATCATGCCATACGGCTTGAAGAATGTTGATGCCACCTACAAAAGGTTGTTAACCTACATGTTCAAGCCACATAGAGGAAGGAATGTCAAAGTACACGTTAATGACATAATTGTCAAATCTAAGGTTCTTGAGGTTCACCTTGTAAAGCTACACAAAATATTTTAGACCCTATGGAAGTACAATATGAAGCTCAACCTACATAAATGGACCTTCAAAGTTTTTACCTAGGTGCTTCTAGCTTTATTGGTTACAACTTGAGGTATAGAAGCCAACCCCAACAAAATCCAAGCCATCTTAGATATGTAACCCCAAAATAGTAAAAGATATCCAATGGCTAACCAGGCGTATTGCCTCCCTCAATAGGTTTATATCCAAATCCACCAACAAGTGTGCTAAGTTTTTTAAGATCTGGAAAAACCCTACTAACTTCCAATGGAGTAACCAATGTGAGGCAACCTTTAAAGAGTTGAAAAGGTTCCTCACCAGCCCACTCGTTCTATTTACACCCAACCTAAGCAAAGACCTTTACCTTTACCTCTACCTCTCTATTAGTGGCCATACCCTTTCGTTGATCTTAGTCTGAGTTGATGACCACAAACACCAATTAATATACTACACTAGTCACATACACTAGGGCCCAAAGGCTCGATACTCCAAAGCCAGAAGTTTGCCCTTACCATCATAAACTCCTCTCAGAAATTACAACCCTACTTTGAAGTACATCACGTGATCATACTCACTAACCAAACATTATGGCAAATCCAGCGTTGCCTCGACTTCTAAAGGCACATGGTCTATTATGACCTCAAGCTTAGTGCTCATCATACAATTTAAAACAAAAAAAAAAGGCTATCAAAGCACAAGTCCTTGCCAACTTTGTCATTGAGTGGACAATGCTAAAAGGCTCTACAGCTTTTACAAATACACTCATATGAACCCTTTATGTTGACAGTTCCCTCACTAAGGGTGGAGTTAAATTGGTCTTTTAAGGACCTTATAGCATAAAAGTCTAATACTCCATCAAATTTGGTTACCCTGCTAGCAACAATGAAGCAAAATTTGAGCCCATTATAGTTTGATTTAAATTATCTATGGTAGTAAGATCTGAGAAGATAGAAATCTTCTCCAACTCCTAGCTCATCGTCTAATGAGTTAATAGTGAATATGCCACCAAAAACAAAGCAATGGCCCATTATCTTTAACTCATCCATTTGTTCTGCTTCGAATCCCTACATTAGACTATAGAATATTTAAAAGTTGATGGTCCATATATTCTACATAGAATATTTAAAGGCCAACAGTCTCCCCAAACTAGCATCCACTGCCCTAATAAACCTAAACTAACATGTCTTCATCAAATACCTCCCCAGCCAGTCCATAAAAGGATTTACCAAACACTACTTGGTCAGCAACATTCAACCCACTCAAAGAAACTCTTGTTAGATAGACCTTACCATCCAAGATTTATGAGATGGTTCCCCACCAAACAACCAATAAAGTGCTAGAAAACTAATGTATCAAGTAGTCCAATTGATGAGGTAAAGATATTAGTAAACAGGTACATTGCGAAATGGAACAAAATTGAGTCAATTGCAATTTCTTGATGTCTAGATCTTATGCTATTTTTAGGGAAAATTCCTTCATTTAATTCCGTAAATAGTCGAATTTTCTATTTTTGGTAAATTTTTATATTAACTATAACTTTTTATAGACACTTCCATTTTAAGTGTCATTTGTGGCGTTATATTTGTTTTCTAATTTTTTTATGTGTTCTTAAGTTTTAGGCATTTCTATTTTTGGCAAATTTTAGATGTTTCCATTTTTGGAAACTTCTTTTGTTCGATTTTTGGCAGCTTTGTACTGGCTGTTATTTGTACGCCCTAGGGCATTAGGTAAAGATGATCATTGAGTATTATTGAAATTTTGAGCCATCACTGGTTTATTTTTCTCCCAAATTTCAAAATTCATAAAATTATCAAATTTGGATGCCAAATATCAAGAAATTCATAGAATCAATTGATATTTGAAGGTCGCATACTGGGTATTCACATAATCAACAGTTTTGTGTGTTTATATTGCATCACCAATATATGCTAATTGATGGACAACTTTAAAAAAGGGCATAGAGCCTTCCATTTTTAAATTCCTACATCCTAAAGAAGGCTAATAAGTGTTTGATGAGCTCCATGTTGAAATGTGCAACAACCACATCATGAGTCATATAGTTGCCAACAAGGCGCTCCAACTTAGATACTTCTAGCCAATAATGAAAAGGATGCAAGGGAACTCATATGTAGATATGCAAATTGTCAAAAGCATGCACCCATTAGCAAACTTCCTAGTAACTCACTCCTACCTATGTCAACCCCATAATTGCTTACCCAATGGGGACTCAACACATTCAACCTATTCCCTAAAACAACAAGGCAATGACAATACATAATTGTAGGCATAGACTACTTCACCATGTGGATTGACGTGGAAGTTATGGTCAATCACTAAGAAGAACATCAAAGACTTCATTAAACGTTCCATTCTCTAATACTTCAACATCTTCCACACACTTGTCACTAATAAAGGCACATAATTCCATAAGTCTCGAGATTTTTTCTCTAAACAAGGCATGCAACTTCATTATACTTCTATCATATACCCTTAGTCCAATGGTTAAGACCAACCAACAAGGTTATTCTAAACAACCTCAAAAGGAGGGTTAACCGAACTAAGAGTGGCTAGGTTGACAAGCTACCATACATCTTGTGATGATACTGTATAACACCCTAAATGGCAACAAGCAAAACCCCATTCATCCTTGCCTTTGGTATAGATGTCATGCTGCCCATTGAGCTAGAATTTCCAAATGCTCGAACCTATAGCTACAATCCAAAAATTAATGAGATTAACCTCCAAGTATATCTAGACCCCCTAGATGAATTTTAAGACCAAACCAACCTTTGTGTAGCTACCTATCAACAACAAGCAGCCTTGTTACTATGATAAAGTCAAGCATAAATGCCTCTAACCTAAAGACCTTATTTTTCAAAAACGGAAAGCCATAAGTTCCTTAAAAGGCCAATGCATGCTTACCCCAAACTTAGAAGACCCAATTCAAGTTAAGGAAGAGCTTAGACATAAGGTTTATAGCTTATAATGGCTAGATGGTCAACCTATTCCATGAACTTGGAATTCTATCAACTTACAATTGTACTATGCCTAAAGATTGCAATAAATGCTCTCTTTTGCTTTATGCTTCATGTAGTTTAACAAGGCAACTTTCTTTATTCAACCTTTTCCAATGTCGTAACCACGATTGAACACAAATTCTTTCTACTACCCTACCTATAAGCAAACACCAACCTCTCTCCACCGCCCTGCCCACGACAAACATGAACTACCTTCCACCACCCTAACTATAGGTGAGTGTGTACCCCTTTACTAGAGCTTTAACCATAGGCATAAGATGATCTTAATACCACCACTTACAACTTGGTGAATGTGGGCAGAACATTCACCTTCACACGGGTAAACAAGGCCTTGACACATTTACTATATAGTAACCCTGACTAACTTATGTCCTTCCCTTTGTATAGGTGCACAAGACAAGTACATGACCATAAAGGAGTAGCTACACAAAGGCTTCACCTTATGAACATACTTTACCCTACCTAGCCACTATGCACTCATTAGGAAAACACTCTTATACTCACATTAGAGAAGGTACATTGCCATGCCTTTACACTAAACAATCTCTAAACGAAAGCATCACTTGGTGATCACATTCTTTAAGAGCTTATTGATTCAAAAAAAAAAACATATGCACACATACATAGAGAGAAGGAACAAAAGAGAAGCACAAAAGAAGGTAACACAGTAGCATGAGGAAAAATGATAATTTCTCATTCCTTACAGGTTGCCAAATGACACTTACATGTATCTTAGTCACCATCTCAGTTGATCCATTACAACAATGTCATTCAGTAAAATTACTACCTACAATTAGTAGAGCCAACTCCCTAAAGGCTACACTCTTAAGTACTTACAACTCTAGGTCGATATACCAACCAATGTGCTCTAATAGCAAACAAGCTCTTGTAGAGATCTTTCCTTTTTTATGCGTCTAGTTGAGCAACTCCTAACTGAGCTCCCTTTCTAGCTCAACCACAAAGTCTTCAACTCCGAGAACCTTCACCAAGGCGAGGTAGATAGTTCAACCGCTTCAACCATAAAGTCCTCAACAACATGCATTCACCAAAGGGCAAAGATAACATAGGTTCAATGCATTTAGATGCCCTCATGCATCGACCACACTACAAAAGCAATGAAGTGGGAGTGACTAGAATATCCCTTTTCTAATTCAAGATCCTTAATGATAAGGCTCCTAACAACATTTGAAGCTCTTCCAATAGCTAGCAAAAGTGGAGAAAATAGCCATCTTCCATCAAATCTCCCTTGTCAAGCTAGCTAAAGAGCCTCTCACATAGCCTTCCCCACTAAGCAAACTATAAACCTTTTAGGGATATTGTCGTAAAGGGACACCAAAGGGACATTGCCTTATCACTACAGCCACCCCCAACTAGCCCCACCTACTATTTTTTCCTTCGCATCAACAACCCTCCCCTCTCATGCCTCCTTAACACCCCTTTGACTTAGCTTAGCAATAGCACTTGACTTAGCTTAACAACAACACCCTCACCCTAGTGAGCATCTCCGATCTGCACACACAAGATTTATCACCAAAGGTCACATCATAAAAGGATGTTACCTCTTCTACAAGAATCTACTCCCACTATGATAACCTAATTAGGTGTTAACCCTATGTCAACCACCTTTGTCTCCTACATCAAAATACTATTGTCAATCCCAATTGCATAATTAAGTATAACAATATAGATGCAATCAAACACTAAAGCTCTACAACCTTCATTGAAGGCACTTTTCTTAGCTAACCACCATCGCACTTCCTCTTCTATAACCAGAATAGGAAATGCACAAGTCACTCCCTTTGGAGGACGATTAGGGTAAAAAAAAAGCCAAGACCATGCCTTCTTCTTGAAATACAGAGGAAAAGAATACAATACGTAGAAGTTCAGATGGTGTGAGCAAATGCAAGACGCCAACCCCTATTTATACTACTCCAATTAATTGGCTAGTGCATAAGGTAGTAAATGAGGGATGGATAAGGCCATGAATCAAAAAGACAAGTGTGCAATATGGCCATTTAATTCCTAAAGGGCACGATTGCACAACATCAAACAAATTCACTGCTCATTTTTTACACGTGTAAACAATACATTCTTATGCACACAATTAGCATTAAAGGGACTAAGTAATGTGTAAAAGCAATAATTATCAAGGATCACACTAAAGGAAGTAATGCACTCTTGCTCACTTAAGGGAGCACACCAACACTTCAACAAGTGAGTAAGCCTACCTACTTGACCTTATACCCACAACAAATTAGTAGGCAAATAACCAAGTAACAATTAGTACAAAATAAAAATAAAAAATTGCTACAACATACAAGAAAGAACATAGTCTTTTTATTTTGAATAGCTTATTTTCACTTACAGTCATTATAGGTCGACACACCTACCATTGTACAAAAGCAAAACAAAAAAGACAAAGGGAAGCAATGTAGCTCAATCACTTCAACCTCTCGTCATTAGCAACATGTAATTTTGATCCCTTGCTTTCCATAAGACGACCAAGTGAAGCAACCACACCAATGTTAACTTAACCCCAATCAACTCGAGCTCCTTTGAATGCTTAAGATCCTTCAAAAGGTCTTGCACTAGAGGGGGAGGGATGCCTTCTTCAGTCCCCTTTGAAATGCCACTCAACCCAGCTCCCTTAATGTGAGTAGTGACTTCCTTATAGAAAACCCACACCCTCTCTAACTCTTTAGTAAACTCCTCCACCTTCTTCGTTATCACATCCAATAGTCCCTTTTAGGTACTCATGTCCCCCTTAGCCATTGAAAGCTCACAATAAGCCCCTACTGCAACCTTTGTGGCAGTCTCCCTTTTCGGATAGGCTTAGGACAATTCAGCCAACAACCTATTCACTCTATCATTGGTAACCTTAAGGTCCTATCTCAATTAGTTAACCTTATCCCTCAACCACTAAACCTTTTCCTACATGATTCACACTTAGCCATCTACCTAATTAATTTGTTCGCTACATAAGGCACGAAAAGCACTTTAGCTTCAACTAAGTCTTACTAGTTACCTTCTTCACTAACTGCAGTAAAGGTTCTTAGCCTCTGTTCTCTTTGTCAAGGCAACCTCTAAATCACAATAAGAGGTTATTGTCATACAACCAAAGAGGTGGAAGAACACATACTTAAACTATAATATCCAAGTAATAAAAGAATACCCATAATGTAAACACCTTTATGCAAACGCCAACCAACATCTTTAGCCTCAACATCTCAAATGGTTTCCTCCACCACATTTTTGTTCTTAGGGAGCATTACCCCATCTAACAACTCATGGGCAACTACCCTACTTTTCAACCTAAAGTCATTAGAATAGACCCTCCAGTCTAGCACTAATCACTAGCATTCGAAACAGTGACAAAAGGGATCAAGGGGGAAAAACCTTCACTCACGGGCTCAACTTTAGAACTTGTCTCAACAATAGGTAGTACCTTGCACCTACACTTTCTTGCTCCTCAACTACAGCCTCCATCCTCTACCTGAACATAGCATCAACCTTCTACATCTATATAACCTATTTCTTTTGCCTTCACTTGACTACCTTCAACAACTTCACCTCCCTTTGATCCTCAATCTTTTTCCACCTAAGTTCCTCAACATTTGTTGGCTCTCATAGTGGCTACCTCAGCCTTCCCACTTGCGTCTATGCTTAAGATAATAGCCTCCATTTGAGCCACTTTCTAAAGGACGCTACTTGGTCCCCCAAGCATTGTTTTAGCTAACCTTCCCCATATCATTACTAAGGTTAGTCATCAAAGCTCTTGGGAAGCCCTAGTCTCCTCTCTCACATTTTAGCTCTCTTCAAGCCTCTGTTTGACCTTCATTGCTTCACCAACAACCTATCCATGGGTAGAATCTTCCTAAACAGCATTATGCCTACAAAACAAAAAGTGCTTAGTTGAAGGAAATTCTCTTAATCACTCTTAGCTTCAAAAGGCAGTGCAAAGTGCAAAATGAACTTCCTTAAACCCTAACAAACTTTATATATAGGAAGCCACACATGACAAGACATGATTAATACACACTATAAATCTTCATGACTATGCCCCCAATCGGATTCAGCTACATATCCTTAATCGCACGATGCATGACAAGTCTTGACAATAAAAAAAAAAACTTTTAGGATCACGTCCTTGCACACACTACCTACCCATAAACAATACGTAACCTTAATATTGACTAATAATAGTGCATCTAAGATGTGAAACAACTTGCCTCTTTTGTCATACAAAATTTAAAAATTGAAAATGAATGAGGCAATTGAGTTTACCACCATTATAGCTTGAAACCCAACATGACATATTAACCCGACAATGGCCTTGCTCGGTCTAACCTAAGATGTAGCTTCACAGCACAACTTAAACCTTACCAACTTAATAGAAGCCTTAATTAATTTGACTTAGCATGCAACCTCATAACACCTAATACCTTAGCATCTCGATAGGGGCCCCTACTTGGCTTCACTTGCCTAACACCTTAGCATCTCGATAGGGGCCCTTACTTGGCTTCACTTGAACAGCAATATAGTAGCTCAACAAAAACCTAGATTAGCCCATGTATTGAACAACTCCATGGATTAATGAGAATCTTACTCAGCCTTTCTCGCCAAATAGCATAGTAGCTCAGTAAAACCTTGTTCGGCCCCACTTGATAACAAACACTAAAACCCAAAAAATTTCTCACATGGCCTTACTCACCATGTTGCCACTAAATGATGATCTTGCTCCAACCCCTCTAGTACCTTTAGTAGGAAAGCCTTCAATAATGGTTAAGGCTCAAGCTACACAGTCTTCTCCTTTTCGACTAACCACTAACGAGAGTAAAGGGGCAAGAGTTGGTAACTATTTTGATGTTCTTAAACACACTTGAAAGCACAATCAAAAGACTTAAGAAAAACTATCTCAAGTCTAAGCAAAATCGGATCCACAAAGGGCACTTTTCACGTGAACCCTAATGAAGATATGATGAAATCCAAATATCCAATGATATAATTAGAATACCACAATCATAATACCTTCTAACAACACCCTAATCTCATATAATCCACGCAAATAATCGAAAAATGACAAAGAAAACCTTAATTATAAGAATCCCTTTCCAATAGAAAAGAACACGATTTCAAGTGTAGTCTTCAATGATGATCCAAATCAAATTGATAAATACTTCAAACAAACACAAGAATTCGTGAATAACAATATGTATTTCTGACCAAAAACTATCTCAATTCAACCCTAGATATGACACACTAGAGAAGAAAAGAAATCACAACAAAATGAAATTGATATAACTCACAATTTCAAGATGTTGCACTCGCCATAATTTCAACTCTTGGGATTGAAATTGATAAGAGTTTGGAACCAAGGTATGAACCCTAATTCTCACGTGAAATGTAGTGTTTAATCTGCAAAATGATAAGCCCCCTCAAACCCTCTCTTAAGCAAGTATTTATACTTGTTACTCCTAAGGTTAAAAAGTGCTCAAAATTACAAGTTTGCCACTTTTAAGGTGGCTAACCCTAAATGAAAGTTACAAAGAAATAAAAGTGTCCCAAAACCAAATACAACCAAAAATAGTTCATAAAAGAAGAAATATATAAAAGAAATGGCCTTCAAGATGTCGGTCTTCTATAGGATCCATCGGCTCAGCTCATCGCCGGTTCAGGTCGGTCCATGGATAACCCACAAGCTGAGTCTGAGAGAGTGTGTCCATTGCCCTATAAAATTTTATAAGTGTGCCTATTGGAAAATACAATACAAAAATAATAGAAAAGAGGTTAATATATAAATAATTCAGGGGTCAATCTGCTCAAAATAGGCCCTCAATGCCAAGATTTGAATTCCTTTGGTTCTTGCCCTAATGATAGGTCATGTCAGATTTTTATTCCTATCATCTCCTCAGGCCTCAAAAAGATTTGTCCTCAAATCTAGCAGATCAAATGCAATGGAGACTTTGTTTTCTCCTAACAATCCATCTGAAGAAGTATCTCTGCAGAATCCCAATATCTGAAATGCTACAGGTGGTGATTGTTTTCTCTCCACCATTTCCAGGATGTATCTCTTCTGCAACACAAATAATGACCCATTATCCACTAAAGTTGCCCTTGTATCAACCTATTCCACTGAAACCGTTTCCTCTTTTTCTAACTCATCTGTATGTTGCCGATCCCCATGGTCCTCTAATGGTTGGCCCAACTGCTCATTACCCTCTAAAACCTCTGAAGGTGAACATAACTGTCTCTGAGCAGTCTGGCTCTCTGGTGGTCTGCTCGTCTGACTATGATCATCAAGATCCTTTGAAGGTTGGCACATCGGTATCTGACAAATTTTATGCTCTAAGGGTTGGCTCGTGTCACTAGAGACCTCAAGAACCTTTGAAGGTTGGCATACCTGAGTCTGCACAGTTTGGTTCTCTAAAGGTTTGATCATGTGACTATGATCTTCACAAACCTGTGATGGTTGTTTTATTTGTTTTTGCATCTCCTGGACCTCTGATGGTGAAATAGGGTTCAATACTATACGTTTACCATCCTTTTAAAACATATAAGTATTTATATGCCCATCATGTAATACCATCCTGTCATATAACCATAGTCTACCAAGTAATATCTGGGATGCACAAAGAGGAAGAATATCACATTCAAGCTCATCATAGTACTTGTCCCCTATACTGAAGGGTACCCTAGCCCTTTGGGTCACACAAAGACCATCCTGATCATTCAACCAATGTAATGTATAGGGTTTAGGATGTGGGATAGTTTCAAGTTTCAACTTCGATACTAATGATGTAGCTACAACATTAGTACAACTACCACCATCAATAATAATTGCACACAAGTTTCCTTATACCCTACAAGAAGTATGGAACAAGTTTTCTCTTTGTCCCTCATCAATGGTTTGAAAGGAAGTCAAGTCCCGATGCAATATGTTAGTAGACAAATACAACTCACTTGGCATTTTTTGCTTACTAATTTCAACAACCTCAATACACTTCACCACACCACGGCAACACACCCTTACACACCCATAGTGCTCACACTCAACCAATACAAGAAATGTTTATTGGTACTTCAAATAAAGTTAAGTGAGATAATTGAAGCACAAATAAATACTTCCAAGTAGTTAAGAAATTAAATTCAACTAACAAGTGTTGAAGTAATAAGTTCAATTACTTTCACACTTTAATGTTTGTTTTTTTAATTCAAATTCTACTACTTCAATTTTCCTTTCTTGCCACGGTTTCACGCCTACAATTGATCTTAATGTACAGCACCTTAATCCACACAACTCCACAACACGGCAACAAATTCAAATAAACATCCTTAATGCACTTTCCACAAATGGTAATAATCAAATTTCAAATTCAAATGGAACACAATCAATACCACTTAATAACTTCCTCAACTTAATGGATGTGTTTAAATTTCAAATAAATTCCCTATTATCCCACACAATGCAATTCTGAAACTTGTACACTTCCACTTCCAATTTGCACAACACAACACTACATAAACACCTTCACACATACGGTGCACTTCTCCACTTCTACACAATTTATCAACCACAACTTACAACAACATACACGTCACATGCAACACAAAACTTTTTCGATTCATTACTCTTTCTCAAAGCAATTTCAAGGATAATCACGTTGCAAAATTCTTCACTTCAAATACAAATCCAATCCGCAACTTACATAAGAAGGCAGCAAATTAAATTTGAAAATCAAACCACTTCACTAATTGCAACCCCTCCACATTTGGTAAGATGCAATTTTTCAAATTCAAACAAACACACTTAACTCCTTCACTCTTAATGCTTGTTTTGAAATCAAATAACTTCCCTTCTTACACACTAATCAAATCTGGAAATTGCAAATGTTCTCCCCAATTCCGAATTCAAACAATGTAAGAACCACAATTCTCTTCCTACACAATGGCACTTCCGAAATTGCACTAAAAAAATGCACTATCTTTCCTCTTCCTTCACGGTGAAGTCCACAACATAGAAGCTTCAACAAGTACTTCAAAATAACTCCAACATGCAGCAAATTCAACTCCTACTCAAGACAATTCACTCCACTTCAAACAACTACAACAACAATTTCAATTTACCCGCAATTTTGGAATTGATGATGCAAGAACATGAACCCAAAATTTCCAAAATTCAAAATCACATAATCCCTTCTCACAACCACAAGCTCTGATAACAAAAAGATGATGTGCTTAAACACACTTGAAAGCACAATCAAAAGACTTAAGAAAAACTATCTCAAGTCTAAGCAAAATCGGATCCACAAAGGGCACTTTTCACGTGAACCCTAATGAAGATATGATGAAATCCAAATATCCAATGATATAATTAGAATACCACAATCATAATACCTTCTAACAACACCCTAATCTCATATAATCCACACAAATAATCCACAAATGACAAAGAAAACCTTAATTATAAGAATCCCTTTCCAATAGAAAATAACACGATTTCAAGTGTAGTCTTTAATGATGATCCAAATCAAATTGATAAATACTTCAAACAAACACAAGAATTCATGAATAACAATATGTATTTCTGACCAAAACCTATCTCAATTCAACCCTAGATATGACACACTAGAGAAGAAAAGAAATCACAACAAAATGAAATTGATATAACTCACAATTTCAAGATGTTGCACTCGCCATAATTTCAACTCTTGGGATTGAAATTGATAAGAGTTTGGAACCAAGGTATGAACCCTAATTCTCACGTGAAATGTAGTGTTTAATCTGCAAAATGATAAGCCCCTCAAACCCTCTCTTAAGAAAGTATTTATACTTGCTACTTCTAGGGTTAAAAAGTGCTCAAAATTACAAGTTTGCCACTTTTAAGGTGGCTAACCCTAAATGAAAGTTACAAAGAAATAAAAGTGTCCCAAAACCAAATACAACCAAAAATAGTTTATAAAAGAAGAAATATATAAAATAAATGGTCTTCAAGATGCCGGTCTTCTATAGGATCCATCGGCTCAACTCATCGCCGGTTCAGGTCGGTCCATGGATAACCCACAAGCTGAGTCTGAGGGAGTGTGTCTATTGCCCTATAAAATTTGATAAGTGTGCCTGTTGGAAAATACAATACAAGAATAATAGAAAAGAGGTTAATATATAAATAATTCCGGGGTCGATCTGCTCAAAATGGGCCCTCAACACCAAGATTTAAATTCCTTTGGTTCTTGCCCTAATGATAAGTCTTGTCGGATTTTTATTCCTATCATATTTCTAGATGGGCCCCAAGCTCACTAAAATGGTAGAAAAATAACAAGCCGTTAAAGAATCACATCTTAACAAGACCATTAATGAGCTATGATTAGCTTCAATAGTGGAGGAGCCTACCAAAACATCAAATAGGTACAAGTACTTAATTCCCATGGGCTTAAGGGTATGGGCAAAGGTTAGTCAATTGTCCTTCCCCTAAAAGTGCATATAAGCTAAGGGACCTATTAAGACAATAAGTAAAACACACGATACCCTCTCCCTCTTTGAATGTTATCACCATGATCTCTCCATACCCCTACACCTTATCGATAGCATCAGAGTAGCAATGCTAGAGCCATCTCTAATGCCATCTAATAGCTCATGCGTGTTCACTTCGTGGTGCCTAGGGAGCAAGAATCACACATCAATAATTTTCTAGTTATTTCTGGGAAGTATATCTATGATAGATGTCATCTTGCTATCATTTTAATCCTATATAGCCACTTAGAAGTTGGAACTACTCCTATGGAATATACCATATTTATAAACTATATTCCACAAGGAGTAGTTCTAACTTTTAAGTAGCTTTTTCTTTGTTTTTCTTTCCCCTATTAATATCAAAGTATTCCTTGCTTGGTAAGTTCACAAGTTGCTTGTTCTTACTAAAATTGTGAAATGAGTTTAAAGGTTATTGTCTATCTCCATGACCATTACATTATATTTGGAATGAGATGAAAAATTAGGTTAGAAAGAAAATAGGAAGAATAATTATAAATGAATGAAAATAAAATAAAAAAATTAATCTAATTTCTTATTTAAATAGAGAAAATAAGGGTAGGAAGAAATATTTTTTTAAATAATACTTATTTTCATCCTTAAAAAGTTAATAAAAATTTAAAAAGAAAGATAATTATTGAATTTTTAACGTATCCCCTCCTAACCACTCCAATTAAAGAGGTAGGTATTTGATTCTCTTGTGTTTTCCTTCCCTTCTGAATTCCCTCCTTTCCTAAAAGAGGGGAAAACCATAAGATCCCTTCACTTTTTTCCTCCCTAAATCATTTATTCCCTTTTCCCCCGTTCCAAACAAAAGGTTAAGATTTGGATACTTCCTTTATTGACTAAGCCTCAACACTATAAATAGAAAACTTCTTTAAAGTGAAAAGCATAAATAATGTGAAAATCATTATCTAAACTTTAAGTGTTTTCCCAATTTAAACTGAAGTTTAGAGTTGCTATGACATAAACTAAATTGAACCTTTACTTGTCAAGTTTACTATCTTACCTAAACTTGCATTTTCTGCCAATGGTTATTTATCATGTCATACTTTTAAAAATGATGAACAAAGTAAATTTGATGAGCAAAATGCATGTGCCGATTGGGTTGCTATCCAAGAAAAAGTAGGAATGAGTTGAAGTTTTCAAGTTATTAAATCCCCATTCAAGTTGCTTAATCTTTTGTTTGTAAACTTATTTTCCTATCCTACTAACAATTTTTAATAATTAATACTCTTCTCTTTGGTTAAAAAAACAAAAAACTTCAAGTATAAAATTTGACAAATAAATTTTTAATTGGATATGATATTTAGCAATTTCATATTTCAAATGTAAAATTGAAATAACATGTAACATTTAAATAATGATTTTGGCATTACACCAAGAAAATTTTTTACTAAGTATCTAAATACTTTACTTTCTTCTCTACTATTTTAGCATGTTAATGGGTGTGTTTATAATACAATTGAAGAACCTAGATGTAAGTAGGAAAAACATTAGAGTTGTGAATGAAAAGTACTCAAAAGATTAGGTTGAATTTAGTAGAGTAGAAGTATGTAACAAACTACTCAACTAAATGTTTCTTCTAGTAATTAGGTAAAGAGTACTCATTTAAGGGAAAGAGGAGTATTTATTTGACCTAATGGACTCTAACTAGTGGAGCTAGTAAAGCTGATAAAAATAACTTATGCATAGGGGGGATCTTTATAACTATTGATTTGTTTCTCTTTTCCTAATCATTTATTCCTTTATACTTGTTATTTTATTTGCTCAATACTCCTTATTTACAAATAATTCCAACAAAATGTATTTTAGTTCAGTTATCCGTCCTTGAAGATTCTTCATCTTATGTATCTTAGTTTACAATCTTAACCCAATCTCTAATGTCAGTCATGTTAGTTAGGCAAGCAAAGTCATATTTCATTTAGTATAGAGTGAATAAACAAGCTACCATTCTGTTTCCTTTAGTTCATTCTAATTTATATGGACTTACACATGTCAATTCTCTTTGTGCTTTTAGATACTTTGTTGCTTTTATTGATGATTATTTAAGAATGACATGATTATATTTAATGAAAAATCATTCTAAATTATTTGATTTGTTCTGTACATTTCATTGTGAAATTAAAAATCAATTTAATTGCTCTATTCATGTTTTTAATGCTAATCATGCCAAAGAATACATGTTTAATGTCTTTGAATCATATACATAAAAGCACAACATTATTCATCAAACTTCATGTATTCATATTCCACAGCAAAATGGAGTTGCTAAACATATGAACTAACATATTAGTGAAATTGCCAAGACGTTATTAATTCAAATGAATGTGCATAAGCATTTTTAGAACATGTTGTTCTTTCAATATGTTTTCTCATGAATAGAATGTCATCTATAGTACATGGTAAGGTTCCATTAAATCTTCTTCTCCATAACTAATTGCTTTTTCCTTTACCTCCTCATGTCTTTAGTTGCTTCTATTTTATTTGTCAACTATCTCTAGGAACTAACAAGCTTGACCTACAATTGATTCATTGTATTTTCCTTCACTATCCTCGAAACCAAAGGGGGTATCAATATTATTCTATTCTCCTAAACATCATAGGGTTTATGTTTACTTAAATGTGTCTTTTTTTTAGTCAACTCCATATTTTTCTCTATTATATATATTTTCTAGAGACAAGCCTCTTATGAACTATGTTCCATGTATGTTGCCTTTCTCATCTTCAAATGATTCATTTCCTATTGACTAGAGTGCTTCTACTACTATACCACCCTCTCAAGATGATTTTATCATCATCTAAAGGATTCCCTCATCTTAACAAGCTAAAATTACAAGTTTATGTCCATCGATAGCATGCTATCTCACAAGACTCTTCACCTCCATTAGCTTCTCCTCTAGACTCAAGTCCTCCTTTAACTAATCTTAATCTTCCAATTACTTTGAGAAAGGGTAAGTGTTTCATTTGTCCTCCCATCTATCATCCACTTTCAAATGTTCTTACATACTCTTTTCTATCACCATCTTATGCCTCTTTTATTGCATCATTATCTACCATTTCTATTTCAAATTCTATTTTAGAAGCCTTACCTCATCCTAATTGGTTGGTTGCTATGTAAGAAAAAATGTCTACCTTAAATCATAATGATATGTGGAATGTTATGTCTCTTCCTGCTAGTAAATCCATCATTAGATGTTGATAGGTATTCTTCATATAAGTCTTACCTAACGATGAGGGGGGTAGGGGTGGGGGTGGGGCTAGATTTGGAAAAAGCCTTTCTCCATGGTGATCTTAAAGAAGAGGTATAGATAAAACAACCAATGGGTTTTGTTGTTTAGGGGGAGATAAGGTTAGTTTGTCACTTGATGAAATCTTTTTTAGGCTTAAACAATCTCTGCTTGCTTAGTTTGGTAGATTTAGTTCAGTTGTGGTTGAATTTGGTCTTCACAAGTGTAATTCTAATCATTTTGTGTTTTATTGATATTATAATGGTAAGAAAATTATATTGGTTATGTATATTGATGATATTGTGATTTTAGGAAATGACTATACTGGCATAGAGAAATGGCAAAAATTTCAGACCAAGGACATGGATAGTTTGAAATATTTCCTTAGAATCAAAGTTGCTCGATCTAAACAAGGTGTATGTCTCTCTCAATGTAAGCACATGCATGACTTATTGTCTAAAACTAACTTAACTGGAGCAAAACCAATTGATTCTCCTATGGATCCTAATGTTAAGCTCTTGCTTAACAAGGGGATGCTCTAGGTGACCTAGAGAGATATAAAAGGTTAGTTGGGAAACTCAATTATCCCATTGTTACATGTCTTGATATATCATTTGCAACCCACATAGTGAGATAATTCATGGGCTTACCTCACACTAGTCATTGGAAGTCTTTGATTCATATTTTACCTTATCTTAAAAGATCTCTAGGTTGGGGCATTTTGTATATAGATCATGGACAAGTCAATATTGTTAGATATACAGATGTTGATTTAGCATCACTATTAGACAAGAGATCAACCACAAGATGTTGTGTGTTTGTTAATGGTAATCTCGTCTCATGGAAGAGTAAGAAGCAGACCATGGTAGCAAGATCAAGTGCAAAATTAGAGTAAAGGGAAATGGCATCCATAACTTGTGAAGTGATTTGGTCCAATCATTTACTAGAAGAACTTAAGTTTTCAAGTTGATATTGTTAAATCTAAGTTTTTCAAGAACACACTACACTGAGATCGATTGTCACTTTATTCATGAAAAAATGATGAATACAGAAATTAATACATCTTATGTGAGATCATAAGACCAATTTGTCAATCTTTTTACTAAGCAATCTCTAAGGGTTTGAATTATATATGTATCAAGTTAGGAGCATATCATATATATTCTACAGCTTGGGGGGGGGGGGTTGATTTGTTTGGGGAGCATTCAGATGTTTTAATTATGGTAGTCAAGATTCTTTTGTAATTTCATATTTGTATTATATAATGTAATATTGTGTTAGGGTTCAATGAACACTAACACTTTAGACTTTAACCAAAAAAAAAAAATCCAATAGGCCTTAATGACATCATTAATGAATGAAAATACTTGGGAAATATGAGTGATGAAGAAATTGTTAGAAACACTTTGTGATCTCTTCCACGTTCTAAAAGATGCAAAAATAAAAGGTAATAGAAGAGATTCACAATATTAAAGCACTTTTTATTAAAAGTCTATATCTCCATTAATGACGTTTTAACCAAAATTATGGCTTGTAAATCTAAGAATTTAGAGTCCTTTAAGAGGAAGATCATGAAGAGTTATCTATTATAAAATGAAAAGTGTCATATGTTGTTTAAAATGGTATAAGTTAAGAAGGTACAACAAGAAATGAACTAAAAAGTTAGAAGGTAGGACTTATAATTCTAAGTGAGAACTTGAAGAAAATAATGGGAAAGAACTTATTTGACATGAATGAAACAAACCTAGTCAATTAAATATGTTTGTCTAATGTTCAAATGTTTATGCAATATAAAATTATTCAGGCAATGATAGCTACCTCGAGCAATCTAAAAGATTCAAATAGCAAAGTGAAGAAAATTCTAACCCATATTTGCTAGTTACCATTGAGGTAAACTCTAACTCTAACTCTAAATCTAAATGTTTTGATCATATGACTTATGAAGAATTTAATGAACTCCTAGATTTTATATTTGATTGTCAAAGAAAAATAGAAGAGCTATAAGTTAAAAATCAAAATCTCCTAGATGAAAATGATAATTAAAAGATAAGCTAAAGAAGTGACGAAAATGTAAAAATGAATTTGAAAAAGTACATAGGATATGAACTTAATTGAGTCATTTAGCCTCCTAATTGATGTTATAACCCTTTGGGCTCATCTTGACATATGTAGACACTTAGATAACATCCATTCTATTAACATCATAGGTAGGGCAACTATTTGTTATACTTCATAGCTTACCCTTTTTTTCTTTGAGATCTACTTTTAAAAATAGTTTAGATATTAATAGTTTTGTAAAAGAAGATTTACAGAGCATAGGATGTCCAAACCTTACATGTACTTATGAGACAATAATGATATATGATAGACTATCACACCTTTCAATTTTGAGGCACAATATAAATAAAAAAAAATTGTTATAATAAGTTCAAACTATATTCATTGAATCCTCTTGCTTTGGTTCTTGAGTATTTCAACCCTTAATTGACGAAATGTAATATGGGTTAGAATTCTATCAAGCAAGATAACTGATTTAATTAAAAGAACTGTTAGTGTTTAAAAAAAAAAAGAAAATGGGCTTGACTTAATTGGATAGGCCACACGGCCAAGCACACTATACCTAATTGATTGACCATGAGTACCATGTATAATCTATTATCCTAGTATAGTCTCAACCCAATAGTCGCCACTATACTTTCATGTTATATTCTCTTCATTTATGGTAGGCTTTGAAACCTCTCTAAAATAAAATCTAAAAAAAAATCTAGTTTTGATGCATGCATGTAATACGAATAAACAAAAGAGTATCCTCTATTTATTTCCATTTCTCTTGATTATAGAATTTCAATTGGATTTATTTCCATTTCTCTTGATTATAGAATTTCCTTTAGTCCTTTTAAAAATAATATCTATGCTAAGATCTAAGATCCAATTTAAAGATTGAAAATTAAGTAATTACTAGGAATTCATAATACATTTCTATTACTATAATAATTTGACAGTTTACTTTCCTCTTAAATTTCAAGTAAAAAAGTGAAAAGTAGTACTCTTAAGTTTTAAGAGCCACAAAATAAATGGAAACCTTAAGTAAAAATATAAAGTTATCATTTTTGAAAGCCCAAAGCACACCTTCTGCAATAAAGATTGACGGGTGGGTGGGTGGGGTGGGAATTCGAAATTCAAAACACTTTTCACCATGTACGCATGCTACTGCAAGTGGATGGTTGGTTGTAAGTTTTCCATAAAAAAGAATATAGATATTTTCCAAACCCCGAGGCAAAAACAATATAGATTGATTATTGGTTTCACTTTAATCTTTAATATGATTTCTTTTTCTTTTTTTTTAAGAATCATCATAAGAGACCACTAACTTATTGCAGCAGCCAAGCCATAATACTTTACTAAAGAACTTGTCCCAAATTTCGTTTCTCTCCCTATCTAGACCTTGGTCATGGTCCACGCACTGGATGGAGGGTTTCATTTTCAGCCATCATGACCTAAATTTTGCGTAAAAGAAACCACCTTCTTTAGACGTGGTATATTCAACGCTTGCAATGAAAATCCTCGTACATCCCACCACTTTGATTCCATACAATCCAATATAATCCCATAGAAATATGTTTTTCCAACTAGGCAAGTCTTAATAAGAGAACAAAACATGGAAAAAAAAATGAAACAGTGGAGAGAGAGAAGGAGAGAGAGAGAGAGAGAGAATAATCCCAGTGAAATGGGCCAAAAGAACTGCAATTTTCTGCATCTTCGTTCGGAAGGAGCCATGTGTGAAAGGTTGAAGTTCAATATTATAATGACAAGGACAATTGGACAATTGGGTAAGTCACCTAATCAAATTTGTGCAATTAGCTGGTGGAGGCCTTAGTGTTGACATTCTGCTGTTACGTCAATGCAACGTAAATAGTGCATAATGTAGCAGGTTTGATATTAAAAAACGTTTACTAGAAAGCCCTAAACATAACTTTGAACTTCAGTTCGAAACCAACGTGATTTATGGACAAATGTTTCTTCGGTTTACAACAATTTAACTAGGAACAGCTGCTCGTTTCCATATGATATAAAAAAAAAATAAACCTCAAAATCCATAACTACTTGCCATTATATTTGAAACAAAACAATAGTATTAAAAACAACTATATTTATAATAATATTGATAAGCCACTTACATGTTATCACATATAATAAAAAGAAAAAATACATGCCCTTGTTAATCATTAATATTAATTGGGGTAAAGGAGTATTAGCATTCCGCAGGAGTAGCAAATATAGCCCCTACAATGTGTACAAAAACTTTTATCTTCTTCATTTCTCATAATAAAACTAAGTACTAATCCAAGGATACCATTCTCTAATAGCTTAACGGAATTCCTATTTGCTGTCTAAGTTTGTAAATACCGCAAGTCCTACGCTCTTCCTTAACACGGACAGGTCTTCTATACATATTACAAATGCTTATATTATAAGCCAAGCCAAATACAAATTTTATTGCTGATAAAACCATCGTTTGTTTATTGTGATTTTTTTTTTTCTCATTCCTAGTCATATGTTGGAGGAGGGAGCCTTAAAAGCATCTTGTAAGGTATGCAATCTTTGTCATCATCCTAAACATTGTAAAAAATTGTACCACAGTTCAAATGGGAATCGCTACTCTCTTTTGAATGTAACTATATTATTGTGATAATACTCTCGTTATTCCTCATAATAAGATGGTCATATTAGACCAAGCCAAAAGTGAAAGGTATGAAAGTTAGGAGCGGTCTCTTTCTAGATGCAGATAATTTGTCAACATGGCAATTTTCTAGAAGATAAAACGGTGTAAGTTCCTTTACTTATCCTTTAATTTAGTATGGCACAAGGGAAGTGTGAATTCCCAAAGGCAAGCATGAACCCGTTGCCTTCAACTTGTCTAGGCTGTTGCCTGCCGGAGGATTAAAAAAAATCATTCTTCTATTTTTAAAAGTTCCTTGTGAAAGAGTCAATAAAACCATATTACCAATTATTATATACACAAACTCATATTGACTTCCGACACTTCCGTTAAAACTTCCTCAAGACAAGGAATTATTACATAGGATGTTCTAGATTGTGCATCTACTACTCTTTCTCACAAACGACAGTTGTATCTGTCATTTCCTAGAAACTCTAATCAAAACCATAGGCAAAATTTTCTCGTGGTATATGCCAAATTGTATGTCCGTTCATATAAGCCTCAGTTGCATGACAACCTCGCTTTCTTCCTATTCATATTCCTAGCAAGAAAACGCCCTGCGTCTTGTTGTACACCCTTCGATCAGAAACTTATACTGCAAGGAAAACTTGCGACTGCATGTCATTTTGCAATTTACGACGAATTGTGATCTACAATTTATCTCATCAAGTATGTCTTCTTTCTCAAATTCTTATATTTGCATAATCTGTTTCATTCACTGATATCAATTTCAATATGATTGCTTTGGGGCTTGTTGAAATGATCAGCAGGTTGAGACATGAAGGAAATGCTGCTACACGGTACACTTCATGTGACGATATACGAGGTTGACGGCCTTCCTTATAAGAAATCCTTATTGTTTCTTCACAAGGTAAATGTAAATTTGCATCATGCAAATTCAGTTTGATGAATCCTATGCAGCTATAAGCCACTCTATGCTTATTTACATGTGTTTCGGCAGCTACTTAAGAGAAGTTCAAGTTGTTGCACAATTGGAAAGGGCGTTTTCGAACTCTATGCTACAGTTGACATTGGAAAGGCTACAGTTGGCAGAACCAGGTTGCTAGAAAGCGAAAAATGCAATCATCAATGGAATGAGTCCTTCCACATATATTGTGCTCATGTGGCTTCCCGCATTAAATTCTCTATCAAAGGGTTCAATCCCATAGGGGCAACTGTCATAGGAACTGCTTCTATGCCAGTTGGTAAACTCATGAATGGGGAAGAAGTAAATACATGGCTCTTGATGTCTAGACGAAGCGGTAAACGTTTACCAAGTGGAGCTAAAATTCATGTCAAGCTGCGGTATGATAGAGTAACACAAGATTTGAACTGGTCTAAAGGAATCAATGGCAATTCAGAATTCCCAGGAGTTCCCTACACATACTTTCCTCAGAGAACAGGCTGCAAGGTTTCTTTCTATCAAGATGCTCATACGCCGAATGATTTCACACCAAATATCTGTCTTAATGATGGCACTTACTACAAGTCCCACCGGTGTTGGGAAGATATTTTTGATGCAATCTGCAATGCAAAGCATTTGATTTATATAGCAGGCTGGTCCGTATACACCAAAATCTCTTTAGTTAGAGACACGGAAAGTAAAAGGCAAGGAGGAGACGTGATCCTAGGTGAGCTCCTGAAGAAGAAAGCCGATGAAGGTGTCAAGGTCCTGATGCTTGTTTGGGATGATAGAACTTCTGTTAGGTTACTAAAAAAGGATGGTGTGATGGCTACACATGATGAGGACACTGAAAGTTACTTCCATAACAGCAAAGTCCATTGCGTATTGTGTCCACGGAATCCTGATAATGGACAAAGCATTGTTCAGCATATAGAGATTTCCACAATGTTCACACACCACCAAAAGATTGTGATCGTGGATAGTGCAATTAGTGAATGTGGAGATTCATTCAAGAGAAGGATAGTTAGTTTTATTGGTGGAATTGACCTTTGTGATGGGAGGTATGACACGCCTCACCATTCCATTTTCAGAACACTAGGAAATGTTCATAATGAAGATTTTCATCAGCCGAATTTCCCTGGTGCATCGATTGCTAGAGGTGGACCAAGGGAGCCTTGGCATGACATCCACTGCCGACTTGAAGGACCAATTGCCTGGGATGTATTGGGCAATTTTGAGCAGAGGTGGAGAAAACAAGGCATTAAGGGCCTGCTTGTTCCAGTTAATGAACAAAATGATGTATTCATATCTCAATTCCAGCATGTGTTCTCGCATGACTCTGAAACATGGAATGTACAATTGTTTCGGTCAATTGATGATGGGGCAGCATTTGGCTTACCACAAACCCCAGATGAAGCAGCTGAGGCTGGTCTTGTCAGTGGCAAGGATCACATAATAGACAGAAGCATCCATCATGCATATGTCAGTGCTATCAGGAGAGCAAAGAATTTCATTTACATCGAGAACCAATACTTCCTGGGAAGCTCCTTTTCTTGGAACTCAGATGACATTAAAGTTGAAGAGATTGGTGCAATTCACCTGATTCCAAAAGAATTGTCCCTTAAGATTGTTAGCAAGATTGAAGAAGGAGAAAGGTTTACCGTCTATATTGTCATTCCTATGTGGCCAGAGGGCAAACCCGAGAGTCACTCAGTTCAAGCCATATTGAATTGGCAAAAGAGAACAATGGATATGATGTATAGGGATATATCTAAGGCTATCCGTGACAAGGGCATTAAGGCCAACCCGATGGACTATTTGACGTTCTTTTGTTTGGGAAACAGAGAGGCTCCGAAGGATGGAGAGTATGCACCTCCAGGGAAGCCAGAAGAAAATTCAGACTACTATAGAGCTCAAAAATCACGGCGGTTTATGATTTATGTCCATGCCAAGACAATGATAGGTAACGAAATCCATACATACCTTATGAGAACTACTGATAGTAATAGCTTTCTTTCTTCCACTATATTATGAATCCGTCCGGCTAGGATTCGTTGCTCGTAGTACGTATGAAGAACAGAATCAATATGACAGGAACTTCCCCGCAATTCTCATGCATTATGCAAAGATTTTGCCGGTCAATAATACATCGAGAAATTTTCATATTGTTCCATGGAGTTGTACATATGTTTCTCCTTTAATGAGCTAGACACAACCATAAACATTTTCTAGGTTTTAGACTCAACCCGTACCATAATGTATTCATCTATTCTATTTAGATCCAATAGAAGAGGCTAATTCTGTGATTTCGTATCTACCCTTTTTCAGTTGACGATGAATACATAATCATTGGATCCGCAAACATCAATCAGAGATCAATGGATGGTGCCAGGGATACAGAGATAGCCATGGGAGCCTACCAGCCACATCATTTGGCCACCGAACACCCTGCCAGGGGTCAGGTTTATGGTTTTCGGATGGCCTTATGGCACGAGCACCTGAACGAACATCATGACTGCTTCAGTCATCCTGAAAGCCTAGATTGTGTGAGGAAGGTGAATGAGATTGCTACCAGGAATTGTGAACTGTACACATCCGAGGAATTTGAAATTGACTTGCCAGGTCATTTGGTCAAGTATCCAATTGCAGTTTCTGGAAATGGAGAGGTCATGGAGCTGCCTGACATGGAATTCTTCCCTGATACAAAGGCAAAAATTCTCGGAGCCAACAGCCATTTGCTACCAGCAATACTCACAACATAGATATAATTAAGGTGCATGTTTTCCTCACTCTTTCTTATGCCATTTATCATTCAAAGGGGGTTTATCTGTACAGTACAGGAAAACTACTTTTATTGCAGCTATTTAATAATCTACATTCTTTGGGAAAAAAGATAATGTTTCTTTAAAAGTGAAGATGTCATCTCTCATATTGCAAAATGGACACTTACTTTGTTGCAATCTGGTGGGCAGAAAGCTTTAAATTCTGCTTTTGAGGCTTTTTCCCTAGATTCTGGCATTAAAGCTCGGCCAAACAGTTGACATGTCTGGACTGTTTACACCATATCAGTTCACGAGGACTGGTATATTTAAATTTTGACTATTGTAGTAGAACTTCTTTCTGGAGCGTGGCTAGCAGGTGTATCAAGTTTCTGATTTGGTAGGACTTGTAATATAAATGCCAGCTATAGCTGCCTGACTCTATTTTAACCTGATAATTCGCATATTAAAATCTAGATCGGTGTCTTCATAAGCCATTATTTATGCCTTAGAAGTAAGAACCCTGGTTAGTCGTTTCTAACTCTTGCATTCATTTACGTTGCCATTCTAAAGAGAAAAAGTTTAATAATTGGACTTGAAGTTGCATGCAACTCCCTGCCCGCGAGCAAAGAACATGAAAGACATAACGTAACATCTATCCCACTCGATTGCCAGCATTTCTTCAAGGATCTCTGAAAGGTAACCATATAGCTAAGCGAGTGACCATTAAACACGCAACGAACACACTAGGTGCTCATATTGCATGTCTAGACATGATTAAACAAATATACAGCATAACTTAAACATAATAGCAACCGAATTTCGATTTACAGTTTTTCTGTTTAATCTTATCCATTTACATTTAACCCCAGAAAACTCTTCCTCCTACCTTCAGCCCGGTCCTATTTGTATATTATTAGAGTATTCTGTATATCACAGAGATGGATTATACTTTTACTCCTTTAAATATAATCTTGTTATACTGTAAACTAATCAAGCTATTATTATATTTATTTTTATGTAAATATACTCTTATTATGCTTCGATACCATATTATAATTAGTATAACAACCATCTAATCTAAAAGTTTAGACTTGTAAATATAGTATGAATTTTACATCTATTACTTAATAGGTATAAGAACCAAGATTTTATTAGAAAATTAAACCTAGGTTAATCAAACCCTCATGGAGAACTCAGCCACCATCTCTCCTGCTACCCCGATGGCCACCCAAGCAATGTTCAACATCGAAAGCCTCGTCACAATTCATAACCAACACAACAATTGATACGCCCAACACTCATCCCACCACACCACTATCCCACATTATGCTACCCTTGGTATTTCTACCTCCTCTACCACCAATTACCTGCACTACACCCTAACGCTGTTGCAAGTGTTGTCACCATAAAGCTTTCTGTCAATAATTACCAATTGTCGTTGTCTTTATTGACCTCTTTTCTTATCTCCTTGGGCCTATACCAATATGTTAATGGCACCGCTATTGCACCACTTCGTGAAATTATCAAATCTCGTAGTTTACCAGCCATTCCAAATCTAGGTTAATTATACACGTTGGCTCCAGATAAATCACATGGTCCACACGTCACTCCTAGCTAAAATCTCCAATCAGATATTCGTGACATTCTTGCTGCATATGATATGTGGACATCACTTTGACAATGTTTTCTCGAGAAATCCATGGTTAAAAATTGAAGCTCGGATAGCAGCTCCTTACCCTTTCGACTGAACAATAATTCCATAGCCAATTATCTCCGCAAACTCAAATCTATAGGTAATTAGCTTGCCTCTATCAATACTACTCAATACATCATATCTCATTACTCATACCTTTCGTGGTCTTCTACGTGACTGAATGCCCTTGTCACCATGGCTATATATGCGCTTATATATCCCCCTCACCTTAAGCAAGCATGTGCAAATTCTTCAGTCATAAGCAATGACTTAAACGTCATGATAAAGATGATAGCTCCCACTTCCATCCCTACTACCCTTCACATCTAACCTGTTTCCTCTACCTCTCAAGGCTAAGATTCTAGTCCCACTTGATTGGGAACCGGGGAGGTAGCTGCTCCACTACTTCACCTCGGCAGTCATCCCAGTGCTAACGTCAGTGGCATCCTATTGGAAACCATATATAGGATTATCAAATATATGGTTTCATAAATTTGTAAACAAGTTATTTTATGATACAAGTTATTTTATGATACAAGATAGATTGTAGATATATAATAGGATTCTGTTATTCTTGTTTAGGAAGGTAGGATTGCATCTTTTGATCATAGTCTTGTATATAGTGTTGGACTGGGAATGAGGAAAAAGGGGAAGAAAAAGATTTCCTCAAACTTTGCATCCGTTGTTCTGTTTTAGCATGGTATCAAAGCCAAGCTAAAGCTTTCCTATTCGAAGAGGCAGTCATGGCCGAGAATGATAGGAAAGGCAGCCCAAATGGTAATGGAATGAACCAAAGAAAAACTATTTCTCCATACGACATCACGTCTAATGATAATCCTGGAATTGTGATAATGCAAGTCCAATTAAAAGGTGACAACTATGATGAATGGGCTCGGTCTATGCGAACAGTCCTGAGAGCAAGAAAGAAATTTGGTTTTGTTGATGGTACGATCAAGCAACCGGATGAGGAGTCTCCAAACCTTGATGATTGGCAAACTAGTCAAATGTAAACAGAAGGGATTAGCTATTGTGGACTACTATGGAAAATTGAAGAAACTTTGGGAAGAACTTGCTAACTTCGAGCAAGTGCCAACCTGCAAGTGTGGAATGTGCAGGTGCGATCTTGGATCGATTCTGGAAAAGAAACGAGAAGAAAGAGTGCACTTGTTTCTCATGGGATTAGATGAGGATATATATGGTACAGTGAGATCTAACATCCTAGTTCAGGATCCACTGCCAAGCTTGAACAAAGTTTAGTCAATCCTGGTGCAAGAGGAAAGAATGAAGACAATCGTTCGAGGAAAGGAAGAACGAAGTAATGTCATGGCTTTTGCCGTTCAAGGTGCGACTGCGATTCGTAGTCACAATGAAGGAAGGGACAAAAGCATGATCTGCTCAAATTGTAAGCGCATTGGACATGAATCAGAAAATTGTTTTAAGATCATTGGTTTTCCTGAATGGTGGGGAGATCAGCCTCGTGGAGATGGCAAAACAAGTAATCGGGGTAGAGGACAACAACAGCAGCAAAACCAGTGCAGGAGGAAATTTTTTTCTTCCCCTTTTTCCTCATTCCCAGTCCAACACTATATAAAAGACTATGATCAAAAGATGCAACCCTACCTTCCTAAACAAGAATAACAGAATCCTATTATATATCTACAATCTATCTTGTACAATAAAATAACTTATTTACAAATTTATGAAACCATATATTTGGTAATCCTATATATGGTTTCCAATACATCCTACTTCTAGTCATAACTCCTTCTCCCGATAGCGACCTGCAAACTTGCTCATACTTCTAGGTCCTAAATACATCCACAACTTACTTGTCACATCTGCAACAAGCTTAGTCATTTAGCCCTTAATTACTATCATAGGTTCAACGAGTCTCTAGATGTTGTCTAGTATACTGACTGTAGCACCATGCACCACATGACTAAAGATGTTGGTATACTACTAATCGGAGTCCTTATTCCTCTACATCCATTACATGCTTCGAACCTTCTTCTTAATTCTCTCCTCACAAACCACTCACCCAATGCTTAGTCATAGTCAACTAGTTGAGTCAATATATGCATCTTCCTAATAATAATTGTATACTAGCCAAACAAGTTCTCTCTTATCTTCATGGCACTCTCTCATAGGGTCTCTTCATCGTCCTCCTGTCTTATACCTCTTTAACTACCTTTGTTAATGCAAATTGGGTAGGCTATCTAGATATTTTTCAATCCACTATAGGGTATACCATCTTTATTGGGTGTAACCTCATCTCTTGGTGCTTCAAGAAACAGCCTACTATGTATAGGATTTCTGTAAAGCTGAATACAGACCCTCAACCTATGTTGTCGTAGAATCTTCTTGGCTTGTCATCTAGTCTGTAAACAGGAGTTTCCTTTCTAGCGTCCTGTTATTACGTGTTGTAACAATCTTAATACTATTTCTCTCTCTAAAAACCCCATCAAACATGATTGCAAGAAGCATGTTAATATCAATTATCTTTTTGTTCATGAACAAGTTTCTATTAGCTAGGTTCTCGTTCAATATGTCCTTACTTGTCATCAATGTACTGACATCCTCACCAAGAACCTATCCACAATGACATTTCTTGATCGATACTCCAATCTTATGCAGATCTTACATCATGAGATTAAGAGGTCGTATTAGTATATTATTAATGTATTTTGTATATTACATGGATAAAATTGTCTTTTTGCTTCTATCAGGGTTACATACCCTAATCGCTTGCATAAATATATTCTTATTATACCATAAATTAACCAATCCTACATTTTGTCTAATATTAAACTTTGTACAAATCCAATTTCTCGCATTTAGTAACTTGTGAGGTGACAAATGCTAGGAGTTACTTCTCTCTAATTTCTCAGCCTATGAGAACCATTGGTGTCGATCCATGACCCATATATCCCAAGCCACAATGCCTAGGACCACAACCCATGGGTTGCTTCCTCTTGACCTCATAGCCTCTTAAATGGTCATCATTGGCTATCACTAATTGATCAATGATTCATGTATACCCACATAGGACTATGTCTAAATCTACTCAACCAATTCATTCTATGGTAATCATAAGTTGGTCCTCATCCTACCACACATATAACCAAGAGCAACCAATAATGCATGTGTCAATAAGGCTGAATGTAAATTATTCCATTTTAAGATACGAGCATAATAAAATTATAGATAACTACAAGTATGGTTGACATGTTAAACATGGCTTATCTCTACTATAGTTTGGACGATTTTTAGGTTTCAGCTATAATTTGGAGGATGTATGTATATTTTCAAAAGTTACATAAAGGTATATTATAACTCTAGAATTTAAGAAACCTATTTACATGTGACTTATATATATATGATTCTTTTTTTTTTCCTTTTTCTTTACTCTAATGTGAAGCCTCTAATATCCCATCGCTTCGTATTTCTTACTCCCTTTGACCCCACTAACTCCACAGCTCATAATACATAAATAATGGATTCCAAATCCAACTTTGTTATGGATTCCTTGTGATGTAGATTGTATAGTGATATGCACAGCAATATGAGCAGGCTAATAAAAATTTAATATGTGAGAGATTTATAATTAATAGTAGTACGTGAAACTAACCTAGGCACACATACCTTGACAATTTCCTGTATTGTGGTATTTTATGTGCTTAAGTAAGCTCTTTTCTTGGGTGCGAGGGTTTGTCTTTCTTATAATTCTCTATATATTTTGTTATGTGCATACAATGCACTGCTTCTAGTGATTCTCGAAAACATGTATACATGTTTTTATACAAGTGAATCTATTTGCAATCTCAATCATGGTTTTTCACCAGAATATTTTGAGGTTTTCTACATCAAATCTGTGCATCAGATTCTGTCTTCCTTTTACTCGTTTCGTTAAATAATGTATGTATACTTTGTGATCTATAACTACAAATCAGAGTCAATTCCTCAACAAATTAACAATAAATCTATGATGTTAGGATTATTACTTAAACTTTAGGAATCCTTTCTCTTTTCATTTTTATAGATAAAGGTTGAAGTTTTTTAATATCATACTCAATGTTTTTTTTTTTTTGCTAACATTTACATCAAAAATTTAAAATTGTTAATTTTCATACACAATCAAACCTTTTTACTTGACAAACCTCAAAGAAAATGTTCATTACTACTTCAATCTTTTTCAAATATATATCAAGGAATACTCTTATTACTTAAAGAGTACAACTAGAAGATGAACATTAAGAAAGATGATAGAGATAGAAAATTAAACACATAAAAGGTTGATATAACATTTGGTAACAAAATAAAGGGCACCACATTATAGTTTTCATGTGTTTTCTTTGTAGATAATGTAGTCCTCATGGCCAAAACCACAAAAGAAGCTATAAAGTTGATATCCCAAACCCTAAAGCAATTTGGAGAATGGTCAAGCTTGAACGTTAATGAAACAATATTTTATTTTCTAAAAGTACCAACATAGGGGTTCAATGGGTGTTTCTAACATCTTATAAATAAAAGAGATTATTATGAGAATATGAGTTTTAGTTCCACAAGTAATAAGATGAGTTCTTGGATTATAAACACCAATGTAACAAATCATATTACTCCATTTTTAAGGATATTATACAATGTACAGTACTTAACCAAATCAATTCCACTTAAACTACCTATTGGACAGGTGTTGAATGTAGAAAGAGTTGGATCTATCAATATTACTTCAACACTTATGCTTCATAATGTGTTCTTTGTTCCACAATTTACACACAATCTTTTATCAGTTCATCAACTCATCATTAATCAACCTATTATTGCTAAATTTGACTCTATTAAATGCATTTTTCAGGACCTATGATCTAACAGAAAACTTGCTAAAGCTCAAGCACTTAATGGTCTGTGCATTCTACAATCTGAAGACTCTTGTGTTTTGATATTCTAGTAGATTAAAATAAACACATATCATCTTGTAGTCATTCCTTATGTGATGATAATAATCATGTAAGTCTTTTACATGCTCAATTAGGTTACACATCTATTTCTAAAGTTCAACATTTGGAAGGATGTAAACATTTAAATTACAAAGATTTTGTTTGTACCACATGTTAGGAAGCTAAATTTCATAGGCTTCCTTTTCCTTGAAGTGAAAACATGTCACTTTTTCCTTTTCAATTGTTACATATGGAGGTATGAGGTCTTTATCATGTTGAATCTTTGTTAGGAGCAAAATACTTCTCAACCATGGTTGATGATTATACTAGATCAACTTGGACTTATTTGCTTCATCATAAGTCCTAAGTATGTTCTGTTTTGAATTAGTACTTCAAATATGTGTTTAACCATTTTGGTAGCACTCCAAAATATGTTCGATTTGATAATGGTGGAGAGTTTTTGTCACATGCTTACCTATCTCTATTTCATACCATAGAAATAATATATCAATGCACTATAACTCATACACCACAACAAAATGAGCGAGTATAGAGAAAGCATAGGCATTTATTAGACACTTTAAGGGCTTTGTGTTTACATGCAAGTTTACCTAGGAAGTTTAAGGGTGAGTGTATAGTTATTGCTACCTATTTGATCAATAGAATGCCAATGCCTATACTTGATTGGCAAACTCCTTTTGAAAAACTTTTTGGAAAACCACCATCTTATGATAACCTAAAGGTTAAGGGATGCTTATGTTATGTTGGGAAATACTTACCAAGTCAAGACAAACTTGATCCTAAAGGTGAAAGATGTATTTTTCTTGGGTATGAGCATGGACAAAATGATTATAAAGTTTTTAATCTTGCTAAAAACTCAGTCATTATCAATCATGATGTAGTGTTCTTTAAGAGTGTTTTTTTTTTCTTTCAAAGATCCTGCAACTAAAGATTCCAACACTTCATCACATACATTACAACCCATTCCTTTCAATAATTTGTCTTCTGATGAGCATCCTAGCTCTTCTTCTATCCCTACTGTTCCTAATGTGTCTATTCCAATTGATTCTTCTCCTTCCCCTGATGATAATGCATTAGGAAGATCTATTAGAGTGCGTAAAACTCCAAGTTTGCTTCAAGATTTTATACATACTATTCATTCTACTTCAATTAATAATTCTACAACATACCCTTTGTTTGATAAACACACTTTTAATCATTACCCACTTATTTTGCACCATTAGCTAATGTTTTAACTATACAAGAACCTTCTAATTACTTAAAGTCAACTAAACAACAAGAGTGGTTAGATGCAATGCGTAGAGAGTTGAATGCCCTCAAGTTAAATGATACTTGGGAGCTTACCTCTCTCCCTAGGGGCAAGAAGGTTACTAGACCAAAATAGGTGTACAAGGTCAAATATAGACTTGATGGGAGTGTGGAAAGATACAATGCTAAAATGGTTGCCAACAATTTTACCCAAATTGAGTGAGAGAACTATCATAAAACTTTTTCACTCATAGCTAGATAAACTAAGTACTATTGAGTGCTTCTTACTGTTGCTAGAGCTTATCATTGGCCACTTTATCAAATAGACATCAACAATTCATTTTTACATGGTCACACAAATGAAGAGATCTATATGCTCCCAGTTAAAGGTTATGATAAAGCCAAACCATCCCATGTAAGCTTAAGTGATCTTTATATGGTTTACAATAGGCATCATGGCAATGGAACATTAAGCCATCCAATTTTCTTATTGCATAGGGTTTTATTCAATCTACACATGATCATTCATTGTTTATGCAACATACTTGTGCTGGATCTATCATTGTTCCATTGTATGTTGATGACATGCTTATCACAAAGACTAATGAGTCTACAAGTGATGAATTAAAGAATGCCTTGAATGATCAAATCACCATTAAAGATCTTGGTTTAGCTAGATTTTTTCTTGGATTAGAAATTTATTGTACAAAAGAAGGAACTTTGGTTAATCAAAGGAAGTTTATTATTGATGTTCTTGTAGATGCTAGTTTATTAGCTACAAAACAAGCAAAAACACCTCATCCTATGGCTTTAAACCTAACAATTGTACTAGTGATTTGGTTAATAATCCAACATTCTATAGAAGATTGGTTGGTCATTTGCTCTACATTACATTAAGAAGACTAGTTATTTGTTTTAGTGTACATTGTTTAAGTCAGTTTGTTACTCAACTTCAAGTTCCTTATTTATGAGCCCGGTTCATCTATTTAGATATCTTAAAGGAATTGTTTCACGAAGGTTGTTCTATTCATTTGCAAATCCTTTAATTTTGAAGGGTTATTTTAATGTGGACTGGGCTACTAGTGTTCGTGATCGCAAGTCTATCTTAAGTTATTATATAATGCTAGGGAATTCTTTAGTTTCTTAGAAAACTAAAAAGCAATCCAAAGTTTCCGCTTCAACCACAAAAGCTAAGTACGAGAGTTTACAATTGGCAACTAAAAGTAAAATTCTATGGATTTCTTATTTATTGCATGATCTTCAGATTCCTATACAATTGCTACTTTCTTTATTTTGTGATAATTGTTTAACTTTGCTCATAGCTTTGAATTTTTTTTTATAGGGGAGAACAAAACTCATAGACATAGATATTCATTTTGTTTGGGATCACATTCAAACTAGTTTTCTTAAGGTTCTTCAAGTTTCTTCTATTAATTAAGTTACATATTTGCTTACTAAGTCCTTACATGAATGATAGATTTCTTATTTATGTAGCGAGTTGTATCTCAAGGATGATCTAACTTGAGGGGAACATATGAGAATATGAGAGTATTTATCTGTATAAATAATTGCCATATGTCATTTCTCTATTGGTTGTAGTTGTAGTTAGCATTCTGCTACTCATTAGAAGTAAGTATCAATATAGAGCAAATAAACAAGTATGTACTTCGCCATTTTCTATTACTAACACTTTTCAAATCATATTCTCCTTTGTTGAATAGCTCTTCCTATTCGTGTTTCTAGTAATGGACATCTATAAACTTCACAATTAGGACTCTAGGATATATATAGGATTTATTTTAAATGAAGGACTAAAATTTAAGACTAGAAAACTTAACAAATTGCAAAGCAAACTTAGTTAATGGAACTAGGGCAAACCATACTAATCAAATCAACATTAGAAGCTTTGCTTACACATCGCATGCAAAGATGCTCCCTTCCAATTGAATTGATAAATAGAATGGAAATAACTATTTAGAGTTTGTTTTCTAGAATAGGTTTACCAAGTGTAGGAAAATTCACTAAATCAACTAGGAAATAGTTTAATCTAATCAAGAAATTAGGGGGGATTAGGCCTTGAAAATTTTCATTTTTTGAAATAAAGAATTTAGAATCAAGAGAGCTTAGGAACCAAAAATTAGAAAGTCTTCAGGCCCCAACTTTGAAAAGCATAGTTCCAAACACTATCTAGTTGATTAATGCACTAAAATGGGCTATTTTAGGGGGAGTGGAGGAGTGGGGGAAGGAAAAGAAAAAATTAAAAAGGTGTTGTTGAAAAAGATACTACAATAGTAGGTTTCAAAGGCACATGTTGTGTATGTGCCTTTAGTTGAATTAATTTTGGCTCAACCTCCGATAGATCAACAAATCACATAATAAGAATGCTAGAAATACAACATGTCATCACAATACATTAACACTCAATTAAAAACAACATCAGAAGCCAAAATACCTAAACTCTAATCCCAAACTACTCCATGAATCTCAAACACCATAAAAGTTACAAACTTAAAACCTAAATTCCAAACTCCATCAAAAAGTGGACATTCCAATCCAAGCTTTGAATTCCAAGAGAAACCATATACAAAATGTAAAGGCACAATACAAACCAAGTATTCAATATCCAAGGGAAAAAAAAGAGCTATAACACTTAAAGCATTTAAAAAGTAAATGAATGTAAATGTTAATGAAATTTTACATATCAAATGCTACACAGTCTCATCATCTCCGGCTCCTCCTACCAAAATGTCATGAAATCTACAATAAGGTAAAGGTGTGCTTTTCTAGCTAGTCTATCATTGCAAGTAGTAGGAGCTTATAACTCCTATGTTTAATGGTGCTGTGGAGAATCACTAAAGTCAGGAGGATACACTAGACTCCACTGTGTACTAGGCTATAAGTTCTCACCCGTTTCCATCACCTATTGATCGTAGCATCTCTTTTATAAAGCAGGTGGCATGCGGAAGGGACCACTGGCTAAGTGACAATGGAAATTTACAAAGGTAGTAGGGATTGAGGCTAAGCTACCTATCATCTCCTTGGTCATTAGCTAATCATCTTAGGGTTCATTATCTTATTGTCGAGCCCAGCTAAAGGCTCATCTAAGTCCTCTAATTCTAGTCACACCTTCGCACCTAAGAGGTAGCTACTACTGTTGTGAGACGTAGGCCTACTCCTCCTCTTCCTCTTCCTCAAGGACCTTCTCTTAGTAAGTTTGCAAGCACAACGTCACCCCACCATGATCCCATAAAAACTATAGTCCCTCATATGTTAAAGATATAGCTATCGAATGATTAGGAGATAAGTGAATATTCTAAAAGGTCTTACAATAAGAAAATACATTAAAATGAGTTTGTATGAGCTATATAATGAATCTTCAAGTCAGTATTGACACTTTACTTACCAAATGTCTAAGAATAGCTCTTATACAACCTATATACCAATGGCTAATACTTCTAAACCATCTCGTGTCACCCTATTCAACCCCAAGAGAAACCTATACATAAATGAAATGATTTAACTAGTCATCCCATAAGGTAATACAAAGTGCATGCTACGTAAGCTAGTTCGTATCTACCCTTCCCTACAGGTCAATCTGGTGGAGATTAGGTTATGTACTAACATCTTATGGGATCCAGTAGATACCTTTGAACTATCAAACAACGTGATTTAGAAAATGCCACTCCACTATATGGAAGTATATGAGTTGCACCCAAGCAATCCAAACATACATCCCTACCCTATAAAAGAAGGGTAGGATGGCAATCATCTCCTCTAGGTAAGGCTCCCACTTGACCTACAAGTCAGAGTTAGGTGTAAAAAAGCATAAAACCATATAGAAAATTGAAAAATACTTGAGTAATACTTGATTAACAGTCTACCTATCGAGCACATCCTAATAAGCCGAGACAACATAGGTCAGGTGTTGCCTAGCGTCTTAATTCATCCTCCATTAAGCAACTAAGGGCATCTGAACATCTATGAACAAACCATGGTGGCTCATAAGGGCAATATGAGGGAATCTATCCCATGCCTAGAAAATAGAGTGCTTATGTATTATCTTAACCTCACTATATTGAGATTAACTCCAATGTTCTCAATATCCTATGTAAGAATTTAGTATATCTAACATGCATTTTCGTTTTCAACTTTTGAATCTCATTTCTATCATATTTCAACCCTTAATTGCCACTCACAATATTTCTATAAGCATAGAAGACAAATTTTACAAATTCACTTACATTTAAACCACATGACATTGCTCATATTTTGGGCATTCAAAATTCTTCGAGACATTTCAACAAACACATAGAGTACATAAAACTCTAACACTTCAACACAACAACTATTAAATACTAAATGCTAGAACTTTAACATAAAATGACTAAAACACGCTACAAACAAACAATCAACAACATCTATTTGCAAAAATTACAATATAAACAAGCATATTATAGGTTTTCTAAAATAGGGGAAAAACAATACAATGTAGAGAAATAATAAGCTCAGATAAGAGATTACTCATTAATATGTGCTTTGATCGAGTTATTGGTAGAAAAAAATGAAAAGATTTCAATGATTTGATTGATAAGAAGTGAAATAGGAAAGAAGAGTTAAAGAGGCCAAGAGAGTATCAGAGTATACTACACTAGTTCGTAACAAGTCTTTACTATGCATTAAGTTTTAAGTTATGATTTGTTGGTATGCACCTTTTGTGTTTCACATAAAGGCACATACTAAGAATGCACCATTAGTACAACCATTAGTACAAGTTGTTTATACTAAAGGTGCAATCCTAGTATGCACCATTAAGCCACACTAAAGGTGCATACTATGTATACATTTTTCAAACCTACTCCCATAATAAGTTTTCAGCAATACCTTTTTAAGATGTTTTCTTTTTTCAAAACAAGCCTATTTTAGTACACTCCTCCCATCTAGTTTCAATAGACTCTTCTTAGTTATGAAAGAAAGCCTCATCAAGTGAAAATTGTATTAATAAAAATGAGTTTGTATCCTAGGTAATAGGCAGAGTACAAGCTTTTAGCTTGATAATTAAATTGAAAAGAAACAATTAGAGAAAATATCCAAGACCCTCCTAAAGAGTTGTCTAATAACAATAGGGGATGTCTAGCAATCTAATATAACATGGGACAATGACAAAATTGAGTTTAAACTCCTCAAAATTATCTTTAAGAAAATTGGCTCATGTTGCCTTAGGCCATGAAAGGTAGACTCACTATTTTATAATGGTGTATTAAAAAGGAAAAGTTCTATACAAGATGTGTGCACAAAATTGGGGGAAAGAAAAAACAAAAACATTAGATAAATCAAAGATGGACTTTGAACTGGTATAAACGAAGCTACACTCTTAGGGCTAAAATAGATTCATAACTCATAATGGTTTGTTTGATTGGATTAAATTAGATTGTCACCTTAAGAAGACATAAATCTATCTTAAATAAGAGTACTTGAGAGAATTTTATTCTCTTTTACAATATGGTCTATTTAAGTTGATTGAAATAAACTATTGTTTAATGAGAGAAATAGGAACATAAGCTTAATACATTTGATAAAGAAAGAAGTGAATGAGCTTCGACTTTACAATTAAAAAATAAAAAATAATAATTAAAAAATAGATTTTTATATTGCAAAGATGACCAATATATATCATGGAAACCACCAAATGCAGGTTAGGTCAAACTAACTATTTATGGTTTTGTCCACTCATATACTAGCAACGACACTATAAGATTGGTGGTAAGAGATGGTTAGGCTAAATTAATTATGGGATTTATAATAAAACTAGGGAAATTTGATATATTATTAGCAAAATTATGAGGTCTAATTTGGGATTAATTTTTTTTATTAAAATAAAATTCAAGAAAGTGGAAATCAATAGGATTCATTAATTATAATCACTATGGTTAATTGTGATAAGTGTTTCCAAATATACTTTTATGAATATTGTTTATACTTGTAAGGAAAGCCTCCCGCAAATTCTACAATAAACTCTTTCCTCAGTGTTTGATCAACCAAGCACAAAGATAAATGAAAGAAGAAAGTGTATTGCTCATACCACCAAGAAATCTTTTGTATTTAGTATAAAATGATCATTGTCTATATTGCAATTTAAAGCAAGAAAAAACTCCTATTAGACTGGATCAAGGATCTTAGGTCCTTGAAAATGATGTAATTTAAGAGCAATTATTTGCCTTTTCTTTTTTTGTTATGATATTCTAACACCCTAGAGTGTAGGACACCATAACCCACCACATGTCGCTATCTAGACATGACATGCAAAGGCTACTAACCTATCTAAACATCCCTAAATATTAAGAGAAACTTCTAATCACGTAAGAAATATTCATATCTACACATACTTAAGTGGAAATCCAATAACCACTCCCATCAACAAAATCCAGAAAACAAAAACGTAGTAAATTACATAACATCACTATAGGAGTCTCATATAGCTCCATCTTCACTAAATAACATCGAACTAAATTAGCCTAATAACTATAGGAGTCTTATCTCCAAAACATACACACATAAAATCATCTAATAAAATAAACATCATCTCCAAAATCAGACACTAATCATCATAGTAGTATAAGTACTCCACATCTATGTCTCCTTGTCTTAATTCATAATTAGAAATTTTATAGCTTACGTCATCTTCCATACATGTACCTACAACTAAAAAAGTGTTCCACACATGGGTGAGCTAATGCCCAATACAAGATTACCCACAATCACATACGTCATCACATAGTTCACATGCATAAAATGCAACAATATATAGACAATCTCAATCAATTTATCATCTTAGTTTAAGTCAAGCAATCACATACAGAGGTACTCATGACCTCACACAAAGGTTCTTATACCATCCATATACATATAATATATTCAAGATACTACCACCAATAGCCTAGATACTACAGTATTAAGAACTACCACTTCTGACCCCAACACTCATGAGTCATCCTAGAATCTACCTAAATCATTTCAATGTGCGGCTTCACCAAGGATAACATCATACAAAGATCATTAGGATGCCCCCTAAGATTCTACCACTTCGGGTACTTAGGCCAAGCTACACACAATCATCAACTAGTTAATAGCTAACTAGTAATTAAGTTCATTTAGCTTCTAAAACTAACAAGCATAAGCAACACAGAGAGTAAAGTCGTACCCAAAATCCAACTTTCACATGATGAACTTGATAACATCATAAATAATATGTTTTTAGGACTCATTAATCTAAATAAAGCTAATTTGTTCTATTTTAATCATTAGAAGCATTAAAGGATAGGAAAAAAGGGTAAAAGAACACATGTTCATGACCAATGAGATTTACAGTTAGAATCACGGGCATGATCGTAGCTGTGAACTTCATTGCTAGAACATGTGAACCTTACAGATAGGTTCACAAACAAGGTTCATGGGGGCAAGATCTTGCTCGTGAGCCTCTCGATTCCAAAATCCTTGCCTTTCACGCCAGTTTCACCTTTCATACTACACATTCATTCACTCCGCGGGCACAATCACATGCATGATTTGTCCATGAACCCCCATATTACACTTTTCCAAACAAAATTCATCTCATTCTTATCCAAAAATATGTACACTACTCATTAGAAATCAATTGATAATAGTTCCATACAAAAGTTTTGACTTACTTGATAAAACTCCTCACGATATGACTTTGGTGTTCCCTACTCTTCAAGAACTCGTACTATCCAATCCTACAACCCCTAACTTGTGTTACTAAAGATTTGATGCTCATAATTTTGAAAGAAAAATGAAAAGTTCTTTGACTTATCTTGTTATGATGCTCGATTATGGAAGTGCAAACGTGGAAACTACTACAAAAGGAACTAATGTAGGAGAATAGAAAGAGAAAGAAAAGGGGGGAGAAAAAGAGAGAGAATGCTTAAAATACAAATTGGATTCAAAACTTTTTGAACTTCCTATATTGCCCCTTCTTAAAACATCAAAATTTACCATAGTATCCTCATTATTAATTATTATTCTATTTTTAGCTAAGTTTTACTGATATATTTTACCTCTTATCAAGAAAAAAGAGAGAGATAAAGAGAGAGAGAGAGAAAGAAAATCATATAAATTTCAATGTTAATATTATCCCAAGAAAAAGTTGAATGCTCTAAACACATTAGTTATATATATAAGAGAAAAAAAGCTTTAATGGTATTAACACATCACGTGAATGAATGAGTGACGTGTAAATATCAATAAAATTTTAACACATAAAAACATAAATAATAGTTTTTTAAAAGAATATCTACTATTACTGTCATATATTTAAATATCATAAGTATATACATGACATTCATCTAAGCATATTAATATTGATAAATCTTTTTATATTTATATCTGGTGCTAAATGGGCTCACCCCCTAAGTCCTTAATATAAAAACCAACGGAAGTAAGATTTCTCAAGGCCTTTCTTGGCATTCTTTATCTTCTTCCTTCATTAAAAGCAAACCTTGACTTTCTTTCTTAAACCGCCATGGCTTCAATACTAAGCACACAAAGCTTGGTCTTAGCAACATCCTTAGCAGTTTCTGGCACTGCTATTCTTCTTGCAATTTGTCTGAAAAAATCTCTCTCAAATACCCTCAAAATCCCTCATCCTTCCAAGCAAACCATACATTCTTCTACATCAAGTGGTACGCCAATCATATACTCTTCGATCTTTAAGTTTCTTTACTTCTAAAATATCAACTTTACATATTACTGCACTTAACTATTACGTTTGTACATGCAGATCGGATAAGGAAACCATATAAGAAGAAGGTTCGTTTTGCCGAGGATGTTAAGAAACCGGATGTATATATTGAAGATTATGGAAGAGAAAATAGGGTTAGTACTAGTTCTTCATCATTACATAATCAGGGCAAAATTTTGAAGAGTTGTGGAGGAAACAGAGGAATGCCTGCAAATAGAGTGGCTATGTACACAACAATTCTCAAGGATCGTCTACATCAAAGACTGTACCACTCATCATATTAATTGGACTTTTTCTTTTAAAAGTTTTCCTTTTTCTTTTTATCATAGAGACACCAGTATATTCTGCTGGATATTCTTCCATTTATCTTTGTTTTCTTCGCTTGCACTTTCTGTTCATAGTTGTTGGCAACTCAATATCATGAAAAGTAATGGCCCCACGAGCATGGACCGGAACGTGGTGATTGTCCTTTTCTTCCCTTACGGTTTTCAGTGGGTTTTCCATTTATGTGCTTGTATTATATTTTGAAATGGAATGATTTTACGACAGCCGTTTGATGCGCTTTCTCCGGTGAATAAAATACTCAATTTACACTTGTAAACTTATCAGCGTGTTTAATGATTTTATGACAGCCGTTTGATACGCTTTCTCCGGTGAATGAATAGTCAATTTACACTTGTAAACTTATCAGCGGGTTTAGCTCACGGAATTGCTATTCTATATAGCTATTTCTAGCTATTAAAGAACTGCTATTCTTTATTAGGACTTAAATAATAGCCGTTCCTTATATATCTCCATGTCCCTATCTATCTATTAACTCTAATCAATCCACTACCTAAGAAGTCATTGACCTAACCAGCCATCTGACTCATGCAAACCACCAAAACCCGCCACCTCGCTAGCACGACCATTGGACCACCTAGAACCAAACAATCATTGAACCTCTTTTAACCACCAAATGACTGAAAATGTTAAACCCACGCGAGCATGGACTCGCATGATTAGCAAACCACTAAGTGAGTTGAACTTGAATGACCACTAGACCACAAACCCGCTATGAGTTCCAATACACACGACCATCAGACCATCGAACCTCCATAAGCTTGAGCCCACAAGACCACATAAGGAGATTCATGGTTGAATAGTTCAAAGCCAGGTGAGGAGATTCAAGGTTTCAATGGTTAAAGCTTGAGGACAAATCGAGCCTAACTAAAATGATAGCTAGGGTTGATGAATTATGTGATTCCTAATATATAATGTAGTCTCACATAAATTGTGAGAGAATTAGTATTGGTTTATAAAACCAAATACTAAATAATATATCACTACTTTTGATCGAGATAAAAGATTGAAAATGACCTATTAATGTTTGTTGGCTTGCTTATTAACTACTTTTGGTCTAAGGCATTACAAATAGTATTAGAGCCTATCCCCAACCCATAAGTTAGATTGGGAATGACCATCTCATGATAAGGATGTCGTAGATTTAGAAGGGGTAGTAGAATCTCACATAGATTGTGAAAGAAAATTTATATTAGTTTATAAGGTCAAATAATATATAGCACATCAATACTAACTAGAAACTTTTGGATCAAGTGATTGAAAAATGCCTCTTAGCGTTAGTATTCGTTGGCCTACTTATTAACTTTTGATCTAAGATATTATAAACTAGGTAGGTCAAAGCTAGGTTTGGGGTGGTTACGTTTAAGGTAGAGATTGGAATCTTAGAATTCAAAATAGCAAGAGTATCTTGATCCTTTTAGATCTATCCTTAGCCTATTACTAATGTATTTTCTAGCAATCATACAAAATAGTAATTATTATGTACCCATTCTATTCCTTAAGATTTGCAATTCTATTCTTATCTTATTTTATTTTGCCAACTAAGTGTACCGTAAAGGATCTAGTGTAAGCATCTAGGGTTTCATTTATTTAATTATATCGCATGATGTTTTATTTCTTATAAGAGTCTTAACAAAATAATTGTATGCTATTTTATAATTGGCTTCATTCTCCAAGTACTAAAATGAAATAATCTTTTTTTTTCTTTTTTTAGTTTAGCAATAAACTTGACTATATAATTAACACAAATGCAAAATCGAAATCAATAAGCTTCTATTTCGTTCTATTAAATATTATGTTTCTCCCGTTGTGAATTTTTTTAGCCATTTGAAGTTTTTATAAAAAAAAAATGTTAGAGTGAAACTTTTCTATCTTTGTATGTATAAAATCAAGGCCATTATCCTATAAGTTTATTGGTTGTTTTTAAGGGTGAGCATGAATCGAATTAGGTGAGTCTTTCCTTTGAACCAATTCAAACCATAAAAATACGACTTGGTTTTTCATCACTTCAAAGTAAACTATACGGTTTAGTTTTAGATTTTTTTTTCAAACCATAAAATTTTGGTTTGGTTTAGTTTACATATCAAATCATATTTTGTTTTTTAAAGAAGTATATTTGCTTAACATATAATTTCATATAAGCAAAACTAAATTTATTTAATAATAACATGTATTGATATCATATAAGTAATTGACAAAATCAATATTGAAGTAACTAAAAAACTTTAAATGTATAATATAACTAATTTATTCAGCAAGATAGCATATAATATAAATTTTGAGTTAACCTATATATATTTGCTAAATTATGTTAATAAAATTTAAATACATAGGCTTTTCAATAAATATAAACTAAAAATTCTTTTAATTATTATGTTACAACAATAGAATTTTTTTTAGTTATAAATAAAATATTATTATGTTTTTTTCAAAATGATTTGGCTTAGTTTTACAGTTTGATTCGAATACTCTTCCAAACCAACCATAAATTTTTGTTTGGTTTAAATTGAAAATTTTTTAAATCTAATTGAAATATATATATATTTGGTTTGGTTTGATTCAATTTGTAGATTGTTCCATTTGGTCGGTTTTTTTGCCTACCCTTAATTGTTACTTGTATTACTCATGGGACTATAATAGGCATAGCCATAATGGTCCTATATAATGAAACCAGGGAATTTCGTCTAATGTCCCCACGTAATTAGTGTTTTACACTGTTAAAAAAGTATAATGAGTAATTTCCTTTTTAGGAAATATAAGCAAGGGAGACCCAAGGGGCCCTGACTCTAAGCTCAAGAAAAAAATTAATTAATTAAAATAAAATATATATTATATTTATAATTTTAAGCATAAATATTATCATAAAACTTAAGATGGTCAAGTAGTTAAATATTTGTTTTTATATACTTAAGATTATTGGCCTAATTCCCATTAGAGTCACTTTTACATTTTCAAGTTACATATATTGTCTATCTCTCAATAAAGGATTTTCATTCTATCTTTTTTTCCCACTATAACTAGTAAAATTGAATTTCATTAATAAAAAATATGATAGTTAACTAAATAAATTCTCAATAGAACATATTTATTTATTAGTAGCTTTATGATAAATAATTATTATATTCAATACTATAAGTGTTTCAATAATATCTCAAAAAACATTAGTAAATAATATCAGTTTATATTATTTCAAGTACTTAAATTTTCTTTCACTATTAAAATCATGAAAAGGAATGAACATTATTAAATAATCAATTATCTAATCATTTATATTGAAAAAACATATATGTATATATTTTTTATGGTATTATAAATGAAACAATCTTAAAAAGTCAATATAAAGAAATTATAAATTACTATATTATTTATATTATATTGTCATTTTCATTTTACCTATAATTTTTTATTTAATTATTTATGGTTTATTTTTATTAACAATAAAACTTATATGACTTTAACATTTTCATTAATATATATGCCCAATAAAGTGCTAAAAAGATTATTTTTTAACTTTTTATAAAGTATATTAAGTACTTGCAATTGTTATGTAAAAGTAATTCAAATTTACTATTATACTCAATATTAGATTATATTATGGATACATTTATTTCTATTTATATAAGATGCATTATAATTCCAATGATAAGTAAATATTTTTCTACAAGTAATTGCGATATTAATTTTAACACTGTAAATCTATCCTCCTAGCAATACAATTCTACATCTACTCTGATTATAAGTCATAATGTGTATCTTAAGAGATAAAAAAAAATGAAATTTTTTAATTTAATTGTATTAGTAAGGCTCCTTTATATTACCTTTTTTTGTATTTTATCTATATTTCACAAATATCTAATTTATTTCTATTTGAAATTGGACATTTGGGTAATAGTTTAATTTAGATCTTATCTATTTTGTTTTAATAGGAATTTACTTTTTAATAAGGGTATATATATAAGTTTCACCTTTTTTTTTCATCTATTTGGAGCCAAACACCCAAATTCAAGTAGATACCGAATACATACCAAACTAACAAGAAAAAAAAGGTGATCCAAACACACCTTAATAGGCATGCATGCCAAGTGGAGATAATGATACATATAGACCATGAGCAAGTAGCTTTACACCTTCAAATTGTAAAACTAAGGCTAAAAATCTGAGCCACTTGTAAGCTACTCAAACATGGCTTGGCTTAAGCTTAATTCATAAACAAGCCAAACTTGAGCTTAAAATAAAGCTCATTTACTTAAATGAGCAAAGCTCAAACTTCTGTTCAGGTTCACAAACCAACTTGCTAGTGGGCTTATTTATATTGTTAACAAATTAGCTTACAAACAAACTTAAAAACAAGCTTGCAAGTTATATATTATATTAAAAATATAACATAAGAGATGCATTCTACGATGCAATAACTTAAAAGTGATTATATGATATAATTACCAATATTCATTTATAACAACTTAATCTAAATCATTCATTGGAAAAAAAAAATCTAAATCATTTATTTAAATTTATAGTATTAATCTATAACTTGATGTCCAAATAAATCTAATAAATAAATAAATCTTAAAGGAGAAGATAATATAACTAGAAAAATCTTTTAACCTAATTTATTCTTTCATCATAAAAGTAAAAAAAATAAAAAATAACAAAAACTAACGCTCTTCAATAAAACACGATTCCTCCAAAGAATTAAAGTAAAAACATTATTTTGTACACAAGCTCGAAGAATCAAAGAATTAAACTCAAACTTGTTTATGTAAATGCACTCGAGCTGAAGTTTAAACTCATATTTGTAATTGAGTTAGAGCTCAAGCTCATATTCATTTAGGCTCATTTATCTAAACAAACTCGAACTCGAACTCAAACTCAAACTCACTTTGTTAAACGACTTAAGCTCAAATTTTAAATTCATTAATGAGCTTGAGTTCAAACTTTTAATTTTTAGATTTTGTAAAAGCTCAACTTGACTCGAGCTTGATAATTTTTCTAATAAGGCAAACATAAGCCTTCAAAAGCTCAACTTAATTCAACTCATTTACAACCTTAGGTAAAACCGACTAATTTTCTAACAAAATCATAGGAAAAAATAGTGGCATTTTGTCGAGTCTATTTTTTTGAATTCTCATTCCTAATCCAATCTAGACTAGACCCTATGCTCATCTAATGTAGATCCTCGACTTGAATTAGGAATTTCGTTTGATTTTTTGAGTCGCCACCCAACTGTTGTTGGGAAATATTGAATTAAGACTAAAGGAGCGGATTAGTCTTAATTTAGACCACTAGTCGTCGTGATTTCCTCTTCTCGTTTTTGTGAAAAGAGGAAAAGGGAAAACCAGAGTTTCTAAATCCGGAGGCTAACCTATTAAAACCTTACGATTACCACGTAGTCTCCTAAAATTGTTCCCATCTAGAAATGTCTTTTATTTTGTTTCTGTTACTTTTTATTATGTTTTTTATTATTCTAAGAAAATGATTTTTTATTTCATTTTATAGGTTGACCCAAATGGATGCCTACGTACCTGCTAGTCAGAATCAAACAAGTCGTAGTTCGCTTTTCCTGAAAACCTTAAGTGTGTTTGTGAATTTTAATTTTGAAATCTCTTTCGATTTATGTTTTTATCATTTTTAGGATTTTTTTATCAAAAATCTAAGCCTAAGCTTTAATTTGACTTTTGGAAAATGATAACTTTTGAGGGAAAACATCAATTTTGGATTTATTTGAAGAAAATGATTTTTTTCTAAGTGCTAAAACTTATTTTTTCTATTTTTACATAATTTTTGAATTTTTATTAATTTTTATGATTTTTTTATCATTTTTATGATTTTTATTATTCTTCTACAATTTTTTTTTATAATTTTTCTAAGTTTTCATGATTTTTATTGATTTTTATAATTTTTGTGAATTTTTGTTAAAAATTTTATCCTAAACTATTATCTATCCTATTTTAAAACCTAAAGTTTTATTATTATTTTTCTAATGTTTATATTGTTTTTCTACATTTTTATTATTTTTTTATCATTTTTCTACATTATTAAATCCTAAAGAAATCTAATTTCTAACATTTTCCTATTTATGGAAATATAAATAAAACATAAATAAATAAATAAATAACAAAATAATAAATCAAATCGGAATAAAAATAAATAAATAAATTGGAAAAAATCGGGAAAATCCGACTTACCTGGATCCGGGTCGATCGGGTTGAATCGGGTCGAATCGGGTCGGGTCGGATCAGTCGAGCACGGCGGCGGAGAGTGCTCGTTCACGGCGTTCCGGCGGCCTTTTGCAACGGGTGAGGTGTCGAATCCTAGGTTCTCGAGGGTGGTGAATCCAATGGTGGTGGTGGTTTGCTCTCAGAACGTCTCCTGGTGGTGGCTCAACTCCGATCAGCGGTTGCGGCTTTGGTTCTCTCCGATTTACTCTCTTCTCTCACTTTCTCTCGATTTTGATCTGTGTTCCAGCTTCCTGCCTTCGATTCCTATTTATAGGCGCTTTAAACTTCTCCGGATAAGCTCAAATCCGGCGATTTGGATAAACCCATATTTTTCCGTTTTTTAGATTTGATTTTATCCAACCTATTTGATGCCGATTTGTTGTAATCTTGTGATTTATCTGGATAATTCGGTTTTAGATTTATTGAAATCCAAAAAAATTCGAAGAAATCCAGCAATTTCAACCTTATCGGACTTCTGCTGGATTTTTCTCCGGCTGGCCTTACGAAGAAGACGATCACTCACGACACGCGTGACTTCCCTCGGCCAATCACACACTGCCACGTGGCAGCTCCAGGCGAAAGGCAAAAAAATTGCACAGAATGCTCAGGGGAGGATTCGAACTCGCGACCTCTGGCCTCCACACGTTCCCCATGCGCACACACGAGCCAGCTAAGCTGGCCCAATTTCCTGATTTTTCTTTATATCGCAAATTGTACATATGCGATGCATGTTTTTCCATTTTTTTGTATTTTTTGTAATTTCAAAAATTTGTAAAAATTATTTATCCCTTATTATTACCATTTCTAAAATCATTTTTAAGAATTGATGTGTCTTCCTATTTATTTTTATTTTTTTGAATATTTATATTATTTTTGCTAAATTAGAAAAGAAAATTGGAAAAAATTGAAAAAAATTGAAAATTGATTATTATTGATTATTGTTCATTCCTAGGGCAAAAATAGGGTGTTTACAGCTACCCCTCTTTGTGGTAAAGTTTGAAAAACTTAACTATAAAGACAAGAAAAACAACGCCATTTTTGGCCTCTTGAATAGGTAACGCCTTAGTTTGGCTGGTTACCTGGGAAAACTTTTGGTAGGAAAATGCTCCAAGAGCTAACAATCCCACGATTTAAAATGGTCCTAACGATTTAGAGTAATGTTCCCTCCCCAAAAAGTGCTTTAAGGGCTGACTAGTTGGCGATAGGAAACATCTCAAGCATCGTTTAGGAGAAATGATGATAGGAAGCGTCTTATCAGACTAGCAACCTTGGAAAGAAGATTTACTTAGGAAGCGCCCTTATGAGCTGGCTACCTGTCAACAGAAGCGTTTGGTTAGACTAGCAACTGTTTGAAAGAATATTTCCGAAAAGTGCTCCTATGAGCTGACTAATCGAGAGAGTCTAGGAAAGTGCCCCTCATGGGCTGACTAACCTTTGATAAAATGCCTCAAAAAGTGCCCCCCTATGGGCTAACCTTGAGATAAGATTTTTAGGAAAGTGCCCCCTATGGGCTGACTAACCTATGATAGAATGTCTCAAAAAGTGTCCTTATGAGCTGACCTTGAGAACAGATTTTTAGGAAAGTGCCCATCTTGGGCTGACTAACCTATGATAGAGTTGTCTCAAAAAATGCCCTTATGAGCTGACCTTGAGAACAGATTTTTAGGAAAGTGCCCATCTTGGGCTGACTAACTTATGATAGAGTTGTCTCAAAAAGTGCCCTTATGAGCTGACCTTGAGAACAAATTTTTAGGAAAGTGCCCATCTTGGGCTGACTAACCTATGATAGAGTTGTCTCAAAAAGTGCCCTTATGAGCTGACCTTAAGAACAGATTTTTAGGAAAGTGCCCATCTTGGGCTGACTAACCTAAGATAAAAATGATATCTCAAAAAGGTGCCTTTATAGGCTGACCTTAAGAGAGGATGTTTAGGAAAGTCCCCATCTTGGGCTGACTAACCTAAGATAAAAATGACATCTCAAAAAGGTGCCCCCTATGGGCTAACCTTAAGAGAGGATGTTTAGGAAAGTGCCCATCTTGGGCTGACTAACCTAAGATAAAAATGATATCTCAAAAAGGTACCTTTATAGGCTGACCTTAGAAAAGATCTAAGGAAGTGCTCATTTTTAGGCTGACTACCCTATTAAAAGGAATGTTTAGACAAATTCCCAACTATGAGCTAACTCATCTTATGCTTCTGAATATGCTTTCTACTGACTGAGCTAAATGATGCAATGTCTTTCATGATATGATGATAGTTATTTATTTTAATATGCTTGTCAGTTTATCGTGGACAGCTACCAAACAACCGAACCTTCAAGCTAGTTTGTTTCTGCTTCTCTTCTTCTTTTCTTGACACGGGGTTGAAAATCTTGATGTGCTTCCTTTCTTTATGCACATGGCTCTTTTGACGATAATGTTACCCTACTAATGCACTATGTTTTAATGCTCAAAAGTAGATGGGACTATATTACGAAATATATTGAGATTCATTATCATTTTAGTGTTTATCTTTTATTGGCGAAGTGGTGGGTAATGTTTTTAGGAATATTTGTGGTGATGGGAATTGATTTGGATTATCGACCATTCAGGGATATTAACTTTGCTTGTAAAAAGTAAAAACTCGACTTAACAAAATTTGTATCAAATATTGGCTTTCATAAACATTGGCAAAATTTCGATTCCCTTACCTAAGGATAGTACATCTTTACAGCATTTGTGTTAATGGGGTCTCTCAATTCTGGACCATCCATTTGAGTTAGTATCAAAGCACCTCTTGATAGAACCTTTTTCACCACATAAGGGCCTTCATAGTTTGTGGTAAATTTCCCTCTGGAGTCTTGGGCATTCGGGAGAACCTTCTTTAGTACCAGATCCCCCTCTTTGAAGTATCGAGGTCTCATCTTCTTGTTAAATGCTCGGGCCATTCTTTGTTGGTAACACTGGCCATGACATAGTGCGGTAATTTTTCTTTCATCAATCAGATTCAGTTGATCAAGCCTCTTCTTTACCCAGTCTGATTCAGTTAACTGAGTTTCTGACAAGATTCTAAATGATGGTATTTCAACTTCAACTGGTAACACTGCTTCTGTACCATATACCAATGAATAAGGGGTGGCTCCCGTAGATGTTCTTATTGAAGTCCTATAAGCCATGAGAGCAAACGGTAACATTTCGTGCCAATCTTTGTAACTTGTTGTCATTTTCTCGATGATCTTTTTAATATTCTTGTTGGCTGCTTCTACAGCCCCGTTCATTTGAGGTCGGTAGGGAGTTGAATTTCTGTGGTTTATGTGGAATTGTTGACATAAACCTATCATCGATTTGTTGTTAAGATTGGTACCGTTGTCAGTGATGATGGACTCAGGAACTCCATATCGGGCTATTATGTCCCTTTTCAAGAAGCGGACTATTACCCCTTTTGTGACATTGGTATATGATGAAGCTTCTACCCATTTGGTGAAGTAATCAATCGCTACCAGTATAAACCCGTGGCCATTAGATGTTGTCGGAGTGATCGGGCCTATTATGTCGATTCCCCACATGGAGAAAGGCCATGGTGCTGATAACAAGTGTAGCTCGTTGGGCGGAGCATTTATCCAGTTTGCATAGACTTGACACAAATGACAGTGCTTGACGTATTTTATGCAATCTGATTCCATGGTTAACCAATAATATCCTAACCTCATGATTTTTCGGGCCAACATGTAGCCATTCATATGAGGTCCACATACTCCCTCATGTACTTCCTTCATCAGTTCGCATGCTTCATTTTTGTCCACACATCTCAACAAGGTGGTATCAGATGATCTTTTGTAGAGTACAGACCCACTTAGTAAGAAATGGCTTGCTAACCTTCTGATTGTTCTTTGGTTATTCCTACTAGCCATTTCATGGTATTTACTTTCTTGGAGGAAAGTCTTGATGTCGTGATACCAGGGCTTGTCATCTTGTACTTTTTCAATGGTTAAACAGTAGGCGGGCCGACTTTCGATGTCTATTTTCATCGGTTGAACTTCGGCTCCCCCTGTTATCTGGATCATAGATGCTAGTGTGGCTAGTGCATCTGCAAACTGATTCTGAGTTCTCGGGATGTATGTGAAAGTGATTGCCTTGAATTCTTCAATTAGCTTTGTCAAGTGTTGATGATACGGTACCAGTTTGGGGCCTTTAGTCTTGTATTCTCCTCTTGTCTGTAGTATGATGAGCAACGAATCTCATATACTTCTAATTCACGGATTTCCATTTGACAGGCCATTTTGAGGCCAAGAATGCATGCTTTATATTCCGCGATATTATTGGTATATGGAAATGTAAGTCTTGTCGCTGCAGGGAATTGAGTGCCGTCTAGGGATATCAATACTACCCCAACCCCACAACCGAATACGTTGGCGGCTCCATCGAAAAACAGTTTCCATTTCGGGTTCTGCTCTATCCCAAAGTCTCCTACCGGTATATCTTCCACTATTAATATATTTTCGTCCGGAAATTGGGCTTGTAGTTCTTGGGAATCTGTCTTGCTAGGGTGTTCTGCCAATTGGTTGGCTAAAGCTTGCCCTTTCATCGAGTTCCGATTTATGTATGTAATGTCAAACTCGGATAAGAGCATTTGCCACTTAGAGATTCTCCCTATCAAAGCTGGTTTCTCTGCCAAGTATTTCAAAGGATCATGTCTTATCAGCAGCTCAATATGATAGTAAAGGGTGTACTGCCTTAGTCGATGCATGACCCAAATCAGAGCACAACAAGTCTTCTCCACCTCTGAGTACCTCTGTTCCCCATCTGTGAACTTCTTGCTCAGATAATATATGGAACGCTCTCTTCCCTCGTCATCTTTCTGCCTCAGCACACATCCCATGGATTCAAGGAGTATAGTGAGGTATAAGAATAAGGGCTTTCCTTGCTTCGAGACTATCAAGACCGAAGGTTTTATAAGATAGTCATTGATTGTCCTGAATGCCTCTTCGCATTCGTCGTCCCATTCTATTGTGGCATTCTTCTTCAACAGACGGAATAATGGCCAGCATTTGTCGGTGAGCTGTGAGATAAAACGAGCTATATAATTTAATCTTCCCAGCAAGCTTCTCACTTCTTCAACGGAGTGTGGGGAAGGTAACTCTAATATAGACTTTACTTTATCAGGGTCAATTTTAATCCCTTCCTGGCTTATGACAAACCCTAACAATTTCCCCGTTGTGACCCCGAAAGTGCATTTCTCTGGGTTTAACTTGAGCTGAAATTTTCTCAGCCGTTTAAACAATTTCCTCAGGATATCCATATGGCTTTCTCCTTCTTTGGATTTGGCTATCATGTCGTCGACATATACTTCAACCTCTCGATGCATCATGTCGTGAAGTATTGCGACCATGGCTCTCTGATACGTTGCCCCGACATTTTTCAAACCGAAGGGCATGACTTTGTAACAGAAAGTTCCCCATGTTGTGATGAAAGTTGTTTTGGTTTTATCTTCTTCAGCCATTTTTATTTGATTATATCCTAAGAAACCATCCATGAATGAGAAGAGATGGTTTCCCGCAATGTTGTCTACTAGAACATCAATGTGAGGTAGGGGGAAGTTATCCTTTGGCGTATCTTGGTTTAAGTCCCGAAAGTCTACGCATACACATACTTTTTCGTTCTTTTTCATAACGGGGACTATATTCGCTACCCATTTTGGGTAGTCGGATACTTCAATGAACCCTACTTCTAGCAGTTTCTTGACTTCTTCCTTAATCTTTAGCAAGACGTCAGGCCTAAATCTTCTCAGTTTTTGTTTTTTAGGTTTGACATCTTCCCTTGTGGGAAGCCTATGAACCACTATTGATTGGTCTAGCCCTGGCATGTCACCATATGACCAGGCAAACACATCCGCATATTCCGTTAATAGCCCGGTTATCTCACATTTTTGCTCGGCACTCAAACTGGTCCCGATTTTGAGGTTCTTAGGGTTTTCCATGCTTCCTAGATTTACTGTCTCCACAGGCTCGTCGATCAAAATTCCGCTTTGTTCATGTTTTTTCCAATTTTTTGTATTATTCCGGGGTCTAAGATATCGCCTTCAACAACTGACCCAGCAGCGTTGGAAACGATATCAACGTTTTTATTTTCTATCTGCGCGAAATATCTCTGATGTTCGATGGTAGGAGATCTGAGTAACATAAAAATGAAAGAATATATATAAGAAAAACAAACTGTAATTGAATTTGATAAAGAGTCTCAATAAAATTTGTTTAATAATTTCTCTCTACTTTTGAGCTAACCTAGCGCTATTGATAGGATAACAAAACCAATTGTTCAGAGCCGGATGCCGGTTGGACGTGTGGGGGGTTGATTTCCCTTCGCTGTCGTCCTCTTCGTTTATCCGAGGCTCTTGAATGATGTTTGCCTTTCAAAAAGATTGTTGGAGAGGTGGAATGCTCATCTGGGTGTCGATCGGCTTCCCCTTCATTCTTCCTTTGACACCTCTTATTTGTGCTTCTTCTGCAGCCATAGGAACGTACCCCACTCCAAACGTCCCGTGCTACCCCTCTTTAAACTGATGGCCCTCCTTGCTGGTCACCACGTTCACTTCATTGAAAATCTGCAATCCCAGGTCTTCTGAACCTTCTTTCCTAATATATGGTATGACAGTCTCTTTGTATATGGCGTAATCCTGTTCGCCCAGTACCGTGACTATCTACCCACTTGCAATGAATTTGACCCTTTAGTAGAGGCTAAAGGGGATGGCTCCAACAGCATGTATCCAAGGTCGTCCCAAAAGCAGGTTGAAAGATCTTGGGATGTCGAAGACCTGGAAGGAGATGTGGAATACTTGTGGACCGATTTCCACTGGTAGGTTCACCTCCCCCACTATATCTCTCTTTGACCCGTCAAAAGCTCTGACCACCATGGAGCTAGGTTTTATGTTGCTTGGATCGACCCCCAATAAGTCGAGCGTTGCCAATGGGCAAACGTTGAAGGACGATCCGTTGTCGATGAGTACTTGGGAGACAATGGTGTCATTGCACCTGACCACTATGAACAGTGGTTTGGTATGTTGGTCTCCCTCTTCTCCTAGCTTTTCCGGAGAAAAAGATATCTGGTCCATTGTAAAGATGAAGTCCGCCACGTGACCTATTTTGTCTGTAGCGATGCCCTCTAGGACCTGAATCTGTTTGAGCACTTTGAAGAGTGCTTCTCTATGGGGCTCGGATGCTGTAAGAAGGCCCATGAGTGAAATCTGTGCCGGAACTTTATTTAATTGTTCCATTATCTTGTATTCACTTGCCTTGACCATCTTTATAAACGCGGCGAATCCCTCTTCCTCTTCCTCTCCTTTTTCCATGTTGGGCTCTTCAGTCGGGCCTTTATACTTTGGATCGTATATTCTCCCAGAGCGGGTGATTCCTCCCACCATATGAGGTCACTCTTGTTCGAGGGCCCAATAGTCGAACGGTGCAGCCTTGTAATTTTCCGCTGGTATCGGGACATTGAATACATATCTTTTCCTTGGGATTTGTACCTCAGCTGGTTGTCCCTCATAGCATTGTATAACCCTGGGCTTCTGATGAGAATTGATCATGTTTATAGTCTTCCCCTCTTCCTTCGACGGGTTGTCTTCCTTCTCAAATTCCGGCCCCCATCCACTAGGCGGCCCATACTCAGTCTGGGTATAAGAATAGTTTACCAAATACTGAAATCTCCTGTGTGATTCTCCCAAAGTGCCGACCGTTGGGTCTCCGGCTAACCACCTGCTTTTAATGTGTGCCTTTGGTGCTTCTTCTGGAGCTTGATGGGATTGCTTCTTCTGTCGCTCCGTCGTATTCTGCTTAGGGGTTTCTTTGGGAGTCAACTCCTCAGATGTGATCATATTAATGGTGGGCTTGTGATTGGGCAGTGGATTGGTGTTGACATTGGGTGCTGGGGCGTTCACGAAATCCAGTTGTATGATTCTCGCATCTATTAAGTCTTGGATTTTGTGCCGGAGCCTCTAGCACCTATCTGTAGAATGCCCCTCCTGACCCATATGGTAGTCACACTTGAGGCTTGAGTCGAAATTCTTGGGCCTGTACCGATCATTGGGGATCTCGAAACTAATCAAGTTGTCTGCCCTCAACCAAGCGAAGACCTGACTGAGCGGTATAGGGATTGGAGTGAACTGCCTGGGGACCCTGACGACCTGGGTATGACCTGTCGTGGGTTGTTGGGCTGGGGTACTCGTGGTCTGGAATGTCACACGAGTCCCAGGTTTTTCTGCCTTACCGGAATGAACCGTGCTGACAGTGGACTCTTTAGCTTTGTTTCCTCCTGAGGGCCTTTGTGTTGATGTGACCCTGGGAGGCTCCATTGTTTGGAGTCTGCCGGTGGTGATGGCATTCTCGATCCTACATCTCGCAGCTACTACCTCTGCAAAACTGGATGAGGTCTGGCCTATTAGGTGTGAAAAGTAGGTCTTGTCCAAGGTATTGACAAATATGGATGTCAATTCCTTCTCAAATATCGGGATTGCTACCCTGGCGGCCTGGGCTCTCCAGCGCTGAGCATACTCTTTAAACGACTCAGTATGTCTTTTCCGGAGACTCCCCAGGTCGATTACAGATGGGGCGACTTCAATATTGAACTTGTACTGGTCATAGAACGCCCGGGCTAGCTTCTCCCAAGTGTTGACAATGTTGAAGTCCAGGTGGGCATACCAGACCAATGCAGGGCCTGTGAGACTGTCTTGGAATGTCTGGAGCATGAGCTGGTCGTATTGAGCATACTTGCTCATTTTCCAAGCATATAGCCTGGTATGCATTTTGGGGCACCCGGTCCCATCATACTTTTCAAACTCTGGGGTCTTGAACTTCTCAGGGTATACCTCTTCCCTGTATGCTGGTAGATTGGTGATTCCATCCTGTTTAAAACCATCAGGGCCCTCAATTGTTTTCATCTTATCATGGAGCTGCTGGAAGAGTCGCTTCTCCATCTCCTTCTGCCTCTCTTCCATCTCCTTTTTTAGGTCGTCAGAGGTCGGCCCTTGGTTGACCTTCGGCTCATATTCAAAGGCCGGGTTAAGGTGGGAATTGATCTCTTCATATTCCGAAGGCTGTCCCTCCACTGCTTTCCCCTTCTGGCCCCTGAATGTTCTTCTTGGGTTGGCTGAGTGTTGCGCAGGAGGCCGATGCTTTCAGTTAAGAGGTGAACCTGGGCAGCCAATTGTTGGACCGTTTGTTCTAGGGACATGATCCTGGAGTCCGAGGCAGCTTCAGCATTAGTGTTGTTGCGGTTGTCGCTACTGTTGACCATTTTTGTTCTTGAACGTGTGAGAATTGGACTTCTGGGAGGGTTCGGTTGCTTGGGAGCTATCTTGATACCTGGACGCGCATTTTGTTTTTTTGTTTTAGTGTAATGTATGCAAAATGATATGCATGTATCACACGAATGATAAAAGGGTTGACAATTTATCGACAATGTAATATTGAAACTTTACTTTTATTAATATTGAAAATTTTGGAGTTCAATGATCAAAATAAAATATTACAAATAATGATCTATCTCCTAGTTCTTTTGGTCTTCTGTTGTGGAGGCTCAGACTTCCCGTTGATGACGGCTTCCAGTTCTTCGACTCTGGCTTTGGCCTTTTCCAACTAGGCTTCCAAGGCTTTGTTCCTTTGGTCGGATTCCTTGAATTGTCCTTTCCAGATGTCTTTCTTATAATCTGCAGCTTCAAAGTATACCTCCATTCGGGCCTTAACCTGCTCTAGGTAGACTTCCAACTCTGGATTGATCTTGTCTGGCCTTGGTTGGGTGACGTCTGGAACTCGGTATGCTCTCTCCCCTGTCTGGTAAAGCTGGCAGATTACAAACTCTCTGGTGGCTCGGTGCTTTCCCACTTCGCCATCTAACTCCCCGAGGTCCACATTCGGGCTTTCAATTCTGGCTTCCCAAAGTACTTTGACCTCTACCAGCTTAGCAAACTTCTCGGCTACCAACAGGTTCGGATCTTGATACTCAAAGGTGACTGCTTCCAACGAGGGCCGATAAACTATGTCTTGGATAGTACCAAATTGGCGGACCACTGAGTTGGGGTGATATCTAATACATCCGCTGATTCTGATTAAAAGTACGGCTTGGAAATTACTGCAAGTCAAAATAATTTTGTCACAGCAACTCCACCTGGCTGTCCACAGAATATCTTCGGCACTGAAGCTTCTAAGCACTTCTACCCAACTGTGGTTGGTAAGGTCATCGGGTAGCTTTACCTTTTCTATACATGAATCCACAAGATCCACCTGCTGGGCTAAGGCTTTTCAGACCATGTTCAGCCTGAAGCACTTAAGGTGGCTTACGAACCATATCAGCAGAAGGTTGAGGCTTGAGCGGAGGATCCCATGGCCTTTCTTCTTGAGGAAATTCAAGGTCCAGATCTGTTCAGCCAATAGAGCCGGGATGTGAGATCTTCCCTCCAGGAATTGGGTTACCAGCTCTGCAACCCGGTAGTGAATATAGAAGGTCCCGATGGGGAACAGTATAGTGGCAAAAGCAATTAAGATGAAAGCATTCACCCTTCTCTGTTTGTAAGTCTTGGGGTCCCCACACAGTATGTCCTTTCTATCCCCATTGTCTTCTCGGGCGATGAACCAGGCTTCTAAATCATCCATCCGTATGCAATACCCATTACAGTCTACTAGGGCTTTGTTGACTACTGTTTTATGAATGCCTAGCAGTCGGCTAAAGGTACCGGCTGACCCGGCCTCAAGGTCTGGTGCATAGATTTGGTCAGTCAGTGCTGGAGCCTGTAGTAGCTGGGTGTACTCTTCCAAAGTAGGGGTGATTTCATGCGGCCCCATAAAGAAAGCTGCGAGCTCGACTTCCCATAACTGGAGCATGGCCCGTACCAAAGGCAAATTCGCCTCTATCTTTGTTAATGAGAGGATGGAGCCTATCTTTTGCTGGATGAAGGCCTGCTCCTCCGAGTTGTATAAGGTAAACCAATGGTCCAATACCAACTTTGGGTCCAAAGGTTTGTACACCCGAATTTCTTTGCAGAGGAGGCGGTCGACTGCGATGCTAGCCATCTATTACAATAAGAAATTGCCTAATTACAAACAGAATTATAAAACATTACAGGGAAATAGATTTGAACTCCAAAACAAAACAACAAACCATTACATCGTCATCAATTGTCAACCCTATGATGTTATGTATGCAAGTAGGTTGGTTCTAATTGGTCCCCAAGCTCTATGGCCTCCCGCATTCTCGGAGAAATGAATCTCAGGCCATATCAAAGCATTGGGTGGGGTAGCCTAATCGGTCCCGAACGGTGATCAACTCACTTCGCTCGAAATCTACACAATGGCTCCCTGACTTAGGCTTCTAGGATGGTCCGGGTTCGACCGCATCTATTCACACAAACTTATGCATGCAAACCCCACAATAAAGAAAACTAAAATCTAATTAATGCTTGAAAAGTTAGTAACAGAATAATAATTGAAACTTAAAAAGGAACAACTTGAGGAGATTCAGGTGGCTAGCCTACTAAAATGGGTCCCAAGTGGAGTCGCCATCCTGTCGAGTATATTTTTTTGAATTCCCATTCCTAATCCAATCTAGACTAGACCCTATGCTCATCTAATGTAGATCCTCGACTTGAATTAGGAATTTCGTTTGATTTTTTGAGTCGCCACCCAACTGTTGTTGGGAAATATTGAATTAAGATTAAAGGAGCGGATTAGTCTTAATTTGGACCACTAGTCGTCGTGATTTCCTCTTCTCGTTTTTGTGAAAAGAGGAAAAGGGAAAACCAGAGTTTCTAAGTCCGGAGGCTAACCTATTAAAACCTTACGGTTACCACCTAGCCTCCTAAAATTGTTCCCATCTAGAAATGTCTTTTATTTTGTTTCTGTTACTTTTTATTATGTTTTTTCTTATTCTAAGAAAATGATTTTTTATTTCATTTTATAGGTTGACCCAAATGGGTGCCTACGTACCTGCTAGTCAGGATCAAACAAGCCGTAGTTCGCTTTTCCTGAAAACCTTAAGTGTGTTTGTGAATTTTAATTTTGAAATCTCTTTCGATTTATGTTTTTATCATTTTTGGGATTTTTTTCTAAAAAATCTAAGCCTAAGCTTTAATTTGACTTTTGGAAAATGATAACTTTTGAGGGAAAACATCAATTTTGGATTTATTTGAAGAAAATGATTTTTTTCTAAGTGCTAAACTTATTTTTTTCTATTTTTACATAATTTTTGAATTTTTATTAATTTTTTTGATTTTTTTATCATTTTTATGATTTTTATTATTCTTCTACAATTTTTTTTTTATAATTTTTCTAAGTTTTCATGATTTTTATAGTTTTTTTATGATTTTTATTGATTTTTATAATTTTTGTGAATTTTTGTTAAAAAATTTATCCTAAACTATTATCTATCCTATTTTAAAACCTAAAGTTTTATTATTATTTTTCTAATATTTATATTGTTTTTCTACATTTTTATTATTTTTTTATCATTTTTCTACATTATTAAATCCTAAAGAAATCTAATTTCTAACATTTTCCTATTTATGAAAATATAAATAAAACATAAATAAATAAATAACAAACAAATTAATAAATAAATAACAAAATAATAAATCAAATCGAAATAAAAATAAATAAATAAATTGGAAAAAATCGGAAAAATCCGACTTACTTGGATCCGGGTCGGTCGGGTCAAATCGGGTCGGGTTGGATCAGTCTGGCACGGCGGCGGAGAGTGCTCGTTCACGGCGTTCCGGCGGCCTTTTGCAACGGGTGAGGTGTCGAATCCTAGGTTCTCGAGGGTGGTGAATCCAATGGTGGCGGTGGTTTGCTCTCAGAACGTCTCCTGGTGGTGGCTCAGCTCCGATCGGCGGTCGCGGCTTTGGTTCTCTCCGATTTACTCTCTTCTCTCACTTTCTCTCGATTTTGATTTGTGTTCCAGCTTCCTGCCTTCGATTCCTATTTATAGGCGCTTCAAACTTCTCCGGATAAGCTCAAATCCGGAGATTTTGATAAACCCATATTTTTCCGTTTTTTATATTTGATTGTATCCAACCTATTTGATGCCGATTTGTTGTAATCTTGTGATTTATTTGGATAATTCGGTTTTAGATTTATTGAAATCCAAAAAGATTCGAAGAAATCCAGCAATTTCAGCCTTATCGGACTTCTGCCGGATTTTTCTCCAGCTGGCCTTGCGAAGAAGAAGATCACGCGCGACACGCGTGACTTCCCTCGGCCAATCACACGCTGCCACATGGCAGCTCCAGGCGAAAGGCAAAAAAATTGCACAGAATCGGGGGAGGATTTGAACTCGCGACCTCTGGCCTCCACACGTTCCCCATGCGCACACACGAGCCAGCTGAGCTGGCCCAATTTCCTGATTTTCTTTATATCGTAAATTGTACATATGCGATGCATTTTTTTCCATTTTTTTGTATTTTTTGTAATTTCAAAAATTTGTAAAAATTATTTATCCCTTATTATTACCATTTCTGAAATCATTTTTAAGAATTGATGTGTCTTCCTATTTATTTTTATTTTTTTGAATATTTTTATTATTTTTGCTAAATTAGAAAAGAAAATTGGAAAAAATTGGAAAATTTTGAAAATTGATTATTATTGATTATTGTTCATTCCTAGGGCAAAAATGGGGTGTTTACACATTTTTAAGCTAAAACTAATAAATGTCTCTAATTTAAAAACTAATAAGATATAAGAAAATGAATTTGTAGCGCTAACATGGACTTAAGTGGGTGGCCCACCATCATAATCTTAGATTGATAGCAAAATCTATTAGACAAGTAATTATTGATAAGATAAGATAATATGAATATCGAAACACTATGAAAGAAAGAAAAAATTATGAAAGTGATATACCAAAACTCTTGTAACTTAGTAATATAACTAGTCTCCTAATGGAATAAACCAAATTCAAATCCCCTTTCCTATTATAATCACTAAAAAACTATATAAAGGTGATACAACACTCAATATGAAAAACACAATTTTATTATAAAAATACATCATTACTAGGGCTAGATAAAAAAAAAAAAAAAATCAACCGAATTGCAAACTAAACTGGACTAAGCTGAACCAAACCAAAAAATTGATATTTTTTTAAACTGGTTCGATTCACAATTTAGTTTGGGTATGTGATACTAATTCATGGTTTGATTCTAACCAAACCGAACCGGTATATTTCATATAGTTATAAGAAAAAGAGGATAAGAAAAACTGAAAAAAGCTTAGCCCCAAACATTATGTGTACTATGTACCCTAACCTTAATATTTTCAGTACAAAGGCTACACACACGCCTCAGTCTCTCTCACAATTCTACACTATCATTATTTCACCTCACACATGTAGCCATTCACACACCATCATCACCCGTCAATATCTCATCTACCATAGCCTCGTCTCTTTTTATCTTTATCACTTCTCATCACAATCATCATCTTTGATTAGGCATCTTTGTAAGATCATCACTCCATTTTTATAGATCCTTCTTCCTCAATCCCATTTGCTTTTTCATAACCCAATTGTTTTTTTTTTTCAAATAATGATTTCACTTTCTATGATTTCCTTATATTTTTGGTCTTTTTTCTTGTTTCCTTATTAACTTTTAGGTTAAAGCTCTAAACTCGCCCTTAGAAATTATATTTGTCTTTTAAGGTTTGTCAACATCTACGTTTGTAGATTTAATTTCCTAGTTTTGTCTTATATGTTAGATTTTAGGGGTTATTGTGATGTTGTAAGTATCAATCGATTTCTATTAAGTAATTGACTATGACACATTAATGCCCAAAGTTGTTTTGACTTTTAAGTTTTTCATCTTTTTTTTTTTTTACATGTAGCATTAATGGTATAATTATTGGTAAACAAAACTATGTTAAAAAGTTATAATGTAATGGGAGAAACTAATATAAACTTTGGAGTAGAAAGGGAACAAAAACCTAGGAAAAGATAAAAGAAAAGAAAACTAGTAAATATTCATTTTAGAAATTTATACATGAACATGAGTGTATTTGATGATAGTTAGGTTTGGTTTTTTTTTTTTACTTTTACAGCTTTAACAAACATATAAAAACTTTGTATATATATATATCAATTAAATTCTTGAATTTCAATTTTATTTTTTAAATGTTTATGTTTGAGGCACAAAACATGAGCGAACCAATAGATACTTCCCATGAAGTTACTGATATAAATGAGCATGGCAACGAAAATGGTCAAGTAGTTATTAGCAGAACTCAACGTTCTATTAGTAATTCATTTAAAACTCCTTTAACTACATCTGTTAATAAGAGATAACAGTCTAAAGTATGCAATCATATGATATTGGAACCACCAGATGAACATGGGAATTGAAAGGCAAAATGCAATTATTTCCATAAAACTTTTAAATATTCTAGTGGAAATTGAACTAGTGCACTACGCACTCATTTGAATTAAGGCAAGGAATTTACAAATAAAGATATAATGAGCAAATGAAAAATTGTTCCTTGTATCTTAGAAAGTAAGTAGCTTTCTATGAAAAAAAAAATCAATTTAATAAAAGTTGATGTAGGAAAGAGCTTGCTGGGATGTTTATTGTTGCTAAGTTGCCATTTTGAATTGTTGAGCATGGAGCATTCGTTAGTTATTCTAATGTCCTACAATCAAAGTTTCAATTCCTTTTCCTACTACTTTGAGATGTGATTGTATAGACTTGTATAGAGAGGAAAGGGGGAAATTGAAACAGTCTTTCTCCAAATTTGTTGGTAGGGTATGTTTGACCACCGATACATGGACATCTTATCAAAATTAAACTTACATGTGTCTTACGTATCATTTCATTGATGAGAATCAAAAATTGCAAAAAAAAAAAAAAATCATATTTTTTTTCCAAATACTCAACCACTCTAGTGAGGCTATTGGAAATACTATTATTAAGACATGTTTAAAGTGTTGGGATATTACTAAGGTTCTTATTATCACCATTGATAATGTTAGTTCTAATAATCTTTGCATTCAATTTTTTTTTTTAAAAAAAAAAGGATTTCAATCTCGAGGAACACTCGTGTTGAAGGGAGAGTTTCTTTGTATGAAATGTTATGCTCATATTTTGAGTTTAAATGTCAAGGATGGTTTGAAAGATACAGACAATTTAATCTTTAGAATTTGTCCAATAGTTAAATATGTTATATCTTTTCTATCTAGATTGGCTAGGTTCAAAAGTAATGTGTAGGAAGAAAATATTGAAAGTAAGGCATTATTGTCTTTATATCTTGAAATTGGATGGAACTCAACTTATTTAATGCTAGAGTCTATTGTGAAATTTCAAAAGGCATTGGAATTGTTGGAAATTAGGAATGAGAAGTATAAAGTAGAACTTAGGAAAGAAAAAATTAGGAGAGTTTCTTTAGAGGAAGATTAGGCATATGCATGTGGTAGTTTATCATCCTTAAAGACATTTTATGATGCTACTTTGAGTATCTCAAGATTTCTTTATACCACTTGCATTGATTTTTTGAAGAAATATTGGGTGTTAGGTATCAAGTTGATGAGCAATGTCAAAGCAATGATACATTTATGAAAATAATGGCTTAGACAAAAAAAAAATGTCGAGTATAAGGGAAACATTAGTAATAGCAATGTATTATCTTTTATTGTTATAATTGTTGACACTCGTCAAAAGCTGTTTTTTGTAGATTAAACAATAAAACATATCTATGATATTGAAAAGATAGCTCAGTTAACTAGTAAAATTCACTATGCCCTTTCAAGTTTGTACAAGTACTATAACTCTAGGGTTGAGTATATAAAGGAAAGCTTGAGTGCAAATTCCTAGAGTTGTATGAAGAAACCTTGATCACAAGTGACAAAGGAGGATCATAAACCATGGAGATCTGTTTTCTACCATGGGACAGGAGGGGAAAAGTTAGTGCAGAAAAATGAATTAGAGAAGCATTTAGGGAAAAAGCATGAGGACTTTTATAAGGATTCTGATATATTGGACTAATGCAAGAAATCCTCTTGTAAATATACCCTATCCTTTCTTTAATGGAAAACGACATTCTGGCAATTCCTTTCCCAATTGTATCTTTAGAGAGTGCTTTTAGCACAAGTGGTAAAGCTCTTGATATTTTTAAAAGTTCTTTGACTCCATATATATTAGCAGGCTTAAGATTGGTTAAAAAAATCTGCAACAATATTATCCATTGAGGGACTTCTTGAAGCACTAGAATTGTTTGACTTGGGTTCAAAATTTTTCATTTTAGATATGAAACTATCAATATTAGCTAAGTTTTCTTTTTCACATATTTATTATGTGCTAATAGTATGCAATTGCTTTGAAATCTTCAAATGTGGAAGTTACTAAAATGTTAGATTCAATTAAGGGTCTAAACCAATCAAGTTGAGATGACATAGTATTGAGCTCAAGCTTGAACTTAACTTAAAATTTTAAAGCTTAACTCGAACTTGATCAAGCCTACAAATTTGAGCTCGAGCTTAACTAGAAATTTCAAAACTTGAGCTTGACTAAATTAAGTTCATTTAAACTAAATTTATCTAAAAATATTTTTTTATTTTAATTAAAATAATATTAATATGTAAACTTAACTCGAACTCAATTAATATATATAGTGAACTTTAGCTCAATTATAGTTGCGAGCTAGTGAAATCAAACATTATAAAGCTTGAGCTCAACTCGTTTAACTACTCAAATAGCCCTAAGTTGAGATCAATTCAATTGTTTTCAAGTCGATCTTGAGTAAATATTAAGTCGAATTCAAATAGCTTATGAGTAGCATGATTTACTTACACCCCTAGATTCAATTACCGCTAGTATTACCCTTGATTTTTAAGTTATTTTCATGAGCTTTTTTAGGTTTTAGCTTAGTTAATTTATTTCAGGTTTAAATTTGAAGTTGATGTGCAAAGATCTACTAAGGCCATCTTTTCGTATTTTGTACTTCTTTGTTTGCCGAAGCATTTATTAGATGGCTCATTAGTTCGCTAGAGACTATATCGGCTTGCTTTCGTATTAGTTTGCTGTTGTTATGTTGGTGTATTAGTTTGAGTTTTACCTCCTTTTTTTTTTTTTTTTCACCTTTTAGTTTTTATTGCTATTTACATCTCATTTCTTATAAACGTGTCATGTCTTTTGGATTTTAAGCGATGTGAGGTTTGAACTATGAAAAGGTTACAGTAAAGTTGATTATAGAATTAACAGTTAAATGGTTGTTGATTGTTTTTTTTTTTTTTTCTTTTTAACATAAGGAATCGAATGTTGAATGTACAGGTGATGAGAAATAGTCATATGAATGTGTAATCAAGGGAATATGTCGTAGTCGTATACATGAATGAATCATATGAACATCCACGTTAATAAGTTTGAAATCGGTGTGCATGTGAATGATCTTATTTTTACAGGTAAAACAGGTCCGATTCCTATGATCATCAATCTTTCCTTTCATCATCGGTGGGCATGTGAATGTTTTGTCTTTCTTTACCTCTCATCATTACTTTTTTGCTTTTTTCTAGACTTAAATGCATGATAGCATTAATAAACTAAGCTATATCATTAGATTCAATTAAAAAAAAACCATAAAATTAAGTTTGGTATAACGAGACAAACTGTATTAAACAGCATCGCGTCCATTCCTAATGATTATATTACAAACTAATTATCTATAATTTTTATTTAATTTACGCGAAAACTACACACTAATACGAATTCTCACCTTTAAACACCATAGCCTTGGACCAACGAGATCCTGAGAGCCAAGATAATCATGATAAATAAATGCTGAGAATGAATGGGCCGATTTGTACGAAGTTTGAAGACCAAGTTCAGGGTAAAAGAATGCTGGTAATGGGCCATGCCCATGAATCGTTAACCCTAAACCCCAAATCATCCAAAACCCCCAAATCGAAATGCAAATCCATGTTCAAACTTTAATGTAAAGAACAGTAACCGGTCAGTCTCCATTTCTCGATTGAAATTGAATCATTGACACTAACATTCTCTCTCGGATACTGCTGTAATTTGGGTAATTCAACACGATTTAAATTCCTCTTTTGTTATATTTGCTTTACTGGTAATTTGGTTCTCATTTTAATTTTTTTTCTCTTTTTTCTTTTTTTTTTACAATTAAATTTGTTAACCTTAATCATATATTTGCTGATTCTGTTGGTCATATGGGTGTATGAAATTTTGGAATTTTTTTCTTTTGGGTATGATTGCAGTGGCAATGAAGGTGCGTTCTTCAGTGAAGAAGATGTGTGAGTACTGTAAAACAGTGAAACGTCGTGGACGTGTGTATGTGATTTGTTCTGCTAATCCGAAGCACAAGCAAAGACAAGGCTTTATGACTTTTGCAAATGAAGGCCAGCTTCCTCCCGTGTAAGGATTTCTATCTAGAGAATTGGTTTTAAATCTTCAGACTTTCAAGTTTGTATCAATTCTTTATTACTGTGTAGTAGTTGCATCATGGACATGTAGCGCAAGTATAAGTATTGTGGGATAGTTAAAGTCCCCAGAGGTAGCCGTTCTTCTTATCAGTACTAGTTAGGAAGAAAGAAGTAAGAAGGGAAGTAATGCGTCAATAGTCATATTGTAATTATTTATTTCTTATCCGACGGGTTAATCCGAAAAATAGTTTAGATATTTCCATGTTAATTATTTGCGAGGGAATTATCAAATGGTTAGTGATTGAGCAACCTTAATCCTCATCTCAGTGACATCTCAATGGTTATTGAACAAATCTGATTGCTCACAATTGTAATGAGGAGAAGAAACTTCAGGAGCAAGATATAACTATGTAGATGAGAGTTGGTAACTGTCATTAGTTGTTCCTTTTGGACTTCAGTAATTTACAGCGAGTACTCCCAAGGCATTTACTTTACTTGTGTGCTTTCATCACACTAGCACCCTGACTACATTGAGTTTCATCTTCTGTTGCCATCCTCATGTTTATGCTTAGACTTTCAGTTTCTGCAACCAAGTTCAGAACTTTAAGATTCCTTGCAAAATTCTGATAATAAGCTTTGAATTGTATTCTTTTTTCTTATCCTGGCCTCCCAGTTTTATTTGTCTTAGAATGTTATTCTGGCTGGATCCATCAAATAGCTTGTTGTCTCTGATGTACCAGAAATGGATAATGCAGTAAAATCCAACATACAATGTGTGTGCGTGCATGTGTGTGAGTGAGAGAGAAAGCATATTATTTATGTTTAGTATAGATACAGGCTCTACTATATGCATGTGAGTATATACTTACGGATATGCTTTTATGATCTCTAAGTACCAGATACATACACATTGTATGTTTTAGTTACTCTTGACATCTGTCAATTAGGTTCAATATAGATGCACAGACAGTGATCAGTATTTCTTAACTTTTGTTGTCTCTATTGTGATTTGGCTTATATTTAGTGGGAGGGTGAGAGTACAGGTGAAAAAGTGAGAAAGGAAAGAATAAATACGGGTACTTCTGCCTCTTGGTAGTTGAATAGGACTGAAATTTAGAAGTACATATCAGGTAGTTTAACTTTCTTTTGTCATGAATAATTTCCTTCTCACAAGTTTTGCACCCTGCTTCATGAAAACGATGAGAATTTTTAGTTCTCCATTGGTCTAAGTTATTTGTTTCTCATAGTTTGGCTGAATTTCTTTTATATGATGTGTAATTACCACACCACTCCACCCCCTCCCCCCTCCCCCCCCAAAAAAAAATGAACAGGCAAAAAAAGACCAGTTTCACTGAATTTCTGGTTTCTTCTATAAAAATTACAAACAGCGGTGGTGTGAACCGACCTAAAAGGGCTTACTGAGCTGATTATTTTCTAGGGCCATTTAGCCATCCACATGATTTGAAGTATCTTATCAATAAAATTTAGAGCCTGAAATTAGTCAGTTTTGGTGGTAGATATCTGATCTTTAAGTTCAAGATCAAATCGCTGTTGCAATGTTCATTTCTTTTTTGGATCTAGTACTATTTTCAAATGGTTTTGGTTTAGAACCTTGATTTGTGCAGGATTTACTTGGATACTTGATGATTATTGATTGGAATAATAGTGAATTTGATGTGCCTGATATTTCTGTTACAGCTCTGAGACAAACACCATGCAATTGATTACTCCCAGCTCGAGCATGCAGGCTAGTTTAGCAGCATCTTTCATGCCAAAGAAGCATGAACCATCTTTCTTATTTGGATGGAGGACAGGTCTCGCATCTCTCTTCTCCAAATAGGGTCGTTGTCTCCTAGGGGCAGATCTATATAATTCAACACCATGTAATTGCAATTTTTTTAGGTTTTGTTTTCTGGAAATCCCAGATTGAACACATACTAATCCTTTAATAATCTATCTACAATTGTTCCCTGGATATTCTATTGCAGCTTTCTTTTGCAATTTCGATGCTTTTCTTCAACTGTGGTCAGCGTTATTTTATTTATGCTCTCACTTTTCTGGATCTTTGTCGTATTTCTTTACTCCATGTCACTTGCAATTAGCTTCTTTGATAGTATATTTGGTTTTCATTAGCCTTAATGATATGCAACAGAACTATACAGCTAGACGGGACCGTTACATTGAGCATGTGCACGTTATTTATAAGGCAGCTAATAGTGAGTTTACTTATGGCTCAACTCACCACTTGGGCGCACTGTAGTAAACACTAAGCCCTATATCATGTTGAGTGCCCAAATATTTATCGATCAAAATTATCCACCATGTTCTCATGATCCAAGCGCATGTGTGTTTGCACATCGGAATTGACAATTCCATTACACCCTCATTTCATATCTCCGTTTGATTGGTGGAATGGTCATTTACAAGGAACGAATTGAATGTACATTCTTGTAGATTGGAGCTTTGTTTTTTTTTTCCCAAAAAAGAAAAAAAAAAAAAGGAATACCCATATTATAAAATTAAAAGTCACAGCTTTGACCATGTAAATACCCAAAACTTGATCTTCTGTCCCCTGATTCCCTTCTGTCTGTAGCCATCTACACCACCAGTTACTATACAAGCGCTGCTTCCAAAAAAAAAAAGCATCATCGCATTATGCCACGGGCTACCCACGAAGAGTAGAGGTTATTATTTCCTTTTTTGGTTTTTGCTTTACGAAAAGTAATCCATTTGTTCTTTCCTTTTCTCTTTTTTTTTTTTTATTTTTGGAAATGAGAAGAAGATGGTTAACAAAGAAGTTATTGCAGTATGCTGCTTTCAAATCGACGAGACTTTCAAGACAAGCTGATCGTGCCAGTGGTGAATCTAGTAGAAGGATTTGGAAAGCTTCTGCTTCAATCTGAAGACGACTTGTAATGTTTGTAGACAAAAATAGAAGAGAAACTTATTGAGTTCATGGATGGACACTGGATACTTAAGTTACAATCAAGAAAACTGGGTTGCTTGGTCATGCAGACTTCCTTGTGGAAACAGAGCTATTATAGCTTTCTTATGGAAATGGTTACTTTATTAGCAAATGTGGCGTCATATCATTTATGAATTCATGATTTTGATATTACAACAATGTATCACAAAGCTCATTTTCATGGCTTGCAGGATATAGGTGTGAAATTCATTTTTCGGTTTTTTTTTTAATTTCAAATGTTATTTCTAGAAGCTTATCAGATCTTACTTCTGATAAGACTCATGGCTAATTTATACCAATCAAATAGCATTGCCTGAAGAAGTCGAGCATTTAGCCGAAACGAAAAGAGTTATTGGTTTCAATAGTAATTTCATAACAAACCTTAAAAACTGGTTGTGCTCGATAGTCTGCCGGGTGAAGGATGCTTGCCTTATATGACGATGCTTTTAGATAACATTGAGATATGGTTTATTGGGCAAGTTTGTCTTTGGAAGCAAACTGGATTTATGTTGTTATTCAGTACACTTTGTAAGACTTGCATCAAGAGTAGCTGTTACTACCCTGATCTTATCTTGAGCTGGACCAGTTTAAACAATGTCAAAATCTTACAATCTATGGGATTCAGCTTTGTAGTAAATTCGATTGTCGACCCTTATATTCAGGTTAGTGATTTTGAAAAATTAGTTAGGAATGTGATTAGAAAGACGGACATGGAACGGGTACTAGGTCTCTGTCTTTGTACGGAATGACAGGCTAAACATGTTCAGAATTATTAGCAAGAAAACTCTAGGGAAATCTCCAACACAGGCACCCGACAAGTAACCAACCTGTTACATTTTTTGGCATGCACTTACCTATTTGGCAACGATACGAATGATGCTCTTGTTGGATCACATGAAGCTTGGGTTGTTTTGCATGAAAAGCTTTGAAATTACTTTGGTGTTTGTTTTAGTGATCAGAAGTAGACATCTACTTTTATCATTTTGTGTTTTTATATTATATTTTTGGAATGGACCATAGTCAGAAATTCATGATGCAAGTTCGTGTGCCTATGCCTATATGCTTTCAAGCTTTATTCTCAAATTCAGACGATTTGGATTATTTAGTATTCCCACTAAGGTTGAGTAGATATAGGACAAGTAGAGGAGGAAGTTAGCCTTATAAAATACTATATAATTATAATTTGTTAAAATTTGAAAGTAAAACCTATCTAATAGCCTATTAAAAAAACCACCTTGCAAAGTATATCCCACAAAAAGATTATAGAGCACATATTAATATTATAAAACAGTTACCGATTACCGATATCATAATATTTATATTATAAAACCTTTCCTTATAAGATATAACAAATTTTGATAAAAATACTATACAACAATAAAATGCGACCAGTTTAAATTAAAATATTGACTTAAGTTAATGTGATGTAAAATTAAATTTTAAACTTTACATATTTGCTATCTAACTAAATATGGACAAAATTATAAGGTGAGTTAAGTAAGCTTGTTTGAATTTTTATTATATTTACAAGATCTAATCATACTAAGTACTAATAGTTTTTAAGATTTATCAAAGACTATTAAGTATGTTGTGCTAAATTTGGTAACCCATAAAACGAATATAGATTTTTTAAGGTGGATAAAAAGTTTTATCATGAATTATATATCATTGGGGGTATGGAATTAAATACAGACAGGATATGGCTACTGAATTGATATAAAGAGAAAGAGATGAAGTAGTAGACTTGATTTTTTTTTTTTGATATATTATAGGATAAAGTATAAAGGAATACAAAAATTTTAATTTGAAAAATTTTAATTTTCAATAATTAAAAAAATTACATTAAAGATACAGATAAGAGTCTGTACATTTAAACAAAAAGCGCAAATAACATATGTGCTTTCAGTATTACGTTGACATTTTTAGGGACTCCAATTTTTTCACTATTCTTCAAGATAGTTTAACAAGTTTATAAAACTTTGAAGGGTCCATTTTTAAAAAATCTTATATCTATTAAAGAAAAAAAAAAAAGAAGAGGAAGAAGAAAGAAAGAAAGAAAGAGAAAACCTCAAGCAACGTTGCTCTAAAATGAATTCTTAATTTTTAAAGGCTCCCTTTTAATGGTTGAAATTGCCTCCCTTAAGTATTTTAACATAGGATTCTGTATCTAGGAACTCCAATAAAAATGTTCATGTAAATTGAATTTTATATATAGACTATTTGGATGGTTTATGAGTCGGAATTCAATATAAATTTGGATTCGTTGGTTCATTTAATGCATATTGACTTTGATATAATAAAGTAGACTTGACAAAAGAAAAGATATTTTTATTGTTGGAATAACCTATTTTTTCTTTTAAAAGTTAATACAAGTCTTTTTGGTACTTGCAAGGTTCATTATGCAAATATCGAGTGCAAAGACCGGTTTTATTGTTAGAATAAGATCATGTTTTGTTCACGAAAATTTCAGCACTTTCCACAGCTATTAGGTCATATTCCTTTTATCAGTCTTCCAATCAAACAAACAACACCTAGCAACAAGATCCATAATCGTACTTTCATTCCAATCCAACCAAATAAATAATGGTTGTTTGAATCTTATTCTATTCACATGAAATGAGTATTCTACTTCCATCCCATATTAAAACATAGTTTTCTTTTTAGAAAATCTATTGAAAACTTCAAAAAAGAAGAAGCAATTCTTATGTTTTGTATTCCCAAATGAAGATAATATATGCATTTTAAGCATTTTCTTTAATTTTATATGGTAAAATCGTATTTTTCTTTTTCCGTGGGCATACTTATACTTATACATTCAATATTTTGAACTAAAAAATTTAGTTTACAAAAAAAATAAAGTTTGCATGGAATAGAAATTGAAAAATGTTAATAGATATTCCAAGAGCATTTATTAAATTAAATGGAAAAAACATTTTAATCCAAATTCTTTTTTATTAAATAAATTAAATTTATCACTTATATAAACTTTATAAATTATATCAACACCTTACTTTTTTTTAAATATAAAAAATATACTACTACTTTTACCTACTAGACATCAACACAATTCATCAATTTTGAGTTTAAATTTTAAGTGTTTTCTAATTAATATTAATAAATAACAACAAAAAGATAGATTATATAATATATATATATATATTTTTAAACACAGATAATAAATTTTGCGAAAGCACCAAAATATAACATAATATTTTTGTAATTTTCTCCCGTAAAGAATGTGCGGGGACACGCGTCGATGGATATATAGGGATTAGTTGATATTGCCTGCTTGTTTCAACATCGTTGTTTGGTGCTTGCGTGCCGACACAGAAAAAGGTCGCCTTTGCTTTCAAAGCTGAGAAGAAGCCACCAAGAAGCTTCATACGTAGCTTCTCACAGCTCCCAAACATTACTTAACTTTTTTCATTTTAAAATATTTCTCTTATTTATTGTTCGGTCATAATAGTATTAAATGAATTTTAAATTACTTTGTATAAATAATAAAAAGCCTACCAAAAAGACAACTTAGGTAACAATTAGTTTTTTTCTGAATTATATATATATATATATGACATTAAATGCGTCAATCTTCATCAGAATATATAAGTTAATGTGAATGCATAGCTTTTACTTTCACATTTACTTTAGGAGAAATTGTTTCGTTTATAAAGAGGGTGAAAACCCTAGTGACTTCTCCTACTGAAAGTATATATATATATATATATTTCAAATGGAAAATTGAAAGGCTCTGCATGCTACTTGTTGCTCCTATCAGTTTTTAAAAGATGGTTAATTTTCAAAAACTGCGCAAAGGTGGAGTTCACTACCATGTTTATAGGAGTTAGAGAAGGCAAGAAATATGACCAATATGTAAATAAATAAAAAATTAATGTTAATTTTTTTTTTATTTTATACGAAATATATGCTTTTAAAGGGCATGAATAGGGTTTCCGTGGGAATCAAATAAGGCAAGAAAGATGGCTAATATGTGAATAAAAAATAAAAAAAAAACTAATGCTAAATCTTTTTATGTTATACAAAATATATACTTTTAAAGGGAGTTCCAAAAGAGTAGGTATGCTAATAATAATAATAATACGTATATATATATATATATATATATATATAAGATTTGGTAATTAATGAGTTTCCTATCTATTGATAATTCATTTTAATTTCCAAGTGTATAGAAAAACATCTTATTAACTAGGTGTATTTATGGTTTAGTTTGGTTTGGTTCAAGATCGAACCAAACCATACCAAATCAAACCACATTTAAAACATTTTGATTCGAACCCTTAATAGATGAAACTCTTTGTTCAATCAAAAGAATTATTAATCTTTACAATTATTTGCATATGGATGTATAACTTTCAAAGAAGGCATAAACTAAGGTTGGTGATTCGAAATATGACCCGCAAATCTGAACATAATACAATACAACTATAAACGGGTTTATACACTAAAAAAAATTGATAGAGATATGAACGAGTCAAACCCGTTTAAACACAGTAAAATTTGTGTCCGAGTTTAGGTTTAACCTGTAAACTTGTTTTCGAACTCATTTATTAAATAGATCCTGTAAACAGGTCTAGATTCAACCTATAAACCCATTTAATAACAAAATAACTAATAATATATATAACATGTATATAATTATATATAATATATATAACATACATATAGATATACATAAAATATATGGTGCATTTATATATATATAATTTAAATACATATATTATATGTATCGACCTATACATTATAATAACATATATATACTTTAATTAAATATAGATTATAAAGCTATGCAATATATATATATATATATATATATATATATATATATATATATATATATATATATATAAAGAGAACATATATAACGAATATATGACCTACATTTATGTATATAGATTATATAACTATAAGACACATATATATACACATGTGTATGTACATAACATTGTATATATGGGATAATGTTACAATTGGTACTTGAATTTTTGACAAAAAATCAATTTACTATCTAAAATTCAAATTTGCTAATTTTAGTATCAATTTGAAGTTTTTGCATTATTGCTACTATCTGTATTAAATCTTGTGACACAATTACCTATCCAATAATATACTTTAGTCATCATTAGCGTAATACATGCCAAACTAGTTTTAGGAATGTCACATTGGCATTATTTTTGCACACCTTGAATTCACTAATTAAAAAAAAAAAAAAAAGATACAAGAACATGTTGAATTACATAAAAGAAAAAAATAATGCCCTTCCATCATGATCAAAAGTTGGAGCCAATAATGTCAATGTGACATTTTTTAAACTAGTGAGACACTTATCATGCTAATAATGGTTGAAGAATATGATAGGAAAAATAAATCATCACCAGATTTAATATGGGTAGTATCAGTGATATGAAAACTTTGAATTGGGTACTAAATTTAGCAAATTCAAACTTTATATAGTAAATTGGAATTTTGTTGAAAGTCTAGTAACACTAGCAACACTGTTCCTATAATATATATATTATGTTATATATTGTATAACTTTATTTTATTAAACTCTTATTATATTGTAATTTTATATTTAAGTGTTAAGATTATATTATTTTTATTTGTAAATGTTGATTTTAGAATTAACCTTTTTTCTTATATATTTTAACTATTTTACAAATTAAATTATAATTTTTAATTAACAAATGGGTCAATTCGGACACGAAATACCATAATTAAACAATTCAAGTTATGAGTTAAAATTTTCAAAATATAAGCCTGTTTAAACACAAACACAAGACACAATAAGTTTAGACCAATTGCTAGACCTAATATAAACTAAGCTTAATGCCCCTCAAACTAGGGAGGAAATTTTAGCTCCTCCTTAAAGCAATATGCTCAATAAGACTCCTGAAGTAGATGGTTTTGATGCCAAACCTTTCATGAAGTCTTAGGACATTGTAGGGGAGGTTTTTTTTTTTTTTCTTCCTTTAAAAATTGAAAATATCTTCAAATATATGTCTTCCTCTAGCTTTAAACAAAACCTTTCTTGCCTTAATCCCAAAAGTCCCAATTTTGGATACTAAAAAAGAACTTTATACTTTTTGACTTGTGAACTAATGTCTATACAATAACCATAGAGATCTTTGTGAATAGACTTCAAGCTTTCCTAAATGAGATCAATAACCCCATGCAATCTAGCTTTTATCCCTAAAAGATGCGTGCATCCTCTAAAAAATCTTACACTCCTTAAAAACATAGGAAAAGGAATTGGATGGAAGTGAAATTAGACTTAAAGGAAGTTTATAATTGCATCAAATGAGACTTTATTTATAATGTTCTCTTGCTTTTGAGTTTTTTCACATGTGAATCAATCTTACCTATTCTTTCCTATGAATAATTAATTTTAATATACTATTAAATGAATTCTCTCTATTTATGTTTTTTTCATGCTTTAACAATCAATAGAGAGATCCTATATTCTCTTATTTGTTCATTCTATCAATGAAGTTTTTTAATCAAACCATATAGTATCATATTGTGCTTGATTTGTAGAAGTTAGGGGCCCTAACTTTTGTTTGCCACACTTATTTTCTTTTTGTTAATGGTCTTATTCTTATAGGTCAACTGAAGAGACTACAAAAACTCTGATGCGTGTAAATAGTTTATTTGGAGCCATGTAAGGCCAAAAAGTGAACCCTCCTAAAAGTTAGTGGTGACCTTCTTGGGAAATGTCAATGAAGAAGTGAAAAATAAAATACATAGAATAGTAGTTTTTTATAAGTGATAAATTGATTTAACTTGTATATTAAACACATTTATTAAATTGATAAAGTTATAAATTTATGTTATCAAGTATGATTAATAAATAGATGATATATAGATTGAGATTTTTAGATTTAATATTTTTTAATATAGTTATAAAATATGATATATTAAAATAAGCTGTCAAATATAAATTTTTATCCAACTCACATAGAAGACACGTTTGGTAAATTGATTAAACTATTTATTTAACTCGACAATTGGAAAATTTCATGTATGAGCCCTCCCAGTTGGGTTTTTTTTTTTTTCAATATATATATGTATATATATTTCCTTAGTCATGGTTTCTTTCCATTTCAATTTGCCAAGTACTTTGTCCGTATTATACGATGACGTAATCCTGGGCCCAAAAGTCGGAAAGGGTAAGGACACTGGATTGACCTTTGTGCGTCTATCCACATTTATCACTGCAAAAAGCCGAACAGTAAAAGGGTCGGGCAAGAAATTGCACCAATCAATTTAATAAATCCCTAGAAACAGCAGTCTTTAAACTACTTGATATGTCATAAGACTAAAATTCTCTGTATGCTTATTTACCTTTCTTCTCTTCTTCCTTAGTCTCATGATAAAATGGCGACATTCGGTTTCGGAAACCCAAGCGTAGTTTGGATCCGCCAACTTATAGCCTGTTTTGGGTAAGCTTTTTCATTGATTATTATTATTATTATTATCATCTTTTTTTGGCCAATAATTTTCCCTATCAATTATTACCGGTATTCTTCTTCCAATTCTGGAAGGTTTTGTCTTTATTTTCGAATTAAATAGTCTCCTAAATTGTTAGTTTTAGTTATTGAAATAGAAACACCCTCGCAATTATCTGAATTGCTTCATTTCTTCCACTTCTGATTGAACCTTTTTTTTTTAAAAAAAAAAAATTAGGTATGAAATTTGCTTTCTTTTGTCGTAAGTAAAATTGAAGGGTTTGATTTTTTATTCTTTTGGTAAAATGTGAAATGTAATTTTGTGAGATGGGTGTGATGATTTGTGAGTTCAGCAGTTGTCTTTGAAAGTAAAGATTTGAATTTGCATTTGTTGGGGAAGAAAGACTTGATTTTGAATGGTTATAGAGGTATGACGATGACGGTGTGAAGTTAATATTATGGGATTTCAAGCAGTACGATCTTCCATTCGCGGTTAGAGAATTCGATAGTCTTTATTACAAGGAATGAATATTTTAGTATTCTTCGCTTTAATGTCCGCACAGCTAGCTCTATTTCACTTTCAGTAATTTCATGTAGACTACAGTGCAGTAATTTTTGCATTGATCTTGTTGTGGTTGCATAGGAAACGGAATTGTGGAATTCTGAACTAATTGCATAGGATTATTGAAAGGGTTGGTTGTTCATTGTTTCGGCTTTAGTCATGCATAAATGAGGAGCTGTTTCTGTGTTTGTTATTAGTTGATACAGACATGGTTTGTTAAAGTCTCTATGGTGTATCTTGGTATCTTAGATATTCTTAAATATCTACAACGGGCTGTGCCGATAGCAAATTTTTATTTTGTTATGTTTTTGCATGTTGTGGTATGGGTTTCAATGTGCTTATGTAAATGACATGGAGTCATCCTTGGAAGTGAGCTGTCTCATTTGAGCAGTTTTATGTAGATAGACAGAAGCATGATAATATGCAGCTGGAAAATCAGCATTGGTTTAGTTATTTGAGGCTTGTACAATAGTCCGTGGCATCTACAAGGGGATTCCTCAATTCCATAGAAATGAAAGTGTAGTGATTTTTTTTTTTTTAAAGATTTTATTTCACTGAGCTGTTTAGATCAATGTTGTGACTTAAGTGTATTAGGGAAGACAAATCTTCGCTTTCCTTATAACTCAGAAATATGCTTCATGCTCTAAGTAATCACCGTTTTGGACTATATTGCTTTGATGAAGTTTCTGTTGGTGTGCCACTCCCCTTCTCTAAATAAATGGAACAATTTCTCTTTGTAATTAATTCTGGGAATAGTGATGAATTTCAAGTACATGATGCTTCTAAGGTTGTAGTTTTCTTTTCTAGCTTGAGCATGTGTCAAAGGGGGATACCTTGATTCAGTGATCATCTTTAAGGGAAATGTTTAGTGTCTCTATGCTAATTCCATATAGTCATCATTTGCTTTTCATCTTAAGGTGTTGGTTTCATTTTGGTTGAGAGGGGGATAATTTCATTAATCATCATGGCTATAGCATTTGCTTTGGTTCGGTCATTGTTCTATGTTTTTATATATGAAACTATGGTGAAAAAAATATAAGAATCTAACATGGTTCATTGCAGAGCAGTGGTTGTTTTGGACTCTATTCTACAACTAAACCCACCTATGGTCCGGGTATAAGGGATAGCTTTTCCGAATACTTTTGGAGCAGCAGCACTTTTGACTTGGATAATAATGGTTTACTCTCTCAAAGAAGTTTCCCATCTCTTTCAGCGAGCATTAGCCCCATTGGTTCTTTGGGTAGAAAGGGCAGTGAGTCGGAATTTGTAAACCACGGTCAGCTTGTGAATAGCTTTTTATTAATTTTTTTATCTGAAGCTAATGAGCTTTGTGTAGTGTGAACCGAAGGGGAGATCATATTCTTAAATGTGTCTTTCCTTTTGCAAGTTTCATTTTCAAACAATTTTATGCATATATCGATCATAATTATACTACTGACAGCAGTTTTTTAATGTGGTAGCTATTTAGCTCCTTCCCCTCCCCCCTTGTGTGATATTAATTGATGTTATTTGATTACAGGTCTCATTCTGTGGAATGAAAGCAGGCTAAAGTGGATTGGAACTTCCAGGCCTGACCATCAAACAAAACTGAAGCGTCAGCGAACATTGAGGTTGGCATTATACTCTTATTCTCCTCCTCTGTTGGCTTTAATTACTTGAAACTGTCCTTTGGCTGTGACATGCAAGCACCCGATGGAGGTCTCACCTTTTTAAGTTTCAACAGTTTCTGTCTCTAGGCTTCTCATATTTTTCCTAAGTTGTTTGTGCAAACTAAAAGAATGTTGTTGATTGTGGAAGCTAGTATCTGTGCACACATGTTTGCCAAAGCAAAATCTAGCACCTTAATATTCACTATTTACAATATTTCATTAATGCCTTGATCAACTCCATTTGCCGAACCAGCTGGAATGTCACTTATGAAAGTGTGATTGCAAGGAAAATTCCCTTCCGTCAGCCTGTCCCTCTCTCTGTAAGTCCCATTAGTGTGATTTCTGATTTTTTACTCTGGGTTGTAGTTTATAAATTCCTCTGTTAATTGTAACTGGATAGTGTTTATATGCTGAGATTGGATATCACATGAGCAGGAAATGGTTGAATTTTTGGCAGAAGCTTGGGACCAGGATGGAATATTTGACTGACAGAGGAATTCAACTCTGTATAATTTAGGAAGAGTGTTCCTCCATTATAACTTAACTCAAGGAGTATGTATAGAAGTTTAACTGTTCTAAGAACATATTAGTGAAGGAAGGAATACATAGAATGTAAGTTTTGTACTGAAATTGTGTTGCACATGTCTGGTCTCATTAGGTTTTGTTTTTGGATTAGCTCTTGTGAGTTGTGATAATTATATCAACACTCAGTTAGTCTGGTGCAAATAGACTCCTAAGCTCAAAAAAGTGCCATTACCTGCCCATAACTTTTGATAATGGATGTACCTTTTGGACTATTTCTAATGCTTTTAACACATAGGCCCATAAATAAAAATGGTTTTTGGATGTTCGCAATGGCAGAGGTATATATATATTTTAAGATTCATTGGTTAATATATACCTTGTGTAATGTATGCATAGTATATAAATATCAATAGTATTTTGACATATATAATTTGTGTAAAATATATATGGTAATTATTTTAAAAGCTATCCATTTTATTGTTATATATGTCAAAATTTTATTGATATTTATATATTACATGTACACAATACTTACAGTATATTAATCAATATCAATGAATCTTTTTTAATATAGAGATAAGGCACTTTTAGAAGTTTAGAGGTCTATTCAAATCCAAACAGTAGTTTTCGAATGCTTTTGCAATTTGCTTTTATTGTTTTATTCTTTCTTCCTCTGCACTGTCTTGTAATTTAATTTATAACCAGATGTTTTTTTCCCCTTCTTATGTAATTGTGCATCAGTAACTTGATTGACGATGTATATTCTTTTGATGTTTGGATTCATCCAGATCAAGAATTGTCCAATTTGACGGGGACATTCTATGGTCATGTCCTTTCAGAAAATGGAAAGTTTCCATTTTTGTAATGACGGTTTGTCTGTTATAAGTCAAGTCCCATGCTCTGTAATTTAAGTCCTTCTTATCATCATTAATTTCGTTGGCCAAAAAAGGAGAAAAAGAAAAGGTTGGTATAGTATTGAAAAGACAAAAGTAGCATGTTAATGAATTATAAAGAAGTTCATGACGGAACTTAGAGATTACATGAAAATTTGTAAAATATTCTTGTTAATCATTTACTGGATTTGATAATTGTGAATGTGATTGGAGGAGGTTTCCTATCATATTATCTCCTCTGCCAAATAAACTTGGGATGCATGGCAAGTATGAATGAAGTGCATTAACTATTAAGAAGTTAATTGGGGTAAAATAATACTCTTCACTTACCAAAAAGCTAATTAAGTTCATGTCAGCATAAAAGACATAAAGTAACGGAAAAACTTATTTTCTTATCTATTTTTTTATTTGAATTTTATCCTTCTCTTTTTTATTCTTATTTGAGTTATTAATGTTTTCCAACTCCTACAAAATAGCACTTCTACCAAGTCTATCAAAAAAATTTATACATCTTTAATACGGTTTAGTTTCTAATTAATCCATAACAATTAATTTAATAAAATAATATTAATAAATATATTTAATTAAATAATATAATAGCAATAACAAAACTTAAAAAATTTAAAAGAAAAAGAGAAACCGGACTAAAGACCCCAATTTCGCCACCCTTTGGTGGTGAAACAAGTATGAAAAGGCGTGGTGTATGGGATTCCACCTGCTGGTGTGATTCAACCACCCACACCTTTAGAATGATAAAAGTAAAGTAATTTAGGAGGCTGACTACAACCTCATCGTTACCCATTGGTTTTTCTTGCTAGTTTTGCGTTTTGTTTTCCACTTCCAGTTTCAATCATGCTTGCCACCCCAAAGCCAATCGCTTCAATTGAATGAATTGTTGGTGTGTTGAAATGAATTCCTTAAAGCCACCTTGCAAAGAAAGGATAGTTATTATATTCTATCCTTAATGCAGCATTAGTGTCTAATCATTATGCGTATGAACCATATCTTTAAGAGAACTTCTTCCTGTTTTAAATCAAACCCCTTTTGACAGAAGCCCTTGAAGCTTGCATAGAAGACTTGCACCAAAATATATTATTCTCTATCAAACACAAATTATAAGATTTTTCAAAACGGTTCTACTTATATTCATCACATTACTTGTCATTTTTCTTTTCAAATAAAAATGTTTAATCAAGTCATAATTATATAGTGTTCTCCCATTAAAATCAATTGGAACATCTTGGTTCTATTTCAATGTTAGGAAAAGAAGCTCCCGTTCTCTTCCTCTTGCCTGTGCGATTTACAATTAACAATAAACAATCAATAATAATATGCGGAATTAAAACAAAACTCAACACCAAGGATTTACGTGGAAAACCCCAATTTGGAAAAAAACCACGGGACCGCTGCACACAAACTTCCACTATAAAAAGTAATGGGTTACACACTTCACTAGTCTCACTAGTGAATTACACAGTCACACCGCAAGCTGGTGAATCAATTACAATGATTTCCCTCTTTAGAATTCTTTCTAGGCTTAGGAATCATGTATGCTATGTTTTAGGTTTTTCTCATGTGTGTTTTCGTCTCCTCACACTAGGTTACAAAAAGGATACGACTATATATATATATTCCACAATAATCAACCGACTTAGGACTTACGCCGATACAAAAGCCAGCGGCCTTTAATTTTCAACACTGACAGCTTAGATTTCAAGGCCGGTGGCCTTTAAGCAGGCCTGGGCATATACGACCATGCCTTAGGTCGTGTATGCTTCTGTGGATCTTTTGAACTCAATACACGGTCGTGCCTCAGACCGTATATTCCTGTTTCACTTGGTTTTGACAATTTTCTTCAAGCTTAACATTCCTTCATTTAAGTATACTTCATATACTTAGGATAACCATGGTATAGACCCATATGTGTTGGATCTATACCTCAACAAACTCCCCCTCCAACTCATATGGGCGGTTCCATCACTCCTGCAATCTTCCTGCAGCAAATAATCTTCTCTTTGGGTAAAGCCTTTGTCATCATATCTGATGCATTATCATTAGTGTGAATTTTCTCAAGCTTCAACTATTTAGATTCTAGCACATCCCTGATCCAATGATACCTAACATCAATATGTTTTGATCCGGAGTGGAACATCAGATTCTTACTGAGATATATAGCACTCTGACTATCACAGTACAGTTTCAGCTCTTCCTACTCATGACCCAGTTCTTCTAAAAACTTTTTCATCCACAGGACTTCCTTGCAGGCTTCTGTTACAACAATATACTCAGCCTTAGTAGTGGAAAGTGCAACACACTTCTGTAACTTTATTTGCCAGGATACTGCTTTACCTGCATAAGTAATCAGATAACCTGAAGTGGATTTCCTTGAATCCAAATCACCAGCCATGTCAGCATCTGAAAACCCCTTTAGTGTAGATTTATTGTCATCGCCAAATTGCAAACATAACCTGGAAGTGCTCCTGAGATATCTGAGAATCCATTTAACTGCTGTCCAATGCTCTTTGCCTGGATTTGAGAGATAGCGGCTCACCACACCTACAGCATGAGCAGTGTCTGGCCTGGTACACACCATGGCATACATAAGACTTCCCACTGCTGAAGCGTATGGGACTTTCTTCATATCTTCCTTATCTGCTTTACTCTTTGGACACTGAGCTGAACTCAATTTGAAGTGACCTGCAAGTGGAGAGCAGACAGCTTTTGCTTTGCTCATGTTGAATCTCTCTAATACCTTCTCAATATATCTCTCATGTGATAACCACAATTTTTTGCTCTTCCTGTCTCTGATAATCCTCATACCCAGAATTTGGCTAGCGGGTCCTAAGTCTTTCATAGAGAAGGACTTACTCAATGCAATCTTCATTTCTTTGATCTGCTTGACATCCCTGCCAATAATCAACATATCATCTACATAAAGTAGCAACATAATGAACTCACCATTGGTTGACTGTTTAATGAAGACACAATGGTCTGTAGCAGTCCTGATATAACCTTGATCAATCATGAAGGACTCAAACTTTTTGTACCACTGCCTTGGAGCTTGTTTCAGTCCGTATAAACTCTTCTTCAGTCTGCAAACAAGATTCTCCTTCCCCTTGATCTTAAACCCTTCGGGCTGCTCCATGGAGGAATGTTGTCTTCACATCCATCTGTTCAACCTCTAAATTCATTCAAGTAGCAATACTGAGCACAACCCTAATAGATGACATCTTCACCATAGGTGAGAAAATTTCTTCAAAGTCGACCCATTTCTTCTAACTAAACCCCTTCACAACCAGCCTTGCTTTGTACCTTGGCTGAGAAGTACTTTCATCAGTCTTCAATCTGTATACCCATTTATTCCTCAGAGGTCTCTTGCCCTTAGGCAGTTCAACTAAGTCATAGGTCTTATTATCATGTAAGGATTTTATTTCCTCTTGCATGGCTTTTACCCATTCTTTCTTATTGTCATGAGTCATTGCTTCCTCATAACATTTAGGTTCTCCCCTGTCAGTAATCATCACATACTCATCTAGACTATAACTCACTGATGGTCTTCTATCTCTAGAAGATCTCCTCACCTCAGCCTACTGCTGTAGCTCCTGTAACTCATTAGCTGAGCCCTCTATCAATCTTCCATTGGTATGGTCAGATTCAGGTGCAGGGTCTACATTTGTGGGAATCTGACTTGAGAATGCTGGCTTCTCAGTCTTTTCCATATCTTCAACTGTCTGGTCTTCTACGAAAACCACATCTCTACTCTTGATAATCTTCTTATCAACAGGATCCCATAATCTGTACCCATACTCATCGTGTGCATATATAAAGAAAATGCATTGCTTAGAGTTAGCATCAACCTTTGCTCTCTCATCCTTTGGAATGTGCACAAAAGCCTCGCAACCAAAGACTCGTAAGTGATTGTAAGAAATGTCTTTACCTGTCCAAACCTTCTCTAGGATATCACCATCCAAAGCATATGAGGGACAAAGATTTATCATATCAACAGCTGTCCTCATAGCTTCACCCTAAAATGACTTAAGCAGCTTGGCTTGAGATAACATGCACTTCACTCTCTTAGTGATAGTGCGATTCATTCTTTCTGCAACACCATTCTGCTGTGGTGTTTTTGGGACTGTCTTCTCCAGTTTTATTCCATGATCAGCATAGTACTGTTCAAACGGGCCTCTGTACTCTCCACCATTGTCAACCCTGACACATATAAACTTCCTATTGGTCTCACACTCCACTCTAGAGTGAAACTGTTTAAATACATTTAAAACCTAATCTTTGGACTTCAATGCATAAGTCCAAAGCTTCCTAGAGTAGTCATCAATAAATGTAACAAAATACATTGCACCACCCATTGTTAAATCCTTCATATAACACACATATGTATGAACCAGATGTAATATATGAGCTTTTCTACTAGGTGTATTTCTTTGAAAACTAACTCTGTGTTGTTTACCAGCTCAACAGCCAGTGCATGGTTTTAAAGAAGTACCTTTCAAATCTGGTAGAAGCTTCTTCTTCATAAGCATTTGGAGTCCTTTCTCACTCATGTGCCTAAGCCATCTATGCCACATCTCTACAGTAGCATCATCAGTCAAGTTCAATTCACCTTTACTTAGCTTTGCTGGCATTAAGTAAAGTGTGTTATCCTTTCTGCCTTTTGCTACAATCAGAGACCCTTTGGTGAGCTTCCAATAACCATCACAAAAGTAGCTGTGAAAGGCCTCATCATCTAATTTTCCTGTTGAAATTAGGTTCAGGCGGATATCTGGTACATGTCTCACATCCTTGAGAACAAGTTTACAGCCTGTATTGGTTTCCAAGATGATGCTTCCAATGCCTATAATCCTTAAGGTTTCATTATTTCCCATCTTAACATTACCATAATCACCAGCAATGTAGGATAAGAAAAACTCGCCATGTGCTATCACATGAAAGGAGGCACCTGAGTCAACTACCCAGTCACTGTCATGACCTGCAAGACTAATACAACCCTCATCCCATGTAACCACTATCTCACCATCTGCTACTGCAGTGGTGTCTTCATCTGAATCATCAGTCTTTCTTTGCTTTATCTTCCACAGCCTACATTCCTTCTTGTAATGTCCTGGCTTGTCATAGAAAAAACATTTAAAGTTCTTTCTGCCCCTTGATTTGGATCTCCCCATTGACTTATTTGATCTGTCAAATTTTTCATTCTTTCCTCTGTTCTTACTTCTACCTCTCCTATCATACTTGTTTGTGACAAGTGCCCTGGATTTTGAACCAATACCCAAATCTTTCCTTCTGGCTTCTTCATTGCTTAAACTATCTTTAACCATAGACAAGGTCAAGGTTCCATCTGGAGCTGAATTACTAACTGATACTACAAGAGTCTCCCAACTCTCAGGTAATGAGCTCAACAATAGGAGTGCTTAGATCTCATCCTCAAGCACAAGCTTCATTGCAGTCAATTGATTCACGAGTCCCTGAAAAACATTTAAATGCTCCGATATATTCGAGCCTTCCCTGTATTTCAAATTAACTACCCTTCTTATCAAAGAGGTTTTATTCGGGGCAGTTTGTCTTTCATACATAGACTCTAATTTCTTCCATAAGACATCAACCCTAGTCTCTTGAGCAACATGATGATACACACTTTGATCAACCCACTGTCTAATGTATCCTACAGTCTTTCTATGTAGTATCAACCACTCTGCATCAGATTTATCCTGTGGCTTTACAACATCACCACCTAGAGGCAAATACAAATCTTTACAGTATAACAAATCTTCCATCATCAAATTCCAGATAGAGTAATTGGAAGAGTTAAGTTTAATCATCGTACCTGAAGATTCAGCCATGTCTTTGAACGAAAAACACAAAACCCTAATACAATTTGCAGCGAAACCCTAATTTTCTTTTGAAACCTGGTGCTTTGATACCACTTATTAGGAAAAGAAGCTCCCGTTCTCTTCCTTTTGCCTGTGTGATTCACAATTGACAATAAACAATCAATAATAATATGCGAAATTAAAACAAAACTCAACACCAAAGATTTACGTGGAAAACCCCAATTTGGGAAAAAAACCACAGAACCGCTGCACACAAACTTCCATTATAAAAAATAATGGGTTATACACTTCATTAGTCTCACTAGTGAATTACACAGTCACACCACAAGCCGGTAGATCAATTACAATGATTTCCCTCTCTAGAATTCTCTCTAGGCTTAGGAATCACAATTGTTGTGTTTTAGGTTTTTCTCACGTGTGTTTTCGTCTCCTCACACTAGATTACAAAAAGGATATGACTATATATATATATATTCTACAATAATCAACCAACTTAGGACTTACACCGGCACAAAAGCTAGCGGCCTAAGTCTCAAGGCCAGCGGCCTTTAATTTTCAACACTAGCGGCTTAGATTTCAAGGCCAGCGACCTTTAAGCCCGCCTAAGCATATACAGCCGTGCCTCAGGTCATGTATGCTTTTGTGGATCTTTTGAACTCAATACACGGTCGTGCCTCAGACCGTATATTCCTGTTTTGCTTGGTTTTGACAATTTTCTTCAAGCTTAACATTCCTTCATCTAAGTATACTTCATATACTTAGGATAACCTTGGTATAGACCCATATGTGTTGGATCTATACCTCAATATTCAACAATATCCCTCTTTATTATGAAGACAATGCCTACATTGGTGACTTCGAACATATCCCCCAATCAAGCACCTATTTTGAAAAATGTTTTCCCATACATTTTCTAAAAAAGAGGTATGATAATTTTGAGACAATATTCTGTTGGTCTCAAAAGATTAATCAAGACGGGGCTAGATTGATTATTTTAAAACTTAACAATTTTTTGCAATAAGGAAGAAAAAAAATTCATTTTAGAACCTCTTCTTGATTATTCAAGTTGTGTTAATGGACAAAAATTGTTATCTAGTTCTAGTTTTAAGAGATATAATAAATATTGAAAGCACATAATAAGTTCTCAAATCAACTAGAGTCATGAGTGAATATTATATAAATTAAATAAAATAAATTAAAATAAATATGAAAAGTGAAATTAAAGAAAAAAAAAAGTAAGGAATGATAAAAACTAGGTAAGCAATTTCTGGTGGTTTTGTTTCATGCGTTAGTTCACTACTCTAACATTATATTAGGAAACTAGTCTTCCTCACTAGCATGTTTCACTATTTGAGAAATAAATAATTTGATTACACAAGCTCTTACTATTAGTCGGAATCTTACTCTCACATACTCCCCAACCGAGGAGTAACAAAAATCTATAAAATCTACTCCTTATTTCTTAAATAACTCTCACAAAGTGATACGAGCAAGATTCATATAAAATAACACATAGCAATTCCATGACATACACTAATTGTAAAGAGATGTTCTTTTCATAATTTTAGAGTTTATGAATGAAAAAGAAAGAATTTTATGGGATTTTTATATGTATGAGACATGATATAATAATAGGATATGAACAAATCAATCCAATCGATACGTCAAAAGGTGCCAAAATCAAATTAATTTGAACTAGGGATTTGTTGAATTTAATTGACTAGTCAATGTATGCCACAATTAAAATCGAACAAGCAGTCAATTAATAGACAATTGATATGATGCACAATGAGTCTAATAATTAAGGACAAGGCTCACCACAATCTATAATAACAAATTGAGATAAAACCACTCAATATGAAAAGAGATTAACGATGTTCAATAATAATACAACACTAAAAAGATACTTTTGTCTTGTACCATATAATATAAGACTTAAATAATATTCCCTACATCCCTAATGGCATAATTATAAATAGAAGGATGAAAAGACTTATCGGGCGCAACATAATCGTCATGTTGGTAATAGTGTTGCTCACTAGTCTTCGTTGTCACACAACAAGGTTATGTTGTTGACCACATTAGTCAACACACCTAAGAACATGGTCATATACCTAGTCATGTATCTCACTGTGACTCATTACAACTTTCTTATTTAGACTCTTTGGCTTATCGATCCGTCTTCCATTCATCTTTAGTCCTTGATGACATGTCCAAGGAACTAAATTCCTATCATCACTTCAAAGGCAATGAAGTTTCATTGAACTTTGTTACCTTTAGTTGCAATATCGCAAAGTCAAATAAATAAAAAAATATTAATTAAATTCAAAGAAATTAATTAAGTATAATCTTGAGGTTATAAAATAACCAAAAGATTTGCTAAACTAAAATTTAAGTAATAATTAAATATAATTAAGGATAAAATTAAAATTTTGGAAATAGAATTACAAAATTAACCTTACTTTAGTATTTAAGTGTTGAGGGTAAAGTAATAATTTAGATAACCTAGATATTTAATAATTTGCTTTTACTCAATTGCCCTTGGTTAAGGAGGGGTAAATAGGTAATTGGTATTATAATTTGAACTAGATGGTATTTAAGTTTAAAGAAATTCTAGAACCTTTGTTTCCTTCTCCCACTCCACTCAACTGTAATTGTCTCTCTTATCTACTCTCTCTCTCTTGGCCTGTCTTAATTCTCACACTTAAACACATTCCTAAGTTCACCTAAACTTACTAATGGAGTCTTATGATTAAATTAGTGGATGTCCAACATAATTCTAGTTAATTCTAAGCCTTGGAAGATCAATTGGGTAAGTAATTAAACTTTTAGAGTTGAGATATGGTTTTGGAGATTCAATTAAGGTTGATTATAAGCTTAATTTGGTGTTTGATCAAGGAAGTCAAACAAAGAAGTGAAAAACAAGTGGAGGCTAGCAAGGTATCAAGGTGGCCATGACATACCCATAGGTAAATTGCAATTTTAAGTTCTAAAGATTAGATGTGATGTATAGATTCTTTTGATCTATGGTTTAATGTATTAATTTAGGCTTTTAATTGTCATTTTTCAAGGTAGAAGCTCTAATTGGGAGTTGAAGTTCATTGAAGCACGATAGTGGTATTTGGGATTAAGATATGTTGTAGAGCACTACTCAATCTATAAGATTTATAAAAATATAAATAGGTAATTTTGGGTTTATGAAGATGATTTTGGTATAAGAAGGCCAATCTTGAAGTTTAGGTGTTATTTGAAGATTACAAGAGTTAAGGAGCAAGATAAGTACTTAATTACTTGTTTAATTTGAAGTTTGAAGTGTGACTGATGAATAATTGAAGTGAATTTGGGTATAAATGTGTTTATGGATGGCGTGGGAAATGGGTATATATGAGAAATGTTGATATGGTGAATTCTCATGTTTTAGTTATAATGAAAATAAATAAATGTTTGTAATTTTGAGTTGATGATTATGGAGATTATATGTTAACCATGGGTTTTGATTGTGGGTTTAAGTGTGTTCTTGATTAATTTTGGTAAATTGATAATAAGAAATGTGTAATTGGTGTTTTGACAAGAAGTATGGCTAATTGGAATGTGTAATTGGAAGAGAATTTATAAATTGGATGTGATTTATGTGTTGGCCAAATTGAACAATGTTGAATAGGTATTTGGGATGCTAAAAATAATGTTTTGATGATTTGGCATGAGTGTTAATTGCTAGAATTTGATTTGGGAATGATAATAAGAAGTAAGGAATTGAATTATGATGATTAATGAAGAAATGAGCAAGAAATGAAAGAGTTGAGGCTTTAATTCGTTTCTAGAAAATAATATGAAAAAATTGGTTGATAATTTGATGTTAAATGGAGTTTAAATGTTGATTTCAAAAGGGGAAGAGATATAGAAAATTTTAGCTTTGGTTTAAATTGATTCGGAGTTAAAAATGAGTAAAATATGGTGTTTTGAAGTTTTAATTTGTAACTAGAATTTAATAGTAGCTAAAGGATGTTTAATCTATATAAAATCTATAAATTCTTTAAGAAATTGATAGAGGAACGGATTAGGAATCAAATGGCTATTGTTTGACATGATTTGAAGTCAAAATAAGTGAGATATGCTTGATTTAGTGAGGTATATGCGTGAAAGCCGAAATTTGAAATTTTGTTAATTAATACTAAACTGTAATTGATTTAATGAAGTTTGAATGATGTGTAATGTGATTGATAAATCTATAAATTTCACAATTGAATATTTATCTTTTGGTATGCTTGATACATAATGATGATTGACTCATTAATGAAAATTGTTTAAGTGAAACTCATTACTTGAATCATTAAGTTATATTTGAATGCTTTTGAATATATTATTGTCTTTTTTCATGATATTCAAACCGTTCTTCATGAAATTCAAGCTTAATCCAAATTCTTCAAATAAAATCACCAAAAATGCATTTCTAGATGACTTTTTAGATAATTATTTTTCTATGTAAAGATTTACTCCAAAATGAGATTTCCACTAAGTGTGTTATCAAAATCAAAACTATTTTCACCAAACAAGTGATTAAAGTTTTAAATCAAGAATGTGTTTGATCTTCATGAGCAGAATGACCAATGCCAAAATGTGTTTATAAGCTTAATTAAGTAAATGGGCTTAAATTATAATATTGGACTTAAAGACCCAAGTATAATTAATAAATATGTTAGGCTTTTTGATGAATAATTTATTTATAAAATAGTAAAGAGGAACTAGGCCACCACTTTAAGATGACAAATCGGTACAAATCTGGTTCACTTGAGCCGAACCAATTCCCTCTCAATTGGTTCACCTAAATCGATCTAAACTTAGAAATTAAGAAAAATAAAAAATTAAAATTAAATAATAAATTAAAATTAAACTAAAATAAATTAGGATCAAACCCCTAAAAGGTGAACCAAATCTAATTATTCATAATTAGTTCAATCTTACTCGAATTGGTTCACAATTTTTAAAGTGATTTAATTAACAAGCCAATTCACTAATTAATGAAAGGAAATATAGAATTAATAATTAAATTGAAATGGTAGACTTATCTAAAACCTTTATATAAGTTTACTAACCTAAATGGGTCTATACTTAGTTGTGTACTACGTTAATATCCATGGGCCTAATTAGTAGTTAAATATGATTGAATCATTAATTATGTTAATTAAATTAATTAAATGCTAATACTAATAAATAATTATTTTTAATTGCATATTATTTTCTAATTGAGTTAGAGGATCAACTAATCAAAGATCATTTTGTAGCTCTACCTTTTCAAGTATGGAATAGTTGCGTGATGCATGCTTGAATATAGGATAACTAAAATGAATTAATATCTAAACATGACCCAAGTTTCTATAATGCTGATTGTGCATGATCACCTAATCTAGAGGGTGACACCCTTAGATTGGGTTCTAGGTTATAGTTTAGAATGCTAAGATGATACGGTAGTTAGGTGCCTTGGTTACAAAGGTAGTGCGGTGGGTAATCAATAGGCTTAGTACTCCCACAAAATGGTTATGGAAATAAAGAGAAGTTAACCAAATGCCATACGAGGTGTGGGTCTCGTAGGGACGGTAGGAATAGACTACAACTATGATGGCAAACCTAACGTTTGGAGTGATTAACTAGACAAGTCTACTTTATATCATTTAAGGATTTTAGTATTGTTTATGGTTTCAATCACTATAGCTAAATATGCCGCAATAGTCTCCTGACACCTATAGAGTAGGGTTAGAACCCTTTCGTTCCTAATAGTGTTCAAATTTATGAGTACTCCCGTGCTACTTGTTTCGCTTTAATTTGAATAACTTAATGAATCTGTGTTAATGCATTAGATCTAAGTGAACATGAGATGTGAAAACGTGCTTGGCTATTTTGTATTGAGTCCTTATGGCTTATTCCTTACTTTCTTTTTCAAGAATTGATAAGTTTGCTGATGGTATGTAAACTAAATATGGGTTAGCTACAACTTCAAGGATTAGGATATCGCTAGTTAAGGAATCTCGATGTTAGTTGTTACTTTCTTTTCATGTAAAAAGATTTTATAAATTCAATAAACACTATTTTTTTAATGAATTTTATAAAGGAATTACATTTCCGGTTAATATCAATAACCATTTTCAAACCTTTATCATTTTTTAAAACATTTTCAAATGATAAGATGTTTCCAAAACTAATGAATGATTTTAGGAAATAAAATCAGCTTAGAAACCTACTTTGTGTAGTAAGCCTTAGTGTATTCTATTTAAGTGGAATACTTGGCGAGTTGTCATTGACTTTAAGATTTTAGGGTGTCACAATAGTCATTGCAAAAGAATAGCCATACTAAGAGCGATATGTAAATAAACTGTTATTTTTCTTCTAGTTCTTTGTAAGGGCCTCTTGGTTTTACTAAATTTCTTCCTTGGCCATGGTTAGCAATGTGATCTTTTTACCATCCTTGTGAAATGTATAGGAATTTGTCCTCCCATTATAAAGTATGTCTTTATCAAATTGCCACATATGACCCAAAAGGATGTTTGTCACCTCCATTGGATCTACATCACAAGTGACAATGTTAAAATATTTACCAATGGAAAATGCAATTTGTACATGTCATTCCACTCATACATGACCCTTATCATTGAACCACTCTAAGCTATAGAGAGACACATTTGGAGTTATCTATAAACCTATCTTTTATGCCTAAGCACTTGAAGCCACAATAGCATAACTACCACCATCAATAATCAAATAACAAATCTTGCCTTGTACCAAACATTGGGTGTAGAATAAATTATCTCTTTGATCACTATCTATGTTAGGCTATAGTTATAAAATTCTCCTCAACACTAAATTCATCATCGGACCATCTATAGCTTTTTCTCCCCCATCATGATATATGACCACTCTCCTCTCAAACTTAGCTATCTTCTCCCTATCATCTTCCTCACTTTCGATCTTAAATTTTAGATTTTGTTCCTAAGCTGGTATGATTTTTTTTGTTGGGATACTCAAAAGCAATATGCCCGAACCTTAGACATTTAAACATTTAATTTTACTTATCTTGTGATGATGTTGTCTAGGCTTCACTTCCTGATGCTTCTGCATAGCAAGAGTCTTATAACCACTACCTTCCCCTTCTCTGACTTCTGCAAAGGATGTATATCCTCAACAAGTTTAGATGGTTGCACCAAGGTTTTCAACTTATTTTTTCTTTGCTACTTATCAATTTTGCTTGCTAATTTAATGACATCCTCAAAGCTCTCATATATAACTTAAGAACATCTAAAATCTTATCTTGTAAACCGATAATATATCGAGTAACCATTTGTTCCCCAAAATTTATATCCTCACACTATATTGACAGCTATTCAAACTCCTAAGTGTAGTCCTCAACACTCAAATTACTCTATTTTAACAATTGTAGCCAAATAAACATCTTCTATCTAAAATTGTGAGAAATAAATCTTTTCTACATCAATCTCTTCATTAACAACCAAGTTTGGACTTCCTTTTCCCCATCTTTCAACCTTTGTAACTTCAAATTTTCCCACCACAAGGTAGTATACCCTAACAACTTTAAAAGTGGCAAACATACCTTAGTACGCTCATTAATCTTGTAATAGGAAAAAATCTTCTATACCTTACACTTTTACTACAAGTACTCATAAAGTGAATTGCTACTAGAAAAGGCAAGGGTTTTGAGCTTCATCATATCAAGACCTAAATTAAGGTTATTTTTGTCCCCTCTCCTATCTTGATCACGATTGTCATCTTGATTATGATTCCTTCCCCTAGTATCAAAATTATCATCAAACCCTTCCTCAAAATCCACATGTGTCCTCCTATTATCAACACATGCCTCTACTCAATGAGCATTTGGCCTTCTATCCCTAGCTCATTCCAAAGCCACCAAATATTCTAGAGACTTTGTAAATCGTAGATTTTCTACTCTAAGGCATTCAATCACCTACTACTAGCACTACGTCTATTAGAATTTCCCCTATAACTCTTAGAACTCTCACTTCCATTATTAACACTCTCAAACAACATGGTATTAAATTTGATAGAAAATCCCCAACAACACAATTCAACAAAGAGACTGATTTAAATCCAACACCCTCATGACACCCACTAATGCAATAGCAAATATCAACTTCAATACACCAAAATTCAATGCAAGAGGAACTAATACTTATCAATAGTCATGTGCCGAATCATAGCTTTGATACCAATATGATATGAGCAAGGTCCGTATAAGGTAACATACAATGATTTCATGACATACGCTAACTGTAAAGTGATGTTCTTTTTATAATTTTAGGGTTCATAAGTGAAAAAGAAAGAATTTTATAAGGCTTTTATATTTATGAGATGGGAAATAAAAAAGGATATAAAAAAATCAATCCCATTGATAAGTCAAAAGATGCCATAATCAAAATTAATTTGAATTGGTGTTTTATTGAATTTAATTGATAAGCCAATAGACATTGTGATTAAAATCAAACAAGTAGTCGATTAATAGACAACTAATATGATGTACGGTAAATCTAATAATCAACAATGAGGTTCACCACAATTTATAATAACAGATTGATAAGAACAATATATTGAGAAAAAACCACTCAATATGTAAGGAGATGAACAATCTTCAATAATAATTCATTACTAACAAGACAATTCTATCTTGTAACACATAATATTCCCTAAATCCCTAATGGCATAGTCGTAAATAAAAGGATAAAAAAATGTGAATAAAAAGGGCAAGTTCGTTACTAATTAAAAAAAATATATAGAAAAGACTTGTCAGGTGTAGCATGTTGGTCTACACGGCTATATGTAGCTCACTAGTCCTCATTATTGCTCAATACAATTATGTTGTTAACCATATTGGTTAATATGCCTAGAACATAATAATGTATCTCACTATGACTCACTACAACTTATTTATTTGGACCTCTTGGCTTCTCATTTTGTCTTCTATTAATCTTTAGTCCTTGATGGCATGTCCTAGGAACCTGATTCCTATCATAAAGCACTCAATAAAGGTAAGCAATTTTGATGAGGACTATGAGAATAATTTCCTAATGTTTTGCTCAATAATTCTACATAATAATAAAACACTTTAACACTAAGATCACTAGTTTTTGTTTCTTATTGATGTTTTCATTATATTCTTTTCTATTCCCTTGCCTTTGGTCTTTAATTTGAGGTCTTTATATAGCCTTTGAGTCTAACGAAGTAACTTGCATCATAATGGAAATAGTCATTGCTTCATTATATATGACATATATGGAAATAGCCATTACTAATGATGTGTGAGATTTTCCTTTATATCGAAATAGTCATTGCCAATGATGTTTGAGATTTTCCTTTATAAGGAAATAGCCATTGTGTTAGTTAATGCATCTTTGATTTGTTTTCTTGAATATTTCCTTGATTTCATAATAGCCATTACATGTTATATCCAAAATATCTCCTTCATACTTGGAACATAATATCTTAACAATTGTTGAACTTTTATATCTCTCTTCTTTGACTTTCTAAAAACACTTCATCGAATCTTTGATTTAGGCTCATTAATTCTTATTTGATCTTCTAACTGAAAATTCCATATAATTTTATAAAATGAATATGATTAAATGTATTATCCAAATATATCTAATTCACAATGTTGGGCCTTCAAATAAAAAATTCCCATTATGTTGTATTACTACTCATACCTATGCTTTTAGTCTTTGATAGCTTTTGGTATTCTATCCATTCCTCTTATCATAGTCTCGGATTTTTTGTGTACCTTTTACTTAGAGCATTTGCTATTTCTAAAGTTTTCACTTCTTGCTTTTGTCTTAAGCGTTTATCTACTTACTTTTGCTAAAGTTTCTACTCCCAAAACATCTATTACTATCGACTATGTAGAACTTCTTTCTAGAACTTAAGTCTAAAATACTTTTGATACTTTTGATGGCACACTTGATAAACTTATTAGCAACACTTAATATAATGTCATAGGCCAAAAGTAGCTAATAACTAAACTAACAAACGCTAGTGAGTCTCTTTCAATCATTTAGCCCAAAAGTTTCTAATTAATGTTAATATGTTATGCATTACTTAGTCTTATAAACCAATACTAATTTTCTTTCCAAATCCATATGAGACTACATTTTACATGAGGTATCATACTTAACATAGCATTTTGTTACAATCAAAGAATCTTTGAGATACTTAACATTGTCATGCATCAATAAAAGTTCAATTTCAAAAGGCTTTCTTCTTTGATTGATAGCTCATAAATTTTTTAGTATATGTAAGTTTGTGGAATATTTTTACTAAAGTTTCTAGTTTTCTTCTCATTTGGCTTCATCAATATAAGTCCATTCAAAATCTTAACCATACGACATTCAAATGAAGTCCCTAAAACCTACATAATACTCTTAAAACTTAAACCAAAAGATATGATTGTCCGTCAAATACATACTTCTAAGTTTTTCCATAATACTTCCATCTATAACATCTCATTTTCCAATTTAAATAAAATTTGTTAACGATCAAGTGCTAATTATATAGTTTTAACTTAACAAATTCAACTAGAAGCCATTTGATTCAAATGTTTAAGTCAATGTATATTGGTTAAAACAAACTAAAGCATCCATAAAGCTGTAGGAGTGAGCAACATGCATTATTACCTATTTAACCAACTTATACTACCCTTGGAGGTTAAGAATAAAGGTAGCTCAATTCGAAACTAAGTCTAAGTTCTTGCTTCCAAGAGTTTCATATATAATAGTGGTTTAAGTTCCTAATTTTGCATATACCAACCAAACTTACCTAATGGAATCAATCCTCACAAGATGATTAATTGAAGCTTTTACAAAAATCTCAAAGTTCCATACTCTTATTATGAATATTTTAAATGTAAGCATCTAGTTAGCCAATTTGAAAGTCTAGAATTTCAATTCAAACCAGTAAAAGCCTAAAGCATATGGTTATGCCTAGACATGTTGCCTTTAGAACTTGCTTGTATTACTCCTTACTGTGAATCTTAGACTAAATTGTTCATTCTCCTTGCTATATATATTTTAATGTGAAGCACTCAAGCTAGACAACCCTAACCAAGCTTAAAACTAGAACTAACCTAGTTGTATGTACTAAAATACACTCCAAGTATATTTTGATTTCCTTTACATAATTTAATTTTAGGGTAAATTGTATGTACATACTCTTATGTTTGCTTGATGTACAATTAACCCCCTTATCTTAAATATTAAGTATTTAAACCTTCAACTTTTTTGATAAAATAATAAAATATTTAGACTATTTTATAATTTCATTATTTGATAAAATAATAAAAAAGTGCTTAAAATACAAATAAAGAAAAAAAAAGTATAAAATCAAATGCAAAATTGTTATGTTGGGTTTCAAATGCACTTTTTCTAAGGATTTAAGAATATAAAGGATCGATTTCAAAGATAAAGGGGTTAAACATGCATTACACTAACATAAGAAGTGTATTAGTAAGAAATGGATCCTCTAAAGTTTCCATTTTCTAAAGTTTCCTAAAGTTGCAAATCCATAGTTAGAATTGTCTAAATTTTTAAAATATCTTGTAACATTATCTTGACATCATCCTTTTTCTTATAATTTTAACCATTAATTATACATAATAATATCTTAAGGGGATAACTTTAGGAAAATTTAGAAATAGTAACTTTAGAAAATAATCAAAGTAGTAAATTTCATGCACTACAATTGAAAATTTTCATAATTTTAAAGACCCCAAGGATTTTAAAATCGAGCATTCTTCCTCCTATAACAAGCATATAGCCTATTTTTTCTTTCTTTTTTTTTTCCCTCCAAATATATGGTTGTTTAGCTAGTTTAGAATATAACATGGAATATAAAATTTTGAAAGAAGAATCCACTCTCCAACAACCTTCAAAATGACATCTCAACCAACTATAGTAGCTAGAGCTCCTTTTGCCATGAACACCAACTGAATCAAGCTCATTTAGTTCTCATGTACCCATAAATCTCCAAATTATTATGTTTTGATAGGAAATCATGTGGGTTGACAGTTGACTAATGTGGACTCTTTCTTTCAAAATATTGAAATTTCATAAGCTTTTTCTCATGTATACATAGACTTAAGCTCTAGATATTGAATATGGATTACTATCATTTTCTCTTGTAAATGTATACAAGCCACTCTAAAAAGCAGTAAAACTTCCACATGATGGATGGGTTGGTTTAATATAAGCTATTTGATATAAATAAATAAATAAGAGACAACTATCGTTCTTACATTTATCAATGTGAGCTTTTGTTGCTTAGCATAAAATTTTCAATTCAAATTAGAGGAAGTGGGACATCATTTTATTTGATAATTTATAATAAAAATACTGATGATTCTCTAAATCAATTTCATGATCAAACTTAGTCTAGATTTGATCCTTTGACTCTCAATACCTAACATAGGTGTAAATCACAAATGCACATGCTACTATATCTCTATGTTTCTTTTCCCTTTCATGAGTCTTGAGTCTAAAGTAGTAACTATATATAACATATATATAATTTTCTTTCACAAACTCATCTTTGAAGTTTTTTCAATCTAATTACTATATTTATCCTTGTAGAGTTTCACATGGTTGCAAACTTGTGTAAGCAACAAGTTCCCTAGTTTGCTTAATAATTGGCATACAATAAGTTGGTTCGATGCCAAATTAATTTTGTTAATACAGTAGGTAACTAATTCATAGTCCAAAAAATCTAGAATTGATCTTTACAAGATAGGTTCTATAATGCCCAAACAAATTAAAAGAATAAAATAAAGATATATGCAATGGCAAACAAGGTTTTAAGTTAAGGGGCAAATTGGTCCTTTACTGTAGAGGCTATAAAATCTTATGAAAACCTTAGTATTTTCTTTTCCTCCTTTCTCACTTGCACAATCACTCACAAGGAGAACTCTATCCCTATCAAGCAACCCTTACTTAGCTTTGTAGTCCAACTTGAATTATCAAGGTAAATAGGTCAAAAACAACTTTTTTCTCTCTCTAAATTCCTCTATTTCTTTGGTTGTAATTAGTTTAGGGCTTGTAGGTTTATAAAGAACGCAGAAGTGCAAGGCATGCAATGCTTTTACATAATCTAATATCATTTAAGAAGGAAAGTTACAAGTTCTCTTAGAATTAATGTTGTTTTATGTTGCTTTAGATTGTTGAAAAGTTAGATAATTAGTGTATGAGGAATCTAGAGAGAAAAATTGTGTTTCGCATGAAAAATCAATGATTAAAGGGGAATACAAGCAAGAACATGATCATGTTTATGCCTATGATCTTACGAATCACGCCTCAAAAATCACAATCATGTTTTTTTGTTATATAACACGCTTAATTGTTCACAAAGAGATACATGAGAAGGATCATGCTTCTAAACCTACTTGTAAACCTACCCATGAACCTCATTATTCCTTTAAAATGATGTTTTCTTATGTCTTTTACCTTATAGTGCTTACTCAAACCTTTAAACATGTACCTTTGGTTAAATTAGCATCATTTAGGTTATTAAAATAGTGTTTATACCCTATCTTAATCAAAATCAAATCTAAATAGAATTGATAGTTATATGGACAACAAGAAATCAAGTATGCGATTACCCTGTTTGATATTTGTGTTTGTTAGTGTAGCTTTTAAATGAACTTAAGTATTATTCAGTTAATAAATGTTTGTTGTTTATGTGTGGCTTGACTTAGGAGCCAGTGGTAGATCCTTATAGGGTAACCCAATGAACTCTCTATGATGTTGTCTCTAATGGAATCGTATATTAAAACGATCTAAATAGATTTTAGGATAACTCATGGGTATTGGGGCTAGAAATGGTCGTTCCCAATATTGTAGTATCAAGGTCGATGATAATAGTATCCTAAATGTATCACATATTTATATATTTAATAAAACTTCTTAATAACTGGAGTGTAAGAAGTCAATGTTGATTGTAAGACTTAAATAAAGATAATAATTTGGTATTTGTTTTCTTATCTTCATTTAAATGTGTGTGAATTCTAATATGTTCAATCACACACATATGTTTGTCAATATCATGTACTAAGTTTTATCTTACCCCATTTAGGGAGTTTCTTTTTTAGGTATAATATAAGCTTATATGTGGTGATCATGACCTCACAATTTGTGAGTGTATTCAACACTAATACATCTAGACATGTGATAAAATAAGTTGTTATATCTACTTTTGATTACATTATATTAGACTTTAAATTATTTTAAAAATTTTAAAGTTATGTATGTTATTAAATAAATAGAAGATATATTTGTATGATATTTAAAGAATTGACAATCTATTTTGTACTATGGAGGTATACAAATACTTGTAATTTTAGATAGATTAAAAGCCCTAACGTATCATTATTTAATAATAATACATGGTAGGTTGTAACATCCTAGGTTTTAGGGAATTACAAGTTTTAAGTTCCATGATTAGCTACCGATGATTTAACCTAGAATTGTTCACCTTGAAAATTATGTATTTATTTATTTATTTGAAGTGATAAACAAAGTATTAGACCTAAAACTCATTTGATAATTTTGAGATGATGAAGTACTTTATAGGAAAAGTGTCAAAGGAAGACTCAAATCTATGTTTAATTGTATGAATCATAAATATATTTAAAATTGCACTCAAGTAAAAAAACAAAAAAAAAAACGTTTTTTTAACAAACATAAAATATATGCAAAACCTTTAACTATCATATCCAAAATGCATGGAGGATAAGTGGTAAGTATAGAATATTACATGCCAATCCCAATTTTATGTTACATTTATATATGTACTTTCGTGTTTTTAATAGTCAAATTGCATACATTTGGGGAAACATAAAACAAATCAACCCCAAAACTTACAAGAAAAAGAACCAAGAAAGAAGTACTTTTAGGTTCACTAGAGAAGTTCATTCGAATGCCAACACAAGTTATTCAAGTGAAGTCTTGATTTGAAGAACTTAAAGATGCAACTAATTTCATTTGAACATCACATGGGATCCTTTAGATGAAGCTACAATTGTACATTAGGGTAAACTGCTACTTAACCTTATTCAAATCAAGCCTTATGTCATTCAAATGAAGTCTAGCAAGGAATAAAGTTACACTATTAATTGACTCCATTTGGATGAGGCCTCATGCCATTTGAATAAAGCATCAAAACCTTATAGCACTAGCTATGTACACTTCATTGAAATGGCATATGTGATGTTTGAATGAAGTTGTTGAACTCATGGTTGTTATAAATAGCCTCTCTTTTTTTTTTTTTTGTGAAAATACAGATAAAATTTTCATTTTTTTCCTTTTTTTTCCATTACCTCCTTAAACCTTAAAAACTCTAGCTATGATACTAAACCATGAGCCCACAATAGCAACAAGAATCCCTAAGATTACTTGGGAAGATAGATTAGAAGATGGATTAGAGCTTAAAAACCAATTAAGTATCCTTTTGTCCTTATTCTTTATTTTTAAATGATGATTATTGATTTATATTGTGCTCTTATTTGTAACATGACCCAAGTTAGATTTGTCGGATTGTGATATTTTCTTTATGGGTTTTATGGATTTATGAAAGTATTACGTGTTAACATTTACTTAGTTGCCAAGTTTAACTATCTTCATGTAACTATTGATTGGCCAACAATGTTTCCATAGACAAAACTTGGAAAACTTAAAAGGGAATGGATGGTTTGCATTGATTTGATTTAGGGTTAATTTAATTTTAACATGGACACATGCAAGCTCAACTAATTCTAAGACTCATACCGTTAATGCAATTAGCATTAGTTTTTGTGATATAGATTTATGAATGAATCTTAACATTAGTTGTGATAATAGTGACTAGGATAGTTAAATTTCTGAAGGGAATTAACTACTAATTATTAATTATAGATAAACCAATTGAAATTGGTGTTTTTATTATAATAAGGATTTTTGCGATACACAAGGGAAGTGAGTCCTTGTGAATTTGATTAAAAATTCAATTATTAATCTTAATATATTCTTGAAGAATAGGTCTACTTACCAAAGGATAGCAAAATCATGATCTCAAACTTTGAATTTAGCAGATTTCTTGCCTTGGTGATTTCTATTGTTTGTTAGATTAGTTTAATTTTATTGCTTGAACACTTCATTATGAGTGTCTAGCTTAAAATAGGATTGTCATCTAGTAATTAGTTTAAGTCGCTCTGGATACAACCTTATTCTCACCAATCTATATTACCTTTCAATTTACTTCTTAGTTGTTTTTGCTAAAAATTACATTTTTAAATATTACATCACGCACTTTTAGAGGAGCAATGATCAACAAGTTTTTATTTTATTTTATTTTTTATCTTTTTTGAGCCACATCATCATATTGGGCTTTTTCCCACCTCTTTCCCCATCTCATTGCTAGCAATAGTGGTTGACCACCAAACTCTCCCTTCCCCTTTCTCTCTCTTTCTTTCACAACCTTACATACACAAACACTATCTCTCAAGGTAAGTAATTACAAAAGGGTAATATCACATTTGATACTTGAATTTTATCTATTTTTTTTCGATTAATTATTTAGTTTAAAAGCATCAATTCATTACCTACAATATTTTTTTTCATTTATAATATCTAGACTAACTCCATATATGTAGTTAATTATAAAAATTAACAAAATCTAGATAGTTCATTACAAAAATAGATAAAATTGAGATACCAAATTAATCCTTTTGAATTTCAGGTGGCTAATTGCAAAAATCAATTGAGTTTAGATACCTAATGTGACATACACTCTTAATGAAAATCAACACATTATGAATTAAATCTACAATTGACAACCACAAGATGGGGTGTTGCTGATTTGATCCGTGACAATAAGTTTATATTGTGTTAGGACTCATTTTGATTCATGACATTACCCTTTAAACATAAAAACATTTTCCTTCTCCAAGAGATACTTGAAAGATAGAATGCCATACTTTAATAGGCTTTTTTTGGGTAAATTACATTTAGCTTTAAGGTTTTAGTGGCTCCATTTTTCCCTTAGTTTCTCATATCCATGTTTTCAAGCACTCTCATGTTCTAACTTCCCTTTAGTTTTTGGACCGTTAAATGGCTCTTTCTATCTAATTATTGGTTTCATTCACTTGATAATTTGGTTCCCCAAGTACTCCACTTTTCATTTCATTTGGATACTCTATTAGTTTATTTTAACTATACATATTTCACTTTATATTTCTCGACATAGAAAAAATAAATTACATCTATTTCTAGAACCTTCATGGTAGTGCAGGCTCAAGCATATTCAAGATCATCTAGGTATAATTTTTTTTTTTCAATAATTGATGGACATAGTTTGATTCAATAATTGTTTTATATTTTATATTTGATTCTAATGATATATTTAATTTTTACATACACATAACAAGTATGTATGCTAGTATATTATTGTTAAACCAATGCCTCTCTCCTTTTGGATCCACACTTCCAGAATTAATCTTTTACCATCTATATTCCTTTCATTTTCCCTGTAAACACAAAACATTTTCCTCCTCTAGAGATACTTAAAAGGTAAAGTACCACAGCTTTAGAGGCTTTTTTTGGCAAATTAAATCTAGCTTTTATGGTTTTACTCTCACATCCACGTTTTCATGAGCTCTCATTTCCAACTTCTGTAGCTTTCAAACCGACAAATGACCCTTCCTTTGATAAATTCATATTCCCCATGTACTCCACTTTCCATTTCATTAGGATATCCTCCTTGAACTATCTTAACCATCACGCATTTCAACCCCTTTATATTTCGTTGTTGACTCGGGGGGTAGGGGTGCTGGCTGGTAGAGGGAAAAAAAAACAACTATGGTTTGTTTCTAGAACCTTCAAGCTGTAAGATTCAAGCATATTCAACACCATCTATATATATTGTCAATCATTTGTACATTTAATTTGATTCAATATTTCATATTTGGTTATACTAATATATTTAATTTTTGCACACGCATTTCAAGTATACATCTGCTAGTTTCTTTGAAGCTGAAGGCCGAAATATGTTTTTAAACGAGAGAATCTTTAGACCTAGGGAGCAATGTTGAAAATGAAATTCAAAGACAAGCAGAGCAACGACAAGATAGTTGGAAAAAACAGAACAATTATCAATGTATCTCAACATTTTTCTCAGCAACTATTGATGAAAACGTCATGATTACACCAGGGGAAGTCATTACATAATTTCAGCAAATAAATTTCCCTAAACGAAACCAAAAAAGAAGGGTAATGACCCCAGGGCATAAGCTCAACGGTCCGTGTAATGATTTGCAACTACCAGGGGAGAGGGAGGGCATGATAGCTATGTACAACCTACTTCTGTACATATATCGCAAAAACTTGCATTGGCAGTCTGCTCATCGAGTTGCCTCACGTCCTTTGCGTCGGATCAGCAAATCATGTCCTTTGTATTGGATCAGCAAGTCATTGTTCTGAGAAGATTCGAAGTTGCCAAGCCTTCTGTAGGTTTCCAGATAATATGTCCCAATCTTGAACAAAAGCTTTTGTAGAACTGCAGAGGCATCACAAAAGAGGCGTATTGTAAAGTAATTAAGAAGTTAGACATATAATGCCATTCCGTGGAAACAGGTCAAAACATCAAATGCTGCCAAGACAAGACTCAACAGATTGTTGGTGTATTTTTGTGAGGATACGTGCATAATTGAGCCAAAAGAAACCAACACAAGTGAAGCTTCAACTTATGGAGAAAAGCAGATGTCTCCTAAGTTGATGACAATTGTTCAATAGAAACACTCTTACGCCATGCTAGGTTTCTAGTCTTGGACAAAGGCATTGAACCACCAATCCATTGTTTGATAAATCTCAATGAATCCAAAAAGAACTACTTTATTTCTGTTTAGATGGGATTAGGGTGGTGGCATTGGTTAGGGTAGTATGGTGGCAATATTAGTGGGTGTTGGTGGTGGTTAGGTGGCTGGATGGTACAGATGTGGTGAGGTGATAGCAGTGGTAGATTGGTGGCAATGGTGGTGGTGATGAGGTACGGTGGTGGTGACAAAGTTCTAGCTAAGTTGCATCTAGGGGGAAGTGAAATCCTGATAGTAGGTATAGAAAGGGAAATAGGAATCCAGGTTAGGATTTTGCAATTCAATTATTTCTATTATAATTTTTATCAAACACGATAATGAGATTATTATGCAATGCCATTCCTATGGAACAGGATTTGTTATAAACCAAAGGAGGCGTTAGTTCACTCTACTACGTTACTTGGACAGAATTGCCAAACTAAACAAATAGAGTCCACTTCTATGGGGTGGGGGGTTTGGTTGTGGGGTTGTACAACGTAAAATTTTCAATTGCGTCCCACACTCTTCTTCATAGTGCAACCGGCAAAGTCAGTATAGAGTCCCCAAGTAGTTAAAAAGAAGTGTGTCTTGAGTACCACAAGATACTGAATGTATTTTATGACACTAGTGTGCATATTTAGGAAATGATTGAAATTGTGCACCCATCCAAGCCACAAACATATACCCAGCCAACACTTAATTTGTAGCAAGGAAAAAAACCATCAAATTTAGGTGCCTACCTTGTGATATTCAAAAGTATCACCAGCAGCCTTTCGGACATCAACCATGAACAGGGATGGTCCAACTTCATAGACCTAGGAAATATTTAACATTAATTTCTGTACATGGATGTGAAAAACAAGTCCTTTGCTCTAAAAAAACTCCCTCCCCCAAAGACGAAGGCATTAGAGAAAACCCTTTTCCTACTCACCTCCATGACTACAGCAAATTGACCTTCCTTGCTTGCTGATGGCCCTTCGAGTCTCAACTTCAGTATAAAAATGTAAAAAGTTAAGTTGAAGTAGAGAAACATAATGGATCCAATAGATTAAAAATATATAAGTTGATTTCAGTCAATATGTTAGGTTAAAGAGCAGTTAGGAAAATAGAACAAAAGCTGAGCATGGGTCCACAATGGAAACAATGGCATATGAGCATGGAAGGGTATATGAAACTAACAACATTCAAAAATCAACCATGGGCACTATTTAGTTGTGTAATTCAACCAATATTCAAACATAGGATAAACGTGGAAACTTGGAATAGAAAATAGCAATGAGTTTTGGTGTCGATAATAACATGACAATCTAAGCACTTCTACTTTTGGTCATTACATTGTTGGGCCTGGCACAGTCCCTGTTATGGAACTTATTCATAAGATCAGAACAAAAATAGCATGCTTGCTACATCAATTTAATTACCTTGCTGCTCTCGTACAACAATCATAAGCTCTTAAAGTATATATACAATAGTAGGATTGCTATATTTTCTTTTTGGGTAAGTAGTAGGATTGCTATATTTATGAAACAACAATATTGTTTACTTGATAAAGATACAAAATGGAATATACTAATATATAGAATCAATTACTACACCCAAAGAAAAGAAGGGGACAAATGATAATTAGACTGAACTTCATGCCAGTAGGTCAAGGGAAGGGTAAACTATGTTGATAGACATAGAATTATGAGACTAGCAGCACATAAAACATAAAAACCAAAGACAGAGAGAAAGAGAGATGGGGTCCATAATGTAAAAACATCATTATCTGGTCCTAATTCATGTCCATAGTTAGAAATTCATAAGATACACAGCAAGAAGCATGGAAAAGCAAAAGACTTGGCACATGATAAAACTTTCTTTCCAGTGACGATGATGACCCATCTAAGACTTGATTCATGAAACCCACACAGCAATCCAAAAAGTTGTGTTGATGTTTCTGAAGAAAGATCAAGAATTGCCGCTGGAGCCTTTTGGTTAGATGACTAGAGCAAGACAAATACCTTGTAATTATTCTTTTGAATATATAGGCCCATTGATTGGGCAACATTCTCAATTGATGAAATTATCACTCTCGCTGGTTTTCTGGAAACAAAACGAGTTTGCCGCTTTATGAATTCCTGGAATAATAAGCAGCAGTTATGTGTTATACAAAGTGTGTGTGTCAGTGTGTGTGTGTGTGCGTGTGTGTGTGTGTGTGTGTGAGAGAGAGAGAGAGAGATTGAAAATATAAAGTGAGTTGTTATCCAACATTAGCATATTAAATTAACCACTTCCACTAGAAGAATATTATATACAAGCCATTAATCACTGTTTTGGATCTTTGGAATAAGATGAGAGTTTTTGGACACCAAATCCAACTGCATATACAGAAAGCATACTAGAGCATTTTTGCATACTACAAGAAGACTACTAAGGATTTTGTAAATGGATAAGCATTCTCTGAATCAAAATCTCAGCAAGAAAGATAAAGGAACATGAAAGACATGACAGAGTGGCATACTACTAGAAGACTACTAAGGACTTTTGTAAATGGATAAGCATTCTCAGAATCAAAATCTCAGCAAGAAAGATAAAGGACCATGAAAGACATGACAGAGTATTGCCACTCAATAATAAAGGATTGCAGCTTACATCGGAAATATATTATAAATCAACAAATCAAGTGACAAACTACAAATGGTTCAACAGAGTAAGAGAAAAAAACATAATAGTTCTCTCATAGTTAAAGATTACTTATTAGGCAGTGATAACATGATCAAGCCATCTAATCTGATAGAATGAAAAACAAGAAGAAATAAGATGGATTATCTCAGGTCACCTTCACCAGATAGAAAAGCATAACCATTTCATCTTACCTGACCCCTGTCAAAGAGTGCTGATAGATTCAATCCTTGAGATAAAGTAATCATTTCAAAAGCATTCATTGTTAAGGGACCCCCTTGTTTAGTTTCCTTCTGCTCAATCACATAATGGTCCTGCCTTGGGGGCAATCCATTGTCTGGCCTTGGGGGCTTTCCATCATCCTGCATGGTAACAGCATTGATTGAGACAATCTGGTAGATTTCCACTAAGCAGTAAGGCACCCTAAAAAAATAAGCAAGTACTGTTTTCTTCTGGAAAAATAATAGAAGTGTCTTATAAGGAACTCTTTTAAACTTTACATAAAGAACTCCATTTCTGCAAACCTTAATATCATCAAAAGCTGCACGAATATCATCCAAATTTACTTCATCTTCTCTAGGTTTGATAGGCACATAATTTTTCCGAAACCAAGGATGCTTCCTGATTCCCTCAATCGTGATTCGCTGCATAATTTTAAAGAGATGTAAATCTGCCGTGAAATGCTATGCCATAATTCAGGGCTTAAGCTATAAATGAAAATCAATGAAATGACATATAACACACTTTCAGATGTACAAAGTGAAATAAGAGGTGACTTCCATGTGTAAGAATTATCGCACTGCAGATTTACAAGTACTTACAGTTTTTGAATTGGAATCAAGTATTCTTTGCAGCAATGACTTCACACCAGGTGAAAACCACGGTGGAATAGAAAACTCTGCAGCCATTATCTATAAAATCAAAGGCAAAACCACTTATTATGCAGTGTTACATAATGCAAAGGGAACTGGTTTCTTAGATTATACTTATGTTATTATAGAGGAATTACACAAAAAACATGACTTTGCAGTAGATAAGCTCTTTGAGAAGAGTACCAAGAGAGTGATAAAGCATACAGCTTGTGTGCCAAATGATCAAGACAAATTCCACCCCTTCCCCCCACCCCCAACCACCAAAAGAGGAGTAGATGAAAAGATACAAGTGAAAATAAATCTTATATCTGAATAGCAGCATCAAATGGATTAGGAAAAGGTAAAATAAAATTATAAAAAATGAAAAAAAGAAAGAAAGAAAGAAAGAATTTGACACATAACTATGTGCTAAAACCTGATAAAATGCAGATCTCTCAACGGTTTGAAAATGATTCAGGCCCATATATTCTAAATCCTCTCAAATTGAAAGGATCCACTCAACGTCCTGGACTCGGGAGCCATGCTGATATGCTAGGCACACCATTTTGATCAAACTTTTCATGTAATCACACATCCAAACACAAAAAAAGAAGGAAGGTTTGAAAGAATCATTTTTGAGAGAACTGCATTTGACCAAAGCCACAAATAGCATTAATGCAGTTCGATTTCTTGTGAGCATTCAATGCAGTACTGATTTTTTAATCAAGGATGGAGAAAAGGGAAAATCAACTGCAGATTCAATCTAAATAGGAGTTCTTTTGTGTTATACAATTGAATATTAATGATGCAACCTTTTTACACAGTGCTGGAAGATCCATCTCTTCAAATGGGAGATATCCTGCCATCATAACGAAAAGGATGACTCCACATGACCACACATCAGCTGCTGCACCATCATAACCCCGCTGGCTAAGAACCTGGGTGCCAAAAGAATATTTAGAAGTATACAGAGAATGGTTTTTTAAGAGTTACTCCACACAAACAAGTTAAATTGGAAGTACATAGAAAACAAATTATCACAATCAATAAATTAGAAAGAGATAATTTTACTGCATCATTCTGTATTTATGAATTTAGTTGAAACGAACTCTAATTCATGCTTTAATGGAAAACCACACAGATTCTATGGTTTTTTTTTTTAACTTATATACTAGAGCCAATACATGGGTTAACTAGCTTTTTTGCCATCCTTGATGACCTGATTATCTTCAATCAAAATTGCCTTTGAATATTTGCAAGCCACATAAATAATGATCTTGAAGAGTGGCTTAGAAAATAGTTATCTAATTGATCTTTTGAAATGGAGGAAGGTTCTCTAAAGAACAAAGATAATCAGCGATCAAAAATTGAAAACTAGCTGACTCTGATTATTTAAATTTACCATAATTTGATTAGATTATAAATGTTGCATCCATTGAAATCATGTATTAAACTTCACATATTTTAATGATGGTGAACATGAACTCCCCTTTCCCCTATAAACATTAAAAAAGAGTTTGCTTTCTCCGCCTTTTGCTTGTTGCCAAGCCCCTGAGATTATTTCTTGTGGAGAGCAACTAAGTAATTATGTGACTTGATGCTGAGATGGTTCCTTGTGAAGACTGATTTTTTCTTTATGCACATTCTGTTTCACCGAATATTTAAACTCCAAAAATTACTTGTTACATAGTAGAGCACATCTCTGAAATATAATTTTTCAAAGAACTACATTAAAGTGGAATAGAAAAAAGAATGAACTTAAAAAAACATGGTCTTACGGATCCTCATTGCTTTATTTTGAGTTTGTTCAAGAAAAATACAACCACATCCTACCCTAGTTCTATTATTTGCAAAAAATTTGGTGATATTTCAAATCATGAAGAAATTATGATCAAATGATGTAGTAATCAAACCATAACCATCAAATCTAAAAACTTAAACTTGTAAATATGATATGGGCTTATTATATATATATTTCTTAACACCCCCCTCACTAGTCTGCTGAAACTTTTATCTAGTAGACAACTTAATTAAATGGAAGAACCTAGGATCTCTTACTCTAATACTATATTAAGGCCAACACCACAATTATCTAATCTAAAAACTTAAGCTTATAAATATGATATGAACTATTATATTTATTTCTTAACAGAACGCAAACATGGAGATAATGAAATGGGGCTAAAATTTAGATTGGAGCCCAGTTTCCTTGATTCAAGTTTACTACTCAGATACAAGCCCAACTGAAACAGAATATGTAAGCCGATCTACTACATAACTACACAGGAAAACCCTCACTCCATAGCTTTGTCAGCAAAACGCCCAACAATGCTTAGAGCTGATGAGATTATTCTATATCTGATTAAATATTAATATGTTCACACATGATAGAGGAACTTAGCAGCTATGATCATCCTCACGCTGAAATTGACTGTACCTCAGGTGCAACATAGTTGGGTGTCCCACATGTTGTGTTCAGGAGCCCAGTCCCCTGTTAACATGTAGAAGAAATTCAGAGAAAATAGGGGAAAGAAAATAACAATTGTTGCTAATGGTTATAACTGATAGACAGCTTGTCTTAATTTACCTGCTCATGCAATGCACTCAGTCCAAAATCAGAGACCTTTAAGTTCCCATGAAAATCAAGAAGAAGATTTTCAGGCTTCATCCAAAAACAAAACACAAATAAGTGACATAGAGAAAAATTACTCAAACAGAAACATCTTATAAAAGCCATGGGCTAGGTTGCCTGATACCTTCAGGTCTCTATGATAGGCGCTCTTTCTGTGACAATGAGCTACTGCATCTATAAGCTGTTGGAAATACTTCCTTGAATCATTTTCAGATAGTCTGCCATCTTGGACCTGTAAATAAGGTCAAGGGACCTCAAGCATAAGAAATAGCAACAATATTGCAGCAGTGGGCAAATAAGCTATGATGGATCCCAGGAAGTCGGATGTCTGAGATTGGTTAGTCTGGGTGAATGCAGCTTTCAAATCAATCAAATATTATTCTACAAAAAAGGAAGGGAGCATACAAAGCTTAAAAATCTAATGAAAGAAAGTATTGAACCATTCTTACAATTTTAGAAAATAAATCTCCACCAGCTACATACTCAAGAATGATGTATATCTTTGTCTGGCTTGCCAAAACCTGAAAGACAACAGTGATAAATGTGTCCAAGTAACTTATATGTGAAAGAGGAAGATTTTTGAAAAGAAGACTGTAAGCCGTACCTCATGCAATCTGACTATGTTTGGGTGTCTAACAATTTTCATTATTGATATTTCTCTTCTGATCTGGACCAAACACATCAGAAATGAGACAGAACTAAAATCATTGGCAGAAGCAAGCCCATGCATATCATGATTTCAGGTTCCAATATAAAATATTATAACAAATATGCTGAAATAGTGGCTTCAACTAATACATAATCACAAACTTTCAGTTCTCACACAAAAATGGATATGACATAGCATGATTTTATCTTCTGCCCATTTGGTGCGGTGAAAAAGCTTGTGTTAGAAGATCCGGAATACTATATGCAATTTGCTCATATTTGACTTCTTGAGATTCAAAAAACAATTTCACATTTATATCCAGCAATCTGACTAATATAATAAAAGCTCAGATAGACGACTTGATGATCTACAGAAAGTACATTGTTACTAGAACCAAAAACAAAAACCTCCATATGCTCATAACTGAACATTAACTAACTCAATAACCATCTGGAAATGCATTTTTCACATGTCTCAGAACGGATATCAAGTAGTTCTCCCATGGTTCACCAACTTATTAAGTTCTCGAAAAAGAATAAGGTTCAAATACCTGATCAACCATTCTGAGCTTAAGAATGGTACTTTTTGTAATAATTTTTATTGCAACATTGTCCCCTGTATCGGTGTTTTTTGCAAACTTAACTTTGGCGAAATTCCCTTCACCAATGGTCCTGCCAAGCTGATACTTACCAACCTTTCGGATCACCATTTCTTATTAACTCCTTTTACCAATACCTATAAATAGAAAACCAAAACACGCCATTAACCTCAAAACTATACTGCATACACCACATGCATGCGCATATATAAACCAGAATCATTCATTGAGCTATAATTGTAATTAGTACATATACACATGCGAACTAATCTCAACGGTATAATCTACAAAACAATATTGAAGTAACTATATTACCTGCCCTTTTAGTATCTCAACGCTCTAAAACCATCCTACAAACATCACATGTATGCATGTATTGAAGGGCTCCAATAAAAGTGATTAGTCGTGTGGATTGATGAGCATTAGGCTCAGCAACGGACCATCCGACACATGGCTTACTACTAATCATGGTAGTTATCCAACACGTGGTTGACAGAAACCGCCATGAGCCGATTTTTCATCTGCTCATCTATCACACTTATTAAGTCCATGAATAATAAATTTCTCTCACAGACAGAAGATGCCTAATATAACGAATTAGGATAAAATACTGATATGAAAATTTCCTAATTCTTCGAGCACTCAAACTACGGATAAATACTAAAGCGAGAGATAATACAAATACATTCATACCAAATTAGCAAAGATCAGAGCAATACATGGAATTTAAGCCCATTGACCTCGCAAGTAAACTTCTAAAGACTATTAACTTTAGAAGAATTAAACTTAATTTACTTCATAAATTTCAATTCGGAGAAAAGAAAAGATAGGAAGATTCTTCATAGAAGCTTCTAGAACTATCACAAATCAACGGCTAAGCTAAGCTCCATTTTAATGATCATCATCACCATCCATCAGTATACCAAAACGATAAACAAAACACGTAAATTAGAAGAAAAGTCCAATTCACTTTCTTTGCTAGAGCAGGGAGGAACATGCATTGGACCTTTAAACCAAAACATCATGATCAAAATTAAGTAACAGCTCCAAGATGATCGCATTAACGAGCACAAAATCATTGTAAGTGAGTATTCTAGCGATGGACTTACAAGAAGAGTTAGAAAGTCGGCCGTAGAACGAGACTTTGCAATCGAAGCTCCGGCGGTGGACAACGTTGCTTTTCAATTTGAAGAGAGAGACGAGAGAGAGAGAAAGAGGAGGTTTATATAACAGATGTTGCGTCATCGATCTTATTTGTTTTTTAATTGTGGGGTAATAAGAAATTAAGTTGTTAATTATACTTGTTTAAAATATAAATGGGATCATCAAACAAGACAAGCAAGGGAAGTGCTGACTCATCGTTCTGTTCTTAATTTGGGGATTTTAACGACATATTTATTTGCTTCCATTCATTATTCATAAATAATACTAGAGTTCTCGCTAATAATAATGTAAATGTCCTGCAAAATAAATATATGTGGGCAGCGTTTGTTTGGTTTTTATAATTGATACCTTCGAGCTATTATATTCATTTAAGTAGAGGTAACAGTTTTTTTTTTTTAAAGAAAAAAAATTCAAATGTTAGAATTAGGAATAGGTGAAAAAAAAAACTATTTTATAAGTACCTATTCATATCTAGAGGTGTCGAGGCTCGCCCAACTCATAAATTTTTGTAGGTTGAACAAAAAAAATTTTGGCTTGTGGGAATTATGGGCTTTTTGGCCTTCCTTGTATAGCCTATAGGTCAAGGTGGGGCAACTCATTGTAGAGCAAGATAGCTTGCTTGCTCGCCAAAATTAAAAAATAAAAAATAAATGAAAACATCATGCTAAGGCAACACTGCAACAAGTGCAACAGATAAACAAAACAATAAGCAACAACTTACTACTCACACACACATTACTAGTCATCAAACTCAACTCAACACTTAATCACACTCACAAGTTACACATGAGTCGACAAACCATGACACACCTCTATGCTCTACCCGGACAAACCTAAACAAGTCATTATCCAAGACCACCAACCACCACACCTACCCATCAGCCACCACAACCATGGTCTACAAGCTACTAACTCGAAACCTAAACACAAACCTAGAACACATATGACCTCCTCATCCTCTACTCCTGTCTTCACTCCTCCTCTTCCTCATCATTATCCTCTCGTCAACCACTTGCTACGCATCAATTCGTTACTATCAGTTACTCATGGTCAATCATTCCTCCTCCAATTGCCTTTTTTTTTTTTTTTTTTGAGGATGTGCTTTGTTATGGTGGTGTGGGGTTTCGGGTTGGGGTTTGTAATATGTAATGAAAAAAAAATTGCTTTTTTGTGAGTTAGTGGGCTAATCCGCGGGGTAGGCTAAGCTAGCTTTTTCGATCTGCCTAAGGTACGAGCCATTACTAGTTGGCTCATTTGACCTGCATTCTCACCCCTATCTATACTTTACTTGATCAAATAGGTCTTGAAAAGATATTGAGCATTATTGGGTAGATCTTTTATACAAATTTTTTAAAAACCTACTCTTACAAGGTTGGGTACTAATATAAGGTTTTCCTATCATGTACCCACCCTATAACCTATATTATAAATTATATAAAATACATGTTCTAAGGTAACATATGTTTATTCTATAAAAATTATTAAATAACATTAATAAATAAATAAGAAATAATAACATTAATTTTTTCAATTAATAAATATTTTAATAAAATTATAAAATAAAAAAGTTTAGATCCATAAGTTAATAACTTAAACGGCTAAACTAATATCCTCTTCTCACTTTACATTTTCCATTCTTTCACTTGCCCTTCCCCCATTTTCTTATCTAGTTTTATGTTTTCCATTCTTCCTTTGTATTATATCCTATTAGCTAACTAGTAAAATCATTCAAATTTAAAATAATGAAGAGAGAAAAAATTAAAAATTACTTTTTTAATTCCATAAGTTTTGTTATAAGATATATAGGTTTTACACATGAAGAATTTGTAATATCACAATTCAAATAAAGAGTTTTCTTTTTTTTCTTTTTAAATATGACATAATCTTGAAATTTATAAGAATAAAGGTAAAATTTATAAGTTCAAGAAGATATCATGTATTGTACAGGGTACAAGGTGGCTTTAAAAAGTTATAGGGTAGGTTCTAATTCTACTATTAAAGAATTTATATCTTACATGGTAGAATACAAGTAAAACTTTACATCCCACTTACTCTATACCCATTCACTCCTTGTCAAAATGATTATTTCTTTTAATCTAAGAACAAGTTCTTTACTTCTTATACCAAAATATTCTCTATCAAATACACAAATTGTACTCTAGCCACTTTTATGATTATTAATAATGATATTATTGAAATAAAACTATTGGTTTGATTATAATAATTGAATAATTAATAACTATCGATAATAATTGGAGAACCAATTAAATAATAATTAGTAAAAATTATTAAATAAATAAATTATTATAAAATGTAAATTAATAATAATTCATTTTATGATAATATTTATGAATTAATAACAAATTTATTGCCACCAAGAAGAAGTTCCTATATTACATTGATGAATTCACTAATAATAAGATTTAGTTAACAATTAATTCCTAACAATAAAATAACTAAATAAATTATTATAATGATAATGCAATTAATTATTTGATTATTTATAAAAAACAAATATTCATTTATTATTTTTATTATTATTTGTTTGATCAATCAAAATAACCTAACATAAAGATGTAACAATGTAACTTGATTCAATTGACCAAAGATACTTCAACCAATTAAAGTAGCTAGGTTTTAGAGTGATTACTTTTATCAGTTGTTAATTTGATTCCATATAATAGAGTAGAAACCAATGCTTAATTGGAGTGCTTCAAGTGACTAATCAACACACTTCAATCTATTTGATGTTTATCTTTGTAAACTAACATTTATTTTCTATGTTCATGTGTTCTGAAGTGGAACAAATTTAGATTATACTTTAATAATGAATGTTAGCTTGTTAGTTGATAATTGGTTGTGTATATCAATGGGAACTTGCTCTTGATATAAGGTAAGTAAGTCATAGATTGATGTGGTTATTCAAAATAGGCTAGAAAGTTAGATTGGATTAGAATTGTGCAAGTGAGTTAAACAAACTAATCTGATTCGGTCTACTATGGTTTGCAAGTTAAACGAGCCAATTCATCATGACCCATTTAATAAATGAGCCAAAATTTGTTGGCACTAACCTAGCTCATGTAGTTTACTAATTAAATGGGTTAAGCTAACTCTTTTATAAGTTTTGGTGGGTTAAACGAAGTAATACTCCCCCTTTAACCTATTTATATGTATTAGTGAGTTATATGGGCTAACCTATGATGTACTAATAATAGATTTAATTTTTTTTATTTAACATTGTACAAAATTTAAAGTCCATGATGACTATGTACTATTTTATGTAGCAACATGACCTATTTAATAAACAAGCCAAAATTTGTTGGCACTAACCTAACTCGTATAGTTTACTAAATTAAATGGGTCAAGCCAACTCTTTTATAAGTTTTGGTGGGTTAAACAAACTAATACTCTCCCTTTAACCTATTTATATGTATTAGTGAGTTATATTGGCTAATATATGATGTACTAATAATAGATTTTATTTTTTTTATTTAACATTATACGAAATTTAAAGTCCATGATGACTGTGTACTATTTATGTAGCAACATGATGAATTGACTCAATATGTTATCTCATAATGTGCATATTATAAGTGCAACATCTCTATAATATAAATATTATAAAATAATGAAAGGATTAAGAGATAAAACCAACAAGAAAGATGGAAGGACTAAGAGAAAAAAAAAAAAGTAAGAAAGAAGAGTGGGGAAGATGATGATGAGCGATAATATAAGGCTTAGTTTTTTTTTTTAGTTTTTTAAATTAAATTAATAAATGAAGTGAATTAGTGACTTAGCATTATATTGTGAACATGATATGTAGCTAGTTTAAGTTATGTCGAATTTTTTTTTTTTTTTGTTAGTGGTTTGGCCTATAAGTTAAACACTTTAACTTTAACCCATAGGTTAAACAAACTAAACTCATTTGGTTTGCTTTTTGAACAAGTTGAACAATTTAACCTTAATCCTTTTTAAGCAGGTTAAATGAGTCAACCCATGAATCATAACTCATTTGTATAGCTCTAAATCAAATGCACTAATATAGGGGAAGGTATGTAAATCACATAATAATTAATTGTGATCATTTAAGTAGGCTGTAAAGTTGGAATTAAGTGGCTAATAGCATGCCAATCACCTATCTTTTGTACTTTGTTTGGTATGAGGTAAAGAAATGCGAAGGAAAGAATTAGGATGGAAATGATTAAGAGGGAAAGAAATCGAAGGGGAAGAATTAAGATGGAAAAGATTTGGGATAAGTAGATACTTTGTTGTGCCATATACCTCGTAATACTTTAATCAAGTGGCTAGATTATAGGTAAGTATTGAAGGTTACAAGATTGTTTTCAAATTTAAACATACTTTTATAAGGTAGGATATAGGTGTGATGTTTCCATATGCTATGCTCACTCTAGAACTTTGATTCTTAAATATACATAATATAGGTTTTAGAGTACATTATGTTTATCTTGTAAAAATCATTATATAATAATAATAATACTGAATGTCGAACATATTATATTTCTACTTATAAGTTTTAATTTCTACAAAAATTAAAAAATAAACATATGGTAAAAATGTTGAGCAAACAAGGATCATTTAAGTGGGTTATTGACAAATGGAAAGAAAGCGACTTGGGGGTTTATAAATTTGTCACTGAGGTCAATATGAGATATAAACTATTAGTAGCTATTATTGTCTAGAAAGAAGGAGAGAAGTGGTCATTCAAAGCTTCTATCACCTTAATATAGGGGTGGAGCAAAGAGACATGGAATATGGTTTCCATTTACCAAGTGTAAATGCATTGGAGTAAATGATAATGTATGCAAGTGTGTTTGTTATCGGATGGTTCAGGTTACTAAGTTGGATGCTTACTTTTCAAGAATGCTTTCATCTTACAAGTGACAGCTAATCACAAGAACTTAGGGAATTCAAGCGCTGCAGAGCTAACATTCTTCGCTTGGCCACGTTATGGGAATGGACGCGTGGGAATTGCCCCGGACTCCAACAAGCTCGAGTGCAATGGGAACACATCCACCGATGGATTTTTCAATTTCAATGTCGGCAACATTTTATATTTTAAAAAAGAAAATTGACTAATAAACTTGGTTTTTACATCCATAATTAGTATTTTTATATATTTTGCTTAATCACATATTATCGTATATAATAAATATTTGATAAAAGTTTTATTTTTTTTATGATATTATATCGTATTAAAAAAGAATATAAGAATAATGGTTACGTATAGAAAAACTTTACCTATATAGTTTATCAATCTAATATTGTCAATTTGCAATAACAAAGTTTATTATAGAACTTATCTTATGCTCTAAGAATAGCACATGCACATGGCGTTAACCCACGCTTTCTAGGCATATTCCCCAGTGGCAAAGCACTACGATAAAAAACGTAAAGATTGGAAATAGACTACGTGCGTCACGTGAGGGTAGAACTATGGAACTGGTTCTTTAATTTAAAATTTATTGGCAAAAGGAAAATTCCTTTTGTTTTTTTTTTTGTTTTTTTTTTTTTATCATATAATAAGCTCTGGCAGGGAAACAGTCTTGGTACGATGGCCACAACGCCACGTCAGTGACCATAATAAAAAATAAAAAATTGAATATCCAGAATGTGTACCACGTGGACACTGTGGCAAATTAAATATAATCCTGGATGTGAACAGCGCTTTGTCAATAGGAATTATCTCAAACGATTAGCTTCGGTGTAAGCATGACACACGCAACCTTTGGCGGGTGAAATTTCCGAAAAGATGAAATCCCTAAGAGGGATAAGGTTTTCGTCAAATAATATTTTATCTAAGATCAGGAGGAAAAAACTGATTATTATTTATGAAAAATATTTAAGGCTCATTACATTTTATTTTTCTTTTTAATGTACATATGATAATATATGATTAGATGTGATTCAAATTGGATAATATTTGAAAACCAAAAAACTTTTATCACAAACAATAAAGAGTTCAAGATACTCTAAAAGTTTTAAGCTTATCAAATTGCTTAACTTTTCAAGTTGAAATAGTGACATATTAACTAGTATGACAATTTGTTTTAGCTCAAATCAAGTTGAAGCTAGGTAGCATAAATGCACATTTGTTTTTAGGTTCTGTGCCCACTTTTAGGTTTAGGTCTAAAATTGATTACTTTGGGATCAATTTATTGCTTGGTCCATGGTTAATCCACTCTAGAAGATGAGTAAATGGTGGAATAGTATAGATAAGAGGTTTTGGTATAAGTAGTTATATAAGTATCATGTAAATACTACACTGTATATGATTTTAGAGAAGTGATGTAGAGATGGTATGAAATGAGATAACTAGGGAGAGAGTTGTAGGGAGAAGAAACAAGCAATCTCAAGAGTCTTGAATGCATCAATAATAGACAAAAGAGCTAAGGGGACTTGACGAGGTAAAGGTATTAGCAAATAGGTATATGCCGAAATAGAACAAAAATGGGTTAATCGTGATTTCTTGATTTCTAGATCTTATTTCAAAGGAAACAAGCTAATTTGATGAAATTAGTACCTTTAATGCTGAGTTAGACTATTTTTAGGACAAATTCTTTCGTTTAGTCCCTTAAACAGTCAAATTTGATATTTTTGGTAATTTTTAGATTACCTATAACTTTTTTATAGACACTTCTATTTTGAGTTTCGATTGTGGCATTGTATTTGTCTTTTAATTTGCTATATGTCCTTAAGTTTTAGACATTTCTATTTTTGGCAGTTTTTAGGCAATTCTATTTTTAGAAAAAAATTTATGTTCTATTTTGGCAGCTTTGTGCCTGCTATTACTTGTATGCCCTAGGGCATTGAATAAGGAGACTATTAAATATTATTGAAAATTTGAGTCGTCTTTGCTCTATTTTTCTTCCAAATTCTCGAATTCATAAAATTATCAAATTTAGATGCCAATATCTAAGAATTCATATAATCAATTGATATTTGAAGATTGCACACCGGGTATTCGTGGAATCAATAGTTTGTGATAAAATCCTATTTCAATCTCATGTGTTACACTATGTTAGGACCTCAGGCATCAACCTTACAATTCTTAGGCAATGAAAACCGTTTTTCACCTGAACTCTTATTTGATCATTGAGAATAGATAATTCTTAATGGAACATCATTTCTCTAATCTCTTTCGAATTTGGAATCCTTTTAATGAGGAGGTATGGTTGAGTATTTATAATCTCTTAGGCTTGATAACATCCGTCAAATCACCTTAGTGATCAATAAATGAGATGGAATCTACTCATTCTAGAGTTATCCTAATAAGCTTACTATAGGCCTAAAGCCAATAGCCTTCCTCATAAGTACATGAGCCTATTTGAGAAAGATTGAATATAGATGACCAGATTAACGATCCTTGTTTCGAGCTTACTAAGCCAATTCTTCCTTAGTCATCCCAAAATTGGATCGGACTCACTAGGTTCTATTATCTAGTTTAATGAGTCAAGCTAGATAATTAATGGGCTTAGCCCAATACATTTAAATAATAATTTCAACCCTCTATATTTTGCCTCTTGACCAAAATTTTTTGCATAGAGTCAAAGTATTTTGGACATTGCAGCTTGATACATACACCTTATAAAGTAGCAACACTACTCTTAAGTGCGCTCTCATAGCTTATGAATTTATTTTATAGATGAATAATAGTATAAGAGTCTAGCACTAGTGTTGCAAATTTATTTATTATATATATCTTAATATGTGAGTTCACAACATTGTTTAATTACACGCATTGCTTTAAACTTACAAAATGACATTGTCCTCAAGGTAACATACTATATAAATCTCCTTTGATAGCCAACTCCATTTTTTTAGACCACTTTTTTTTTTAAATGGAGGTCACACTTTCGGAAATTCTCCTTGATTTTGTCAATTTGTAATAGCACTAATACTAAAGCTAAATGACTTGCTGAACCCTCCTTCATTATCATACCTTATTGTAAGAAGATTTGAACCTTCTTCAAATCTTTTTTCTGTAAGTCTAGTTTATATCATCAAATTTCGTAGAATCTTCTAAATCTTCCATATATTAAGATTGAGTTTTTCCATTTTTATCTCTAACTCTCTTCCAACTAGCTATATAAATATTTGTATGTTGTCAATTCTTTTTTTCTTCATATTTATCAATCATAGTTAGAGCAAACAACGGTAAATCCATACATGTTGAGCCTTCTTTCTTTCCTTTTGATTTTGAGTTCCTTAGCTTTTGAATTCTTACATGATTTTTTTTTGTCTTGTTTAGAAGAGATCAAGCATGAGTAGAGTTATTAGAAGAGATCACATATGAGAAGAGATCAACAATATGTTTTTTTTTTTTAAGTCTTGACTGGATAACTTCATATAACTACAAGCTCAGTTCTCGTGGTGAAACTGCATAGTTAGCTGAGTGGGTGGTCATCATTGGAAGAGATCATGCACCATGTCTAATTAGTACATTGTTTTGGAGTCCATCAAATCTGTGTTGTCCATTACTTGTTCTTTTTCACCAAAATTTGGATAGATTATGCTTTTATCTTTCAACATGTAGATGGAAGAAAATGTTGCCCCTGAAATATCAAACAAGCCCGTTAACAGTTGTTAATGCCAACCCCTAAAGATGAAAGAACAAAGAAAGGGGAACTTCGTTAACCAAAAAACTTCATTATCTCATGATTTTGTTGTGCCATCCCATCTAATAGTGCCATCAGAGGGCCTCTTGGTAGCCTACGTTATTTAAACATGTGTAAGTCATCATGCACTTAAGAGGTGATGCCTTCACTTAGCAATGACGATGTAAAGAAATTGTAATTGAAGTTAGCATGGCCACCTATGGGCCATTAAGCTTATAACATTATAAGGCTATTTAGACTCTTGTGATCTAAAGACCTACTTGGAAGGGCATCATGGATATGAGACTACTTAGACTCTTAAGATCCAAGAAACCTTTAGAGTCATCTCGTGCATTAAAGTAAAGTTCTCTCTTGCCAACGATGATGTACAAGAGATCTATTTTTGAGAAAATATTCAATCACACTTAAACAACGATAATGGCATTCATTACCTGAAGTCATGAATTCTCTTTTACTAGTCAAGTGGGTATTTTTCACTACTCGACTATTTAGTATGAATTACGAAGAGGTAAAAAAATACTCCATGATAGGAGCTATAGAAGAAAGTTTATGATTGAGCATAAGTAGATTGCTTTTTCTTACCTAGCTGTAGTGGCTTATGATGCAAATGAGAGACAACGCTTTTATCAGTCTACACTATACATGCCTAACTTTCCATCATGCTCTTGGGAGTTAAAGCTCTTACCAATCAGCATCGATATTTAAATTACCCCTTATATTGTTTGTTTCAGTAAATTATGGATCTTGTATAGATTCTAAAATGAACATGATGATTTATTAAGTTATAGAAGTAAATTGGCTAAGTGTTGCTCAAGCTAGAAAGTAGCTTCATGACTATTTTTAAGAGAATGAGCAAGTTTCACTCATAAATGGAAGCATCAATATGAGAATCAAATGCTAGGGCATTATTTGGGCTTGGGGTGTGAGAGCTATGATGCTAGGGTATTGCCTAGGCTTAAGGTGTGGGAGTTGTGATGTTAGGGCTTTGCTTGGGCTTAAAGCATGGAAGCCAAGATGCCAAAGCTTTGCCTAAGCTTAAGGCATGGAAGCCAAGATGCTAAGGCATTATCTAGGCTTAAAGCATGAGTATATAAGACTATACTACAAAAATTAAAAAAAAAATGAAACTTTTATTATTTGTGAAAAATTTGCTCTTTATTTACAAAAGTAATGTCAAGTTTTGATCTTGACTTTAATGTTTAATAAATCACTAATCATTATCAGATAAGTCGTGCTCCAAGATGTAGGTATCATGGGGTGGGAGTGTTTTACTCTAGACATCACCATCTTCAATGACAAGCTCCCCATTTTGAAGTCTTTCATGGAATATCTTTCTTAAGCCTTGACAATTTTTGGTGGGGTGGTCTACTATTCTATGATACTAACAATACTTTGGATTCATCTTCTTTAGATCTCATGGACTGTCATAAGTAGTACAATCTTCGCCTATCTTCACTGATGAAACTTTTTATTCCCTCATTCCTTTTTTTCTTTTTCTTGCCCCTGCGAGAGCCTCACTTTATCTTCTTTTTCTTATGCTTCTCTTGAGTCTCTTTTTAAGTGGATAGTGGTATGCTAGAGGGTTTTATAATAGCAATTTCTCCCTCTTCGACGTACTCATCAAAGAGTGTAACCTTGGTAAGACATGACTCATTGTGCTCAAATGGATTGTTTATAGTGGGATTGAATATGCCTTTCCCTTTCTAATGGCCATTAATGCACCGGTGCCATGTTAAGGGTATGAGATTGTGATCGTGCAACCACTTCCTTCCAACAAGTAGATGGTAAGATATAGGCGTGTCGGTATTGCCTAAGCTTAGGGTGTAAGAGCCATGATGCCACGGTATTGCCTAGGCTTAAGGGGTAGGAGCCATGATACTAGAGCTTTGCTTAGGCTTAAAGCATGGAAGCTAAGATGCCAAAGCTTTGCTTGGGCTTAAGGCATGGAAGCCAAGATGCCAAGGCATTACTTAGGCTTAAGGTGCAAGTATATAAGACTATACTGCAAAAATTAAAAAGAAAAAGTGGAACTTTTATTATTCATGGAAAAATTTGCTCTTTATTTACGAAAGCAATGTCAAGTTTTGATCTTGACTTTAGTGTTTAATAAATCACTAATCATTATCAGATGAGTCGTGCTCTAACATGTGGGTATCATGGGATGGGAGTGTTTTGCTCCAAACATCGTTGTCTTCAATGATAAGGTCCCCATTTTGAAGTCTTTATGGAATATACTTCTTAAGCCTCAACAATCCTTAATGAGGTGGTAGACTATTATGTGATACTAACAACACTTTGGATTCATCTTCTTAAGATCTCGTGGACTATCATAAGTAGTACATCCTTCGCCGATCTTCATTGATGAAACTTTCTATTCCCTCATTTCTTTTTTTCTTTTTCTTGCCCCTGCAAGAGCCTCATAGTCTTTTCTTTTTCTTGTGCTTCTCTTGAGTCTCTTTCCAAGTGGATAGTGGTGTGCTAGAAGGTTTTGTAATGGCAATTTCTCCCTCTTTGACATACTCATCAAAGAATGTGACCTCAGTAAGGCACTCGAATGGATTGTTTGTAGCAGGTTTGAATATGTCTTTCCATTTCCAATGGTCTTTAATGCATTGGTGCCATGTTGAGGGTATGAGATTGTAATCGTGCAGCCACTTCCTTCCAATAACTAAAAGGTAGGATACAAGCACGTTGATCACATGGAATTGTGTAGAGCCCTATATAAGGCTAACTTTAAAGTCTATGATAGACATACCCTACTATGTCTATAGATGCATCAATGAAATTATTTACAGCATTAAGTTGTCTCACCAGGCGTGGCTTGTCTATCCCTATAGCCTTGCATGTAAATATCAACATTATATTTATAGAAAAGCCATTGTTTATGATTGTCCTTTTAATAAGATGCCCATTAAACATACTTTTCACATAAAGAGAATGGTTGTGATTGGGATTCTTAATACACATGTCTGCATTTGTAAAAAGTATCACATTCTTGTGTACATTAGCCATTCTTTGTACAAGCTACATTGAACTACACTCCCCATATTGTCTCTCAGTGATTTGGGTAAGTGCAATTGCTATTACAAGTTGTGCATCCTCATTAAACCTTAGCAAGATTTTTTTTTTCTAAATTAGTCGTCTTCATTAAGGCAACAACCACTAGCGAGCAGACGACTTCATCATTCCTAGTTGGAGTCTCTTTCTCATTACGTGTCTTAGTGTGTGACATATTTCCTTCTTTGGTGCTAGGATCATGGCTGAGAGCGTTTGTAATATCCTGTTGATTAGTGTGAGCAGGAAGTGGATTATTACTGACATAATTATTTTCTATGACAAGTTCCCTATTACAGACCCTATCATTAAAAATCTTCTTCAAAGTCCAACACTTTTTTGTAAGGTGGCCTATAGCTTGATGATATCTCCAAAACTTGGGATCATTGTTCTCATGTTGCTTTGGTAAACGATCAACCTTTGGGAGCTTAATATTCCCATTTCATAACCATTAGTCAAGTAGAGCATATTCCTTTCCCATTGGGCATGGGAAAGAAAGAGCTAATGCAAAGCCTCATGATATATCATTTCTTGGTTTCTTGTTGTCTTTAAAAGTCTCAACCTGAGCTGAGCTAGTAAATACTACTCATTTCCCAAATCTTCCATTTTCTTCTCGTTGCTTTGTAACAAAGTTGTTAGTTTTTCTCATGGTCTTAACAAGTGTAGGGAAGAAACTTAAGTTAAGATTATCTAAGTGGACTACATACTCGGTGAACATCCTTTTGATACACATTTTTACTAGCTCTCTCTCATCACATACATCTTAGATGTCTAAGGTGCCCTCTCTGAAGCGCTTTATATAATTCATCAAGTCTTCCTTCAAGTTTTGTCATGTTCTTCCCATATCTGTTATTATGACCTGTTCTTGGGTGGAGAAGAATTTCTTTAAGAATAGCTTGCACATAAGCTCCCATGAATTACCTGACCCTACAAGGAGATTGACATACCGGGTATATGCCTTTTCAATCAATAACTTGGAGAATTCTTTAAGCTTCAGGTAGTCATCAAGATTGTATACTTCCAAGGTCTCAATAAACTTGAGTAAATGTTATTTAACACTGTCTTTCTTATCATTGAATAGGATGAACTTAGGACTAACAGTCCTTAGGGTAGGGCTTTTCAATAATGTGCCGATGATAAAAGAGTCTTAACTCTAGCACTCCTATGGCTGACTTTGCTCATATTTTTTTTTAAGTATATGTCCAAGTCTTCCTTTGTTACGAAGGATGTTCTGGAGCAAATACTATAGAAGCAAGTGCAAAGGCAGACTAACAATTAGATCTATCGAGAGCATTAGGAAGGGGAATGTTTAATGAAGGGGTTTGTTCCTAAGCAATGTTCTCCTCATCAATAGGAGGATTAGCTGGAGGAGCTACATGTGATAGAGTTGCATGGATGGCTCTTTATTGTGCAACAATGCTGGTGTTGGCGAAACTACAGCTTGTTACACGACAGTAGTAGTAGCCAACCCTGTGACAAGTGGAGCAAGCATGGTCATGAGTTGATTCAAAACCCTTGTGTTCTTCTACATAATTTGCATCATTTGTGTAGGATCTATCAGAGCCTCAGGTTGTGAATTGCCCTAACTAATATTATGCAATATTTGAGGCAAATTTTGCTTTATTAGTTTAGTGTTAAGATCTTATTTTTTAGAAGCATTATCAAATGGTTTGCTTTTTTTAGGAGGTGTCATTACTTTTTTATCACTTAGCTCTAATCCCTAGTGGAGTTGCCAAAATATATATGACGGGTTTGAGTAAGAATAGTTACGTGAGTATCACATAGGTATCACACTGCAAATGACCAGGGAGATAGTGGTAGAGAGGAGGAATAAGTAATCTCATGAGTCTTGAATGCACTAGTGATAGACAAGAGAGGTAAAGGGACCTTAAGCATCAATCTTGCAGTTTTTGGGCAATGGAGACCGTTCTTCGCCTAAACTCTTATTTGATCCTTGAGAGTAGAGAATTCTTAGTAGAACACCATTTCTCTTATCTCTTCCAAATTTGGAACCCCTATAATGAGAAGGAATTGCTTAGTATTTATAAACTCTTAGGCTTAATAACATTCATCAAATTACCTTAGTGGTCAATAGGCAAGATGGAGTTTTCTCATTCCAAGGTTATTCTAATGAGCTTGCTATAAGCTTAAGGCTAATAGCCTTTTTCATAACTACATGAGCTTACTTGAGAAAAGGTTAAATATAAATATCTGATCCAATGACCCTTGTTTTAAGCCCATCAAGCTAATTTTTCCTTAGTCATCTCAATAATTGAATCGGACTCATTAGACCTTACCACTTAGCCTAATGAGCCGAGCCAAATAATTAATGGGCTTAGCTCAATACATTTATATAATAATTTCAACCCTCTACGAATAGTAGACAAAGGGGAGAATAAAGTGTAATCTTATTAAAAGTTTAAGATGTTTGAATTTTCATTATTTTCCAATGAGCTCACTTGTTTTTCATCTTAGGGATAAGTGAATAATCCTATTGTATATGATACTTATCTATATCTTACTCAACTAAATTGGTTTTAAGTAGATATTAAAGATCCTAAAGTAGGTTTTGTGTATAAATTTTTCGAAATTTGCTCCTAAAAGGTAAAGTATGGGTATGAGATCTTTATATTATATACTCACACTAGAACTTGTACTCTACGGTATATAAAGTACAACTTCCAAGATATCATGTACCTACCTTATAAAATTATTTAAATAATATTAATGAATAAATAATAAATGATAACATTATATTTTTCGACCAATACATATTTTAGTTGAAAGAAAAATAAAGGAGTCTAGACTCATAAGTTAATAACCTAAACAACTAAACTAATGCCACATTTCTTACTTTACATTTTCTATTTTTTCCCCTTATTCTTCCCAATTGTCCTCTTCAACATTAGGTTTTCCATTATTTCTCCTTATTATAATTACTTTTTTAATTTTACAGGTTTTACTACAAGTTTTATGGATTTTGCATATGAAAAACTTTTAATATCACATATAAAATATTTTTTAATATCACATAAACAAAAAATTTATAGGAAAAAAATGCAAAATTTACAACTTTTATAAGACACCATACACCTTGTAAATTTTATAGGATACAAGGTATATGATAATTCTAAGGTGCTACAAATAGGTCCCCATTTTAAATTTTAAGAACCTGCACCTTACATATAAGGTATGGTACATATAAGATCTCTTACCCTATTCATCCTATACTTACTTAGTCCCTATTATATAGAGATATAATTATTACTATACCTCAATATATATCTACTAAAATTTGACTATATGGGTTATCAATGAAGTAGTAATAATAAACACCATTATCATACATTAAGGTGTATTTATTGTGACTTAAGGTATGGGATATAATAGATAGTAGAAAGGGTAAGAGAAAGAATGAGAAAATTTAACTGTGGCATAGGCTTAAAAAGGGTTAAATTCATGGGATAAAGAGAAAATAACTTATGTAGCTAAAGAAAGAGCATATTTGAGATAATTTATATATATTTTTATTTTATTTAGGCTAGATATAACTTTATTATTATCTTTTATTTGATTAGATTTATTTTCTTAGTTTTATGATTTTAGATTTACATAAATTAGTATCTTATTTTTTAAGATGTCTAATCTTTTATTTTCTAGTCTCCTAATCTATAATCAATTAAAGAGAGAATTTCTTGAAATTGAATAAAGTTATTTAATGAATTGGTGTAATGCCTTTTTTTTTCTCTTTGATAGTGTGATTTTATTATCGATTATTATGTGGTGTGAAGCCATACAAATCATTAGTGGTGTGAGGCCACCATTAAAATTTAGTAATGTGAGGCTATTATAAATATCACACAAGCAAGTAATCTCATTCTAAAGGATATCTACTCATACCCTACTCGATCAAATAGGTATTAAGGATTACAAGTAAGTTTTATGTATAAATTTTTTGAAACCTTTTCTCATAAGATAAGGTATGGGTAAGAGGTTATTTTAACCTATCCTAGAACCTATAATCTAAGGTATACCTGGAACTTATACTTTAAGGTATACACAGTATAAATTTCAAAATATCCTATACTTACCCTATAAAAATTTATTAAATAATATTAATAATTAAATAATAAATAATAGTATTATATTTTTTTACCAATAAATGTTTTTGTAAAAAGAAAAATAAACGAGCCTAAACTCATAAATTAATAATCTAAACAACTAAACTAATGCCACCTCTCTTACTTTACATTTTGTATTCTTTTTTTATTCTTCTCATTTTTCTCTTTAACTTTATATTTTCTATTCTTTCTCCTTATTCTTTCCTATTTATTAAGTAGTAAAATTATATAAACTTGAAATATTAAAGAGGGGCAAAAATTACTATTTTAATTTTACATTTTTTATTACAGATTTCATAAATTTTGCATATAAAAACCTTGTAATATCACATATAGATTATTTTTTTAATATTACATAAACTTAAAATTTATAGAAAGAAAAGTAAATTTTACAAATTTCATAAGATACCCTTTACCTTATAAGTTTTATAAGATATAAGGTATAAAGTGATTCTAAAATATTATAGCATATGTTTTAGTTCTAAAATTTAGAAACTTATACCTTACGTAGAGCTATGCAAGAGAGGGGTTCATATCGATCGGCTTGTTTAACTTGAAAAAAAAAAGTGAGTTGGGTTGAAAATTTTCAATCCACTTAAATCACAGGCTTTTTTATTTGCCATACTTAACCTATAAGTTAATGGGGGTTAACCTGTTGCGAGTTAGGTTAGCTTACTAACCTACAAAATTAAAAGTAAAAAATAAATAAAAGGCCCATTTTTCTCAATGAAACCCTAAATGTCCCCTACACACTCTTGGTTTCATCTCATCTCATTCTCATATCCAATTAGAGCTAAAAACAAAACCTCACATATATATCTCTCTTTTTCTCATCTCATCTTAACATCTTAACTAGACTTGCACAGTTGCATGTTTGTGAACTATGAACCATGATCCATCATCTCTATCTCTCTCTTTCTCTATCTCACTCTCACTCTCTCAATACTTCTCTTATTCTTCCTTTTTATCTTTTTTCATTTAATGATTGCTACCCTAACATATACAAATAGTTGCTGGGTTATTTTTTATGTTTTAAGGCTTTGAGCTACTATTAGATTATTAGGCTTGGGATTAGATTTGAATTGGAAGTGTATGTTGGGATAATATTTCCTTGGCATTTTTCCAACTCAGAGATGACTAGGATGATTTTTTTTATTGATTATGTTTTCTTGTATGATTAGATTAGCGAAGAAGAGTTGGTGGTAATTAGGAAACATTTTTTTTTCATACAAAGTGAAGAGAGATTGGAGAAAAGTGGTCTTAGATGGTCTAAGAAAGAACTTATTAAGAGTTTATAGGTGTACTAGCTTGAAAGGCGGTCATGGAAACCCTAGGAACCTTTGGTACTCAACTTCCTCCCTTGATTTCTTCGTCGTTGTCGGCGACTCAGCCAAAACCAACTTTCACTGCCCTACTAAAGCAAAAGAAAATCGCATCAGCCCAATGTTTCAAAAGTTCGATTACCTTCAAAGGAGAGCCAACAATACTATTCATGGAAGAAGACGAAAATGATCTAGCATCAATGCTTAAACTAGCACTAGTGGAGAAATTCTCAAAAGGAAGACCTCTAATATCTAACATCAGAAACTTCTTTGTTTCTTTAGGATTGAAAGGTATATATCATGTTGGTCTTATTGATGAAAGACATATTTTAATTTGATTGAAATTAGAAGAGGATTATATTAGGGTTTGGAAAAGACTGGTTCATCAAATAGGCCTCTATTCCATAAGGCTCTTCAAGTGGACAAAGGATTTTTATCCTAAAGTAGAATGCCCAATAGAGCCTATTTGGATTGCTCTACTATATTTGAAAGTGCATTATTTTAATTAAGTAGCTTTGTTTACTATTGGTTCTGCCTTTAGAAACCCTATACGTACTGATGAGGTGACCAAATCTTTAGTTTGTCCATTAGTAGCAAGAATTTCAATAGAGCTAGATATCTCTAAACCATAGAAATAGAATTTGGCTTGGAATTGAGAAAATAAGGTATTACCAAGAAGTGATTTATGAAAATGTTCTTAAATACTGCTTGACTTGCTACAAGATTGGACAATCAAATGAAAACTATAAATTGAACAACAATTATAATTCAAATACAATAAAAGATTAAGGAAAAATGGAGTACAGAGTGAAGAAGAAAATAAGGTAAGAGAGATTAGAGAGGAATCAAAAGAGGAAATATTCCTAAGGCAAAGCAATGTTGAGGAACAAGGTCAGAACGTTTGCCATGAAATTAGGCTTAATATGCTTCTTACTATACAAGCCGCAGCTTAGAATATCCTTAAGAGAAATGAACCAATTCCAAAGGGTATATCAAAGGATTAGAATATGGAGGGTACACTTAAAATTGATGATATAGAGGTTAGAAATAAAAATTTGGAAGAAAACCAATCAAAATTTCCACCATCACTTCATTGCATTGATGAAAATATTAGGATCAAAAGTGACTCAAAACATCTAGAGCAAGTTAATTTAGAGGATGAACAATTGGCAGAAATAAATGAGGAGAAACATGAGGAATGGACAATGGTTAACAAAAACAAAAGAAGTAAATTGGTTCAGGTGAACAAAATAACAAGGAACTTGGGTAGAGGAGGCTCTTCAATTAAGACAACAATATCATGAATTTCATGTGTTAGAATATTAGAGGGATTAGAAACCTTGGATCAATCTATCAAGTGAAAAAACTAAGCAAATTACACAACTTAAAATGTATTGCAATCTTAGAGCTAATGCTAAGGTTTGAAAGTTTACATTTGCTAATCAAAAAGTTAAATTTCTAAGGAGGAACATAAACTCAAAGATTTTGATTATTTAGAGAGACTGAAGTCAAGTTCAAACAATGTGGGACAGTGAACAAGTACTATCGATCCAATTCCGGAACCCTATAGCCTATAAAATTAGCCACTTTTCTGCTATATATGCCAGTTCAACCATAGATGGCAGATTTGACTTCTGGTCTTACTTGCGGACAATTTCATAGTAAGGCAATCAATTGTGGATAGTGTGTAGGGATTTTAATTGCATCAAGTTGATGATGGAAAGAAAAGGGGGGAATCCACCTTCTATCAAAGAGATGAATGACTTTAACCAAATGATAATGGATTGCCATCTAGAGGAAGTAGCTTTCTTAGAGTCAACTTTTACTTGGAACAAAAGGATTAATTGGCAAAGACTTGACAGAGTCTTTCAAATCATCGTGGCTAGGAAATGGATCGACAGAAGTGGTGCACTTAAATAAGACTTGCTCAGACCATTTCCTTCTTTTAATCAAAACTAAAGAGCTTTAACTCAAATCCCCAAGCTCATTTAGATTTCTCAATGTGTGGACCAAACAAAAGGGGCTACTGGAAGTAATAAAAAAGAGTTAGGATCGCCCAATGGAGAGTACAGGCTTAATAAAGCTATAAATAAAATTACCCCATCTTAAAAAAGATTTAAGAGAATGGAATAAGAGTGTAGTGGGTAATGTTTTCAATTGAGTACAAGAATGGGGAAATAAAGTAGATGAATTGGAAAAGGTGTTGGAAGTAGATGAAACTAAAGACAATAGAATTGCACTACATGAAGTTCAAGCGTACCTTTCTTTCTCATTGGCATGTGAGGATAATTTGCTTAAACAAAAAGCAAGTGTAAAATGGTTAAAAGAAGGAGACCAAAATTCCTAATTCTTCCATGTAGTCATTAAGCAAAAGCAGAGCAAATCAAGAATCACAAGACTTAAAGATCTGACTGGTTAATGGCTTGATGACTCAAAAGAAATTAATAAATCAGTAGTAGATTACTTCCAAAAACCGTTCCAACAAGAGGAAGTTACAGATTTTCAAAAACTAGAATGGTTAAAGGAATGAATGACTAAGGAATGGAACAATCGTCTAGTACCTATCCCAAAACAAAAGGAAGTATGGCAAATCATCTAACAATTTGACAATAATGTGACTTTGAGTCCTTATGTTTTTGGTAGCTTATTCTTCAAATTTAGTTGGAGTATTATCAAAGAAGACACCATGGAAGCGATAAGTTGCTTCTTTCATGGGTAACCCCTACTAAGATACTTCACATCAATGACAATTGTCTTGATCCCAAAAAAGGATAGTTTAAATGAGTGGAGAGATTTTAGACCAATCAACATATGTAATATGCTCACCAAGATCATATTAAAGATACCGGTTGATCGACTAAACACTTTTCTCTCAAAGTTTTTGGTTGAAAATCAAATGGGATTTATAAATAGTCGTAACATCATAGAAAACATCTTGATTACTCAGAATCTTTTACACTCATTAAAAAGGAAAGTAAGAGGTGGAAATCTAGTAATCAAACTTGATATGGAAAAGGCTTATGATAGAGTGAATTGGTCATTCCTAATGAATGTACTAAACGGTCTTGGTTTTGTTCATCCTTCTATCACATGGTGTCTAGGTTGTTTTTTAACTGCTAGTTCTCTTTGAATATAAATGGAAATATTACAGGTTTCTTCAAGTCTTCAAGGAGCTTACGCTAAGGAGATTCGCTTTCCCCTTTCCTATTTGTTATTTATTTAGAAGTGTTATCAAGAGGACTAAATTATCTAATCATCAAGAACTCATAGATGACTTTTCAAGCAAGTAATCCTAAGTGCATTTCTCATTTGGCCTTTGTTGATGATTACATACTTTTCATTAATGGTTGCTCCAAATCAATCAAGAAGTTACAATCTTATTTAAGTTGGTATGAGAACATATCAAGTCGGAGAATAAACAAAAATAAAAGTGTCTTCTTAGCCATAGGGGAAAACACCTCTCCCTTAGTGGTTAGAGTAAGGAAAACATTAGGCTTCCCAAGAGGCGAATTCCTGTTATAGTACTTAGGTTGTCTTTTGGTTATCGGGAGAAAAAGGAAGCAAATTTTCTTTAACTTAGTCTAGAAAATAAAGAATAGAATTGAAAAATGGGCTAATCACTGGCTTTCTAAAGATAGTAGACTAATTTTAATTAAAAGTATCCTCCACTCTATTCCTTTGTATGTAATCTAAGCATAGAAACCTCCTAAATCAATAATTAAAGACTTAAAAAGATGTTTTGCAAGATTTTTCTAGAAAACATCTGAAAATCAGAAAGGAATACACTAGATTAAATGGAAGAAGGTTTGCATACCCATTGAAGAGGGAGGTTCGGGCATTCCAAAACCTGAAGACATAGTCAAGATACAGGACATGAAGCTCTGGTGGTGGTTGAGATCGAGTGATTCTTTGTTTACCAATTATTCCCATTCTAAGTATATATGAGACTCACACCTATGCGTAGTAAAGGAAAACAACTTAAATTTATTGATCTGGAAAAGAATTAATAGAGCTAGAACACAAGCAAAGGAACATATATTTTTTGGGATTGTAATGGAAATACCAACTTCTAGCTTGACAATTGATACAAGGCATCTGATCTTTATCATTTGATGCCATCATAGGTTTATTGCATGGAAAAGATAAGTGATTACAAAACAGATGGTGGATGAAATATATAATTATTACAACAACGATTAGGTTAAGATCATGCATCAAAGATTTCAAAAATTTCATGTGATCCTTCATCAACCCATTGCATCAAATGGAAGCTATCAAAGGATGGAAAATTTTTCAATAAGCAAACATGGAGATTCCTAATGCACTCGCAAAGCCCTTCAGTTCCTCATCACACTCATTCTTGGAACAGTAGAATTCCACCAAAAATATCCATATTCCTTTGGAAGTTACAAGAGAAAGAAGTTCCCATAGATGATGCTCTCAAGAAGAGGGGCATACAATTAGTATCTAAATGTTGGAATTGTTAAGCGAAAAGTGACTCGATCAAACATTGCTTCTTTGATTGCATTGTTTTTCAAGAATACTAGAAGCAACTCTAAAGGTTATATACTCTTCCTCCACTTATCAAATTTAGATCATTTGGACATTTCATGATGTGGTAGACCACAAAATTCAAGAAAAGTGACAAAATGGTATCTACGATTATTGCTTATCTTTTGTGGTTCTTTTGGAGGTTTAAACTAGAATAAAAATATAAAGGAGTAAAGAATTTGAATTGTGCGATTAGAAGACTAGTGGCAAAAAGTACACTTGCATTTCTAACTTTTTTTATTTTTGAACTCAACAACAAGTGCAAGAAACCAATCTCATTTGCCTTGTCTAAACCACAAGCAGGCATCGTGAAGCTTAACACAAATGCATCCCTCTCAAATGGTTACATAGCAAGTAGAGGCCTAGCACAAGATGAAGAAGGTCACATCTTGTTTGCATTTAGATGCTTGTTAGCAACAAATAACATAACACAAGTAGAGCTAATGGCCATGGAACAAGTTTTGCTTCTATGTGACAGTATAAGCTTCGGTAGATATAGATTGAAGTAGATTCATTGGTAGTAGTAAAATGGCTTGAAGATGGTGCAAAATTCCAATTGTACATATTTTATATTGCTCAAAATATAAAGAAGCTAATGCAGAGTTTAGAAGTCTCAATTCTTCACATATACAGAGATTCAAATAAGGTGGTAAATTACCTCGCCAACAAAACAAGAAGGACCAACTCTAGTTTTGTGACATCTGACTTTGTTTAATTTAGATGTTTACTATAAAGGATTAATACTTCTATAGAGTTGGTGGCAATTGCTATATTTGCTTGATTATGGTCTAAAAATATGTTGTTCTCTATCATATCAAATTTAAGCTTTTTAATTCTTCAGGACATATAATGGTATTATCTACTGAAACAATAAAGGAGATTTAAAGTTGATATTCTACTATCCAATTAGAGTTATTTTTCTCATGCCTAAACCAAATTCAAGTGAGCATGGAGATTTAGAGTTAAAGAAGACCATGTAAATTATTTGTTTTCTTTTCTTTTTTTCCTTTTTTTCTTCCATTTGTTAATTGGGAAAACTATGTTGCTTTTATCATTTAACATTTTTTAGGACAAAGTTCTTTATATAGGATACGGTAAATGTTATGATTAAATTAAAAATAATAATTGTATACTTATTAGTTTTTGGTTTTATCTAATTGTTATATAACATATATATTGTAAGAATGCATTATTACTTTTAAAAATTTTAATTTTGTGTAAAAAATTTGTAGTGGGTTAGCAAGTCGGCCTACTTAATCTACTGACCCATATGGACAAGTTGCGCCTACAATTTTGGTACACTTATTAAGTGGGCTAAAGCGAGTTTAAATAGGTCAACCTATTTAACCTACAAGCTCAACCTCATGCCTTATACATCATATGCCCGCTTACTTGTATTACCATCCAAAAAATAAATAATATCAAATAAAATGCAAATAATAAGTATATGTTAGAACTTTGAATTGTTAAATTATTTCTTCTATTGTCTTTAAAAAAATGTTGTGGTAAGAAATGTCGTGTCCCGTGTATAAGAGCTTATGACATAGCGTTCCTTGATTTTAATTCTATAGCAACCATTTAGTATTTATTGCGGTGATGAGTTGATTGAATGGTTCATAACCTTATAGGACCTTTATCATTTGATGCCATCACAAGTTTATTGCATGGAAAAGATAAGTGATTACAAAATAGATGGTAGATGGAATGTGGAATTATTGCAATAGCAATTGGGTCAAGATCACACATCAAAGATTTCAAAATTTTCATGCTATCCTTCCTTAACCGATTACATCAAATGCAAGCTATCAAAGGATGGAAATTTTTCCAACAAGCAAACATGGAGATTCTTAAAGCACTTGCAAAGCTCCTCAATTCCTCATCACACTGATTCTAAGATTAGTAGAATCCCACCAAAAATATTCATATTCCTCTTGAAGTTACAAGAAAAAGCAATTCCCATAGATGATGCTTTCAATAAGAGAGGCATACAATAAGTCTCTAGATGTTGAAATTATCACACAGAAAGTGACTTGATCAAACATTGTTTCTTTGATTGCATGGTTTTTTTGAGAATACTGGAAGCAACTCTCAAGGTCATACACTCTTCTTCCACTGATCAAATTTAGTTCATTTGGACATTTCATGATGTGGTCGACTATAAAATTTAAGAAAAGTGACAAAACGGTATTTATGATTATTGCTTATCTTTTGTGGTTCTTTTAGAGGTTTAAACTAGAAGAAAAATGCAAAGGAGTAAGGAATTTGAATCAAGCAATTGGGAGAGTAGTAGTAGAAAGTACACTTGCATTTCAAACTTTTTCAATTTTTGAACTCAACAATAAGCACAAGAAACCAACCGCATTTGCTTGATCCAAACCACAAGCAAGCATTGTGAAGCTTAACATAGATGTATCCTTCTTGAATGGTCACACAATAGGTGGAGGCCTAGCCCAAGATGGAGAAGGTCGCATCTTGTTTGCATTCGGATGTTCGTTGACAACAAATAAGATAACACAAACAAAGCTAACGGCCATAGACCAAGGTTTGCTTCTATGCCAACAATACAAGCTTTGGCAAATATAGATTGAAGTGGATTCACTAGTAGCGTTAAAGTGGCTATAATACAAAATTCTCGTGGTACATATTTTATACTGTTCAAAATATAAAAAGCTAATACAATGTTTAGAAGCTTTAGTTCTTCATATATACAGAGATTTAAATACAGTGGCAAACTACCTCTCCAACAAGGCAAGAATGATCAACTCTAGTTTTGTGACATATAACTTCTTTAATCTAGATACTTACTGTAGAGGATTAATACTTCTAGATAAAAAAAGGAATGCCTTGTATTAGAAACTGATGTACAAGTCTTTGAAAGAATAAATAGTCCTTATTTTTGGAAAAAAAAGTTGGTGGTAATTGCTATATTTACTTGGTTATGGTTTGGGGGTATTCTATTCTCTATCATTTCAGATTCAAGTTTTTCGTTCTTCAAGACATATAGTGGTATTATCTACGGAAATGACAAAAGGGATTTAAAGTTGATATTTTACTATCTAATTAGAGTTACTTTTCTCATGCCTAAATTAAATCAAACGAGCATAGAGAGTTAGAGTTAAAGAAGACCGTGTAAATTATTTGTTTTCTTTTTTTTTCCCCTCCATTTGTTAATTGAGCATACTACGTTACTTTTGTCATTTAACATTTTTGAGGACAAGGCTCTTTATATGGGGTAGAGTAATTATTATGATTAAATTAAAAAAATTAATTGTATACTTATTAGTTATTGGTTTTATCTAATTGTTATATGATATATATAATGTAAGGATGCATTATTACTTTAAAAAAATTTAATTTTGTGTAAAAAATTTGTAATGGGTTAATAGGCTGGCCCACTTAACCAATTGATTTGCATGGGATGGGTTGGGCCTACAACTTCAGTACGCTTATTAAGTAGGCTAAAGCGAGTCAAGGTAGGTCAACCCATTCAGCCTACTTGCTCAGCCTCATGCACTATACATCATGTGCTGGCTCAATACTATTACCACCCTAAAAATAAATAATATTAAATGAAATGAAAATAATAAATATGTGATAGAACTTTGAATTATAAATTATTACTCCTATTGTCTTTAAAAAAAATGTTATGGTAAGAAATGTCGTGTCTTGTGTATAAGCACTTAGGCATAACGTCCTTGATTCTAGTTCTGTAGCAACTATTTAGTATTTATTGCGGTGATGAGTAAATTGAATTGCTCATAACCTTATAGGAACATTTGGAGAGGGTTTTTTTTTTATTCATATTTTCTTTATTAAAAATGTTAAGATGTCTTTCTACGGCCATTACTAGTTTACAAAAGGAGATCATATTTACTGACCCACCTTTAGTATTTTGATAATCAACAATAAAAATTAATAATATATAAGATATGCAAATAGTATTTTTGAATGTACAAAATATTATATCCCTTAAAAATATAAAATCATCACATGAACATGTAATAAAGCTTTGAAAATTCATGCATTGTGTTGAGTAAATTTTTTTAGGGCAAGGATGTGTTGAGTAAATTTACTATGAGGAGAATTAAAAAAAAAAAAAATTGTCTTTTGGATATTTTGAAATCATGACCATTTTTTTTAAGAAATACATGGTCTATATTTTGCCACTAAATGTTAATGCAAATGAAGGAATATATGTTGTCTTATGATTGGTCCAACTTGTTTATGGGTTGGCTTGGCTTGGCTCACTAACCTACAAGAAAAGAAGAAGAAGAGGAGGAAAAAATTCCATTAGTCACACCCATGTCATAAGAAAATAGAGGACCCATGAATGAACCGAAAAATTAAAAACAAAATTCTAGTACAAACCAATCATAGCAACTTCTTTCTTCCACTTTTTGCCACATTTCAATTCACTTTTTCAATTCATTTTATTTATTGGGTCATTTCTTTGCGGATTGTGTTTATGACCATAAGTAGGTTACAACCCACCACTCTTAAAAACAATCCCAAGATTAAGGAGTATACAATTAGACGGGTCATTATAAAATATTCGATTCACCTAACTTGATAAAAACTCTATTACTTTATAAGGTTTTTATTGGGTTTTTAGGATTCGATTTTGATATTAAAAAAAAAAAAACTCGATAGGAAATTCAACCCAATAAAAAATAATATATAAATAATAATATTTGTTATTAACTTACGTAATATGCACACTTTACACTAGTTTAACATTGTATAACATATTTAATTTTCAATTTTCATTTATGTGTAAATTAGTAAATATAACTTTTAACTCTACCAAGCTACTTTCTACTTATTTTTTTTTATCTCGTATGAACTTTATAAAATCTCAATCTACTCCTATAGAGTTCATACTTCTCTAAGATCAGGTTTTGGTAATAAAAGTAAAAACACATAAGGTTTTTATAGAATTATGAAAAACACTAAACCTTATAAGATTGGATTAGGGTTTTATAAAACCTCTCCCAACCCACCTTAGTTGCATCCTTACGTGTGACCTCCTTAATGGATGTACAACGACCTCTTTGCTTTGAGGTGGTTAGAAATATGGGTTGGATTTCGAACCATCTTTTTTATTTATTTGATTTTTTTTCTTTTTCTTATTTTTTGTAACTTCTATTATTTTTTATTAAATCATTTAAATAAATTTATTTTTTAATTTTATTAAATTTATTATTTTGAATCCATTATAAATCGATACTTATTTTCTTGTTTACATAAACACATAATAACAAAACACAAGTTATATATTCCTAAGAATATATACAATTTATGTCATGAATTTACAGAAGCTTTTGTAATTTTCCCTTTTAATATAATCACCGTCACTGGAATCCAAAGAGGAAATACGTGGTTCCAAAGTCTGAAGTCACAGTAGTCCAGACTCAGGTGACCCAAAAGAGAACAGTGCCAGCTCAATTTACTGTTTATCCTTTTGTGTTTGATGTTGGGTTGGTGGCCAATTCTCCAATTTCTGTGGGGGCATCTTAATAGGAAATTTTAGTGTATTCGGAAAAGATGGAGTCTACGCCTTTCGTCGCATATTTGGCGTGTATTGCTACAATAGATGTGACCTACCAGAAACTTTGGACAATAATATTAGGTAAAGGTGCTTTTTCGCTTTTAAGAAAGGAAAACGAATCAAAATTGGAGGCCAGCAGTGTCTTAATTAGCTTCCTCTTTCTACATTGCAAAGTCACTGTTGAACTAAAAGATCGCTTTGTTTTATTCGTACTACGATAATTAAGCCGACTTCGGCTCCCTTGTGGTCATACACCAGCTTTGAAGAAAGCTAAATTTTCAGACTAGTTAATATGGGACAATAAATGAATTGACTTAAGATAATATAGTGTGATCTTAATTTAAAATTTCAGAACTCATATTTGATGAAGTTTGTAATTTTAGGTTTGGGTTTGATTTGAATTGTTAGAGTATAAACTTCAATTCGATTCAATTAAGTTATTCTAAACTTAATATATATATATATATTTAAATTCAATTCGAAACTTAATTAATATTAAAATTCAATTCAAACTTGATTAAACTCGTAAGCTAGTTGAACTTGTAAGTTAATCGAATTAAATATTATAAAACTTGAATTTAACTCAATAAACTATTTGAATAAGTTGAACTTAAGCTCGACTCAACTAATGCTAAACCAAATTTGAGTTTTTATCGAACCAAACTCAAGTAACTTACACCCCTAATTTCATACATCTAAAAACATATAATAGGTATGTATAATAGGGACAATACATAACTGGAGCTAAAAACATATAAAAGGTAGATAAAGATTATAAATAATTAATTGTTATCATAATCATGTGTTAGTTGTATTATGATTATGCCTTTCTTACCATATTTATATGGTATAATTTTTTTGTCTTTGTAATCTTGTTTTCATTGATGTCAAGTTCATAATGGTATCATAGATCACTAACCTTATCCACTCCTATGAAGAAAAAAGTATTAAATTCACACACAATATGTGGTAAAACCTTAGAGATACACCCCAAATTGAAGGAATACCACAAGTTCCAAGTTCCATCAAGATCCCAAAATGTAAGCATCCAATACACACGTGCGTATGAAGCAGTCCTTTTACAAAACCGATCCACTCTACCCCCCTTCCAACAACCCCCACCACCCCACAAGACGAATGCAAGGAGTATGGATGCTTTAGTCGGTGGAATCTACTACCTTTTCTTAAAATAACTATCTACATATATTTGATGAAATTAAAAGAGTTAATTTGATTGTAGCTTAATTCTTTCTTTCTTTTTTTTTCGTTGTCTTGGAGGGTTTGTTCATTGTTTTTATATATAGGGTTAGTATTGTTTTAGTCTTTTACAATATCAATATGGTAAATATTATATTTAGTATTTTAATTTTATAATTAATTAAATAAAATTTCAAAATTTTAATTTATTATCTAAATTTTATTTATTTATTTACCATAAACTACTTGAATATTATTTATTTTTACAATTAGCTACATAAATTTTTCTTATTTTTATAATTAAGTATCTTGTAAGATTACTATAAACGATGTTAAAAAAATCATTAATAATAAATTAATATTTTAAAATTTTAAGTAATTAATTAAAAAAATAAAATTTAAATATCAAGTAAGGCATTTACCGTTATTTCTTTAAAAGATATTTCTTTATTATAAATAAATAATAAAGCCATGATAGACACCGTGACATCACAATCCTCTATAATGCTCTTCTCCTCAGGGACGAAGGCAACTCTGGATTCTCCTACTTCGGGTTTTATACTTCCTAGTTGATTGAGACGTTGCCAAAACCATCGCCATTGATAGACTTGTCTAGGGTGGTACAACTCTTGCATTAGCATCTTGGCTTATGGTTCTCCTTCAATCAATCATAATTGGTTGGATTAGAGATAAGAAGAAAAAAGGTCAACGCTTATTTTCCTATGGATTTTTCGTTTTTATTTTTATTTTTGAATTTAAATAATTTTTATCATTTTATTTAATTAAATTTATTTCATCATATTATTTTTTTTATATAAAAAAATTATAAACCCAATTGCATAATTAAATTTAATATAAAAAAACTATGATATATAATTCAATTTCATTGAAGAGACGAATTATACTAAATTAAACCGTATCTATTCTTAATATCTTTAATTAAATTTATTTCATCATATTATTTTTTTTATATCAAAAAATTATAAACCCAATTGCATAATAAGTTTAATATAAAAAACTATAATATACAATTCAATTTAATTAAAGAGATGAATTATACTAAATTAAACGATATCTATTCTTAATATCTTTAAGTGCCTTATTAAATGCTGACATGATATATATCCTAGGGAAAATACATAAATACCAAAAGTTCCAAGTTCCATCAAAATCCAAAAATGTACTTATCCAATACACACGTGCGTATGAAGCAGTCCTTTTACAAAACAGCTCCACTCTACCCCCCTTCCAACAGCCCCCACCCCACAAGCCGAATGCAAGGAGTATTGATAGACTTGTCTAGGGTGGTGCAACTCTTGCACAGCATCTAGGCTTATCGCTCTCTTTTCAACTGTTCTTCTTGATTGTAAATCAACCATAGTCGGTCGGATTGGAGATAAGAAGAAATTAGGTCAACGTCCATTTTTCTATGGTTTTTTTTTGTTTTTACTTTTTGGCTTATTTTTATTTTTATTTTTAAATTTTTTAGTTTAAACGATTTTTTATCATGTTATTTAATTAAATTTATTTCATTATATAGTTTAATCGAAGAAAAAAAAATCAAAATATAGACCATACTTTTATAATTTTTCATGGGATGAAATGAGCCATTACAAAATCATCTTGGGTGGCTTTCTAAGGTTGCTTTAGAACTCGAATGTGACGCACGACTTTTGATGCATGCGAAGGGAAGAGAGTCTTTCCTCGTCGTAGGCATTTAAATATCGACAAAAAGGAAAAAAGTAACAAAAACGAAACCCACGAGCCCAAAGTTGGTTTTACTTTTGGCCATCAACCTAAACGTAACCGAAAAGAAAAGAATTTAAAATAACCGATGATCTAGTCCCTCACTTAGCTGGCCTCACTTCACTTTACATATTGAAGTGGCATTGGATTACAAGTTGTCTTTCTTGGTTAAAGGGCACATAAAAAAAAGTAAAGGTATTAGGTCGTTTATAAAGTAATCGTGCCTTTCTCAATATCTCACTTATTTAAGTACATGATTCCAGCAGCCAATATTGATCTTAAAAATAGAAAAAAAAATTATAATTTAATAATATAAATATTAATTTCTTTCAATAAAATAGATTAAAATTTGAATATCTTTCACTTTTTATTATAATTACCAAAAAATGAATATTCTTTGATTTATTTGCTCTTTTTATCTTTTTTATTTTGTTTTTTTTTTTACGGTTCATTTCTTCTATCAAAATCACTACATAACTAATAATATATAGTAAAAAAATTTATAATTTAACAATATAAGCATTAATTTTTTAGTGAAATGAATTAAATTTAAATTCTTTCTCTTTTTACCGTAATTACCGAAAAGAGAATGTTCTTTGATTTATTTGCTCTTTTATCCTTTTTATTTATTTATTTCTTCTACAACTCATTTCTTCTATCAAAATTGCTATATATCAAATAATATAAGGTAAAAAAAAACTTTATAATTTAATGATATGAATATTAATTTTTTATTAAAATTGATTAGATTTAAATGCTTTCTCTTTTTACTGTAATTACCGAAAAGAAAATATTCTTTGATTTATTTGCTCTTTTATCCTTTTTATTTGTTTATTTCTTCTACAACTCATTTCTTCTATCAAAATCACTATATAACAAATAATATATAGTAAAAAAAAACTTATATTATGCTTAACACAATGAACATGGTTTAAGAAACTTATAACATACAAATCTTTTTGTTTTGTGCTATGCTATCCTTCTCATCCTCCATTATACTAAAAACCATATGCTACTAAAATTTACCATGGTTAGCTCACCTCAGATTTCATTTTTAGTCAAAGCCCATAAAAATGTTCATGGATTGCATAAAGATATTCTCACAAGATTGTATTGCTTTTGTTTTTGTTTTTGTCTTCTCATTTGTTTATTTATTTATTAGTGAGAAACAAGAAAACAAAAGGGATGATAAATGAGTCAATAAATATTATGCACTATATACTAAACTAGCAGTTGCATAATACAATCTCCGAATTGAAACCGCTTTTTTTTTTTTTTTTTTTGGCATATTCTGCTAGGATATATATATATATATATATATATATTCTAGATGCTTTCTTGTCATGGCGAAACTATTACAACTATATGGAGAAGATAATTTTCTAAATACACGTCTATTCCAATATAACGATATTCGCAACCCATTGGAAATATTGATAAAAAACACTTTGATTTGGCTTTTACCAGCTTTTAGATTAGATATAAACAGAAGATGACAATGAAAGTATGGGTTTTAACTTATTAGCTGTATGTCTTTTCCGCTTTTCACTCATCTCTATGTTAAGAGTAGAATCATTATGATCACATCATCCATCTAACCCTCGTTGAATTATAATTTCCTCTTACATGTACTGTCAAGTGTCAACAAAGGCGAAATTACAAGATGTCGACTTAGGGTTTTGTCATTTACGAAATTAACTTGTATGAGAACAATTGCAATAAGCTAAATGATTACGATGTTTCATATTTATTTTCTTTGATGTCACTTTCGTTGCCAGCCGGTTACGTTTAGGCCACATACACAGATTTTATTAAGACTTTGATTAATCAGACAAGGATGATAGAGAATTGGACGAATTGTTATTTAGGTACAAATTAGGGTTTTGATCACAATTCTCCTGTCTAATTTGCATCTTAGATAACCTAACTTACTATAAATATTTGCCATTTTTCTTATTTGACGCATCAAATCAACTAATGGTTCAACCGAAACATCGTATCTCATTTAGTTAATTTCATATAATAAGATTTGATGAAATTTAAATTTCCTTTTTTTTTTCTCTTTTTTATCAATACTTAATGGGGATGCTATGTTTAGTATCATAATTAAAAGAACCGTGACAGCAATGCTTTTAGCTTTCAATTAGGTTACTGTCTTTCTCCAATTATTAGGATTCCAAAATAAACTTACGTTTTATGGAGATATAATCTTACCATCATATTGCTATCCACATCAAGCTCTGATAAAAAAACTATCTTAATTGTAAATTTTATGAAGAATCTGCTCACTTAAAGTTTATTCTATTTCACGAAATCAACCTAACATCAATGGAAAATTGAAAGATTGGGTTGGAAATATGTAAAAGGCCCATCCCAGAATTTATATTTCAGTTGAGCTATGTAAGCCCAATTCCTACTTGGTACACATGTAACCTAGTTCTACAATTGTGTAACTTGGGCTAAGTATTAAATCTTTGGTAACAATAGCTTTTCAAATACTGACTTTAAGTTACTTCTTGGAAATCCTACTCCAAATCCTATGTAATTTTCTTTACTATTTCTTGGTGAATGACTACTATTCTTTGTTGTTTACTGGTTTATGCAAGATGAAGGATGTGATTCTATAACTAGGGATAATATGGAAAATACCATCTCAATTTTATGTAAAATTCAATTTATCATTTAAATTTTTAAGTTGTCAAAAGTAATACTCAATTATAAATTTTTAAGTTTTGGTTAATTTAACCATTACTTTAATCCAATGGGAGTTTCACATACTTCTCTTTATTTATTAAACACTTCATTAATACCCCTTAATGCCACGTGGAAAAGGAAGGTAGCATTTATGCAAATGGAAAACTTCTTATTTTTTCTTCTTCTTCTATCTAATGTTAACCCTAACTCCAGCGATTATGTTAAATATCAAATCTTTCTCGTTAACTCACAGTGAAGACCATAAAATCTCAATTCAATTAAACATAGGCAGAAGAGCAACAAAAACATAAAGAGAAAAAAAGAACGAAGAACTCCAAAACGCAAAAAGGAAAAAAAAAAAAAAATCCAGTTCATGGGGTTAAATATTTTGTTTTTCATAATATTGCCTAAAAAATAACTTAAAAATATTGTTTTATACATCTCATTATTCCATGGTGCTCATTTTGTGGGCATTGCACGATTTTCTATGGTGAGGAAAACGTGGGAGCAGCCATCTCTTGTTGCATGAATGTGATTCTGGTGAAGGATAATGTAGCTTTTCTTTGGGTTTGGGTTAAGGTTTTGCTGAGAAGATTTTTACTTTTTAGCGTGTATGATAGTGACTAGGCACTAGCTGTCTAGCATTTCTCCTTATTGTGATGACAATTGACGGTGAGCAGTAGTTGTACTTTTTCTTGGCCTTGGTCAGCGCGAGACTACAGTATAGTAACATTTAGCTGAGTAATATATTAGAATAATATGATTTTTTTAAAAAATCACGAAAAAACATATAAAAAATATTATTTTAAAAATAAATTTTGAAGTTGTAAACGCAATTAGTGTCTTAAGTTTTTATTGTTTTAATTTTAAATTAATGTGGATAATTTTTAAAAATATGATTTTTTCCTATTCACATGTAAACTTTTAATTTATTTAAAAAAAAATTAAATTTGAAAAAAGTCATCATTGAAAAAAAAATTTAATAAAAAATCATGCAAAGAAAATCATAAATGAACTTTGTGAAAAGAACTATAAATCGATATTGAAATAGGAAAAAATAATTTATTAGATAATATTAATAAATTTATCAATTTCAAATATTAATTTACATTAATAAAAAATTTTGATGAAAGATTTACATATGAAATAGAAAAGAAAATATAGAATCCTATCTTCTATTATTCCTTATTTTAGTAAATTGTTTTGCCAGCCAGGCAAATGCTCTCGTAGGCTTTTTTGACGCCTTAAATGTAGAGTAGAAGGAGCTTATGACTCTTGTCTTGGATGATGTTGAGGAGTGTTGTTGAAGTCTTAGGGAGGCATTGGAGTCCATTCTATAGTACGCTACGAATATTTACTTTGATACGTTGGTTGTTTACCAAAGCGTCTCTTTTGCAGAGTAGGTGATGTAGGAACAGGATCACTAATGGAATGATGATGCGATGTGATATATGTGCTAGGCATTGGGGCCGAGTTGTCATACATCATATCAGAATCTAGTGGAAATTATTGGTCTTGTATTGGATATTCATGTGCCTTAGCTTAGTTTCAGGGTCATCGACGTCTTAAGGTCCTATAGTGCATAGGGATTGGCTACTGTTACCTCATGTCAACAAGTTGTGCCTTACCCTCAAGCTTTGTGCCATGCTACTAGTAAGTTTGCAGGTATAGCGTTAGTCCCCCGTGGTTTTGTATGAATTCAAGGCCATGATCAATTAGACCAACAACCGTGTCTTGATTCAATGATAGGTGGATTTTTCTTAATTTAGTCATAAATTGAATAAGCAACAGATATGCAATGGGTCACTTGGCTAATGTTGATGTTGAACTAACCAGATATCTAAGAACTGGTATATCAACGCCTGATAGATCTATACCAACTTATGTATTCCTCATGCATGCCATGAAGGCCTTCCATGTACACCAATTGGGGGCCATACGCTCTTACTATAAGGATATGTACGTTGCATGTTACACCTATCAATCCACATCAACCCTTTCACGCAGGTTGATCTAATAGAGCTATAGCTGCATGCTCACATCCTATGAAATATATTGAAACCCCCCAAACTGCATTGCAACACTATCGGGGTAATATCACTCAACTATGTGCAATCATATGAGTGGCACTCGAGTGGTCAAAATTTGTATGCTGCTTTTGAATCAAATTCCTAATGTATGGCTCCCACTCGACCTAAAGGGTAGCAAGTAAGATTTATTGTTAGCAATGTATATGATGAAATGGGAAAATAAAAAAATCATTTACTAAAATACCTGCTCATTATTTTGCTTGTCGAGAGCATCTCGATATGTGCTAACTACATGGGTCGGTTGATGTTGAGTGTCATTCCGTGTCTTCTAGTGTGCAACCAAGGGATATCCAACTTCTATAATTAGTTTGTGTCAGCTAAGGGATGTTATGTGTGGGAATTTATTCTATACCTAAACTTGTAGGAGTATCACAACTCCTCTAAGCTCATGAGCTGATGGGGATGATGTGATACAAAGTTGGTGATACAATTAAGCTAGACACATGGACCCCTAACTATACGTCATTGAAACATCGAAATGCTTCAATAGAGGCAAAAACATTGTGTAGACGAGGAGTTAAATTTATTGGCAAATATAAATCCCCTTAATAGTTATAATATATACGCACATGTATGGTGTTGAACTTGCTCTCAATTGGCATAGGTTGATAGTGAACTCCATAGTTAACACGTGAAATGTGTTCATCTTTGACCTCCATCGCTTGACTAGGATAGTTATCACATGCCAATCCAGTTATATGAATAGTAGGTGGCTCACACATTGGAATCTCGCTAATTGTAGGAATGCTCCATTCGAAGATTGACGAAGATGATGTTCTTGTCACAGTAAAGTAATAACTTGCACCGTCGAACGGTGAGCTATGATTGATCCTAAAATTTCAAAAGTTAAATGTTGTACTATTGATAATGGAATGTAAAGTAATCAATAAGTTATGGTTTACCTTTTCGTCCTAGATAGCCTGTGATCAATATCTTTCCTGCTACATCAAAATTAAAGGATTGAAGAGTTTAGACTTCATCTATTATGCACAAAAAAAAATTAATATCAAAATAATTTTACAATAGTTATAATAATAACCCAAGACATTTCATTTATAATCAATAATTTTTTTATTAATTAAATTTTTAATGATTAAAAAATGACATATTAGCAAATGACAAATTAACAACAAAATAATATTATGATAGTTTTACAATAACAACCCAAGAAATTTCATTTACAATCAATACAAAATTTTTTACTAATTAATTTTTTAGTGATTAATTAATGACATATTAGCAACTAAGTAATGATAAATTAACAATTAATTAGCAAAAAAATAGTATTATGAAAATTTTTACAATAATAACCAAGACATTTCATTTACAATCAATACAAAATTTTTTACTAATTAATTTTCTAACGATTAATTAATGATATAATTGCAACTAATTAATGACAAATGAATGATTAATTAAAAAAAATAATATTATGACAATTTTTACAATAATAACTCAAGACATTTCATTTACAACCAATATAAATTTTTTTAATAATTAATTTTCTAATGATTAATTAATGATATATTAACGACTAATTAATGATAAATTAACAATTAATTAACAACAATAATAGATATTTTAATAAAAATAGTAGACTACGAAGAATTACATTTAAATTTATGTAGATTAATAAAAAGTAATATTATAGAAAAAAATTATTTTTTTAATGGGAAAATCATATTGAAATATAGTTTAATTGTGCTTTTCCTCGAAGAAATTAGGAAGATTTTCTACTGATATTCCTATACTCGTAGATGTATAAGCTAAACTGCATAAAAAATAAATTAAGAAAGTAGAAAGTGTGAATTGCGAAGGAAGAAGAAGAATGGAAGAAGAAATAGAGATATCTGAACAATGAATCGAGGAATTGAGAAATTGCATTTATAATATAAACTATTGGTACAAATTTTTTCTCTGCACATTTAAGTTCATATGTTGTGATATTGTGTAAATTTGTAGTGTTACTTTATAATAATTTTTATAGGTTTGTAGTATAAGATAAAATTATTGGATGATGGGAAATGATGCCAATTTTTTTTTTGTCAAAGTAATTTATTGAAGGAGTATACACAGTCTACGCCTTCAAGTGTGTCCACACCTTTAATTTTGCCAAAATTGGCAAAACTAAAGATGCACTCTAAGTCTGTGACTTCAAAACTTATTTTTTAAATAATTTTTCTGAGTAAACTATTTCGTAAATTTCTTTAAAAAATCATGTTATTTTAGTATATTACCTAACATTAGCTAACTGGACTATTTTTTTTTATTAGCCATGAATGTGGTGACTAGTGATCGACTTTCCTTTTTTTAATTGTTTATTATTTTTTTGGCCAACTTTTTAATTATTTATTTGAAAACATGTATTTAATAAAATAATATCATTATATATAGTAAATGAATTTGAGAGTTGAGCCTATGACCTGTTTACGGGAACTATATATTAAATGGGTTTAAGAGCTAGACACAAATTTGGACATGAATTTCATTATGTCTAAATGGGTTTAATCCATTTGTGTTTTGTGTTGCTTTTTTCCATATATAAACCCATTTATATTATGTTGTGTTGCGTTCGAGTTTCATGGGTTAAGTTTTGAATTGTCAACCTTAATAATAAAGGACTTTACCTAGCAAGTTAGGTTTTAGTGAAAAGAAGATATAAAAGTTTGCAATCATAAAAATAGAAGTAAACATATATACATAGCGATAATGTGAATGTTAGGAGAAAATAGAGGAGATCTGTAGATTTCAAGTGAAGCGAGTTAAAGCTAGATAAAATGAAAGAGTAAATAAATAAATATAATGGTATGATAGGTAGATGTCAACTATAACTTAGTAGCATTCTCATTTTCTTCTTTCTTCATGACCATAACTCAATAGTTTGGACACTATTAAGCTATATGCATATACCTTTGACACTAGAAACACTTAATTTGACTGCTCCTCTACCTAGTTAGCAATTGACTAACACCCTTCGCATCAAGGTTTGCAGGCCTTTCCTATTGCTCTCATCACACCTCTAAAACTATCTGGTATTTACCTAATTTACCACACAAAAGTTCCTATTTTTATTTATGTGTATTTAAGCCAAGTGTGTAATAAAAGATAGGAATATAGAATTTGGAAGTTAAAACAAACCAATGGACATCTAAAATTCGAATGAGCTTAAACATAAATATGAACAAAATAATACCTATGGAATACAGTATTTAGGACCTATGGTGAGAGAGGAATGAGATTAAGAGAGCAATGAAATTGAGAGAAGATGAAATATTAGGGTTTGTGAAAATTTGAGATTCATGAGAGTGAACTTTTATTTATTTGAGTGTGTAGCTTTTTAGTCCTTTATTTTTGTAGAATGCGTTTTTCTAGCGCTTTTTTTTCCCCCCACTCATCTAAAAGACAAAAGTAATCCTCTAAACCACAAACTTTTATTTAGATGAAGTAACGGTTAAAAGTAGCTGTTGCTTGAGATATCTATGATAATATATATATATATATATATATATATATATATATATATATATATATATATATATATTTAACTATTGCTTAACCATAACATTTTATTATGGTTTACAAATTGTTACTATAACCATTGCATATAAAATTTAAGGTAACACTTGCCAATCTATTGCCATGTGTGTTATTACCCAAAATCCTTTTTGTTGTATTTATGACTCTCTTTGGATATGACTTACCTACAAAGATCACACTACACTTGCTCACCTAATATGACTCTTGGATGAAGAGAGTGGTTAGTTGGCTACAACTGTAGAGATTGATAAGAACTTAGATAAAGAGTCATTTAAAGATGCCATTGTTCATGAGATAATGAATACAAATAAAACCTTTATTAGTCCTTAGTTCAAGGGTAAAATAGTAAATAAAATAAGACTTAAAACATAACTAAAATGACATGTATGTAATATAGAAATTTTCTAGATGTTGGTACCTAGTTGGATGGATAACGTAGCTAGTCAGATAAATAAAATAGAAAATGGAGAATTTCATGTTTGGAATAGTTGGTTAAGTATCCAATTGAATGAGTAGGAGAGAGAAAGCGATCTATGGATTTGAATGCACATTTCATTCGGATGCTTACTTCACTTGGTCAGACGGTGGGACTTGTTCCTCAGTGGGTCAAATGGCATTTTTGATACATAGTTTGCTCTTGCACTTATCCTCCTACATCTCTAACTCATATTAATACAAGTTTTCCTAGACTGATGTAATACAAATGAATTAATAAAGTCAAATTCATCCTCGGTCGGTTGATCCTTTAAGTAACTATTGGTAAGATTCTAAAGTCCTTCAACTCATGCTCAAGTCATTGGTCCTATAGCTTGATTCATGTTATTTGGTCCTTTTCTAATTGGCCTCTTACACATCCATCCATGCATGCATCATCCTCCCCTCCTTTAAGAATATTTGTCCTTGAATTTGGCTTATTCCTCTTGGATTAAATGCCATTTTGCAAAGCTCAAGCTTAAAAATACAATCTTAAATAAAATGATCAATGACTTGTAAACACAATTGGATCTCCTTCCACTCCTCCTATACCCTATCAATAAAACACGAAAGTCAAACACAATTTAATGATTGATATTGGAATAACAAGCTGATTATTTATATAATACAATGGTGAATCTATTGATGATTTTTCAATTGGTGGTGCATTGTCGCCAATGACAAAAGCTTGGCCCCCATCTACAAAGTTGATATTGATATATTCATGAACTGTGATATCTTATACTTGTGATTTTGTAGTCTTCTCTCATCCATTGTTTCATCGCACCTATTATTCTTTGATTTTGGTTCCATGATCACCTCGCATGGGACTTTTTTTTTCATTTATCCAACTTTCTACCTAACTTTTAGTTTTATCCTATTTTTGTTGGGTCTATTCCCTAGTCAATGACACTAAAGCAATTTTGTTTGCCACTGGTAAACCAATATAATTTCTTCAAGTGATCATGAATAACATGGTGCTAAACCTTTCATGACTTTTCTAGAACTTCATGATAGTCATCCATGAAAATAATATTGCTTAAAATTGGATCCCCATAAGCACTGCCCCATAAAAGAACTATTCATGTTTGTTTTGTTACATTGATTACCTCATTATAAAGAATAAGCTCATATAATTATGGAAAAGCAATAAAATATTCCTTTTTAAAAAAACCTTAAAATATTTTAGATTGGAAAATAATCCAAAAAGTACACTAATTAAAATTGGGTATTAAGATTGAAAACCTGATTTTAAGTTAGCTTGAAATAAGTCTAAATTAAAATCGGGTGTTAATCCCTTGATGTTAAACTAACTTAAAATCTACTTTTAGTAGAAAAAGCAACATCGGGTATTAAATACTCAATGTTAAACTAACTTAAAGTATATTTTTGGGAATACTTTCATTTGTAGAATATTTTAAGGATTTTTTAAGGAATATTTTATTCCTTTTGCCTATATATGAACTTAATTTTTCCTAGTATAATCCAAAATGAAAGTTGAAGGGCTATCGTGAATAAATACATGACAACCACACCCTTAAACCTTAACACATGTGAAAATTGGTTTCCATTTCTTAGACCACTTAATCAGAATTCTAATCCAAGAACCCAAATCACCGATCAACAATCTAAATTTATAAACACCAATCACCAACCAATCTATAAATCCTTAGTCATAACCAATAATCATTTTTTTCCCTATGAAACTCAACCCCATCTCTAAATCTCTAGTTGATGAAGAAGAGAATATACACTTGCCACAAAACTTCTTCATGGAGAGCATGTCCCCTAAAGCTTTGATACCAAAATGATAGAGAACCAAAGATGCTCTGATTCCAATTGAGTCAAGATCTTTGATATTGGGTTTTTGATACTAATAAGTATTTTTGTAGGTTTATATATATATATATCTATATCTATCTATATTTGTGAGCTAAAAATAATAAGGGTATGAACAAAATCAATTATTTGATATTATGCATGAATAATGAAATTAAAATGGTTTGTCATTGAATCATAGATCAATATTATGTATAACCTATAAACTCTCATGGACAAATATAGGGAGTTGGTAATGCCGCAATTTACTCAAAATGTGAGGAGTGAGCAGGATTAATAGGCCAATTGAAAAAGTGGAACACAACAAAAGCATTAACAATAATTTTTAATATCAATTTACTATAATATCCCTATTGCATCATTTTCTAAATGAATTTAATAGGCAAATGGTATGCTCTCTCCCTGTAATGCCAATTAGCACATAACTAACTAGATATAGCAATGACTTTACAATAGTTATAATATTGTTCTTTTTTTTTTTTAATTATGGTGATGTAGATGTAAAATTATAGTAATTGCTTGGAAAAAGAAGAGATAAGAGATAAAAGGATGGGTTAAGAAGTTTGTACATAATTTACTATAATATCAAAGATATATGAATAATATCAATTTTTTAGGGATACTTGATGGAATTTCATGAAGAAAAAGTGTGACACCAAAAGTAATTCTATTTGTCTAAATAATATAGATATAGATATAGGGGCAAGGTTAGCAATAGGGTAAAATCAATTTCTTTCATCTTGCTAAATTCATGTAGTCTTAAATTTTTACATAATTATTTTAATTGATTATGTAATGTATAGAATTTGGATTTATCGATCACTTAATTGCTATTACTTAATGTGAATAAACAAATTAAATGAAATATAAGAAAAACCAAACTATTGTATTAAAACACAATGAATACAAATTAGCATGAACAATCTAGCCTTTTGGAAGTGAAATGTCTTGAATTGGTGCTGCCATAAAATGATCAAATAAATTGTACACAACGAAAAATCATTTTACAAACCCTAACATAAATTAATCTATCAAAGCATATAGATAATTGAAATCTTGATCTTTGTATTGTTTCACTTACTGCTTTATGCTATATAATAATATGAGATTGACAAATTAAACCATGAAAAAAATTAAGGAAAAATTTGAAGAAGAAAAAGAAGATATTATAAATTTTAAAAGTGCTTTCACTCTTGCAAATACACATAGTATGCTTGTACTTATCTATTATATATGCCTTCTCAGTGGACGATATAATTGAGTAGAAACCAAGTAGAAGAAATAAGAAAGAAAGGGAACAACTTTAACTATAAGCTGAATTCAATTGTTTAAAGATAAAAAAAATACCAAACTAGTACATAAAAAAAAACTTATTAATTTGATCCATAGTATTTGATTGAAATGAAAAAACAAAAATCTATTCTATAATCAACATAGCGATTGCATAGAGACTACGTTCAATGAAATTGTTCAATGGGGTTGGAACCAAAGTGGAGATTTTGGAAGTGGAGGCTTGTGTCCATTGTCATCACATCATTGTCATTGTCAAACATAAACCAATTGCTATCTAAGATGTTCAAAGACAAAAAAAACCCTAAAGTTTACCATAACCTAGGGTAAAAAAGGACGAAAGGTTGTTAATATGTTCTACCATCAATGTAGTGGGGTTTGCATTGATTGGCTACATTTGATTGAAGAATTGAATGGGATTGAAGCTAAATTGAGGATTTAGAAAATGGACGCTTGCGATCTAATTTTATTTCTAAAACAATTTAAAATAGTAACAAAAAGTGGGGAAAAAAAGGAAAGGATAAACATGATATTTAAAATACTAAATTTAATGTGAATAAATGTAATTGTTATTGCAATTAGTAATAATAGTAACACCATAAACACAATTAACGATGACAAAAGTAATATATAGAAGTAACCATTTTAGTATAAATAGTGAATTAAGCAATTGACATTTGTAACCTCCATGAAATAATATAAAAGCATACATTGTAAAATTATAGTTAGTTAATGACACAAAAAATTAATGTTATAAAAGGTGATTTTAGTAAATAGGAAAAGACACCAAAACTTGAGGTTAGCTGCTTAAATGATGTAGAATAATTATGCCATGATAACTATGGAATGCATAAAAAAAGAAACTAGGAAATAGGAAAACATACCTAATATCTATGGAATGAAATGACATGGAAATAAACGATACAGATCAAAATAAAATAAAGATAATATCTAAAAATAAGTTAAGCAAGCTCTAATGCAAGCTAGTAGGATTAGTGGCAACTGTGGTCTACTGCCCGATCAGACCTTAAAAGTCAAAATCAACTTCATAAAAAGAGTTATTAACAGGCCTGGTGAAGCTTTCATATCGAGAATGGAATGAGCCCTAAAAACTGTAGGACGTATATTAAAAATATTTGTAACTTAAAATACAAGCTTTTCCAAAAAATTATAGATTATATGTTTCTCTTGTGTAATTTTACAACAATATGTATCTCATGTACAAAATTTAGAGTTATAACGTCTAACTTGATATTGCATGAGATTTATCTCAATGGTAAAAACCTAGAGCCTATTAAGGTGCATAATTAAAAGGAAATCCATTAAGAAGTCCAAACAAGATATCTAAAAAAGTTCCTAGTAACTTAGAAAATGTAGTCATAACTGAATTTGACTTGAGTTTTTTTCCTTGTTTTTTTTTTTTCTTTTTAATAAATATCAATGAATGATATACTGTTATATATGTACTATAAAATAAAATAAAATAAAAGTAGAAGTACTGTAAAATTTTTTACATTTTTACAATTGCATCATCGAACCTTCAATTTCAACAATCCACTACTCAAGAATTTGTCAATAGTTTAAGTTTACATTTAGAGTCTCAAAGATACAACTCTAAGTCTGGATTAGCTCAAATAAGATGACAGATTGATAATTGTTATATATCTCAAAATTAACTATACTAATGTTTACAATAATTATGTATTTTGTAAAATTAAATAAATCATGTATGTAAACTACAGTGAATAATATATGAATTAGGTCAATATTTTAATCAATTTCGGAGCCAATATAAATAATTCATTTGAATGAAGGTTAAATATAGAATAGAAAAAAAATTACGAACAGTTTTTGCTTTCGATTATATATATATATCAGCTAGTTTTTTTATTTTTATTTTTTATTTATTGCCGGTTCCAATGTTTTGAGCCATTTTTGACCTCTGGAGATTACTTTTCACTCCAGTAAACAAAATGTTCTTGACTTATCGTCTGTTAGTTTAGTTCATTTCTTCACAAATCTTAAACACATTCAAAATTACATTCATAGCTAGCTGAAAATGATCTAATAGTTCCGATATCTTTGACTTTGTCTACAGTTTTTAGATTACCTCCTGATTTACATTAATAAATGTGAAATATGTCACGAAGCGATGACAAGATATTAGTTATTTCTTCCCACCACCACGGTCAACGTTCTGACTTTGACTTATCGTCTGTCTTCTGACCAGCGTCAGCTCGACTTCCATTATGTCCATATGGAATATGGATAGGCTTGGTGGAAAGAAACCCTACATCCTAACTCTCACCACCCCACTTCATGAGGATGCCCTATAAATAATATACGATCTCAGTCTCTCTCTACCTCTCCATCGTCAATTCAACTGTTATATTCCATTGGAGTTTTAACATTCTCAGAGTAACCAGATCAAGAAGAAGAAATGGGTGAGCAAAAGGAATCCGGGAAGAGCCCACCAACGATAATGTTCGTTGTGGTAGTGGCTTTTGGCTTGGCCTCTTTTGGGTTCACCATTGCTGCCGAGAAACGGAAAAGCACTGTAAGTCTTTGCATTTCATTGAACGTGCAATTTCCATGATATAATGGAGTATATTACTTTCGTAGTTATATGTATAATTTTGCTGCAGGGCTCGACGTATCAAGATGGTCCAACAAATACAACATACTGTGCCTACAAATCGAATAAAGCAACCGAATATGCGGTAGGGGCTATTCTATTTCTTCTAGCAAGTCAGTTTCTACTGATGTTTATGACAAAGTGTGGTTGCATTGGATGGCCTCTAGCCGGAGCTAATCGAACTTGGTCCATTCTGTATATGGTTCTGTCATGGTAAGGCTGCATTCTTGTGTTGGGCTGCTCAAATTCAAGGGCATGAATCGGTTGTTTAAGCTGTATCTAGATCTTTTAAAGAAATTCCTTAAACAATTGTTTTGACTTCCTCGTACGGTGATAATATGCAGGTTGGTTTTCCTAATAGCAGAAGGGTGTTTAATTGCTGGAGCAGCCAAGAATGCGTATCATACCATGTACAGGAAAATGATATCTGCCCAGAACTTGTCATGTGAAACGCTGAGAAAAGGTGTTTTCATAGCAGGAGCTGTGTTTATTATCATTAACATGATCTTCAATTTCTTATACTTCATGGCATGGACAAAGGGCGTAATTGTCGCCAGCCAAAAGGTCGAAAATGCGAGCTCATCAGATGGTGATGAAGGCAAAGAAGAAGCCTAAAACAGCATAATCTTTAAGTACATCAACTATATATATAGCTTTTCTGTTTGCTCAAGATTTTTTGATGCCTTTATTGAGGGATTTGTGAACCAATTTGCATTTTAGCTCTTTTTTGTATTCTCAAATGGGGTAATTACTTGTCATAATTTGTGCAGTTGTTAATCAATATTGGTCTGGATTCGAAAATGGGCATTGGTAGTTCATGTCTTGGTCCGCTCATGTGCGGTCCAGAATACCATTGAGTTGATTTTCAACCACCTTTATGAATAATAAAAAAGTTACTATATTAATAATCGCTTTAGAGTGTGACTGCATTAAAAAATTATCCTAAAGTCAACCGTTATACAAAGCTTGAACTTTGTCAATGCCAAAAGGTCTGTAAGACTTCTGAAACCGAAGGGGCCATGCTTTTTCAAGATATGGCACAATAAACCTTCATTTTGTCTATTACTGTCTCTTTTTATTACTTTTCATCAAAAGTTTGCTCGTCTATATTCTTGTCTCTTACATCGTTTTTTAGTTAGTTTTTGTTGGAGAGAGAGACTTTTTTACTTTGAAAAAACCAAGGAAAAATAGAGGAAGTAAAGAGAAGATGAGAGAAAGAAAGTGATCAAAAGAACTTAGAGGAGAAGAATGCTTTAAATTGTCAATATTAATAAGATCTATAAATAGGTTTATACAACAATAAATTTTATCTTACTATTTTAATTATATAGAGATAAAATAGGGACTTGGACAATTACCAATGACTAGTATATTAGAAAAAATAAACAACATGGACTGTCAACAACTTAATGGAATCAACTCCATGACACTAGCATATAAATAAAAAAAACATAAATGAAACAATAATTAAAAATAAGAAAATGTGGACCACTTCCTTTTGAACCATTCATCAACACTCCCCCTTGATTCAAAAGCGCAAAGGCCAAGATCTGATCTGAAGTAAAAATACTTATCCCTTGAAAGTGATTTTGTTAAAATATCAACCACTTGTTTATGAGTACTGCAGTGCTTCAGCATAATTTCTTTACTTGCAACCAAGTCTATGAAATGCACGCAAATATTAATATGCTTTGTCCTCCTATGGTAGATAAGATTTTTTGTCATTGCAATCATTACCTTGTTATCACAAAAAATATTTGTCTCACCTTGATTGTGGTGAAGATATGCAAGTATTCTCCTAAGCCAAATTGCCTAACAAGCTGCTGAAGTTGTTGCAATACACTTTGCTTCTGAAGAGGATAATGCTGTTGTAGCTTACTTCTTTGAATTCCATGATATTGCTCTTAATCCAAGATTAAAAACACTAGCTAAGGTACTTTTTCAATCTTCTATTGAACTTGCCCAATCACTATCGAAATATCCACAAAGGCTGAAGTCTGAAACTTGAGTATACCAAATCCCATATTTTGCAGTTTTAGCTCTATAGTGTAAAATTCTTTTTGCTTCTATAAGATGATGCTTTGTGGGATTTTGCATGAACTTGGAAATTACACCAACACAGAAAGCAATATCTAGCCTAGCATGAGTCAAAGTAAATTAAACCCCCAAACTAAGCTTCTAAAATTCTTTGCATTAGCCTTTTTTGTTCCATCTTCAAGTTGCAGCTTCTCATTCATATTCATGGGTGTAGTAGCTGGTTTACAATTGAGTAAGTTGAATCATTTGAGAAGCTCTATTGCTTTTTTTTTTTTTTTTTGTGAAATAAAAATCCCATCAACTCCTTGCTTCACCTCAAGACCTAGAAAATAATTCAACAAACTCATGTCTGACATCTCAAATTTCTCCATCATATTAGACTTAAACTTAGCCACAAGAGAATTAGAGGAGCTTATGTATACAATATCATTGACATAAAGATAGACAATGATGTAGTAATCTTTACCTTGCTTTTTCACATAAAATGTTGGCTTATTTCCACTTCTTGTAAACCCATTTTGACGAAGGTAGCCATCAATCTTACTATACCATGCCCATGGAGCTTGTTTTAGTCCATAAAGTGCCTTCCTCAACTTGTACACTTTCTCCTCGTTGTCTTTGGTAACAACCTTAGGTTGAGTGACATAAACTTCTTCTTGCAAGTTTAACTGTTGGGTATATCCTTTAGCCATCAGTTGAGCCTGGTGCTTTTGAATGGTTCCATCAGCATGATACTTGGTTTTAAACACCCACTTGAGACCAATTGTATTTTTCCTTCAAGTAGATCAACCATCTCCTATGTTTCATTCTTTTGAATTGCCATCAACTCTTCTTTCACGACATTTTGCCATTCTTTCTTTAATGCTACTTCTTCAAAAGTTCTAGGATTTTAAGATAAAGAGCAAATTGACAAGATTCTTAGACCTCTCTCAAGAATCTAAACTTTGTTAGAGGTATTTCATCAGATGATTCCTATATGCAGCTACCTTTAAAGTTGATGGTGAGGAAACTGATGACACAAGATGAGTTACAGGATCTACAGGAACTAAACTAGCATCTTCAGTCATCAGAATTTTGCTTTCACCTGAGATCTGAACCCAAGTCTCTTCACTTTTGCAATCTTAGCTTGCATTTTCATCAAAGACTACACCTTCCTTATAATGAATTTGCCACTAAGAGGATTATATAACCGATATGCTTTGGATTGATTACAGTAACAAAAAAAAAAATGCATTTTTCATATTTCTTCTCAAGTTTATGATGAACTTCAAGTCTTATCAAAGCATATGCAATGTAACAAAAAACTTTCAAGCAGCTTATTGATGGTTTTCTACCTTGCCATACCTCATATGGAGTTTGGTTTAGGATTGCCTTCGTTGGAGAAATGTTTAGCAAATAAACAGATGTCACCATTACTCCAACCTAAAAAATATTGGGAAGTCGTTTCATATTCAACAAGCTTCTAGCCATTTCTACAACCGTTCAGTTCTTTCATTTGGTTATACCATTTTGCTCCGGTGTATAAGGTGTTGTCAACTCCCTATAAATGCCATGTTCTTCACAAGAACAACTAAATTCTTTAGATAAAAACTCACCACCTCGATCTGTTCTAAGAGTCTTTATTAAAGCACCTTTTTGCTTTTAATAGGTGCCTTAAATTTCCTGAAATTCTCTAAAGTCTTGGACTTGTTCGTAAAAAAATAAACCCAGCTCATTGGACTACAATCATCGATAAAAAGTACAAAATACTTACTCCCACAAAGTGATGTAGTCTTCATAGGCCCACACAGGTTAGCATGAATTAATTTAAGACATTTTAAAGCTCTTCGAGATTGTTTACAGGAAACGGTTTTCTTGTTTGTTTTCCATAAATGGACCTTTCACATAAATCAAGAGAACTAATTTGAGGTAACCCTAGGACCATACCTTTTTGACTTAAAACTTGTAATCCTTTTATGTTAAGATGCCTATATCTCAAGTGCTACATCTTGGAATCATTATTCGTGCTGGCAATAAGAGCTTGATTCTCCACATTAGAGATCCTAAGTAGAAACATCTTCTTTTCTGTCATTTGCACATTTACTATATATTGCTTAGTCTCTTTGTTAGAAATAACAAATGCTCCATCATCAAACAAAATTGTATAGCCTTGGCCATCAATTCCCCTACACTTCATAACTATGTGCCAGGTTAGGAATATAGAACACATTATGAAGTAATTTTACTTTACCATAGCTAGTCTTCATAGCAATAGTGCCCTTTCCTTCAACTTGAATCTGTTTATCATCTCTAAGTCTGACTTGCATCTCCTATGACTCATCAAGTTCTTTAAACAGTGATTTATTCCCAATCATATGGTTCGAACATCTACTATCTAAAAACTAAACATCATTTTGAACCTTGTTAGAATGAGAATGGACCATAAAAAACTTTCCTTATTTACCTCTTCCACATAATTTACTTGTGAGCCTTGCCTACAATTTACCTTTAAATGCTTGAACTTTTGGCAATTGTAGCACTATATAGAATTTGTGTTCCATTTTTTGTCCCCAATGAATTGCATCTCATGTCCATTAAAATTACCTCTCCCTCTACCTTTACCACATTCTTTACTACAAGAGCCTCCTCTTCCATGTCCTCTTCTAGTAAAGTCTTCTTTCTTTTCTGTCTCTCCCTTCACTTGAGAAGCTTGAAATGCCTTTTCTTCATTCTTCTCAATTGATCTGTGTCACCTTACCTCATGAGCATGCAAAGAACCCATTAGTTCATCAAAGGAAAAAGCAAAAGGAACCTTAGTCTCCTCAATTATAGTCACTATATAATCATATTTTTGGGTCAAACTTCATAGAACTTTGGGAACAATAATTGCATTGGCAATATTTTCCCCATATGACCTCATTTGACTAACAATTGAAATTACTCTAGGGAAAAAAATCTTGAAGCATTTCATTATGCTTCATGAGCAAAGCTTCAAATTCATTTCTAAAAGTCAGAAGTTTCACTGCTATTACCTTTGAAGAGCCTTGAAATTCTTTCTACAGTGTTTGCCATGCCTCCTTTGAAGTGGTGGCTATTGCTATTCTTGAAAAAATCGTGTCATGGATTGCTTGTTAGAGGACATACAATGCTTTTGAGTCTTTCTTCTTGTTCTCCTTTAATCAATTTTCATCAACATCGTCATCATCATAACCCCTCCCTACAAAATCCCAAAGGTCTTGAGATTTGAATAGAGTCTTCATTTTGATACTCCAAAACTCATAGCGCTCTCCTTTGAAATAGGAATGAGAGGCTCAAAAACACTCATAGTACATCCACTAGTTGCAATTGTTATTTTTCTTAACCCACTATGTTTAGTTCTCACAAAATACTCACCAAGACACTTTAAATGATGTGATACCACTTTTGTTGGAGAGATAGAGTTTTTACTTTAGAAAAAATAAGGAAAAATAGAGGAAGTAATGAGAAGATGAGAGAGAGAAAGAGATTAAAAAAATGTAGAGGAAAATAATGCACAAGGTTGTCAGTATCAATTAGACCTATAAATAGACTTATATAGTAATGGACTTTACCCAACTATCTTAACTATATAGAGATAAAACAGGGACTAGAGCAATTGTTAATGACTAGTACATCAGAAAATATAGGTAAGATGGATTGTCAACAACTTAATGGAATTAACTTTATGAAATTAACAAACAAATAAAAAAAGTGCATGGCATAGCAATTACAAATAAGAAAACGTGGACCACTTCCTTTTGATTCATTCATCAATAGTTTTTATCACAGTTGTTCTATTCCTCTATCTTTTCAATTTTATGCCGTCTTTACCTATAAGAGTCATTGTCCTTCATTAAAGAGATTCATGTTGATTGCAGTCCCTTTGAAGTAGTTTTAAACCCTACCTTATAGTCTTTGGGTATTATGGTAGATGTCTTTAGTGTGCTCTTAATCTTAAAGGTCATCAAACAACTGTCGATACTTTGTTGCCCCTAGTTGTTAGTAGATTAATCATGACTAAGGTTTTACTAAAAAGTGTAGTCACTTTGATTTTGGGGACAATGTGAAAACACTATTAAAAAATATAAATTTCACAAGTTAAAATAGTAATTTATACATGTTTCACTTAGAGAGTGAAGCAGTGGCATTTGAGACGATAATGAGCTGTAATAGGGCATTTTTTATTTATGAAATTGTGGGAGGCTCATGCAAATGTTGAAGAAAAATGAATTGTCTAAAACTCATTTATGAGTTTAGGTTCATAGATTGAAAATGGATCTAATGATGGAAAGAAATGCCATTTTCTTATGCAATCACATTGGAAAATACATAGAAAAAAATAGGAACAATCTAAGTTGAAGCCTAAGAAGGGGATTTCAACAAATCAAAGTGATATATGAAAATTAGAATGTAGAAATCAAAGTGATATATGGAAATTAGAATGTAGGTAAGTAGATTCATAGCTTCAAAGTGTAGGTAGGTGGGTTTGATAGTAGTGTGGTCACGTGCATATTGCATGATTCTTATGCTATACGTGATATTTGAGGACAATTTCTACTAATAATAGTGAAAAGTGACGAGTTCTTCAAATAATCAAAGATTCGATCTTCTAAGAGGATAATTTAGAAAAATAACGATGTTTATCTTAAATTATTACTCTTGTTCAAATAACGAAAGCTTGTGGTTATTTACAGAGATTTCAACATAGATGTCATTTATCAAATCTTGTTGGTCATTAATGGTGCAAAAGAATCCCTTTCAATGAGAAGAAGTATGCATGGCCATCCATGTAACTAGGCATAATGAAGAATTCTCTTTAAGTACATGAGTCATATGAGAAAGGTCGGTAATGGACAATCCATTTCAACAGACTCTACTCTAAGCCCACATGTAACTAGGCATAATGAAGAATTCTCTTTAAGTACATGAGTCATATGAGAAAGGTTGGTAATGGACAATCCATTTCAATAGACTCTACTCTAAGCCCACCATGCCAAATCTCCCATCCTCATCCCAATGTTATGGGTTTGACTTTCTAAGCTTCTATCACACTAGCTCAAAGAGTCCATTATAATTAGTTAATGGGCTTAAGCCTTACATTAAATTTAGCCCTCTACACAAAGTATTGCTCTAATTTCAAGTTTGAAAGTTAGCTAATTTATGTTTTAAATGAGGAAAAATTAGGTGTCTAAATTGCATTTATAGAGTTGAGTCTACCTTACATAAAGTTGAACCATAGCTAAGTGTGTCCCTTTTGAGGTGAATTGTTGAAACTGATATGTTTGAAGAAAACTAATTTGTTAAACAATTAAGCAATAGTCTAACATTTGCCCTTAAAGTGTACTAGCAAACATTATAGACATTAAGGTTTTTGATTAGTTTAGAAGGAATGAAGTTAAGAAAGAAAAAGATACATACTTCAATTCCTTCTATAGGCAACACAAGCGTAGGAGACTTACCTCAAATTACAGGTTTGCCATGATAAACCCTCCTTGTGGCATTGATTCTTATGCTAATTTTACCTTCCGGAATCTTTAGCCATCAGCCTCTTCCTTAATGATTTTTCTCCTAGCATCAAAGAAGTCTCCTAAATAGTGCCTTACACATACTCCAACAATAAGACACAAACTAACCATGCTATATTAAAGGATCTCTCTTTAGAGTCTCATGCTTTTCTCCAACCTAATATGCTACCAACACTAAACTCTTCCCTATCTACCCTTTGCCAACTAAATTTTAACCTATCCATGCCATTCACTTTGTCCTCCCCTACAAATCCCATTACTACTAATCCTACCTTTAACTCCTTCCCTTCCTACTATTATAATGTAGTAAGAAAGACTGTATATTTTGTAGAATTTCCTAAAGGGTTAGATCAATCATTTAAGGAGAATTCTATTGTATCTAATTGTACTCAACCCTCAAATGATCTAGCATTGGTTGTAGCTTTTCAAACCTTCTTAATTAGGAGGCCTTTTAAGGGTAAGAATGAGATTTGTGCTAAGAAACTGAAGAGTGCTTCACTAGCGAAAGTGATAAAGACTCTAAAAAGCCCTACTCGATTGAGAAAAGTTCTTATAAGAGTTTCGTCCACTAAGAGAAGGAGGGCATCCAAGAATCAATTCCTTGATTGTCAATTGTAAACTAAATGACTCTTATTGATATTTAAGTAATATTTATTGAGTTTACAAAGTTTAGTGGTAGTGGATCGGCCCATAACAACTATATGGTGACCATGATTGCCTTAGTTTGGAATTATTAAGGTGTAAGACTGCACTTAGTAGCTCTCTAGGAGAGCTTAAGAGAAAGTGAGACATTTATTATATTCTTGATGAAAAAAATGTGTGGCAAAGAAAAATTGAGTGGGTAAGAAATATTCAAAGATTCTAAAATTCCTTTTGTGTGGATCCTTATAGTATTGCTAGTGGTTCAGCCTGGTGGTTATCTGATGATATAAAAGTATATAATCTTGTCCTAATTTTGTGAAAAGCTATGTTTCTAAAAAGGATGAGAGTTAGTAATGCCAAGTGACTTAAATTTATAGAATTCTTGACTTTGAAAGGTGTAAGAAAAACTAAGATTCAACCAAGTTAATTGCCACTCATACCTAAATTCCTTAGATGTCTTTATACGAATTTAATGATATTGTCAACTAAAATGAGAAATGAGGTGATAGGTGGATGAGAGCATGAAGATCTTTGCTTTTCAATAGATGATATTTGATACAAAGTTAGTAGACATTAGTTTTAAGGGACAATGCTTTACTTGGTACAATAAAAGTTCTAATGGTATTTTGGTGTTAAAAAAAAAAAATAGAGAGAGAGAATGGATCAAGCCTTGTTTTTCTAATAACTAGCTAGAAATGTTCCTAAAGTCACATTGCTATCCACATCAAGCTTTGATAAAAAAAACTATTATAATTGTAAATTTTATGCAAAATGCTCTCACTTAAAGTCTATTCTATTTCATGAAATCAACCCAACATCAATGGAAAATTGAAAGATTAGGTTGGAAATATGTAAAAGGCCCATCCCAGAATTAATATTTTAGTTAAATTACGTAAAGCCCAGTTCCTACTTGGTACACATTTAACCTAGTTCTACAATTGTGTAACTTGGGCTAAGTATTAAATCTTTGGTAACAATAGCTTTTCGATACTGACTTTAAGTTACTTCTTGGAGATCCTACTCCAAATCTTATGTAATTTTCTTTTGTTTCTTGATGATTGACTACTATTCTTTGTTGTTTACTGGTTTATGCAAGGTGAAGGATGTGATTCTATAACTAGGAATAATATGGAAAATACCATCTCAATTTTATGTAAAATTCAATTTATCATTTAAATTTTTAAGTTGTCAGATATAACACTCAATTATAAATTTTTAAGTTTTGGTTAATTTAATCATTACTTTAATCCAATGGGAGCTTGACATATGTCTCTCTATTTATTAAACACTTCATTAATACCCCTTAATGCCACGTGGAAAAGGAAGGTAGCATTTATGCAAATGGAAAACTTCTTATTTTTTCTTCTTCTTCTATCTAATGTTAACCCTAACTCTAGCGATTATGTTAAATATCAAATCTTTCTCGTTAACTCACAGTGAAGACCATAAAATCTAAATTAAATTGAACATAGGCAGAAGAGCATCAAAAACATAAAGAGAAAAAAAGAACGAAAAACTCAAAAACGCAAAAAGGAAAAAAAAAATCCAGTTCATGGGATTAAATATTTTGTTTTTCATAATATTGCCTAAAAAATAACTTAAAAATATTGTTTTATACATCTCATTATTCCATGGTGTTCATTTTGTGGGCATTGCACGATTTTCTATGTTGAGGAAGACGTTGGAGCAGCCATCTCCTGTTCCATGAATGTGATTCTGATGAAGGATAAGTTCTGGGGAAGGATAAGGAGTATTGTTATTATTATTTTTATTCTTTTGTTTGTTTTTTCATAGAAAAAAGAGAAAAAAAAAAAGCGATATATATATATCTTTTTCTAGCTATTTTTGATGTTGAATTCAAACTCCCTATAGGTTATATAATAGTGCAATTTTCAGTCGATATATTAGAAAAAAAAAAAGGCAAGATATTAGCTTTTAGTATTAATGAATAGAAGCTTTCATTAACAATTGGGCAAAGAGCATGCGACGAGGGCAGCAAAAGGAAATTAATTCCCTTAGGCAGATTCTGCGAATTAAAGAGAAACATAAAAAGAAGGAAAAGTTTGTTCCTTTTTGTCCTTATATTTCCCTCATGCTCCCGGCAGCTTTTTTTTTTTTTTTTTCAGGATGATTACAATTCCTCTTCTTCTTATTTTTTTTTTCAGGAAGATATATATATATATATTCATAAAAAAGATGATAAATTAGGCTAATAATTTGTGTATTCATGTTGTGTTTCGTATTTGTGTCTAAACAGATTTATGCTTGAAAAACTTTAATAGATAATACGATCTACTTATTAATTATGTATAAAAACTTAATTTCATGATTCAACTTGTTTAATAAGTGTGTCTGTGTTTATATTGGATTTGTTTATTGATTAAAAAAATTTATCAATAAATCTATAAAATACTTACATATAAAAAGCAAAAGGACCTCTAATAAAATGAAATTCTACAAATCTAATGATATAACGTTTTGAAAGTTAATATATAATTACAATTCAAATTATAGTTTTAGTATAGTTTAATCAAATATAACAAATCTCAAAATTCATAAATTTCATAACATCATCAAATTAATTTGAACTATGGCTTGAATAGGCGATATTGCTAGTGGTGATTTCCATGCTCATTACATTTTCTATCAGATCTTTAAGAGAGATGGTTAAAGAATCTATTTATATAAAAAGAATGATATTAATGAAAATATATAATATTAAAAATTTTATAAAAATAATTTATTTTATTACTTTTGTCTCCATAAACCAATCTTTTGTACATAAAAAAATTTCTACAATTTCTTACTTCAATAAGCTGTGATTTTAATAAACTATTTGACCTTTAATATTAAATACAGATTTTAAAGTAACTGTAGATATTAGTATGCCTAAGATATTATGTGCCATTTTTGCAACTTGAAGATATTGGAATTGATTGGTCTTCCATTAACTCAGTGTATCTAATTTAACCATTGTATGTCACTATTTATCTAAATATAACTTTAGTTTAGATTTGGTAGCACCCCTAAGGATTTGCGTACTTTTAAAAGATTAAAATTTCTCAACAAGATGAAAAGTTATAAGCATCATATAAAATGAAATTAACTTCAAAAGCATAAAAGAAACATATTTAGTTATAAAAAGTAAAGTTACCTGTAAGTTGTTGGTTCTGTTAAATTAATCAAGAGGGTGGTGAAATGATTAATTATTGAAAATTTTAATTTTTCTTAACTTTGCAAAAACACTCTTGAATGGAAATTCTAATGTTGTGAGCAACAAATAAACAATAAGCATGCAATTATGTAAAAAATAGAGAGATAGACAAAATCAAGCTCAATGATGTATAGAGGTTTTGCTTTGTGCGTACGTCCTCTCTTCTAGCTCTATGCTGAGGACCCGGTTGTTTCTACCGGTTGAGTTTCACTATACTAAAAATGAAATTGAGAGTACAAACACACCAACACTTTGGCGAAGTCTCGCTATTGAGTCTCCCTAGCTTTCACACTAAGCTAATCACTCAACTACGATGATAAACAACTCTCAATCACTCACAAGAACAACCAAATAAACAAAGAGGAGAAATAAAGTATCATCTACAATTAAGTTCAATACCAATTAAATGAAAACTCTTTTGTGCTCCTTTTGAAGGATAGCAAGATCAAGATTTTCTATTCGTGTTCTTGATCGATCTTCTATAAACTTTTGAAGCTTCTTTCTCTTTTATAGAAGAAGAACAACGGTCAGCTAGCAAAAAAACATAACAACAATTTGAATTTTGAATAACCCTTTTGATAGAAATGACCAAGATTTCCTCTCAGATATTTGAATTTAAAATTTGGATAATCTTCAATAGAAATCCGTCCTATGATGTGTATTTTCTTGTTATAGAGATCTTTTCTTGGATTTAAATATTTGAAAAACTAGATAAGCTTGAAAGATAAATTTGTTGAGATTTTTTTGGATAAACTTCAAGAGATTTCATGATATCACTCGTGTTGTGGAACCTTATCTTCTCATAACAACCATATCTTCATTGTAGATATATCTTTATCTTTATAACAACTTAAACTTATCATCCTTAAACATATATCTAAGAATAAATTATGAAGAATTTCTGGAAAACGTTTTTGCAACATACTAACGAACTAGCAGTCAAAATTAAAGTGAAAAACAAATAAATTTTGAATAAGACTTTTGATAAAAGCTTAAAGTGATGAAATCGCCAAGATGATAAATCCCACTTTAGTGAAACACATTAAGTATATTACCCAAATATACTTGACAAGTGGAGCTAGGCCTTGAAAAAAATATAAGAACATGAAATTTAATCATTTTCTTTGAATTTGAAAAAATCTGTGTTCAGACATAAAGGTTCTGAACATGCTTCTATTGAGCATATATTTCTTTCTGCTGAAGGTCTTGAAATAGCTTCTGTCTAGAACCACATACTGCTCATGTTGTCCTAAAGGTTCTGTTAAAACCTTTGAAACAAAATCTTGTAATGTCTTCTTATAGCGAAGGTTCTGAAATAGCTTTTGTCTCAAAACTTTGCACTTCGCTCTTTATTTTAAAGGTTTTGAAAGAACTTCTGTCCAACTATTAACAAGATTAAGGACTTTGACAAAGTATTCAGAGGTTCTGAACTACCTTCTATTACTTTATTTTTATTGAAAACTCTTTTGTTAAACTTCTAAAACACCTTTTGTTTGTCTCAAAAGTCCATTAAACAACTTCTATATAATATCAAAATCTTGTACCCAAGAATAAACATATTAAATATTTTAATCCTCTTTTGTTATCATCAAAACTAAATTAGAGAAATTAACATTCTCCCCCTTTTTGATGATAACAAAACATCCTTTTTTCTCAACATTATTCGAAAGAGATACAACAATATTTCTGCAAATCAAACACTCATAATAGCAAGTATTCACAAGCTTTATGAGTCATTCATCAATTACCAATCATATTATTTGCCATTCTCCCCTTTTTTGTTATCATTAAAAAATAAATCTCCCTCTCAATTAATGCATAAAATAGATAAAAGAATTAAGATTGAAAAAAAAAATTATTTGTGAAATTAGAAGGAAATAAAAGTCTTGAAAAAAAATAAAGGTTTAGATCAGTACATAAACAAAAGTAGCAATGTAACTACATTTTTCTAGTAGATTTTCTTTATGAAATTTTCAAAGGACGAGATTTGGAAGGAGTTGATTTTTCTGGCGAGGAGTCTAAATCAATTACATGTGCTCCTTTACGAACATAATCTGGAAAGTATTGGGATAAAAACATTTGGATTTCTCCTTGCAGATTCTTTACAACTTGGATAGAACGATTAGATTTAGAGTCTATACTCTTAAACCAGGAAGTGACCAGATCTCTTATCTTCCTCATCTAATCTACTAGTTTATCAAAAGGAACCACATTATGGTTTAAATCACTCTTAACCCTGCTATTGAATTCACCATAGAGAATCCTAAAATGTTTGAATTCAGTAAGAATTGCTTCAAAACTTCCTTTAATTTGTTTTTGCAAAACGTCCATTCTTCTATTATTAGAAGTTTGAAGAGAACTTAAATACTCTTTTATTGTAGTCCTTACAATTTCTATCATTTCAGTTTTCATTATATCTCTGATGGTAGTCTTCATGATGGGAATCTACCCTGTGGTCTCAGCAGTAGGGAACCTGATTTGGATATATGATCCAAAATATCCACATGTGTTCATTTCTTTATCTAATAATGTTTGGTTTGCATTATAGCATAGGTATAGTGATTAGTCTTTACGGGATGGCTAAATAATATACACTGTTGATCAAATTGGGGACATCATTAGACTCTCATCCAAAGGTTCACAATGAACTCAATTGACTTAAAGAATCGACCCTTTGAAGACCATCTTTTGTATTTGTATTTTATTATTGAACTGACTACTTTTTACTCATTTTTGGACTTTTGATTTACTTGTAATGTGTTGTTTGGAATTGGCCACTTAAGTGGCTTATTTGTAATTTTCATGTGGTTTTTACCCTAATAGGAGCAAGTATAAATACTTGCTAACTAGGGTTTGTAAGGGACTTTTGAACATCACATATTTGACATTTTGTTGCCCTAGAAATTTGCCCCTTTCACATCTCATACTCTTATTAATTCTCCTTTGAATTGTGGCGAGTGGATTTTGATTTTGTTGTGTGTAATATCAACAACATCAAGATTAAACCTAATTCCAACTAGTGCGTAATATCTGGTAAGGAATTAGTTGTTCTTTTCATCCAATTTCATGCAATTTAAGGTTCATCTTACTAGCTAAGGATTGTGCCTTTGATTGGAATTGGATACTTGGTTTCTCCTATCATTGATTTATAATACAAGTCCTTTGAATCATGTCATCTTTTTTTTACCGATTAGAACACATTGATTTGTATAATTAGGGTTTATGGGGAAAGTGGAATTCATGCCATTAGAGCAATTAGATTTAGTGTTCTTGCAATTAAATTATAGGCACACCATCTTTTTGGTATCAGAGCATTATAATTTGCTTGGTTTCACGCTAAATTTGAGTTCATAAGGATTAGGGGTTCATGCCATTTGTGGACTTATTTGATTGATTCTTCAATTGATATTATATAATTACAATCCATCAATTGAAGCACATCACTTCAATTCCTCCACATCAAGTTTTCTAGTATCATTTTTTTGTCCCATTTCCTCCTGCTTTAGTTTCTTCCAACTTTCTCTTTTTATTATGATCAGGAGCTAGTTTTGACATAACCTTTGGAGCTCTTTTTTATCCTATAGCAAAAGAGATTCCAACTGGAACTTCTCTTTCTTATGCCTTTCATGTACATAATGTAAATTATCACTTGTATACCAAAGAAAATCTTTTACATTTATGGACATATGATGGAGCACTTCTTTACCTATTCTTTTTAATTTCAAAGGATCAGAAGAGCTAGGGGGTAGAGCAATTCTCTCAAACTCAAACAATTTCATTAAAACACTCCAAAAAACTAAACTTTCCTTATTCCTCCATATTTGATTAACTATCTTCGAAGCCATGTCTAAATTCTTTCTATGAACCATTGCATAGATAATTTGTGCATGTTTAATGGACATAGAAGTTGAACTTCCTTTCCTTAGACAAATAGATCAGAATTTTATGTATTATCCTAGGAAATAACTCGAAATTCATTATCATGGCTTCTTTACCATAATCCATTTCTAGACCTCCATTAATAGCAGCAAATAGTTCATTCCTAGGTAAATTCAGTGCCTCCACATCATCATTAACATCATGCATTTGAAAATATCAAATCACATCATCTCTAGTGATCCCGATCTCTTAATTACAAACCCTAGAAACTAACACACTGTCTCTAGAACATTTCAGATTTCCATAAAACTCCTTTATACATTCTCTATATACTAGAATTTGTAAAGAACACAAATTTATACACCTTATCGGTTCTAACAGCTCATTCTAGTAAAAACCATTACTCATAAAGAAATTAAAATTGATAAAACTGCATGAACAAACCTCATTCCTTTTTCGCCCTACGACAATGTCCAATGAGGGTTTCGAACTTTATCCTTTGCCTTTTCCAGAAGATTTCTTAAGTGCCTTTGACATTCCTTGTTCGATCTTTTCTTTTCCTTTCTTGGTAAGTGAACTACTCTTTTTCTTTCTCGCACTCTTTTTCGAAGAACCAAGAATAGAATCAGTTGAACTTTGGTTTTCTTCCATTATAGGTTTTGTAGTGAGTTCCTGAGGGTTTTCAAACGACTCGTCGTAGATCACAAGTGGAGCATTTGAGGATTTCGTCTTGAAAGATTTTTGTTTGATTCTCTTGGATTTTTTTGGTGCCATTTTTTGTCGAAGTTTGAAGATTTTAAAAAAAAAAATTCCAAAATCGATGAAGGTGAACTATTGAGTGAATGAGAGAGAACAAATAAATGGCGGTTTAAAAGAAAAATTTTTTTTGACAACTCATAAATGCACATTTTGGTTTCTCTTTTCTGTAAAAATTAAAAGAAGGGGAGTCTTTATAATTACAACAAAAGGGAAAGAGAATTAAAATTCAAAATGGATTGCAAATTCCCATTTCATTCCTAATAAATTCAAATTTTATTTTTTCAAGTGGTTTAGTAAAAATATTTGCAAATTGATTTTCAGTCGGTATAAATTCAACATTTATATTTCCAATATTCACGTGAACTCTAATAAAATGATGTCTTATTTCTATATGCTTTGACTTAAAATGATGTATTTGATTTTTTGTTAAATTTATTGCACTCATATTATCACATATAATTAGCACATTTTAAAATTTTATTCCATAATCATTTAATTGATATTTTATCCATAAAACTTGGGCACAATAGTTACCAATAGAAACATATTCTGCTTCAGCTATAGATAAGGCAACATAATTTTGTTTCTTAGAAGACCAAGAAACTAATTTGTCAACTAGGAATTGTCAAGTACCTGATGTACTTTTTCTATCAATTTTATAACCCGCATAATCTGCATTAGAATATCCTATTAAATTAAATTTTTTTATTTTTAGGATACCAGATACCTAATTTAGAAGTATTTATTAAGTACTTAAATATTCGCTTAACAGTTGATAAATATGTTTCTTTTGGAGCACTTTGAAATCTTGCACATAGATATACACTAAACAAAATATTAGGTCTAGATGCAGTCAAGTATAGCAAAGATCCTATAAGACTTCTATAAAGTTTTTCACTTACCTTCTTTCCATTTGAGTCAGAGTCTAAGCTTGTTGAAGTGCTCATAGGTGTTGCAACCTTTTTACAACCTTCATATCCAAATTTATTTAAAATCTATCTTGTATACTTTTCTTGATGGATAAAAATTCCTTCCTTAGTTTGTTTATTTGTAGCCCAAGAAAGAATATCAACTCACCCATCATTGACATTTCAAATTCTGCTTGCATAGCCTTAGCAAACTCTTGACAATACAATTCATTAGTAGATCCAAAAATTACGTCATCTACATATATTTGTAAAATCAAAATATCATGATTATATGTTTTTAAGAATAATGTGGTGTCCACTTTTCCTCTTTGAAAATCTTTTGAAAGTAAAAACATACTTAATCTTTCATACCATGCCCTTAGGGCTTGTTTTAAACTATATTAAGCCTTATTGAATTTGAAGACATAATTAGTTCTAAAAGGATCTTAAAAACCAGGGGGTTGTTCAACAAAAACTTTGTCTTTTATAAATCCATTTAAAAATGCACTTTTCACATCCATTTGAAAAACTTTAAATTTTTTATAACAAGCATAAGCAAGCATCAAACGTATTGCATCTAATCTACTAACGAGTGCATATGTTTCATCAAAATCTATGCCTTCTTGTGAATAACCTTTAGCTACTAATCTTGCTTTATTTCTTATTATTTTTCCATCTTCATCCAATTTGTTTTTAAAAACCCATTTAGTTCCAATTATTGATTTTCCTTGAGGTCTAGGAACTAAATTCCATACATTATTTCTTTGAAATTGATTTAACCCTTCTTGCATTGCATTTATCCAATTATTATCATTTAAGGCTTCTTCTATATTATTAAGTTCAATTTTAGATAGCAAAACAAAGTGATTTTCAAAGTTTTGTGAACTAACTCTAGTTTTAACACCAGAATTTATATTACCTATTATTAGATCAGAAGGATGAGCAGACTTATATCTCTAAGCCTTAAAAGCTTTTGGTTCATATCTCATAACTTCTGAAGTACCTTTTGTCACTTTCTCTAAAATAGGTTTTGGATGACGAGATCTTTGAGTAACAACAGTGGGTGCTTCAAATTTAGGTTATGCACTAGCTTCTTCTTTAGGATTGGGATCCTTTTCTCCATCAGAATCATCATCTTTCAGATCTTCAACAAATTTCACATTTATTGATTCTTTGACAGTTTTATTTATTTTTATCAAAAACATGATAAGCACGACTATTCAGAGAATAGCCTAAGAAAATAGCTTCATCAAATCTTTCATCAAACTTACCAAGATTAAGAATGTTCTTCTTTACAAAGTGTTTTGGAGCCAAAAACACAAAAATATGAAACATTAGGTTTCTTACCTTGAAATAGCTCATAAGCAATCTTGGTCGTCATGGGCCGAATAAAAACTCTATTGGTGATATAGCAACCTATGGAAATGACTTTTTCTTAAAAATGCTCAACAATACTACTTTCATTTAAAACAGATCTTGTCATTTCCTGAATTGTTCTATTCTTGTGTTCCATAACTCCATTTTGTTGAGGAGTATAAGGAGTTGAAAAGTTATGAGATATACCTTCTTCTTCATAAAAATTTAAAAATTTTGCATTTTGAAACTCGGTTCCATGATTAGTTTGAAGACTAATTATGGAAATTCCTTTTTCATTTTGTATTTGTTTTGCAAATTTTTTAAAAGAATCAAAGGTATCTCTTTTATGTCGCAAGAATACAACCCATGTATATCTTGAAAAATCATCAACAATAACAAGTCCATATTTACTTCCACCCATGCACAGAACTCTAGTAGGTCCAAATAGATCAAGATGCAATAATTCAAGAGGTCTTTGAGTAGAAATTGCATTTTTGCTTTAATGAGAAACAAAAACCATTTTATTCTTTAAGCAAGTATCACATTTCACATCTTGTCTAATATTAATTCTAGCCAATCCTTTTATGATATTCCTTTTAGATAACTTCTCTAATTGATTAAAATTAACATGCCTTAATCGTTTATGCCATGCAAAGATATTTACATTAATTGATAACAAACAAACATTTTCAACAACAGCTGAATTTATATGGTAAATGTTCTTTTTGCTAAATCCTTCAAATAATTTTACTTCGTTTTTATTAAAAGCATAACTCTTGTCTTGTTTAAATATCATCTTGTAACCTTTATCACATAATTGACTAATACTCAGCAAATTATGTTTTAAACCTTTCACAAGATAAACATTTTCAATAGTGTAAGGATGTATACCAACTGTTCCTGAAGCAATGATTTTACATTTACTGTTGTAAACACCCCATTTTTTACCCTAGTAATTAATAATGGTCAATTTTTAATTTTTTCATTTTTTACAATTTTTCTTCTAATTTAGCAAAAATAGGAAAAATATTCAAAAAATAAAATAAATAGGGAACATATATCAATCTTAGAAAATAATGGTAGAAATAATAAGAAAAGGAGTTAAATAATTTTTACAAATTTTTTGAATTTCAAAATAATACAAAAATAATAAAAATTACATTGCATAATGCAAATTGCATAAATAAATAAAAAAAAAGAGTAAGTGGGCTAGCCCAGCTAGTCTGAGCTTTGGCCGTGCACGTGGGGGAAGGGGTCAGGTCGTGGGTTCGAAATGCGGGGGAAGCAGATTCTGTGTTTTGCAATTTTTTGCCTCGACTAGGACACATGTTAGCAGCTGATTGGCTGACATGAACGCACACGCTGGGCACGTGATCTTCTCCTTCCTTCATTCGAGATCATCGCCGGTGAGGAAAAAATCGAATTTCGAGATCAATAGATCTTTAGCTAAAATGAGACAAACATTATCCAATTAGAATCAAATCACAACAAAATCCAAGATTTATACGAATCAAAGGAAAATCGGAGGAGGGTTTTAACCACAAATCTGATTTATCTCAATCGGAGGAAATCCGAGCTTATCTAGCTTGATTTCCTGCATCTATAAGTAGGAATCGAGGGGAGGAAGCCAAAGGACGAATTAGAAGAGAGAAAGGAGAGAAAATAAGAGAGATCGGAGCCGCCAGAGTTCACGCGACCCATGATCGCCGACCACCTCTTCGAACCACCACCTGGAGAGGCTTTTGGAGAAATCCACCATCACCATCGAGTCCCTCGTCCTTAGAAACGTTGGAAACACCCTCTAATCGATAGAAACGGATGCCAGAACGCCACCTATGACGATCTCCGACCATTGCCCGATTCAGCTTGATTGGACCCGACCCGTGCACCGTATCCGGACTTAGGTAAGTCAGATTTTCTGATTTTTTTATTATTTATTTATTGTATTTATTTGTTTATTTATTCATTTGTTATTTATAATTAAAAAAATAATATTAGGAAAATGTTAGAATGTAGATTAGTTTTTTTTAGGTTTAGTTTAGGATAGAATAAATAATAGAAAATTATAAAAATCACAAAAAAATAATAAAATAATAATTAAAAAATAATAAAATAATAAAAAATAAAAAAATATATTAGGAAAAATGATAGAATTTAGATTTTTAGTTTAGGGTAGATAAAATAATAAAAATAAAAAATATTATTAATTAATTAATTAATAAAAAAATAAAAAAATAATGATAATATTAGAGGTAGGTTAATAATAAGGAAATAATTTTTTTTATCACTTAGAAAAATTCTTTTCTTAAATAAATCCAAAATTGGTTTTTTCCGTAAATTATTGTTTTTCAAAAATAAAATAATCAAGCTTAGGCTTAGATTTTTTCTAAACAATACTAAAATGATAAAAATGTAAAGCAGAAGTAATTTCATAATTAAAATTAACAAACACACTAAAGTTTTTCATGAAAAGCAAACTACGACTTTTTTTATCCTGAATAGCAAGTACGTAGGCACTCATTTAGAGCAACTGTAAAAAGAATAAAAAATCATTTTTTTTTCATATTAGAATAAGTTATTCAAACAAATAATAAAAAGATAACCAAAAAAAAATAACGATAAAAGACATTAGGGTAAGGTTTAGATTTCAGGAGAATAAGGTGATAACTTTAAGGTTTTAATAAGTTAGCCTCTGAGTTCAGCAACTCTGGTTTTCCCTTTCCTCTTTCGACATATATGTTTTGACATCAAGAGCAAAATGTTTTTTCTTTTCATATTTAAATCCCTTGGCTTCTCTTCATAGAAAATCGGATATCCATCTGGTTGCTTTTTGTAAGTGGAAGCAAAGTGAGAATCTAAACGTCAAGGAACCAATTGATAGTCTCTTAGTAGGATTAGTGATTTATAGGGTACGACAGATTGAGATTGGGACTAGTAAGGAGTTAGATGAGTTGTACATGAAAGAGGAACAACATTAAACTTGGAGATTTAGATTTAAATGGCCATTAGTAGTCAATCATGACTCTTTTTTTCCCCCACAAATCTGTTATTTAGTTTTTAATATATGGAAAGCTTACGTGTTTTATATTTTTTTGTTGTCCTTTTTTTTTTTAGTATATGTGGTTAATTTTAGCTATGGATTCATGATGTAGCTTAGCTTGTTTAATCGATGATTGTTTACTTATAAAAATAAGTGTTCAACATGTATGGGTTTTTTTCCTTAGAAAAATGAACTTCATGGTATTAAAATAACAAAGTAAGTTATGATGTTTTGTAAACCTTAAGAACATGTAGTAGCTTAGCTTAATTGTTTAGCACAATTCTACATAATGTAAATTTTGATTAGAGGAGAGTACCAATTATGTTTATGCAATCATGAGCTTTAAAGAGTATAATGTGGCCCTCTTTTTTTTTTTTATCAATAATTAGTTTAAGTAGTCCAATTGCATAACTAAGGTAATTACACCATGCAAAAGGGTTTTAAGTAGATTTTGAAATGATTGAAACCCTTATTTTGAAACAATTTCATGACTATGGAATCTGTCAATCAAGCAAGTGTCAGTAATATTATGAACCACCTTAATATATTGGTGTTCTTTATTGATTTCTTTTTTATAGCCTATTTATTTTTACTGTTCTTTGTTAATTTTCCAAGTGTGCCTTTAAGGTAGGTATTATAGTTTTGTATGATCTATGATCTTCACGTCTGTATTTACTAAAACAAAGCTACAACATTCTAAAAGAAAATTTAGTAAATGCTAATTTCATTGAACGCCACTGACGAGGATGAATATGAATTCTTTGTCTATAGAACCTATTGCATTAAAACATGCACAACGAGTTGTCATTTTGAGTTACCTTGAAACCATCTTTTACTATTGTGTCTTGTCTGCCTCTTACTTTATATAATTGAAACATGAATTGATTCCATATAATCACAACTCGAAATGATAACTTAAATAATTGTGGACAACCAATAATTTGTTGCTTATGGACTACTTTATTTCTAGTATTATATATATATATATATATATATATATATATCTTACTTGGCTACTCTTTTATGCATGAAAACATGCATGTTAATCTATATGAAATCATTGCTATCATTATCCATTTAGTAGTTGATGTGTATTGTTCTTACTAATGATTTTGCTATTACTATCTTGATGTTGCAATACATGTGGGTTGTTAATGCTTAGCTTTCACCATGTTGGTTAGCTACTTTGAATTGGCCTGTTAATGCTTTTGAAACATCTAATCTTTGTATCATTTCTCACTCTCTTAACAAGTGGTTTCACAAGCTATCATTTTTTTTGAAAGTCTCTAGGCCTTAATCTAACTAATGGGCAATGTTAACAACCCACATGTCTCTTTGACAACTTTTATATTATAGACAAGAGTTGACTTAGACTACTTATACATTTTTTTTTCTTCTTTTTCTTCCCTATATATATATATAAGCTTTTTTTTTTTTAATTACACTCATTGCTTGTTTATTTTTAGGTGTGACGAGTGACATCCTTTAATTTAGGGATATCTAAACTCTTCATTTTTGCATTTGTTGCTTATGGTCATATTTTGTGTTGTGAATCTCATCGTAATGCCCCAAAACCCAAAATGTGATCATTCGTCACGTATCATTGCTATTTAGTAACATAAAGGCTCTTGAGTTGCTTAAACATGAACTTTCATATAACTTGTCAACTGCATTTAATCACTAGTAACAACACTTTTAGTCATTTATCAAATCTATCCACTAAATTATCTCAACTAAAAGAAAAATCTATAATCTTTTTCCATATATAAATTGTCATCTCATAAGAAAAGTAATTCTTCTAGCTACTCTCATTCAATCTTTACTAATCTTCATAATAATAGTAATATTTCCCTCCATCTTCACTGTAACTATAATTCACATTGAAATCATCATAAAAAGACTACTCATTTGTACTTGCAACTGAAAAAGAAGTCCTCATGATGGGTGAGCTAATGTCCAATATATGATATCCACAAACACATATGCATGATAAACACATACAAAAGTTCACATGCATTCAAATACAGAAAAGAAAACAACCACCACTTTATTATCTTTATTTTAGGTCCATTAATTAACATAGGAGTACTCATGATTCCGTACACTTTAGTTATTAAATTTTTTATTAATATATGTAATTTGATACATTCAAGATGTTGTCATCACCAACCTCGATATTACGGTGTTGGAAACTACCACTTCTAACCTTGATACCTACGAGTCATCTTAGAATTTATCCAGATCTTTTCAATATGCAACTCTATTAGGGAGAGTATTACACAAAGATCATTAAGGTGCCCTTTAGGGATTTACTACCACTGGCCTTTAGGCCGAGTCAAGCACAAATAGTACACATTCATTAACCATATAATATTTAAGTTCATTTGGTTACTATACTATTAAGCACAAACAACAAACAAGGTAGTCACCTGCTCGGAGTCCCCTTAAACTCTCTGCAATTGAATCTACTTAATATGTGACCTGATCAAAAGTATACAGTTATTAGACCCCTAACTAGTGATATTTTAATTTCCAATTGTCTAAGATTATTTTGGTAAGAGTTAGAAAACAAAAGATAAAAGAAAATTGCATTTCATCTTTCTCTAGAGGTTTATAGTAGGGTTCATGGGCATATACCTTAACCGTAAATCTCTTTGTAACTAAGGAGAGTTGGGTGTAAACATGGTGTGTTTAACTTGTGGGTTCATAGTCATGATCATGGGTGTGATCTTTAGTCATGAACCTCCCTCGTTAAAAACATTATTCTTTCTACTCTTGACCAAACCTCATATTTTGCTTGTGTGATTTGTCCTATAGGTTTATATAGGCATGATCATGGCCGTGATCTTTTTAAAAAACCTATCATCATACGAAATCCTTAATTTGGTCTACACCCAATCAATCTTACTTCAATCAAAACCCTAAAACACCAAATTTACATGATCATGAATCAATTCCTCTAGATCGTCTAAACGATTCCAAAATGCTTCAAATAATTAACACACTACAAATTTTGCTTGCATTAGTTGTTTCCAAACTATAACAAAACTTCACTTTGAATCCAATCACCCATAGACACAAGAGAGCATACACTAAAATAAACTAAATTAATACTTACCATGTGGATTCACATTGAGTTAGCCATTCAAGATTATTGGATCATTGTTTATTAGTGGTCTACAAATGGGAATGTAGGTTAAATGGAGGAAAAGTGGTCAATAGTTTTTTTTTTTTTTTTTGTGACATTCATATCTCAATGCCAAAAAGACTAAACTACCCTCCTTAAAAATACTTTATTACTATGTTGCCCCATCTTTTAAAACTTATTTAATTTATTTTTCTAGTATTTTACAATCATATTTACAATCACCATAACGTTTACCATGATTGTATTTTCCAATGTGCTTTGATAAACTTCTTCTTGAAATAGCTCCTACACTATTCTATAATAACACTTTATTCGGATCTTCATGAAGAAGAACCATGTCCTACGTAGGCCATAAGATAGTTGAATGCCATAAAAAGAAAAATATAATTAGTTTTCAAAATTATATTTGCAATAACAAGAACAACACTTAATACTTAAATGTAATGCTCAAAATCCTAACATAATCCCATTTCCTTAGGTGTAAACTTAGGTCTATATTGAGATGTAGCTTAACATTACTCTAGTCATTTGTAGCGAGGCCTATGTCATGAGGTTTTTAACTACTATCTTATCTCAAGGCCACCAAGACTGCATGGGCATAGAGGAGAAACAAAAAAGAAAGAAAGAAAGAAAGAAAACACCATTCCTCTACCCCCACTAGAATTTAGTGATCATAGCATTGACTTCATTACACCACTTGCTAGGGAATTTAAGACATGCGATGGAGTATGTTAGAATGGCAGTAGCTACAAATCTAGTTAATACTTACTGGCATGCCTCACTCAATAAACATTACTTCCATCCTTCTAGTTTCTTGGCAACCTTTTCTTTTACAAAAGTAAGGGCTTTGTATTTAGATCAACCCTATAAAGTACGAAAACCTAAATAAACCCTTAGATTGCTAGTCACTCTTACTCTCAATAGATCCCCGATTTTTTACCTTATTTGATTTGGAGTGTTAAGGCTGAGGAAAACACTAGATTTCCCAAAATTAACTGGTTGTCTTTATGCGAAGTAGTAAGTCTTGATCATATCAATCAATTAGACTACTTCATCCGTCCTTGCATAAAAAAATAATAGTGAGTCATTCACAAAAGATAGGTGTGAAATGCTAAGATAAGAGCTTTTTATGGTTAAGCTGTTCAAATTTGCACCCCCCTTGCTTGAACATATACGACTCACTTGTGCACCATTCACCATTAAGTTAAAATTGACCATTGACATATAAAACTAAACGCAATTTGCCCATCTTTTAGCAAAGCCAACTTTTAAAAGAACAACCTTTAGGAAATCTCATTTTATACGATCATAAGCTTTGTTTATGTTTATTTTAAGAACATATGAATGTTTCTTCCCTTTTTTCCTATTTTTCCAACAAATGGGGCATCTCATGAGCAACTAATACATTATCATATATCATTCTATGTGGAAAAAAAGTACTTAGATTTTATGAAATGAGATTGCCAACGAAAGGTTTGGGTCTATTGCCCAAAATTTTTGAAATGACTTTGCACAAATGATTGCATGGGCTTATAGGTTAAAATTAGGAGACATTTTGAGAGTTAGGAGACTTAGAATAAGAATAAGATCTATTGAATTTAGGGATAAAAGAAACTTACTTGAGGTGAAAATTTTTTTTATTGCTTTAGTAACCAAATGGCATACAATAGGCCACAACTTCTAATAAAATATACTAGAAAAGCCATCAAGTCTAGGTGCTTTCTAGCCACCCATCTAAAAAATAACTTGTTTAACCTCTCTATGTCATCAATAATGCTACAAAGTACATCATTAACCTTGCTACTAACCATTTGTGTCTATTTAAGCCAAGTTGTTCAACCAATGGGAATCGAGTCATTTATTAAGTTTATCAGGCGGATTTCGAGTATTTGATAGAAAACCTTAAAGAATTTGGAATGGGTTTTAATAACCTTACATGTAATGGATTTATTGAACTTGATTTAAATCCATCGTGATTGCATTCCTATTTTTGACTTGTGTAGACAAAACATTTGAGCTACCAACAACCGGCGATGAATTGGACCGAACTGGTGTGGCTTCAACCGATGAGATTAGTGGAGAAAGAGAATTGTCCTTAACGGTGAGGAAAACTAGGAATGGGTAGGTGATGCCTGTGGAGGTGACGTAGAGGACGAGGGCGGCTGTGATGGACTTTCCTTGAACAAAAATTTGAGGCGCCACCCGTCATAATCAAAGACTCGATCGCGAGCTCCTTTTACGTGGTTTCAGTGTCTGATCCCATCCGTGAGCTATAATTTCAATAAAGCAAGAAATAGAGTTAAAAGAAAAATATTTGATTTGAATTGATGTGGAGTGAAATAAAATACGTTCATTGGGAAGCACTTCTTTCCACTTTAAGAAAATGTACATCGACAAGAACAGTCCTCCAAATCCACACACAGATGCTCGTTAATTCCATTCAGAAACCCAATTTCCTTCTCTCCAAACTCATTGATCTTCAAGACATCTCTTATGCTTACCTCCTTTTCTCTCAGATTCCTCGACCCAACGATTATGCCTTTAATGTTCTAATACGTGGTGTTACAACTACATGGAATGATTATAACTTAACACTACAATTGTACTGCAAAATGAAGTCTTTAGGCTTAAAGTCCAATAACTTTACGTACCCATTTGTGTTCATTGCTTGTGGGAATCTACCGGAGTTGGGTTTTGGTAAATCTGCTCATTCTGATGTGTTTAAAACTGGGTTGGACAGGGATGGTCATGTCAACCATTCGTTGATCACGTTTTATGCTAAGTCTAGTTATTCCAATGATGCTCGTAAAGTGTTCGATGAAATTCATGAAAGAGATTTGGTGTCATGGAATTCGATGATTTCAGGTTATGTGAAAATGGGGCGTGCCAGGGATGCGGTTGAGTTGTTTGAGGAAATGAGGGGTGCGGGTTTTGTTCCAGATGAAATGACTGTGGTGAGCACACTTGCAGCCTGTGGGGACTTGGGCAATTTGAGTTTTGGAAGGTGGATAGAAGAGTTCATTGCTAGGAATGGAATAGCGATCAATTCATATGTGGGACCAGCTTTGATTGATATGTATGGAAAGTGTGGAGATTTGATGTCTGCCAGGAGGATCTTCGATGGATTGGAAAAGGATGATTTGGTTACGTGGAATACCATGATTACAGGGTAATTTGTTTTCTCTATAATGCCTTTTCTTAGAATGATATGTCAATCAAAGTCTTCTAATCAAACTGGTATTTTGGTTTTCTGTTCTGGATTGTTGTAATGAAGGTGCTAATTTTATAGATAAGAAGCTTTGTGATGTTCAAAGTTATTAATGGTACTTGTAGAAGAGACTTCTGGATGTTGTCAGATATCAAGATGCGCAATACAATTTGACCTACTACTTTTATACAAAGTCCATGAACTGAGTGAGATTAAGTTACGCATAGTTCTATCAGAAATGAAATTAAAAAAAGCAATTTGTGGTGATGGAAGTTCATTCTAAACTTCATCTCATCAGTCATGTCTTGCCTATCATATTTAACTAGAAACTTTCTTACTTAACTGCAGGTTTTCTTTTTTCCATTGCTTGTTCTAATTGGTTTGTTGTGTGGGTATCTTTGGAGACACTTATTCTCATTCATACTTTGATAATAATTACAATTCTTTCTGAATCTATTAGTTTCCATTTTTGTCTCAAATTTATTCTTTGAAGTGTAAAAAAAATGGGGAAAAAAAAAAGTTTACTCTGTCTTCTTTTTTGTAATTGAACCTACTGTTAATTGTCTTGATTTGATTATGCATGCACCCTAGATCTTCAATTTTGCGGATGTTTTGCATGCTTTAGTGCCAAAATAGTTGTTTTTGTTAAATGAACTTATGGTCTTCTCTAAAATTGATCATGAAAGGAAGAGTATAGTTCTAGATATTTGATATCATTAAAGATGCTTATAATTTTCTGTTTCTGCTTGCTGAATTTTTGGCTTTTTGATAGTTATGCTCAGAATGGAAAGGCAGATGAAGCAATCATGCTGTTCAGTAGCATGATAGAGAAAGGTCTTGAACCAGACAAAATTACATTGGTTGGAGTGCTGTCTTCATGTGCATCTATTGGTGCTCTGGACCGGGGGAAGTGGATTGATAACTATGTTTCTCACAGGGGTATAAGGCAGGATATTTACATTGGGACTGCGCTGATTGATATGTATGCTAAGTGTGGGAGTTTGGATGATGCTCTGAGAGTTTTTGAGGGCATGCCCTTAAAAAATGATGTCACTTGGAATGCCATGATTTCGGCCCTTGCTTTTCATGGTCGACCAAAGGAGGCCTTATCACTGTTTAAGAGGATGCTGGAGCAGGGAGATATTGCCTGCCCAAATGACATCACTTTTGTTGGAGTGCTTTCTGCTTGTGTGCATGCTGGTTTAGTTGATGAGGGCCATAAATTCTTTGATTTAATGAAAACGTCATTCGGCTTGGTCCCAAAAATTGAGCATTTCTCTTGCATGGTTGACCTTCTCTCACGAGCAGGGTTTCTTAATGAAGCTTGGAATTTTGTTGAGAAGATGCCCGGGGATCCAGATGAAGTGGTATTAGGGGCATTGCTTGGAGCCTGTCAGCAACAAAGAAATACACAGGTTGCTGAGAAGGTACTGGGTCTTCTTTTACAGATGGAGCCATTGAATTCTGGAAATTATGTTATCTCATCAAAGCTATATGCTCGTGTCAAGAGATGGGATGAGTCAGCTAGGATGAGAATATTGATGAAACAGAAAGGTGTCTTGAAGACTCCTGGTTGCAGTTGGATTGAGATTGAGACTCTGCTCCATGAATTTCATGCGGGTGATAGTTTGGATAATTGCACACTAGAGATCTATCAGTTGCTTCTAGAGCATATGTTCATTGAAGGATACATCCCAAAGCCTGATTCTAGCATGCGGATACAAAGGTAGAGCTGCTACTATTCTCTTCCAATAATGGAAAAATATTATGCTTAACTTGCAGCATTGCCAGGGTTGTGAATTTCTGTTAGAAGTTTTTTTGCTCTGTTGAATATTTTATGTGGAAGTATAAGCATATGCACACCTTGAATATTTCTAACCAGGCATTATTTCTCGCTTTTAGATTAGTATCCAAGGTCCATCAAAACTCTTTGCCAATGGACAAATCTTTTTACCAAAATTCTACCCAAAAAACTCTTCACTGAATTTAAATATCTGAATTACGTGCTTTTTGCCTCATCTAGTATCATTTTGTCTTAATTTTACTTGAAACTGCTGGTGATAGATATTTGAGACTGCAGATTGCAATGTTTTATTCCTTTCTGGAAACTATTGATGAATGCTTCTTGCATGTGTAGTTGATTCCTTTAGCAGAGGGAGTTGGTTGTGCAAGGATGCAGCCAATGGTAATCTGGGTTCTGTAGCTTCTCAAGATTTTTTTTTCTTGATCTGTTCAATCAATTTCTCTATTCTTCTTGCCAAGATTGGAAGCTGTTATGACTTCAGATGATCAGATGCAGCAATGATGACATTTTCAGGATAGTGATGTAGAAATTGCTTTTGAGGATCACGCTTCAGCAATACCTCCGGCCAGTGTGACAAGATGGTCCTTGTCGGTACTCATTTAACTATCTCACTTTTCTGTTGGTGTTTATGTTTCTTGTTTTAGTTCTTTCATGGCCCCAGGAGGCATCAACTAAGGTTTATTTTGTTCAGAACACACTCTTTTCACTGGAGCATTGGCATTGGCACCTCCCAAATCCACATCCTGTATGTTCCATTTCCTTGATTATCGCATTCTATAATTTGTGTTTGGCCATTTAAAAAATGTAGCATCTCTTCTTTAACTTTTTTTTTTGAATGCAAATCAATTAAATATATGTATAAATATATGGTTATTTATATTCTAAGACATAGCTTATTGTGGGCATCACCCACTTAGCAGGCATCTAGAATTGTGTAAAAATATGTCAATTAGCAATATGATTCTAAGTTTAGATCAATAACTTCATGTCGTACAGAAATATGGTGTATAGAGATACTTTTTTGAAAGCTCTAGTCTGTTGCTCTCGATGTATCAATGTTACATAGTTAATGGAAGTAAGTCTTTTTGAATGGGATTACACTAGGGATGATGTGTGTTTGTGTTTGAGTGTAAGAAAGTTATATATGCTTTTAGTTGTACATATAGGTGTGATTGTTGCACAAAATGGTGCAATCCAAATGGCTGATGTAAAATGTAGTCAACATGATATTATTGAGCTTGATGGACCATCTAATGTAATACTTATCACCTATTTGCAATTTCCATGATATAATGGAGTATATTACTTTCTCAAGTATATGTATATTTTGCTGCAGGGCTGGACATATCAAGATGGACCACGAAATACAACATACTGTGCCTACAAATCGAATAAAGCAACCAAATATGCAGTAGGGGCTATTCTATTTCCTCTAGCAAGTCAGTTTCTACTGATGTTTATGACAAAGTGTGGTTGCTTTGGAAGGCCTCAGCCGGAACTAATCGAACTTGGTCCACTTTGTATATGGTTCTAGCATGGTAAGACTGCATTTATGTGCTAGGCTGCTCAAATTCAATAGCATGAATCGGTTGTTTAAGCTGTATCTAGATCTTCTAAAGAAATTCCTTAAACAAGTGTTTTGACTTCCTTGTTCGGTGATAATATGCAAGTTGGTTTTCCTAATAGCAGAAGGGTGTTTAATTGCTGGAGCAGCCCAGAATGCGTATCACACCTTGTGCAGGAAAATGATATCTTCCCAGAACTTGTCATGTGAAACACTGACAAAAGGTGTTTTAATAGCAGGAGCTGTGTTTATTATCGTTACCATGATCTTCAATTTCTATACTTCATGGCATGGACAATCGGCATAATTGTTGCCAGCTAAAAGGTCGAAAATGCGAGCTCATCAGATGGTGATGAAGGTGAAGCAGCAGCCTAAAATAGCATAATTTTTAAGTACATCAACTTCATGTATAGCTTTTCTGTTTGCTCCTTAAGATTTTTTTATGCCTTTATTGAGGGATTTGTGAACCAATTCACATTTTAGCTCTTTTTTGTATTCTCAAATGGAGTAATTACTTGTCAAGTGCAGTTGCTAATCAATATTGGTCTGGAATTGAAAATGCACATTCGTACTCTATGTCATGGTCCGCTGATGTGTGTTCTGGAGTACCATTGAGTTGATTTTTGGCTAAATTCAATCTTTGCCTTTGCCCAAATAGCATTTGTAGAAGTCCAATAATATAGCACCAATAGTGCATATATCTTAGTAAAGTTTGATTGGTCCAAATCAGTCCAACTTTATTTTCGAGAAGATCTTTCAAATATTTATCATTACTTGCATGAAAACAGGAGAATTAAGGGAAATTCTATGGTACAGTTATTTATTCTAATTATATTAAAGTATTTTAAAGTATTAAAAAAAAGTTAATTGCATGGATTACCTTTGAAAACTATTACAATTATATGGATACTTTTTTTTTTTTTAAATTGAGCATTTATACACTTGAAATAAATTTGGGATATAATTTTTTTTTAATTATTTGGCAACTTACATGTCTATTTGGCTAATGTGGAAAATATTATAACACAAATAATTTGCCATGTTGTCTAAATGTTGATATAACATATATATAATTAAATTATAATTTATTTATATTTTGAATTATTTTAAATTTATAATTTTTAAAGCAAGCATATTTTGTCTTATTATGAACACACACACACACATATACATTTACTTTCGCTTGAATAATATAAATTAATATCCATATGTAGTTTATTCCCCTTAATAATTGTCTATACATATATGAATGAAATTATATTATAGAAGCCTATGTTTAACTTACTTTTCAATTTTGGTTTCCATTTTATGGTTTTTTTCCCCTTTTTCTAATGAGGTATGTTTTAAAAACAACTCAAGCAGTAACTTTCACAATATCCATTAGAAGTACATTAATAATGCCATCAATGGATATCAATTGAAGCCATTTTCAAATATCTTTTGAAAAACATAAAATATATGAATATGTTTAATAAGCTAAGAAATTGGTTTCAAATTCCATTATGATCTAAAAAGATTAATACGATTCTATTTTTATTTTTCTTTCTAAGTAGTATTGCTTAAAATATATATAGTTTTCTTTTTATTTTTTCTTGCAACATAAAAAAATATATAATTTAAGAAGATTAAAGTAAAATTAAAGCTTTCCAAAAATTTATATCTATAATGCTAAAAAAAAAAAAGGTTATTGATGATGTGTAGATTATGTCAACATTCAGATGACTATAAATTATTTATTTTATAATATTTTCCATATTAGTAAGTTAAACATGTAAGCTGCTATATAATTAAAAAAAAAGGGTTTCATATCTATTTTAGGAGTAGTACTTAATTTTAAAAGGAGAGGTGTTCGTGTGATTACAGTAGTTTTTAGGGATGATTCAAGTAATTTATTCAAAAAAAAAAAAACTCATTATTGGTAAAGAGGAAGCTCTCAATAGCTGCATGGGAACTATTAATGATTTTCTTCTCTCTTTTTTTTTGAGTAAATTATCTTCAATTATAATAAATAGGACCATCATTATAAAAAAGTCATGATATCATATAATCATTTTTTAGATTCAATAGTTATACAAGCTTGAGCTTTGTCAACGCCAAAAGGTCTATAAGACTGCTTAAACCAAAAAGTCTATGCTTTCCCAAGATATGGCACAGTAAACCGTTTGTCTAGAGATTATTAATCATTGGATAATCAGCTGACTAAACGTGTTCGTGATATAGTTCCAATTTCGAAACTCGCAATTTTACAAACGTGACTTTCAGGAAACTACAGACTTACCATCCTGAAGTATGGGAAACACGGGCTCTACTTTTCTTTTTTTAGCTTTATCTTTTTACTACAATCATCCCTGTCTCATTTCATTACTTTTCGCCAAAAGTTTGCTTATTTGTTTTCTTGTCTCTTACATCTTTTCTTAGTCAGTTTCTATCACAAACCACAATCGAGAATGCGTACCGTTTTATTCCTCCATCTCTTCAATTTTATGTCGTCTTTGCCTATAAGACTACATTGTCCTTCACCAAAGTGCTTTATGTTGATTACAGGTCCACTGAAGCAGTTTCAAACCCTGCCTTATAGTCCTTGAGTATTAATGGTAGTCAGTCCTTGGTGTGTGCCCTTGATCTTGAAGTTGATCAGGCAACTATCAATACTTCTTCATTGTCCCCTATTGTTGTTAGATTAATCGCAACTAAGGTTTTACATAAAGGAGCAGTCACTTCCATTTTAGGGAAGGTATGAAAACACTCTGAAAAGAGTGTAAAATTTGCAAGTTAAAATGGTAGTTTATACATGTTTCACTTAGAGAGTGAAGCAATGGCAAGCAGTAGCATTTGAGATGCCGGTGAGCTGTAATGGGTCATTTTCTATCTATGAAATTATGGGAGGCTCATGCGAATGTTGAAGAGAAACGAATTGTTTAAAACTCCTACATGAGTTTTGGTTCATGGATTGAAATTAGATCTAATAACGGAGAGAAATACCATTTTCTTATACAATTACATTAGAAAATACATAGAAACAAATTGTAACAATGTAAGTTGAAGCCTAAGAAGGCAATTTTTGACAAATCAAAGTGATGTTGGATAGCTATAAGTTTATAAAAATTGGTAAGTAGATTCATAGCTTCAATGTGTAGGTGGGTGGGTTTGATGGTAGTGTGGTCATGTCTGTATTGTGTGATCCTTGTGATTCATGTGGCCTTAGAGGAGTGACATGTGATAGTACATAAGAAGGCAATTGGGAATGAATAGGATAGAGAGGAGGAGTAGGTAGTCTTAGTAGGTTCAAACACTAGCAATAGGTAGGACTTTTAGATGATTAAATGCTTCTAATAATATTGAAAAATGATGAGTTCTTCAAATAATCATGGTTTTAGTCTTTTAGAGGATAATCCAGTAGAGTGACAATGTTTTTATCAAATTATCTCTCTAATTCAAGTAAGAAAAGCTTATGGGTATTTATAAGGATTTGACTATTGATGCCATTCATTGAATTGTGTTGGTCATCAACCATTCAAATGAATTCCTTTTAATTAGAAGAGGGATGCATGGGCCATTTATATAATCAAGCCCAGTAAAGAACTCTCTTTAGGTGCATGACCTATATGAGAATGATTAGTAATGGATAATCCATTCTAATGGGCCTTACCCTAATCCCACCTTGCCAAACTTCCTTTAATCATCCTATGGTAATGGGTTTGATTTTTTAGGCCTTGTCACTTTAGCCTAAGAAGCCAAATCTAATCAATTAATGGGCTTAAGGTCTTAAATTAAATTTAGCCCTCTACACAAAGTATTACTTTGATTTCAAGTTTGAAAGGTTGGCTATTTTATGTTTTAAATGAGAAAAATTTAGGAATCTAAATCAGGTTTATAGAGTTGAGTCTACCTCACATAAAATTGGACCATAGCTAAGTGCTTCACTTTCATGGCGAATTGTTGAAATTGATATGTTTGAAGAAAACTAATTTGTAAACAGTTAAGCAATAGTCTAACATTTTGCCTTTAAAGTGTGTTAGTTGACATCACAAAGATTGAGTTTTCTGATTAGTTTAAAAGGAATGAAGTTAACAAAGAAAAGTCTCCTAAACAATGCCTTACACATACTCCACCAATAAGACATAAACCAACCATGCTATAATAAGGGGTCTCTCTTTAGAGTCTCATGCTTTACTTTAACCTCATACACTACCTACACCAAACTCATCCCTATCCACCCTTTTCCAATTGGATTTTAACATATCCATGCCATTCACTTTGTCTTCTCCTACTAATACCATTATTACTAATCCCACCTTTAACTCCTTTCCTTCTATTGTAGTAATGGAGTAAGAAAGAACATCTATTTTATAGAGTTCTCTAAAGAGACAAATCATTCATTTGAGGAGAACTCTATTATATCCAATTGTACTAGACCTCCAAATGATCTAACACTAATTGTAGCTTTTGAAACCTTCTTCATGAACAAGCCTTTTGAGGGTAAGAATGAGATTTAAGCTGAGAAACCAAAGACTACTTCAATAGAGAAAGTGATGAAGACTCTAAAAAGCCTTGCCTAATTGAGAAAAGCTCCCAAAAGAGTTTCTTCCAATAGGAGCAAGAGAATGATGAAGAATCAATTCCTCAATTGTTAACTATGAACTAAATGACTCTTGTTGATATTTAAGTAATTGTTATCGACTCTACAAACTTTAGTAGTAGTGGTGACTAGCCCATAATAGCTATATGGTTACCATGATGGCCTTAGTTTAGAATGATTAAGGTCTAAGACCTCACCTAGTAGTTCTCTAAGTGAGCATAAGGGGGTATTTGGGTTGTCTAGTGTGGCCACTTCGATGCCCAAGTTAGAATATGTAGAGATAAGGAGAATGTAATAAGTAAGCTAGAAGGCTTAAGGTTTTAGATTCCTTCATCTATTGATTGACCTTTGTATTTAGAGAGGGAGATGTTAGGTGGTTGGAGGTTGAAGATGTGAAGCATGTCTCCTGAAGCACTTTTGAAGTATATGGGTAATGAAGGAGTGGGTGATTATTATAGCTAACAACCTACCTCAATCCTTATCTAGGGTTGATTGGGTTAAGTGGCCAGGTAGGGAGAAGAGCCAACATGTTGTCTAGGTAAGTAATTTCACCCATTAATATAGACATTATAGGCTTAAGCTAGGTTTAGGCCTAAGTTTAAAATGAGCTATCAAAATTTGCCCTCCACTCTCTTTGGTGAATGGTTAGCAAAGAGAGTATAGTTAAAGAAAGCTATAAAGATATGAGCTGGAGAACACATGGGATGACTTATGGAGTTGCAATTGATGACTTGAGTGGAGTGGTGAAGTAAACAAGGGAGTCCAAGTTGTTCCCTTGTGCTATGATGATGTTAACCCATCGAAGTAGATGGTAATATCGCAAATCCTTGAAGTAGCTCACCTCAATATTTTGGAGTAAAATGGTTTGTATAACTAAGCTATGGATTGAGTTGTCACCTACTAAACTAAATTGAGGGGATATGACCTCTTTGCTACAAGTTGTTGCCCCTTATGCTAAACTAAGGGGGTACGACCTCTCTAGAAGAGGTAAACTACTAATGAAGACTTTTAGGTAGATGGTGCTTGACTTCTTAAGGAAGTTTTAATTTGGTTTGTTTAGACGTGTGTAAATTTAAACACATTAAATGCAGTAGACATATGTTGCTTGTTGAGCAAATCATCACCGATATGTCAGTTATGTACGGACACATCAAGAGTGTCCATTTATATTGCTCAATATGTAGCAAGATCTTATTACTTGCTATCACTTTAGCAGAGTGGCACTTCAGTTCTCACTCTCCTCAATTTTTGTGCTCACCTATAAATATGCATGGCTTAGAGAGAGAAATACCTTTACAAACTCTTTTGAAAAATTTTCTTCCTTATTCTCTATCGGCATTTCACAAAGCTCTCATTTTCATTTTCATTTTCTTCTTATTTCTATATTTCTATGTTTATGCTCAAATTGAAGGTATGTTTGAGATTGCCACATCTTCATTAATTAAGGGTTAGCATTGGTAGCACAAGATCATGAGAAGGCTATTCCCCTCCCCGCCTCAAGAGATGATGACGTAAGAGGATGTTCGGTCCATAAGCACAGTGGTGGCAATTGAGATAAACAAGATGCTCACAATTAAGGAATTACTAATGGTTGTTTACCTCAATGATGGTGAAGATACGAAGCCCTCAATACCACTATATGATAGTGTCCTGGTGGGTGGTGATGAACCCAACAACGTAGCAAGCAAGTTGTTAAATGTCAATGTAGAGAGTGTGTTCCTATATTGCAAGCTAATGCTTGCAAGTTAGCAAATTATGAATCCTGAATAGCTCGACCAAGTTACTTTGATGAAGGATAAGGGTTTCTTTATTTATTATAAGCACTTCAAGTTTAGCCTTTGAATTCCTTTCACTTGGTTCTTAAAGGCATTTTTTAACTACCATAGAGTAAACTTGTGCCACCTAGTTCCTAACTCTTATTGTATCTTGGTGACATTCAAGATTCAATGCATAGATCATCGAATAAGCCTGACCCCTCAACTGCAGGGCTTGACTTTTAGACTTGTAATTTTTGCTAGATTCCTCATTCTTTGCATTTTCTTTCTTTACTTTTACTCTTGCTCTAATTTAATTATCATTCTTTCTTTTCATAATTGTGTAAGTGTGGAACTTGTCGTCTTGCAGTAATTAGGTTAGAATGGGTAGTGACTTAGGATAATTTGCCCATATTGATAATACTTTGAATGTCCAAAGTTAACCTTGATTAACTAGGTACTCTTTTTTACATCTGCTTGGGGTTTCAAACAAACCCAATCTATTGAGACCAGTGTTCCCCATACACTTAGTTGGGGTCAACTCATTAATTAACTTAGGCTTAGGTCATTTGTTACCTTGAAAAAGGTTAGGAACTTTGGTCACCTATTTGCTTCAAAGGGAGGTTTGGAGACCTGACCATCTGTTTAGCTCAAGATGAGGTTAGGAACAATTAGCTTATTTAAAATGAAACTAATATCTTAGGAGCTCGTTAATCACAAGTTAAGTAATGGAGCTTAATTATACTTGATGTAAATTGAATAAAAGTGACATGTCTTGAGCAAACTAAACTTTTCATTATATACAAAGTGATTATATTCCTAGCTCATTCAAATAACTTAAGATTATTAGCATTCCAAATCTTAGGAATTAGTTGACCATCTAGTCGTTTGAGCTTATGCATGCTATGCCCTGCTTCTTCTTGAATCTTAACTAGGTCTTACTAATTAGGTGCTAATGTGCCTTAGCCTTCTCTAGATCTAGTAGCCTCCAACATTTTGCATACCAAGTTACAAAGTTGGAAGATCTTGTGCTTAACCCTTTTTGTTATAGTACTACTCTGCCCTTTGTTGATAAGTTGCCACAAGACAAAGGCAAGCTTGAAGGGCATCTTCCCTTTGCATGGTTTGATATTCCCACAAGATGTAGGGGCTCTCATCTAGCCAGTTGCCCTTTATGTGATCTACCCTTTTCGTAAAACTGTTTAATATGGTCTTGTCCACATCTTTAAGCTATCCATTGGATTAAGGGTAGGCCATTAAAGTGTAGTGAATCTTAAACTTCTTCTTAGAGCAAAAATCTTTGAACTTAGTGCTATCAAACAATGTACCACTGTCACTAATCTACGCATATAGCATACTGGATATGCTCGATATGTTGTTCAAGATAAAATTTTCTACACTTTTCTCTATGAACTTGGCTATGGCCTTTGCTTCTACTCACTTGAAAAGTAGTCTATAGCTACGATGATATATTGGTGTTAGCTAGTTGCCTTAAGGAAAGGACCTAAGATATCAATTCACTATTGAGTGAAAGGCTATGAGCTGGTGATGAGTAAGAGGTTGTTACTTAGCCCTTGGTTTATAGGTGCATGCTTTTAGCCTTAAACACATTTCTCAACCAACTCTGCATCTTTTTTCATTGTAAGCTAGTAATAACTGATTTAAAGAGCTTTCACGTATATAGCTTGACTTTTAATATGGTTATTGTGTATGCTGGAATGCAACTCTTTCGAGACATGTTGAGCTTCTTTTGACCTTAAACATCTAAAACAAGGGGTTTATACCTACGTTGGTAAAATTAGTCACCTATGAGGGTGTACTAAGTTGCCTTATATAAGAACTTCCCTCCCTCCTTCGCACCTTTGAGGATAGTGCCATTCTTAAGATAAGTAGCAAAAGTATCCATTTAGCTTGGCTCAATCAATGGGGGTCGTATCTCTAGGCATTAGTGATGGGGCTTATCGATGCTTTTGTTTGATAGATACTTGATGAAGACTTTACTGTCTAAGTCGGACAGGTTAGTCGAGGCTAATCTTGATAAACTGTCTAACTCAGAGTTTTTAGCTTATGGGATTTTGGTGATAATCCAAGTAATTGTACGACCTCAAGGTATCTAGTCATACCTTTATCCTTAACTGAATATTCTCCTTTAATCTATTAGACTACCAATTGTGAGTTTAAGAAGACTTCCAAATTTTCTACATCAACCTCTTTCGCCAACTGCATTCTAGAAACGAGTGCTTTGTATTCAGTTTCGTTATTACTGACAAGGAATTAAAATTTAAGCATGTAGTGCACTTTTGTGGCATGTGGTCCTCTTAACACTAGTCTTGTGCTTGGCCCCCTCCCCTCGAGTGGATGATCCATCTACTTGAGGAGTCCCAATTGGTGTGTCCATAGTGATTGGCACTTTCTCTCATGTTGTGTAGTCTACTACAAAATTAGTTAGGACTTGTGCTTTGATGGCCTCACTTGATTGGTGCTAGACATTGTATAGACTAAGCTCTAAAGCATACTTAACCATTCTTCTCGGTGCATTAAGCTTGTGCAATATCTGGCATAGTAGTTGGTCGGTCAAGATAATCACTTGATAAGCTTTAAAATAGGGTCAAAGCTTTCTTGCCAAGATCACCACTACTAGCGCAAATTTGTCTACCTTAGAATACCTAACTTATAACCCCCTTAAACTTCCACATCCTACCCAATCTGAGACTTAAACATTGTTGTCACAAATTGTTAATAGGATGCCCTTACATTATTTAGTTATAAGGGTATGACTTTGTAATAGTAGGTGCTGAAGTTAATGAAAAGCAAAGTATGTACTTGGTCAAGCTAATGTAGTCTTATCTAATTATAGCTTGACAAGGCAACCATAAAGCTTAAAAGTCCATGGCCTAATGTTGAGTTGACTAGCTAGTCAATTTTTAAGGGGGGAAAGCAATCCATTAAGAAGACTTTATTAAGATCAGTAAAATCAAGGCACATGTGTCACTTCCCATTGGATTTCTTGGCCAACACACAATTTGCTAGCCAAGTCAATTAAGGCTTTACCCTCACAAAATTTGCTTTTAGTGGCTTCTATACTTCCTCCTCAATTGCCACATGCCTTATAGGTTAACTTTAAATAGAGTAAACGTGTGATAACCTCTACGGAAATTCTTAGCGTGTCTAATGGAAACTAGGTAAAAACATCTTGATTAGATCGGAGGAAGTTGATAGTGTGTTCCTTTAGCTCTACAAGTGTCGAATTTCCTAACTATGTAGACTACTCGGGGCCACTAGTGAGTTGTGTAGTCTCTATCCCCTTAGCTCATTATCCCTTATTTCCCAGCTTCTCCTTTGACCCTATCTTAATAGTGAGGACCTCTCCCTATGTCAATGCCTATAGATACCATGATCGTGCTAGTTGTTGATCCCCTCAGCGAAAGCTAACTCCCATTGAAGTAAGAAATTTGGCTTCCAAATATGTCATAGAAGGGTTCATTTTAAAGGCATTCTAACTTGGCTACCCTTGTATAATGTTATAACGTGTCCAAAAGTCCATCAATAGGAAATCCATGAGCTGTTCAGCAACATTTTCATCGTCGCCAAGCTCCATAGGGAGGGAAATAATACATGTAGCTTACATAGACTAGTTGTTGAAACTATAGAGATTGTGGTTGTATAGCATCAACTTAGCCTTTGATTTGGGCTTCATCTTATCATAAGAGGCCTTAAAGATGATGTTCGCTAAACTTCCCCTATTGACAAGTGTTTTTTGGACATCAAAATCAGCAATCTGAGTTATAATGACTAGTGTGTTATCATGTTGGGTCTGAACCCTTTCTAAATCTTTATTGGAAGAAGAGATGGAGTTGTTTACTCTTGGCTTCTTATTGTGTAAGCTCATAACCAACGAAGAATGAGCATAGGTCTTGCTATTAGAGCTCAATTGCAACTACACCCCCTTTACCTATGCCCTCACCGAGGGTCCCCAAGTAGGGTGTTAACAACACTATTGGGGGACTTTCTTGTTGTTGGTACTTGAGGTGTTAGGTCAGTGATGATGAGGATTAGCTAGCATCGAAAAGGAAGGAGCCAAAATCCTATGATCCATTACATGGTATTGGAGGCCCGATGACCCAAGCTAGAGCTAAGAGGATGAACGAAGCTCCATAAGGATTAATTGTGGACTTGCAAGACAAAGAATCAGGCTATACTAAAGGAGAACCAACATATGTTAACTTGATTCACGTGACCATGGAAGAATAAAATAATTTAGAGACATTAGGATAATTTTATTAAACCGATACACTAGAGATATATTCGGTTTGTTTTGTTTTATTTGTTTGGTTTGTAATTTATTTAGTTGCCTATTCGGTTACATGAGGATAAGGAAACAAATAGACTAGGTAACTTAAGTTTTCCATCTTCTTGTATGACTCTATATAAGTCGTGCAAGGGCCAGCCATGAACTCATCTTATCATTGAAATAGAGCATACATTTTCGTGAATTACGAAATCCCCTTTTTGGTTCTTTTGCAAAAGAAGGAATTCCTAACCAAATTACTTGGAAAACCCTTTGATAACTTAGGTTCCAGTCAACAAGTGTGATTGGGGTCTAGTTACAAAATACTTGTTCAAGACGATCCTCGGGCTAATTGAATCAAATAGCATCGTCAGGGTTCTAGGTTTAATATACCTAGGGTTTCATGCATCATTTGGTATCAGAGCTTCGACTTCTTGAATCAAGTAAATTCTATCCCTTTTTCATTATTCGTTTATTGTTATTTTCTATACTCATATCTAGAAATTTGTATTAAAAAAAAAATCTTGTTCGATCACTAAAATCCCTTAGAGACCAACGACATCTAGCTTTTTAGCTAGTCTTTGAATATTCCATTATTGTTCAATTCATAGTTCATATTGAAAGGCATACGTACAAAAAAAAAAAAAAAGAAATTCAATTCGGTTGCAAAAAAAAAAAAAAATCAAGATCCGAAATCTCCTAAAAGAAAAAATTCTAGTTTTGGCAAGTTACAATTCAATTGCCAAATTCACTTTCCAATTCCAACCACAACTTGTATCTTGTCTTTTTAAATTTTGTATCCAAAATTACATTCCATAATTCTTGTAGATTCGGTCCAAATTTGTCTATCCATTGAATTGCTTGTTAAGGAATTGTCTTAACTTGTTCCGAAATTAGTAGTAGATAATTTGTTCATATCTCTTAAAAATTCACACTTGATCTTCCTTACACTGTGACTTGGAACTAATTAGTGATCATTAGGTGTTGACTTAGTGATTTGTGTTTAGGAGTTCGAATTTGAGTTCCTAGCAAAAGAATTATAAAAAGCGAGTTATGATATCATATTTTGTAAGAGATATACAAGAGCAGAATTATGAGCAAAATACGAGTGGGAGTGAGGAACATACATAATTATATTTTTTTTTACTTGTGATCTTACTCTATTGATAACTTTAGAATTATGTCGGGATAGAACACTAATGGAGGAGAGAGTAGAGTGATGTTTGAGGAGTTGATGGAGGAGATGAAAAGAATCTTGACGGGTGAACTTGAGTAGATTCATGAAAGAATGGATAGGATGGAAAGGAGTAGGGAACCATCTAGCAGTACCATTGTCAGGCAAGGAGTAGGTAGACCGAATAGGGGAGGAATTAGGATAGAAGAAGGTGAGGATTCTGATTTTGGAGATTACCAACACATTAGGGATAGGGGGAGGATCCAGAGGCGTGATAGTAATTTAGGGAGTATTAAATTGAAAATCCCAACATTTTAGGGAAAGAATGATCCAGAGTTGTATTTAGAATGGGAGAGAAAAATGGATCATGTGTTTGAATGTCACAACTACACTGAGGAGAAAAAGATAAAATTGGCTACAGTAGAGTTTTCATATTACGCTAGTGCATGGTAGGATTAGTTGGTGCGTAGTAAGCGCAAGTATGGAGAGCGACCTATTAGCACTTGGAAGGAGATGAAAACTATTATGCAGAAGTGTTTCATTCCTAGTCACTACTATAGGGACTTACTTAGGAAAGTCTAGGGATTGACATAGGGAACCAAAAGTGTAGAAGATTATTTTAAAGAGTTTGAGATAACCTTGATTAGGGTTAGAGTTGAGGAGGATGATGAAGCCACTATGGCTAGATTCATTAACGGGTTGAATAGGAAATAGCTGATGTAATAGATCTACACCATTATTTAGATATGGAAGAACTGCTATACAGAACTATTAAAGTAAAGCAGCAATTAAAATATAAGAGTGAGCAGAGGACTAGTTCAACTTCCAAATCTCCATGGAAGTCTACTTGGAAGAGAAACTCCACTTATTCAAAGCCTAAGGAGGATGTGAAGGCTAAGAATCCAATTGCTGCACCTAAGGGAAACACTGACATTAAAACCCCTTCCAAGACTAGAGATATCAAATGTTTTAGGTGTCAGGGAATTGGGCACATTGCATTCTAATGTCCAAATCAGAGAGCTATGATTATCGGAGATAGTGGGGATGTAGAGAGTGTGAGCTCTGAGGAGGAGGAGGAGGAGTCACCATCGCAGGAGTATGAGAATGTTAACTTATAGGGACCCGTGAGTGGCGAGTTGTATGTCACAAGGAGAGTACTTAATGCGTAACCCCAGGAGGATGGCGAGGGGATCTAATGTGAACATATTTTTCATATACGGTGTCATGTGCAGGGTAGAGTTTGTAGCTTGATAATCGATAGTGGCAGCTACAGTAATGTTGCTAGCACATTGCTAGTAGAAAAGATGCAGTTAAAAGCTGTGAAACATCTGAGACCATATCGATTACAATGGCTGAATTAATGTGGGGAGGTTAAGGTGAACAAGCAGGTTCTTATAGCCTTTTTTATAGAGAACTACAAGGATGAGGTTATGTGTGACATTATACCTATGCAAGCGAGCCACATACTATTAGGGCGACCCAAGCAATTCGACAGGATGATTATGTATGACAGGTAGAAGAATCAGTATTCCTTTGTATTAAACAAAAGGAAAGTGGTTCTCACGCCATAGAAACCATGGGAAGCTAGTGAAGATTAGATGAGGATTGCAAAAGAGTTCAGAGAAAAACACTCGAGTGCACAAGAGAAAAAGAAAACGAGTGAAAAACAAACACTGGTGAGCAAAGAGGGAAAATACACTCAAACACTGAGAGGAGAGAAAATTGTAAGAAAAAGTGAGTGTAACAGTACAATGTTGGCGAGGAAACAACTACTTGTACTTGTGTATAAGGATGTTTATTTTACTTATACTGACACTAACCTTCCGTTACCTAGTATGGTGTTTTCTTATGGCTTTGTTACAGGTACAGATGGGATAGCCATAGATGGGAAGAAATTAGAGGTGATCCGGAAGTGGCCAAAGGAACGTGTTAGGACCGTGTTTCATCCAGGAGAAGGGATTTGGGTGCATTTGAGAACATAATGACTTACAGAGCAACGGAAGTCTAAATTGCACCCTAAAGGAGATGGACCTTTCCAAGAAGTGAAGTGCATCAATGACGACGCTTATAAGATTGACTTGCCAAATCACTATGGTAATGTAAGCACAACTTTTAATGTTTCTGATTTTACTCCTTATGATGTAGGTGATTCGAGGACGAATCTTTTTGAGGAAGGAGGGAATGATGAGGATCGGCTAGCATAAAAAAGGAAGGAGCCAAAATCTTATGAGCCATTACATGGTATTGGAGGCCTGATAACTCGAGCTAGAGCTAAGAGGATGAATGAAGCTTTACAAGGATTAGTCATGGACTTGCAAGCCAGAGAATCAAGCTACACTGAAGGAGAACTAACATATGTTAACTTGATTCACGTTACCATGGAAGGATGAAATAATTTAGAGACATTAGGATAATTTTATTAAACCGATACACTAGAGATATATTTGGTTTGTTTTATTTTATTTTTTTGGTTTGTAATTTATTTAGTTACCTATTCGGTTACATGAGGAAAATGAAACAAATAGATTAGGTAACTTAGGTTTTCCATATTCTTGTATGACTCTATATAAGCCGTGCAAGGACCAGCCATAAACTCATCTTATCATTGAAATAGAACATACATTTTCGTGAATTACGAAATCCCCTTTTTGGTTCTATTGCAAAAGAACTCTTCCATATGAATTCTTAACCGAATTACTTGGAAAACCCTTTGATAACTTAGGTTCCAATCAACAGGTGTGATTGGGGTCTAGCTACACATCACTTATTTAAGACGATCCTTAGGGTAATTGAATCCAATAGCATCATTGAGGTTCTAAGTTTAACATACCTAGGGTTTCACGCATCAAGTGATTAAGCTTCACTCTTCTTCTTTGAACAGGCCTCTCAATATCCTTAAGTCGATTGTCAATATATTCCTAAAGGTAGCCTCGTTTGATGGCATCATGCAAGGCATTCTTCAATCGGACACAATCTTCTATGTTGTGTCACTTATCTTTATGGAACTCATAGTATTTGTCTAAGTTCCATCGTAATAGGTTTCCCTTGAGCTTCTTAAGCCATGTAAGGATACCCTTGTTACAAACTTCTAGGAGTGTATAGCCACTAGATTGGTAAAAAGGTATGTGGTTCATGTAGAATGGAATGATGCACTTTTTTTATTGTGATTACTATTATTCCTATTGTGAGATGATCCCTCATCACCTCTTAGACCAAGGTAGTCTTTAATGTTAGGTCGGTCTTTATCATCTTTCTATTTGTTTAACTTAGTTTGGCCAGCCTCCTTATGAGCTTTGATATTATCCTCTATAGTGATGAACTTTGCAACTCTGTTTATAGAACTCATAAAAACTTTTTAGCTTCTTCTTTTAGAGAGAAAGAAATGGCCAAAAGGTCGTATACCCATGATTACCGCATCGGGGACAACCTGCATGTCATGATTTAGGATCTAGAGCATAACTGTGGTGAAACAAGACAAATAGTCCCAGATGAGGTTCAAACCAAAGGAATCCTTCATTGGCATTTTTCTTGCTAGGAAGTGTTTATAAAACTATTTATTAAGGTCTTTGAAGCTCGAAATAGAATTCAGTTTCAAGTGTTTATGCCAAGTCTAAGCTAACTTCATTAAAGTTCCTAGAAAGTCTTTGTAGGCAATAATGTCACAGCAGCCTAGGAGTCTCATTTGAGACATGAGATAATTGAGGTAATCACTTGGGTCAGTAATTCTATCATAGAATTATAGCATTAAAACTTGAATGTGTTAGGGCAGCACCTCGTTTTAGATCTCCTATGTGAATGGAGATTGGGTGAATGAGTACTGATTTTATGAATTAGACTTCTTTGTGTCATGGAGGTCCGCAAGTCTCTTAACCATATCCTTTAGCTTGCATACACTTGCATCATGTAGGGAGCCATGGGAATGCACTTCTAATGGTTGTGGCAGAGGTAAAGTAGGTGTTGCATGACTATGTGATGCAATTAGGAGAGGCTATAGTGGGGGTATGGATAGTGTTACATTTCATTCAATCACCACTAGTGGTGGTGTTGGTGAAGAGTAGGTTAAGGCATGATCATTGTCATGCTCACCTAACTAGGCATGTTGTGAATGGTGTTGTTGTTGTTATTACAACTTATCAACCCGCATACATAGTTAGGCATGTTCAACATGCAAGTTTGGTGAGCATTTGCTCAAGGCGGCCGAACCTGTCCTCCTTACCTTACTACCCAAATGGCTATTGAATAGATGGATTAAGGTCAAGTGTTTGCGTAGGTGAAGTTTTAGTGGCTCTGGATTTGGACTTGTTACTACTAGCTATGTTCAAGGTTCACTAAAAGATTACAATAAGGTCAAATGTTTTTTGTGGATTTTTCTGGAGGTGTTTTAGACTTACAATTGATGAGCAAGCAATGAGCTAAGGTGGTGCTGGGGGCATTTGGCATTGCCACTTCTATGATCAAGTTAAAATGCATAGAGATAAGGAGAAAGATTACAATAAGTGAGCTAGAAGGCTTAAGGTTTCAAATTCCTTCACCTGTAGACTAACCTTCATATTTATAAAGGGAGATGTCAGGCAATTAGAGGTTGAAGATGTAAGGTATGTCTCCTAAAGCACTTATGCAGTATTGATGTGCCTTGATTCCAAATCACAAGCACACAATACAAACGAATAATCAACCACACAAATTGGACTCAAAAAATGGCGTGATGAACTTGATTCCAATTAAGCAAAATACCAAATGGGACTATCATCAAATAAGTATGTGATTTTCAATAGAAAACCATGCAATTATACTAGGATTCAATTTCAAATTGAAATGATCAAATCTAAAAATTATACCCCCAATTCACGTGAATGAACAAGCAACCACAAATTGCACCTAGATATAACTTACTAAACACAATTTGTTAACAATAAAAAGGAAGATTGATATTACTCACAATCTACCCTTGTTGATTCTCGCCACAATTTCACAAGAAATTGATAAGAGATCTTTGATAGCAATGATAGAACCTCACGGCACAAAGTGTATTTTTTCTAAAAATTATCAAAAGCTCCTCAAAAACCCTAGTAAGCAAGTATTTATATTTGCTCCAATTAGGGTAAAAATACCACAAAATTACAAGGATGTCAGTAAAGTGGCCAGTTCTTAAATTCAAGTGAACACATTGTTGGACCAATTTTTCTTTGGTGTATGTAGGTCCATGAATAACCCATAAACTAAGCTTTAGCGAGTTTATTCACCATCCTATAAAAACCGACAAGTGTACCTGCTGGAATGCACAACAAATATGAAATAGAAAAGAAGTTATTAAAAAAATGTTCTTTGGGTAGGATTGTTCACAGAAAACCCCCATCACCAAATTTTGTAACCCTTTGGCTCTTGCCTTGGTGATAGGTCCTATAGAATTTTGATTCCCATCATCTCCTTGAGCCTCAAGAAGATTTGCCCTCAAATCTGATAGGTCTTCATGAACATCATTGGACCTCTGATGGTTGACACATTTGTTTTTGAACTGCTTAGTCCTCTGAAGGTTGACTCATTTGACTAGAAACCTTTGGGACCTCAGATGGTTGACTCATCTGCTTATGAACCTTTTGTTCCTCTAAAAGTTAACTTATCTGTCTTTGAACCTCTGATGGTGACATAGGGTTCAATACTATACATTTATGCTCCTACTGGAGCATATAAGTATTTCTACAGCCATCATGTAAAACCCTTCTCTCATACAACCAAAGCTTGCCAAGCAATATATGAGATGCACATATAGGAAGAATATCACATTCAATTTCATCATGATTTTTATCTCTGATACTGAAAGGTACCCTAGCTCTCTAAGTCTCATGGAGACTCCCTTGCTCACTCAGCCAATGTAATTTGTAAGGTTTTGGATGTGGGGTAGTTACAAGTTTCAATTTCGATACTAATGAGACAGCCACAATATTAGTACAACTACCACCATCAATAATAATAACACACAAATTACCTTGCACCCTACAAGAAGTGTGAAACAAGTTTTCTCTTTGCTTATCATCAAGGGTTGGAAAAGTAGTTAAGGCTCGACACAGTACATTAGTAGAAAAATAAAAATCGCCTCACACGGTTGCTTATTAACTTCAACAAGCCAACAACACATTTCACCACACACACTCACACACTCATGGTGCAACAAACAACTAATGCAGCATACACCCTCAACGGCTTCACACATACACTCCCACAATCACGCTACACACACTCTCCCATAGTTCACTTTACTTTACACCACAACACACACTTCCAACACAACAACAACACCCTTTACACCCACAATACACACACACTTGCTATACTTTGACACATAACCAAAGGCAACAAACACCTTCACAACAACACTACTCTAATGCCAGACAACAACCATTACAAAAGAAAAACACAAAACTCCACTTAACTTCACACACTTCCACACTTCAATTATGGTAACGACAAGTAGAAGTAACAATTAAACACTTCTCCAAATAGTAGGTTAATGAATTCAACTAAGCAAAGTGTTAAAACATCAATATATATTAACTCCCACACTTTAATGCTTGCTTTTGAAATTCAAATTTTACACTTCCTCAATCACAGTGCAAGTTTCAAACACAACTCCACTTACACTTCATGTGCAGCACTTCCTCAATCCACAAAACACTCACTTCACTACACAATCACGACTCAACAAATTCAAATACTAATCTTAATGCAACTTCTCCACAAATGGTAAGAAGCAATTTAAAATTCAAATAACATTCAATTAATACTACACAATAACTTCTTTAAACTTAATGAATGTGTTTGAATTTCAAATAATTTCCTTAATCACCACACAAGGCAAATCTAAAAATTACAAATGACATTCCTCAATTTCCGAAAACACAAACAAGTAATTCACTCTTCTTTGTCTCAATGAATGTAACTTCAATTCCTAACAAGCACAAAGGAAACACACCTCCTTCCTTTACGGCAAGTTCAAGAAGACAAAGGCTACCATAAGTACTCCACATCCACTTCAACAACACAATTATAATGCAACAAAAACCACAATCAACTACTACAATCTCACTTCAACAATTCGAATCAAGAAGTCAATTCAAGAACTCTAAATGTCAAATGAAATTCATGTAATTCCCCTTCTCAAAATCGTGCTCCGATACCAAATTATGGTGTGCCTTAATTCCAAATCACAAGCACACAATACAAACGAATAATCAATCACACAAATTAAACTCAAAAAATGGCGTGATGAACTTGATTCCAATTAAGCAAAATACCAAATGGGACTATCATCAAATAAGTATGTGATTTTCAATAGAAAATCACACAATTACACTAGGATTCAATTTCATATTGAAATGATCAAATTTGAAAATTATAACCCCAATCTACGTGAATGAACAAGTAACCACAAATTGCACCTTGATATGACTCACTAAACACAATTTGTTAACAACAAAAAGGAAGATTGATATTACGCACAATCTACCCTTGTTGATTCTCACCACAATTTCACAAGAAATTAATAAGAGATCTTTGATAGCAAAGATGGAACCTCACGGCACAAAGTGTATGTTTTCTAAAAATTATCAAAAGCTCCTCAAAACCCTAGTAAGCAAGTATTTATATTTGCTCCAATTAGGATAAAAATACCACAAAATTACAAGGATGCCACTAAAGTGGCTAGTTTTCCAAAGTACAAATTAAAAATACAAAAATGGTCTTTAAGTGGCCAATTCTTCAATTTAAGTGAACACATTGTTGGACTGATTCTTCCTTGGTTTATGTAGATCCATGAATAACCCACAAACTGAGCTTTAGCGAGTTTATTCACCATCTTGTAAAAACTAATAAGTGTACCTGTTGGAATGCACAACAAATATGTAATAGAAAAAGAAGTTACTAAACAAATGTTCTTTAGGTAAGATTGTTCAAAGAGTAGCCTCATCACTAAATTTTGTAACCCTTTGGCTCTTGCCCTGATGATGGGTTCTGTAGAATTTTGATTCCTATCAAGTATATGGGTAATAGAGGAGTGGGTGGTTATTATAAGTAACAGCCTACCTCAATTCTTATTCGGGTTAACTAGGTCAAGTGGCTAAGTGGGGAGAAAGGCTAGCCTGTTGTTTCGGACAGTAGCTTCACCCATTAATATGGACATCATAGGCTTGAGCCTAGGTCTAAAATGACCTACCAATAGTAAGAAATATTTCAAAATAAAAAAAAAATTCCTTTTATATGGATCCTTATGATATTGCTAGTGGTTTAGCCTTGTGGTGATCTAATGATATAAATGTGTATAATGGGGAATCTTGTCCTAAGAGCAAAAAGTATTTTCTTGTTAGATTTGAAGCCCAATGGACCTCTTCTTCTAGCAGTAAATCTTTAATAAAAAATGTTTAGCAAACTAATGAAACATCAAACCAAGTTTCTCTTCAAAGAAATCTTGATATCTATCAAGTAGCTTTGTGTGAGTGGAAGCAAAATGAGATCCTAAGCTTCAAAGAGCCAATTGACAATTTCTTAGCAAGATTAGTGATTTGTAGGGTTGAGTAGATTGGAATTAGGACTATTGAGGAGTTTGAGGTGTACTTGAAAGAGGAACAACATTAGACTTAGAGATTCATATTTAAATGGCTATTAGTCGGTAATTATGACTTTTGTTTTTTTCTTTTCCATAAATCTATTATTTAATTTTCAATGTATGGAAAGCTTATGTGTTTTACATTTTTTTTGTTGTTGGTTTTTTCTTTTGTTTTTATTAATATGTGTGGCTATGTTAGTTATGGATTCATGAGGTAGCTTAGCTTGTTTAATTGATGGATTGTGTACTTGTAAAAACAAGTATTCAACATTTTTGGGTTTTTTCCTTAGAAAAATGAACTTCATGCTCGCCTTAGAATAGTAGAGTAAGTTATGACGTTTTGTGAACCTTAAGAAAATTTAGTAGCTTAGCTTAGTTGTCTAGCACAATTTCATGAAACACTTATTTTGAAAACAATTTCATGAATATGAAATCCATCAATCAAGCAAGTGTTGGTAATATTATAAACCACCTTAATATATTGGTGTTCTTATGTTGATTTCTTTTCGTAGGCTATTTAGTGTTCTTTGTTAGTTTTTAACTTGAAGATCGAATACTCGAATTGTTGGATAGTCTATAGTTAGAATAAATTATGATTAATATTTGTTTCTTCATCCCTTATAATTAGACCCCTACTTATTAAGATTTAAGCTCATAATACTCCAATGACGTATGCTTGCACATACTCGTAAGAGTAGCTGCTACCTGCTAAAATCCTAGGGCTATGATTAGTGTTTAAGGGTTATAGTTTCTTAAGAAGCGATTTGAAAGTCTTCACAAAATATAGATGAAGTCAAAAATAGCAACCCCTTAGCATCTACAAATTAGTGGTCAAGTCTAATAGGGAAATCAGAGTATTATAAGGGAGCTTAGTGTATTTAAAAATATTGATGTTTCAAACTTTATGATGCACTATGGGCTTATAGACTAGTTTTTGAAAAATCTATAGGAATATCTCTATGTTGATTGGTTTTTGCTGAGGTATGTCAGCTACCTATTGAGGTTGAACACAATGCCTATTAGGCCATTATACTTTCTAACTTTGACACACAAGTGGTAGGAAAGAATTGATTTTTGCAACACAACAAAATAGAGGATTTTGGGAGTAAAGCTTATGAGAAAATCAAAATCTAAAATACGTGAACCAAGCAATGACATGATAAAATCACTCCTAAGCGAGAGTTTGTAGAATTATGAATGTTTTACTTCATTACATCCATCTTAAATAATTTCCAAGTAAGTTAAGATTTAGATTACCTAGGCTATCTATTTCGCACTAAAGTTTTTCCTTATGGTGCACTAGAAGTGAAAAGGGGGATCAACATACTCTTTAGGCGAATAGGTAATTGCTAAAGCATTATATTATTTTGGGAAGTTTTTACCAAAGAAACAACTATCCAGATGTAGAGGTGCTAAAAATTGTAGAGAGAGTTAGGCTAATGATTGTAAAGCAAACATTCTAGGGGCTATGTAAGCGCTATAGTTTTAGCTGCTTTTGTTATTTCTTTTCAATTATTTTTGTTTCCTTTTAGTTATGTTTTCTTTAAGAACATAATATAGGGATTGCATGTAGAGTGTGTTAGATGTTGATGCAATTGCAAAGAGGATGCATGAACACCCCGTGAGAGTAATGTGTTCTTCCATGTTATTCACCTAGTTTTCTTTCATATTATTCAATGGGGGTAATGTGTTCTTCTAAGAGTGGACATATAAATTTGATGATGTTGATATTGTTTTGGTGTTTATATGTGTTAGCAAGTTTTTGTGTGGTTGTTGACTGTTGTATCTGTTTGGCATAGCATTGAAATTTTGCTTCATTATTATTTTTTTCTTTCCATTACAATCTATATGACTTTATCAAGAAAATTTACAAGTATTATTATGAAGTAGATGAATTAGGATTGCAAATTATGGAATAGTTTGACCATTGGAAGCTTTGAAAGTTAAAGAACTAGAAGAATCAAAAACTTCAAAACAAAACCATTGAAACTAGAAGTTGAGAGCTAAAAGTCATTTGGAAATCGTGTTCCAAACAATTTAAAAGCTGTCAAAACTATTAGAGAAGAGTTAAAAAGTATGAAATCTACTGTGGAGGCTTAAATTGAAACTTAATTTTGAAACTCAATAACCTTTTGTTTATAAAGACTTATACAGCTCATAAGATATTAATAAATATTGATTTAAGTCTAATTTGACATGGAGCAAACTACTATGCTATTTGGGTCCAATTCCATTGTCAAATTCTTATGTTTTTCAGTGTGTGCTTGAAATAGGAAAGTCTACTTTTAAGTAATTTAATTTCCTGTTATATTTTATTTAATTTCTTTATTAATTCTAAAGTATCTGCTCTATAAATACTTAATATACAATATAACCAAGGATCATCTTTAATTATTATCAATAATACTAAGTGATTTTCTCCCTCATATTTTGTATTTCACACATCATGTTGCATCATTTTATAGGCATTGTATATATAATTATCAAATACAAATTTTTAGCTATGAATTTAGACAACATTAAGTTTATTATGATATCTCATGCTTAGTTTGTTAGTTTGATTTTGTGTATATGTTCAATAAGAAGATTAAGAGGTTTGAAAGTGGTGTTTGGACAAATAAATGAAGAGAAAAAGGAGAAAAGGAGAGCGGAGAAAGAAAAGGGAACAAAATCAAGTAATACATATCGTTAATGTATGTCAACTTGTGAAAATCAATCCATTCGAAGGGATATCTCAGTAACTTAGTTTGCTATAGTTGTTTGTTCATGAAGTTACTGATCAAGGATGTCACAAGAGTCATAACCAAAGAAAGGGGGAAAAAGTTGAATTATTTTACCTAGCAAACAATTATAATTTTAGAAAATAGATGTTATTATATGTTACATGAAAGTACTTAATCAATAAATCGAAAAGCATTTAAATAGGTTCAATATAGTTTCGAATTCTGAATCATTCTTGAAAAATGAATCTTCATCTAGAATTTACGACTTCCCACGTCTACACGCCCTTTCATTTTATGGACACTTTTAATATGTTGCCAAGAATAAATCTCTTTACTTTTCAGTTGTTTATTTGTTAAATCCGCTGTGTCTCTTGTTTTATCAAACACCGCATCATAGTCATGCCAAAGGTCTTAGCAAACACCCATTCTATCGAGCAATTTGCTATATTCTAGTGCAATATTAATATAGCCAAGACTCTCCCTTTCGTAATGTTATTGATGAAACTTTTCAAAATTATATAAAGGTAAATCTCTAAATCATTATCAAATATTAAGAGCTACATGAACATATTCGTATAATCGGAAACGCTATTGTCATTGATAAAACGAAACATCGGTATTGTTAATTTTATATTGTGGGAAAGACATGTCATAATCCATATATTCTAAGTTCTTGACTATATATTATTCTTTGATGCAAAGAAAAAGAAAAAACAATGAAAGGCGAAAATCCTAATAAAATCAAAGGCTGAAGACGTCATGCTCGATCTTTTGGACTTTGATTTCCTCTCTTCAAACCCTACATACAAAAGAATACATAGGAAAAGATCGATTAAAATCGCAAGATAAATTCTATGTTGCCCATATCGATCAATGAGTATAATATAAACGATATATATATATATATATACATTTGTTAATTTAAACATATGGAATCACGTACTTGGTGTAAGATATCTTTATGACTCCAGCGACAGGGTTTGCAATGGCAGCAAAAGCCTCTCGTGATAAGTCGAGAGTGCCACCACAGCCTGGACAATGGTCGACAACAGTAACAACCACGGAGGCCCCTGTGCATGGATGGGGAACGGCATTGGTGGGGCCAGTGCATTTGACTTTGTATTTAGTTCCACAAATTTTGCCACCGTTCCAAAGAGGATCACTCGCTGCTGCAATCATAGTCCCTTTTCCGCTGTTTCCATAGCACGCAGAAGCTGCATATATGATAATAATATATTGACTTGTAAAATTTATAGAGCAAAATGCATTCTACATATATGCCATATTCAATTACATCATATAAATGAGAAACTTTCATTTGCAAACAAGTTGGATGGCTCAAAAACCTAAGGTGAGAGATCAAATAGTAACAGAATTTTTCTAAAAACAAGTTAGCGAACAATAGGAATTGTTTCGTCAAACCTAGTCTTAAAATTATATTGATTAGAATCTAGTTTGTGAACTTTATAATTGATACAAATAGATAGGATTACTTCAACTGATATATCAATATATATACAAAGCTAAGGTACCAAAAATGAAAGAAATTTTAGCAAAACCGGGCCACTTACGAACATATTTAGTGTAAAACGTCGCAGTCCCTTCATCTGCTTTTATCGCAGATAAATAACAAAAGCAAACAGCTGCAATGCATATGATAGAAATATTGGAAATAGTTGCCATTGGTTTTGCCTTCTATTACAATTATGCTTCGGAATACTTGTCCATGTAGCCATTAAGGCTTTCAATATTTATAGACGTGTTAGAAGAAACTAATATTATCAGCCTACCTCAATTAAAATTTTGATCAATCCAAATGAGAAAATTAAAGATGTTGCAAGATTTGCAAGTTAATTAGGTTGATTTAGTATGATTTGGTTGCATGATGTTGCAAGATTCACAGGTTAATTAGGCTGATTTAGTATGATTTGGTTGCATTTTTAGTTTTCTGGAAAAGTTTATATATAATTATCGATTAAAACTGTCAATTAATTTTTTATTCTTTGTTATTCTCTAATTAAAGCTGTCACTTAATTTTTTTATTCTATGTTATTCTCTATAATACTTATTAGATTTAATCTCTTGTATGGTTATATATATGTACCGATATAAAACAAGAAATATACAATCCTTTTGTTCCATACACGTTCATATGGTATCAAAGCAAGAACTCTATTTCCTAAATCCCTAGTCTTCATCTGTATTAGTCCATCTCCTTCCTCATTATAGTTGATAAAATTGCGATTATACTCATATGATTTTACGAGTTTATGATTTTAGAAGACCTTTCCAAGTTGACTTAGGTATAAAATCATTTCTATATAAACTCATAGTATAATCACAAGTTTACACGTAAAATTGGTAAAATTTTATGTTTTTAACCAAGTTTACTAATTCTACATATTTTAGTCAAATGGGCTAAAAATTAAAAAATACAACTTAAATTTATCAAGATATGGATATTATTATTTTTTTAAAAAAACTGGAATTATAATATAAGGTAATTTTGATAGTAATACCAATAATGATGTTGGTATTGATGATGAAGATAATAACGATGATGATGATGGTAAAGAGAGAGTTAGCGATAATTTTGACTTTTGATGATGGTAAAGGGGTTAGTGATTTTTCTTAGTATTATATTTTATTATTATAATTTGTATTGTAATTCATTTCATATTAGTATTGTTATTTATATTATAGTTTTATATATTAGCTTAACAACTTATACTAATTTATTTGTACTATAAATATATGATTTTTATTATAAATTGTAATTAAAATTTATATTAAATTTCCTTATTCCATCTTATAGTTCTTTTTTTTTTCATAACTATAGTAAACATATCTATAATTCTTTGAAGCTATTTTACATAGGTTATAAAAACTTATATTTCTACATTTTGATTCTATAGATCCTCCAATGATTTTAAGTAATATTACGAGTTTGACAACCTTGTTCCTCTCTATTCCTTTTTTTTTTTTTCAATCAACATGTTTGAGATTTTAGAGAATACGCCCACTATAGACCTACGTACATCTACGACTACCACTCAGGTTCCCACCTCAGAATCCCACTCCATTTAAATTACCACGATTAAACTAAATGGAGAGAATTTCTTATGCTAGTTCGAATTTGTGCGCATGTATATCCATGATAGGAGTAAGATGGGATATTTGAATGGAGAAAAGGAGCCTACACCTAGTGATTCTAGCTATGCTATGTGGGATGCGGAGAACTCAATGGTGATGACATGGTTGGTGAATTTGATGGAGGAAGACATAAGCTCCAACTATATGTGCTATCATATAGCCAAGGAGCTTTGGGACAATGTTAACCAAATATACTCAAACTTAGGAAATCAATCTTAGGTATATGAGTTGACTTTGAAATTGGAAGAAATCCGCCAAGGTGAGGATACTGTCACTAGGTATTTTAATTCCTTGAAACACCTTTAGCAAGACTTGGATCTCTTCAATGATTATGAATGGAAATGTACTAATGATTGGTGAAGGATAATCATATTTTCAAATTTCTTATTGGGCTTAACATAGAGTTTAATGAAGTTAAAGGTAGAATCATCGGTAGATAGCCACTTCCATCGATTGGTGAAGTGTTCTCTAAAGTCCGTCGTGAGGAGAGTCGTCGTATTGTTATGCTCAACAAGAAAAAACTTGATAGTCTTGTTGAAAACTCTATCTTTGTGGCTGGAGTTAATGCTAGCCAAAATACTAACAAGAAATCCAATTACAAACCTTATGTTTGGTGTGACTATAGCGACAAACCATGTCATACACGTGAGACATGTTGGAAACTTCATGGAAAGCCAGCTAATTGGAAGGGTTCTCATGAAGGATGGTTTCATGAGACTCCTACTACATATGAGGTAGATTTGGGCCCCTTCAACAAAGAGCAAATTGATCAAATCTTGAAATTGTTGAAGTTCAAATCGAGTTCATCTAGTGCTCCTAATGCTTCTATAACTCAAGTAGGTAATAATTTTAAGGCATTATCTTGTCACTTACTAAATTATTCTACTCTTGGATCTTAGGTTCAGGAGCCTTTGATCATATGACAAGTTTACCTAGCTTATTTCATTCTTATTATCCTTGTTCTAGCCATGAAAAAATCCATATAGCAGATGGATCTTATTCTTCTATAGCCAACAAAGGTTTAGTAAATCTTAAAAAAAAATATTTCCTTAAAGAACGTCTTACATGTTCCTAAGCTTGTAATCTACTATCGGTTAACAAATTATCAAAAGACTCTAACTGTCGTGTTACTTTAAGTCATATTGTGTTTAGCAAGAACCAAACTCAGAGAAGATGATTGGTAGTGCTAAATTAGTCAATGGCCTCTATTATTTTGAAGATCAAGATTCCAAGAATAAAGAAGCTCAAGTTTTAAGTAGTATTAGTTCTACTCTACTTAAGGATAAAATTATGTGTTGGCATTATAGACTAGGGCATCCTAGTTTTCCTTATCTTGAAAAACTATTTCCTAGTTTATTTAAAGGATTGGATTGTTCTAAACTATATTGTGAGAATTGCATTTTATCTAAGAGTCATAAGACTATTTATCATCCTAGAACTTATCAAGCTTTAAAACCATTTTACTTAATCTATAGTGACATTTGGGGTCCATCAAGGATTAATACACCCACAAATAAAAAATGGCTCGTGATGTTTATCGATGATCATACCCATTTATGTTGGGTTTACCTGATGTCAGAAAAATCTAAGGCTGAAAAACTATTTAAAATGTTTTACTATATGATTGAAAAACTTTTTGAAACCAAAATGAGGATTCTTCACATAGATAATGGAATCGAATACTCTAAAGGAATTCTTGGAAGTTTTTTCACTGAGAAAGAGATTCATCATCAAACTACTTGTGTCAATACACCTTAGTAAAATGGTGTTGCTAAGCATAAAAATAAACATTTTCTTGAAGTTTCTCGAGTTATTATGTTTTCAATGAATGTTCCTAAATATTTATGGGGATAAGCTTTCTTAACTGCATCTTATCTTATTAATAGAATGCTTACTCATGTTCTAAACTATATTGCTCCTCTTGATTATTCAAAAACATTTTTTCCTAAATCACGAATACCTTCAAATCTTCCTATTAAAATATTTAGGTGCACAATGCATGTTCACATAAATGGTAAAGGGAGATCTAAACTTGATCCAAGGGTAGAAAAATGTAATTTTATTGGTTATTCTCCAAACAAAAAAAAAAAAAAGGATACAAGTGTTTTAATCCACAAACTAAAAAAAAAAAAAAAAATTATCGCTATGGATGTTACATTTCTTGAAAGTAAACCTTTCTTTCGAAAAATTTCTCTTCAGGGGTAGATAGGAGAAGATGGAAATTTTTTAGATATTTATGCTATTCCTTTACCTAAAACCATTTGTTTTACTGATTTTGTTACACCAATTATTGGCTCTATACCTAGTTCCACATCTAAAAATGAACTTTCAAACAAAGAGGAAAATAGTAATACCAAGTAAACAAGTGATCTAGAATCTATTTTGCCAAACATTTCTGAATCCTCGACAAGGATAGAAATACTACCCATAGTTCCCATAGAACATGGTAAAGAGCTCCTAAATTATTTAAGGAAGAAAGTTCATAAGAAAAAAAAAAAAAAAAGAAGGTCATGGTTCCTTTAGCACCAATCAATTAGCTACTCTGAGAACATAACTTAAAGCTACTCCAGGTATCTGTAACATTCCTCTTATTCATACTTCCCATAGAACATGGTAAAGAGCTCCTAAATTATTCAAGGAAGAAAGTTCATAAGAAAAAAAAAAAAGAAGGTCATGGTTCCTTTAGCACCAATCCAATTAGCTACTCTGAGAACATAACTTAAAGCTACTCCAGGTATCTGTAACATTCCTCTTATTCATACTCCTCATGTCCCTAATGATCCAAATGTTGATTCTATTCCTTATTTAGTACCTAATACTAAGCCTAGTGATCTAGAGATTCCTATAGCTATTAAGATAGCTAAACATGTCCCTCATCTTATATCTCGATATCTTTCCTACGCTAAACTCTTAGAGAAAGATAATACTTTTACATCTAAGTTATCTAACTTATTTATGTTGAGAAACATACAAGAAGCACTCGATGATCATAACTGGAAATTAGCAATAATGGAAGAGATTAATGCTCTGAAGAGAAGTGGGACATGGGAAGTTGTTGATTAACCCAAAGATAAAAAAAAAAAAAAATTGTTGGGTGTAATTGGGTGTTTACAATGAAATGTAAGGCGGATGGGAGTATTGAGAGATACAAGGCAGGATTAGTTGCTAGAGGTTTTACTCAAACATATGGAATTGATTATTAGGAAACCTTCGCCCCAATTGCAAAAAACAATTCCATTTGAGTATTGTTGTTTTAGCTGCTAATTATGACTAGCCATTACACTAGTTAGATGTTAGGAATGCATTCTTGAAGGGAGATTTAGAAGAAGAGGTGTTTATGAGCCTACCTCTAGGATTTGAGATGATGATGGGACAAGATAAAGTTTACAAACTTAAAAAATCCCTAAATGGCCTCAAACAGTCTTTGAGAGCTTGATTTGAACGTTTTGCAAAAGCAATGAAAAGCCATGGTTATCATCAAAGCTAGGTCGATCACACAATGTTTTATAAGTGATCAGAGAAAGGTAAGATCTCTATCTTAATCGTCTATGTGGATGATATAATCTTGATTGGTGATGATTTTAAATAATTGGCAAACTTAAAGAAGAAGTTGGCACAAGATTTTGAGATTGAAGATCTGGGATTATTGAAATATTTCCCTAGTATGGACGTTTCTAGATCATGGAAGGCTATCTTTGTAAACTAAAGGAAATATATCCTTGATCTTCTCAGTAAAACAGGTCTCCTAGGTTATAAAGTTGCAAATACTCCACTTGACGCTAATTTGAAACTTGATCTAGCTAAAGCTAAAGCTAAAGATGTGATTGATAAGGAACAATTTCAAAGTCTTGTGGGGAAGTTAATCTATCTATCTTATACCTTTACGGATATAGCTTTCATCATGAGTATGGTTAGCCAATATATGCACTCACTTAGACAAGAGCATTTTGATGCAACCTATAAAACACTAAGATACCTAAACGGAACTCCAAGAAAGGTTCTCATGTTTCATAAGAATAACAACCTACAAATAGAAGTCTACACTGGTGCAGATTAGGCTGGTTGTACTATTGACAAATTTTTTACTTCAGGCTACTACACCTTTGTTGGAGGAAATCTCGTTACGTAGTAAAGGAAAAAAGTGGAATGTTGTGGCTGTGATAAATATCAAAAGACCCTTATTATTTGTGCTTACTTGGATACATTTGTTATGTATTTCTTGTGATTTGTTGAAGAAAATGATACTTATTTTGTGAAAAAAAATTCATTTCAGGGTTTAAAGAGCTTGTTTGAAAGATTTCATGATGATTAAAGAGAAATAAAGGCAAATTAAACAAGTTTGGATCAATTTTACAAAGCAACAAATTTTTCTTTTTCAGCTCCTACATTTAGCATGGCCATGTTGAATGGTAGGACTGACCACAACAAGCATGAGAGGCAAAAATGTTCAAACTTTGTTTTTCAACCTTGCCTCAAGCATAACCATAAAACAGACCATGTTGACCTACGGCCATTAAAAAGTTATAAATAGCACCGTTATTTCATATTAAGGTTAATTAGGGAGTTTAGCTTGAGAGTTTTTTGACAGTTTGAGATCAGTTTATTTTCAAAACCTTAGGGGAGAAAATACAAAGAATTTCAAAGGAGAAATTACTTATATATCATTGGAGATCACAAGACATCAATTATAAAGATTTTATCTCTACATCATGATTTTTTTTATCTTCTCTAGATCTTTTGTGCTTATTGTAAACTCCATGGAGGAGTAAATTTCTCATACCCTACACTTTGTGAAACCTTAAACCATGTGAATTGAATTGCTATTTGATTGATGAAAAAATCATGTCTTTGTATTTATTCAAGTGATTCCATTATCTTGTAATTGATTTGTGCAAGAATTAATTGCCTGTTTAATTTTTATTAGAAAGAAAGGGGTTTTATCTAATAGGATAAATCTTTATGAATAAAGAAATTGCATGTTTCACCTAGAGGCAGGAAAATTCGAATTTTTTGCTATAAGAATTTAATTCTTGTTGTAAGGATCCTAAACTTCATGTAATCTTATGTGGCATTAGTGAGGAAGAGGTCTTCACTATCTCACATATGGTTAGAAATTACTTAACTCAAGAGAGTAATTGATTTAATTGATGAGATCTTGTAGTGCAAAGTATGAATCATTCATTAATCAATCCATTATCATAAGAATTTCAAGGTTTAGGTAAATCAAGGTGAAAGATATGTCTTGTGATTGAATTCATTTTTTGAAAGCATACATAATTGATTTTAGGGCTACTAGATTAGTTGTTTAGTATTTGAATCATATATCTCATTTCAAAATTTAGGCTAAATAGTAAAAAAACAGTAATGCTAGTACTTGTTTTTAAGATTTTTGTGGATGACACTTTAAAATCTATGCTATATTATATAGATACACTTGCCTAATTTAAATCATATATTTAATTGGGTTCATAAATTTAAAATTTGATATGATCGGTAAGCATACATCAAGTTTTTGGCACCGTTGTCAAGGATCTAGCAAAACAATATTAGGAAAAGCCTTAGTATCTACTACTTTAGTCATTTTTCTTATTTTTGTGTCTTTCCCCTATTTTTGAATAATTCTAACATGTGATTGTTTGCTTTTTGCTAGTGCATGACAAGGAGTCTTTTTACAAATATTCTTAATCTAGATCTTGAGATCAAGAGGACAACTTTTAGGATTTGAAAGAACAAGGTTGCTAGTTCTTCTAAGTAAACAACAATTAAGGAAGAGACTCTCGATATGAAAGCAAGATGGAAGCAAAGACAGAAATATTTGGACAATTTCTAGATAATAGACCAGAATCATCTAAACATAGTGAAGAGGAAACAAAAACCATGGTTGAGGAACATCACAAAACCAATTTAGAGTATGTTATGCCTACACTTGATGGCATCGATCCAACAATTGTGAAGCCTCCAATTGGAGCTAACATTTTTGAGATAAAAGGTGTTGTGATTCAACTCTGGCAGCAATATTGTCAATTTGATTGATTACCGAATGAAGATCCACATGCACATATTTAAAGTTTTTTAGAAATTTGTGAGACTTTTAAAAATAATGGAATTATAGATAATGCGGTGCAATTGCGATTGTTCCCTTTTTTATTAAGAGGGAAAGCTAAAACTTGGTTGACACCCTTGGGTGTTGGAGTTATTACTACTTCGAAAGACATAGTAAAGCAATTTTTGGACAATTATTTTCCCATGTGCAAGACTGCTAAGTTAAGGAATGACATTTCTTCCTTTGTTCAAAATGATGCTGAAACTTTATATGATGCTTAGAAAAGGTGGAGAGTTATTGAGACGATGTCCACATCATCAATTACCAGCATAGATGCAAGTTCAAATCTTTTACAATGGGCTCAACACAACCACTAGATAATTAATTAATACTGCAGCTGGTGGCACTTGGAATTCTACAACACTAGAGGAGTCCTTGAATCTTTTTAAAGACATGGCCTAGAATAATTATCAATGGGGAAACAACTAAGGCAAGCAATGAACAACTAAATTGTATGAGGTTGATTTCATGACCACTACTGTTGCTAAGATTGATGCGCTAAGTAAACAAGTTGCTAGTATCAAGAATGCATCAACACTAATGATCTAATTTGGAGAATCATCTAAAGATCACAACAGTTTCTTTGAACATCAACAACATGTTGACTATTTGGGCAATCAAAATAGACAATGGAACAATTCTTATAGCAACACATATAATCCGGGTTGGCAAAATCACCATAATCTCAGCTATGGCAATACAAACACTCAGAGAGCTAACTATCCAGCTCTAGGATTTTAAAGACTAAAATTTCCACCACCTCGACCACTGCCTCAACTCTCAGCTCTATCACTACTAAAAAAGAAGGCAAGTTTAGAAGATCTTATAACAAAATTCATTCAAAGCTTTGAGGCAAGACATTGGAATCATGAAGCTTCTATCCACAACCTTGAGAAACAAATTAGCTAATATATTATTTGAGAGACAACTAGGTTCTCTTCTTAGTAATACCAAGCCTAATCTAAGGGAGCAAGCAAAAGCTATTACCTTAAGAAGTGGGAAAGAGTTACAATTTGAGAAGCTAAAGGAACAAGATAAAGAAGAAAGGCCTATGGTAAAAGAAGTAATGCTTGAAAAGTTAAAGCCTACAAAGAAATCACCATCTCTAACTATAAAGGAGTATAAACCATGGATTTCATATCCATAATGCCTTAATCAAACCAGAAGTACTTTCACAAATGTTAAAGTATGCTAAGTTCTTGAACAAACTTTTATCCAAAAAGTGGAGATTGGAGGATATTTTTACCATTGAAGTTGGAGCTAGTTGTTCATCCATTATTCAAAACAAGCTTCCTCCAAAGTTGAAGGATCCAAGTAGTTTCACAATCCCTTGTCTAGTTAGTGATATCATTGTTGATAAAGCTTTGGTTGACTTGGGGGCGAGTATCAATTTAATGCCCTATTCTTTCTTCAAGAAGTTGGGACTTACTGAACCTAAGCCTACGCGTATGAGTCTACGACTGACCATTTTATGAAAATTCCTAAGGAGATCATTGAAGATGTTTTGGTGAAAGTAGGGAATTTCATTTATCCTATTGATTTTGTGATCTTAGATGTGGATAAGGACAAGGATGTACCTTTAATTTTGGGGTGACCTTATAAAAGCTAAAGCATTGATTGATGTGGAGGAAGGTAAGCTCACTTTGAGGGTAGGAGATGAAGAATTGGTAGTGAAAATTGCCTTAGCTTTAAAGTATCAAATTAGTACAGATGATTCATATTATGCCATTGATGTTGTTGATGCTTCAGTAGATGAACACTTTTAAAAGATGCTATCTAAAGATGAGTTAACATTAAGCTTAGTTCATGGAGAAGGAAAGGATGTGAAAAATTCGGAAGTTGAATCATTGTTATCACAACTTAATTCAACTAAGGAAATTACTCCCTAAGGTTGTTTTGAAGAATTGAAGGAGGAAAATTAACCAAAGCTTAAAACTTCCATTGAAGGCCTACCAGTTTTGGAATTAAAAAAACTTCCAAATTATTTGGAGTATGCATTTTTAGTAAAAAAAATTCCAAGTTACCAGTCATTATTACTTTGGATTAATCTTTTGAACAAAAACATCAGCTTTTGAAGGTCCTCAAGGTACATAAATGAGCCATTGTTTGGACAATTTCTGATATCAAGGGTATCAATCTATCCTTTTTGCACACATAAAATTTTGCTGGAAGACGAATTTAAACCCGTTGTGTAACCTTAGAGAAGGTTAAATCCAAATATGAAGGAGGTGGTTAAGAAGGAGGTGATTAAACTTTTAGATGCAGGGTTAATCTATCCAATTTCAGATAGTTCTTAGGTTAGTCCAACTTAAGTTGTACTAAAGAAAGGGCATGATTGTGATGCCTAACCAAAAGAATGTGTTGATTCCTATGCAAACCATCATGGGATGGCAGGTTTGTATTGATTATAGGAGGCTAAATGATGCAACAAGAAAGGATCATTTCCCTTTGCCTTTTGTTGATCAACTGCTTGAGAGGCTTATCAGCCATATGTTCTACTGCTATTTAGATGGAATGTCTAGTTGTTTCCAAATTCCCATAGCTCTGAAAGATCAGGAGAAAATAACATTCACATGTCCTTATAGCACCTATGCATATAAGAGGATGCCTTTTGGGCTTTACAATGCACTTGCTATGTTCCAATGGTGTATGCTTGCAATTTTTGAAGATTTAGTTGAAAAGATAATGGAAGTTTTCATGAATGACTTTTTTGTGTTTAGGAAATCATTCGATGATTGTTTGGCAAACCTAGAATAAGTTTTTACCCATTTTAAAAAGACAAACCTAGTGCTCAATTGGGAAAAATGTCACTTTGTGTGCAAAGAAGGAATTATTCTTAGCCACAAAGTTTCTCACAAGGGGATTGAAGTTGACAAAGCTAAGATAGATGTGATTATAAGACTTCCACATCCAACTTATATTAAAGCCATTCAAAGTTTTCTAGGACATCTTGGTTTTATAAATGATTCATTAAAGATTTCTCCAAAATTTCTTAACTAATTACAAGACTCTTAGAGAAGGATATACCATTAGTTTTCAATCAAGATTGTCTACAAGTGTTTGACATTTTGAAGGAAAAATTGATAATTACTCCTATCATGACAGCTTCAAACTAGAGTTTGACATTTGAATTGATGTATGATGCAAGTGACTTCACTGTAGAAGTAGTTCTAGGTCAAAGAAAAGAGAAGCATTTTTAGCCAATATACTAAGCTAGCAAGACACTCAATAGTGCTTAAGAAAATTATACAACAATAGAGAAAGAATTGTTGACGATAGTATTTGCTTTTGACAATTTTAGACCTTACCTTATTTTGTCTAAAGTTGTCATTTATACAAATCATTCAACTCTCAAGTTCTTATTGTTCAAAACTAATGCCAGGTTATTCATTAGATTTTGCTTTTACAAGAATTCAACTTGGAAATCTGTGATAAAAAAGAATTTGAAAATGTAAACACTCCATTTTTGCCCCAAGAATCAATAATAATCAATTTCCAATTTTTCCTAATTTTTTTCCAATTGTTCTCTAATTTGGCAAAAATAAGAAAAATATTCAAAAAATAAAAATAAATAGGAAAACACATCAATTTTGAAAAATGATTTCAGAAATGGCAATAATAAGGAATAAATAATTTTTACAAATTTTTGAAATTTTGAAAAATACAAAAAAATAAAAAAAATCGCATTGCATATATGCAATTTGTGAAAAAAACAAAATCAGGAAAATGGGCGAGCTTAGCTGGTCCAAGTCATGGTCAGGCGGGTGCATGCGGGTGCGAGGTTAGGGGTTTGAAACGCGGGAGAAGCAGATTCCGCGTTTTGCAAATTTTTCATTTACCCGAAACACGTGGCAGCATCTGATTAGCTGAAGCGAACGCACGCGCCGGGCGCATGATCGTCTTCAACCTCTATCCGAGATTGCCGGCGAGGGGAAAAATTCGAATTTCGGTCTTTTCGATTCGATTTTTTGCACAAATCCAACAGATCTTCAACAGAATTGAGATAAACATCATCCAATTTGAATCAAATCTCAACAAATCGAGGGATTTACACGAATCGGAGTTGGTTCATTTAACCGCAAATCCGATTTGCCTCGATCGGTGGAAATCCGAGCTTATCCGGCTCAATTTCGAGAGCCTATAAATAGAGGATGAAGTGAGGAGGCCAAAACACAGATCAAAAGCGAGAGAAAGTGAGACAAAAGAGAGAATCGAAGTCCACCGGAGGAGTTCAAAGCCGCGACCGCTGATCAAGAGTTGAGCAACCACCAGGAGGCGTTTCTGGAGCAAACCACCGCCACCATTGGATTCCTCACCCTCGATAACCTAGGATTCGACACCTCAACCGTTGTAAAAGGCCGCTGGAACGCCGTCAACAAGCACTCCACGCCGCCGTGTCCGACCGCTTCGACCTGACCCGCTTCGACCCAATTCGACCCAACCGACCCGACCAGTGCACTAACCCAAATCTAGGTATGTCGAATTTTCCGTTTTTTTATTTTATTTTATTTTTTTATTTATTTGATTTATTTTATTCCGAATTGATTTATTAATTTTGTTATTTATTTATTTGTTTATTTACTTATGTGTTATTTATATTTTAATAAATAGAAAATGTTAGAAATTAGATTTTTTAGGAGTTAATAATTAAAAAATAAAAAAAATAAAAAGAAAAAAATATAATCAAAATAATAAATAATAGAAATGTAGAAAATAATAAAAATATTAGAAAATAATAATAATAAAACTTTAGATTTTGAAATAGGTAGAACCTAGGAGGAAAATTTTAAATAAAATAAAAATTATAAAAATTATGAAAAATTAATAAAAACTAATAAAAAATTAAAATTAATATAAAAATTATAAAAAATTATAAAAATTAATAAAAAATAATAAAAATTTATAATAGTAGAAATAAGTCAAAAAAATAGAAAAAAAAATGAGTTTTATCACTTAGAAAAATTATTTTCTCAAATAAATCCAAAATTGATGTTTTTCCTTAAAATTATTTTCAAAAATCAAATTAAAGCTTAGGCTTAGATTTTTTTTTTAAAATCCTAAAATGGTAAAAACATAAATCAAAAGAGATTTCAAAATTAAAATTCACAAACCCACTAAATCTTTTCAGGAAAAGCGAACTACGGCTTGTTTAATCCTGAGTAGCAGGTACGTAGGCACCCATTTGGGTCAACCCATAAAATGAAATAACAAAAATCATTTTTTTCAAATAATTCATTTAAGAACATAATAAAAGCAACAAAAACAAAATAAAAGACATTTCTAGATAGAGATAATTTTAGGAGATTAGGTGGTAACCGTAAGATTTTAATAGGTTAGCCTTCGAACTTAGAAACTCTGGTTTTCCTTTTCCTCTTTTCACAAAAAATGAGAAGAGGAAATCACGATGACTAGTGGTCCAAATTAAGACTAATCCACTCCTTTAGTCTTAATTCAATCTTTCCTAACAACAGTTGGGTGGCAACTCCAAAATTAAACGAAGTTCCTAACTCAAGTCGAGGATCTATATTAGATGAGCATAGGGTCTAGTCTAGATCAGATTAGGAATGGGAAAATTCAAAAAATAGACTCGACAGGATGGCGACTCCACTGGGGACTCATTCAAGTAGGCTAGCCACCTAAATCTCCTCAAATTGTTCGTTTAAAGAAATTTCTTTCAATTATTATTCCGTTGCTAACTTTACAGGGATTAGCTAAGATTAGTTTTCTTTACCTTGGGGTCTGCATGCATGCATATGTTTGTGTGAATAGATGCGGTCGAACCCGGACCATCTTAGAACCCTAAGACAGGGAGCCATTGTGTAGGTTTCGGGCGAAGTGAGTTGATCACCGTTCGGGACCGATTAGGCTACCCCACCCAATGCTTCGATATGGCTTGAGATCCATTTCTCCGAGAATGCGGGAAGCCATAGAGCTTAGGGACTAGTTAGAACCAACCTATTTTGCATACATAAGTCATGGGTTGATAATTGATGATAAATTGTTGTTTTGTTCATGGAGTTCGGATCTATTTCCCTGTAATATTTTCATAGTTCTAGTTGTAATTAGGGAATTTCTTGTTGTAATAGATGGCTAGTACCACAGGCGATCGCCTCCTCCGCAAAGAAATTCGGGTGTACAAACCTTTGGACCCAAAGTTGGTACTGGACCATTGGTTTACCTTGTACAATCCAGAGGAGCAGGCCTTCATCCAGCAAAAGATAGGGCCCATCCTCTCACTAACAAAGATAGAGGTGAATTTGCCTTTGGTACGGGCCATGCTCCATTTATGTGAAATCGAGCCCACAGCCTTCTTCATCGGGTCACATGAAATCACCCCTACCCTAGAAGAGTACACCCAGCTACTACAAGCTCTAGCACTAACCGATCAAATCTATATGCCAGATCTCGAGGCCGAGCCAACCGGTACCTTCAGCAGACTACTAGTTATCTGCAAAATAGCAATCAACAAAGCCTTAGAAGCTCAACTGGAGAAGACCCAAGCCAAAGTCAAAGAATTAGAAGCCATCATCAATGGGAAACCTGAGTCTCCACAACAGAAGACTAAAAGAGCTAGGAAATAGATTATCATTGTACTCTTTCGTTTTTCAAGTAACGAACTCCGAGTTTCCAAGATTAATAAAAATAAAGTTTCAATATTACATCGTCAATCAATTGTCGACCCTTTTATTTTAAGCATCCGTGTGACACATGCATCACATTTGCATACATTATACTAAAAAAAAAAAAAATGCGCGCCAAGTATCAAGATAGCTCCTAAACAACCGAACCCTCCTAGAAGCCCAATTTGCATACGTTCAAGAACAAAAATGGCAAACAATGGCAACAATAGCAACACTAAGATGTGTTTTCCACCCCTCCAACAATCTTTCAGACAAGCAACTGTCATTCAAGTGCCTCGGATAAGCGAAGATGACGTCAGCAATGGGAGCCCAACCCCCCGCACGTCCAATCAGCATCCAACTCTAAATAATTGGTTCTGTTATCCTATTGATAGCTCTAGGTCAGCTAAAAAATAGAGAATGATTATTGAACGAATTTTATTGAGACTCTTTATCAATTCAATTACAGTCTGTTTTTTCTTTTTTTCTTATATACATGCTTTCATCTTTACTTTACCCAGATCTCCTACCAGCGAACATCAGGGATATTTCGCGCAGGTAGAAAATAAAAACGCTGATATCATTTCCAACGCTGCTGGGTCAGTTGTTGAAGGCGATATCCTTGACCACGAAATAATACAAGAAAATTGGAAAAAACATGAACAAAGCGGAATTTCGATCGACGAGCCGGTGGAGACAGTAAATCTAGGAAGCATGGAAAAACCTAAAAACCTTAAAATCGGGACCAGTTTGAGTGCCGAGCAAAAATGTAAGATAACCGAGCTATTAACAGAATATGCAAATGTGTTCGCCTAGTCATATGGTGACATGACAGGACTAGACCAATCAATAGTGGTTCATAGGCTTCCCACAAGGGAAGATGTCAAACCTAAAAAACAGAAACTAAGAAGATTTAGGCCTAACATCTTGCTAAAGATTAAGGAAGAAGTCAAGAAACTACTAGAAGTAGGTTCATCGAAGTGTCCGATTACCCAGAATGGGTAGCAAATATAGTCCATGTTATGAAAAAAAATGGAAAAGTACACGCATGCGTAGACTTCCAAGACTTAAACCAAGCCACACCAAAGGATAACTTCCCCCTACCTCACACTGATGTTCTAGTGGACAACACTGCGGGAAACCATCTTTTCTCATTCATGGACGGTTTCTCATGGTATAATCAAATAAAAATGGCTGAAGAAGAAAAAACCAAAACTACTTTCATCACAACATGGGGAACTTTCTGTTACAAAGTCATGCCCTTCGGTTTGAAAAACGCCGGGGTAACGTATCAGAGAGCCATGGTCGCGATACTTCATGACCCGATGCATCGAGAGGTTGAAGTATACGTCGACAACATGATAGCCAAATCTAAGGAAGGAGAAAGCCATATAGATATCTTGAGGAAATTGTTTAAGCGACTGAGAAAATTCCAGCTCAAGTTAAACCTAGAGAAATGCACTTCCAAGGTCACAACGGGGAAATTGTTAGGGTTTGTCATAAGCCAGGAAGGCATTAAAATCGATCCTGACAAGGTAAAGTCTATATTAGAGTTATCTTCCCCACGCTCCGTTAAAGAAGTAAGAAGCTTGCTGGGAAGATTAAATTATATAGCTCGTTTTATCTCACAGCTCACCGATAAATGCCGGCCACTATTCCGTCTGTTGAAAAAGAATGCCACCATAAAATGGGACGACGAATGCGGAGAAGCATTCAAGACGATCAAAGACTACCTTATAAAACCTCCGGTCTTGATAGTCCCGAAGCAGGGGAAGCCCTTATTCTTATACCTCACTATACTCCCTGAATCCATGGGTTGTATGCTAGGGCAGAAAGATGAAGAGGGAAGAGAGTGTTCCATATATTACTTGAGCAAGAAATTCGCGGAAGGGGAACAAAGGTACTCAGAGGTGGAGAATACTTGTTGTGCTTTAATTTGGGTCATGCATCGACTAAGGCAATATACCCTTTACTATCATATTGAGCTACTAACAAAACATGATCCCTTGAAATACTTGGCAAAGAAACCAGCTTTGATAGGGAGAATCTCTAAATGGAAAATGCTCATATCCGAGTTTGACATCACATACATAAATCAGAACTCGATGAAAGGGCAAGCCTTAAATGACCAACTGGCAAAACACCCCGTCGAGACAGATTCCCAAGAACTACAAGCCCAATTCCTTGACGAAAATATATTAACAGTGGAAGATATACCGGTAGAAGACTTTAGGATAGAGCAGAACCCGAAATGGAAACTGTTTTTTGATGGAGCCGCCAACGTATTCGGTTGCGGAGTTGGGGCAGTATTGATATCCCCAGACGGCACACAATTCCCTGCAGCGACAAGACTCACATTTCCATATACCAATAATATCGCGGAATATGAGGCGTGCATTCTTGGCCTCAAAATGGCCTGCCAAATGGAAATCCGTGAATTAGAAGTACACGGAGATTCGTCGCTCATCATACTATAGAAAAAAGGGGAATACAAGACTAAAGACCCCAAACTGGTATCGTATCATCAACACTTAACAGAGCTAATCGAAGAATTCAAGGCAATCACTTTCACATACATCTCGAGAACTCAGAATCAGTTTGTAGATGCACTAGCCACACTGGCATCTATGATCCAGATAACAGGGGGAGCTGAAATCCAACCGATAAAGATAGACATCAAAAATCGGCCCGCCTACTGTTTAACCATTAAAAAAGTACAAGATGACAAGCCCTGGTATCATGACATCAGGACCTTTCTCCAAGAAAGTAAATACCCTGAAATGGCTAGCAAGAATGACCAAAGAACACTCAGAAGGTTAGCAAGCCATTTCTTACTAAGTGGGTCTATACTCTACAAAAGATCATCTGATACCACCTTGTTGAGATGTGTGGACAAAAATGAAGCATGCGAACTGATGAAAGAGGTACACGAAGGAATATGTAGACCTCATATGAATGGCTACATGTTAGCCCGAAAAATCATGAGGTTAGGATACTATTGGTTAACCATGGAATCAAATTGCATAAAATATGTCAAGCACTGTCATCTGTGTCAAGTAAACGCGAACCAGATAAATGCTCCGCCCAATGAGCTACATTTGTTGTCAGCACCATGGCCTTTCTCCATGTAGGGAATCGACATAATTGGCCCAATCACTCCAACAACATCCAATGGCCACAGGTTTATACTGGTAGCGATTGATTACTTCACCAAATGGGTAGAAGCTTCGTCATATGCTAATGTCACCAAAGGGGTAATAGTCCGCTTCTTGAAAAGGGACATAATAGCCCGATATGGAGTTCCTGAGTCTATCATCACTGACAACAGTACCAATCTTAACAACAAATCGATAACAGGTTTATGTCAACAATTCTGCATGAACCATAGAAATTCAACTCCCTACCGACCTCAAATGAATGGGGCAGTAGAAGCAGCTAACAAGAATATCAAAAAGATCATCGAGAAAATGACAACCACTTACAAAGATTGGCACGAAATGTTACCATTTGCTCTCATGGCTTATAGGACTTCAATAAGAACATCTACTAGAGCTACCCCATATTCATTGGTATATGGTACTGAAGCAGTGCTACCAGTTGAAGTCGAAATATCATCATTCAGAATCTTGTTAGAAACTCAGCTAACCGAATCAGATTGGGTAAAGAAGAGGCTTGATCAGCTGAATCTGATTGATGAAAAAAGACTTACCGCACTATGTCATGGCCAGTGTTACCAACAAAGGATGGCTCGAGCATTTAACAAGAAAATGAGGCCCCGATACTTCAAAGAAGGGGATCTTGTGCTAAGGAAGGTTCTCCCGAACGCCCAAGACTCCAGAGGGAAATTTACCCCAAACTATGAAGGCCCTTATGTGGTGAAAAAAGTTCTGTCAGGAGGTGCTTTGATACTGACTCAAATGGATGGTCCGGAATTGAGAGACCCCATTAACACAGATGCTGTAAAGATGTACTATCCTTAGGCAAGGGAATTGAAATTTTGCCAATGTTTATGAAAGCCAATGTTCGATATAAATTTCATTGAGTCGAGTTTTTACTTTTTACAAGCAAAGTTAATGTCCCTGAATGGTCAATAGTCCCAATCGATTCTCATCGCAACAAATATTCCTAAACACATTACCCATCACTTCACCAATAAATGATAAACACTAAAATAATAATGAATCTCAATAAGTTTTGTAATATAATTCTATCTATTCTTGAGCATTAAAACTTAGCGCATTAGTAGGATAACACTACCAGCAAAAGAGCTATGCGCACAAGAAAGGAAGCACATCAAGATTTTCAACCCCGTGTCAAGATGACAAGAAGTGAAGCAGAAGCAAACGAGCACGAAGGTTCGGTTGTTTGGTTTCCATCTACGATAAATTGGCAAGCATATTAAAATGAATAACTATCATCGTATCATGAAAAACATCACATCATTTAGCTCAGTCAATAGAAAGCATATTCAAAAAGCATAAGATGAGTCAGCCCATAGTGGGGCACTTGTCTAAACATCCCCTTTAATAGGTTAGTCAGCCCAAGAGGGGCAATTTCCTAAATATCCTCTCTTAAGGTCAGCCCATAGGGGCACCTTTTTTAGACATTTTTATCATAGGTTAGTCAGCCCAAGAGGGGCACTTTCCTAAATATCCTCTCTTAAGGTCAGCCCATAGGGGCACCTTTTTGAGACGTTTTTATCATAGGTTAGTCAGCCCAAGAGGGGCACTTTCCTAAATATCCTCTCTTAAGGTCAGCCCATAGGGGCAACTTTTTGAGACGTTTTTATCATAGGTTAGTCAGCCCAAGAGGGGCACTTTCCTAAATATCCTCTCTTAAGGTCAGCCCATAGGGGCACCTTTTTGAGACGTTTTTATCATAGGTTAGTCAACCCAAGAGGGGCACTATCCTAAATATCCTCTCTTAAGGTCAACCCATAGGGGCACCTTTTTGAGATATCTTTATCATAGGTTAGTCAGCCCAAGAGGGGCACTTTCCTAAATATTTTGTCTCAAGGTCAGCCCATAGGGGCACTTTTTGAGACATTTCCCCCAAGGTCGTTAGTCTAAGAAGACACGTCCCGCTATAGGTCAGTCAGCCCAAGAGGGGCACTTTCCTAAATATTTTGTCTCAAGGTCAGCGCATAGGTGCACTTTTCGAGACATTTTCCCAAGGGTTGTTAGTCTAAGAAGACACGTCCCACTATAGGTCAGTCAGCCCAAGAGGGGCACTTTCCTAAATATTTTGTCTCAAGGTCAGCCCATAGGGGCACTTTTTGAGACATTTTCTCCAGGGTCGTTAGTCTAAGAAGACACGTCCCGCTATAGGTCAGTCAACTCAAGAGAGGCACTTTCCTAAATATCTTGTCTCAAGGTCAGCCCATAAGGACACTTTTTGAGACATTTCCTCCAGGGTCGTTAGTCTAAGAAGACACTTCCTACTATAGGTCAGTCAGCCCAAAGAAGGGGCACTTTCCTAAACTCCCTCGATTAGTTCGCTCAGAGAAGCACTTTTCGAACCCATCGATTAGTTAGCTCAGAGGAGCACTTTTCGAAACTATCAATTAATCAGCTCATAGGAGAACTTTTTCAAACTTTTAATAACCGATTAGTCAGCTCAATGGAGCACTTTTCGGAGGTATTTTTCCAAAACAGTTGCTAGTCTAGTCAAACGCTTCTGTTGACAGGTAGCCAGCTCATAAGGGCGCTTCCTAAGATAATCTTCTTTTCAAGGTTGCTAGTCTGATAAGACGCTTCCTATCATCATTTATTCTACACTCCTAAACAATGCTTGAGATGTTTTCTATCGCCAATTAGTCAGCCCATAAAGCACTTTTTGGGAAGGAACATTACTCTAAATTGTTAAGACCATTTTAAACTCGTGGGATTATTAGCTCTTGGAGCATTTTCCTACTAGAAACCAATTTCCAGAAAATCAGCCAAAACAAGGCTTTATTTATTCAAATCAAGAGGCAAAAAATGACGACTTTCTTGTCTTTGTAGTTAAGTTTTTCAAACTTTACTACAAAGAGAGGCAGCTGTAAACACCCCATTTTTGCCCTAAGAATCAATAATAATCAATTTCTAATTTTTCCTAATTTTTTCCAATTTTTCTCTAATTTGGAAAAAATAAGAAAAATATTCAAAAAATAAAAATAAATAGGAAAACACATCAATTTTGAAAAATGATTTCAGAAATGGCAATAATAAGGAATAAATAATTTTTACAAATTTTTGAAATTTCAAAAAATACAAAAAAATAAAAAAATTGCATTGCATATATGCAATTTGTGAAATAAACAAAATCAGGAAAATGGGCTAGCTCAGCTGGTCCAAGTCATGGTCAGGCGGGTGCATGCGGGTGCGAGGTCAAAGGTTCGAAACGCGGGGGAAGTAGATTCCGCGTTTTGCAAATTTTTCATTTACTCGGGACACGTGGCAGCATCTGATTGGCTGGAGCAAACGCACGCGCCGACCGCGTGATCGTCTTCAACCTCGGTCCGAGATTACCGGCAAGGAGAAAAATTCGAATTTCGGCCGTTTTGATTCGATTTTTTGCACAAATCCAACAGATCTTCAACAGAATTGAGATAAACATCATCCAATTGGAATCAAATCTCAACAAATCGAGGGATTTACACGAATCGGAGTTGGTTCATTTAACCGCAAATCCGATTTGCCTCGATCGGTGGAAATCTGAGCTTATCCAGCTCGATTTCGATAACCTATAAATAGAGGACGAAGTGAGGAAGCTAGAACACAGATCAAAAGCGAGAGAAAGTGAGAGAAAAGAGAGAATCGAAGTCCACCGGAGGAGTTCGAAGCCGCGACCGCCAATCAAGAGTTGAGCAACCACCAGGAGGCGTTTCTAGAGTAAACCACCGCCACCATTGGATTCCTCACCCTCGATAACCTAGGATACGATACCTCAACTGCTGCGAAAGGCCGCCGGAATGCCATCAACAAGCACTTCCCGCCACCGTGTTCGACCGCTTCAACCCGATTCGACCCGACCCTCGCATTAACCCGGATCCAGGTAAGTCGGATTTTCTGTTTTTTATTTTATTTTATTTATTTATTTATTTGATTTATTTTATTCCGAATTGATTTATTAATTTTGTTATTTATTTGTTTATTTACTTATGTGTTATGTATATTTTAATAAATAGAAAAATGTTAGAAATTAGATTTTTTAGGAGTTAATAATAAAAAAATAAAAAGAAAAAAATATAATCAAAATAATAAATAATAAATATGTAGAAAATAATAAAAATATTAGAAAATAATAATAATAAAACTTTAGATTTTGAAATAGGGTAGAACCTAGGAGGAAAATTTTAAATAAAATAAAAATTATAAAAATTATGAAAAATTAATAAAAACTAATAAAAATTAAAAATTAATAAAAAATAATAAAAATTTATAATAGTAGAAATAAGTCGAAAAATAGAAACAAAATGAGTTTTATGACTTAGAAAAATTATTTTCTCAAATAAATCCAAAATTGATATTTTCCCTTAAAATTATTTTCAAAAATCAAATTAAAGCTTAGGCTTAGATTTTTTTAGAGAAATCCTAAAATGGTAAAAACATAAATCAAAAGAGATTTCAAAATTAAAATTCACAAACCCACTAAATCTTTTCAGGAAAAGCGAACTACGGCTTGTTTGATCCTGAATAGCAGGTACGTAGGCACCCATTTGGGTCAACCCATAAAATGAAATAAAAAAAAAAATCATTTTTTTCAAATAATTCATTCAAGAACATAATAAAAAGCAACAAAAACAAAATAAAAGACATTTCTAGATAGAGATAATTTTAGGAGATTAGGTGGTAACCGTAAGGTTTTAATAGGTTAACCTCCGAACTTAGAAACTCTGGTTTTCCTTTTCCTCGTTTCACCAAAAACGAGAAGAGAAAATCACAACGACTAGTGGTCCAAATTAAGACTAATCCACTCCTTTAGTCTTAATTCAATCTTTCCCAACAACAGTTGGGTGGCGACTCCAAAATTAAACGAAGTTCTTAACTCAAGTCAAGGATCTATATTAGATGAGCATAGGGTCTAGTCTAGATCGGATTAGGAATGGGAAAATTAAAAAATTAGACTCGACAGAAAATTTAGTAGTCGATCACTTATCTTCAAGGTTGTCAAAATCGCGATTTTACGTAAAATTACTAGGGGGTCCATAGAATCAGAACGTAGAAACGTAAGTTTTTGTAACATTTGTAAAATAAATTCCAAATATTGTAAATTGACCTGAAATAGTCATTAAAAATATAATGGATAATAGAAATAAAGAAATTTAACATATATTTTGGTTATAAATAGTAATAAAAGTCATAATATAGATAATCAAGTATAAGTTGTTCAATATAGATAATCAACCATAAAGATAATCAACCATGAGTCCTAATAAAAGTTATGAATTCATAAATCATAATACAAAACAACTAAAATAAATCATCACAATTTCCACCATCTCTCTCATCCATATCACCATCATCATCTACATCTTCATCATCTTCTTCTTCACCAATGTCAATATCATCATGAGGTGTACTGCTACCAATGATTTCCATATCCTCTAATTCCAAATCTTTTGAAGTTCCTATTTGCATTTCAGCTTCAAGTTCAACATCATCAATATCATGATTGTCCAAATCATCTAGGATTGGAGACTTACTTCCATGACTCTCTAAATTCACATAAGCATCAATTTCCTCCTCCTCATCATCATCTTTTTCTTCACCCCTTACACTTGGAATGATATGCAACACACCCTCATTCTCATTTGATGAGTTAACCACATTTTCTTCTTCAACTATCCATTCATCATCAGATGAGAGATCTTCAATAGTGAAAGTAGAAGTGTCAGCAATGCATCTTTCTTTCCTATTTCTTAATTTCAAGTTATGCATTACAAACACTAAATCATTCATTTTTTTTTATGCAACCTATTCCCTTTTTTAGTATGGACCTGAAAATGAAAAAGAATATATATAAATATAACTTTATAGGATTCATAATCCTAATAATAACATATAAAATCAAATAAAAGAACTATTTGTATTGTACCATTTCAAATGCACTCTAATTACGCTCACAACCTGAAGAACTACAAGTTAAACTTAAAACACGAATAGCAAACTTTTGTAGTTCTGGGCATTCATCTCCATATGAATGTTACCATTTAGTTAGAGCTTTCTTATCTCTTACTAACTTAGCAGCTTCAATACCAAATGTCGAGTCTAATTTTTGAATTCCCATTCCTAATCCGATCTAAACTAGACCCTATGCTCATCTAATATAGATCCTCGACTTGAGTTAGGAATTTCGTTTGATTTTTGGAGTCGCCACCCAACTGTTGTTGGGAAAAAGTGAATTAAGATTAAAGGAGCGGATTAGTCTTAATTTAGACTACTAGTCGTCGTTATTTCCTCTTCTCGTTTTTGTGAGAAGAGAAAAAAGGAAAAGCAGAGTTTCTAAGTCTGGGGGCTAACCTATTAAAACCTATACGGTTACCACCTGATCTCCTAAAATTGTTCATCTTTAGAAATGTGTTTCATTGTGTTTCTGTTAATTTTTGTTATGTCTTTGAATTTATTTCAGAAAAAGGATTTTTCATTTATTTTATGGGTTGACCCGAATGGGTGCTTACGTACCTGCTACTCAGGATCAAACAAGCCGTAGTTCGCTTTTCTGAAAATCTTTAGTGTATGAGTGAATTTTAATTTTGAAATTTCTTTCGATTTATGTTCTTACCATTTTTGGGATTTTTCCTAAAACTCTAAGCTTAAGCGTAATTTTATTTTGAAAAATGATTTTATAAGGAAAACATCAATTTTGATTTATTTGACGAAAATGATTTTTCTAAGTGCTAAAACTTATTTATTTATCTTTTATGATTTTTTATGACTTTTATGATTTTTTGTTATTTTTGTGATTTCTGAGAATTTTTGGGGATTTTTGGGAATTTTTGTTGATTTTCGTGATTTTTGGGAATTTTTGTGATTTTTTGGGAATTTTGTTCATTGTCTATCCTATTTGACATCTAAAATTTTATGATTTATTTTCCTAATTTTTTTATTATTTTTCTATATTTTTTATTATTATTATTATTCTATTTATCTATTTATTTTTATTTTTTATTTTTCTACATTATTAAATTCTAGAAAAATCTAATTTCTACATTTTCCTATTTATTAAAAATAACACATAAATAAATAAATAAATAACTAAATAACAAATAATTAATTAATTCGGAATAAATAAATAAAAAAAAATCCGGAAAATCCGACTTACCTGGATCCGGGTCGGTGCGCGGGTCGGGTCGGATACGGCGGTGGGGTTGGCTCGTTCACGGCGTTCCGGCGGTCCTTTGCGGCGGGTGAAGTGTCGAATCCTAGCTTCTTGAGGGTGCTGAATCCGATGGTGGTGGCGGTTTACTCCCAGAACGTCTCCTTGCGGTGGCTCAACTCCGATCGGCGGTCGCAACTTTGGGTTTCCTCCGATCTACACTCTTTTCTCTCTCTCTCACGATGCTGATCTGTGATCTTGCTTCCTCATCTCCTCCTCCATTTATAGGCGCTTGAAAACGAGCTGGATAAGCTCGAATTTCCTCCGATTGAAGCTGATCGGATTTTCGGTTGAAAAACCAACTCCGATTCGTGCCCATCCAACGATTTATTGAGATTTGATTTTAATTAGATAATGTTTATCTTATTTTTGTTGAAGATCTGTTGGATTTATGCAAAAAAATCGAATCAAAACGGTCGAAATACGAATTTTTTCTTCGCTGGCGATCTCGGGCTCGAGGTAGGAGACGATCACTCGCCCGGCGCGTGCGTTTCTTCCAGCCAATCAGATGCTACCACGTGTCCTGGATAAGTCGAAAAATTGCAAAACGCGGAAACTGCTTCCCCCGCGATTCGAACGTCTGACCGAGCCCCCACCCCCCCCGCCACGCGCACTTAGCCATGGTCCGGACCAGCTGGGCTAGCCCACTTTCGCGATTTTATTTATTTCGCAAATTACATATATGCAATGCAGTTTTTCTATTTTTTTGTATTTTTTGAAATTTCAAAAATTTGTAAAAATTGTTTATTATTCATTATTTCTATTTCCGAAATCATTTTTCAAAATTGAAGTGTTTTCCTATTTATTTTTATTTTTTGAAAATTTTTATTATTTTATGCTAAATTAGGGAAAAAATGGAAAAATTTGGAAAAATTGAAAATTGATTATTATTGAAAATTATTGACTCCTAGGGCAAAAATGGGGTGTTTACACCAAATAGTCCATTAGCATCCTTAAATCTTTCAAGCTGTATATCAATCTTACACCTTTCAGTTGGATTAGAAACCATACGCTCTATGCAACCATATAATCCAATCTTAACATCAGCATCAACTTTAAAATCAGAACTATAATGGTAATGGGGATTCAAATAATAAGCTGCAACATGCAATGGTCTGTGAAGTTGAAGCTCCCATCTCTTGTCAATAATCTTGAAGATAGGTCCATAACTACATTTAATAAATATGATTTCAATTTACAAATGAAACATTAAAATGAACACTAATGTAATATATATATGATGGGAAATTTTCTAACAATATCAACCTCTTCAGAACCCAATTTGGATGATTATCCAAATTGCTCATATTTTACCTTTTGTCTTTATTTCTAATTAAATTTGAGAATAATCTTACAGGTACAATTATAATTCTCCATGGGATGCCAAAATGTCCTACAACTTCAGTTGGACACCGAACATTTTTCAGGATAACAATCAAAGACCTGCTACCATTGTTCGCTATTCTAAGGCATTGGATCATGAAGACTTATGTTATTTTGTATCTTTTAAATGTTTATTGAACTATTTTGGTTGTATTTTGTTTTTGGGACACTTTTATTTCCTTGTAATTTTCATTTAGGGCTAGCCACCTTAAAAGTGGCAAACTTGTAATTTTGAGCACTTTTTAACCTTAGGAGAAGTAAGTATAAATACTTGCTTAAGAGAGGGTTTGAGGAGGGATTTTGCAAAAAAAAACACTTCACATTTCGTGAGAGGGCTTAGGGTTTCCTAATTCCAAAATTCTCTTATCAATTTCAATCCCAAGAAGTTGGAATTGTGGCGAATGCAACAAGGAGAAATCGTGAGTAATATCGATTCATCTTTGTTGTTGTTCATTTCTTCTCTAGTGAGTCATATCTAAGGTAGATTTGAATCTTTCTTGGACTTGTTAGTGATTTTAAATCGTGGATAATCATCTTGTAAAGGTTGATTGTTCATTGAGATTGAATACTTCTTAGTGATTGGCGTGAATTGGCATTATTGGAAGGATATTGAGATTACGGTTTTGTGCTTGTCTTATTGCTTCCTTTTGATTTGATTTTACGTGAACTTCATCTTCTCTTGTGGTTATTTGGTTAATATTATCATTAGAGATTACGATCGAATCATTTGAACAACCATTTCCATCAAATTCTACAAGGTGTTCACGTGAAATTGCCCTCAAGTGAACCGGTTTGTGTTTTGTGAATTGAGGAGTTTTCCTTGATTCTTTGATTGTGCTTAAGCTTGGAATTAGGCACATCAATATATATATAGCTAATAAGTTGAAATATTACCTTTTTTTCATATTGTTGAAATTTGTTTTATTTTTTCCTTAGCACGGTCCATTTCTGGATAAATGAGACCCATAGCTGGTTGATCATCAAATTCCACTAATCTAAGCACTTTAATAAGGGGAAATGCTGCTTTAAGGCAAGTAATAACATTCTTCCAAAACCTACTATCCAAAACCACCTGTTGGATCTGCTTTCCATCACTTATGGTCGAGTACTTACATGATTTCCAGTGACTTGAAGTGAACATCGTCATCAATGAGCTTTTCAACTCACTAAGGCAACCTAATGTCAAATAGGAAGTGGTAAAACAAGTTGCACCGGGTCTAATCAAGTCCCTTCCTTTATTGTATCTCCTCAGGATTGAGATGAGTATAGTCCTGGAAGAAATATATGTAGTAATTTACCTCCCTTTTGCAATTGTTCCCTGATGGATTCTTCAAATTCTTCTTAAAGTCTTCCAAGATCAAACCAATGCAATGTGTTGCACAAAGTGTCCAATATAAGCATTTTCTTTTCTCCATCAATTTTTCCCTTGCTGCTTTATAATTTACAGCATTATCTGTGATCACTTGTATAACATTCTCCTCTCCAACCTTCTCCACAATATCATCTAACATTGCAAAAACTTTGTCAGTTGTCTTATATATATCAGAAGCATCCATAAATTGCATATAGAACGCCTCTTTCTATCAATCCATGCATCAGACATAATGGAACAACCCATTTTTTTCCATTCTACTTTGTAGTCTTCAAGTAATTTCATTGTTTGAGCTACTTCTTTCTTCAAACAAGTGACCCTTAGCTAATGATAGGAAGGAAGTTTAAGACCACAACCATATCTACTAACCAGCTGAAGCATCTTAGTAAACTCTGGATTTTTTACACAATTAAATGGAATTGCACTAGTGTAGAAAAACTGAGTAATTTGTTGGCAACATTCTTCTCTCAAATCTTTTTTCATAAATTAATTAATTGTACCTTAGCTTACTCGTGTTCCACATCCACCAATTTGCATTTTTTTTTCTTTGAAAAGAAATCCATGTAATTCCTTTCTTTTCTCTTTATGGAAGTCTACTCCACCTCATCATCATCATCATCAGAATCTTCAATGCCATGAATTTACTTTCTTTTCATTTATGATATTTTTGCCGCTTTCAACAACATTGTTAACATTTCCTTTTTGACATCATTTGGGACACTGTTACATGCCTCTACATCTTTACTCATACACCTCAAGTGATTCTTAAATCTATAAATACCCCTACTAACAACTTTACTACAATACCTACATTTTACCTTTTTCCCATTGTTGTCTACATCAATTCCTTGCTCCCAACCAACATCAGATCTACTTCTAGGTGCATTCTTTCTTTTAGAGCTCTCTTTAGATGATTTAGAAGATGACATTTGAACTCAACCAATACTTTAAATCCTGTAAGAAAATAAAAAAGAATGAGTAAGTACATCAACATACTTAAAATGATCTCTAAATCATAGTACGGATGATACTTTGCATTTACAAACACAAACACAAAGTGGAGTTTGTAAATTAGTCTAAATTTGATGCTTTGCATTTACAGAAAACAGTTATAGTAATTGCTAAGGTAGAGTTGAAAACAACAGGTACTGACCCTAAATTAGTAGATTCATTAACTACAGCAGCCCACCAGGATAGTTAAATAGTGTATAATTATTTGCCATAAATTAGAGAATCCAACGACAACAGAGTCCTTATAGGAGTGGGGACAAATTAGATTTGCAATTTAGACATAAAGCTTCAATAATATGCTTTGATCTAGTTAACGTCTTATCAAGACTTACAATATCAAATATATTTACTGATATGGGTTGATTAATAAATCTAGCTAAATAAAACCTTGACAACGTGGCTTATCTCAAGCAAGTTGGATCTGTTTAGATAAGCGTCACTGGATCTATACCAAGCCAAACATCTGTTTAGATAAGCTTCACTAGATCTATACCAAGCCAAACATGTCAATTGCAAGTCCCCTCAAATAGAATCCCTTATATCACATGCATGTGCCAGCTTATATTCCATTAGACCATGTTGCCTCAATCAATAGTCTTGCTTCTAAATAGATATTTTGTCTTATTTGAATATTAGTTTATAATACGTTTCTTATTACTATTTGTTATCTATCATCATTTGGATCAAATTGTATATTATTTTGACATACAATTGTGATGAGATCCATAATAAGAGTCAAGCCGGAAGAAGGAATGTGGATCCTCTTGAAGTGCCGCTTAGACCAATCGCAAGAAATCGAGCGAAACAATTCAAGGAAGCACTTAACGGGTTGATAAAGGATGTCCATGAAGCCGGAAAGGATTGGAGCAATCATGAAGTTGGAACGGATTGGAACAACCATAGGAAGACCCTTGCTCTTATACAAGTCATACCGGATAGGGGGTGAAGAGGGCGTGTATTTACAAGGCACGGCCGTGTAGGAATCTCAAAGTTACATAGAATCATACACGGTCATATACACGGCCAAAGGCACGGCCGTGTATGGAGTCAAGAAAATCCACAGAAAGATATACGACCAGAAGTATACGATCATGTATGTTGCCAGAATTTGCACAGAAAAGTACACGGCCAAAGTACACGGTCGTGTACACGGCCGTGTATCCCCTGCCGGCCAACATGTTCTGTTTTGTCATTTTTACGCACTTATTGAAGTGACGTCGTTTTGGGCTTATATTTTCACGAATTGTAACCCTAGTATAAAAGCTCATAGGGTTTAGAACAAAAAAGATAGATCTTAGAACATTAATAACACTTTTTGAGAGGCTCCTCTCTTGGTTCTTTAAGAACTAACTAGAACTTATCGGATTAATTTCAGTGGCGTTCATCCCGACTTATCAATCGGTCTTTCATCCCAATTGTGGCGTCTTCAAATTATACCAAGGTTCTTGTCTCGCTTATAGACAACGGGTCGCGGTTTCCACTTGAAGGTGTTTTTGCATCTTAGGTAGTGAATTCCGAACATATTGGTATTGGGTTTCATCACATGTTGGCGTGGTTCGTATCAGTTAGGAATCCGATCAAACCGATCTCGCATCAGTTTGGTATCAGAGCTTAGGTTTCTCAAAACATCAAGTTCGGTTTGAGGAACGTAACATCAAAACCCTAACTCCAATCGTTCATATCAATTATCGTATTCAATTCCATAGTATTAATTGTCTATTGAAAGTGTAGTACCTACTATTCGATTTGTTACAAAAAAAAAAGGAAGAATCACAACACAAAAAAAAAAGAGAAAAGAAAAGAGAAACGTGATTGTAAACACCCCGTTTTTGCCCTAAGAATGAATAATAATCAATAATAATCAATTTTCAATTTTTTCCAATTTTTCCCTAATTTAGCATAAATAATTAAAAATATTCAAAAAATAAAAATAAATAGGAAAAAACATCAATTTTGAAAAATGATTTCAGAAATAGCAATAATAAATAATAAATAATTTTTACAAATTTTTGAAATTTCAAAAAATACAAAAAAATAAAAAAATCCCATTGCATATATGCAATTTGCGAAATTAGAAAAATCAGGAAAGTGGGCTAGCCCAACTGGTCCGGACCACGGGCTAAGGCGCGCGCAGGGGGGCTCAGTCACGGGTTCGAATCGCGAGAGGAGCAGTTTCCGCGTTTTGCAATTTTTTCAATTATCCAGGACACATGGCAGCATCCGATTGGCTGGAGGGAGCGCACGCGCCGGGCGTGTGATCGTCTTCTACCTCGGGTCCGAGATCGCCGGCGGAAGAGAAAATTCGAATTTCGGCCGTTTCGATTCGATTTTTTGCACAAATCCAACAGATCTTCAACAGAAATAAGATAAACATTATCTAATTGGAATCAAATCGCAACAAATCAAAGGATTTACACAAATCGGAGTTGGTCTTTTTAACCGAAAATCCGATTAGCTTCGATCGGAGGAAATCCGAGCTTATCCAGCTCGGTTTCAAGTGCCTATAAATAGGAATCGGAGGAAGCCAACACACGAATCAGAATTGAGAGAAAGTGAGAAAAGAGAGCAAATCGGAGAGCACCGGAGGAGACCCAAAATCGCGATTGCCGACAGGAGTTGAACCACCACCAGGAGACGATCTGGGAGCAAACCACCGCCACCATTGGATTCAGCACCCTCAAGAAGCTAGGATTCGACTCCTCACCCACGACGAAAGACCGCCGGAACGCCGTGAACGAGCATCCTCTCCGCCGCCGTGTCCGATCGATTCGACCCGACCCGCGCACCGACCCGGATCCAAGTAAGTCGGATTTTCCGGATTTTCTATTTTTTCAAATTTTGTTTATTTATTTATTTGTATTTATTTGATTTATTATTTGGTAAATTGTTTATTAATTTGTTGGTTATTTATTTATTTATTTAGTTATGTTTTATTTTCAATAAATAGGAAAATGATAGAAATTAGATTTTTCTAGGATTTAATAATGTAGAAAATAAATAAAATAAAATAAAGAAAAGAAATAATAATAATAATAATGTAGAAAAGTAATAAAAATATTAGGAAAATAATAATAAAATTTTAGATTTCAAAATAGGATAGATAATAACTTAGGATAAAATCAAAAAAATCATATAAAAAATCATAAAAATCATTAAAAAATCACAAAAATTATAAAAAAAAATCATAAAAATTCAAAAATTATAAAAAAATGAGTTTTAGCACTTAGAAAAATCATTTTTCTCAAATAAAGCCAAAATTGATGTTTTTCCCTAAAAATCATTTTCAAAAGATCAAATTAAAGCAAAGGCTTAGAGTTTTTAGAAAAATCCAAAAAATGATAAAAACATAAAACAAAAGAGATTTCAAAATTAAAATTCACAAACAAACTTAAAGTTTTCAGAAAAGCGAACTACGGCTTGTTTGATCCTGACTAGCAGGTACGTAGGCACCCATTCGGGTCAACCCATAAAATGAAATAAAAAAATCATTTTCTTAGAATAATAAAAAACATAATAAAAGTAACAGAAACAAAAATAAAAGACATTTCTAGATATGAACAATTTTAGGAGATTAGGTGGTAACCATAAGGTTTTAATAGGTTAGCCTCCGGACTTAGAAACTCTGGTTTTCCTTTCCTCTTTTCACAAAAACGAGAAGAGGAAATCACGAAGACTAGTAGTCCAAATTAAGACTAATCTGCTCCTTTAGTCTTAATTCAATCTTTCCCAACAACAGTTGGGTGGCGACTTTAAAAATTAAACGAAGTTCCTAACTCAAGTCGAGGATCTATATTAGATGAGCATAGGGTCTAGTCTAGATCGGATTAGGAATGGAAAATTCAAAAATTAGACTCGACAGGAGGGCGACTCCACTGGGGACCCATGCCAGTAGGCTAAGCCACCTAAATCTTCGAATTGTTCTCTTTAAATGTGCTTTAATTATTATTCTGTTACTAACTTTTCAGGAATTAGTTAGATTCTAGTTTCTTTGCTATGGGGGTTTTTGCATCCATACATATGTTTGTGTGAGTAGATGCGGTCGAACCCGGACCGTCCTAGAAACCTAAGACGGGGAGCCATTTTTTAGGTTTCGGGCGAAGTGAGTTGATTCACCGTTCGGGACCGATTAGGCTACCCCACCTTATGCTTCGATATGGCCTGAGATCCATTTCTTCGAGAATGCGGGAGGCCATAGAGCTCGGGAACCAGTTAGAACCAACCTACTTGCATACATGACATCATAAGGGGTTGACAATTGAATGACGATGTAATGGTTTGTTGTTTTGTTCATGGAGTTCGAATTTATTTCCCTGTAATGCTTTCATAGTCTTGTTTGTAATTAGGCGATTTCTTATTGTAAATAGATGGCTAGCACCGCAGTCGACCGTCTCCTCCGCAAAGAAATTCGGGTGTACAAACCTTTGGACCCAAAATTGGTACTGGACCATTGGTTTACCTTGTACAACCCAGAGGAGCAGGCCTTCATCCAGCAAAAGATCGGCCCCGTCCTCTCACTGACAAGGATAGAGGTGAATTTGCCTTTAGTCCGGGCCATGCTCCAATTGTGGGAAATCGAGCCCGCTGCTTTCTTTATCGGGCTGCATGAGATCACCCCTACCCTAGAAGAGTACACCCAGTTGCTACAGGCTCCAGCACTAACCGATCAAATCTATATGCCAGACCTCGAGGCCAAGCCAGCCGGTACCTTCAGCAGATTATTAGGCATCCGTAAGACAGCAGTCAACAAAGCCCTAGCAGACTATAATGGATATTGCATACGAATGGATGATTTGGAAGCCTGGTTCATCGCCCAAGAGGACAATGGGGATAGGAAGGACATACTATGTGGGGACCCCAAAACTTACAGACAGAGAAGGGTGAACGCTTTCATCTTGACAGCCTTCACCACCAAACTGTTCCCCACCGGGACCTTCTATATTCACTACCGGGTCGCAGAGCTGGTGACCCAATTTCTGGAGGGAAGATCTTACATCCCAGCTCTACTGGCTAAACAGATCCGGAACTTAAATTTCCTCAAGAAGAAAGGCCATGGGTTTCTCCGCTCAAGCCTCAACCTTCTGCTGATCTGGTTTGTAAGCCACCTTAAGTGTTTCGGGCTAAACATGGTCCGAAAAACCTTAGCTCAGCAGGTGGATCTTGTAGATTCATGTATAGAAAAGGTGAAGCTACTCGACGACCTTACTAGCCACAGTTGGGTAGAGCTGCTTAGGAGCTTCAGTGCCGAAGATATTCTATGGACAGCCAGGTGGAGTTGCTGTGACAAAATCATCTTGACCTGCAGTAACTTCCAAACCGTGCCTTTAATCGGAATCAGCGGATGTGTTGGATATCACCCCAACTCAGTGGTCCGCCAGTTTGGTACCATCCAAGATATAGTTTATCGGCCCTCGCTGGAAGCAGTCACCTTTGAGTACCAAGATCCGAACCTGTTGGTAGCCGAGAAGTTTGCTAAGCTGGCAAAGGTTAAAGCACTTCGGGAAGCCAGAATTGAAAGCCCGAATGTGGACCTCGAGGAATTAGATGGCGAAGTAGGAAAACACCGAGCCACCAGAGAGTTTGTAATCCGCCAGCTCTACCAGACAGGGGAAAGAGCATACCGGGTTCCAGACGTCACCCAACCAAGACCAGACAAGATCAATCCAGAGACAGAAGTATACCTAGAACAGGTTAAGGCCCGAATGGAAATATATTTTGAAGTTTCAGATCATAAGAAAGACATCTGGAAGGGACATTTCAAAGAATCGGACCAAAGGAACAAGGCCTTGGAAGCACAATTGGAGAAGACCCAAGCCAAAGTCAAAGAATTAGAAGCTGTCATCAATGGGAAGTCTGAGCCTCCACAACAGAAGACTAAAAGAGCTAGGAAATAGATCATTATTTGTAATCTTTATTTTGATTATCGAACTCCAAAATTTTCAATATTAATAAAAGTAAAGTTTCAATATTACATTGTCAATCAATTATCAACCCTTTTATTTTTAGCATCCGCGTGACACATGCATATCATTCTTGCATTCATTGCACTAAAATAAAAACAAAATGCGCGTCCAGGTATCAAAATAGCTTCCAAGCAACCGAACCCTCCTAGAAGTCCAATTCTCACGCGCTCAAGAACAAGAATGGCCAACAGTAGCGAAACCGCAACAACGCCAATGCTGAAGCTGCCTCGGACTCTAGGATTATGTCCCTAGAACAAACAGTCCAACAACTAACTTCCCAGGTTCACCTCTTAACTGAAAGCATCGGCCTCCTGCGCAACACTCAGCCAACCTAGGAAGAGTATTCAGGGGCCAGAAAGGGGAAAGGAGTGGAGGGACAGCCTCCGGAATATGAAGAGATCAATTCCCACCTTAACCCGGCCTTTGAATATGAGCCAAAGGTCAACCAGGGGCCGACCTTTGATGACCTGAAAAAGAAGATGGAAGAGAGGCAAAAGGAGATGGAGAAGCGACTCTTCCAGCAGCTCCATGACAAGATGAAAAGCATTGAAGGCCCTGATGGTTTTGAACAGGCCGGAATCACCAATCTGCCAGCATACAGGGAAGAGATATACCCTGAAAAGTTCAAGACCCCAGAGTTTGAAAAGTATGACGGGACTGGCTGCCCCAAAATGCATACCAGGCTATATGCCCGGAAAATGAGCAAGTATGCTCAATACGACCAGCTCATGCTCCAGACATTCCAAGACAGCCTCACAAGCGCTGCACTAGTCTGGTACGCCCATTTGGACTTCAACATTGTCAACACCTAGGAGAAGTTAGCCTGGGCATTTTATGACTAATATAAGTTCAACATTGAAGTCGCCCCATCTGTAATCAACCTAGGGAGTCTCCGGAAGAGACATGCTGAGCCGTTCAAGGAGTATGCTCAGCGCTGGAGAGCCCAGGCCGCCAGGGTAGCAACCCCGATATCTGAAAAGGAATTGACATCCATATTTGTCAATACCCTGGACAAGACCTACTTTTCACACCTGGTAGGCCAGACCTCATCCAGTTTTGCAGAGGTAGTGACTGCGGGATGCAGGATTGAGGATGCCATCACCATCGGTAGACTCCAAACAATGGAGCCTCCTAGGGTCACACCGACACAAAGGCCTTTAGGAGGAAACAGAGCTAAAGAGTCCACTGTCAGCACAGTCCACTCCGGTAAGGCAGAAAAATCTGGGACTCGTATGACATTCCAGACCACGAATATCCCAGCCCAACAACCCACGACAGGTCACGCCCAGGCTGCTAGGGCCCCAAGGTAGTTCACTCTAATCCCCGTACCGCTCAGTCAGGTCTTCGCTCGGTTGAGGGTAGACAACTTGATCAGTTTTAAGCTCCCCAATGACCGGTATAGGCCCAAGAACTTCGACTCAAACCTCAAATGTGACTACCACATGGGTCAGGAGGGGCATTCTACAGATAGGTGCTGGAGGCTCCGGCACAAGATCCAAGACTTAATTGATTCAGGCATCATCCAGTTGGATTTCGTGAATGCCCCAGCACCTAATGTCAACACCAACCTACTGCCCAATCACAAGCCCACCATTAATATGATCACATCTGAGGAGTCGACTCCCAAAGAAGCCCCTAAGCAGAATCTGACGGAGCAATAGAAGAAGCAATCCCACCAAGCTCCAGAAGAAACACCAAAGGCACACATTAAAAGAAGGTGGTTAGCCGAAGACCCAACGGTCAGCACTTTGGGAGAATCATATGGGAGATTTCAGTATTTGGTAAACTATTCTTATATCCCGACCGAGCAGGGGCCGCCTAGTGGATGGGGGTCGAAATTTGAGAAGGAAGACAAATCGTCAAAGGAAGAAGGGAAGGCTATAAACATGATCAATTCTCATCTGAAGCCCAGGGTTATACAGTGCTATGAGGGACAATCAACTGAGGTACAAATACCAAGAAAAAGATACGTATTCAATGTCCCAATACCGGCAGAGAATTACAAGGCTGCACCGTTCGACTATCGGGCCCTCGAACAAGAGCAACCTCCTATAGTGGGAGGCATCACCCGCTCTGGGAGATTATACGATCCAAAGTATAAAAGCCCGACTGAAGAACCCAACGTGGAAAAAGGAGAAGAAGAGGAAGGGGGACTTGCTGCATTTACAAAGATGGTCAAGGCCAGTGAATACAAGATCATGGAACAATTAAATAAAGTTCCAGCACAAATATCACTCATGGGCCTTCTCACAACGTCCGAGCCCCACAGGGAAGCACTCTTTAAAGTGCTGAAGAAGATTCAAGTCCCGGAAGGTATCGCTACAGACAAGATAGGTCACGTAGCAGACTCCATCTTCACAATGGACCAGATAGCCTTCTCTCCGGAAGAACTAGGAGAAGAGGGAGACCAACATACCAAACCACTATTCATAGTGGTCAGGTGCAACGACACCATTATCTCCCGGGTACTCATTGACAACGGATCATCTCTCAACGTTTGCCCATTGGCAACGCTCGATTTATTAGGGTTCGATCCAAGCAACATAAAACCTAGCTCCACGGTGGTCAGAGCCTTCGACGGGTCAAAGAGAGACATAGTGGGAGAAGTGAACCTACTAGTGGAAATCGGTCCACAAGTATTCCACATCTCCTTCCAGGTCCTCAACATCCCAAGGTCTTTTAACTTGCTTTTGGGACGACCCTGGATACATGCTGCTGGAGCCATCCCCTCTAGTCTCCACCAAAGGGTCAAGTTCATTACAAGCGGGCAGATAGTGACGGTACTGGGCAAGCAGGATTATGCCATATACAAAGAGACTGCCATACCTTATATTGGGGAAGAGGGTTCAGAAGACCTGGGGCTGCAGATTTTCAATGAAGTGAACATGGTGACCAGCAAGGAGGGCAATCAGTTTAAAGAGGGGCAGCACGGGACGTTTGGACTGGGGTACATTCCTACGGCCGTAGAAGAAGTGTAAACAAAAGGTGTCAAAGGCAGAATAAGGGGGAAGCTGATCGACACCCAGATGTGCATCCCACCTCTCCAACAATCTTTCCGAAAGGCAAACATCGTTCAAGAGCCTCAGATAAATAAAGAGGACGATAGCCAAGGGAAATCAACCCCCCGCACGTTCAATCAGCATCCAGCTCTGAATAATTGGTTTTTTTATCCTATCAATAGCTCTAAGTCAGCTCAAAAGTAGAGAATAGTTATTGAACAAATTTTTGAGACTCTTTATCAATTCAATTACAATTTTTTTTTCTTATATATATGCTTTCATTTTTATGTTACTCAGATCTCCTACCATCGAACATCAGGGATATTTCGTGTAGATAGAAAATAAAAACGCCGATATCGTTTCCAACGCTGCTGGGTCAGTTGTTGAAGGAGATATCCTAGACCACGAAATAATACAAGAAAATTGGCTAAAACATGAACAAAGCGGAATCTCGATCGACGAGCCTGTGGAGACGGTAAATCTAGGAAGCATGGAAAACCCTAAGAACCTCAAAATCGGGACTAGTTTGAGTACCGAGCAAAAACGTGAGATAACCGAGCTATTAACGGAATATGCAGATGTGTTTGCCTGGTCATATGGTGACATACCAGGGCTAGACCAGTCAATAGTAGTTCACAGGCTTCCCATAAGGGAAGATGTCAAACCTAAAAAACAAAAACTGAGAAGATTTAGGCCGGACATCTCACTAAAAATCAAAGAAGAAGTCAAGAAACTGCTAGAAGTAGGGTTCATTGAAGTATCCGACTACCCAGAATGGGTAGCAAATATAGTCCCCTTCATGAAAAAGAACGGAAAAGTACGCATATGCGTAGACTTTCGGGACTTAAATCAAGCTACGCCAAAGGATAACTTCCCCCTACCTCACATTGATGTTCTAGTAGACAACACTACAGGAAACCATCTCTTCTCATTCATGGACGGTTTCTCAGGATATAACCAAAGGAAGACAAAACCAAAACGACTTTCATCACAACATGGGGAACTTTCTGTTACAAAGTCATGCCCTTCGGTTTGAAAAACACCAGGGCAACGTATCAGAGAGCCATGGTCGCTATACTTCACGATATGATGCATCGAGAGGTTGAAGTATATGTTGACGACATGATAGCCAAATCCAAAGAAGGAGAAAGCCATATAGATATCCTGAGTAAATTGTTTAAACGACTGAGAAAATTCCAGCTTAAGTTAAACCTAGAAAAATGTACTTTCGGGGTCACGACGGGGAAATTGTTGAGGTTTTTCATAAGCCAAGAAAGGATTAAAATTGACCCTGATAAGGTAAAGTCTATATTAGAATTACCTTCCCCACGCTCCGTTAAAGAAGTGAGAAGCTTACTGGGAAGATTAAATTATATAGCGCGTTTTATCTCACAGCTCACCGACAAATGCCGGCCACTATTCCGTCTGTTGAACAAGAACGCCACAATAGAATGGGACGACGAATGCGAAGAGGCATTCAAGACAATCTAAGACTATCTTATAAGACCTCCAGTCTTGATAGTCCCGAAACAAGGAAAACCCTTATTCCTATACCTCACAATACTCCCTGAATCCATGGGATGTGTGTTGGGGCAGAAAGATGACGAGGGAAGAGAGCGTTCCATATATTATCTGAGTAAGAAGTTCACAGATGGGGAACAGAGGTACTCAAAGGTGGAGAAGACGTGTTGTGCTTTAATCTGGGTCATACATCGACTAAGGCAATACTCCCTTTACTACCATATTGAACTGCTGACAAGACATGATCCCTTGAAATACTTAGCAGAGAAACCAGCCTTGATAGGGAGAATCTCTAAGTGGCAAATGCTCCTATCCAAGTTCGACATCGCATACATAAATCAGAACTCGATGAAAGGGCAAGCCTTAGCCGATCAATTGGCAGAACACCCTGTCGAGACAGATTCCCAAGAACTACGGGCCCAATTTCCGGATGAGAATATATTGACAGTGGAAGATAGGCCGGTAGAAGACTTTGGGATAGAGCAGAACCCGAAATGGAAACTTTTTTTGATGGAGCTGCCAATGTATTCGGTTGTGGGGTTGGGGCAATATTAATATCCCCGGACGGCACTCAATTCCCTGCAGCGACAAGACTTATATTTCCCTATACCAATAACATCGCAAAATATGAAGCATGTATTCTCGGCCTCAAAATGGCCTGCCAAATGGCAATCAACGAGTTAGAAGTATATGGAGATTCGTCGCTCATCATACTACAGATAAGAGGGGAATACAAGACTAAAGACCCCAAACTGGTACCGTACCATCAACACTTGACAGAGCTAATTGAAGAATTCAAGGCAATCACTTTCACATACATCCCGAGAACTTAGAATCAGTTCGCAGATGCACTAGCCACACTAGCATCTATGATCCAGATAACAGGGGGAGCTGAAGTTCGACCGATGAAAATAGACATCGAAAGTCGGCCCGCCTACTGTTTAACCGTTGAGAAAGTACAAGATGACAAGCCCTGGTATCACGACATCAAGACCTTTCTCCAAGAAGGTAAATACCCTGAAATGGATAGCAAGAATGACCAAAAAACACTCAGAAGGTTAGCAAGTCATTTCCTATTAAGTGGGTCCATACTTTACAAGAGATCATTTGATACCACCTTGTTGAGATGTGTGGACAAAAATGAAGCATGCAAACTGATGAAGGAAGTACATGAGGGAGTATGTGGACCTCATATGAATGGCTACATGTTGGCCCGAAAAATCATGAGGTTAGGATATTATTGGTTGACCATGGAATCGGATTGCATAAAATATGTCAAGCACTGTCATCTGTGTCAATTCTACGCAAACTGGATAAATGCTTCGCCCAACGAGCTACACTTGTTATCAGCACCATGGCCATTCTCCATGTGGGGAATTGACATAATAGGCCCAATCACTCCAACAGCATCCAACGGCCACAAATTCATACTAGTAGCGATTGATTATTTCACCAAATGGGTAGAAGCTTCGTCATATACTAATGTCACAAAAGGGGTAATAGTCTGCTTCTTGAAAAGGGACATAATAGCCCGATATGGAGTTCCTGAGTCCATCATCACCGACGACGGTACCAATCTCAACAACAAATCGATGACAGGTTTATGTCAACAATTCCACAGAAATTTAACTCCCTACCGACCTCAAATGAAAGGGGCAGTAGAAGCAGCTAACAAAAATATCAAAAAGATCATCGAGAAAATGACAACAACTTACAAAGATTGGCACGAAATGCTACCGTTTGCTCTCATGGCTTATAAGACTTCAATAAGAACATCTACGGGAGCTACCCCCTTACTCATTGGTATATGGTACTGAAGCAGTGCTACTAGTTGAAGTTGAAATACCATCATTCAGAATCATGTTGGAAACTCAGCTAACTGAATCAGATTGGGTAAAGAAAAGGCTTGATCAGCTGAATCTGATTGATGAAAGAAGGCTTACCGCACTATGTCATGGCCAGTGTTACCAACAAAGAATGGCCCGAGCGTTTAACAAGAAGATGAGACCTCGATACTTCAAGGAGGGGGATCTGGTACTAAAGAAGGTTCTCCCGAATGCCCAAGACTCCAGAAGGAAATTTACCCTAAACTATGAAGGCCTTATGTGGTGAAAAAGGTTCTGTCAGGAGGTGCTTTGATACTAACTCAAATGGATGGTCCAGAATTGAGAGACCCCATTAACACAGATGCTGTAAAGATGTACTATCCTTAGGTAAGGGAATCGAAATTTTGCCAATGTTTATGAAAGCCAACATTCGATATAAATTTCGTTGAGTCGATTTTTTACTTTTTACAAGCAAAGTTAATATCCCTGAATGGTCGATAATCTAAATCAATTCCCATCACCACAAATACTCCTAAACACATTACTCACCACTTCACCAATGAAAGATAAACACTAAAATGATAATGAATCTTAATATAGTTTGTGATATAATTCTATTTACTTTTGAGCATTAGAACTGAATGCATTAGTAGGATAACATTACCATCAAAAGAGCCATGTGCATAAAGAAAGGGAGCACAACAAAATTTTCAACCCCGTGCCAAGATAAGAAGAAATGAAGCAGAAGCAAACCAGCCCGAGGGTTCGGTTGTTTGGTTACTATCCACGATAAAACTGGCAAGCACAATGAAAAAATAAATAACTATCATCATATCATGAAAGGTATCACATCATTTAGCTCAGTTAGTAGAAAACATATTCAAAAGCATAAGATGAGTCAGCCCATAATTGGGCACTTGTCTAAACATTCCTTTTAATAGGGTAGTCAGCCCAAAAAAGGGCACTTCCTTAGGTCTTTTCTAAGGTCAGCCTATAAAGGCACCTTTTTGAGATATCATTTTTATCTTAGGTTAGTCAGCCCAAGATGGGCACTTTCCTAAACATCCTCTCTAAGGTTAGCTCATAGGGGGCACCTTTTTGAGATATCATTTTTATCTTAGGTCAGTCAGCCCAAGATGGGCACTTTCCTAAAAATTTGTTCTCAATGTCAGCTCATAAGGGTACTTTTTGAGACAGTTCAATCAATTTTATCATAGGTTAGTCAGCCCAATATGGGAACTTTCCTAAAAAGTTGTTCTCAAGGTCAGCTCATAAGGGCACTTTTTGAGACAACTCTATCATAGGTTAGTCAGCCCAATATGGGCACTTTCCTAAAAATCTATTCTCAAGGTCAGCCCGTAAGGGCACTTTTTGAGACAGTTCAATTAATTTTATCATAGGTTAGTCAGCCCAAGATGGGCACTTTCCTAAAAAGTTGTTCTTAAGGTCAGCTCATAAAGGCACTTTTTGAGATACCCTACCATAGGTTAGTCAGCCCAAGATGGGCACTTTCCTAAAAAAAAGCTATCTTAAGGTTAGTTAGCCCATGAGGGGCACTTTACTAGATTCTCCCGATTAGTCAGCTCTTGGGGCACTTTTCGGAAATATTCTTCCAAACAGTTGCTAGTCTAACAAGACGCTTCTGTTGACAGGTAGCCAACTCATAAGGGCGCTTCCTAAGTAAATTTTCTTTCTAAGGTTGCTAGTCTGATAAGACGCTTCCTATCATCATTTCTTCCACACAATGCTTGAGGTGTTTCCTATCGCCAATTAGTCAGCCCATAAAGCACTTTTTGGGGAGGGAACATGACTCTAAATTGTTAAGACCGTATTATCTATTCAAGAGGCCAAAAATGGCGTCTTCCTTTTAATCTTTGTAGTTAAGTTTTTCAAACTTTACTACAAAGAGGGGCAGCTGTAAACACCCCATTTTTGCCCTAAGAATGAATAATAATCAATAATAATCAATTTTCAATTTTTTCCAATTTTTCCCTAATTTAGCATAAATAATTAAAAATATTCAAAAAATAAAAATAAATAGGAAAAAACATCAATTTTGAAAAATGATTTCAGAAATGGCAATAATAAATAATAAATAATTTTTACAAATTTTTGAAATTTCAAAAAATACAAAAAAAAATAAAAAATTCGCATTGCATATATGCAATTTGCGAAATTAGAAAAATCAGGAAAGTGGGCTAGCCCAGCTGGTCCGGACCATGGGCTAAGGCACGCGCAAGGGGGCTCGGTCGCGGGTTCGAATCGCAGGAGGAGCAGTTTCTACGTTTTGCAATTTTTTCACTTATCCAGGACACGTGGCAGCATCCGATTGGTTGGAGGGAGCGCACGCGCCGGGCGCGTGATCGTCTTCTACCTCGGGTCCAAGATCGCCGGCGAAAGAGAAAATTCGAATTTCGGCCATTTCGATTCGATTTTTTGCACAAATCCAATAGATCTTCAACAGAAATAAGATAAACATTATCTAATTGGAATCAAATCACAACAAATCAAAGGATTTACACAAATCGGAGTTGGTTTTTTTAACCGAAAATCCGATTAGCTTCGATCAGAGGAAATCCAAGCTTATCTAGCTCGGTTTCAAGTGCCTATAAATAGGAATCGGAGGAAGCCAACACACGAATCAGAATTGAGAGAAAGTGAGAAAAGAGAGCAAATCGGAGAGCACCGGAGGAGACCCAAAATCACGATTGCCAACCGGAGTTGAACCACCACCAGGAGACGATCTGGGAGCAAACCACCGCCACCATTGGATTCAGCACCCTCAAGAAGCTAGGATTCAACACCTCACCCGCGACGAAAGACCGCCGGAACGCCGTGAATGAGCATCCTCTCCGCCGCTGTGTCCGACGGATTCGACCCGACCCGCGCACCGACCCGGATCCAGGTAAGTCGGATTTTCCGGATTTTCTATTTTTTCGAATTTTGTTTATTTATTTATTTGTATTTATTTGATTTATTATTTGGTAAATTGTTTATTAATTTGTTGGTTATTTATTTATTTATTTAGTTATGTTTTATTTTCAATAAATAGGAAAATGATAGAAATTAGATTTTTCTAGGATTTAATAATGTAGATAATAAATAAAAAAAAGAAAAGAAATAATAATAATAATAATGTAGAAAAGTAATAAAAATATTAGGAAAATAATAATAAAATTTTAGATTTCAAAATAGGATAGATAATAACTTAGGATAAAATCATAAAAATCATAAAAAATCATTAAAAAAATCACAAAAATTATAAAAAAAATCATCATAAAAAAATCATAAAAATCATGAAAATCATAAAAATTCAAAAATTATAAAAAAAAAATGAGTTTTAGCACTTAGAAAAATCATTTTTCTCAAATAAAGCCAAAATTGATGTTTTTCCCTAAAAATCATTTTCAAAAGATCAAATTAAAGCTTAGGCTTAGAGTTTTTAGAAAAATCCTAAAAATGATAAAAACATAAAGCAAAAGAGATTTCAAAATTAAAATTCACAAACAAACTTAAAGTTTTCAGAAAAGCGAACTATGGCTTGTTTGATCCTGACTAACAGGTACGTAGGCACCCATTCGGGTCAACCCATAAAATGAAATAAAAAAAATCATTTTCTTAGAATAATAAAAAACATAATAAAAGTAACAGAAACAAAAATAAAAGACATTTCTGGATATGAACAATTTTAGGAGATTAGGTGGTAACCATAAGGTTTTAATAGGTTAGCCTCTGGACTTAGAAACTCTGGTTTTCCTTTCCTCTTTTCACAAAAACGAGAAGAGGAAATCACGAAGACTAGTAGTCCAAATTAAGACTAATCTGCTCCTTTAGTCTTAATTCAATCTTTCCCAACAACAGTTGGGTGGCGACTCCAAAAATTAAACGAAGTTCCTAACTCAAGTCGAGGATCTACATTAGATGAGCATAGGGTCTAGTCTAGATCGGATTAGGAATGGAAAATTCAAAAATTAGACTCGACAATGATCAAGAGCAAAAAAAAAAAAATTCGGATAAAAAAAAAGAGGAAAAATTTACGAACCCTAGAGTTAATTTTTGAATTCTACGGAAGGGAATTGGTGTAGTTTGGGTTAGTTCCAAGAGAATTGAGGAGAGGAATTGGCGAGTTGATATCATCATTGTTTGTGAGAATACATGAGTGACTGTGTGATATGATCATTTGAGCGAAACACGTAAGGGAGTGTATCGTGAGGTTTAATCATATATATATATATTTGTGTTAGTACTAATCCTTTTCTGCAGGAACAATGTCGATACAACATTCTCCTGAATGTGAGAGGGGAAGGTTTGATGCTAGGTTAGTAATTGAGGCGTTGAGGGGTGAGATGAAGAGAATATTTCAGGAGGGAATGGAACAAATTCATGAGACGGTAGAGCAAAGACTAGAACAATCTACAAACGTCTTCCAAGGGCGTAAAAGGGAGAATCGTTCTAGAAGAGTACCGAGGGGTGGAGATGAAATGTTGGAAGATGAAGTTGATGAGCCTTCTGTCGGGAGTTATAGAGGTTATAGTGGTCGGAATAGAGGAACTAGGGATTGGGAAGATAGAGGAGATAGGAATAGAGAGGATGATCAATTGAGTAGCATAAAGATGAAGATTCCTCCTTTCCAAGGGAAGAATGATCCCGAGGCATACTTAGAGTGGGAGAAGAAGGTGGAAATGGTGTTTGATTGTTATAACTATAGTGGGAGAAAGAAAGTGAAACTTGCTGCCATTGAATTTTCGGATTATGCCATAGTGTAGTGGGATCAACTAATGTTGAATCGAAGAAGGAATGGCGAACCACCTATTGAGTCGTGGGAAGAGATGAAAAGGGTGATGAAGAAGCGATTTGTGCCTGCATATTACTATCGTAAATTGCACAACAAGTTGCAAACTTTGAGGCAGGGAAGCCGAACTGTGGATGAGTATTTCAAGGAGATGGAAGTAACGATGATTAAGGCGAATGTAGAGGAGGATAGAGAGGCTACCATGGCTAGGTTCCTTGCAGGGTTGAATAGAGAGATTCAAAATGTTGTTGAATTGCAGCATTATGTAGAATTGGAGGATATGGTCCATATGGCTATAAAGGTTGAGAACCAGCACAAGAGGAAAGGTAGTAGTAATGCACGGTTTCAACAGGGTGCTGGTTCATCCACCTAGAAGACTAACCAATGGAAGAAGGAAGAAAAGCCATTACCCACTAAACCAAAAGGAGAGTAGAGGCAAGCGAGTTCTACTCTTGGTAATCAAGGTAACCCTGATTCTTCTACTTCTAGAAATCGTGACATTAGATGTTTTAAATGCTAAGGTAGAGGCCATATTGCTAGTCAATGTCCAAATAGGCGTATTATGATTTTGCGTGATGATGGTGAGTATGAGACTGAGGGTGATAGTGAGGAAGATGATATGCCTCCATTAGAGAATGCTAGTGATGATGAGGAGCTTGCAATAGGGAGGTTAGTGGCAGTAATGAAGCGAGCTTTGAATGTGCAGGTGAAGGAAGAAGAGGAGGTGCAAAGGGAGAATATATTTCATACTAGATGTTATCTAGGAGATCATATTTGCAGTATGATCATTGATGGAGGAAGTTGCACCAATGTAGTGAGCAATTTTATTGTTGAGAGGCTGGGGCTCAAAACTGTTAGACACCCTAGTCCATATAAATTGCAGTGGTTGAATGATAGTGGTGAGACTAAGGTGAGTAAGCAAGCCTTGATTGGTTTTCGCATTGGTAGGTATGAGGATGAGGTGTTATGTGATGTAGTGCCAATGCAAGCATGTCATGTGTTGTTGGGGAGGCCATGGCAATTTGATAGCAAGGTTATTCATGATGGCTTTTCTAACAAGTATACGCTTGTTCACCAAGGGAAAAACTTTAATCTTAAACCATTAACACCTAAACAAGTGTATGAGGATCAGTTGCAGCTACAACGGTCTTTTGCAAAACATAAGGTGAGTGAAAAGCAGAGGGAGAGTGAGAGAGCAAAAGACAATGAGAAAGAAAAGGAATACAAAAGTCAATATCAAAAGGAAAAAGAGAGGAAGGATGGAAAGAGTGTGAGAGACCAAGTTAAAGAGGAATCAACTTTGGTGGTGAGTGAAAAGGAGAGGGTAGCCTTGCAAAAAGAGAGTTGTGTGGCAAGAGCGAGTGTAGTGAGGAGAGCGTTAGTGATGAAGCAACCTATGTTGTTGCTAGTTTTTAAAGAAACATGTTTGATTACTAACGAACTATCTAACTCTTTGCCTAGTGTGGTTGTGTCTCTTGTGCAGGACTTTGAAGATGTCTTCCCTGAGGAGATTCCAAAGGGATTACCACCTATTCGTGGTATTGAGCACCAGATTGACCTTGTACCCGGAGCATCGATTCCAAACAAGCCAGCTTAGAGGAGCAATCCGGAGGAGACAAAGGAACTCCAAAGGCAGGTCGATGAATTAATGGAGAAGGGGTACGTGAGAGAAAGCATGAGTCCATGTGCAGTGCCTGTGATTTTAGTGCCTAAGAAGGATAGGTCATGGAGAATGTGTGTTGACCGTCGTGCCATCAACAACATCACGATAAAGTATCGTCATCCCATTCCTTGCTTAGATGACATGTTAGATGAGTTACATGGGCCTAGTGTCTTTTCCAAAATTGATCTGAAAAGTGGATATCACCAAATTAGAATGAAAGAAGGTGATGAATGGAAAACCGCATTCAAAACAAAATATGGATTGTATGAGTGGTTAGTAATGCCTTTCGGTTTAACTAACGCACCTAGTACTTTTATGAGACTTATGAACCATGTTTTGAGGACTTTTATTGGAAAATTTGTGGTTGTCTATTTTGATGATATTCTTATTTACAGCAAGAGTTTGGAAGATCATATATCTCACTTGAGGGATGTTTTAGAAGTGCTTCGAAAGGAACAATTATATGCTAACCTCAAGAAGTGCACTTTTTGCACAGACAAACTTGTGTTTCTTGGCTTTGTTGTTAGTGCACAGGGAATATAAGTTGATGAAGAAAAGATTCGTGCGATCCAAGAATGGCCTAGTCCAACTACTGTAAGTCATGTGCAGAGTTTCCATGGACTAGCGAGCTTTTACAGGAGATTTGTGAAGGATTTCAGCACCATTGCAGCACCACTTACTGAGGTAATTAAGAAGAACGTGGGGTTCAGATGGGAAGAGCAACAAGAGAAGGCCTTTCAGACGCTTAAAAATAAGCTGACTCAGGCGCCATTACTTGCTTTACCTAACTTTGCTAAAACGTTTGAAATTGAGTGTGATGCTTCAGGATTAGGTATTGGAGCAGTGCTTATGCAGGAGAGAAGACCGATTGCATTCTTTAGCGAGAAGCTAAGTGGGGTAACCTTAAAGTACCCTACTTACGACAAGGAGTTATATGCATTGGTTCGAGCCCTGGAGACTTAGCAACACTACCTTTGGCCAAAAGAGTTCGTGATCCACACTGATCATGAATCCTTGAAGTACTTGAAGGGGCAACACAAGCTGAACAAAAGGCATGCTCGTTGGGTGGAGTTCATCGAAACATTTCCATATGTCATCCACTACAAGCAAGGTAAAGAGAATGTCGTTGCTGATGCACTTTCTAGAAGGTATACTCTTATCTCTACTCTTAGTTCTAGACTGCTTGGTTTTGAGCACATTAAGGAATTATATGCTGCTGATCGAGATTTTTGTGAGGAGTATGTGCATTGTGAGAAGAGTGGACATGGTAAATTTTATAAGCATGAAGGATTCTTGTTTAGGGAGAATAAACTATGCATTCCAAATTGTTCTTTAAGAGAATTATTAGTGAGGGAGTCTCATGAAGGAGGTTTAATGGGACACTTTGGAGTAGCTAAAACCTTAGGGGTATTGCAGGAACACTTCTATTGGCCTCACATGAAACGAGATGTTGAAAGGATTTGTGAGCGATGTGTCACGTGTAAGCAAGCGAAATCTAGAGTCTAACCTTAAGGGCTTTACACCCCACTTCCCATTCCTCATGAGCCGTGGGTAGATATTTCCATGGATTTTGTGTTAGGATTACCCAGGTCTAGACATGGTTGAGATTCTATCTTTGTAGTTGTGGATAGATTCTCTAAGATGGCACATTTCATTCCTTGTCACAAAACGGATGATGCTTGTACTATTGCCAATTTATTCTTTAGGGAAGTTGTGAGATTGCATGGTATGCCTAGAACAGTCGTATCTGATAGAGATTCTAAGTTCCTGAGCTACTTCTGGAAGACCTTATGGGCTAAGTTAGGAACTAAGTTATTGTTTTCTACTACTTGTCATCCACAGACTGATGGTCAAACTGAGGTAGTAAATCGAACTTTATCTACTTTGTTGAGGGCTGTAATTAAAAAGAATATTAAAAGTTGGGAGGATTGTTTGCCGCATGTTGAATTTGCCTATAACCGTACAGTGCATTCCGCTACTAAATTTACTCCTTTTGAAATTATGTATGGTTTTAATCCACTGACTCCTTTGGATTTATCACCTTTGCCTATTTCTAAGTATGTTAATCTAGATGGCAAGAAGAAAGCCGAATTTGTTAAACAGATCCATGAGAAGGCAAGGCTGAACATTGAGCGACGAACAGAGCAGTATGTGAAACAAGCTAACAAGGGTCGTCGACAAGCTATTTTTGAACCTGGAGATTGGGTTTGGGTTCACATGCGCAAAAAGCGATTTCCCGTGCAACGTCGATCTAAACTACTTCCTAGAGGCGATAAACCATTTCAAATTCTTGAGCGCATCAACGATAATGCATACAAGATAGATTTTCCTGGTGAGTATCAAGTAAGTGCCACATTTAATGTTACTGATCTGAGTCCTTTTGATGTAGGTGATGATTTGAGGATAAATCCTTTTCAAGAGGAGGGGAATGATGAGATCCATAATGAGAGTTACGCCGGAAGAAGGAATGAGGATCCTCTTGAAGTGCCGCCTGGACCGATCACAAGAAATTGAGCGAAATGATTCAAGGAAGCACTTAACGAGTTGATAAAGGATGTCCATGAAGCCGGAAAGGATTGGAGTAATCATGAAGTTGGAATGGACTGGAACAACCATGGGAAGACCCTTGCTCTTATACAAGTCATACCGAATACGGGGTGGAGAGGGCGTGTATTTACAAGGCACAGTCGTGTAGGAATCTCAAAGTTACACAGAATCATACACGGTCATATACACGGCCAAAGGCACGGCCGTGTATGGAGTCAAGAAAATCCACAGAAAGATACACGACCAGAAGTACACGGTCGTGTATGTTGCCAGAATTTGCACAGAAAAGTACACGGCCAAAGTACATGGTTGTGTACACGGCCGTGTATCCCTTGCCAGCCAACATCTTCTGTTTTGTTATTTTTACGCACTTATTGAAATGACGTCGTTTTGGGCTTGTATTTTCACGAATTGTAACCCTAGTATAAAAGCTCCTAGGGTTTAGAACAAAAAAGATAGATCTTAGAACATTAACAACACTTTTTGAGAAGCTCCTCTTTTGGTTCTTCAAGAACTAACTAGAACTTATCGGATTAATTTCCGTGGCGTTCATCCCGACTTTTCAATCGGTCTTTCATCCCGATTGTGGCGTCTTCATATTATACCAAGGTTCTTGTCTCGCTTATAGACAACGGGTCGCGGTTTCCACTTGAGGGTGTTTTTCCATCTTAGGTAACGAATTCCGAACGTATTGGTATTGGGTTTCGTCACACGATGGCGTGGTTCGTATCAGTTAGGAATCCGATCAAACCGATCTCGCATCAAATTGAGTGAACAAGGTGTCCTTTTCTTCTAATTCTTTCTTTCTCTTTTTCCTTACTTATACTTGATTGGGATGACATTAAGGACAACGGCTTATTTAAGTGTGGGGAAGGGATATTATAGAGAAAAAAAATATTTGGGTCTTATTTGAGTTTAATGATGCACATGATGCACCTATTAATCAAAATTCCCTCATTTATGGGTTTGTAAATGAGCTTTTAAAGTTTAGAATCTTGAAATTTTACTCATATTTTTGTAAGGATGGCATACAAAAGATGAAGAATAGTGATTTTGTGTGCCTCACTCACCTATTTTGAACTGCTATACTTAAGCAAAGCTTTAGGAAAAAAATCTAAGTGAGGCAAATTTACTTGTTATTTAATAATTGAATTTAGAGTTGTGAAATAGTCAAAGTCCCTAGTGTAAAGTTAAATGGTTATGGTTCTAAGCTAGTTAGTGGTGTATTTGCTTTTCAACCACTTTGAGAGCTGTTCTAAAATTTTGTAAAAAAGGTATATGAAATCTATCACTTAATGCTTCTTTTCAAACAATCTCACAAAAAAAAAAAAAAAAAACTAAGCCAACAAGAAGTAGGTTAAAACCCGTCTAGAGGAAAAGAAAAGATGGGGGCAAAAACCTCCCCTTTTAAAGGCCAAAAAATTAAAAAAAAAATGAAGAGATTTAAAAAGAAGAAAAATCCGGGGGAATGATGGATGCCATGTGCTTTCACTTTAGGTTGTTGCGCTTAGAGAAGTGTTTGAATGGTTTATATGCTTACTAGTAAGTGATGGGATGTGACCATGCCACTTTTGCTTTGGATTAGTATTAAATGGTGAGATTAATAGTTTGACTTATTTGGATTAGTCTTAAAAATTTGATTGTAATACACTAAGTACAAGTATAAATATGGTAAATTTGAGTGATAGGCACCAATGAGTTACTTTGAATTGATTGAATTGAAGAATGCTATGCTTGATTTGATATTTTATTATGAGTATAATTGATGATAGATTTTTTTGTTCTTGTTTTGTTTGCTTGAGGATAAACAAACGGTTAAGTATGGGGAAGTCTGATAATTGTCAAAAGTTCCTTATTATTTGTGCTTATTTGAATATGGTTGTTATGTATTTCTTGCGATTTTTTGAAGAAAAGGATACTTACTTTGTGAAAAAAAAAGAAAAAAAAATCATTTTAGGGTTTAAAGAGCTCATTTAGAAAATTTCATGATGATCAAAGAGAAATAAAGGCAAATTAGATAAACTTGGATCAATTTTGCAAATGAATAAATTTTTCTTTTTCAATCCTTTCATTCATGTTCAATGGTAAAGCTAATAACAGTAAGCATTAGAGGCGAAAGCGTTCCAACTCTATTTTTAGCCCTACCGCAAGCACGGTCATATAGCAAGCCATGCCGACTTGCAATCATTAAAAAGTTATAAGATAACATCGTTATTTCAGATTAAGGTTAATTAGGAAGTTTAGCTTGAGAGTTTTTACACAGTTTGAGATCAATTTATTTTCAAAAACCTAGGAGAGAAAATATGAAGAATTTCAAGAGAGAAATTGCTTATATATTATTGGAGATCACAAGGCATCAATTATGAGGGTTTTATCTCTACATCATGATTTTTTTTTTATCTTTTCTAGATCTTTTGTGCTTATTGTAATCTCCATGGAGAAGTAAATTTCTCATACCCTACACTTTGTGAAACCTTAAACTATGTGAATTGAATTGCTATTTGATAGATGAAAAATTCATGTCTTTATCTTCATTCATATAATTCCATTGTCTTGTGATTGATTTATACACGAAGTTTTGTCTTTTATTAGATAGAAAGAGGTTTCATCTAATAGGATAGATCTTCATAAATAGAGAAATTGCATATTTCACCTAGAGGTAGGGAAATTCTATTTTTTTTTTTGCTATAAAAATTTAATTCTTATCGTCAGGATCCTGAACTTCATGCAATCTTATGTGATGTTAGTGAGGGAGAGGCGTCCACTATCTCATGTATGGTTAGGAATTAATTGACTCAAGGGAGTAATTGATTTACTTGATGAGATCTTGCAGTGCAAAACATGAATATTAATCAATCCATTATCATAAGAGTGTTAAGGTTTATGGTAGATCAAGGTGAGAGGTATGTCCTGTAATTGAATTTATCTTTTGAAAGCATACATAATTGTTCTTAGGGTTGCTAAATTAGTTGTTTAGTATTTAAATCATAAATCTCACTTCAAAACTTAGGCTAAATAGTAGAAAAATGGTAATACTAATACTTATTTTTAAGATCCTTGTAGATGGCACTCTAAAATCTATGCTACATTAGATAGGTATACTTGCCTAGCTTAAAACATAGATTTAATTGGATTTATAAATTTAGAATTTGATATGATCAGTAAGGGCGCATCAAGCTCGAAGTAGTGCTGGGGCTAAGTTCAAGTCTTTTGCTCATGGGACTAGTAAGGCAATTTGGTTGAAAAGGCTATTTGAATATTTGAAGATCTCAGTGTCTCATCTTATGAAATTATATTGTGATCACAAGCCAAACATCTCAATCGCTCATAACCTGATTTTACACGACAGAATAAAACACATTGAGGTTGACGAGCATTTCATCAAAGAAAAGATTGAAAGTGGGTTAATTTGTCTTTCCTATATACCAACTATAGATCATATAGCAGACATACTCACCAAAGGGCTACACAAGGGATAGTTTGAACTTCTAGTTAGCAAGCTAGCTATGGAAGACATCTTGAAGCTAGCTTGAGGAGGAGTGTTACAAGATTCACAAGTTAATTAGGCTAATTTAGTGTGATTTGTTTGTATTTTTAGTTTCCTAAAATAACTTATGTATAGTTGTCAATTAAAGCTATTAATTAATTTTTTATTCTCTAGGATACTTACTAGATTTAATTTTTTGCGTAGTTATATATATGTACCAATACAAAATAAGAAATATGCAATCCTTTTATTCCATACACATTCATAAAGAAAAATAAAAATTATTGAAAAGAAAACATCTTATGCATAATCTTTTCATGCTTAATATCATCCATATTTTGTGGATTTAATGATTTTCTTATATATTGATGGCAGCTTATAAGTTTTGCAATATTTTGTGTTATCCAAATGAGGAAATAAATAAATCTTTAGTTTTATCTTGTGTACTGACTGTGGCATATGAATTATGCACTATCCTATGTACTCATGTGGGAAATATATCACTATTCATTTCCAATTGATTTTTTGTACTATTACTACATTAAAAAGAGCCTAAGGCAGCACTAATTTTGCAACACCTTGTAGACGTGTTGTCTATAAAGCTCAAATGAAATGAATTTTTAAATGTTACTAAAAAGATCAAAGGCAATGCTTTTAGGTAACAACTTAAAAAATGTTGCTAGAATAAATTTGACGCAACAATATGCCAACAAGTATATTATGCTGTTAATAACTTTTTGACAAAAAAGCAACAATTTATGGCAACCATTGCCTCATATATCAAATTTTGGCGACTTGCTACCCATATCAATAAAGTATGCAACTCTAGTAAAAAAAGTGTTGCCATAACAAAGTAACCAATTGAAATAGTTGTAATTTCAATTGTTATAAGCAATAATTAATTTAAGCATTGTCTAAATAAAGGTTTTTACAAAAAGAAAATATAAGATAATTATTGAAACTAATTTTTCTCAGTATATGAAATCTCAAAAGGTTTTTACCATGCAAAGAGAAGTCATTTTATATCACATAATTAGGAAATCTTAATCTCTCCATCTCTTGAACTATTTTATTATGTGGAAAACATGATTGATAAGCCTTGTACTTAAATTTGACAAAAACATTACTAAACTTATAAAATTTTATAGCAACCACATTTACATAGTTTAGATAATATGTTTGTGAATTTCTTAAATCAAACTAATAAAAAGATATGTGAAAAATGTTTACACTACAACAAATTTTCCAATTGCGGCTAATCAATTGCGAGAAAAACTAAAAAATCTCTTAGTTTAGGTTGCAAGAAAGTCATTGCAAGAAATACCCTTAATTAATCAATAAAAGAAGTTTTAGTAAGAGATAGAGCGTACGTAAATACAACTAGGTATGAAGAATTTAAATCTTGCAATGTAGCACAAGATATCTCGTATAGAAGAAATTGATTCTCGCCCACATAAAAACTATTTGTTATATGCAATATCTAATATTGACATTTTTCACCGTATAAGGAAATGGAAGATGCAACAATTGGCTAATATTTCTTTAAAATGAATATTTTAATATAGTTTTTTTATATTGCATACATGATAACTTAATTTGATAAGTTATGGGCAGATATAATCAATGAGTGGCCTACTCATTGGATTTGCTGTGCAAGCTTTATAAATGAGCTAGTTTTGAAACAGCTTGGATTTGATGAGCAACCTAGAATTAACTATTTAGGTTGAGTAATGGGAATCGGCCTTCAAGATAGATTATATGAGCACGGGCTAAAAGACTACAAAATCTTGCCAGTCGAATTTTATTGAATGATCCATTTGTTGATGAGTTTGATTTTGTAAATTAGTTTTTTTTTTTAACCACTTTAGCACTATAGGAGAGAAAGCATTTGTGTTCAACTTTGATGCATTAGCACAAAACTTCAATCTTTTATTTGAGTACAAGGACTGGAATTGATTAGGAGGAAAGTCAGATGTTTTGCTAAGATTGATCAAAAGGTAAGTCAGAAGTTCTACTAGAACTAATTAGAAGGCAAGTCTAATGTGTCAAAGACTACTCGAAACACTTCTAATTTGAACACTAGGTTCTAACTATTCTTGCGTTCGATCCTTTTGATTTTGACTACTTCCACTTTTGATCATGAATGATAACTTTTGATTGTGCTACATCTTACTGTTGCCTCATAGCTTTTGATTTTAGTTACTACTTATTTCAAGCCCAAAAGCTATTTCATTAGATCAAGCTTACTCATTTATTTCTTTTATTTTTCTTATGAAGTATTTTAATGTTATTTTGATTACAACTATGCCCTTAATCTTAATATATTGGGGCCAAAACTCCTTGTAAACATAATTAACTTTCATATTATTAATACTATGGAGTTTTTGCTCTCTAATTGTGTTCTAATCAATCTTTGATTGTAGTGAACAAAATCACACCAAATTTTTGTGTGTAATACCAAATCTTTGCATGTGTGATTTGGATTAGACTCGGTGCCTAACATCCCTGTTTAAGGTCATCTCAAACTCTAAATTTTCTTGAACACTCAAATACAAAACCTAACCTTAATTTTATCCAATTAGTGATTTAACTCGTGCTTGTTTCAAATTCAATAACTAAACACATCATCATAGTATTAGAGCACATGTTCAACAATGGAAGTAATGTAATTGTAGAGCTCTTGTAGAATGTAGGAGACAAAGAGTTTGATAGTGATTGTGAGTTGAAGAACTAATTTTGAAGTTGTTGAGTTTTTATATGTGTATATTGCGATTGAGCTAAAGTCTTGTGTTGTAAGCAAAGTACGAAGCAAGCTATGAACTATATTGTGAGTGGTTGCTACTAGTTGCAAACTGTTTGATAAAATTCCTTTAAAGGTTTACGTAACCTTATCAATCATCAATTCATGTCAAGTGTAAGTGTTTATGGAGGTCACAAAGGAGATAACCAACAACAACAACATCTAGGATGTGGTAAGGGAAACAATTGCAACATTAAGATGACTATAGATGGATATATTGATGAGTTGATAACTATGATTCAAGCTTTGGTCACCTCACAAGCTGCCCTCGTGCAACAATTGGATGAGAGAGCTTCAACATGCAAGTCAAGTGAATGAATTACCATTGGTGGAGGGTGGTGGTGACAACTTTGAACAACATGATTAATATGCTAGAGCTCCTAAGCTACCTCATGGTCTAGAAAGCATAAAGTTGAAAAGTCCTTCATTTGCAAAGGGTCGCTAAACAATTAACTTGATTCAAAATACCATGTGGACCAAGCATTTGAATGTTGAGAACATGATCACCCCACTAAGTCAGGCTAGCCACCCTTGATTTCACCAACTATTATACTCCATGGTGGCGTAATGTACTTTCAAATAAGAGGAGAAGTGGAGAAGGGGAGATTACCTTATGAAGAGTAATGAAATTGATCATGCATCATTAGTTTGTGTCGAGTTATCATTGCCAAGGATTTTATCTCAAAATACGATCTTTACGCCAAGGCAACATGAGCATCGAAGACTATGTCAAAGGGTTTCAAATGCTTATGATTCAATACAATGCAAAGGAACTACCAAAGCAAACAATTGGCTTATTTATTTCAGGACTAAAATTTAAAATTGCTAATATCTTGGAGTTGTAGAGATATGACACTCTTAAAGAAGTGATCAATATCTATACGTCCTATTAAAACCCCTACTCTAGTAAATTAGTGAGTGGAGATCAGAAAAAGGGAGATGGAATAGTTAATAAAATAGTTAGAAGAGATGACGGTAAGAGGAAAGCAATCGTTAACTCTAGTACCAACACTACTAAGAACTAGTTGGCTGGTAAGAGGAGTAACCAAATCAAGTATTTTAAATTTCTTGGTTATGGGCATGTGGTAGCTCAATGCACTAATTCGTAGAGTTATCATTGGGTGAGAGGATGTTCCGAAATTAGAGATTAGTAGTAAAGATGAGGTAAAGTAGATGCAACATGATGTGGAGGGTATGCTGGATACCTTTGATGAGGATGACGATGGCACAATTGGAATATAGGGCCAAACTCTAGCCATGGTCATTAGAAGGGCCTTCATTGTAAAATAAATAGATGAATTTGAGCATAGAGAAAACCTTTCCCATATTAAGTGTGCAATGAAAGGAGTAGTATGTGTAGTGATTGTTGATAGCAAAAGTTGCACTAATGTGACCGCCATCTCTTTTGTGAATAAATTGAAGCTATGAACCAATCCCCTTCCTCACCCTTATAAATGACATTAGATGAGTGACAAGGGTTCTATACATATCACTAAGTAAGTTTAAATGCCAATATCTATTCTAAACCAATACACTTATGAGATTCTTTATGATGTGGTGCCCATGAGTGCCTCTCGCATACTTCTTGGTTACCCTTGGCTATTTGATTGATGAAGGCTCCATGATAGGCATAATAATACATATGCCTTTATCAAAGATGGGAAGAAGATGTTGAAACCAATGAGTGCAGTTGAAGTTCAAATCACTCAAGTGAAGATTAATCCACCTAAAAGAATTTAGCCTTGTTGATGTATAAAGAAGTAACGAGTAGGATGTTGGATAGAGAAACAATGTTTTTATTGCAAATTCGACAAATATTGGGTGTTGATAATAAAATATCCATTCTAACAATTTCATGGAAAATATTAGATGAATTTTCAATGTTTTTGCCATGGACCAATCACAAGAGCATGAGTTAAAGGACTACAAAATCTTAATAGTCAAATTTCACTAAATTAACCATTCATTAAAGAGTTTGATTTTGTTAATCCAATTTTTGACCACTCTTGCATTGTAGAAGTGCAAGCATTTGTGTTCAAATCTAATGCATTAGTGCAAGACTTCAATCTCATATGTGAGAACAAGGACCAAAAATGATCAAAAGGTAAGTGAAAAATTCCACTAGAATAGATTAGAAGGTAAGTCAAAAGTTCCAAAGACTACTCAAAACAATTATAATCTCATAATTACATCTCATTCCAAACACTTGGTTTTGACTATTCCTGCTTCCAATCCTTGTTGCTTTTGGTTGCTTCTACTTCTAATCATGCTACTTCTAATTATTGTTATATAGCTTTTGATTCCGATTACTACTTGTTTAAAGCACAAGAGTTCAAAAGCTATTTCACTAGATCGAGCTTTTTAATTTACTTTTTTATTTTCATTATTTAGTATTTTAATGTCCTTTTAATTACAATGATGCCTCAAATCTCAATATATTAGGGCTAAAACTCTTTGTAAACATCATTAACTTCCATATTATTAATATTATTTAGTTTTTGCTAACTACTTGTGCTCTTATCAATCTCTTATTGTTGTAAACAAAACCACACCAAATTTTTATGCATAATATTGTGTCTTTACATGTGTGATTTGAATTAAACTTGGTGTATGATATCCTTGTTTAAGGCTGTCTCAAACCCTAAATTTTCCTAGACACTCAAACACAAAACCCTAACTCCAATTCCATCCAATTAGCAATTTGAGTCATGCTTGGTTCAAATTCAAAATGGGCATATCATGGACATTAGGTGATGAGAAAAAACCAACTTGCAACTCATCAAGCTCACCATATTAATAAAATATATTTAATATTTTATGGCATCTTATTAAATAACAATAAACCTATAACATAATTTAGGTAAATTACATCAACCATTTTTGTGAACTTTTGAAATCACATTAACATTATGAGTCAAAAAGTGGATATATAAGCAAAACCTAGTTGAAGATTAGATTGGAACTTGATGTTAAATGAAAGAAAATTGCAAAATGAAAATGAGGTTTTTAGGAATTTTAGTAGCTCTTTCAACCCCTTTTGTTGAGAGGGACAAAGAACAACTGGATTTGCAATTGTATGTGTTGCATAGTTGGTAGTTTGAGACCTGAAAAAAGGAAATCAAATTGTGTTTAGCTAATATATCTTATTTAGTGTTTATAAATTACAAAAAAGAAGAATCAGTGGTTGATTTATGTCGAATCCAATCTTTTGATTGCTTTAATGGTAATGCCATTTTGAATTTTTTGTTATGTAATCTCCTATATTTGAAATAGGTTTATGTGGGATATGGTTCTCTCTCTCTCTCTCTTTAATTCATGCCACATCTAACATGGAAATTGATACAATTTTGCTAAAATACCACAAATGGTATGTAAAGCCACATCAAATGTTATGTAACCAACTTGTGTGAGGCCCAACAAAAAAGAGGGGGAAATTTATAATATTTTAAAAAGTGGAGTGTTAATGTAATTTAGAAAATTCATTGGGATGGTCATATAATTTACCCCATTAGTTTAAAGGAAAAATAGCAAAATACTAAAAGTAATACCATTTATTATTGAAAAATTCTATATTGTTCTTAAAATATTGATACTATATAAATAAGTTTTTAAACTTTTGTAATGAAAATTATTAATGAATCATTTTCATGCGATTATCTCATGAAAAGTAACTTCAAGTTTATATACATATATATATAAAGAAAATAGTCTTTTTTGTCATTTAAAGCTTTCTTATTAAAACTTTTAATATAATGATAGATTATTGAAATAAATAGATGAGTTATTTTGACTTTAATAGTAAGTGATGATAAATCGATAATTACTACTTTCAACAATTAAAAGTTTTAATAAGAAAGCTTTAAATGATAAAAAAGACTAGAATTTCTTTAGAAGTTATTAATATACTTATTATAGCAAATAAAAACTTATAATATATAATGTAATAATAAAATTTATCATAAATTCTAGTCATAATATAAGTTTAATATATATAGTTAAGTATAAATCATTATCCAAATATATAAAACTACGACATAAGTGCCGATATAAACCATTGTTACATAATTCATTACAATAAAAATATAAAACTAAAATAAATCATTAGCTACCTTGTAATCACCAAAACTATCATCATCTTTCCCATCACCACAGTGAAAAAATCTCAAATTTGAAGTCATAATGAAAAGGGGAGTGGAAAAAAGCTAAGTTTATGGTGTTTAGATGGGAGAAAAGGAGATAGAAATCTACACGTGTATATATCTTCCTATATTGAATCATGACTAGAGGCTATGGAAAAGAAATGAAAGAGTGTAATTGGCTACTTTAAAAACTCATTAAGTAAGAATATTTGTCTACTAGATCAAAAATTCTAAAACACATAGAATCGTGGAGTCCCTTCCAAAATCATGATTCTATCGATTTTAAGGATTTAAATCGGAATTCTACTAGATTTTACACGAAAAATATTTTGTATGGGATTTAATTAGGGAAAGCCTCGTAAATTTGTAAAATCATATAATTGAGATTTTAACAACCATTTATTCATCCCAAAAATCACTATAAGGTCGAAATTTTTTAAAATATTTCAAATTTAGTAGTAAGACTCCAAAAGTTAGTATAATAACACCCAAATGACCGGTTGATCAAAATCAACAATTTACTTAGGATTATACACTTAAACCTGAGTTAATGCGGTTAAGTCCTAATTCCTTAAAAATCATGAAACAAAGTCTTACTTGAAAACATAATTAGCAATTATACTTGATTAGTATGTGTAGGACCTCATAACCTATCTATTTTGTATATACTCACCCTTAATTATTATGACCAAGAATGCAATCTAGCGGGTTTAAAATGGGTTTTTCAACACTCGACTTAGACCTAATACCCTATTATATTGTTGAAACTTGTCCCAAACATGATAAAGTATTCTAATATTTGCCCAAAGCTCGATTGTTGACATCTTAGTATACTTAATATTTGCTCAAACCTAACTGTTAAGCTTATATAATTTATTAAATACATCAAGATTCATAATTATATGAAAAATGATATATATTTTTTCCTATTATTATCTTTTAATTTAATATGTTGAGTATAGGTTCTCATTAGGCATTGAAAATTTCCTAAACCCAATCAAAGCCTCATATGGTATTAAAACTTCCTCGAAATCTATCCAAACTCTATTCATACATTTAGTATGTAAAAAAGAATTCACAATTCCATGTCCAATTCCCTATATTACCTTTAGATGTGATTTTAAAAGCCGGAGTAACAATTTCGTAGAGTGGAGCATTAGCCCTTTAACTTAGATTGTAATTCTAGAAATAAAGGGGAGGAATCATGACTCCTATTCACTACAACAATTTAAAAATTACCAAACAAACCTAATAGAACACAATTAAGAAAAAAGAAAAGAAAAGAAAAGAAATTCTTAGAAATAATAGCTTAGATGAGACATACATAATTTTTGTCATTGTAAATTCAATATAAAGGGGGACATTATTTATAGTATTAAGTCTCACATTTCCCTCTCTTTTCTTTTTCATTCTCTTTGACTATGGATAGACCAAAAAATCCACCAAACCAAACATATAGTACTTTTTTCCAATTTGGTCTTGAAAATTTTGAATCTGCCACAAACCATATGCTTAGTGAGAAGGGGCAATTTAAACTAAACTAAAAAACTAAGTTGAATCATCTTAAGAAATAAAGTAATATTTTTCTTGTAATTGAATACAGTAATGTTCTCCATTCCTCAATTAACTTCTTTTGCCATTGGTTTCATAATTTTTCAGTGTTCATATAGTTTTCATGTAAATATTGAGTCCAGGGGCATTTACATCATTTGTCTTGTATCTCAAGAATTCTTTTTAAACTTGTGAGTAAAAAGTATATTTTACTGCAAGCCCAACAATATATCATATGTAATTTTAAAACACACTTGCGGAAAGTTATGTAAGCTTAAGCAAACTAGTACCTCTTTCTTTAAGTCCTCCTTTCTCCCTGAGTGGATTAGGTTTGGAAAACTCGATTAGAGCTCTATTTGAGTTTTCCCTTTCAGATCGGGCATTTCTTGTGCCTTTTTGTTCATGGTCCTCAAGGTTTAGGTTACAAGTTCTTTTTGCTTTAGCCCATCAGTAGCCTACATAAAGCACAAATGTTTCTAAGCCTAGCCAAGGTTATGGCTAACTAAAACCATGCATCTTTTTCTTTCTTCCATTATCATAATACAATTTGATAATAGAGCGATTTGAGTACTAAAACAGCCAAGCAAGTTTGTGCCAATTATAAGGTCATAGTCATATAAGGGTATTACCTCTAGTTTTACCTTACCTTTCCATTGCCCCACTTGAAAGTCAACATTTTGGATTGCCCCAATTGTAAGAACTTCCTCTGAGTTCACCTTCTTTAATCTCTCCTTACCTTTGTGTATCATGAGGCCCAACTTCTCAATTGCTTCCTTAGAGATGAAGATGTTGGTTGCTCTAGTGTCCACTAAGACATTCGTCTATTGACCAGTGACAATTTCTTCTATATACATTAGGTTTCGATGTTCCTTAGTGGGTCTACTTTGTATGGAGCCCAGTCGCTTCAATGACTTAAGTTAGTGATCTTGAACATCCTCTTAGGTTCCCCCATCTATTCCCTAGTTACCTTCTCTTGCCTCTTTCCTAAGTCGTTCATTAGATTGAAACTCCATCAAACTTTTAGCAATAGCCATGGCTTGGGCTAAGGTCTAGACACCATGCCACTCTAACTCTATTTAGGCATATTCTTATAGCCCATCATAGAATGCAAACATTACGTCTTTGTCACTCATGTCAGAAATCTCCAATAGTAGTTTCAAGAACTACCACACATACTTATAGATTTATGCCTTGTGTTGTAACTAACTTAATTTAGCCCAAGCCTTCCACTTTGCATTACTTAGGTAGAATTGGGCTTTCAACTCAACTTTGAACACTTTTCAGGTCTTAATCTTCCCATCACCTTACTTAGCTCCATCGAATCGTCTTCTCCACCAAAGGGTAGCTACATCCTCTAGAAACATTGGAGCCGCTTTAAGGCTTAATACATTGTCCAACACCTTAATTGCATTGAAGTACTACTCTAAGCTCTAGAGGAAGTTATCTATCTTACTCATGTTCTTATACCCAATGAAGTTCTTAGGCTTAGGCACCTATACTTAAGTCGTCACCCCCACATGGGTTGATCCATGTCTAGCCTCAATGTGCTATTGGACCTAGGTCCTTAGCTTCTCTAGCTCCCTTATCAAGGACTTGACCATCTCTTACAAGGCAGTATCCTTTCTCTACAGATCATTTGGGGCTCAATTTAGGGTCCTCAACATTTCTCTTGTTAGCTCCTTCTCTAGCTTCTTTAAGCCTTTCTCAACGTAGTGAACTCAATCTACCATATCAACCATGGCTAGCTCTACCTCAGCCACCTTAACTTCCATAGAGGCTCTGCTTCCTTGAAACCTTCCTTAAAGAGAGTATTCCTCATCCACTAAATAAAGAAATAGGGGTTCTAGTGCACTCAACTAGGATATTAGACACAAGCTTTCCTTCCATCTTAATTAGAAATTTTCTTTGATGTCAAATGTCATGTGCAAAATGCTTCAAGGATTGTCACATGTGGCACTTACACTCTTCAAGATACCTATAGAGAGATTAAGTCAGCCTTCTTATCTAGAACACACAAGTACATATCTATTAGCAAGTTAGTCTAGAAAGAGAGAAGACACTCAACAATAAGAAAGTGTTTGTATTCCTAGATGAGTTACAAATGAAAGAGGCTCATCTTTATATACAAGAAGCCCCCATCAATTAATGGCAAAGATTTATCTAATCTAATGGTTAGGATCTATTCCTACCTAACATTCCTGACTATCCCCACTTAACAAGTGTTTGAACTCTTTCAAAAGATTCTTAGTTATTAACTAGGCCTTGGACGTGAGGTTTGAATATAATGGGCTTATGCCCTATATTACAAAAGAGAGAATGGGCTTAGAGAGATAGCTCATGACACGAGAACTCCAGAACCATTGGGTTGTAATTTGATGGAACTGCCTTTGTATTTAAATAATATTTTTAGGAGTATTTCAACTATCATCTTTACTACAAATTCCAAGAAAATAATAAAACTCTATCCTAGTTCCCCAATTTCCATATCTTTACAAATAATCTATAGCTTTCCATCATTTCAAAAGTTTCATTAAAAATTTTGTAAAATCCCTTTACTATCTTGTAACACTAATGAAAATATCCATGAATTTAGTTAGCTGGTCTTTTTCTCAATAAAAAAATAAGATAATTGTTAATACACTTTCTAGTTGTTAATAGGGTATTGATAGACTTTGACTATACTTTCTATAACTTAAAAACAAATATGCACATAACCTTTAAAATATTATTAAATTCCTAAAATTATCGCTAAAAAGCTGTAAAGGGGATTTATTGATGGAATAAGACACATGAATATTTTTAAAAGTTAAGAAAGTATACTTTAGAAGCTTATGAGTCATATTTGCGCCTAATTAATTTGAAAAAAAAAATCTATTATTCATATGGATGCACTAAAATTCAAGAAAAATATCCAAGACAGATTGAATAATATGCATACAAATATATATTGCTATATAATTGGTCCGATGCAGACGTTGACCTCGAAAAATCGGAGCCCCAAAACATAACAATGCATATGTTTTTCACGCCGTAGAAAGGCTAGATTTTTCTGAACTGTTCTAATAATTGTCCTCAGCACTAAAATTAAATTGCTTCTGAAGCTAACATTATTCTGCTAAGCTTATGGAATCTAATATCCTTCACAGTTGTTATGATCACTTTCTTTCTAACATTGTGGTCCACGCAAATATAGATTTTATCAATGGTATAGCTCTCTCTTATAGTTCATGTTGCCATCATTAGCTTTCTTATTTATGCAAAAATCGAAAATATATCTTCTGCCACAGTTGTATAGGTGGGTTTAGGCAACTTCATAAATTTTTTTTTTCTTTTCCCTGAAATATTTTTACCTTTACCATCAGCCACAACTTCGACTTACTAGTGATGATTGAAGACGAAGACGAAGATAGTGGTTAATGACGGCGAATGAGTTGGGTGCTTAATTTGGATTTGATTTAGGCTTTAAATTATCTGGTTAAGATTTAGTTTGTATATATTTTATTTAAAGTATAAGACAACGCTAGCATATAGTTATATGGTTTTTAAGATGTGATTTAAAAGCATAGTTGATATTTGGTGATTGTCGATTTGGGAGAAGTATAAAAAACTATGAAACACAATAAAGCGATGAGTTAAGAGATATTGGGACTATTCAATGTAACTACTCCAATATTTAAGTTAGAATTTGAATATCGGGACTATTCGATGTCATCTAGGTTCATGACTGTCTCATTGTATCAAGCCGGGTTTGAACTTGATCTGAGTTTGTGCTTGAACCGAAATGACTTATTAACAATATCTATATTATTAATGATGATAGCACTATAAATATATATATATATATATTGCACATACATTAGGGGAGCAACGATCACTAATATATTTTATCCATTTTTAAGATGAAACTCTAGAAAGAAAAAAAGATTGTCAATCTTTTTATAAAATAAGAAACGAGTCAAAGTGAAAAACTGAAAAAGAAATAGAAGTGTAAACGAATTTCAGTTTATGAGAGAAGTTAAGCATATTACTTTACGATAGTATGTCTACATATTTATATTTTCATCTTCTTTTATTCTTTTTGTGTACATTCTTATTATAATTTGGCTACAGTTTGATTTGAAGTTAATATTAGGAGACCAAAATGATATCAAAGAAAGAAAATTCAAAATTCCAAACTAGTTTTGCAAAAAAAAGAAAAAGAAAAAGATGAGCTTTTGGCATAAATACTAGTTAGAAATATTTTGATAATTATTGCTTAGACTTTATAAGGTAGATTTCTCTCCCCTCTTTTTTTTTTGTTTTTTTTTTTCATGCTATAAAAACAAAGCATAACTTGATTCATTTTAGTGGTCAGATTAAAACCGGACTGCATTTAACTATTTGGTTGGCAAATCTATTCGGAATTAAATGTCTTGAATAGTTCATGGGGAAGAATCAAGCAATATTAATGCTTGGGGCTACTGGTTCAAACCGCCATTTTTTCTGTCTTATAACCAAAACATCTATTTCATTTTCAAATATTTTCATCGTTTCTTGAAGTATGAACATATTTAAGTGCTAAATTAAGCCATTTTAACTCTTTTACTTAAAGCTCCAACCAACTTTGCAAATAATATCCATCATGCATTCTTACTGGACGTGTATGGGAAAAGCCACACCACAAGGCTAGAAACCACATAAAGTAGCACGAGCTATCACTGCCAAACCGATGAAAATCAACCGAAAATGTCCACCGGAGGATGTGGACAATAAACACAACCAATTAAAACAGTAACACATTGAATAAGGAGAAAGCAAAAACCACCACGTCATTACCGAAAAACCATTTCCTAAATTGCACATATTCAATCACTCAAAAGTAACGGTTGATAGCCTTTTAAATATTATTGATAATTTCTATAAACTATTAATAATTTTTTTTAATAATAAATCAAAGGTAGAGTGCTCCCAATTAGACTTTGAATTGGAACGAGTCGACCTGTTGACCTAATCCGAATTAGCTTGACTGATTTAGAACCGTGAATCGATCCATGGGGGGTCACTTCAACTTGGTTTTGGATCTGCCGATTAGGCAGTTGGCGGGTTAAGCAGGTGAACCGAATTTTCCAAGCAAAACAAAAAAAAAGAAAAGAAAAGAAAAGAAAAATTTTAAACAAATTCACATGAATGGCTTGGAACCATGGGACCTTGGGTTGGTGTTGGGTCAATTTTTTTTTACTAGTGACCTACCGATTTTGGGCCGGTTCAAAATCGGTCCAATGTTTACCTCTAATCAGACTAAATAAGGGTCATTTATAATAAAAAATGATTATATTGTTCAATCAATTTTTAATAACTGTATTATAAAATTTTTCCATATTAGATATTTAATTTATTTGGATCATACAAAGAACAAAATTATAAGACTAATAAAGTAAAATATTTCCTTTCTTGAATTGAAATGGTTCGATTTAAATATATTATCTTTGCTTCTCGAATCGAACAAAAAAGCTCCCAACCAAATAATTTGTATGTATAATATTCGCAACTCAATACAGTAAGTACCGCTACCATGTTGAGGTAATAGACAAGCCTCCATCTGTCACACCAGAAGAAATGGGTGCAATAAGATTAGCAAAGTCATATGGACGAGCACGAGGGGGTCCTTCCATTTATAGTCACTCGTCTACGCCTTGTAGTGACGTGATGCTTGTGCCTTTTTGTCCAAAACTAGCTCGTATTGCATGAAAATCACTCCGTGTACAGTACAAAGATAGAGGACATGACATTCGACCCACCCACAAAAGTCCTATATGTGAATAGTTGAAAAGGAAAAAATAAAAATAAAAAGACCCATCTCAAGCAAGTTGCTCCATGCCATGACAAATTCAACTTGCGTGGGACCCTTAAAAATCTATCCTGGTGGGCTGCAAGAGTCCGCCTTCAAGCCCCTCGGTGACGTGAAGATACACTAACCATCCCTCGATGGTGCACCGTTGAATCGAGCAATGGGCTCCACCTTGATCACATTTCGTATCACCTCATTCCCAACTAGTGTCACCTCCTGGACCCACCGCCGCGAAGGCCAACCGCTCATGAGCATCGGTGGCAAAGCCGGTAATATTTGGAATTTAAATGGCTATTATATAACGAAATAGAATCCACGGAAAATATCAAAATCCCGGTCCTTTTTTTCCACGTTTGTCGTTTTTTGCTTTGCCAGCAGTTTTACTGAGAATGGAATCTGGGGATGAGCTCACGAGGAGGAAGTGATCACCGCCGTCGGAGTTCCATCGACGAATGAATCGAAGGGTGGGGATGAATGCATTCACGTGATCGTATTGCTTGGAGTCCCGCTTGATTTTGGAATGTGAACCCCGTACTTGCTGCTGTCAGTTCTATATGATGGCAGGACAAATAGGACATTCATTTAGACTATGTTTGGGAAGGAGGAGAGAAATAGAAAGGGAAGAGAGTGAAAAAAAGGGGAGGAAAATTTTACTTGAAATTACTGTGTCATCTAACTTCTATTAATATTTTAAAGTGAAATATAAGTAATAAAATAAAAAGAAAAGGAAGATTAAAATTAATGCTTAAAACACTCGGTGATGGGAAGAAGTGACTTGTTGCTTCCATTTTTGCTTCAACTTGAAGCTTCTTTTAGGTCAAGGTCTCTCGTTTCATTCTCATATTAATATATATATTATTATTATGAAACTAGTTATTAGCCGAAAGGAAAAAAATAATAATAAATAAAATTGGTTATTGAGCTCTATATATAATATATGATTTTCAAAAGAAAAAAAAAATTATGAAAGAATTGGTTTGGAACACTGGTAGTTTTCTTATAATTGCAACATATCATAAATTCCCTAAAATCCCTTTAAATTTTTTTATTAAATTTCAAATACACCTCTTATATTTATTTCGTATATGTTTAGCATCCTATACACTTAAAATTGAGCAATCAAACTCTTGAATTATTGAAAAAGGTGCTTTTAGATTCATGTATAACCATTTCACCATCAATTTTATGTACTTTTCTTAATTTTAGTATTTTTATTATTTTAGTAGATCATTAAAATAGGATTTAAAAACACATATTCTAAAAATAGGATTTAAATGTTCAATTCATATAAAAAGTTAAGTGTATATAAAATAAATATAAAGATGTTTCTATAATATTAAAAGAAATTGAGTGGTTTAGGTATTTTATATTGTTAAAAATACCATCATAATATAATAAATAATAATAGATGCAAAAGTTAAATTTGGGATGAAACTTATAGTTGTAGAGAAATGGAAGATAAATTACACTATGACGGAAAAGTGGGATGTAAGTAATGATGTTGTTATTGTGTGTGTACATTCATAAGGTGGTTGCATTTTGTGTAGGGATGTCATCGAATTGAGTTTAGCATGGGTTTTATAAATTTCGAATCTAACTCGCAATTTTATTAAACTACTCATGACTCATCCCAAAGCATTATAAGGTTTTCATTTAATATCAAAAACTTACTTCATCAAGGGTATTGTAAAGAAGTAAAATTTGTGCGAAATACCTTCATGTAAAATAAAGAAATAAAATATTATCAAGACTTTTATTGTTTTGGCCATTCATTAGAAATATATGTTAAAATTAAAGTAACAATATACTATATGATGATACAAATTATTTATGGGAAAATAAATGTATTAAATATGACTAATTGTAATTATAATTCTCATAAAATAATTTCATAGAAATATTATTAAATCATATTTGAAAACTTGAAATTCAATGAAATCAACTTTATTAAATCATAATTAAAAATTGTTATAATAGAGAGTTTAAGATATTATATAGATATTTATCTAAATTTTAAATTAAATAAAATTTAACTCATCAATTACATATTCCTATAGATTTATGATATAATTTATCAAATTTCAAAATTTAACTAAAGTTCATTTATTCATTCCTAAATATTTATCAAAATTAATTGAGGCTCGACTCATCATCCTCCTCAATTATCTTCATACCTAATAAGAGGTAAAAAAAAAATCATAAAATAGATTAAAAGTGATATAAGATTGATGGATGCAAATGTAGTTAGGAAGTGGAAATAATAATATTAGAGAATAGAGATATAACTAAGGTGTCTTGTATTTTAATAAATAAAATAAAAAAAGTCTTCTTGAGTGCGATATAATAAGTTAGTATGTCACTGTCTTTAATATTTGGAATTTGAGTTTAAAAATATTATTACTTAACAATTTTTAAAATAAAAACTTATAAATTTTAAAATAATATTTAAAATTATCCAAAAACTTTATAAAATAATAAACAAGCTAAACAAATCGATTAGCAAATTGAATATTTTATAACGATTCCCCAACTAACATGCTAAATTTTACACTCTGTGTATTCATCCAAAATTCTTTTATTCCTTTTATTTCCTTCCAAAACACTGTTAAGATACTGGATTTATGTAGAATAAGTCTTAATCATTAATTTATAAATTAAATAAAATTAAAGAAAGAAAAATTGAGATACGGAAATCCGTCGCACCGTCTTACTATTTGCACCTCTTACTCCCTTTCTTTGTCTTTACAGCTAAAAGCACATATTATTGCTCTGATGGATCCCAAATTAACGGCTCAGATCAAATCCCTTCTGCTCTCTCTCCTCTTATAAAAATATCTCTCACACAAAGGCATCCTCCATTCTGCTAAGACCAAGCCAACCTCAACCGTACTGGCCGACAACACCTTTCCTTCTTTCTCTCACACACGGCCAAAAGATCAGTTCTTTTACTACAAACAAAAGAAAAGAAATATGCTTTTACGTAGTTCGTCGACTCCACTTTTAAAGTCATGGACACCACATGCAAAGGACTCAAACTCATCCCCAGAAACTGAGATTCTTCACCAAATACCACACAGAACACGATCCATCACATTGACTGCTTCTTCTTCTTCTTACTCAGGTTCTATCTCGCCCATTCAAGATTCCAATGAAAGAATAAGCAGGGCACTATCTGAGTCAGATTTGAAGGAACTTCCGACTCCCAAGAACAAGAGTTCAAAAAATTTAAGACCTCTCTTCAATGGGATCTCATCACTAGAGGAAGAGAGAGAAGATGAGAGTCCTAAGGTGGATAAAAGTTTAGGAAATTTGGGATCTTTCTTTAATGGGGTTTTCGTAGAGGAAGAGGGAGGAAACGGGTGTGAAGAAAGTTCGAAATTTGTCGGGTTTGATGAGTTGAGTTTGGGGTCTGAAGTCGAAAATAATAATAAAAATAATGGCGGGTGTGACGTTGCGGTTAGAGAGAATGAGTTGGTGAATGTTTTGGTCGGGGGTGGAGTTAGTGATGGTGGAGGGAGGATTCGGGGTGGCAGTGGCGGTGGCGGTGGCGGTGGTGATGGTCCTGATGGTGAGGGAGGGTTTGAGGAGTGGGATTCCAATAGAGGGGAGAGCACCGATGTTTACTATCAAAAGATGATTGAGGCCAATCCTGAGAATTCTCTTCTTCTTGGTAACTATGCAAGGTTCTTGAAAGAGGTACGTAGTTTTTGATAAAGCTTCTGTCTATTTTTGTATGTTTCACTGAATGCTTGAGATTATTTCGTTGCTGGTGTATGAGAGAATTGCTGATATTATTGTAAAGATCAGTTCGAACAGTATTCGTTAGTAGAAATTCAGGATTGTTTAAGGGGTGGATTGGTCATTGATTATGTGATTACTGGTTTCGGCAAAACTGATGCTTTCTAGTAAAAATGTTATAAGTGTCTTCTCGCTTCAGGATCATGCTTCCTTGAATTTTGATAGATGGATCGATTATAGTGTGAGAAGCTTTTTAGGTATTAGACAAGCAATAAAGGTTTTATATACTACAGAGGCTATAGATAAGTTCATTACTCTTGGCTACTTCATTTGAAGTAACCAAAACAATGGGAGCATACCGTTTCTGGTGATGCAAAGTGCAAACCTGAAATGAAGTAATTCTATTTCTGGCAAATCGTGGAAGCATATAGATTTCTTAAGCCAACATAGGAATGTTTTTTATGTCGAAAAATTAGGAATACACATCCTCTCGTTTATATTCATGTCGGTTTGATTTGATTATGGGACAGGTTCGTGGAGATTTCACGAAAGCTGAAGAGTATTGTGCAAGAGCGATTTTGGCCAATCCAAATGATGGCAACACTCTATCGGTCTATGCAGATCTCATATGGCAAAGCAATAAGGATGCTGAGCGAGCTGAGGCTTACTTCGACCAGGCCATCAAGGCTGCTCCTGATGACTGGTATGTATTCCTGTCTTCGTTGTTCATGCCAGTCATTTCAAGTAATAGGATAGCTACTTAGATGAGGAGTAAAATTTCAGATGGACTTGGAAACATGATAAACCTTATTGAACTGAATAACCTGTTCTGGGATAGCAGAACATAAAGGAAAACTCCTACAGTTACTTACGTATACAAAGGATTGCAACAGTCCATGATGCACGAGATTAGGTGAATTAAGTTGCTTTTGCTTTATGGTGCAGTTATGTCATGGCATCATATGCCCGGTTCCTGTGGGATGCTGAAGACGATGATGGTGAGGAGGTGGAAGAAGACGCATTAAAAGCATCTCCCCCGAGTTTCTTCACCGGAGCTCCTCCAATCCCTCCTCCTTTAGCTGCCGCTTCTTAGGGCCCTTTTTCGATTCTCCATTGTAAAATATTGCTCGAGATGTAAAAATTTTGACCTCTGTTTATAATCTTAACATTTTGGGTTACCACATATTCCCTTCCCTAGTTGAGTTGGCTAAATGAAATGGACAGTGCTAGCCTGGTATTCACTTCCTTCGTCCCTCGGGAGGCAGTATGAGGATGAAATTGCGCATTGGGGATAGTTGCCCTGTTTTCTCCTGCTCTGACCTTTCAGCGGAATTGTCCCTCTATTTGTCCCTCTCGTTGCCCTGTTTTCCCCGTGGGACTAATTAACCATGCTCTTCTATCATAAGTGTGTATTGACGAAATGCCAAATAATCAAGTTAGCAACTGTGAACGATAATTAATCAGGACAAAAAATTATATATACCCGAACTGATTTCAGGCCGAACCCGACTCCATAAAACAAAACAATTCATTCCGCCAAAGGAAAGTATAAGGCAATTCCAATTCACAGCAAACAAAACATCCATTTTCCAATGTCCCATTTAGAAACACTAATCTAAAATCCCGAAATCCAAATGTCTGTTTGTAGATTCACATTCTCAACGAAGGGAAAATTCTAGGATATAGCTGCTATATAGTTACCTTTTCACCTACTGTAACAGTTCAAGCGGCAGGTTTAAAGGCTGTTTTTTCTTTCGTGGAGCATACTTAAATAATATATATGATTTTTGAAAAAAAATTGTAAAATAAGGTTTTTATAAAAGTTATTTCAAAAACAAGTTGTACAAGTATGGGCTCAGCATTTTCAGTAATTTACACTGAAGATGCAAACATAGTTAGTGCTTTTGATACAATTGTGCATTTTCAGTAATTTACACTGAAGATGTAAACATAGTTAGTGCTTTTGATACAATTGTATTGTAGGCGTAAACTGTGTTTGTGCTCTCAATGTATTTTTTTTTTTTATAATTATTGAAAAAATTTATGAAAAATATGTAAACCTTATCCCTTTTATGCTTTATTTTATAATATATGAAACAAAGAAAAAAAAAAGGGTTCGTTATTTTGTCCTTTTTTTATTAATCTAGTGGCTAGTAGCCAATGACAATATAATAATTTTATCTTTATAAAAATACCAAAAGGGAACATGTTTCATCCCTACTATAGTACACTAAAATAATTTTTTTTTTCAACTTTGAAGAGTTATAACTTTTTAGTCGTATGAAGTTACATAGCTTATAATATATATAAAAAGATTGATTTAATTATACTATAGTTAAGACTAAATGCATTGTCGTTTAGTATTTTTATGAGAATTAAATTGCTATATTTTCATAAGCTTCTAGGCAATAGATTTTTTTTTTTTTTAAAAAAGACGAAGTAGTAAATGGGATTTTTTTTCTTTTTTTCTTTTTTATATATTATAAGATAAAATATAGAGGGGTGAGGTCTTTACATACTTTTCATAGTTTTTTTTCAATAATTATAAAAAGAAATTACATTGAAGATGAAGATACAATTTATGCTTTCAATACAATTGTATTAAAGGTATAGACTCTATTTGTACTTTCATAACCTATTTTTAGAATAATTTTTGCAGGTACCCTATTTCATGATTTTTTTTTCAAAAATCATATTAGTTAACTATATTCCCCTTTTTCTTTCTCTTCCTTTACTTGAAAATGAAGTTTTCTTTCCTATATAATTTCCTTTCTTTATTCTCTTCTAAAATTTTCTTGTTATCCTCCTTTTAAAACATAGAAACAAATTACACCCTTAATAAAAATAATGTTATAATAGTGTATAATAGCTAGCAATTAGTATAATAAATATAATGTTATAGTTCTCTATAAAATGTCATAATTTTGTATCTATATCTATATATATATAAACACACACACACATGCATATATCTATATGTCAACTTATAATATTATCTATATATAAGGTCACTAATATAACGTTATAGTACTAATATGACTTGTGTATATAATTTTACAATTACTATGTTATATTAATTAAATTGAATGTTATAATACTATAGAAATATAATGTTATAATATATATAATATAATTTCTATAGATCATTACAAATATAAAGTTATGATACTAAATAATTACAAGCTATAATACCTTATATAATATCATAATACTCTATTTAGATAACTTTATTCTTTATGATTTATTTGTTTTTTATAAATAACATATTATATATTAATATGTATATATATATATATATAACACCTATAAATACATACATGTTTCACATATTATACATATAAAGCTATATTAACACACATACATACACACACAATGTTATAATGTCATAAAACTATATAAATATTATGAATGTAATAATTTTCTAAAATCAAGGTTTTTATATTTTTAATGGGCCATGGTTTATTATTGATAGCCCATGCTTACTATTCGGGTTGGAATTAACTATATATGTTGGGTTGTTACTACTATAGATGGGCGCTCTTTACTATGGTAGGGGCATGTTTACTATTGTTGGCTAAGAATTACTATGGTTGGCTTTGAAGTATTGTTTAAAATAGGGGAGGTTGTCAATAGGTCACTTTGTCGATAGGTTACTTTAGGTCATTGATTTTTTTTTTTTTTTATATGTTGTCAATAGTTCTAATTATTACATTTACAATGGTCACTATCTCTATTGATAGTTTAGGGGAAGTTTTCTATAACTTAGTTAGACTGATAATAGGATTCTAAATTTTGTATCCTTACTATTGATAGCACAACTATATATTGTCGATAATAAGGTTTGTTTTATTTCTATTCAATTACTCGATTGTAGTATAATGAAGGCAAACATAGCAAAAGCTACACTTTAGTAGTAATTAGTAATTACCAACCACATTATACATGTTGACAAGTTTTCTAATATTGCAATTTTACTATTGACAGATACGCCAACAAGTCGATATTGCCTATTTTGTCACAAACTTGATTATCCTTCATTTGTGGTCATGGGGAGTTATTGTCATTCCTTATAAGTAATCATGAACTAGTTTCATTATTTGGAGTTTGTTTTAGTTTTATGACTTAATTTGTGCATATGGCGGAGTGGGAAATTACTGCATTTCCATATGCTTGTTGGTCATAGGTGAGACTATTGATAAGCTACTATTTCATGTAATCCTTGTTCCTCATTGTTTATTTGATGAATTTAGACCTTGTATGTAATATGCACATACATTGCACTAGGTCAAGAGTGCCTTTGGTTAGCAGCAAAGGGTAATGGGTAGAGTAAAGATTTGATGTGCATTGGGCTGATGGTTTTCATGGCTAATTGGATTAATGTTTTCTGGTTTTGCACTCCCTAAAACACTTTTTAATTTCAACTACAATATAGTGCTTTATCAACCCGTCAATTGATTCATATAAGCGTAGTATATAGCTGTCAATAGTGTGTGAAAGTACTTTATGATCAACCAATTGATAGATTGATACAAGCATAGTGTGCAATTGTTGACAATGTGTGAAAATATTTTATGATATAGCGTAATGTCAATTATTGACGGTAGCTATAAATTGAAGTAAAAGGCTATTGACAGATTGATTCATAGTGTGCCATAGAAGATGAATAGTCATTTTATAGATTATATCCTTTTGTTTTGCTTTGTACTTTTCTATGCATTTGCTTACTCCCAGTATAGAAGAAAAAAGTTAACAATACTTACTCAAGTGCATTTTACAAAAAAAAGAAAAGAAAAGAAAAGAAAAGCTTCACAAATGGATTCTATTCATGCATAAAAACACTCTTACTTCACCACCAAAAGATATTGTTCCTTTATATGTGGATTCTATTCCTCAAAAAACTGGTACTTTTGGTGCTCACATTAATGTTGTGAGCTCAAGTGATTTCCCATTGTATCTAGCATTGCATTTTCGGGTTGCAATCTACAAGAAAACCTAAAAACTAGCTAAACCTACCTTAGACATGTTAGAACCCTAACCTTAGTTGAAGAAGAAAGGAAAAATAAGAACAAATGAGGCGTCTGCTCAATAAAATCACGAAAAGGATGCTTTTATACTCTGTCGGAACCAGCTAGACGATAACGAAAAGAAAAGCTCATCCTTGGGTTGGACCCGGCTAGATGGTATGGATTGAATCGACCAGCTGATGGTACAACTTTGTTCTTGTCCTCAAATGGACCAGTCGGATGGTGGAAAATGAATTAATTGGCCAGTTTGACTTTAACCTTGATTTTCTTCAACTTCTAGTACTGCGCGAATGCCATATCGTTCCTTATATCAAGAGAAATAAATTAACATTTTTCATATTTTCATTATTTTAACAATTTTAGTTAGATTGGTCCATTTTATGCATAATTCGCATTTTTCTCTTATGATTAATTAAAATTATGCACAAATGCGACTTTTAGAGTGAAAAAGATCTCATAATTTTGAGTGTTGTCAAATTAGCAAGGCGAAAGCATGAGCTAGCAAATCAAAACGATGTTGTTTCACTATGCAATTGCTCCTAATGTGGGATATGGCACATATAAATAGTAGATTGATTATGTGGAGTTTGGATATTGATTCCATTCATGACCGGTGATTTGTAAAACAGAAGATTGAGGTCCACAATGATTCAAAATAGGCACATTGAAGGTAACTCTTGGTGGCCAAAAGCGTGAATTTGTAATTCAAAAGGAAGTGGCTGCTCTCTTTTTAATGTAGGCCATGGTATGGTATATGCCAAGAAATTGGGATGATATGATTTGTGAATTATGTGTTTGGAATTAAAAAGATACACTTGTAAAACGCTTCAGTCATGTATTGAATTGGCTGTTGGATTAATATGAGCTACGTCTACGAGGTCGGCATGTATTGAATTGGCTGTTGGATTGATACGAGCTACGTATACGAGGTCGGCATTGAACATGAACAGCATAATGCTACGCTATTGCTTACCATTAATTGGAGGTTACTTCATTATTCAAGAAGCTAGTGGATTTATAACCCTTCATGATCACCGATTTTGATTAAGTGTAAATTGTGGACTAACCGGTTGGTGTTTAAATGGTGTTGATGCGACGTTTTTTTTTTTTTTAATCTTATGCTTACATAAAGTTATAGAATTTAGTATGGCTTATGGCCGGAGTATAATAATTTATTAGGAGTTCTTGTTGTTAGGACAATGACATGTGCCTAGTTGACATTCTCTAGGCTCCAAGAACGTGATAGAAACTATAAAGAGATTATTACAATGGAGAAGATGAAGGTTTGTTAAAAAAAGGGATATAATTTTTTATTGATATAAACAGTGGATAAATGTTATGACACGTATTGTATACCAGAAACAATTGCTTATCTCTAAATTTAATTAGAAGATAAATGTGACAAAACGTAACACATTCTAATGATGCATATTTTGCCTGGAAGCGCAAATAGAGGTTGTCCTTGTAATAAAATTAGCTAACACAATTATAATAGAAAATTAATAACATGCTTAATATACAGTAAATGTTGTATTTAAAATTCATCATCATTTTGCACTATCTAAAATTAGTCAAGGACAAACGTAGAAGCAAAGAATTAGGATTGGCGGTGAATATGGCTTTTTTTTTTAATGCTAATATAGACTTATTAATAGAATATTATCTATTGGTACATCTTATACATGCAAAAGGACTACATTAAGAAATATTACATAATATTTTTTAATATATAATAGAAAAAAAATAGTTATTTTAGGAAAATTACAATGAATAACTAGAGCACTTATAATTTAGATTTTAGCAACTGATTAATAAATTTATGTTAATAGATTTTTATTTAGTTAAATAATATTTTTAAATAAATAAAACTTAATTTTATTGCTTAGTTAATTAATACTTTCGAATGAATAGAACTTAGTTTCATTACCATTGCTTGAAAACTTATACCTGTACTGCCTAATTAGCTCTATTACCAAAGTAGTTTAAATGAATAAACGGAAAGTATTCAACATGAGTATAAACTAAGAATAACACAATTATATAAAAACATAAAAATAAAAATAAAAAGAAGAAGAAAATAATAAAAATGTAAGTTCTAACCGCTAAACAAAGTTGGCAAACACAAATATAAGCTTTAACACAAACATACTTCTCTTTATTATCCGTTAAAGGAAGAGATCCATTTCGACGTTTGGGGAATTTATTAGGAAGTAGGAGTAGATGGCATGATTATGAAGGCATAAAAATGCATTTAAGAGAGACCACACAAATCATCGAAATTAAACATGGTTTGAAGCTTAGCAACCGGTTCTCGTGTTTAACAGCCACGTCTTCGTTCTCCAGGGCCACTGAGAACTGGTATAAAATGAAAAAAGTAGCTATCGTCGAAATTAAACATGGATTGAAGCTTAGCAACCGGTTCTCGTGTTTAACAGCCACGTCTTCGTTCTTCATGGCCACTGTGAACTGGTATAAAATGAAAAAAGAAGCTGAGGTTAAACGAATTGACATATAACTAGCTGCCAATCGATGCCATTATTGTCCTTCTTGGTAGCTGCAAGGGTCAATCCACAGCTTAATAGTTGTAGATAAGCCATCTTTCTCATTCCAAAGCTAATTCAGAAACATGATATTTCTTTTCTTAATTGGCATTCAATAAGAAAACTATAACGATCCTATCAGACTTTGACATGATTTTATCTTCTTAAATTTTTGGATAAATATATAAATGTTATATTGCGCATGAAATATTCGGTATTATCCTTCGTCTACAGGCCATGAGTCGATTCATTTGTACATGGAATAATTCATGTGCTTAGGCTTATGGTGTACTGAAAAAGCTAAGTTTTTTTAGTGTATTTGCTTTTTATATATTTATGCATTCTCGATGCATGTGTTTCAAAATAATAAATGTCTTAATATGTTCGAAACTGCCATTATGGTCAAAAGAGGAGGAAAAAATATATTATTAGTGCTTATTATCCCATCTTCATTTTCTATATTTTCCCCTTTAAAAATCATATATATATATATAAATAGATAGATATAACAGTTGAACCCGCTTTTGGCATGTTTTAGGTACTACTTTTTTGTTTATTTTTTATTTTATATGATAACCATTTACTTCCTAGAAACAAATTTATATCCCACTAATTCATAATTCTAGGTTTTTCTCAACCAATTCTTTCCACTAATCCACTAATATAATCACATACAAAGAATATAAAACTTAAATAATATGTATTATATATATATATATAATTTAATTAATAAGTAATTTTTAATATATTTATCTTTTTGAATATACGTAACATGGATACACTATTCGTTAGTATATGTATAATGAAGCCGAATATCCAATTTTAACATGGTCATATGGATATTCTATCATTGAGCTTTCTCGGTCCTCTTGAGATAGAGGAGTTATTTATCAAGTCATATCCAAGATATGGTGTCAACGCTGAAATATTCTGTTTGGTCGATTATTTGGAAAGTAGATAACAGGAATTTTTTTTTTTTTTGGACCTTCTTCTCCTTCCCCAGTTGAATTGCACCACAATCTGACATGTTTAGGCTTAGCTAAGCTACAGTGCATAAAATTAAAATGATGTATAATGGACGTGTTACGGGTATTCTCTTTTTGTTTTCTGTAAGTTTATCAACCCAATTAGTAGTTTCTTTCTTTCTATTTTTCTTTTTTTCCCCAAAGTAACAATTCATGGAATGCTCTTGGCATAAAATATCTTTAAGGGAAATTATATTGATGTAGATGTTGTGCCATATGTATCTTACGCTTCACGTGATTTCAAAAAAAAAAAAAAAATTTAGTAATTATATGTATGAGAATGACTTAGAGAGACCGATAAGAAAGGAGCTAAGAAAATTCAAAATCTCAAATGCACAAAGTGTATGATGAAATGTAAAGCATTAACCTTGCAGTTCTGGAATAAATAGAAATGTTATTTGTCTATGATGACTTATTTCATCTTTGAGAGTCAGAGACTTTACAACCTTAAATTGTTTCTTTGATACCTCTAAAAGTGTTCAATGAGGAGAGATGAGTAAGTATTTACAAAATTTTGGACTTGATGGCATTTGTTAAATTATTTTAGTGAATGATAGATGAAATGAAGATTATTTATTTCAAGGTTATTATGATGGATTGATTACAAACCTAAAGTTAATAGTTATTCTTATTAGTGTATGAGTCTATTTGATAGAGGTTGGTGTGGACGAGCCAGTTCAATGATTTGGCCTATCTTAAGCCAACCATATAAACCAAACTAAATCTTTTTAACTTATTTTTTGTAAATTATGTAAATATTGTATTAGAAAAGTTACAAGGTCATTTGCATAATTTATCTTGCTTTAACAGAGTTATTTAAGGAAAAAAAAAATGAATCGTAGCTTAGTATAAGATTAATCCTAGTTAATTTATTTATATGTTTTTATGACGAGTGGGCTTCAATTCAAAGGCTTATTTGATACCAAGAATATGATGCATTCACTACGTAATTGAAAAATTGAGAGTGATCGTCCACCTTTTAGCCCTGGAAATTCTTTAGGGATCGAATGATGGTCGACGAAAAGAGAGGCTAGAAATTGAACGCTGCTGAACCGCCTTTCGGTTGGTTATGGATGGTAGAAAAGGTGGATCACCATTAAAGTCTGGAATTTTGGATGTTGGTCGATTCTTGTTAGAGATAAAGACAAATCACTTGTTTGCTTGATTTGATCTATTTTTATCAAAGCTATTCGGAGACTTCGTCAGTTGTGCTTCATCTAGTTTTGTGAGGAAAATATGTATAAGCCGAGGATAAATGGAGTTGATTGGATATATTCTTGGATAAAACTTTTATGGACAATTTTGTAGTGTCGTCATCAAAAAAATGATTATACGGTGAAATAATTTTTTATTATTAATAGGTTTTACTTTTTATAATTTGTGATAATTTATGGTTAGAAAAAGAAAAAAAATCTATGAAACTATCAATAGTTTTTCATGAAAGTTATTAACGATCTTTTTACCGATAAAAGGTTATATTTTTATTGTAATTTAAGAGATTTTACTGTAATAAAATAAAATGATTATATCATATAGTTGTTTTGAGTAATTATATTATAAAATTTCTTATTTTTTATTAACAGGATTTTTAATACCTGCGCATAGAAAAATGGGACTGCACTCGACTCCCCGAACTTGAACTTCTATTAAGATTGCGCCTTGAATTGGTATGAGACTTATTCAAAGAGTAGATCGGTAGAAAAATGGACAAAAGGCAAAGCCAAAACATGATAAAGCTAAAGTGGCAACCGATTAGACATGCTATGGTTGACTAATCAATTGTTGTGCTAGATTGTAATAGGCATAGTTGATTGGATAAACCATTGCCAACCGTACTATGTTAGATCTTTGGCAACTTTCTTTTTCTTTTTCTTTTTTTTTTAATTTTTATTTTTATTTTATCTTTTTCCTCTTTTGTGTCTAGATTTTTTTTCAAGATTAATGTCAAATTTATTACCTAAACTTTACCATTTTTTTTTTCATTTAAGCACCTAAACTTTAAAATAAATCAATTTAATACCTATGTGAAGTTTTGGAGATTACTATTGATACCTAGATTTACTCTATTAAGCTTTGTTTGATGACATGGACATTTTGACCAAATAGAACATGACACATATAAGTCACAATTATAATAAGTTGAGAAGAGTCTAGCTACACAAATAGGCAAATTAGCGTTAGGAAAAAAAATAAACATGTTGGAAAATAATAAAACAAGGAAAAACAAACGTGAGCAAAGGAAAGGGAGACCACTTTAGGTAGAGAAAAAAGCCACATTAATCAAAATAAAATGAAGCCCTAATAATCGATAGTAGACATCTAAACCCAAAATAGCCCCAAATTAAGCGAAAGTTAACCTAAGATATCCTAGAATTTTCTAGATTAATGATAGAGAGGAGAGAATAGAAGAAGAAAGGCATAGTAGTGGGTGAAAACATTGGCACATACAACAAGTTGTGTCTTTATATGACAAAGGAGGTGAGTGGAAAACGTCAATTGCTAAAAAAAAAAAAAAACCCTAAGCTTTCTTGAGTTTTGCTTAGTGTTAATGGAGGTGAGTGGAAGACATTAGCTTCTCAGGCATGATGGACAAGACAATAGAAATAGTGCACATTGAAAATAAAAATGGTAAAGTGAAGGTACTAAATTCAACATTAATCCTTTTTTTCTTTTATGTTTATTAGGGTTTGAACTTTTATAAATACTATATATATAATATTAAGTATACTAGATAGTGTGAGAGGGAAAAATAAAATAAAAGACACTTGAAATAGGAAATAGTGCTTTTGACCATTTTCCTCTTCATATCATTAACATAACTTGCATTTGGGTTATTCACACTTTTATTCAACATGACTATTATAACTTAGTCATCATAATAAATAGCTAGATAAGATCATAACACCTAAATCAAACAACCCTTTCATCAATTGCAAGAACCAAAAAAAAAAACAAACAAATGCTTCAATTTCAAACTACACATAAACCCTAACTCCACCTACCATAGGATCAATGATAAAATTTAGGGATTCCCCAAATGTAGCTTTGCTCTAATACCATATATGATGGACCTTGATTCAAGTCTCTTTTGAATGGTGAATAATGAAAAGGTTGCAATTTTGTGGGTTTTGAAAAATTAAAGGAATATGAGCAACTAATAAATTATGTAGTGCATTAATTATAGTTAAATTAGGTCAATTGCAATACGATTTGATCTATGGATTAAGAGAGGTTAAAAGCATTTTCCATGAAGAATCCTAATAAGAATAAGGATTATAGTAAGAACTATCTTTGGCTTTGAAAATGAGATAAATGCCTATAACACCCGCAAAAGCCCCTTTTATTATCCTTAAACTCAAGTTTAATAGGGCCTTAAATGTACTTAAAATAGATTGGCATTAAATAACATAACAAACTCCATCATATGGAAATTTATTTGAATGACTAAATGTGGTATTCAAATACTAAGGAAAAAGTTAACAAGATGTAGAAATAGCAAGATAGTATCATTCAAATGGAGGGTTAGAGTTTAGATGACCCTATGCCCCCATAAAGATGATCTTTAATGAAAGTTATTCTCCTTCCTCTCCTTGTAGTTCATTTCAACATGTCTTAACCCCATTTGAAGGGAGTGTATTATTTTCACAAAATGTATCTTATGGCACTTCGATTGTCCATATAAACTAAAGCAAAAAAAAAAAAAAAAAGAAGTGTTAAATGACATCCCTTGTGTGGTTAGTCCTCAAAGAAGTCCTATAACAATGTTTTATGGGCCAAATTATTAAGAACCTCACTTTGGCTTTAGCAACAAATCTTGTATGTATTGGATTCATATCATATGGTGCATAAGGAAACTAAGAGGTGGATGATTGGTAAAGTTATATGAGAGGAAGCTATAATTCAAGTGAAGCTTACGTAGATGTGTCATGTTATGTTATGAAAAATTTAAGATAAGGTGGAGATTTGTTGAGATTGTGTCTTCAATTTACATGAGACTAAGGTTTGGAGAGTAGTAGGTGAGGAAATGAACAAAGGGCAAAGCTATAGCATGAATGAGTGAGAGTAGAATTTGAGTAGAAACTCTATTATAGCCATTTCTATACATTCAATGTACTCTACGGATAGAGGAATACATAGAGTTGAACATAGTGAAATAAGAAATTGAAAGATTTCATTGAAATTGTTTGTTTGGAAATTTCCTGAAAAGATAATCATTGGTTCTTCTCCCCATTGGAACAATAGGGCTGTTATGCTCATTACTAAACTTGTTGAAGAGATGAATTATAACCAAGGTATATCTTTTTTATTAGAGGTTGAATCAATCATCAGAAAAAGAATCAAGCAAAAAATTAGGATACATTCTAGGAAAATAAAACTTCCATCGAAGAGAAGCAAATGAAAGGCTTTAATAAAAATTCTCGTAGAATCGAGAATGAGGTTTTCATTCTATACATGCTAGATCATGAATCAGTAACCGCATCCAATCTCCAAAAAAATTACGATTCTTTTGAACTTTCTATTTTTTGGAATGGCATGTGATATTGAGCACCTAGTCAATGTTGGTTCATCGTGATTGGTGGCATAGTTGACTAAGATTAAATATGGGAAAAAAGGTACATGAAGTGTCTTTATTTTTTAATTTAGGTAATTTAGTATCTAAAGTTTCATTATTTGAAAATTTAGTACTCAATAGAAACACTACGTTATACCTTTTTCTAAAGTACAAGAAATGAATTTTTAAAGAATGAAACTTTAGACAATAGATTATCTACATTTGAAAGTAAATGCACTTTGTGTGCTTTTATTCTAATTAAACATGGTCAGCTAGGGTATACCACAAGGCCATGGTAGCTTTTTGTTGCGTTTTTTTTTTTTTGTTGTGTGTGTGTTAGACATGAAATTTTCACCATCTTTAATCTCTTAGAAGCAAAAAAATTAAAAAAAAAAAAATTAAAAGTGAGAAATTTGAGAATATGCATAAATGGCTTGATAATTTTTGAGATTTTGGTTTGAAACCACTCGATTTTATTAAAAATGAATTTTTCATGCCTAGTCTTACTCACTCTTAAAACCATAAGATAAGATCAATCTAAGTGAAATGTAGCTTTAGACGACATTTCATTTGAACTTGAATTGATAGCTTTATGTTAAATTCAATTTTAGTGAAGACCGGACTATCAATGAATTGGGGCTCAAAACCCCATTAAATTGATTCAATTTTGAAAATCTGTTTTCACATATATATACTAGACTTATTCATTACATGTGGTGAAAAGTTGAGCCTTGGGGAGCTGTCGAGTTTAAGCCAAATTTTTAACTTAAAACTGGGTTTGGGTAAAAAATTGGCCCAATCGTTACAGGAGTTAATTATTATTATTATTATTTTTGCCAAGTCTAGCTTGAGGATGAGCCACAACCCTGCATTAAGATCCCATCCCATATGCTTGAGAGAGTTGAGTTCAAGCCCCACTCTGTATTCCTTTTTTCGCCTCTCAGTGTCGTCTCTAGAAGATAGCTCCTAATCCGTTTCTAACACTCTTTGTCTTGGATTGTCAATAAAATTCACCTAAATTGATAACTACATTTGATTTAAATAATAATTTTTTTTTCTTACTAAAACCCATTGATCAAGGGTGCACATAGACCAACGGATTTCAAAGTTTAAATTCCCAGGAAGCATATCTCCAACGGTTAAATTATCCATTTTTTATAAGGATTAAGAGTCTAATCAATAACCACTCAGGTAGCAGCAAGAGGTTTTAAGAATACATTTGTTTCCGGTCTGAGTACAATTCAAACAAATTGAAATCTGCCGACTTCCAGTTATTATGATGAAGAAGCAAACCTTAATAATAATGAAAGCTTCTTGTTGTAAATCCTGAAGCAAGAGTTGGCATAGGATATGAGTTGTAACGATTATTCTCAAATCACTTCTTGTAATGCCGAGTCAACAGCTATGGTTATCCTAGTAGGCTCTTCAACACCTGCCTCCTTACTCATAAATTTCAATCAATAATTTTTCTATAACCAAAATAGATAGGATAAAATAAAATACAAATGATATGGATCCGAGAAATACAGGAAAACAAAAATAATAATTGATAGCTTCATACCATCGTAAATTTGTTAATGATGACCTTACACTATTAATATATTATATGATCTTATACTATATGATAATGACGGTATCACACAAATCTTAGAAGTAATTTTATTCAATCAATTTATCATTCATGAAACCTTAACAAGAAGAATATTTATATATAATTAATGTTAGATATGAACTTTATGAAGGTAACATAATCTAACGATTATTTATTAGTTATTTAAAAATAATAATTATAATAAAAAAAACTAACCAATCTAATTAAATCCTATCAAATTTAATATACTAAGAAAAATAATAATGTGTACTCTTATGCATGTATCGATGCCCTCGTCAATATTTTATGTTTTCATATACTTTATTGGGTTTAAGCTCTTGTGCGTTGAGGAAGCTTTGTGGGTGAAGTTCTTTATTATGACCCAGTATGGCTCCGAGATTCAACCTGACTGGCTCTAGCTCTGCAGTTGACCCAAACTTTGACTTGTAAACAGGTTGATATGACTTCCTTTGCGTTTTTTTTTTTTTTTAAATTATTCGTTTAAAATAAATATATAAACTAAATTATTCCAAAAATTCTCTCTTAGTATGTTTTCTATGACACAGTAGTTTTCTTTTCAAAAAATTATTTTAAAAATAGTTTTAGACTCATAAAAAAAAAGAAAAAAAGAAAAAAAAAATCATTTTCTATAATAATATTGTCTTCTTTATCTCTTTAAAATTAAAATAAACAATAAAAATAATAAAAAATAAAAATATTTTTGTGACCTTACTTTACCTTTCTTTTTTGGCCTTATTTTCCTAAAACAAGGTGGTTTTCTCAAATTAAAGTACAATGAAAAAAAAATTAAAGTTAAAGATTTTTTTTATAGAAAAAAAAACCAACTTTGCTTAAGATTTTTCTTGCTAAATAAGTTAGTCAAAATCTAGGAATTAGATCTATCCTCTTTGTTTTATGAGAACTTTATTTGGTAGCTAATTGGTTTTAAATGAGACATCCCCAAGCCTTAAATCTTTTTGGTCTTTCAATGACTAATGGCTTGGTTAAAAAAATTGTTTTGTCTATACAAATTTTTAAAACTTTTATGGTCTAAATGATGGAGACTCCATAAATTTATATGCTTTCCTTAATTTTAAGTTGAGCTTTTCATATTGAATGGAAAAGGTTTAATATGAATAAAAATTAAGAAATATCTAGACCCAACATTAGTGTTTAGGTTACTTCATTTATGCAAATAAGATGATATTTTTAGAAATGTTTATTTCTTTCAAATTGGTAGTTAGCTATTGTTTAGTACAACTCCAAAGTTTTCCATTTCCTTAATGATTACAATATGACTCTAAGATAAAACAATAAATTAGCAATTTAATTCTAACAAGTCTCTTACAATGGGGACTCTTAATTTAAATAACTAAAAAATATAGACTCAAAATTACTTAAAAGAAGTCATACAAGTACAATGAATTAACACATATAAATTAGAAATACTAAAACAACACAATTGGAGATTGTTCATTAAATTCGGTTTTAATTGTTTGAATGACTTGAAAATATTGATGTATTGAGCTCTTCATTCAAATGAAGGATCTAGCCTTTCAAGTGAAATGGGGATCTTCACTTATTCTTCACTTGCCTCATTTCATTTGAATGAAGTTAGTGCATGTCTTGGAATGATGTGTGACACTATAGCTCTAGGACATCAATGTGTCACTTTATTCAAATGGCATTTGATGTCATTTGAAAGAAGGGAACCCTTATCACTTTTGTTGAACATCCTATTTGATTTTACTTAAATGGCATTAGGTCCCCATCTCAAATGACATCCCTCTAGAACTCCTTAAGAGTTCAATATCATATCAAAATCCACTCGTAAACCATCATTTTGACCCAACTCTGCTTCAAACTTGACTCTACGCTAAAAAATTATTTCCATAAACTCTTTCAACTCCCAAAATCACCCAATCTTCATCTTAGATCACATATACCATGGAGCTTAAGCAAGTGTGTATTGTATCTTAAAAGTCGATCCTTGATGCATATCATTTGCTTTAGCTTATTTTTCATTTTCCACCAATGCAAGTCCTTCATTTCCTTTCCTAAGTCTTAGATGTTGAGTGTGGCCAAAACATTATGCATACTTCTCAAATCCAATTCATAGGCGTTATTGTTCACTTTCTCCACAACTTAGAAAGGACCTTTAGCTCTTTCAATAATTTAGACTTGCATGTAAATCATTCCTTCTTTAGGTGAACCCACATGAAATCTCTAGGTTAAAATATCATATTCTTCTCACTCTTGTTAGCATGCTTCTCATAATTAGATATCTTCCTCTTTATTGATTGCTTCACTTCCTCAAGCATTTTTTTTTTCTTACAAACTTTGCATTTGCCTATCTATTGGGATTAACTTATTCATGACAAAGAAGTGGCACCAAGTTTAAGGGAGCAAGGGGATTAAATCCATGTAGAGCCATAAATGGCATTTGGTTAGTGGTATTGTGGACACATCTATTAACAAAAAGAAAACCACTATAAGAAAATTTAGTATCTTAATATTTAAGATATTTGTTGACCTCCACTCTTAGTAAAGAACCAAGAGTGTGTTTAACTATCTTTATTTATCCATTAGTTTGTAGCTGGCATAATAATTTGTCCAACAACTTTGTTCCTAACTTCGTTCATAATCTACTTCATAAATGACTTAAGAATTTTTGGAACAATAGTTTACAGAATGCCATGTAGGTGGACAATGTCTTGGAAAAAAATAGACTAGTGACATGAATAATGTGGTCTATGGTTTTGCAAGGGACAAAGTGAGATATTTTAGAAAACTAATTAACTATAACCACTATTGCTTCCTTCCCACTATGTTTTTGGGATATTCCACCTATAAAATCCATATTGATTTTAGTCCATGGATGGTTATGAATTTGGCAATGGTATGTAGAAACCCAAGAACCTAGTATGCTTTTGGATTTCTTACAAGGCCTCCATCTTATAATTATATTCTTCATACCTCTTCATTCTAGACTAGTAAAAGTGCTTCATAAGGATTTCCAGGGTCTTGGTTTCTCTAAAATGGTAAGATAGTCTACCTCCATGTATTTCTCTAGCTAGAATTCCACTAATGGTGCTATAGGGTATGTATTATTTTTCTATGCAAAAACAAATAACTATCTTCCTTATAAAACAGGTTCCTAACTAACAAGTATACTATACATTAGCAAAGTAAGAATTATTCCTATATCGGTCTTTGATCTACTTAAATCTCAACATCTTGGTTTGCCTTTTGCTAATTATGGCATGTCTTCTAAAAAGTGCATTAGCTTTGGCCTTTATGCCAAATGAGGAAAATTTTTAGAAATTCTACTAATTTTACATGTCTCATACTTAATTTTCCTTACCCTCTAATGATTTTTAGTAACTCATGGTTAGTATGCACTATGGACTCTCAAGGGAGTAAATGATATTACCATGTCTCTAAAGCTTGGATAAAGGAATAGAATTCCTTATCATAAGTAAAATTACTAAGATAGTGATCACTTAATTTCTCACCAAAATAGGCTACTTCCTATTTGTACAACTTAAGAATAGTACCTATTCCTACACCTAAAGCATTGTGTACAATTTCAAAAATCTTATTGAAGTTTGGTAAAGCTAAAATTAGTGTAGTATTATCCTCAATGGTCGCAAAACTAACTTGAGCTCTTGAAATCCACTTAAATTGCCCATTCATCTTAGTCAAGTTGCTAAGTGAGGCTATTGAAGTGCTAAAATATCTCACAAAATGGTGGTAAAATGAGGCTCTACCTAGTAAGTTCCTAATTGAAGATATACCCCAAAGTGTAGGCTGCTCTCTATTGGCTCTAACTTTCTACTCATTAACCTCAATACTTTATTTAGGGGAAAAAAAAGTCCTAAGAAACTACTTCCAAAATGATAAAAGGAACTTAACAAGTTCTTAAACACTTACCTTAAGTGCGCTAAATGCTCTTCAAGATGCCTATGTAACTTTTAAGCTAAGGGCATTGGAGAAAACAAAATGCATGATTAACTACTCATAAAAGCCATGCTTGTCTTAAAAGTGGTTTACCACTCACCTCTCACATCATAATTTGGTGATATTCATTTTTGAGGTCAACGTTGAAAAAGATCGTAGCACCACACAACTCATCAAGCATGCCATCTAGCCATGGTATAAGGGAATGATACTTAATTTTTACTTTCTTGATAGCCCTTCTATAATGCACATTATCCCTTTCTAGCACTAAAATGAAGGGTACAGTATAATAACTAAGGAACTCCCTTACATATCTCTTCTCTCACAACTTACCTTGCCTTTATAACTCCTTCACTTCTTTAGGATTCATTATGAATGTTGGCTAATTTTGTAAAATGGCTCCTCATACCATTTTCATTTGCAACTCCGTGCCTCTCAAGGGTGATAAACTTCGGGGGTAACTCTTCTTCGAAAAGTGCAGCACACATTCTTAGAAGTTTGTACATTTTAGTGAGGAGTCATGTTCGCTAGTTAAATTCTTCTTATATAATAGCAAAACATAGGATGAAGTTGTAACTAAAACTTCTTTTTCTCATCTTTAGGCCAATAACAAATTCTCCTTCTCTTTTTTCGTCTCTAACTTCACCTAGTTTTTCTTAACCTCTTTTAAACTAAATGTGCATAAGACAAAGTGCCCACCATCTTTAAGTAAGAAGTATTTAATAGTGAATTCATCATTAGTAGCTTTACAATCACATTGTTAAGGCCTACCTAGCAAGATATTTATAGTAGTCATATGGACATCTGTTAAGGTTTACCTAGCAATATATCCCTAGTAGTCATATGGACTACATCACATGAGACCTATCAAAGAAAGTACTTTTACACTCTTAGCTTCGACCTTACTTTCATTACTTAGCCATCTATGTTTATGAGGTTAGGGATGGTTAAGTGTAGGTAAGTTTAGCTTCTTTGCCAAGGTTGAGAATGTGAAGTTAGTATAGCTAAATCCATCTATTGTCCATCCTTGCTATTTATCAAGGCTTTATCATGGAAGATATTTATCAAGCTTTACCGTGGAAGATATTTTCTTATTACTCTTTCCTTTCTTTTATACTACCAAGCTAAGTTTTTCTCACAACTAACAACTCTCCTTTGTTTGGTAAGTTTTCTAACTCAAGTCTACCTCGGGTTGCTATCAGTCATTTAGGTTACTCTCATACTTACTTTCAAATTCTCTACTAGTCTAGAAAATGAACATAATTTTCCTATCAAGGCATTGGGAAGCTATATGCCCAAATCCTTAACATTTGAAATATTGATCTTTCACATCCTTTTAGGTGACTCTAAAGGTGCGGGTTTTGGAATTATGCTTTGACATCATTGTTCTCTTGTTTCTCAAATATTCAAAACTCTCTAGATTATGGCTTGAATCATTGATGGGTGCTAGGCTCTATTGGTCATGTAACACTAGCCTACGTTCCTACCTTTCTTCTTTCTCTTTCAACCATAAAGGCCACCTTAATTACTCCCTCAAAGGTTAAATAAGGTTTTAGGTCAATAATCTTGGCTAAATCTTTATGTAAACCACTCAAGAATCTAGTAGTCATTGGTTGCTTGGGCTTCGTAACCTTGCCTCTAATCAAGAGAGTCTCAATTTAAACATTTGATCTAAATCACATAATGCACTTTGTCTAATTGTTTATAGCCTATTAAACAAATTTTGCTTATAATAGTTAAGCGCATAGCTCTTAACCATTTGATCAACCACTAAGCCTAAATTTCATCTTCATTTGGTGTATCACATTTTTCTACCATAAATTAGCATAATCAACGAACTATAGGAAGGCTAAACATACTTTGGTGAGTATGTCATTCTCAAAGTGTTCAAAGACCACCTTAATTTTTTAAACCTTATCAAAAAGATCTTCTAATGACTAGTTATACAGAAAAAAAAAAAAGAAAACCAAAAAAAAAAAAAGCAATTTTGATTTTTGCGGGCCAAAGGGCTTGATTCCTTTATTGTCTAAGAATTTGTACCGGGTAATTATGCCATAAACTAGGTTCTCAATGAATTGGGGTACACGTTGTTGACCTCTTCCACACCTTGGTTGGTGATTTTAGGGGGCGTATATAGGCGAATTTAAGACTTACGATTGGCATGAATCATTGCGGGGAATTCACTGGCTATGGTTGTTGCAGATATTAGCCACTCAAATAGTACAGTCAAATGATTAATGAAGTCAAGGATAATAAGATTAAATTTTTGTAGAAAAATGTTAATAGATGAGGGGGTGGGGGCAAAAGTTATGTATGATTTGGCGAGAGACTTTGGTTAGGAAAGTTTGAAGAATAATAATGGGTGTATATCGGTAGAGATACAGAATATATATAATATATGGACAAAAATTTGTATAAATGAAAAGGAAAGAAACTGAAGCAAACTCAGCTTCTCTGATACTAAATGATATGCGATGGTACACATAAACACTTGTTTTGATTTTCTTAAAGTATAGTGGTTTGGCTTCGAGTGTATTTCTAGAAACAAAATTAGAAGTCATTGAGAACAATTTGTTCAGATCCAATAAACCATGAATGTCACGAATTTGGTGAAATTGGGAATTCGAATTCCTCTTAACTTGTTGCATTAAATGAGGTTGATATAAATCTGAACTAATTATCGCACCATGAATAGGCGATAAGAGATGAGTTTAGGTGAAAGTTCTCAAGGTCTCTCTCATTTTGGGACAAACCTTTTTGAAAAATTTATTCTCATTTAAATTGATAACTAGAGTCTCATAAAACCTCCATTGTGTTTTATTTCCTTAACGATTACATATGATTCTTGGAGAAAACGATAAGTTACAAATTTAATTCTAAACAAGTCACTTAGATTGGTAACTCTTAAAGTAAAATAATTGATAAAATACAGATTTAAAATCATTGAAACAAAATCTTACAGCACAATGATTCGACAAATAGAAAGTATGTCAAAATAAGACAATTGAACATTGTTCGTTAAAAAAGATTGAGTTGGTAAGATGGCGTGAAAAGCCATTTGAACGAAATATTGATGTATCACTGGCTTTGAGACACTTCATTTAAATGGATCATCGACTCGTCCAATTGAAGTGTGGGTCTCCACTTCTTTGCTTATGCCTTGCTTTTTTTAAATAGAAGCTGGGACATCGTCCAAACAAATTGTGGCCTTGCGACTCCTAAACGCTATTGTCAGACTTCTAAATGGCATTTGATGCCATTTCAATGAAGTGAGCCTGCAAAACTTCTATTGGATGTTCCATTTGATTTCATTCGAATGGCACCAAGTTCACATCCGAATGAGATCACTTTGGAGCTCCCTAGTTCTTTGATTTCCTGCATACTCCATTCTGTGAGCTTCATTTCGACCTAACCATACTTCAAACTTACTCTCTACGAAAAAACTATTTCAAGCAACTCCTCCAATTCCCAAACTTGCCCTAGTTTTTATCTTGGACTCCACCCACCATGAGAGCTTGAGCGCATGTCTTAGACTAAGTCCTAAAAGCTGGCTGTTGATGCACATTACCTGGTGTTTACAAGTAGAAGCTAGACTACCTAGAAGTCAATCCATTAACTTTTTTATGCATAGGACAAAAGTATATATTTATACTAGTAAACGTGCGTTCACTTTGTATGTGCTTAAAAGTAATATATTAGAATCAATTAAGAAAACAAAATAAAGAACTCTTTATTATATTGAAAAACATGATGTCGAATTGTTATTTTATTCTTCATTGTAAAGTGAATTTTCAATATCAATACTAAAAATATTTATGCTATACATGGGTGGCGTGAGGTGGACTAATTGTATTTTGCATTAGAGGATACAATGGTAATTTACTAAGGATAATTAATTTTTTTTAAGCACGTTCAGTTGCTCGACTAATTTTTTCCATCAAAGAACATATGATAATCTAATAAAGATAATTAATTTTTAAATGGGTGCAAAGCGAATATGATATTACTTTCTCTCTCTCTCTATATATATTTGAAAAGTTGCCATAAATCAGCCATGGTTGACCATTTAGCCTTTTTCTTGTATCTACCAAATATAAAAATGAAACTCCACATTTTTTATTAAGGCCTTGTTAGCATAAATAGTTTCACTGCCCTTCCCTCCAACCCAACCACACCAAGAGAGATGCATTAAACGTTGTAGTGGAAAAACTATTTCAGGAAAAAAAGAAAAAAAAAGAAAACCCGAGAGGATGAGAGTCATAGTCATGGATTTCTAATTGTAAAGACATTCAATTGCGAAAAAAAGAAAAAAATAAATTGCACGTTCGTAACATTGGTATCACTAAAATGCTTGTTTTGCTTAAGGAACCACGTCATTATCCTTATAAATTGAAAAGGTCGTTAATGTTTCTCTTTCTAAGCTTAAACCTGCCAGTACATGCGCAGGGTTCCCTTTTTGAAGGAGTGGCGTGTGATCATGGAGAAAGATGGGATGTGAGACCTTATACTCTTCTTTATATATCCGAGGAATGAAGATTAAGAGCGAGATGTGTACTTGATTCTAATCTCCCGAATAACATAATTATATTCTATCCACTCATAGTTAGATTCATCCAGACAACCCTTTTAATTTTTAGTATTTCGGAAACTGGAAAAAATAAATAAATAAATAAAGGTTTTCACAATTCTTTCTAATTTCTGCCTTTCAGGATTGGTGTTTGAGCCATTTTCTGGAGCAAGGTTTATCCTCTTAGGATGGACACTGGAAAACCAAGAGCTGAAGCTGGGCGAAGTAATGTACATGTTGTTTCCCAATTGAGCCTGGAATCAGAAGTCCTGGATGATACAAGTGAAAATGACAGTACAGAAGCGGAGCATGTTGCTCACTTGGCTGAGGGTGAAACACTTGTGCCTTCATCACAGCAAGATTTAGATGGAACTTTAAGTAGGGAATTCTATGTTTTGAAAATAACCAAGGTGATATACATACTATCTCTTTGTTTTCCTACGCTTGGTTTGGTTCTAAACCCTTTTTTTTTTGTTTGAGTAGGACAATGAGGAAAGTCTATCAGATCGTTACGGGGAAATCCGTTGGAGGAAGATCGACCAGAAGGGAAAGCATTCTGAGAAACTTGCAACCCGAGCTGGTAATGGCTATACCATGAAACCCGTTTTGGCTCCTACAAATGAGTATTTTTCCTCACTGACCGGCAATTCATCCTTTGATGCCGAGAAAATTAAGGTTAGCAGCAATTTGTCAACTAATTTTATGGTATATTGTGGTGCAACATGCTTCGATGATGAATTAGTGCTTGATATGTGTTTGTTTCGATGCGTTCTTTTAGGATGGAGCGAAAATTCCTCTTGCAACATCTGCATCCACTATGACAACCGTTTCCAAGGACGATAGGTGAGCCATGCTGTTTAAAATTCTCCTTAATCCCTCTCTCGTTACTACTGAAGTTATTGGAGAATTTTAAGTATACAGCCCTCTCCGTACTTCATATATCCAAAACTCATGATGATCATTTCTTAACATTCTGCATGATGATGTAGAGGAATGAATCGAGAGCTCCTACTCAATTATAAAGAAAGCATGGAGTATCTTCTTTTGTAAAGTCAAAAAGCATATTTCACCTGAATTAGTATCGTGTTTATTTCCCACTATGTTTGGTTAATGCCATTCATTCAAATTTCAGTGAGAATAGGAGACCTGTCAATGCTACTAAACCACGAAGAAAAGGACACCTTCCTTCGTACAACTTCACCTTCAAGTGTGATGAGAGAGCTCAGAAGAGAAAAGAGGTGATTTGATTATAGCTAGTTATTTGAAAGATTTGTCCCTTCATTAGCCACTCCATATTGTTATGGCTAACAGTACAACTATCTTGATCTAAAAGTTTAAACTTGTAGATATAGTATGGATTTTATATTTATTACTTAACACATGTAGTATCTTTTGTGCAGTTTTACATGAAAATTGAGGAGAAAGTCAGGGCAAGGGAGATAGAGAGAGCAATCATGGAAGCAAAACTCAAGGTGGTTTTGTTTTCATTCACTTGTATTATAGTTTTCTTAGTCTCCAGAAGTCACTTCTTACAGGATCTTATGATTTATAGGAGTTAGAGGTGGAACAGATCAAAATCCTCAGGAAGGCTTTAACTTTCAAAGCAAAACCAATGCCAAGTTTTTATTTTGGACGCCCCCAGGGGAAGGTGGACTTAAAGAAGGTAGCCCTGTCCTTAATTTTTTTTTTTAGGCAGAGCATTCTCAATTTCTAATTGGAACAGCACCAATCTTATGTTGACTTGTCAGTGAAGCACTAAAATAGGTAGTAAAAGCAGGGAAGTTTTCATATTTGAATCGTTAATGTAACCCTTCAATTTGTTTGTGGCAGCGAATTATGATCATTTGCTCCCTTGCAAACGATTTTACTTGTTTTATGAGTGAAGAGGCATTATTTCCACGCCAATTGAGTCATATGCTATGTTTTCCTTTTTTCTTTTTTCTTTTTTTTCCATTATGTATATATTGCAGAATCTGCCAACTATGCCGAAACCTCTCAAGCCTGGCCCTCGGAAGACCCCCGCCAGGACCATACCTGAAGTAGCCGCCATACCAACTACCAACCACAGAAGGCCACTCAAACACATGCTGTTTGTGAATCCTCCCGCTTCCACTTAAGAAGCCACTTCGAAGATCTTCTCCCAGTCCGTCCCCAGGATACTAAAGTTGCCAGTGCAGCAGGGGAAAAGAAAAACACTACGGCAACCATAAGTTTGAAGCCAAGCAATTGAAGCTTTTTTCAAGTAAAGACCGCAGAGTGCTACTTGTCTTTCAGCAGAGAATGCTACAAAGAGATCATTAGCTTTCTTTATACAGGAAGCTCATGACAGCTAATAATAAAGGTAATGAGCATGGACAATTTGCTCGGTTTTGCCTGAGGAAGAGTGACAGTGTGTGAATTGTGATATGTAAAGTAATATCTACTGATTTTGATGAAATCACAGAGAAGTTGCCAGGAGTTCTCTAGTTATGTAGCTGCTTCTCAAGTGTTGCTGATCTAAGTATGCATCCAGTTGCTTGTTTTTAAAGGATTGCTCTATATATGCATCTCTTTGTGTCGATTGTACTGGACTAGTATTGCATTTTAATGTTTTCCTGTTCCAACAACATTTACCAGTAATGAACGCTCAAATTCCATATGAAAAATCCCTTGCTTATGTTGGTGTGCATTTAAAGGTGTGCTTCTCTCATGAATATTTTTCACTTATTTCTTAGGATCAAAACTTCAAAATTGTCAAATATTTTCATAGTAATCGAAAAAAACTATGGTTACCAGTTGTTTTTACTGGTAAGTAATACTACGATGCGAAAGTGGCAGCTGACGGCGGATGTTGGTGGTTAATTAAAACAGAAAATTTACATGGAAAATGAGCTGGGAAGATGACAATGTTTTTAAAAGAGAGTCATTTTTGTTGTTATCTATTTTTCATGTTTGTTAATGTGGAGAGCCGCTACTTACCATCAGTTACCACTGAAGCCACTAAGAACTGCAACTTTTGAAGATTATTACAATATTATTTACAATTGCCAAGTATTGATTAAAAAAAGTATCGAAAGAAGCGTATAAAATACGCACATCGTGAGCAATATATCCTCCATTTCCGGCCTTATATCATGTTGGCTTGCATTTGCTATTAAGAATACACTACCATGAGCCTTTGGTTCTGCAGAAGTTCCATGCACGGAAGTGTATTCGTTCAAGAAAGATTGAAATATGAGAATGAAAAGTAATCTTTTATTCTTGTTATTTCTGGAAACTTAGTTAGAGAAAGTAAGTCTACTATTTATAGTACTCAATTATATTAACCAACTTTCTATTTTAATATTGTCACATGGCACCATCTGATCTTGACACTTGATACTTAATCTAAACTACAACTACTAATTATATAACTTCACAATCACATCCCCCTTCAAGTTGGATCTGCCTATAGATGCAACTTGAAATACAAATGAAGGAATTGAGGTTCATGAATGCACTTAGTAAGGATATTTGCAACTTGGTTTGAAGAAGAAACATGGAGAGATTGTAGTAAGCCAGATTTGACATGATCCCATATGAAATGAATATCTATATCCACATGTTTAGTCCTACCATGCAAACATGGATTGGATGCAATCATTAAGGCTGAATGAGTACCACAAAATAGTTGAACAAGTAAAGAAATTGGTAATCCCAAATCTCGCATGATGTAGGAAATCCAATGAAGCTCTTTCGTTATCACAGCCATGCTTCGATATTCTGCTTCAGTTGTTGACATTGGAACTATTGATTGTTTCTTAGTTTTCCAAGAAACTAAGGAGTTGCCAAGGAAAATATAGTAAGTAGAAATTGATTTTCGATCAATCACATGAGAAGCTCAATCTGAATCAAAATAGCCATATAAATTCAAAGAAGACATTGCAAAATAAAATAAACTAGTTGCAAACATTCCTTTGAGATATTGAATGAGATGAAATAGAGCAACCAAATGTGGAGTCCTTGGTTGTGCAAGAAATTGGCTCAAATAGTGAATTGCAAAGCTTAAATCTGGTCGAGTAAGAGTGATCTTCAATAATTTCCCAACGAGTCTTTGATAGAATGTTGGATTATCTAACACATCGCCAATTGTGTTATCATGTTTAAAACCATTTGGTAATGGTGTGCTTGCTAGTTTTGCAGTAGATAATCTAGCATAAGTGACTATGTCTAGGATGAATTTACATTGATTGATCAAAGTTCCTTACTCTATTTTACAGATTTCCAAATAGAGAAAGAAGTGAGCGAAACCAAGATCCTTAATAGAAAATTCAGAATCCAAAGCTTGTTTAAGATCAAATATGCCTTTTTCATTTGTACCTGTGATTAACATATCATCCATATGTAGAAGCATTATAACAATTCCAACATCAAATGTCAACACGGATAGCGAATGATCATGTTTGGATTGATTAAAGCCCCATCTGACTAAAAAATTTGAAAGTTTAATAATCCATTGCCTAGATACTGGCTTTATTCCATAAAGTGATTTCTTGAACTTGTAAACCTGATTTGAAGTTGTTTTTACATATCCTTTTGAAGGAGTCATAAAAATTTCCTCATCGATATGTCTATGTAAGAAGGTGTTGTTGATATCTATTTGATAAAGTTTCCAATTTTTAGTAGTTGCAACTGCTAATAGAACTCTAACAGTGCTAAGCTTAGCTACAGAAGAAAATGTTTCATTATAATCTTTTCCTTCCACTTGAGTAAATCCTTTTGCAACTAATCTAGCTTTATACCTTTTAATGCTCCCATATGCCCTATACTTTATTTTGTAAATCCACCTATATCCAATAGCTTTCTTTCCTTTAAGTAAACATTTCAATTCCCAAGTATCATTTGATTCTAATGTATGTCTATACTTTATGTTTAACAGCTTCTAAATAATGAGGAAGCTCTTGAATTGCAAGTACACTAGCTAATGAAGCAACATAATCATGTGGAAAAGAAGAAAAGGTATTTTGATCAATCAAGGATTAAGAAGTTTTATGATCATTAGATATACTATTGTGGATTGTATGAACAAAATCATTAAGCTAAGAAGGAGGTTTATGATTACGAGTTTATCTTCTTAAAGTTTGAGTATCATTTGTATCTAATTCAATGGAAATATTACTGTTAGTATCAACATAACAAGTTCATCATTTAGATATCTAATGGGATGAGCAGTTGAAAGAGGGACATGATTAATTGGAATGTTATGATCAAATGAAGTAGATTGGGAATTAACTTCTTTGTAAGGAAATATGTTTTCAAAGAATTTAACATCATAACTAATTAAAATTCATTTTTTTTTGTTTATGCCAAACACTTTATAACCCTTTTGTCCAAATTCATATCTTAAAAACACATAATGAATTCCTCTATAATCAAATTTATCTTGATTAAGTAGGTTGTTGTGAACATAACAAAGACATCCTAATACTTTTAGATTATCATATGAAGGAGGTTTGCTAAAAAGTTTCTCAAATGGGGTTTTCCATTTCAGATTTAACGTTGGCATCTTATTTATAAGATAAGTAGCTATTAGAATACATTCACCCCATAATTTCTTAGGCAAATTAGCATGCATTCGTAATGCTCTAGAAATATTTAATAAATGTCTATGTTTTCTTTCTACTTTCCTATTTTATTGTGGTGTGTATATCATGTTACGCCAATGAATGATTCTTAGATCATGAGATAAACTTTAACAAACATTTGACATAAACACTATTCCATTATCTATTCTTACTTTGGAATAATGTCAAATTGGTTAGAGACATATTTAAAGTATTGTGTTAAGATCATCAGTACTTGTGACTTATGATGAAGCAAATACATCTAAGTAGATTTTGAGTAATCATCCACCATAGTTAAAAAATATGTAGCTCCTATTATGGAAGGAATATTGTATGGTCCCCAAACATCTATATGAAGTAATTGAAATGGAAAAGTAGACAAATTAACACTTCTTTGAAAAGGAAACCTATGGAATTTCGCTTCTTGACATGTATGACAGAAGAAATTATTGAAATTTTCATGCTTACAAACATCTAAATGTTGTAGCATTGAAGTAGAAACATGTCTTAACTGAGCATGTAAGAAATCTATATGAATTTTATCAGTAGATTAAGTCTAATTACGTTATGCTAAACTCGAAGAATCAACTATATCTACAACCAACTTGTAGCTTTTTGATTGAAGAATATACAGTCCATTTATCAACTTTGCTTTGGCAATTGCACATTTTTCACTATGTTCTTGAAATTCACATTAGAATTGATCAATCTTAACTATTAAACATTGATCATTGATACGTTTACAAAATGATAATAGATTGTGTGTAAATTGAGGTACATAGAAAACATGTTGAAGTGTAAGTGTTGGGGCAACTTTGACAAAATCCAACTCTGTCAACATGCATTTTTCTTCTATCTGGTAATTTAATTGGTATAGGCTTTGCTAGATGTTTGATGTTGTGCAAAATTTCAATAAAGGGACACATAAGGTTTGTTGCATTAGCATCTATAACCCAAAGAGCCAATTGATTACTCAAAATGCTATAATAATAATAAGAAGAAGAAGGAATAGATGTACCTGCATAATGAACCAAATTGACATGTGCATATCCTGTTCCATCCTTTTCTTTGATCATTCACATCACTTCTACACAAATGTTGTTAATCATCTCTTTGTCTATATTTCTAGAATGCCTGAGTGCAATTGAATCATCATGTGGCGTTTCTAGAATTTGATCTACTTTCTCTTGAGAAACTATGTTTGCTTGCTTTGTTTTCCCAATTCTTTTTCCCTTAAACTACTCTAGATATCCCACAAATTGAAAGCAATTCTATATCAGGTGTCATTTTCTATAATATTTGTAGAAACTCTTCTTGTTCTGTCTTTTGTCATTAATCTCTCAATTTTCTATTTAATTGGCTATAAATGTCAAAACTTCAACACTCGGATTAAAACCATTTGTAATATGCCTTTGTTTCTTTACTTTTTGCACAATATAAAATGCCTTGTTGAGTGTAGGCAACAAATCTATGGACAAATTTTGATTTTGCACTCCTTTGTAGGCTTTGATTAATCCCATAAAAAATTGAATCAATTTATTATGTGACTTAAATTTTGAATTCTTTCCTTGAGATTACATGCACAACCATTGATTCTACCACACATACACAACATATATGCAAAGTTTGAGCTTATTGAAGTAAACACTCACAGATTGATTTTCTTGTTGTAGATTAATGATTTCGTATTGAAACTAGAAAATCAATGGACCACTTGCAGTTCCATATTGTTCCACAGGTCTTGATTTGATTGTGTATATAGGAAATTTTGTGCAAGATCATTCACTATGGAATTCAACATCTAACACCTAATCATATAGTTGCATCTAACCCACCTTATATGATTAGGATCATTTTCTTTTGGTTTTGAAACTATTCCATCAAGAAATCCTAACTTTAATTTCGCTCCCAATGCCATTTTGATCGATAAACTCCAAGCAAGAAAGTTATTTTCATTGAAGACCAAGCTTCCTATCCTCATTCCCGGATTATCTGCTCCAGAAAGAAATAGAGGATAAAAAACTAACTGATTAATAGAATTCATTTTCAAGACTAGAAGGATTTCAACTGCAAGTGTTGTTACTACACATTTAAACAAAAAAAGAAAGTTTTTTTGCAGATGAAATGAATTAATCTTGAATGCTCTAATACCATGTGAGCCTTTGATTCAGTAGAAGTTCCACACATGGAAGTGTGTTTGTTCAAGAAAGATTGAAATTATAAAATGAAAATTATTATTTTATTCTTGTTATTTTGGAAACTTAGTTATAGTAAGTAAGTCTCTACTATTTATAGTACTCAACTATATTAACCAACTTTCTATTTTAATATTGGCACATGGCACCATCTGATCTTACCACTTGACACTTAATCTAAACTACAATTACTAATTATATAACTTCACAACTACCTTCCATTTCACTCGTATTCTTATATTATACCCTCTCAGGAATCGCTTATTCTGTTGAATTGCTTTTAAGAAAGGAGATTAAGCAAACATACTAATTAATCATAAGAAGGCACTGACCAATAAAATCTTATTTGCTCCTTTCTGCTATTTAACCTATCTTGCGTGTGCATTAACTGAAAGTTTTTGAAGTTTGGTTTTAGTACGTGCAAAAGTTTCTGCTCTCACAATTTTATTCTCAATCCACCCATAATGAGAAACTAAAGAGTCAAGGAAGTTTTGAAGTTAAGTTTCTTACGTGGAATTAGGGCCACGCTATCGTTTCCCTCGCATCGCATCATTACGGCATGAGCCAAGGAAATTGTGCAATCAAACCCCAGGGTTATGTGCGCAACATAGATGCAACCTAAGTCCATTTGCTCGACCTAGATGTGAAGTGGATCTTGTCACATGCTCGTATGCTGTAGGGTAGGTTGATAGGAATCAGAATCGAGCCTAATGTTGTTGTGAAGAAGCTTCAACTTGCATGCCTCTAACATATGTCTCACATCCAGTTCGGGTTATGGATTTAGACCCGTCCTTCTAGGTTATGCTTCTGGTACCTACCGATGATTCTAATCTCATTGCTAACTTCGGGTCTTGCTCCAGCAAGCCTCCAATATTAGTTAATCGTCCTATATTTAATGTATTTTTATCTCATTATTATGCATTAGTAGATAAAATCATTAGTTTCCTCCTACGAATGAGAAATTGGGCATTAGTTATGTCAATATTTAATTCTCTATATATTGGGCTATTAAGTAGTTTCTTTTGAGTGTTTTCCTTAGCAGATTTACTTTCTTTGCCAGGCTATGCTATGTAATGCGAAATCCAATTGTGGGTTTAATTGAAATATAGATATCGATATGACTGATATATTGATTCGTGGATTGATGTATTATATCAAATTCATTAATTGTTCATATCATTTTATTTTCCTTTTTTCATTTAAACCTGAAAAAATTCAAAAGTTCAATAGCTATACACTTAAAGATTGTGCTTTGATTCTTTTGAGGATTTTAGGTACATTGGAATTTAGTATCAGAGCGGAGATTTTGTAATTGGGGAGATTTTGGTTTTGTTGTATTAGTGTGGAGTTTTGTGGTGATTGGTATTAAGTTTAAAATTCTTATTAATTCTCAACATTAACATTTCTGGTGCTAAAATTGTTGAATTGGGGTATATAGATTCATGGAGATTTTATCTCTGGCGGCAAGGCAATTTTATACTAATGGTAGAATTGAACAGGGTCTTTTATTATTTCATATTAGTGAATGTCACTTTTAGAAGTTATGTTTGATAGACTAGGCCTCAAAGTTATTGATTGTTCACGCCCATATGAGTTCATTTATAATAATAAGATGATTAGAGTCATGAAACAAGTAAAATTAGTTGTTCTATTTCTAGATATCAGGATGAAATTTTATGTGATGCTGCTGATATAGTTGACTACCACATATGTTTGAGAAAGCCGTGGAAGTCTCATCGTGATATATGGTATAAACCCTTGAATAATATAGTATGAGGGGGAAGCGAATAATGATATTTCCTATAGCTCTAAAATTTGTCGAGAAGGGTTAGAGGCAATTCAAAACTTAGTACAAAGACAGAGAGTTGAGACGCAAAGCTATGAATAGATTCTAAAGTCCACAGATGAATTAGAGGTGGTAGAGCCTCCACAAAACATATTGAAGCACTTGCTTGAGTTCATGCGAGTGAAACTAAAGAAGAAGAAACTCTAAAAGAAGTTGTTGATGAGGAGAAGGATGCGGAAGAGGTGAAGGTCGTTGAAGGAGCTCCAAAGAATATTGCTTAGGAAATCCCTTGTGATGTTGATTAGGAGGATATAGGGGTTACGGACAATGAGATTATGAATCAGCACCAAGAACCGTACTTCATTGAGCTTTCCCCCTAGTCTACACAAATTCAGCCATTTCGTGTTAAGGGATTCACTTCTAAAATTTTGCTACCATAAGTATTTGACAATCATTAAGCTCAACTAATTTTAATTGACGCAGCGCGGAAAGCGTAACGAAACGAATCCGAAATTGGATTGGTTTCACACAACAAAGAAACACTCTTTGATGCAAATTGGTTGCGCACAACCCGGAATTAGGAGAAAATTCTCTCTTAAAGTGTATTCAAATATGATAATAAGACGTAACCTAATCTATCCGACAAAAGAGTATTTATATGTCCCCGCAAAATATCTAAAAGGGGAAAATTTAAGCGTACACGTGGAAGAAATAATAAAATACACGTCTACGAACTATCTCATACACGGCCGTGCCTCCAAGCTGTGTATGTTTCTGGACATGCAACGAGCATAATACACGGTCTCATACACGGCCGTGTCTCTAAGCCGTGTATGACTCTGTGAACATTCTTGGCCAGATACATGGTCATGTCCCTAGCCGTGTACGGAAACCGTGTATGCTTCTGTGGAAATCTTGATCGAATATCACGGCCGTATATGGAAGCCGTGTATGATTCTGTGGAGAGTTCTTCGAGTACACGGCTGTGCTTCATTCCGTGTGTAGAGGTCGTGTATGCTTATGTGGATTCCTTCCAATCACTACACGACCATGTGTCAAGCCGTGTGTCCCGTGTCTCTTGTACCTCCATCATTCTCCCCCACCAATGGAGAACTCGACCCCAAGTTCTCGTCCGGATATAGAGGCGTATCATCGGAATGAAAAGGTGATAAGTCCGTCACATTGAAAGTGCAGGAGATATTCATATCTTTTGGGAGTTGTACAACATATGCGTTGTCATTTATCTTATGTACAACTTCATAGGGACCGTACTTCCTGGGCTGAAGCTTCCCATACTTCCCTACAGGGAAATGCTCTTTTCGAAGGTAAACCATTACCTGATCGCTCACTGCAAAGAGCTTCTTCCGTCTATGCTTATCTGCATCCCCTTTGTATCGTGTGTTGGACTCCACTATCTTTCGCTTAACTTCCTCAGTAGTGGCTTGGTGTTGTTCCGCCATATGTTTAGCCGCCATATCACCCACCATGTCTTTGGGTAATTTGAGCAAGTCCAATGCATGTTGTGGTGTCTTTGTGTATACCACCGAGAATGGAGACCTTCCAATAGTTCAGTGGACAGAACTATTGTAAGCAAATTCAGCCTGAGTCAATGCTTGATCCCACTGTCCCGGCTTCTCGCAGCAGATGCTTCTGATGAGGTTTCCGAGGGTCCTGTTAGTTACCTCGGTCTGACCATCGGTTTGAGGATGAGCGGTGCTGCTGTAATTCAGGGATGAATCAAACATATACCAGAGGGTCTTCCAAAAGTGACTAAGGAATTTGCTATCCCTGTCAGATGTAATGGACTTTGGGACTCCATGCAATCGCACCACTTCCTTGAAGAACAGCCGTGCAATAGCCCGTGCATCGGCGGTCTTCTTGCAGGGGATGAAATGAGCCATCTTGGAAAACCTGTCAACCATAACAAACACAGAGTCAGCACCTCGTTGGGTACGAGGTAAACCCAGTACAAAGTCCATCGATAAATCCTCCCAAATGTTTGAAGGCACGGGAAAAGGAGTATATAGGCCAGTGTTTTGGGATTGCCCCTTAGACACCTGACAAATGTAGCACCTCTCCACAATCTGATACACATCCCTCCTTAACTGAGGCCAAAAGTATCTTTCGGTAACTGCGCTAAGGTCTTATCTCTACCCATATGTCCCGCCAGTCCTCCACCATGCAGATCCCTGATAAGCTTTTCCCACAAAGAAGATTCGGGAATGCACAGCTGGTTCCCTTTCATCAAGTACCCCTCAATATATGATAGTCGTCACACGGTTCCCTGTTGGCACACTTAATCCAAGTGTCCTTAAAGTCGCTATCATTTTCATATAGTTCCTTTAACCTCTCAAAACCGACAATGTCCGCACTCAAAGTAAGCAGGACATTCGCTCTTCTACTCAAGGCGTTCGCGACCTTGTTTTGCACACCCGACTTGTGCATCAACCTGAAAGGAAACCTCTGCAAGAACTTAATCCACCTGGCGTGCATGTCCTTACTAATTCGGGTCTGACCACTCAAGTGTTTAAGAGCCCTACAATCCGAATACAAAATGAACTCTTTCCCGACCAGATAGTGCTCCCACACTTTAAGGGCCCTCACTACGGCGTAGAATTCCTTATCATATGTAGACCAAGTCCTCCTTGCTTCGCACAATTTCTCACTGTAAAAGGCTATTGGTCTTCTCTCTTGTGATAGTACTGCACTAACTCCGACCCCACTAGCGTCGCAATCCACCTCGAACAACTTTTCAAAGTCCGGTAGTGCTAGTACAGGCGCGCTACACAATCTCTGCTTCAAGTTCATGAAGCTCAATTCAGGTTCTTCGCCCCATTGGAACTTTCCCTTCTTTAAGCATTCAGTCAGGGGGGCAGCAACAGTACTAAAATGCCTAATGAACCTTCTGTAGAAGCTAGCTAGGCCGGGGAAACTTCTCAATTCTGTAACAGTTCTAGGGACAGGCCATTCTCTAATTGTTTTCACCTTCTCATCATCCACCATCACTCCCTCACTACTAACCACAAACCCAAGGAACAACAGTCGCCTTGACATAAATGTGCACTTTTTAAGATTAGCGAACAACTTATTCACCTTTAGTGCAGATAACACACACTTTAGATGCTCTAAATGTTCTTCTTCAGATTTACTGTATATTAGAATATCGTCAAAGTACACAACAAGGAAACGACCATTGAAAGGTTTCAATACCTGGTTCATTACCCTCATGAAGGAGCTTGGTGCGTTACTCAACCCAAATGGCATCACTAGCCACTCATACAACCCCTCCTTGGTCTTAAACACTGTCTTCCACTCATCCCCAGGACGGATTCGAATCTGGTGATATCCACTCCGCAAGTCTATCTTGGAGAAGATAGTAGCGCCACTCAAACGGTCCAACATATCCTCGATGCGAGGTATAGGGAATTTATACCCTATGGTAATCTTGTTGATAGCTCGGCTATCAACACACATCCTCCAGCTCCCATCTTTCTTGGAAGTTAACAATGCTGGAACCGCACATGGACTTAGGCTATCCCGTATGAACCCTTTGTCCAAAAGTTCTTGGACCTTCTCCTGGAGAATCTCGGCTTCCTTGGGACTCATTCTGTAATGCGCGAGGTTTGGGAGACTAGCCCTGGGCACCGGGTCTATCTGGTGTTGAATATCCCTCAGAGGGGGTAACCCCTCAGGTAGGTCGTCTGGAACCACTTCCCTAAACTCCTCAAGAAGATCCTTCACTACCCCTGGCACTTCTCCATCTAGTTCCTCCCCTCCTTCGGTCACACCTTTCACGATGAGGGCGTGCACCACTCGCGACTCCCTTAAGTCCTCCATCACTTCCTTCTCAGATTGAGTGACAGTTAAGAATGAGCGACTCTCAACCTTCTTTCCTTTAGCACGTCCCTCCCTCTTCAACGGCAACAAGGTGTACTTTACACCCTCCTTCTCCAACCTGTAGACATTTTCTTTGCCCGCATGTTGCGCATCCACATCAAATTGCCATGGCCTCCCGAATAAGATGTGGCAAGCATCCATGTCTACAATGTCGCAGAATGCTTCATCGCGGTACTTCCCTATTGAGAAAGGTACCCTGCATCTCTCCTTAACTTCAATTTTCTCGGCGGCCTTGATCCAACCAATAGTGTACGGATTCGGGTGCTTCTCGACGGGCAGCTGCAGTTGTTTCACAACCTTCCTTCCTATGATGTTCTCGCAACTACCACTGTCTACTATTAACTTAAATAGCTTCCCCATGATAATACACCGTGTGCGAAACAACTGGTGCCTCTGCGTGATCTCTTCTTGCTTCGGGGTGAGCATCATGCGCCGAATTACATATGTTGGCTCCGTTGTTTCTTCTTCTTCTTCATAATATTCTCCCTCTCCATCGGGCTCACAGCAGATCTCCTCATCCTCTTCCCTATCAAGGATGTTGACGCTCTTCCTCGCTGGACATTCGTTTGACCGATGACCCGATTGGTTGCATCGGAAACATTTGCCCAATATGGGTTTGGCATAGGGATTGTTCTGTCTTTGAGCTCCCTTCTGCTCCATTGGCTTCTTCCCCTCACTCCTCTCTTCCCTCCTGGACATGTCCTCAGTTGGCTTATATGGTGTAGTCCTACTTTTCTCAAGTACAGTTCGACTGCCACCACCCATAGCTTCGCCTACATATCCTTTCCGTCCTTCTCCAAACCTACTCCCTTGCTCCTGTAACATAAGTTCGACTCGGAGAGCCAAGTTCTTTGCTTCTACGAGGGTTCTCACCATCGTCACCCCAATCTTGTCTTTAATTTGTAGTTTCAGCCCTTCTACATACCTTGCAACTTGCTGACCCTTGCTCTCCCTCAAATCATTCCACTCTGCCAGCCTCATGAACTCCGCTGTATACTCATGCACGGAATGTTGTCCTTGGCGGCATCGCTGATATTGTTGGAACAATATCTGCTCGTAATCCGGCGGGAGGAAGTCATGTTGCAGCAACTGCTTCATGCGATACCATGATCTCACCGGGTGTTTTCCTTCCCTCTGCCTCCTACTTTGCAACCTCTCCCACCACGCCGAAGCACCACTCTTCAACCTGCATGCCACCAGCCTTACACGACGGTCCTCGGGGATTTCCATGTAGTCGAAGAACCGGTTACTTCTGCCAGCCAATCAAGGAAGCCTTCGATGTTGAGGCTGCCATCGAACCATGGAATATCAACCTTCAAACGGTAGTCTCCGCCATCCCCGTGATCATAACCCCCACGGTTCCTCCTGTAATCACCTTCTTTAGGGTGGTTTCCATGATGAGCCATCCAATGACCACCGCCTCTTCCACCACGCCCTCGTCGCGGTTTACTTCCGTACGTATCATCACTCTCTTCACTGGACTCCTCACTCTCCACACGTCCCCACCTGTTCTCAATGACAGGTTGGATTACGCGTCCCCCGAATTCCTCCACCGCACGTGGTGGATTCCTGCCAACGCCTTCAACCCTATTGGGGTCTACCACCAGAGCATCGAAACGCTCGATCAGTTCATCAAGGCGCCATTCCATACGCCCGACCTTCTGATGCATTGCGTCCAACTTTGCCCATGGAACCCATTGATGGTTCCCTTGAAACCTCGCATCTTGAACACCGTCAAGAACACGACCGCTATCATCACCTTGATGAGTTGACATCTCCACAGGAAATAGCCTTGCTCTGATACCAACTGACGCAGCGCAGAAAGCGTAACGAAACGAATCCGAAATTGGATTGGTTTCACACAACAAAGAAACACTCTTTGATGCAAATCTGGTTGCGCACAACCCGGAATTAGGAGAAAATTCTCTCTTAAAGTGTATTCAAATATGATAATAAGACGTAACCCTAATCTATCTGACAAAAGAGTATTTATATGTCCTCGTAAAATATCTAAAAGGGGAAAATCTAAGCGTACACGTGGAAGAAATAATAAAATACACATCTACGAACTATCTCATACATGGCCGTGCCTCCAAGCCGTGTATGTTTCTGGACATGCGACGAGCATAATACACGGCCTCATACACGGCCGTATCTCTAAGCCGTGTATGACTCTGTGAACGTTCTTGGCCAGAGACACGGTCATGTCCCTAGCGGTGTACGGAAACCGTGTATGCTTCTGTGGAAATCTTGATCGAATACACGGCCGTGATACACGACTGTGATATGGAAGCCGTGTATGATTCTGTGGAGAGTTCTTCGAGTACACAGCTGTGCTTCATTCCGTGTGTAGAGGCCGTGTATGCTTATGTGGATTCCTTCCAATCACTACACGGCCGTGTGTCAAGCCGTGTGTCCCGTGTCTCTTGTACCTCCATCATTAATTGATAAAATCCATGAAGAATGGAAGGAGGGTCGATGGTTGATGACTCTATAGACTTATTTGTCTTTTATTTATACTTAAATTTTGCATATGAGTCTTTGACCTAGTAGAAATGAAACTTCAAAGATTCAGGATGAATCTTTTTCATATTTAAGGGCGATAATGGAAACTAGAAACAAGACTAATGTCGTTGTGAAGAAGCTTTTGACGTGCTTGCCTCTAGCATATGTCTTACATCCATTTCTAGTTCTAGTTATACTATAGCTCTGAATTCGAGCTTATGGGTCAAAATCTGTAGTGCTTCTGCTTCCGACTAATGATTTTGATTATTTTTTACTTTGGTTCCCCTTTGACATTAATTAATGGGGTATTAGTTATGCCAATATTTAATTCTCTATATATTAGGTTATTAAGTAGTTTCTTTAATTGGCATATTTACTTTATTTACCTATAAATAGACTGTGCTACTAATGCAAAATCCTCTTAAGAATTATGAAACATTTCTTTTATGGATTAATTTTATAAGATTGCTTCTCTTGAATTGCTCTTGGTTCTTATCAATTAATATTAATTAATTGTGGTGCATGGTTGTTCTTATCAACCTCTCTTGTGATTGTTGCAAACATACCCCAATTAATTATATAAAATCATGACTCACATCGTGATACAACATGAATTCTAGAAAAGAGTTTTGTCATGTAACAATTAGGGTTATGTTTTTTTTTGTTTCTCTTTTATTTATAAAGAACAAATAAAAAGTAAAAGATATGTATAATTCTCCTAGAAGATGTCATGGAAGAATTACACTATCTGTATAACTCCTAAAGATAAGTTAAATATAGCATCATGAAAAGGATTATACAAACTAAGATTTTTATCGGATGATCACAACAATTTGACAAATGAATTGATAAGATCATGAAAGATAGGAGAAAGAGTCTCTTTAGGGTTTTAATTATCAAGTATGCAAACTATTAAAGTAAGTCTATTAACTAATATTTATACCAAAACCCTAATAGTCTCAACGACATAGACATAATAAAATAAACATAAGACTCTTGTCAATGCTGACTAACTATCAATCATTTCCAATATTGACTAATTGCCTGTTATTTTTAATATTGACTAACTACCTATAGTTCCTAATAAAAGTATTGCTAATTAATAAAATAATAAAATTTCATAAAATACTTAATAATCAAATAATTTAAATATGAAGTTTTCAAAAGCACAAAATGAAGAATTTGATCCCTATGACATTGATTCCTATGTTTTAATCAAACCCTTACTTCAATTTGTGAATTGGTGTGTTATATTCAATTCATCAATTGTCCATATCTTTTTATTTTCCTTGATGTATAAAATAATAAAAAAAAACCAACGAAAATATTTTCTTTTCCACATATTAAACCCAAAAATACAAAAATTTAAAATTTCAATAACTAGACATTTAAAGGTCGTGCCTTTGATTCTTTTGAGGATTCTAGACACATCATAAGTCCTTTGGTTAGACTAATTTGGGGTTATTGGTGCTAAAGATGGTTGTGATTGTGTTTCCAAAGATAGTTAAGTAATTGTAATCCTATTCTTGTTCTACTACTCAAGTTGCTTTTAAGTCTTACTAAATATTGTAATAACTAGTACTTGTTTAAATTATTTTACAAGATTTGTAATTTCATTCCTACTTGATTTCATGTAGCGAACTAGACCTACCATGTAGAAAAATTGAAAGTGTTGACCTTTGTATGTGGCTGCTATGTCATTTTTGAAAGTGTTGACCTATGTATACATCTCATAAACCAATTTTTGAAAGTATGGATCCATTAGTGCCTCTAAAAGTTATTTTAAAAGTATGCTCCCTGGAGTTGATTTTAAAAGTGCGAATACATCAGATTTCTAGTGTCAATTTGAAAATGTAGAATAAGTTCCTAGAGTTAGTTTTAAAGGTTTCAAGTGGGATCCCAAATTTAGTTTTAAAAGTGGAAAGCAAGTCCTTGGAAGTTATTTTTGAAAGTATAGGTAGCTCCCTATAATCATTTTCCTATAGTGTGAGTTTGAAATGGCTTTATAGATTTTTGCATATAATGTTTTACAAGTATAAGCACTGAAACAATTAAGAATTTAATAGCTAACTATTATTAGTCAAGTTATGTTCTATGCTTAGTATCGTGTTTAACTTTTTATTTTATTTTTCCTAATTTGATTCATGCTAAATCCTATGCCCATTTAATGCAAATCCTCAATTTAAATTAGGAAAAACTTAGTTTTTCATTTAATTAAGAAATTGGAGTCACCACCGAATAAAAGTTAGGAAAAATTGTTAAGTTAGGATCAATTAAGCAAATTAGTCCTAACTTAGCCACTAGTCAATGAAAATTTAAATAAAATAAAATAAGAAAACTGGAGATTTTGGATTCGTGGACTAACCTATTAAAATTCTATAGTTACCACTTTAACTTTATGAGTTTCGATTCTATTTTATTATATCATTTCTAGCATAAAATAAAAAAAATTTATTTATTTACAATAATAAAAAACTAAGAAAATAATAATAATAATGAAAGCAAAATTTTTTATTTTTTAGAGTTGCCCCATAAAGGTGTATTGGTATTCGCTATTTGGGATCAAATAAGCCGTAGTTCACTTTTTTTTTTTCAATAAAAATTTAGTTTGTTGATTTATTTTATATAAAAAAATCATTTTATGTTATTAACCATTTTTTATTTTTATTTTTTTAAAAGATCTCTAAAACCCTATTTTTTACCTTTTTAAAAAAAAATCCTAAATTTTTTAAAAAACACCATTTAAACTTCTTTATTTTTCAAATATGTTTTTCTAGATGATAAAAAGAAATAAAAAAAATTGCAGAAGCATAGACATAAGCATGCAAATTTTCATATTCTTGGATTTTTAGATAATAATATGCAACAAATAATATCTAATTATTTAATTATTTTAAAAAATTATTATTTAATGTATTATTGCATATTAACACACAAAAAAATAATTAAAGAAAGATTAGGAGACTTACCTCGTAGGTAGTTTAAACGACAATGGTTCAGTCAGCAGCGGTTTGGGTAGCTTTGGTCAACAGTGGTGCAAAGTGGACAGTCGGAACACCTCCTGGCAACATAGATAATAAAACCCCTCAACTAATTTCAGGATCTAAGCCCTTTAACTAGTCCAATATGAATCAAACCAAGACTAAAATAATATGAATTGTAAGCTTGATCTTCAATCCAATTGAAACAAATCATGGAAGATTACACCTAATTAGCCATTAGGTTTTACTCTTTTGGTGATGGGGAAGTATTTGGTGGTCTTGGGTTGTTTCGAGTTTCTCTCGTTTGAGAGAAATCAAAGAGAGAGATTGAGAGTATAGGAGTCACTAGGCTAAAGAGAGAGAGAGAGAGAGAGGCAAGGAATCTAGCCGAATTAGATGTTTGTTTGATGGAAAGCCTCTTAAATGATTCCCTTAGGTCCTATTTATAGTTCTATATCATTAATTGCAAACAAGAAAACTTAGATTTCGGAGAGTCAAATCAATGGGTATTTACAATTCTTAAATTTTTTAGTCTAAAATTGAACATGAATTTGTGATAATTGAAAGTATTAAAAGATACATTCATATTCTAGAAGTCTTATTTGCCCTAAATATGTGATTAGATCAAATATTACATATAAAATTTGGTCTCAATTTGATTTAAAATTCAGACCTATATATGTAGTTTCCTATTTTAGCCAAATTTTGAGTATATTTTTGAAGAATTTTCCATTATCGATTTATTTAGATTTGAAATCCTTCATCTTCTATCCCATGACCTCTATTTATTTCTATTTTTTGTTCTATAAAAAACAGTAGAAAGCTGGCTAAAATTAGGCTAAAAAGATACATGTTCGCACTTGCCTAAACTGGACCATTCAAAATCTAGAAGAAGGAGATGATGAGCATTACTCGGCACTATTCATCCAGCATGCTTGCGTGTGCATCAATGTCATGCTCTTAGGACGAAAAAATTAGGACACAATTCTATGTCCCCTAAGCTTCGAACCTATGACCTTGATTTATGTTTTGAAGGCATGGTGTTAAGCTTAGCTAAACTAGGCTAGGCCTTTTTCTCATTTTATTCTACGCATAAAATATCGATGTGTTTTCAGTCCTTTTTTCTTTTCCCTTTCGTTATGTTAATAGACTTTAATTCTAATAAATATGTAGGGTACAAAATGGGGTATTTGTTTATTTAATAAATACATGGGGCAAAAATGGAGTATCTATAACTACCCCTTTTGTAGTGAAGTTTGAAGAAAACTTTACCATAAAGATAAAGGAGACACCATTTTTTACCTAAAAGAAGAAGGGACATTACTGTAGTCAGTTGACTATCCAATTTTTTATTCATTCAGAATTTATTCAACTAGAACTTTGAATGAGGAAAACACTTTGTGAATTAATAATCTTTCGCAAAGAACAAACATGTTGCATAAGAAAACAATGCTCTACGATGACTAATATTCCTTGGGGAATGATCTTATTTTAGGATAGTGCTCACATTGGCTAACTAAACAATAGCAGTAAGTGTCTTTCTAGACTTGTGAGCTTATGGGCTAACTATCAGATAGTAGGAAGCATTTCTTTAAATTAGTAACCCTAAAAGGTAAAATTATCTGGGAAGGTGCTCTTAGGGGCTGACTAACCAACTATGGGAAGTGTCTCACTAGAATAGCAACCTTAAGAGAGAATGTGTAAAAAAGTTCCCTTATAAGCTTACTAACCAACAATGAAAAGCGTCTCTTTAGACTAGCAACCTTAAGAGAGAATGTCTAGAAAAGTACCCTAATAAGTTAAGTAGCTGACAAGGAGAAGCATCTCTTTAGACTAATAACCTTAAGAGAGAATGTCTAGGTAAGTACCCCTAAAGACTAACTAACCGATAGTGGGAAACATCTTTTCAAACTAGCAACCTTAAGAGAAAATGTTTAGGAAAGTGCCCCTGTAAGTTGACTAACCAACAACGAGAAGTGTCTTTTTAGACTAGCAACCTTAAAAGAGAATATTTAGGAAAGTGCCCCATTATGGACTAACTAACCGGAAATAGGAATGGGTTTCTAAGTAAGAATCTTATTAAGAATGACTTAAGACTCTTGAACAAATGATAACTAAAGTTTTTCTTGAAATTTTTCAAGGCAAATGCTCTTCTAAATTTAAGGATAAAGTGACTAGGTATTGAAGTATCTTCTTGCAAACTTTGAAAAAAAAACTAAAAGAATTATTTAAAAAAAATTTGCTAACAAGTAAAGAGTTTGATAAGGCTAAAAAAAACAAATATAAATAAAGGGGTAAGCCTACCTTACTTCTTAATAATCACTTACTCTTTTAACTCATTTTACTTGGAGGATTTAGTTTAATTTTCGAAAAGTTGCATCTTAGCTCAGTTAATCATCTCTTGATAGGCTTTTTGCAATTAAGACTTATATCTTTTTCTTAGGGCATCTATATTTGAATTTAGGACAAACAATGCCCTTGAGGGATGACTTTAACTTTCTTTCTTCCATTTGGAAATAGATATCTCATTCTGAAGTGGTTTAATTTAAGAGGACTTCTTTAAACTCTCTTGGTCTAAATGTCACTCTTGACTTATATTAAAAAAATTATAATATCTCTTGTAAGCAATACACTTTAATTAATCTGTTAAGCCTTTTTTTTTTGGAATTTGTAATGTAATCTAGGCTTGTGGTTATTGGTTCCAACAAAGTATTAATGTAAAGGTCTATTTTGAAAGAATCATCATTTCAACCTTGATTTATAAGTCAAGAAGTCTTAAGAAAAACTAAAATAGTACTTGCCCTAGTTTCAAAAACAATTTTTGCTTAGGATAAATTATTTTCAATGATCTAGAGAAGCCTTTATAGAAGGGTGCTATTGTGGGTAGGACATATCTTTAAACTATAATGTTTGGGTTCTTATATTTGCCCCTAGTGTTTTCAAGTATTGTTAGGCTCACTTTTTTCTTGTGTACGAGTTTAACTATATTCTTAGGCTTTTCTCATTTCTTTTGTTTTGTTTTCTTTTCTTTTTTGTCTTTTTTTTTCATTTTTTTCTCTTGTGGGTCATGTGTGGTTTCTCATAATATGGGCTTTTCTTCATCTTAAAGAAAATAAATTATCCATGGCAAAAATTACCCTTGAATTGTTGCAACTAGGGTAAGCACTATTTAGTTAATTCATTTTCTCTTAATCAATGTCCCAATCCTCCTAATTACACAATTATGGAGTAGTTCTTGATAGGGTTTAATATTGAAACTATTCTTATATAGGTTCAAATGGGGTTGGCAAAGGATTATTATGTTTAAGATAGCAAAAATGAATGCCTAACATTATTTTGATTAATGTAATAAATTCAAGATGGACCTCCTTTGAGGAATGAGTTCAAAAACCTCACATTAATAATACTCAACTCTCAAGTGTTTAAGGGTTAGTATTTAGGATGTGGTTTGCCTCTTTTCATCCTAAACCTTTTGAACAAATGAAATATCTTTCTATTTTATCAAAATTTCTCATATTCACCAAGTCTTGTGATGTCTTTAGGAGTTATGTGCCTCTATCAACTTAAATAAATGATTTGGTCTTAACTTGTCCTTCTTGAGAATTCAGTTGCCCTAAAATTAGCTAGTTAAGGTAGTCTTCTTCATGCCCCTAATAGTAATTAACTCTGGTCACTTCAAAAGTGTGCCCCAAAAATTAGTCGTTCCTATATCTAGTTTACTAAGACAGATAAATCATAATGGAGAGAAACTTTATGTTTGGCCTCTAGGGTAAGAAGGCGTAGAAAGGCTTTATGTTTTAAGACAAGAGTAGGTAAGGTGGCTATTATGTAAAGAGACTTTTTGAAGTGAATAGATTTTTTATATTTAAGGTCTTTCAAATTAAGAGCAGGTTATAGAGGGCTTTGGTCTTATGTTAAGCAATATGGTTCAAAGTAAGTGACTATAAGCCTTAGGTTGAGCTGCCTTGCTTAAAAGCAACTTTTTGGAAGAATCTTTTACTATTAGCAACTCTTCAATTTACTTGGTTTTTTTTTTTTTTTTGAAAATTTCTATTTTTAAAAATCAATATTTAAGAAAAACAATACTAGAAAGAGACAAGTACTATTTGAGTGAAAAATTCAACTCTAAGATGATGACTTAAAGAAAAGTGACAAAGAAGGTCATTATTTATGGTTATTATGCTGACAACTATCATTTATAACCTAAAACTTCTGAACTTACTTCTACGAAAGTGGAGAAATATTTTACAAAGTGAGGGATAGAATATAGGGATGATGATTAATTTGCAAAGAATTTTTACAGTGTGAAAAACAAATAGTTACAAATCTAGTGAATCTAATCTCTCTTTTTTTTTGAAAATTTTCAATTTCGATTGTTAATTTTTTATCCTTTTTTTGGATGAAGGATTAGAGATAATATTTTACAAAGGTTGCATCACTAAAGGGTACTAATATTTTACAAAATAGAAAAGAAAGTATGAGGTAGCTAGAAGACAAATAATTGCAAGCCTAAGTAATCTATTCTATATTATTATTTTTTGTACTATTTAAAAAAAAATTAATAAAGACACTAATGAATAAAATTTATGAAACAAATATTTTATAAATCTTTAATGATGTATAAATTAATAATGACAAGGAAAAGTAACAAGTATAATGATAAGAGAAGGATGCATGCGGATGTAGATATAAAGGGCAAAATAAGAACCAACAACTAATTAACGATGTGGCAATGCCAAAATTTTGTTAATATTGCAAAATTTGGAGTTTGATTACATTATTTAAAAGAAAAAAATATCTAAAGCAAAAAAAAGTCTTATAATCTAAGTTTTTTCTTCTCCTTCATTGGCCACTAGTTTTTATAATAGTTTCTAGCTTCTTCTTCTTTTGATGGATGGATTTTAATTTTTTCTTCCCCTTGTCTTTTGTAGTAGCTTGTAATTCCTTAACCCTCTCTCGAGCCTTCCTCAGCTAGGCTTCAAGTGCTTTATTCTTCTTGTTAGATTCCTTGAATCTATTTTTCCATAAGTCTTTCTTACCTTCCATAGTTTCAAAATAGACCTCCATTTGGGCTTGCACTTGCTTCATATAAATCTTCATTTCTAGGCTTGGGTTGCTTGGTGTAGAATGAATGACATCAGGAGCTTGATACGACCTTTCTCTTGTCTTATATAGCTACTTAACAATAAAGTCCTTAGTAGCTCGATGTTATCTTACTTTACCATCCAATTCTCCCATATCAATATTAGGGCTTTCAATTAGAGACTCCCATAAAGCCCTTACTTCTATCAATTTAGCCACCTTGTTAGCTACTAATATGTTTGGGTTTTCAAATTAAAATGTAATTACTTGCAATGAGGGCCTATGGACTATGTCTTAGATAGCACCAAATTGGCGGATCACTGAATATAAATGATAGCTTATACACCAATTAAGCCCAATTAATGGAATTGCTTGAAAGTTCTTACACATCAATACAATTTTATTGCAATAGTTCATTTGGCGGTCCATAAAATCTTTAGCACTGAAGCCCTTGAGTATCTCCATCTAACTATAGCTAGGAACATCATCTAATAATTTCCATCCTATCTACATAAGAATCTATAAGGTTGATCTATTATGCTAGTGATTGTCTAACCATCTTTAGCCCAAAACACTTAAGATGGCTCATAAACCAAATTAAGATTAGATTGATGTTAAAGTGGAAGATTCCACGACCTTTCTTCTTCACAAAATTAAGTTTTGGATCTATTCAACTAAGAGAGTTGTAATATAGGACTTTCCATTTAAAAATTGAGTCACTAATTTTACGTATCTATAATGAATGTGGAAGACCCTGATAGGGAAAAGAATTGTTGCAAATGTTGTTAAGATGAAGGCACACATTTGATTATGTCTGTAATCTTTAGGGCTTCCACATAGGATGTCCTTATCTTCAAAATTTAAACGTGCCCCAAACCACATATGTAGGTCATCCAATCGAACGCAATGTCCATTACTATCCCCCAATGCTTTGTTGACCACTGATATGTAGATCCCTAAAAGTTTGCTAAAGATACTAGTTGGCTCGGCCTCTAAATTTGACATATATACCCATTGGAAAGTAGGGAGTATAGAGAAGTTGTGCATATTCTTTAATGGTTGGGGTAATCCTATGTTGACTGATAAAGAAAGCCATAGGCTCAGGCTCCCAAAAGTGTAATGTAGTCCAAATCAAAGGTATGTTGATGTTGATCTTCATTAGTGAGAGAATGGGCCCAATCTTATCCTTTATGACAATCTAATCTCTTGGGTCATATAGAGTGAGCTAGTGATCCAATATTAGCTTTGGGTTTAGGGGCTTGTGGATGTAGATCTCTTTGTGACAAAGATGATTAATTGAAGTGTTGGCCATCCAGTAAAGTTACAAATAAAATTTTTTATGTTAAAAACAAATATCTAATTTTACAAAATTCTAAATACGTCATCATTACAATAAACAAAATTTACAGGGAAATTTACAAATAGAAACTATTTCGAAACTCCGAGATGTAATTGTTAAAAAGTGCCACATCATTAATTATTTGCTAGTTTAGAAATTCATGTATACAAAATGGTAGGTTCTAAAGGTCTCTAAGCTTTGTGGTCTCCCATGTCTTCGAAAAAATGAATCTCGAGCCACATCAAAACATCAAGGTAGGGTAACTTAATCAACCTTAAGTGGTGGTTACCCCACTACACTTGGAACTTATATAATGACTCTCCATCTTAAGGTCCTAAATGGTTTAGGTTTGACCGTATCTAATCATAAACATGAAAAATACCCCTTTTGTAAAACCAAGTTCCTAAATCCCTGCATCACTCTCAAATAGACACATTAGTACAACTAAATATTTACGAAAAAGAAATTTAAATTAAGGATATCTAAAATAAATCATAATTTTAGAAGGTTTAGGTGGCTACCCCACTTGAGAGTCCCTAATGGAGTGGTTAAGCTATCGAGTCTAATTTTTTATTTTTTTTTTTTTAATTTGATTCATATTAAACCCTATGCCCATTTAATGTGAATCATTAACTTAAATTAGGAAAAACCTGGTTTTTCATTTATTTAAAAAATTAGAGTCGCCACCTAACCAAAGTTGAGAAAAATTGTTAAGTTAGGATTAATTGAGCAGATTAATCATAACTTAAACACTAGTCAATGATTCTTTTTTTTTTAAAAAAAAAAAAAACCCAAAGATTTCATATTTAGGGACTAAGCTATTAAAACCTTATGATTACCACTTTAATCTTCTAAATTTTTATTATATTTTATTATATCATTTCTAGCATAAAATAAAAAAAAAATTTACAATAAGAAAAAAAGTAAGAAAAATAATAATACTAATAATATTAAAAACAATTTTTTATTTTATTTTTAAGTTGCCCTATAAGAATGCCTATGTACCCACTATTCGGGATCAAATAAGTTGTAGTTCATTTTTTTTATAAAAATTTAGTTTTTTATTTATTTTATAAAAAAAATCCACTTTACGTGATTAGCCCTTTTTTTTATTTCTTTTTTGAAAAATCTCTAAAACCCTATTTTTAACCTTTTAAAAAAAAAATCTTAAATTTTTTGAAAAGGACCATTTAATTTTGTATTAATTTTCAAAAAAAATTCTAGATAATAAGAAGTAATTAATTAAAAAAATTGTGAAAGCATAAACAAAAACACTCAATTTTTCATATTCTTAGATTTTTGGATAATAACATGCAACAAACAATATTTAATTATTAAATTATTTCTAAAAAAATTATTATATTTTATTATTATTATAAAAATTAGAAGACTTACCTCATAAATGACAATGGTTCGATCAGTGGTGGTTTGGGTAGCTCCGATTAGGGTGGCACAAAATGGATGGTCGAAATACCTCTTGGCAATGTGGACAACAAAACCCCTCAACCAATTTCTAGATCTGAGCCCTTTAATCAATCTAATTTGAGTCAAACCAAGACCAAAATTAGTATGAACCGTAAGCTTGATCTTCAATTTAATTAAAACAAATCATGGAAGATTACACCTAATCAGCTACTAGGTTTTACTTCTTTAGTGATGGGGATGTATTTAGTGGTCTTGGGTTGTTTCAAGTTTCTCTCATTTGAGAGAAATCAAAGAGAGAGAATGGGAGTATATGGGTTACGAGCTAGAAAGAGAGAGAGGAAGGAATTTGGCCAATTTGGATATTTGTTTGATGAAAAGCCTCCTAAGTGATTCCCAAGGTCCTATTTATAGCTCCATATCATCAATTACAAAAAAGAAAACTTAGATGTAGGAGAATCAAACCAATGGGTATTTATAGTTCTTAATTCTTTGAGTTTAAAATTGAACACAAATTTATGATAATTGAAAGTAATGAAAGATAAATTCATTTTCTAAAAGCCTTGTTTGCCCTAAATATGTGATTAGATCAAATATTACATATAAAATTTAGTCTCAATTTGATTTAAAAATTAGGACCCATAGGTGTAGTTTCCTATTTTGGTCGAACTTTGAGTATATTTTTGAAACATTTTCTACTATCAATTTATTTAGATTAGATATCCTTTAGCTTCTATCCTATGCCCTCTATTGATTTCCATTTTTTGTTCTATAAAAAATAGTTGAAAACTGGTCGAAATTGGGCCAAAAGGATGCGTGTTCCCACTTGCACACGTGTGATATGGCAATTCAATTGCAATAAACACAAATCTAATTACGAAATAATTGGACAATTCCCAAATAGCAAGGATCCCTTTTCACGTGGAACCCTAATTCTCCAAGAACAAAATAACAAACAAATTTCAAATTCTTACCAGATATTACACACTAGTAGAATGAGGAATTAACTTGCAATTGTTGATTTTACACACAACAATCCATGACTTGACTCGCTACAATCCCACAAGAATTGATAAAAGTGTATGGAAAAGAGAGTAAACCCTCAATTCAAGTGTTTTATCTCCTTCACCGAAAATGAAGTGTCTTTTTTTTTGTCTCCTTTATAAGTATTTATAGTAGTCCTTAAAAAGCATAAGAAAATAAAGAAAATAACATAATACATGGTCGGCTCTCTATGGTTCATTTCGGTTCAACAAATGGACCATGAACCCTTCTCTAAACCATGTGCTAATTAGTTTGGTCGCCATCCTGCAGTACTAATAATTGTACTTAATTAAATATAAAACAATCATATAAAATGAATGAAGACACTATGTGAGTGTCTTTAGGTTCCATTTGGTCAAAAAGGACTCTCAATGTAAGGCTCTGCAGTCCTTTAGCTCTTGCTCAGGTAATGGATCATGTTGTTGAAATGGTTTAATTCCCATTAATATGTGTGAATATCACACGCCTAAGACAAAAAAATTGGGACACAATTTTATGTCCCTCGAGCTTTGAACCTATGACCATTTATATTTTGTGGTCATGGCATTGGGCTTAGCCAACTAAGCTAAGCCTTTTTCTCATTTTATTTTATGCACAAAATATAGATGAGTTTCCACTCCTTTTTTCTTTTTTTTTTTTTCTTTTATGTTAATGGACTTTAATTCTAATTAAACACATAAGACAAAAAATGGGGTATTTATTTATTTAATAAATACATGGCACAAAATGGAGTGTCTACACTTAGCATGTACATTTAGCAAATATACAATAATTACATATTTGGTTTTATCTTTTATAACCTTAATGATGTGCTTAATAATTCGAATCACAAGCACACAATTGTAATAGAAGAATCCACTAAACAAATTCCACAAAGTGGTGTGATGAAATTGAAATCCCAATTAAGCAAATGACCAAACGAAATTTGAACTAATAAGTATGTGATTTTTCAAAGGAAAATCAAGCAATTACACTAAGAAGCAATTTCAAAATTGAAAATTACCAAACTGAAAATTACAACTTAAATCACATGAATAAAAAGTAACCACAAATTGCACCTAGATATGACTCACTAAACACAATTTGTTAACAACAAAAGCAAGATTAATATGACTCATAATCTCCTTTTGTTGAATCTCGCCACAATTTCACAAGAAATTGATAAGAGATCTTTGATTTGTAAGGCTGTCCCTCATGACTCAAAGAGTGTGTATTTTCAAATTATCAAAAAGCTTCCTAAAAACCCTAGTTAGCAAGTATTTAAACTTGCTCCTATTAGAGCAAAATAAACAAAAAAATTTCAAAGTTGCCACTAATTGGCCGGTTCCAAGATCAAAATTACAAGTGCAAAATAAACAAAAATGGCCAGTTCTCATGAAAATAATTACAAATACAAATGGTTTTCAAGTGGTCGGTTCTTCACTTCAATTGAACAATTTATGGGCCATTGGATGTGACTCGAAAAAATGTTCCTCAAGTTGATCCTTAGTGCATGTTATTTAGCCATCCTATAAAACAAATTAATGTACTTGCTAAAGTGCAAAATCAAACATTATTAGATAAAATGTGGCCATATGTGGATGTCTGGGTTCATACATCCAAGTTAGGTTCCCTCACTATTGGAACCGCAGGGTAGATTCCCATCACTTAAAGGAAATCCAAGTTGATTCCTAATTCATAACATAATATCAAATCTATATTAATTAAACTTTAAAACATATGTCCTAGGTTGATTTTTTCATTTCTCTAACTTAAATATTTGAAAAAACATACCTTATCATCAAATTAAGGCCTCTTTAGGGGTTACTTAGTCGGCCTCAAGGTGTTTAGGGTTAACTAGGACTATTAGGTTAACCAAACAATCTATTAGCCTAAGGTAGCCAACCGGATGGTCAATTGGCTTGGCAACCTAATCTCAAGCTAGTCTCATAAAAGCTAATTTGACTTGACCTAAGCCTAGAGTCAACCCTGCTGATTCTTAAGTTGTATTTTCCTTTATCTTTTTCCTAAAGATCCATCTTTTCAACTTAACTTAATCCTAGTCATGTCTTACATACTTTTCAATGCTCCAATTCATGGTTTTATCACTTTATTCCATAAAGTCATCACCTCTAATAACTATAATAACCTAAACTCATTATACTAATTAAATCTTAATTGGTTTCCTATCTTACAATTATAATTTAAGTTTATTAGGGTTAAGGTTTTGGGATTTTCTAAAGTAAGGGTTATTAAATGTGATTACCTTAGCATTGATTAGATAAATCTCTCTTAATTTGTCACACAACTCCTTTAAAAGTATCTCTTTTTTAGATTAATCAAATACCAAAGTGTTGGGAATCCTTTACTTATAATCAAAACTTGAATTCCTTAACAGATAACTTGCTCTATATGATCTAGGGTTGCTTTGAAATAATTTGATATGTATTTTTGGGTTTTAGAGTTTATAAATAAGAAAATGGATATTTTTTATAACATTAGAAAATAAAAGATGTGGACAAAATGAATATTCAATATTACACTCAAATATTGAAAGTGAACCAATTTATGATTAGATCATGATTGATTTAACGCACAATCTAAGAAACACTTATAAGTGTTAAAAGAAACAAATATGACTCATTTGATGTAATTAAGTTGAAACCAATCTTAATCACAATCAATATTTAAATGGTTGTTGCCATTTGTGATATTTTGTGTTCAAGTTATAAAGATATTATCATGCCCTAATACCTAAAAGGTGATGATAGTTTGCCACATATTTTACTAAATTATAACATGTAAGGCTTCCTATCTCTTATATTGATTCCTATAACTATTTTACTTTTAAGATTGTTTATTAATTCCGAGGAGAAAACACTTGTTAACTTGATCACCTGATTTGCTCGATTTTTATAGTTTAAAATACTCATTTAAACTTTCATTTGTAGAAAACATTTTCAAAGGGTTCCAAGGTAATATAAAAGCTTATAAAGATTCAATGTCTTAAATCCTAACATTTATAAAGTTCTTTTAAAATTATTCATAAAGTCTAATAACCACTCAAGAAATAGAGGTAAACTAAACACAATGGTCATCCCAAGTTCTAATACAAGATTGCTTCCAATATATAGGCAGTAAAAAGCTAAAAAGATAGATAAGGAGTGAGCCACAATGGACTCAATACACTAGTAACCATGAATGCATATGCTATGTAACATCGAGTCTAATCTAATGTAATAAGCAATGTAATAAGCAATTCCATTTGATTTATATAATTAACTATAAGTAAATTAAGTAATACAAGAGTGCTCATGACTCTAGAAAAACAATGGGGGACCTAGGGTTTGATGCTACCACAACGGCCATTAGGGTTTAATAGAGTAATAAGACTTCAAACCCAAACTAAAAACAAAAAGTAACCTTGTCTAGGGTTCACTACTGTTATCCAAATGCTACCAATCGCAATCTATCTATACCATATCACTCGTTATGTCCCAAAACCCAAACAACTTTTGATATAACTTCTCTTCGCTTTTAATGACCATTATGTTGATACAGTTCTACCCCTTTAAGTCATCCTCAATAGCCTAAGTGCCTAACTACTATGCATTTTTTGCTATACGATTGCAGTCGTAATCTTATTCTAAGGGCATCACTTATTGACATAAGTGACCAAGTACTAGCAACAAGAATGTAAATTAGTTGAGTTGACTATTAGTTTGATTTATTTGTTTCTATCTTTACGTGTAACATGTAAGGCCACTATATACTTGAAGAACCAAAGATTCCTGAAGTGAGAGGTGAGTCCCAATCTAAAAGCAATTATTGAGTTATCATATAATTAAGAAGGGAAAATTAGAAGTTACTTAACTAAAATCAATTACTTATTCTTAATATAGGTTGAGTGTAATTCCAATTATTAGTTAAGTTTATAACTTTAGCCCAATTGCTATGTCCATTAACCAAGTTCATTCATTTCACCTATACTTAGGTTTATTACTTAAGCCCATGGAGTTGCTCATTATTTTAAAATCTAGGTCTAGAACCTAATCTTAAGTGTTGAGCTCAAATAGGTTTTGTTAAGCCCACTAGGTCTAATTTCTTAGGCCTTGGTTTAATTATTCTAAGTCTAGGCCCAAAATACTATAGTTCATTTACTTAGGTCAATTATGATTATTCTAGGCCTAATTATGCATTATTATGCCTAGTGTATTTACTCTAAATCCATTTATTTAGTTTAAGTCAAACAAGATTTTATTTAGGCTTGTTACTTTTTAATTTATTTATTATGTTTAACTTAGGCCCATTAAACTAATCAAACATCTGATTAATCTTGATCGTTACTACTTAGTCATTTTCCTACATTCATTGATAAAACTTAGTTTAGGCTTACTAATTTATGTATTGACAATTGAGTCCAGTGTCTTCTACTCAACTAAGGCCCACATAAGATATGGACCCAATAGGGATAGGTAGCCCATTTAATCTTAAACAATGTTTGCCCCACTAAACCACTTAAGGTTTATTAATTTACTTAATTTAATTCATTATTGATACTAATTAATTAAATATATATTGACCTTCTATTAATCTTAATCTAGTTAAATCTTAATTCAATTAACTATTAAGGCTAAGGTGCCAAGCCTACTAGGCCTTGGCTATTATAAGTTCTAAGTCTTTTATTTTAACTTAAGCCTATAGTCTTGCATTTTATTAAAACCTATGAGGGTATTGGGCCCTAAAAGAAAAAGTGGATCTAATAAATTTTAGAATTGGACCCACTAAGTTAATTTCCAAATGACTAAATTAATTGTTAATTAATCATAGTAATTAAGGTAATCTAGTTAATTCATCAAGTTAATCACTTAGATTGCTTAGTTGATTTAATTAGTTCTATTACATCTTTAGCCCATTCACCTAGGTCTAATTGGGTCTCATTATGCCTAATTTATTTAGTCTTAACCCATTTAGCTGGTTTATGTCACACCCTTTGATGTGCCTAAAACCAACATTAAGCACATGCAAAACCAATTTGAAAGACAATCAAATAATGTCAATCAAACTAGTCTCAATCTCTTGAATAATGGCGTCAATTTCCAATGTTTATAACCAATGTTCTTCAATTAGGATGTGTTCAATCTTAAAGCCAAATATGATATAGCTCTAATACCAAAAAGATGATGTGCCTAAATCCACTTGGAAGCACAATTAAAAGACTCAAGAAAAAACAAACTCAAGTCAACAACAAACCAGTTCCAAAAGGGCAAAAATTGCGTGAACCCTAGTGAAGATGCAATGAAATTCAAATACTCAATGTTGCAATTGTGATACCACAATGATAATCTCTTCTAACATCACACTAATCACATATAATCTCACGAGAATAATCCACAAATTCAAAAGAAAACTTGAATTCTAAGAACTCCTTCCCACAAGTGATAATCACATTTCAAGAGGTATTCTTCAAGGATGAACCAAATTCAAATGCAAAGGATCTTAATTAAACATAAGAATTCAAAAATAATAAGAAGAAAATCTATCCAAGAACTATCTCAATTCACCCCTAGATATGACACACTAGAAAAGAAAAGAAATCACAACAAAATGAAATTGATACTACTCACAATTTCAAGGTGTTGCACTCGTCACAATTTCAACTCTTGGGATTGAAATTGATAAGAGTCTAATGACAATTAGGAACCCTAATTCTCACATGAATATAAACTCTCAATTCTAAAGAATATGGCCTCCTTAAACCCTCTCTTAAGTAAGTATTTATACTTGCTACTCCTAGGGTAAAAAAGTGCTCAAAATTACAAGTTTGCCACTTTTAAGGTGGCTAACCCTAAATGAAAATTACAAAGAAATAAAAGTGTCCCAAAACCAAATACAACAAAAATAGTTCATAAAAGAAGAAATATATAAAAGAAATGGTCTTCAAGAAGCCGGTCTTCTATAGGATCCATCGGCCCAGCTCATCGCCGGTTCAGGTCGGTCCATGGATAACCCACAAGCTAAGTCTGAGGGAGTTTGTCCATTGCCCTATAAAATATGATAAGTGCGCCTATTAAAAAACACAATACAAGAATAATAGAAAAGATGTTAATATATAAATAATTCCGAGGTCGATCTGCTCAAAATGAGCCCTCATCGTCAAAATTCGAATTCCTTTAGTTTTCGCCCTAATGATAGGTCTTGTCGGATTTTTATTCCTATCACCCTTAAACATTGAAGCCTCACAACTGATGTGATTAAAAGGGGATTAAGCACAATCAAATGGAACAAAAACCAACCCTAAATGCACTCAATCAAATCCGATTCAATAAGCTAGGAATTACGTGATTCCTAATGGAGTGTAAGTGATCCAAAGTCAATAAATAATGAACTAATCCACTACAATGAATCAAATCCCTCAATATACACTAATTAAACTTGAAATATCACGTGAATTCAAGAATAACCAACAAAGGCAATACCGTGATCCCCCTTTATAGAAAATGCAATTCACGTTAACAATGATAAGCAATTGTTGACGAATAACAAGTGTGATAACTACTTTAAACAAGCTCACTAATTCGAATCAAAACGTAATCAAATATGACCAAGAAATGTTCCAATTCAACCCTAAATATTACACACTAGAGAAGAAAAGAAAACACAATAATTTGAAATTGATATGACTCACAATTTCAAGTGTTACATTTGCCACAATCTTAACTCTTGGGATTGAAATTGATAAGAGGAAATTGAACTAGGAAACCTTAAGTTCTCTCATGTGAAAGTGAAGTGTTTGTTTTGAAAATGGGCCTCCTCAAAACCCTACGTAAGCAAGTATTTATACTTACTCCCTTTAGGGTTAGAAAGTACACAAAATTACAACTATGCCACTTTTAATAAATATATAAAAGAAATTGGTCTTCAAGATGCCGGTCTTTAGGGTACTTTCGAATTAAGCCCCGATGAGGATCTCGACTCACTCAAAAGTATAGGTGATTTGGCACCTTGTAGGACTGATAAGTGAACTTGCTAGAGTGCATAACAATTGTAAGGTAGGAATGAAGAAAATAAGTTAGCTTCTCAGGATTGGGTTTCTCATGTAAGATTCTCAAAACTAAGTTGTGTAGACCTTTAGCTCGAGCCCTAGTGATAGGTCCTATAGGAATCTGATTCCTATCATCTCCTTGGGCTTTTGGAAGATTTACCCTCAAATCTGATAGGTCTTCATGCATGTCGTCTGGTAAGTATGGTGATAGATCTGCAACATTAAAGGTCGCTGATACTCCATACTCTCCTAGTAACTCTATCCGGTTGGTGTTGTTGTTGATGCGCTTTAAAACCCTGAATGGTTTGTCTGATCTAGGAGATAGCTTTTATGACTTCTTATTTAGAAACCTATCCTTGCTAAGATTAATCCAGACTAAGTCACCTGGATTATAAAGATGAGTTCTTCTGTGTCTGTTTCCTTGGATTCTCTGTTGTTCTTGGGTCTTCTGAAGGCGTTCAGTTGTTTTATCATGAATGTGCTAAATTTGCTTGGCTCGGTTAACTCCACTAAGGCTCTCTTCTTTTGTTGTTGGTCTTGCTATAAAATCCAATGGAATAGAAGGATTATAGCCATAAACAACTTTAAAGGGAGACTTACTGGTGGAACTATGAGTAGACCTATTGTAAGTAAACTTAACAATAGGAAGATATAAGTCCCAATCCATAAGATTCTTGCTAACTGTTGCTTTGAGTAGGTTCCCAAGCATATGGTTGACAACTTTTGTTTGTCCGTCATGGCAAGAGGTACTGTACTTAAGCTTAGTACCTAGTCTTTTCCATAATGTCTTCCAAAAGAAATTAAAAAACTTAGTGTCTCTGCTTGACACTATGCTGTGTGGGACTCTATATAATTTGACAATTTCCTGCACAAAAATGTTAGAAATAAAAAAGGCATCATCTATTTGTAACAAGGCACAAAATGTGACATTTTACTGAACCCGTCAACACCCACCATAATAGAGTCTTTTCCTCTTTGTATTCTAGGTAACCCCAACACAAAATCCATACCGATATCAGTCTAGGGTTTATCTGGTATAGGTGAAGGCATGTACTCACCTTATACACCTTTCTTCCCTTTAACTCTCTTACAAATACCACACCTTTCTAATACCCTATGGACATCCTTTATCATACCCTTTCAATAGAAATTCTCCCTCAATATGGCCAGGGTTCTCTTTTCACTACAGTGTCTAGAAAATCTACCTGCATGTGCTTCCCTCACCAATAACTCCTTCACAGATCCAGAAGGAATACATAGTTTTCTTTATTTATACAGAAACCCCTCAATCACGCAATAACCATCATGTATCTTGCCCCCATAGCACCTCTCCATAACAGTTTTGAATTCCTCATCACATATATACTGTTCTTTCAATAATTCAAAACCTAGTAATTTTGACTGAAGAGAAGTGATAAGTACATACGTCATGATAAAGCGTCATCAACAATATTCTAATTACCCTTCTTGTACTTTATCACATAAGCAAAACCCTCCAAAAACTCCACCCACTTAGCTTGGCGTTTAGACAAATTCTACTGTCCCCTAAAATGTTTCAAAGATTCATGATCTGTATAAATAATAAACTCTCTCAGGAGGAGATAATGTTACCACGTCATGAGAGCCCTCACTAAGGAATAAAATTCCTTATCATATATATAATAGTTTAAAGTTGCACCACTCAACTTCTCACTAAAATATGCTATAGGTCTCTTTTCCTGCATTAGTACAACTTCAATTCCTATCCTGGAAGCATCACATTCCAACTCAAAAACTTTGTCAAAATCAAGTAGAGCCAATAATGGAGCACAAGTGAGTTTTTCTTTTACCTCTTTAAAACCCCTCTTGGCCCTTTCACTCCAGATGAAAGGTACATTCTTTTTAGTCAGTTATGTGAGAAGACTGACAATACTACTAAAGTTATGGACAAAGTGTCTATAAAAAGATGTAAGTCCATGAAAACATTTTACCTCAGTAACTGTGGTGGGTGTTGGCTATTCCCTTATTGCCCTCACTTTCTCCTCATCTACCCTAATACCTGAATCAGATACAACAACCCAAAAATGTTACCTCAGTTTGGTAAAAGGAATACTTTTGGAGATTTTCAAATAGTTGTTGTGCCCTCAATACTAAGAATACTGCTCGAAGATGCTCCACATGTTGTTTTAGGTTTTTGCTGTAGATCATAATATCATCAAAATAAACAATAACAAATTTTCCTAGAAATTTTTTCAGTACATGATTCATTAGCCTCATAAATGTACTAGGAGCATTAATCAAACCAAAGGGCATAACCAACCATTCATACAGTCCATGACGTGTTTTGAAAGTGGTTTTCCATTCGTTCCCCTCTCTCATCCGAATTTAGTGATATTCGCTTTTAAGATCTACTTTGGAGAAAACTTATGAACCATGCAGCTCATCTAACGTATCATCAAGTCTTGGAATAGGATACCTATATTTGATTGTGATTTTGTTAATGGCTCTACTATCAATACACATTCTCCAAGTACCATCCTTCTTAGGAACAAGAAGGGCGGGAACAGCATATGAGCTGAGACTCTCTTTAACAAACCCCTGCTCAACTAACTCATCCACCTAGCGCTTTAATTCCCTAGCCTCTTCGGGATTCATGCAATATGCAGGTTGGTTCGGTAATACTGAACCGGGCATAAGATCGATAGCATGCTTTATCCCTCTCAAAGGTGGTAACCCTGTTGGTAAATCATCAGGAAAAATGTCAGTATACTCATTCAATAGCTGAGAAACTGCTGAAGGTAGAGATTGTGGTTCCTGCACCCCTAGTGCACATCTTAGGTGAAGCAATTATACTTGAGTCTCTTTTGTAACTAGCCTCTCCATTTCACCCTATCCTATCAATAATACCTTCTTTTCCTCAAAATCATTACACTGTATTGAAGCCCTTTTAACCTCTAATGGCCTATTGATCTGCTGTTAAACCTTTTGGACATTTGAAGGTGACATCAGATTCAGAATAATGCGTTTGCCCTCCTTCTGGAACGCATAAGTATTCTCAAAGCCATCATGCAAGACCCTCTTGTCATATAACCAAGTTCTGCCAAGCAATATATGAGATGCACACATAGACAAGATATCACACTTAATCTCATCACAATATTTATCCCCTACACTGAATGGTACCCTAGCTCTTTGGGTCACATGCAAATTCCCCTGATCACTAAGCCAATACAATTTATATGGTTTAGGATGTGGAGTGGTGGTAAGTCTTAGCTTCGATACTAACGATGAGACCACTACGTTAGTACAACTACCACCATCAATTATAAAGACATACAAATTTCCTTGTACCCTACAAGAAGTATGAAACAAGTTTTCCCTTTGTTCTTCATCCTTAGTAGCAAATATAGTCAATGTTCGGCGCAACACATTAGCATATTGAAACATCTCACTAGACATCGTTGTGTTTAAATTCAACACCACAATAATAATCCTTACACCTTCCATGGCTCAAGTACACAACTACACCACAAATGAAGTACTAACACACAACTACTCTTAAGTAGATTGAATTTAAATTCAACTTTAGGAGCTTAAGTAACTAGTTCAATTACTTTCACACTTTAATGACTTATTTGAAGTTTTCTTATTTTGATTTCACACTACAATCAACCACAATGTACAACACTTCAACAAATACAAAATAATCAAAATCCACCACCACTCTACTACTCTTACTTAAGGTTCCACCAAGTCAAGCCACTAACAAGAATTCTCTATTTTACATACACCAAAACCCACACCAAATGCACATACTTTTCACTAAATTTTACAAAACACAACACCTCTTACACACTCCTTTTACACACGTTGCAGCACACACATACACACTCTTCTACACTTCAACTTCTCCATGTTTACTGAAGTTGCAAACCGTAACTTCAACAACAAAGGTAGCTCAAATTTCAAATTTAAAATGAGCTCAATAAGTGCAAGATTCCACAAATGGTAAGAAGTTATTTCAAATTCAAATAACACACACTTAACTATGACTTAATATGTATTTTGAAATTTTAAATTGACTTCTTAATGTACACTTTAATTCTGATTTCAAATCTGAAAATGACAATTGTGATTCCTCTAATTTCCAAAAATGCACACACTACACAATTCCACTTCACAATTGTAACCCTTCCACAATTGGTAAGAAGTAACTTTCAAATTCAAATAACCATACATTAACTTCTTAAATCTTAATGTTTTTTTTGAAAATCAAATAATTTCCAATTCTTCCATACTACTCAAATTTGGAAATGCTCAGTTACTCCTCTAATTTTCCGAAACAAACAATGTAAGGATCACAATTTTTCTCCCTACATAATTGCACTTCCAAAATTGCATTTAAAATACACTACTTTTCTCTTCCTCCACGATGAAGTCCACAACATAGAAGCTTTAACAAGTAATCAAACTCACTCTAACATGTAGCAAATTCAACTTCTACTCAAGACAATTCACACCACTTCAAACAACTACAACAACAATTTCAATTTACTCCCAATTTTGGAATTGAAGATGTAAGAACATTAACCTTAAATTTCTGAAATTCAAAATAAAATAACCCTTCTCACAACCTCAAGCTCTGATACTAAAAAGTTGATGTGGCTAACAGGGGATTAAACAGAATCAACTGGAACAAAAACTAACCCTAAATGCACTCAATCGAATCTGGTTCAATAAGCTAGGAATTGTGTGATTCCTAATGGAGTGTAAGAGATCCAAAGTCAATAAATAATGAACTAATCCACTACAATGAATCAAATCCCTCAATATACATTAATCAAACATGAAATATCACGTGAATTCAAGAATAACCAATAAAGGCAATACCGTGATCCCCCTTTATAGAAAATGCAATTCACGTTAACAATGATAAGCAGTTGTTGATGAATAACAACTGTGATAACTTCTTCAAACAAGCTCACTAATTCAAATCAAAACTTAATCAAATATGACCAAGAAATTTTCCAATTCAACCCTAGATATTACACACTAAAGAAGAAAAGAAAACACAACAATTTGAAATTGATATAACTCACAATTTCAAGTGTTGCACTCGCCACAATTTCAACTCTTGGGATTGAAATTGATATGGGAAAATTGAAATAGGAAACCCTAAGTTCTCTCACGTGAAAGTGAAGTGTTTGTTTTGAAAATTGGCCTCCTCAAAAACCTACTTAAACAAGTATTTATACTTACTCCCTTTAGGGTTAGAAAGTACACAAAATTACAACTATGCCACTTTTAGGGTGGTCAGTCCTAAATGAGAATTATAAACAAAATGAAAGTGTCCCAAAAGAAATTACAACATAAAATAGTCCATGCAAATAAGAAATATATAAAAGAAATTGGTCTTCAAGATGCCAGTCTTTAGGGTACTTTCGAATTGAGCCCTAATGAGGATCTCGACTCACTCAAAAGTATAGGTGATTTAGCATCCTGTAGGACTAATAAGTGAACCTACTGGAATGCATAACAATTATAAGGTAGGAATAAAGAAAATAATTTAGCTTTCTCAGGATTGGGTTTCTCATGTAAAATTCTCAAAACTAAGTTGTGTAGACCCTTTGCTCGGGCCCTGGTGATAGTTCCTATAGGAGTTTGATTCCTATTAACAACTTGGCGCATAACAAATACGTGGTGGACTATTACACTTAGAAGTTTAAGGTCATGACAGTTTAGGTGGTATTAGAGCCATAGGTTAAACTAGATTAGGAAATATGATATAGGTATGATAAGGACGAGAGTAGGAACAATCTAGGTATGCCTATATGTGAAATGTATGTTGATTTGATTGTAATTAGTAGATGGTTGTGCTTATATGTTTAGGAGAGTGATAATTTAGGTGGTATTAGAGCTATAGGTTAAACCGAATTAGGAAATTTGATATAGGTATGGTGATAGGAATCAAATTCCTACAAGACCTATCACTAGAGAAAAAGCCAAGGGATTACAAAATTTGGCGATGAGGGTCCTCTTTGAACAATCAGACCTCGAGAATAATTGTTTAATATCTTCTTTTCTATTTCATATTTGTTGTACATTCCAGTAAGTACACTTGTTGGCTTTTATAGGATAATGGATAAATTCGCTAAAGCTTAGTTTCTGGGTTATTCATGGACCTACATAAATCAAAGATTAACCCGTCTAACAAATTGTTCAATTGAAGTGAAGAACCGACCACTTAAAGACCATTTATATTTGTAATTGTTTCTTTTGGGAACCGACCACTTTATTAGTACTTGTATTTTTTTGATTTTGGAACTGGCCACTTAAGTGGCATCATTGTAATTTTTATGTTATTTTTACCTTAATTGGAGCAAGTATAAATACTTGCTAACTAGGGTTTTTGAGGAAGCTTTTTGACAATTTAGAAACCAAAACAATTTTTTGCCGTGAGGGGTTTCCTCCTATTGCAATATATCTCTTATTGATGTGCTCAAAACCAAGCCCAAGCACATGCCAATGAATCAAAGAAACAAACCCCAACTCTCAAACATAAACTAGTTCAATTGAAATGGAATTTACGTAAACCTTATTGGAATTTTGATGAAAACCAAAGGTCCAAGATGCAAACAACAATCCAACAAGGTTAAACCTCACCAAATAACAACAAATGTAAGAGAAATCCACATGAATTATATGAAGAAGAACATAACCAAAACCGCGATTTTATCCTCTCCCAACAAGCACCATTCACGTCACAATAGATTCCAATATTGATGATGATATCAAATACTAAACCAATCAATTTCATAACATGATATTTGATCACAATTGCAATAAAAAATCTGACCAAGAAAATCCAAATCAACCCTAGATATGACTCACTAGTGATGATGAGGAAAAACAACAAAGAAGAATTGATATTACTCACAATTGCCCTTTTGTTGCACTCGCCACAATTTCAATTCTTGGAAATTGAAATTGATAAGAGAAATTAAACTAGGGAAAACCTAAGCTCTCTCACGACATGTGATGTTCAAATCTAAAAAATTTTGGTCTCTTCAAACCCTACTATAAGCAAGTATTTATACTTGCTACTCCTAGAGTTAGAAAATGGACAAAAATTACAAATTTTCCACTTTTAAGGTGGCCGGTCCTAATTGGAAATTACAATAAAATGAAAGTGTCCCAAAAGAAAAATACAACATAAAATAGTCCATAGAACAATTACAAAGTACAAAAATATCATAAGTCTTCATGAGCCAATTATCTTCTCGAGGTGGTTTAAATTCCCTGTCTGGGTATGGATTAACCCCAAAATTATCTTCTCTATCTTTCCTAAGAGCATGATAATCTCCTTTTACTCTTCTCCCCAAATTTCCTCCAACTGCCCCTTCTCTCTAGACATTTTGATGAGCTACTTTAGGTGGTGCCTGAAGGTTTACCATAGGTGGTGGTGGCAATGTCATCCTATCAATCCTTGTTGCTAATGTAGCAACAATTATGGTAAGGTCCTGAAGTTGTTTATCTAGAGTTCTTCCACTTGTATTTCAATGACTTGGTTTGCCACCCACTTAGCTATTGGCCTCATTGCCAATGGCCCCATTCAACCTATCATTTGACAAGTTTGTAGATGCAATTTATTTGAAGTACAAATGTAATCTCAAATAATTGGAGCACACTCCCTTTACTTCACCACGTTACAATAACACGTTTGGATAACAACACACACAACGCTAAACACATACCCTTTACTTAGCACACAATTGCAATGCCACACATATACACCTTTTTATACACGGTGCACTCTCCACTTCTAACACAATTTTCCCAAACCGCAACTTACATACATGCAACACATCAATAATTCAAATAGCACTCTTTAATGTAACTTTCCATAAATGGTAATAATCAAATTGCAAATTCAAATGGAACACAATCAATACCACTCAATAACTTCCTCAACTTTATGGATGTGTTTGAATTCAAATAAATTCCCTATTATCCCACATAATGAAAATCTGAAAATTATACACTTCCACTTCCGAATTGCACAAGAAATCACACAACACACTCCACAAGCTTCTTCAAACAACAATAACACACTCACGGTGTAGTGCTCCACTTCCACGACGACAACAACAAAATGGAACCAAATAAGGATACTTCTCCAAATGGAAAGTGATTGATTCTAACTAGTTAATGTGAATTCAAAGTAATTAACATACAATAACTCTTATAACTAATGTTTGATTTGAATTCAAAAATAGTTTCCAAATTCTCCACGCCACTTGAAGAAATCTGCCAAAGAAATGACTCTTCCAATTCCAAAATGTCAAGCAATCAACATACACTCATTAACAAGCTTCAACTATTTGAATCCCTAAATGATGGAATTCAATTCAAGAGCCTCCTCTTCTTCCTCAAGCAAATAACTCACAGCAAGGATGAAGATAACAACTTAATTTTCTGAAATTCAATTCAAATCAAGAGCTTCCACTATCTTCTTCAACAATTCAATCATGGTAAGGATGAAGTAATTTTCAAATTTAGAAATTTGAATCAATAATACACTTCTACTCCTTTTCCCTTTCACGAGAATGATTAACCACAAGAAGCGACAGCAAGTCTTTCAATTCAACTTCCACAAGCAGCAAATTCACTTCTCAATCAAGACAATTACGCAACCTCAATTCACAACACACAATTTCTGATCACAATATGAAGAACCCTAATTAAATGTGATGATTAATAAATCAACCAACACTAAATCCCTTCTCTTAACTTGTGCTCTAATACTAAAAGATGATGTGCTCAAAACCAAGCCCAAGCACATGCCAATGAATAAAAGAAACAAACCCCAACTCTCAAACATAAACTGGTTCAATTGAAATGGAATTTACGTGAACCTTATTAGAATTTTGATGAAAACCAAAGGTCCAAGATGCAAACAACAATCCAACAAGGTTAAACCTCACCAAATAACAACAAATGCAAGAGAAATCCACGTGAATTATATGAAGAAGAACAGAACCAAAACCGTGATTTTATCCTCTCCCAACAAGCACCATTCACGTCACAATAGATTCCAATATTGATGATGATATCAAATACTAAACCAATCAATTTCATAACATGATATTTGATCACAATTGCAATAAAAAAATCTTACCAAGAAAATCCAAATCAACCCTAGATATGACTCACTAGTGATGATGAGGGAAAACAACAAAGAAGAATTGATATTACTCACAATTGCCCTTTTGTTGCACTCGCCACAATTTCAACTCTTGGAAATTGAAATTGATAAGAGAAATTGAACTAGGGAAAACCTAAACTCTCTCACGAAATGTGATGTTCAAATCTAAAAAATTTTGGTCTCTTCAAACCCTATTATAAGCAAGTATTTATACTTGCTACTCCTAGAGTTAGAAAATGGACAAAAATTACAAGTTTGCCACTTTTAAGGTGGCCGGTCCTAATTGGAAATTACAATAAAATGAAAGTGTCCCAAAAGAAAAATACATCATAAAATAGTCCATAGAACAATTACAAAGTACAAAAATATCATAAGTCTTCATGAGCCAATGCTTTGGAATGGAAACAATCGCAGCGGGTCTTTGATTGTAAATCTGAAAATGTCCTGTATCCATCAACTATTGTAAGACATTTGGCATCTCATGGAGAATTATTATTGTACCTGCAAGATTATTTCTCAAATATTTATTAGAATAAAAGATATAAAGTAAAATATGATTGATTTGGATCACAATCCAAATCGAGTTTTGAAAGTGTCGACAAGGTCAGAAATTTTACCATCACTTATCAATTTCTAAGTGAAATTGTGGTGAGAACCAACTAGAGTGGATTGTGAGTAGTATCAATCTTACTCTTGTTGTTTTTTTTTTTTTTACAAATTGTGTTTAGTGAGAAATATCTAAATATAATTTGTTAGTTATTTGTCCTTGTCACATGAATTAGGGTTCTTCATTTTCAAATTTGAATAATTTCAAATTGAGTTGAATTCTAGTTCATTTCCATTGTTTTCCATTGAAGTTTATATAATTGTTTATTCCTTACATCAATTTAGTGTTAAACTCGTGGATTAGGGTTCAATTGTTAAGTTGGTGTTCACAACATTTTGTTGGTTGTTCACGCCACTCGATTGATGTGTTTGCTATCCAATTAGTGAGGCACATCATATGTAAAGATGAGAGTGGGAATAATCTAGGTACATTTTTAATCTAATTGTAAGTGGACTTGAATATGTAACCAACTAAGAAAAATTAAAATTAGTACATAGACTTAGATCACTAGAATTAATAGGTTAAATATGGAAAGGAACAAACATGTTAAAGGTTTTATACCTAATGTAATAAGATGCCATGTTCTGTACTTGATGATGATAGATAAATGATATATTGCTTGATTATGTGAATTGTTTTGTTGAATGATTGCTAATGCTTACATGTTTGCATAACATAATAGATGGATAGGAGAAATGCCAAATGAGGAGCCCTATCCTTCAGCCCTTCAGTAGGAGATAATCCTATTCCACTACGACTCCTACCTGCACCCTAAGGTGGGCATGAGCAATTTATCCACTTAATCTATGAGAGAGCAAAATCAAAAGCTTCACTAGTAGAGAGAGATTCTTACTAAACACGATAAGGGTGTTGATAGGGTTGATGAGAGAGCTATAGTTCGACTTCATGATTTTTTCAAGCTAGTTAGGCCCTTTGATATAACCACTTTTGATCCTATTGTTGCTGAAGAGTGGTTAGAAGAACTTGAGAAAGCTTTTGATGGTTATAGTGTAACTGAAGATAGGAAACTTAATTTTACTATGTTTATGTTGAAAGGAGATGCATCCAAGTGGTGGAAGTCAATAAAGAGATTTAGAGAGAATTTATTTGATAGATTTTATCCATATAGTTTAAGGGAAAAGATAGCTAATGACTTCTTGAATTTGAAGTAAGGTTTTAAGATGGTTGAGGAGTATGAAGTTGAAATGAATTACTTAATTAAGTTCATGCCTAAAGCTTATAGGAATGATGGATAGACAAAGGTTCATAAGCTTCAAGTAGATTTAAGCTTAGATTACAGCATGAGGTTAAGGGCTTTAAGTTGAAGGTATATGTGAAAGTGGTGAACAAAGTTAAGCCGATGGAGTAAGAAAGGAGAAACATTAGGGCACATGATATGAGAAGAGCTTAAATATTTAGGAAGAGACATGCTCTAGATTTGACTATCTTAGGAGCTAGGCATGATAAGCTAGTACATCCTAGTAATAAGCTAGCTTTTCCTTAGAAAATAACTTAGAAGTTTGTGTCATCATCTAAGCTAGAATTGCTAAGGAAAGAGTAGAGGTGCACTAGATGTTTTGGTACTTATTCAATTAGTGAATGTAAGTGGACACCTCGAGCTTGTTTCTCTTGTGGCAAAGAGGGGCATAGGAGCTATGGTTGCCCTAATCTTACTTGGAGGCCGATTTTTTGTTACATTCATAAGTAGAGGGGTCATACCATATCTAAGTGTGAGGAGAAGAAAGTAAGGTAGGCAAGAAGCAAAGGTATGGAGCTAAAGTGTTTGCACTTCAACATGAAGAGCTTGAAGATTTTGACACATTTGCAAGTATGCTCCTCATCTCATCTTAACATGCATATTTGTTGATTGATACTAGTGCTACATATGCTTGTGTGTCTAAAGATTATGTGAATGCATGCAAGTTACCTATTGAGTTGCTAAAAGATAATTTAGCTATAAATTCTCCTTTAGGTGTAGGAGTTATATTGAATCATATTTGTAGAGATGTAGATGTTGTGATTTGTGATAAACATATGCCTATTAATATGATTGTTTTAAGTATGAATGAATTTAATGTAATTCTTGGTATAAATTGGTTAATGAGGTACCATGTATCTATTGATTGTCGAGAAGCCACATTGAATTTCAATGTATCGAATTTGGTATAGTTCAAACATTAGTTGCATGTTGAAAGACTAAGTAGCTTGCCATTGATTGAATTGTGAAGGATCAATTATATTACTGTGATGGAGGTGAACGATGAGTCAAGGATTGAGAAAATTCTAACTGTACAAGAGTTTTTTAATTTGTTTCTAAATGACTTACCTAGAATACCTCTAGATAGGGAAGAGGAGTTTTGAATAGACCTAATGCTAGGGACTACCCTAATATCTAAGGCACCTTATAAGGTGGCACCTACAAAGTTGAAGGAGCTAAAAGATCAATTGTAGGAGTTATTGGAAAAAGGGTAAATATATCCTAACATGTCTCCAAGGGAAGCACCTATTTTTTTTATAGAGAAGAATAATGGAAGTATGAGGATGTATATAGATTATCAAGATTTAAATCAAGTGATGATTAAAAATAAGTATCATTTTAACTCAGATTGATTATTTGTTTGATCAACTTAAAGGAGTAGTCATGTTTTCCAAGATAGAACTGAGATTAGGTTATCACCAATTCAAGATAAAGTCATAGGACATTCCTAAGACAACTTTTAGGACATGATATAGGTATTTGAGTTTCTTGTGATGCCATTTAGACTTATAACTGCCCCAGCCATGTTTATAGATTTAATGAATTAAGTATTCAAGGATTATCATCATAAGTTTGTGCTTGTTTTTATTGATGATATCTTGATATACTCAAAATTAAAAGAAAAAAAAGGTAAAACATCTGAGGTTGGTGTTGTAAAGACTTGGAGAGAAGAAGCTATATTTAACCTAAAGAAGGGTGAGTTTTGGTTGGAAAGTGTTGGATTCCTTGGCTTTGTTGTGTCAAAAGAAGGTATCTTGGTGGTTCTTCAAAAGATTAAGGCAATCAAAGGGTGGCAAAGACCAAAGAATGTTGTAGAAATTCAAAGTTTCCTTACTTTAGCAAGATATTATTGAAGATTTGTTGAGGGATTCTTAAAGTTAGTTAGACCTATGATAAGACTTAGAAAAATGTGAAGTTTAAGTGGAATGAAAATGTGAACAAAGTTTTCAAGAATTGAGAAGAGATTAATTTTAGCACATATCTTAACAATTCAAAAGAGTGGAAAGAAATTTAGGGCATATAGTGACACTTTTATACATGGTCTTAGATGTATATTGATGCTAGATGGAAAGGTGATTGCTTATACTTCAAGATAGTTGAAGTCGTATGAGAGGGATTATCCAATGCATGATTTGGAACTAGTAGTGGTGATTATCTACATGGAGAGAAATGTAACATATAAACTAATCATAACAACTTGAAATATATTTTCACATAGAAGGAACTTAACATGAGATGGAGGCAATGGTTGGAATTGATTAAAGATTATGATCTAGATATCTTACATCATCGAAGGAGAGCTAATGTTGTGGCTGATGCACTTAATAGGAAAAGGTAGGCCAATGTGGCAACTTTGATAACTCAACAACTAGAGATTTTAGAATACTTGAGGAAGTTGGACATTGAAGTAATGGTGGAGAAGTAGATGTTATGTTAACTAGTTATCATATGTAGCCTTTATTAATGGATAGGATAAATGAAGTGCAAAAAGATGATTTAGATTGCAAATCCATTTTGGAAAGAATAGTAGAAGGAAAGAAGCAAGGTTTAAGGATGAATGAAAGTGGAGTAATTAGATATGGCACATGAATTTAGGTACTTACTTAAAAGTTAAGGAAAGAGATAATGAAGGAGGCTCATGCATTAAGTTAAAGTATTCATCCTAGAAGCATAAAGATGTATAAAGATCTAAAGCAGCATTTCTAGTGGAATAATATGAAGGACATAGTGAAGTATGCAACAAAATTCTTGACTTGTCAAAAAGTGAGGATTGAACACTAGAGACCAACATGTGAACTTCACTCATTGCCTATTCCTAAGTGGAAATGGGAACACATTACCATGGATTTTGATGTGCGCTTAATATGCTTTGATACCAAACTGATGCGAGATCGGTTTGATCGGATTCCTAACTGATACGAACCACGCCAACCTGTGACGAAACCCAATACCAATACGTTCGGAATTCGTTACCTAAGATGCAAAACACCCTCAAGTGGAAACCGCGACCCGTTGTCTATAAGCGAAACAAGAACCTTGGTATAATGTGAAGACGCCACAATCGAGATGATAGACCGATTGATAAGTCAGGAAGAACGCCACGGAAATAAAATCCGATAAGTTCCAGATTAGTTCTTTAAAGAACCAAGAGAGGAATTCCCTTAAAGTGTTTTCAAACTTCAATAATTCTATCTTCTATGTTTTAAACCCTAGGAGCTTTATACTAGGGTTACAATTCGTAACAATAATGTCCAAAACGACGTAGCATCATAACAAAAATAACAAACAACACATTAAAAACCGGCGCAGAGTGTATACACGGCCTGCAATACACGGCCATGTATTCTGGCCGTGTATGTTCCTGTGGAACCTCCAGACTCACTATACGGCTGGCGTTGGGTGTATACACAGCCGCGTACACGACCGTGTACTTTTCTGTGCAAATTCTGGCAACATACACGACCGTGTACTTCTGGTCGTGTATCTTTCTGTAGATTTGCTTGACTCCATACACGGCCGTGCCTTTGGCCGTGTATATGACCGTGTATGATTCTGTGTAACTTTGAGATTCCTACACGGCCATGCCTTGTAAATACACGCCCTCTTCACCCCATATCCGGTATGACTTGTACAAGAGCAAGGGTCTTCCCATGGTTGTTCCAATCCGTTCCAACTTCATGATTGTTCCAATCCTTTCCGACTTTATGGACATCCTTTATCAACCCGTTAAGTGCTTCCTTGAATTGTTTTGCTCGATTTCTTGTGATTGGTCCAGGCGGCACTTCAAGAGGATCCACACTCCTTCTTCCAGCTTGGTTCTCATTATGGATCTCATCATTCCCCTCCTCTTGAAAAGGATTTTTCCTCAAATCATCACTTACATCAAAAGGACTCAGATCAGTAACATTAAATGTGGCACTAACTTGATACTCATAAGGCAAATCTATCTTGTATGCATTATCGTTGATGCGCTCAAGAACTTGAAATGGTCCATCGCCTCTAGGAAGTAATTTAGATCGGCGTTGCATAGGAAACCGCTCTTTACGCTTGTGAACCCAAACCCAATCTCTAGGTTCAAAAACAGCTTGTCGACGACCCTTATTGGCTTGTTTCACATACTGCTCTATTCTTCGCTCAATGTTTAGCCTTGCATTCTCATGGATCTGTTTAACAAATTCTGCTTTCTTCTTCCCATCTAGATTAGCATACTCAGAAATAGACAAAGGTGATAAATCCAAAGGAGTTAGTGGATTAAAACCATACACAATTTCAAAAGGAGTAAATTTAGTAGCAGAATGCACTGTACGGTTATAGGCAAAATCAACATGCGACAAACAATCCTCCCAACTTTTAATATTCTTTTTAATTACAGCCCTCAACAAAGTAGATAAAGTTCGATTCACTACCTCAGTTTGACCATCAGTCTGTGGATGACACGTAGTAGAAAACAATAACTTAGTTCCTAACTTAGCCCACAAGGTCTTCCAAAAGTAGCTCAAGAACTTAGCATCCCTATCCGATAAGATTGTTCTAGGCATACCATGTAATCTCACAACTTTCCTAAAGAACAAATTAGTAATTTTGCAAGCATCATCTTCATTCATTCTAATTTGGTGATATCCGCTTTTCAGATCAATTTTAGAAAAGACACTAGACCCATGTAACTCATCTAACATGTCATCTAAGTGAGGAATGGGATGACGATACTTTACCGTGATGTTGTTGATGGTGCGGCAGTCAACACACATTCTCCATGTCCCATCCTTCTTAGGCACCAAAATCACAGGCACTGCACATGGACTCATGCTTTCTCTCACGTACCCCTTCTCCATTAATTCATCGACCTGCCTTTGGAGTTCCTTTGTCTCCTTCGGATTGCTCCTATAAGCTGGCTTGTTTGGAATCGATGCTTCGGGTACAAGGTCAATCTGGTGTTCAATACCACGAATAGGTGGTAATTCCTTTGGAATCTCCTCAGGGAAGACATCTTCAAAGTCCTGCATAAGAGACACAACCACACTAGGCAAAGAGTTAGATAGTTCGTTAGTACTCAAACATGTTTCTTTAAAAACCAGCAACAACATAGGTTGCTTCATCACTAACGCTCTCCTTACTACACTCTCTCTTGCCACACAACTCTCCTTTTGCAAGGCTGCACTCTCCTTTTCACTCACCACCAAAGTTGATCCCCCTTCAACTTGGTCTCTCACACTCTTTCCAGCCTTCCTCTCTTTTTCCTTTTGATATTGACTTTTGTATTCCTTTTCTTTCTCATTGTCTTTTGCTCTCTCACTCCCCCTCTGCTTTTCACTCACCTTATGTTTTGCAAAAGACTGTTGTAACTGTAACTGATCCTCATACACCTGTTTAGGTGTTAACGGTTTAAGATTAAAGCTTTTTCTTTGGTGAACAAGCGTATACTTGTTAGAAAAGCCATCATGAACAACCTTCCTATCAAATTGCCATAGCCTTCCCAACAACACATGACACGCTTGCATTGGCACTACATCACATAACACCTCATCCTCATACCTACCAATGCGAAAACCAATCAAGGCTTGCTTACTCACCTTAGTCTCTCCACTATCATTCAACCACTGCAATTTATATGGACTAGGTTGTCTAACAGTTTTGAGCCCCAGCCTCTCAACAATAAAATTACTCACTACATTGGTGCAACTTCCTCTATCAATGATCAAACTGCAAATATGATCTCCTAGATACATCTAGTATGAAATATATTCTCCTTTTGCACCTCCTCTTCTTCCTTCACCTGCATATTCAAAGCTCGCTTCACTACTGCCACTAGCCTTCCCATTGCAGGCTCCTCATCATCATTAGCATCCTTTAATGGAGGCATATCCTCTTCTTCACTATCCTCCTTAGTCTCATACTCACCATCATCACGCAAAATCATAACACGCCTATTCGGACATTGACTAGCAATATAGCCTCTATCTTAGCATTTAAAATATCTAATGTCACGATTTCTAGAAGTAGAAGAATTAGGGTTACCTTGATTACCAGGAGTAGGACCCACTTGCCTCTGCTCTCCTTTCGGTTTGGTGGGTAAAGGCTTTTCTTCCTTCTTCCATTGGTTAGTCTTCCATGTGGATGAACCATTACCCTGTTGAAACCATGCATTACTACTACCTTTCCGCCTATGTTGGTTCTCAACCTTTATAGCCATATGGACCATATCCTCCAATTCTACATAATGCTGCAATTCAACAACATTTTGGATTTCTCTATTCAACCCAGTAAGAAATCTAGCCATGGTAGCCTCTCTATCCTCTTCTACATCCGCCCTAATCATAATGACTTCCATCTCCTTGAAATACTCATCTACACTTCGGCTTCCCTACCTAAGAGTTTGCAATTTGTTGTGTAATTCATGATAGTAATACGCAGGCACAAACCGCTTCTTCATCACCCTTTTCATCTCTTTCCACGACTCAATAGGTGGTTTGCCATTCCTTCTTCTATTCAACATTAGTTGATCCCACCACACTATAGCATAATCCAAAAATTCAATGGCAGTAAGTTTCACTTGCTTTCTCCCACTATAGTTATGACAATCAAATACCATCTCTACCTTCTTCTCCCACTCTAAGTACACCTTGGGATCATTCTTCCCTTGGAAAGGAGGAATCTTCATCTTTATGCTACTCAATTGATCATCCTCTCTATTCCTATCTCCTCTATCTTCCCAATCCCTAGTTCCTCTATTCCAACCACTATAACCTCTATAACTCCTGACAGAAGGCTTATCAAAGTCATCATCCGACATTTCATCTCCACCCCTTTGTACTCTCCTAGATCGACACTCCCTCTTACGCCCTTGGAAGACATTTGTGGATTGCTCAAGTCTTTGCTCTACCATCTCATGAATTTATTCCATTTCCTCCTGAAACATTCTCTTCATCTCACCCCTTAACGCCTCAATTACTAACCTAGCATCAAACCTTCCCCTCTCACCTTCAGGAGAATGTTGCCTCGACATAGTTCCTGCAGAAAAAAATTAGTACTAACACAAATATATATAATTAAGCCTCACGATACACTCCCTTACGTGTTTCGCTCAAATGAGGATATCACACAGTCACTCGTGTATTCTCACAAATAATGATGATATCAACTCGCCAATTCCTCTTCTCAATTCTCTTGGAACTAACCCAAACTACACCAATTCCCTTTCGTAGAATTCAAAAGAGCTCTAGGGTTCATAAATTTTCCTCTCTTTTCTTCTATCCGATTTTTTTTTTTTTTTGTCTTTGTTGTTGCTCTTGATCACGTTTCTCTTTCCTTTACTTTTTTTTTTTTGTCATGATTCTTCCTTTTTTTTTGTAACAAATCGACTAGTAGATACTACACTTTCAATAGACAATTAATACTATGAAATTGAATACTAACAATTGATATGAGCGATTGGAGTTAGGGTTTTGATGTTACCTTCCTCAAACCGAACTGATGTTTTGAAAAACCTAAGCTCTGATGATGTGCCTAATCACACTTAAAAACACATTCAAAAGACTTAAGAAAAATTATCTCAAGTCAAGGCAAAATCGGATCCACAAAGGGCACTTTTCAAATGAACCCTAATTGATGAAATGATGAATTTCAAGCATCCAATGATATAATTAGAATACCACAATGAAAATGCCTTCTAACAACACTCTAATTTCATGTAATCCACGCAAATAAAGCCTCAATTTGACAAAGAGAAACCGTAACAAAATAATCCCTTTTTCCAATAATGAAGAACACGTTATCAATGGAAATCCTCAAAGATGAATTGAATCAATTTGATAATTCCTTCAACTAAGCATAAGGATTTGTGAATAACAACAAGTAATTCTGACCAAGAATGTTCTAATCGAACCCTAGATATTACACACTAGAGAAGAAAAAGAAAACACAACAAGTAGGAAATGATATGACTCACAAATTCCAATTGTTGCACTCGCCACAATTTCAACTCTTGGGATTGAAATTGATAAGAGTTGGAACCAAGGTATGAACCCTAATTCTCACCTGAAAAGAGGTGTTTAATCTGCCAAAATAATCCTCCCCAAACCCTCTCTTAAGCAAGTATTTATACTTGCTACTCCTAGGGTTAAAAAAATGCTCAAAATTACAAGTTTGCCACTTTTAAGGTGGCTAACCCTAAATGAAAATTACAAGGAAATAAAAGTGTCCCAAAACCAAAATACAACCAAAATAGTTCAATAAACATTTACAAGATACAAAATAACATAAATATTCATGATCCAATGCCTCAGAATAGAGAACAATCGTAGTGGGTCTTTGATTGTTATCCTGAAAAATGCTCTGTGTCCAACTGAAATTGTAGGACATTTTGGCATCCCATGGAGAAATATAATTGTACTTGTAAGATTATTCTCAAAATTTATTAGAAATAAAGACATAAGGTAAAATATGACCAATTTGGATAATCATCCAAATTGGGTGCTGAAGTGGTTGACAGTGTCAGAAATTTTCTCTTCATCTGATACCAAACTGATGCGTGCTTGATATGCTTTGATACCAAACTGATGCGAGATCAGTTTGATCGTATTCCTAACTAATACGAACTACGCCAACCTGTGACGAAACCCAATACCAATACGTTCGGAATTCGTTACCTAAGATGCAAAACACCATCAAGTGGAAACCGCGATCCGTTGTCTATAAGCGAAACAAGAACCTTGGTATAATGTGAAGACGCCACAATCGGGATGAAAGACCGATTGATAAGTCAAGAAGAATGCCACGGAAATAAAATCCGATAAGTTCCAGATTAGTTCTTTAAAGAACCAAGAGAGGAATTCCCTTAAAGTGTTTTCAAACTTCAATAATTCTATCTTCTATGTTCTAAACCCTAGGAGCTTTATACTAGGGTTACAATTCATAACAATAATGTCCAAAATGACGTAGCATCATAACAAAAATAACAAACAACACATTAAAAACCGGCGCAGAGTGTATACACAGCCTGCAATACACGACCGTGTATTTTGGCCGTGTATGTTCCTGTGGAACCTCCAGACTCACTATACGGCTGGCGTTGGGTGTATACACAGCCGCGTACACGACCATGTACTTTGGCTGTGTACTTTTCTGTGCAAATTCTGGCAACATACACGATCGTGTACTTCTGGTCCTGTATCTTTCTATGGATTTACTTAACTCCATACACGGTCATGCCTTACACGGCCATGCCTTTGGCCGTGTATATGACCGTGTATGACTCTGTGTAACTTTGAGATTCCTACACGGCCGTGCCTTGTAAATACACGCCCTCTTCACCCCGTATCCGGTATGACTTGTACAAGAGCAAGGGTCTTCCCATGGTTGTTCCAATCTGTTCCAACTTCATGATTGTTCCAATCCTTTCCGGCTTCATGGACATCCTTTATCAACCCGTTAAGTGCTTCCTTGAATTGTTTCGCTCGATTTCTTGTGATTGGTCTAAGCGGCACTTCGAGAGGATCCACACTCCTTCTTCCGGCTTGGCTCTCATCATGGATCTCATCAGATTTCATGGTGACACTACCAAAGACAGTATCTGGTAATGAAGTGTTATGAGTAATTGTTGATAGGTTGACAAAGTCTACACATTTTATACCTTTAAGGATAGGATGTTCTTTAGAGACGAAGGAATAAATTTATATTAGGGAGATTTTGAGGCTGCATGGGATGCCATTGTCAATGGTATTAGATAGAGATCCACGTTTTGTGAGTAAATTTTGGAGATCCTTCCATTAGGCATTGGGTACACAGTTAAAGTTCAATACGACTTTTCATCCTCAAATGGATAGTCAGTCTACGTGGACTATATAAATACTTGAGGATATGTTTAAGGCATGTGCATTAGATTTTGATGGAAGATGGGATGATCACCTACCTTTAGTCAAGTTCACTTATAGCAATTGTTACCAGTCTATTATTTAAATGGCCTCATATGAGGCACTTTTATGGTAGGAAGTGTAGATCTTCAATACATTAGGATAAGGTTAGTAAGAGGTAGATGTTGGGTCTAAAGCTTATTTAGCAATGAGTGGATTAAGTAAAGGATGTTGACAACTTATAGTAGATATAAAAGTTATGCAAATAAGAGAAGGTCACATTTTGAGTTTGAGGTTAGTGACCATGCATTAATGAAGGTATCACCTATTAAGGAAATTATTAGATTTGGAGTTAAAGGGAAGTTGAATCCAAGATACATTAGACCTTTTGAGATACCAAAATAGATAGGCATTGTGGTTTATAGATTGGCTTTACCACCAACCTTAGCTAGAGTTCATGATCTGTTCCATGTATCACACCTTCAAAAATACTCTAAATCCTAAAATAATAGTGAAGTTGACCTAACTTGACATTTAGCTAAATTTGACTTATGCTGAGTATCCTGTTCAAATCATTGATTGGAAAGAGAAAGCATTGTGAAGCAAGGTGATCAACTATGCTCAAGTTTGATGGAGTGGTCAATCTGAACAAGAGGCACTATAGGAGCTAGAAGATACCATGAAGAGCAAATATCTAGAGCTTTTGAGATCCAGGTGAATTTCAATGATGGAATTTATTTTAAGAGCGAGAGAGAGCTAAAATATCCAAAATTTTACAAATTAAAATTTTAAACGATAATTAAATATAATTAAGGGTAAATTTTAAATTATAGAAATAAAAATTACAAAGTTAACCTTACTTTAATAATTATATATTGAAGGTAATAATTTAAAATTTTAAATATCTAATAATTGGAAGTTATTCAAGATTAAAGAGACTGATTGGGTAAGTAATAGAACCTTTAAGCAGAAATGGAGATTTTTAGATGCAATTGAAGTTAATTCCAAATTAAATTTGATGTTCAACCAAGAAAATTGAGCAAGGAGGTGAAGATCAAGAGGAGGCAAGGAAAATGGCGTGTAATCCTAACTATTCCTAGGTAAAATTTGCAATTTTAAGCTTTAGAAATTAGATATGATGTAAAGAATCTTTTGATCTATGGATTAGTGTATTAATTTAGGTATTTAATTGTCAATCTTGCAAGGTAGAAGCTCAATTTGGAAATTGGAGTTCTTTTAAGCAAGGTAATAATATTTGGAATTAAGATATGTTGAAGAACATTAAGCAATCTATAAGTTTTGTTAAGGTACTAATAGATAATTTTGGGTTTATGAAGGTAAAATAGGAATAAAAAGTTTAACCTCCTTATTTGGTAATTGATAGAGGCTTTCAAGAGTAAAGGAGTAATGTAGGTACTCAATTACTCATTTAATTTGAAGTTTAGTGTGTGATTAATACTTGATTGAAGTGAATTTGGGTATGGTTTGCTTGATGAATTATTATGTTTTGGTGTTAATTAAGTTTGTATTGGAAGTAGATTGATATTAGTAGTTTTAAGTTGATGAATATGAGTATATAGGTGTGAGACATGGAGTAAGATTAGTAAAGGGGTGTGTTCATGATTAATTTTGATAAATTAATGACAACAAATGTGTAATTGATGCCTTGATAAGAAGTTTAGTTAATTAGAATGTGTTTTTGAAGTGAATTGATGAATTGGGTATGATTTGGGTGTTGGCTGAAATATACTATGCTAAATGAGTATTTAGAATGTTAAAAATGATGTTTTGATGATTTGGAATTAGTGTTAATCGATGGAAATTGATTTAAAAATGGTAATAGGAAGTAAGGATTTGGAGTGTTGATAATTGGTGAAGTAATGAGTAAGAAATTGTTAAGTTTGCATTAAAATTCGTTTCTAGAATGTAATATGGAAAAATGGATTGTTAATTTGATGTAAAATGGAAGTTTAAGTGTTGGTTTTAAAAAAGAAAGAGATTTAGAAAATTTTGGCTTTGGTTTTAAGTGATTCAGAATCAAAATGAGTAAGATATGATGATTTAAAGTTGAAATTTGTAATTAGATTTTGGATAACCAATAAAGGGTGTTTAATCTACATAAAATTTGGAAAATCTAGAGGAATTTATAGAGGGATGAATTAGGAACAAAATGACTTTTATTTGACATGATTTAGAGTTGAAATGAGTTAGTTATGCTTGATTTAGTAAAGTTTGCTCAAGAAAACCAAAATCTAGTAAATTTATTAATTAATACTAAGTTAGAGTTGAATTAACGAAGTTTGAATGATATGGAATGTGCATGATAAATCTGGAAATTTTTCCATTGAATGCTCCTCTTTTGGCATGTTTGATGCACAATGGTGATTGATCCATTAATTAAAAGTGTTAAAGCGAGTTGACTCATTATCCGACTCACCGAGTTGTACTTGAATGCTTTGAATATGTTTTTGTGTTCTTCATGGTATTCAAACCATTCTTTGTAAAATGTAAGCTTGATCCATTTTCTTCAATCAAAATTATCAAAAACATGTTTTTAGATGGGCCTTGAAATAATTACTTTTCCATGTAAAGATTTATGCTAAGATTGGATTTCTACAAAAAAGTTTTATCAAAATCAAAACCATTTTCACTCAAGAAGCAATTAAAGTTTTGGATCAAGATGGTTTCAAGAATGTGTTTGATCTTCATGAAAATGTTAATCAAAGTTAAAATGTGTTTATGGGCTTAAATTATAATATTGGATTTGAAACTAAAAAAAATATTAAAATGCAAGCCTTTTAATAAATAGTTTAATTAAGAAGTAATAAAAAGAATAAGACCTATCCCCTTAAGAGGATCGAAGTAGTCCAACCTTAGTTCATATGAAACAATTATTAATACATAAAAATGAGCTAAACCCCTAAAGATGAATGAAATCCAATTATTTCTATCGGTTCAATCTTATCCAAATCGGCTCAAAACATTTGAATTGGTTTGATTAATAAGTTGATTCACTAATTAATTAAATGAAGTATAAAATTAATAATTAGACAAAAATAGTGGACTTATTTAAAACTTCAAAATAAGTCTATTAGCTTAAATGTGTATTATACTTAGTTACATACTAAGTTAATACTCATGAGCTTAGTTAGTAGTTAAATGTAATTTAATCAATAATAATGTTGATTAAATTAATTAGACAATAATACTAATAAATAACTATGTTTTAATTGCATATTATCTTTTAATCTAGTTGGAAGAATTAACTAATCGAAGATCGTCTTATGGCTTTACCTTTTCAAGTATGGAATAGTTGTGTGCTATATGCCAAAATTAGGAAAACTAAAACGAATTAATACTTAAACTTAGCATAAGTTTCTATAATGCTGACTGTTTATGAACACTTGGTTCAGAAAGTGACAACCTTAGACTAATTTATGGGTTACAATTTAAAATGTTAGCATGACACGATAGTTAGGTGCTTAAGCCTCAAATGTGGTATATCGGGTAATTAATAGGTCTAGCACTCACACAAAGTGGCTATGTGAATAGAGGGATGTCAACCGGATGCTATGTGTTATGGGATATATATAGAGCAATTGGACAGACCATGACCATAGTGGCAAGCCTAGCGCTTAGAGCAAACATCCAGATGAGATTACTATACGATGTCATGGTTAATGGTATCGATATTAATTATAGTTTCGATCATAGTAGTTGGATATACTGTAGTAGGCCCCTAACACCTATTAAGTAGGGTTGAGTTCGAAGTCATGAGTACTCTTATGCTGCTTGTTTCACTTTAAATTAAATAACTTAATGAATCTATGATGATGCATTAGAATTAGGTATACATGATATGCGGCGATATGCTTAGCTATTCTGTATTGAGTTCTTGTAGCTCATTCCTTCCTTCTATTTTTCAATTGATGATGATGATACCTTTTATATTGATGATTACTATTATGATTATCTCAATTATGGCTCTAATATCTAATTATGGGTTGATGGGAGCGATAAGTAGTTTCATCGTATATCTAGCTGTTATCATTTTAATATTTTCAATTTCTATAGGTTGAGAGCAAACATAAACTCTTTTGTTTAGTTAATGGACTTTTATAGATTTTGTTTATGAACTTTGGTTTTGGTTAGTTTATAGATTATATAATAGACTCGGACTTTGACTTAAGGCTTTTAGCCTTGTAGGCTTATGGTGATGGTTTTAATATTTTTTAGTACTATGTTCCACTACCAAATCATTGATTTCATTAAATGGTTGTCAAAGTTAATAATCATATTTTCATAAATTAAAATCTGATTAGCAACCCACATAATAAGTAGTTAAAACCTTAGCATATCTCTACTTAAGTAGGATACATAGCAAACTATTATGCTTAGATGTTTAGGGGCATGATAGTTTAAGCCCAATAGGGTTTTATTATTTACGTTTGGGGCCTCATGAAATCCAAGGCCTTAAATGCTTATTACACTACTAGGGCCTATTTAGGTATAAGCCTTAAAGAAAAAATGAGCCTAACAAATTTTAAGATTTGACCCATTAAGCTTAATTAGTTTAATTGGTATTAATTATGATTAATTTAACAAATTAACCCTACCATTTATTTAATTATGTTAAATGAACCAAATTAATTCAATTAAATAATCCTTTAGAGGGTACTTAGTGAACCGGCCATAAGGTTGGAGATGTTAATTCTACTTAGAGTCGGTTTTGATAGACAGGTTTAGGGGTTTAACTATTATTGGCCAAAATTAATAAGTTATTAATTTATCATTTTACAAGTATTATTATTATTACAATTTTACCATTATTATTTACCCATTTTTCCATTATTCTATATTATTTCATTGATAAGCACTTTTAAGCCCAAGTCTTCCAATTCAATTGCATCAAACACACACTCTCCACCATTCCAAATTTTGATTTCAAAATTGAGTTTTTTGTGTTTTGATTTCAAAATTTTTTATAATAAAAATGGATTCAACTACTAAAAATCCAATTGAAAACATTTTCAACTCAAATTTTAGAAAGAAAAAAAAACGCATTTTTGACAAATATTGATGACCAAAACAAATCATAAAAGTATTCTTGATAAGAATACTTAAATATTTATATGCACATTCAAGAATACCTTAAATTTCAAAATGTTTTTTAGAAATTATAAAACACATATATTCATGTTTATAAATTAGTGAGGATCAAGCATTTACATAACCAAATTACTAAAACTCATCAAAAACCTCAAAGAGGCCAAATTAAGCATAAAAAACACAAATCCAAATTCATCTATAAAGCTAGAAAATCTAGAACATAATCACATTCAGCATATCCAAACATTTAATGATCAAGATTACAACTTTATGTTATCTAGTTAACATATCTAAATCAAACATCCTAAACATCACCTATATTCAAAATTATCAATGAAATCATCAAAAACATATTTAAACATTATGCTTATTTATGGAAATAAAATGCAAAAGCTAGAATTTATTAAAATTACATTAAACCCAAATATCATATACCGAGATTACAACTTTAAGCTTCTAAACTAATATATACATATTATATATCATCCATGTCACTATATAAAACCATATTTAACATGAGCATTATCAATTAAACGTATTAGTATCAAGATCATTCATTGAAAATCCATGAAAATGCTAGAATTTTTAGAAAAAAATTGGTTTTGTGAAACATTGCATGATCAAGATTCATATATCCCGATCAACATATAAGTGTCATATATCACTTTAAACATCATCTAAGCCCTAAATCATCTAGATAATCATCAATTAAACTTTAAAACATGTCTAAAACATAACAAATTGCAGAAATATACATCAAATAGTCAAAAGGGGTGGTGACAAAGCAAGGAGATTAACCAATCATGTATTAAAACACTTTAGCCCAACTTCTAACCACTTTAACTTTGTATAACCACTAAAATAACACCTCTAGTGTATCATTAACATTTAAAAGCATCAAATTAAAGCTTACATACCTTTCTAAAGCTAAGGCATCATAATCAAACACATACCCATTTCATCAAGACCCCCATTGAATACATTAATCCACTTAACATACTTTCCTAAGCTCTTAACATATTCCTCTTCACACCTATTTTTAACTAAGAATGGGAGACTTACCTTGAATGGTCTTGAATTATAGCATCCTTAAGCTTAGTTATGCCACACCGAAGACATGTAAAGATAAAATCTATAACTCCTAACAACCCCTTTAACCACAAAATATGCTATTAGTTTAAAATTGTAAACATAGAACCCAGAAATCATCTAAACCTAAGAAAAAAATTTAAAAATGTTACTCTTAGAGTTAGGAGTGCCATCAAAGAGCTTTATTGGAGCTTTACAAACCATCTTGATCTTTTATTCCTAGCTTAGACCATAAAAACAAGCTAAGTCAATAGTGTCATTATAATAAAGTTAAGGTTTTTTATGAAGGAGGTTAAGTTTTTTACATAAGAACTAGGGTTTTATGTTGAAAGGGTTTTGAAAAGTGAAAATGAGGGTTTAAGGATGGCTTGGAATGGCAAGAGGCAAATAAAGAGGGTTTGGCTTTTTAAAAAACCCTAAAAGTTACAAATGAAGTCTACATGTATTAAAGGTATCTATTTTTACTAAGCATAACTAAAGATTCCTAAATTGGGTTTTATTAGTCCTAAAGGTTATTTTAGTGTAGTCAAGGGTTTTAACATTTATTTATACCTAACAAAACATTTAAACTCATCTTTGAAATTGTTTTGTCAAAACCAAGTTAAGGGTCAAAATGGTTATTTTGAAATTTTTACTCCCAATTTTTTTTTTTTTTAAATTACCTCTAAATTGACTTTTGAATTTCGAAAATATGCCTTTAATTATACCTTATTGGAATTTCTTTTTCTATTTTTAATTAACATGATTGACCTTAAAAAATTGGGTTATTTCATATATGACTCTTCTTCTCATAAGGATATTATTCACCAAGCAAGAAAAATTTATGGGATCAAATTCATAAATTCAAGGCCTTTTATTATATAACAAATTATTAAAGACTTATTGTTTGTTATATGGCTTTGCATGACATTGTGGCCTTTGTGTGGATTGATGGTGCCACTTTTAAACATGAATGGGAAAGTGGACTTGCATGAATTACTAAAGACTTATATTACCTTTTTTAATTTATATTATTTTGTTATTCATTACTTTAGTTATTAGGCTATTTTAAGGATGTAGATTTGTAAATATGCCCTTATTTTATTTAGTTATTTTACTATTATGTCCTTACAGACCATTAAGGTTTTAAGACCTGCTTTATATTCTTTGTTTATGGGCATTGTTAATTAATTACTAAAATCAATTATACACAAAACCCTAGAGAGCCCTTCTTTTTGTTATAAATTATTTTATAAAATTGTGGTGAGCACTCCTTTAGTTTAATTTATTATAGGTCACATCAATTAATTAAATGAAACCCTATTAATTTTAGTTATGTACTATATCAATTGAAATTACACAAAGCCAATTTGATTTAATTTTGTTGCATCATACTCTTAATTAAATCATTTACATCTACTTTTATTCTTATTCATTATAAAAAAAACCCCTAAAAATCCATTAAAACTAAAGACCCTAAATAATATTCATCCTTTAATTTTTCAATTGAAATTTCTTGTTTTTGTCACACATAACTTTATATATGGATTTTGTTTGATTAGAAACAAGCTTAAGAATCACCTAGTTTTGATATGGCTTACAAAACTACATATTCCGTGTTCGTCACGATTAAAGGATTGATAAAAATATGCATCAAAGATATGCCTCTACAAAAGTGTTTAAAGGTCATATGAACTTATTATAAATGATAAACAAGACTAAAATATGGTGTTTTTCATACTAAAGGAAATTTTATCCTAAAAAAAAGAAAAGATAAACAATGAAAATAAAATTGGTAGAAATTTAGGCTACCAAACACATTGGACCAATGCTACCAGTTAAGTGGTAGCACATAGCCTTCTATGCTTAGTGCACAAGTTAGCTATTACCACTTCACTAGCCAAATGGTGCTTAGCTTCTATTCAAATGATATTTGTAGATTCTATAGATTTCCCTCTATAGTTAATAACCCCTTCAAAAACATTTCTCTAACATTTCCATAAGCTTCATCCTCCAACTTCACCTAACTTAATCAACCTAATCCTCTAGAATGAACTATAATTACGTCTTGAAACTTTTCAAACAAATAATAGATTCATTAAGAAATTTATTTATAAAACTAGAAATTACATGAGCTCTTGATCAGGTGATTGATCCCATTAACATAAGATTTTCATCATCACCTTGGGGGTGTTGTTGATTTGTCCTCAAATCTAATGCTTTCCTCTTCTATGAGAGTGTATTATGATAAGTCAAAGCATTAAAGGTTGTGGATACTCCATAGTTTCTTAATAGCTCCAATCATCAAGTATTGTCTAACTCCCTCTCTAAGACTTGCTATCAGCTCTTGGCACTTGGTTAGATTCCCATTTTAGAAATCTTTCCTTACTTAAAGGTAGCTATACCAAATCTCTTGGTTGAAAGATTATAGGCCTTCTACCCTTGCTTCCTTACTCTTGGTTTTCTTAGCATACTTAGTCAAATACTCATAAACCTTCTTGTATAGCTCTTGAATTTTGTTGGTCCCCTTTACTACACTCATGTTATCTCCCATTGTGGTGATATATGGCAACAACTCCATAGGATTTGTGGGTTTATAAACATAAACCATTTCAAAGGGAGTTTTTCAAGAAATAAAAGAACTCCTCAACTATCCTACTCTTAAAAAGCATCCATTGTATCCTCAAAACTTGTCTTTTTAATTGCCATCCTTACTATCTTTGACATAATCATCATCATCATGATAATAATTCATAGGCTCTTTGTTAGATCCACACTCTCCTCTGGTAACTTAAGCTCACTTTTTAAAAGCATGGAGCCTTCATATGAATCACCGTCTAAATCACTCCCTCTATTAAACTTAGGATAAGGCTTAAGGCTGAAGCTCCTAGACATAATGATATTGTCTAAATCTATGCTAAGCAAGAAGTTTGGAAAACTAAGGTCATCATCATTGTTACTACTATCACCACCATCTATCAGGGGAAAAAATCCATAACCTAAAAAAATCGTAAGTGCTTTTTAACATCCTCAACCAATAGTTCCTCATCATTAGCAACATTGTCATCCACTTTGAGGGGATCCTCTTCCTTTAGTGGAACCTCCTCTTCTAGTGGTTCTTCCTCTTTTTACATGTTTTCTTCTTTTAGTGGTTCTTCCACTACATTCTATTTATAGTCTATAATTGCCAACAATTTTTATGTATTAGCTTCCTCATCAATATCTTAGTCATTTCTCAATTTATCTTAGGGCTAGGTTTACTTAGATCAATAGGGTTAGAGCTAAAGCTTAAATGAGGGTCTAAGCTCTAAAGGTCATCTCCCATTACGTTCCATGGTTGTTGCCTCTAGACCAAGCATTAATGGCATTTCCAAGTACAAACATAATCTAGGTACCACTTATAAGGACTACTTCCCTTCTTGATTGGGTTTTAACTCATTAGGGTATCCATCTCAAAGGCTTATCATGAAATATGTCCTCCGAGAGGGGCATGAGCAAGTTTCTCCTATAATGTCTCCCATGGCTTCATAAATTCCATCTTATATCTCTACCCATTCATTGGATAGACTTACCATTAGCATTGCACAATTCAATTAACCATCTCAAGTTTATAGCCTTACAAAATGAATTATTAAGGGTTTTAGTTAATTTTAAAGTTGCTAAATTTTTATATTTAAGGGTAAACGTCCTAGGCATGAAAATTACAAAACTTATGGGTTTACAAATTAGATCACTACCTATAGTCTACCCATACTCAGCTAAAGTTGTTAGATATCTCATTTTCCTAAGGTTCCATATTTTCCCCTAGAGTTTTTTATCATTAACTTAGGATTCTATATATCTGACATAGAGTTCTAGTACCAACTTTAATCATGATAACCCGCCATTAATGCTCTTAAGGAGATAAGACTTCACCTATAGTGTCACAAATCTTGTTAACTACTTATGAAATGTTTATACTACAACTTACAACAATAAGTAACCAACTTAGAGTAAAATTTACAAAACTTTATAAGTTAACTTAGGTCTTTGGTACATGACATAAATTATCCATAATTCATGGAAGGTAATGCATTACACTAGAAAAAAAAAAAGGAAATAAAACAACATAAGTCACTAACCTCTCCACCGTTCTTCTTCTCCTAAACTAGAAAAAAGTTGAGGAACTCACCTAGGACACTCAATTAGATGTATTGTAGATAAAAGTACTTACAAGAAGGATGACTCTATATAAGGGTAGGCAAAAACACAACTTAATGGGATGGGAATGTCTCATAGTGCTACACACACATATAAAATCAAGTAAGTTATCAATTGTATGCTATACATGAATAGACATATGCAATATAACATTGCACAAGATTTTCTAGTAACTAACATGAAGTTAAGCATATAAACCCTTCCTTCATTAAGTTTAAAATTTGGTCTTTATCATCAATTCCTAGTTGTCAAAACCTTAATACGTAATTTCTTAGTGTGCCATCCTTAGCGAAATGCCCTAAGATGCATGCATAGCTTCCCTAACCAAACACCCTAGGATATAAGCATAACATCTTTCTTCAAATGCCTCAGGATGCATGCAATCTAATACTTAAAATGATAAAATAGGATCATTGGCTCCATCAAGTGCATGAAAATTCCCACATTACTTAGTTTACATATTGTACGGCAAGATTTCACAAACCCTTTTGTCTACCATATAGCATTGATGGCTCTCAAGTATAATGCAATAGGAGATCATGCAATACATGTCAAACTTTTTTGGCACTTGGGTTGTTAATTAATTCGTTATAAGGTGACCAACCACTATAATCATAAAATGGATATTTAGTAATATGCATGGGTAATAGTCATAAAGCAAAATTCACAATCACATCGTACCACTAACAGCTTATCCATATATCAAACATAATTCTCTCCACAATATATATATATACGCTAGCTAGTATATTGTAATTTCATGATAAGGACATAGCAGTTAAGTAAAACCCAAAATAAAATAATAAAAGGTTGCAGCAAATAAAAGTAATAAAAATTAAGTTAGGGACAAGTTAGTCATTTTACAAGATAAGTATAAAAGGGTCAAACATAGGTCAATCTAACCCTTTTCACTCTCTACACTATAGCACCACCAAAGTAAGGAAAACCTTAAGAGAAGAAGACAACTACTAAACTTTTCAATCTAATGAAATTACACATGATAAGTAAATTGATTGATGATTCTTGATCATTGGTTACTTGTATACAATATGATTGATGGTTGGATTATTAGAATTTCACTATGGAACAAATTAGACAAGGGTTAGAACAAGATTTTGATTGTTGGAGCAAATCTCTATAAGTAAGTGGTTTAATTTGAAGTAATTTAATATCTTTATATTGTAAGTATCATGAATTAAGATTTAGAGATATCAAATCATGACTAAGATTGAAGAAATTGAAATTTGAAAAAATTAGGAAGAGAATTCGCAATGGAACAGTGAGGTACACGACTAGGTACATGCCTTGTGTACTTTCTCATGTTATTTAGAGAAGAAAATGACAAGTTAGGAGGTTCACAACCAAGTACATGCTTGTATACCTACATGTGTAACTGTACATGGCCAAGTCAGGTACATGACCACAGTATACGATCATGTTCCCTACCATACTCATGTATATGACCTAATGCACGACCATATACCCAAAAAACCTTGTTACTTGATTTCTTTTCTTATTAATTAAATTTTATTAATCCTAAACAACTAGTATAACTCTAGAAACTCTACCAAAGTAAGAGAATTATCTGATAATAATTAGGTAACAAAAATTGAGTGATTAGGTGATACTTTAGACTAGTGCTAAGATCAATTGTTTTGTAACTTGATAGATTCCAATATAATTGCTAGGAAAGGATCAGTTATGTTGGATACCACCTTTTCAAGTACGTGTAATCTTATGTGTTACTTGTGCTTATTAAGTTAGTCAAGAAAATGGAATGAAGAGTATATTGGCTATGCTTAAGTTGCTTACTGATTATGCTTGGCTCAATCTAAGAACCCATAGTGGTAGAAACTTAGGGGCCAACCGTTGATCGGTATGTAACGGTGTCCCCTATGGAGTTTCATACTAAGATGATTCGATAGATTTAGGGACTCATGAGTGTTGAGACCCATAGTGACAATTCCTAATACCATACTATGTATTATATTTATATATATTGCGATAGGGTCATGAGCACTCCTTTGTTGTCTAAGGTTAATTAAGATAATAACTTGATGTTTGATTGTTGATTTTTGCATTAGTGCATGTGATTCAAGATATGTTTGATCATGTGTGTGTGTCTATAGATTATATATACTAGGCATTAGTTCACCATTCGAGGATCATTTTTTTAGTTGCAAGTTCAGATGATTTCATCTTCTATGACAAGGACCTAGTGCCATATGTGTAGGATATGAGCAACACAGAGTATTACTATTACTATAACAAATAGGTGAGGAATGAAATTTGAAAGTTTTAAACATCATTGAAGGATCGATTATTGTTGGAGAATGGTAGTTTAGTAATTAGTTAATAGCGTAATTGTTTCTAGTTTTTATATAATGATGTATCATGATCATCTTTAAAACAAATTTGTAGTTTGTAATGAGACTTAATTAGATCATTATAAATGACGTTAATCGATTTATCTAAATTGTCGTTAACAATTATTGTAGGTTATACAATGTGAGCTAATTAAGAGTCTTAATGTGTCTTTACTTGATAAGAATATGTTGAGTTCTGATATCTCGGGTTCTTAAGTATTATAAGTTACTTTACATTTCTCAAAGTCTAACTTTTATTATTATTTTATTATTTTTCATCGATATTTTTTAATTATTTTATTATTTATGATTTTAAAATTTTATATTTTTTCTTTATCATTAATAAATATTCTATATTTATTTATTGCTCATGGCCTATTCTTAACTAGATATATATATATATATATATATATATATTATTTATTTATTATTTATCGAACACAATTTATTCATCGACACAAGTATACTAGCAAAGCAAGGGGCCACGAGTTCCAGAGCTTGGTTGGCAAGCACTTGTCTATGGGGTGCCCAAGGGCAATTCTTAGGATCTCGAGGCCTTGAGCTTGTCAACAAGCTTCTGAGTATGTGTGCCGTGCAGGTTCCAGCAGCTTCTACGAGGGTTTGTTTTTGAGTCGAAACCGCATACAAACTTATCCATTTCAATAGCAAACTCTATCATTCGGATAACTTCAGGTTATAAGGGGATGTGCATCACTTTTTCGATCCTGCATCACATCATAATCATCAAGTCCATCATTTTTTTTCTAGGACAAAAAATCATAATCCAACGTATAATGCACAACAAGTAGCAAATCATGGGCCCCACTCAGCTTGGTCACATCGGGCTCAATCATAGTAATCTGGATTCTGGAGGCAACTCAATTCCTCAAAAGCACCTATACATCAGTAGCGATATACCAAGTCTAGCTCAAAAGCTATATCATTCACCTTTCTTACTTTATTACTCTAACTCCCATTCCACCTGAGAGTTTCGCTCACACTATGGTTTTTAGTTGTTGCTCTTACTCAAGATTTGTGGTAATATGCTTCAAGAGTATTAAGCATTAGTTATTATGTTTCAAACGTCGGGAATACGGAGTGTTATATTAAGATATGTGTTAGTATAAGGGTCAAAGTTTCCAAGTATCGCAAATGCAATAATTTTCCACTACTTGGTACCACAGATGTATATACATTTACCTGCAACATATCCTAGATATTAGATGGGGCAATTAGTATTGGATGCGACAGAAAAGCTGTTCCTATTCTCCTTTTGAAGAGCATATTAAGATATGTGTATGAAAAGATATTTTCTTCCCGTCCATGTTTGATGATTCAAGATGTTAATGACCATGACTTTTTAATAAAGAGAACATGGACCACACGTAATATGTTCGGCATCCAATCTCTGTAAAATAAAGGTCCTTAAAGAAGCACTCAAAGATAAAGCTTTGGCATTTTTGTTCCAACTTTATTTCGTTGACCTCGGTGCAGTAGTGTGGTGTCCGCCTAGCAATACCAGTTTGAAGTTTAGAATCATAATCTAGAGCCTTGAGATAATGTTCTCGATGATATATACTGATTTGCTTACTTTCCACATCAAGGTAAGCAGATATTGATATCAACTTTGGGATAAACGGTAGCGTTAGATTAATTTAAAATATGAGTATACCTCCTAAAATTTTAATGGAATAAATATATTTAAATTCCTAAACTCTTAATATATTAAAATTTTCAAATTGAATATTTTAGGCCTTTTAGATGTGTCAGCTGATTGTTTATCTTTTCAAAATACGCTTTCTTAGGTTTTCTTTTTTTAGTTGGTAATTTTTCCTTTTTCATTTGCTGACATATCACATCCTAACTATACGAATCCACACAACCAATAATCAAAAAGAAAGAAAGCAAAACAAAAAGTTTAGGATAATTTGATGAATTCACGGCTTAAGGAAAAAAAAACTGTATAAAGTTTGGGACTTATGGTGCATCATTCTTTATTAGCATGAGATGCATCATAATATATACATATATATACTCACATATAAATAAAACACAATAAACAATTTTTTTTTATCGAGTAAAACAACAAAAGTTCTCTCCCACATGCTTTAACTTTTTTTTTTTTTAGCAAATAAAATTGTACGTCCACATATGTTCATAACTTTATCATTATTTTCTCTCACCAATTACACATTACCTTGGATAGAAAAATATACGTTTTATCGATTTGTTCACTCTTTAGGCAACGTTGTATTATAATCGGTAAGAACAATGTTGAAGTAAGAAGAATGGAAACTTGCAGCTTCGACTTTCATGTTCCAATCAATCATACTAGAACATTTAAATAGTTGAATAAATTTTTATAGTTATATATTAACTTTTTTACATCAGAGTTTAATTATCATGGATATAAGCATGCTAAAAAAAATAGTATTGATGGCAGCAATACACCATATAAATAGATTAATATCACTATTGAAATTTTTCTTATGAACAATATCATGGAAATTTATGTATAATCTATTTTAATATTTTTAAAATATTACTAATTATATTTTTGTATTTAAAATCTTATTAATATTTGGATACATAACATATTAGTAGCATTTAAATTCTTTTTCATTATTGGTTAAGTTTGTTGCCTTGATAAATATTAAATTTCCAGGATAGGTTTTGCACATTGCACCGGCACCATTCTACTAAACTAGCACAATCATAAGCGAGATTTCCATTTATAGAGTGGGCCATTTTCTACAAAAAAAAAAAATGTAATAATTATTTCTGTTAAATTATCCTGGAAATGGAATCGGTTATCTAAACAAGCTGGCAAATGCTGAGTGATCATAAAAGAAGCGAAAGACATAGGGTTCTTTTCAGTGCTGCGGCTAGGCACCGGTACGGCTGGGAGTCTTTTCTGGCATCTGACACAGAATCTGAGACGTCAAAATCATGGTTCTTTAATCATTCAACTCCCAATTCATATGTCATTTCACTTCTGACTTCTCTCTCATCCCATCCCCCTTCCATCCCGCTACGCACCTGCTTGCTTCGGACCCGGTGTTCAGACGATGCTCTTGACTATTCCAAGGCACATCACATGTCATTGCTCCAGCCGAACTCTGTCGTGTTAGGAAGTTTATAGAGTTTGGATTTGACAGTAGGACATGTCACATGTCAATCACCTCGTCGCATGATTTTTTGGAAGTGAACGTTTCCAGCGTGCTCATGCATCCGAACAATAGTTTTTTTTTTTTTTCGTTATCTTCTTTCATTAACCAAGTATACTAACCCCATAAGAGTTGCACCACGTTTAGACTGAGAAAAGAAAGGGGGAATGAAGGCATTAGGCAGGAAATAATTTCTTTCCTTTAATTGCAAAAATAAGAAAGATTTGGAAGAAGGAATTTTTACAATCAATTTTTTCATGGGCCTCATAAAAAAAATAAAAATAAAAACCATTCTCTACAATATAAAAGGAAAACGTATAAATTGGTTTAAAAACTTTAAACACAATTCGGTATTTTAACAAATTAGAAAAAACATCTGATAAACTTTTCATCTTCAGCCAAAAAAAAAAAAAAATCTCTCCATCCATAATCATTTTTTTTCCTAATTCCTTCTATCCCAATAAGCATTTTCCTTTTATTTTTTTTCTCCCTATTTTTATCCTTTCTTTTTCTTTCCTCCCAAGCTCTTTTCTTTACCCTAAACATAGTGCTGACCATATTTATATGTAGGTCCCATAATGAGTATCTTGAGCTTGTAATAAAGAAAAAAGCGATCCTGCTTTCACACCTGTCATATCTTAGAATGTGTTGGACCATATATGATTAGTTAGGTCTTAGGATGACTATTATATATTTTAAGATAGGTTTTGCTTTTAAATTTTTAGAATATGTAATCACCAGATAAGATAAGGTACATAGTAAGACCATATACTTATTCTAAAACTTCTTGTAACTTATCTCATGTATATTATTATTCTATGTTGAAAGGCACTCTGTAATTTTTATATTGGCTGCTATGTATCCCTCTTATAAAATATTGTTAATAAAATTAATTAAATTCAACAGATATTAAGAATATAGAATCAAGTTAGTTGTATTTATAACTTGCTATTTTAGACTAATACTTACTAAAATAATTAAACCTATCACATCTCTAAATGTTATTGTTTTATTTATATGTATTTTTCTTTTTTTATTTTCTTTAATACTAATTATTTATTTTTACATTTCTTTATAATTTATATTAAATGCTATACCAATTTCCAATTTAAATATCATAATTTGATTAAAAAAAAGGTAAAAAAGAAAGAAGAAAATGAACTATACGTACCAAGCTTAAAACTTATTGATTTTCAAGGTATAGGTTTTATGGCGATTCAAAGGCTCCTTATAGTAAGTGTTGGTTCTAAATTTTGGGATTTCTATCGTATTGACTTTAGACTCATTCATCCTAACTAAATATGGTTGTTTTTCAAAACCTATAAATTCTAAGATCCTTTAAAACCCCATACGATTAGAAAGATTTTAGATTGAGTTTTAGATATCATGTGGAAGGTTTTGATTTCAATTTTTCTTTTTCTTTTTTCTTTTTAATTCATTTCCACGATATACAAATACAAGGGATGTCCTTTTACCCACCATAAAACTTATGCTTGCTTATCACATGTTACCGATTGTAAGGTATCCTTAATATTTTATTATTATGAGTAGAATAATACTGTACTTAATGCTTCAAGAAATTAGAGTTTTAATTTATATTAATCAATATTGGACTCGTACTATGAATACTATTAATTATAGACATAAAACCAAACTTATTTTCAAAGTAATGTTGTAATGATAATTGCATGTACATTAATATTATTATATTGAAAAAAGAAATTCATAGGAACTACTTATTCCGCAAAGCTACAAATAAGTAGTATAGGTTTTGACACTTGGAAGCGTATACATATAAGATTGTATACATGCTAGTCTTGTATCTTAGCTATGTTAATCCCCATCATTCCTAGCGATAAAGACTTAGCGTTTCTAAAAGGCAAGCGCATAAAATTATCTTAATGTATGCAAATCTGATTTAAATAGCTTAGAGAGATTACCTAGAATTACCTTAAATACTAAAATAAAGAGAATAATCCGAAGCATTTAGAATAATATTTCTACGACATCATCTTCTGTCACCGTCGTCCAGAGATCTTTTCTTTTTACTTGTCTGTTAAATTTTCATAATAGAGAGCGGCATTTGAAGTGCTACATATGTAATATGAAATTGGATATCAAACATAGCTTTTATTTAAAACAAAATTCACATACACCTTCAAATGTATAGAGTGTTGGCGATAAAAAAGATGAATAGCACACGTGAAATAACACCCGAAAATATATATATGTGGAAATTTCGATGACGATCAAGTTTCCTTCAAACAAGGGATAACAATTAAAAGAACATCACGAAAGAACTCATGATATTTTAAGGAAATAAATCCATTTTCACGATGATAAGACATGATTGATTGGTGGAATTAAGCATCAAGTAGATAGTAACTTTTTATAATTCGATTTTTAGTAGCGCAACCTTGACATGGACAGGCTCTTCTCGTAGTTCTGCACCTAGATGGAAAACAAAAGAAGCTTGATAAGTATATTTATGAAAAATATAATTATTACAGAAAAATTAAGCAAATAAGTTTACATGGAGCCATTTAATTAATTCAGTTTTCACAAAGGTGTAAAGGAAATCGTCCTAGTTATACACGCGAGTATAAAATACAAAATGCCTCAGTTAATTTCTGTGCCTGCATGTTACTACCATTAATCATTTCTATGGATGAGCGCTTTAAACAGAAAGATCAAACCAAACTTCTGTCTTTTTCTTTTCTTTTTTTCGTTCTCGTTTCTTCAATTGCATTATGGTTTGCAAAATTTTCAAATTGAACAATTTGGTTTGGTTTTAAATTGGGATATCCCCCAAATTGGAAAAACCAAATTGAAGCTAAAAATCGTTAATTATGTACATCAGCTTATATGCATAAAACATTTTTAGATTGACTATTTACATCATTTGATAATGTAGTTTATAAAATTGTGATTGTATATGTAATATACATAACCATATGACAAAACAAATATTAAGTAATATAATTTATAAGAATTCAATAACCAAATATAAAATACACAACTATCTATTACAAATAAAATTAAGTGGATCACATATTATTACACAGTACTTACATTATATCGTAACTAATTTAATAGATATAATAATGTAAAATACATGTTCAAATATATAATATATCCTCATCATACATCTAATTAACTTATGAGTCCACTTCATAACCAGAATCAAATCTAAAATTTTGGTTTAGTTTGTTATTCGGTTTTGGTCTTTGAAATTGCAAACCAAAAGTTTGGTTTGACATGAAAATCCTCAAAATCAATCTAAACCGACACATATCACCCCTCACATCAAAGAGCAATTGTCGGGCCTTATAGCTAGCCTTAGCACGAATACTGTAAGAATAGTGGAAGGGGGCATGCTTAATATTCTCCATATGCTAAACTAGCATATTAATTTATACCTGTCACATAGGCAAATCGACAACCTAAGCTTGTTTATGTTGTCCAGTGTAGGTGAACATACAAAACAATATATTCGCCTTATTAAGAAAGCCATGTGCTTCAAGGCAACTTCGAGATGAGGAACTTACATCATTCAGATTAGCTTGATTATTGTTCTCCAGCATCAGCCCGAAATGAATATGTGGAAAGTGAGCCCACTGGAAAATCAAGTTATTTTTATCTCGAAGTAAGTCGTCTAAATTGGAGAAGAAAAAAGAGTAAAAAACCAAAATCATGAGCTGTGTTTTTACAATTTTGTAATTCATTGACCTTTTTTTTTATTTTATAACAAATGCATGACGCATATAGTTCACTCTCCATTAAGCAATCATCAATCATTGGTTAAAAATGGCACGTAATATGTATTTGTTCATCAAGATCATCCAATATACAGCCATCACTCTTAAACCCTTAATTTGAAGGTTTCCAAGTGCACAATTTTGTCTGATATTGCGAATTTTGACTAAGGTATGCATGATTTGGGGTTATGCTGGAGGGACATATTGTACTTAACAGAGAGTAGCATAGGTCATGCATCTTTAAAAAAACAAATAGAAGTTATTAAATTATAAAAGCGTGAAACGTTTATCACATTTTTATAGTCTAAAAATTAATAAATAGTAGCATGAGTATATCATATATATGTGTGTGTGTGTATGTGATCCCTGACTGACTCACATTTTTTGCAGCTGTACTAAAAGCTTCTTTGTGGCTGATATTCGGATTATTTGCTTTAAGCCTCTGAATCTCCTCCCTGTTTTATAACCATCGAGAAAATTTGATGAGGACATTTGCACGTATAAATTGAAGGGCATTTTATGAGCCACCATGCCACATGGCCAATATGATAGTTAGTGGTTACTGTTTCATTACTTTATGAACTGGTTGTATGCAGAAGGTACTCGCTGCCTCTTCTCGGGTGCTGCAATAGGAAAGTTACAACTCATGAAAAAGAGCTTTTTTATCCAATTTCCAAATATATAACAGGCCATCATTATACACTTCCACTTCCGAGTATTGATTATAGAGTTATTACCTAAAGTCTGATTAACTACTTATGTTTATGTATCTAAAATGTGCTTTTTAATTAACTCATTAATAACATAACAAAGACGTTGATTAGGGTTAAATTTCTTTTCAAACTCAGAAATTACTGTCGGGGGGCTTGTCTTGAAAAAACATAGCTAGAAAGGAAGGGATTTATGGACTCACGTGGATTCACAGTTCTTCCTTGAGTGGTTTTTCTTGTAGGAACTTGCATGGATAACTTGTTGCATTTGGAAGAAGAACCCATCTCAACCATACGGTCGGGTACGGCGTGGTAATTTGGTGCCTATGATCAGAAATAATACATTTTTTTGTTTCTCTGAACAATAATAGTGATAACGATGAAAAACGATGTCAAGACGTCTTTTCTTTTCCATCTATATATTATAAGGAACGAAAAGGAAAAAATAAAATCTATTCTACCCATGTGCAGAAGAAGAGTATATATTTCCACATGAATATACATACATATATATATATATATATTTATTTATTTACAGTAAAACACAGAACTACATGGAGAGAAATCTCCGAGCTAAAAGAAAGCGAACAAGTAGATCTCTCTACAATCATGTCAAGCCAAGTTGTTATCTTCACAAAGAGATAGGCCATTCTTAGAAAGGCCAGATTCATGGACACAAAATAAGTAGCTCTACTCTTTCATCGATTGGAATAATTGTTGGGTTGTTAGGGAATTCCATATCAAAGTGATATTAATGTATACATATAGGCAACAAAAAAAAAATACATATCAAAATAGAGGAAATATACATATTTTAACCAAAATCAACAACCCAATGAACCTAACACGTACCAATAAATTTATTATGAACATATAAATGTCAGAAAAATCACTATACAAATGATTCAAAACTCCTTTTTTCGCAATTAAGTTTGGTTTGTCAATCATTTTTTCATCAAAATATATCTCTTTCTTAGTTTTTTTTTTTTTTCCTTTTTCCCCAGCAAAATAATTCATTGGTATTTTACTCACAATCAAGCAAGCATCATGGCTTTGTTATTATAGTAAAGATAAGAAATGAGCGGTTACAAATTAACTTGTGCATTAATTATTGTTTGAATGAACACATTATCAGTACAAGAAACCATATGCACACATAGAATGCAATGAAAAGAATTGCGATTTTAAATTTATGGTAAAAATCCTATCTTGTCCTTATCTCAAATATTTTCTTGCCAAGTTTTTATAAATGTATATGGAAAATCAAATAAAACAGTAAATATATATATATAAGGCTAAACTTCACCTTCCATCACCATTTCTAACTAAAATTTACTAATTCTCATCAGCTCCGCAGATTATTAAGATAACATTTGAAAATTGCAAAAATATTTTGAAAATTAACAAAAACCCACCCTTAATTAGCTCACCAAATAATATAATGGGTACCAAGATCATTCAATTATGTAGTAAATTATAGTAGATGTGACGCCAAATTGGTTCTAAAAGCGATGATTAAATGCAATCAAAGCCAAAATTAGTAAATTTGATTAATGCACTATTTAAATATTTTCAACCCAAAAAAGAAAAAGAAAAGAAAAACACAAAGGCGTGATAAAGAAACCCTAGAACCACAGGAATTCTACTGTAGAGGAGGACAGAAGATGGATCCGCGAGAGGAAATCCAATAAGAGAAACGAAACCTGAAAGTTCTGCAATGGAAGGGTCTGAAATGCTGCGGCCATGTTAACTGAGCAGAGGTTGGTGCAGCGCCCACATCGGACGGTGACAACGTCAAACAAGCTGCTACATGGAACGCTTACCTGGTAGAAACATATAGGTATCACATATATAATACTAAGAAAGTTCGGTTCTCTTGTAATCACTCAATTTAAGGGCTAGGATTTTGGAAATTTGGCCTTGGAATTCATCAGGATTTTTGTTATTGTTTAGGACAAAAAATAAAGAAACATTTTAAATACAATTCAAGCCCATGTCCTTTTCTTGAAGATCCTTCAACTGTTAAAATTATTTTCTTCTCTTTGTCAACTCTCATGTACCCTAAAGGTTAACTAGAAAAAGAATGAGAAATCATTTGTCTTCTGAAATGACACAATTATTGCCCTCATGACAGCTCCAAATGCTTGGACATAATAAGCATAAAAGAGAAGCCACATAGACTTAAACTGCAGAAATAATTGACGGTAGAAAAAGCATCGAAAACGTTTTTCAATAAGTTAATACACTAAATTTACTTCGAAAATAGTCGAAAGATGATCCCTTTCTACTCAAGAGTGAATTGTAGATCATATATATACCGCAAGCACGATATTGCAGAAGTTGCAAGGGATGTAGCAGAGTTGCTCCGATGATATTGCGGCATCGATGGTACGACTGGTCGACATCTTTACTGCCGGAATCAACACTAGAAAAAAGGGAGCACCTAAAGGAAACTCTAGGGCAAGAAAAAGTGCTTTGATTTCCAAATTATTTTGCTTTGATGTTAAGGTTCTTACATGTGAGGACGGGGGAATCAACAACTGAATTTTGTTCTCGGAATAAAGATAAGACAGAGAGAGAGAGAGAGAGAGAGGGAGAGAGAGGGGTATGTAGCCAAGGTTGAGACACATACAAAAGTGGGTTGGGCAGTGCCCTAGCAGCGAGTGCTTGTATAGACTGAGAATTAAAAGAAAAAGATAATCTAGTTATGGTTACATCTTAACTTAGAGAGTGAAAAAGTAGCACGCTAGTAAGAGCTTTTTGAAGGTGAGAGCCCTTCCTTGGCAGTGTTATCGATAGTTGAGCAGATAATGGCATCTTGGTCATTATGAAAATTGGATAATCTAGTTAAAATTCCATCCACAGATATTTTAATTCAAAAGTATACATATTTATGAAAATGATAGATTTAGTTAATGCATATTGATAAATTGTCTTAAATATGATATAATTACCAACATTTAATTTAAATTACTAATTTTATATAATCATAGATATTTTATATATATTTATATATGTGAAATGCACTATCCTTTAAAGTTATACCATTTTGTATTAAGTTACAAAACAGCAACAATTATTGTCATTCTTTACACAAAGAATATGTCCCTTAGATACATGGTTTAAAAAAAAAAAATGGTTAGTGACCAAAAGATGCTAGTAATGAAAAGATATGAGTGATAAAGATAAAAAATAAAGAAACAAGAAATTATAAACCATCAAAAGTTACTATAAGAAAGGGATTACCAATAAATAGCTACAAAAAAAAAAACTTCTAAAATTATATATTATAACAGATATGTAAAAAGAAAAGCTTTTGAAAAAAATTCTAATGAACAAAAGTTAACACTAGAGAAGTACTATTTTTAAAAAAGTGGCACCCATAACAAAAAAGTTTCAAAAATATATATTATAATAGGTTAATGCCATTTTACATTATATCATGTAAGCAACTCTTACCATTCTTTATACAAAGAACATATCTCTCAAATACATAGTTGAAGAAAAGATTCATTAATGATTAAAAATACCAATAATGAAAGGTGAAAGGGATAAGAATTTAATACCTAATAATCTAATTGTTATATATGCGTAATGATTTAGAGTCATCTTATCCTTCATTATTAATAATACCTAATAATTATTTTCTATATTTGTAAAATGAAAAACTAATTAAAATAAATAAGAACTTGTAGCATACATTATGTAAAGTTGATTGTTTTCTCCCTAGTTTAATTCCCTAATCTAATAAGGTCTAGTAATCATTAATAAAATAAATTTTCTTTTCTTTTCTTTCTTTACTTTTTTCTCTCCTCACATCATTTTAATCTCTCCTCTCTTTTTTCTCCCATATCTCACTTGCACCCTTCTCTCCTCAATCTCAACTTATCATTCTCTTTAAGATTTGCTGTGTGACACAAAATAAATGGCTAAAAACCTAAACTTATTAACTACTCCTTATGAACTTGTTAAACATATGAAAAGGTAGAATTCTTGTGTGAATCAAATATATACAAACATTCATCTTTAAATGCTTTAGCACATTGCAGTCAATGGCATATCACAACATATTGACCCTAAATTAGATATATTGACCAAGTATAAAAACCTTTTATGTGTGCTACACTAATACTATTGAAATAAAAGTGATCAACATATAGCTTCTAGAGTGGGATTTTTATCATGTATAATCAATGATTGAGACTATTAAAAAAAATAAAGAAAGAAAGATGACATCACATGATGTCATAAGATAGTTCAAGAATCTAAGTAATCTGAACCATTAATTCAAATATTGATGAAAATTGAGAAGATAAAAATTGAGAGGATCCATTTTCAAAAAAGGCTTTAGGCTACAGTATACATAGTGGCAACTCTTCTTTCTCTCACATCATTTTAATCTCTTCTTTCTTTCTTTCTTTCTTTCTTCCCTAATCTTCACCTGCACCCTTTTCTACTTGATCCCATCTTATTATCCTCTTTAAGATTCACCATATGATGTAAAAGAAATGGCTAAAGACCTAAATTTATCATCTACTCCTTGTGAACTTGTTAAAAATGCGAGAAGGTTGAATTCTTGTGTAGATCAAATCTATGCAAGCATTTGTCTTTAAATGCTTTGACACATTGCACCTAGTGACATATTGCAACATATTGACCCTAAAATTAGATTTTTTAGCCAAGTATGAAAACATTTTATGTGTTATACACTAATGCTTTGAAAATAAAAGAGATCAACATATAGCTTCTAAAGTGGGATTTAGATTCTCTCTATTATTTCCGTAATCTCAATTTCCATCGATTCCTCTCTTAAGATACCATCAAGCATAATTAATGGTTGACATTATAAAAAACAAAATGATGACATCACAATTTTCACGATCCATGATATCAAAGCGGACATGGAGGGATCAACTAAGGCTTAATGTATTTTGAGTAGCATTGGTAGAATAGTTTATTCTAGGGGTAAAGGTACTTTAAAGGTGTGTCTAGCAACTCATAAGCAAACTAGTTGAGAGCTTATGCCACTCTCCTGATGATGGCTATAACAAGCCAAAACTAATTGGGAAAGTTAGTCTCCTCGAGCATAAGAGGGATCATGACAAAGCTACAAGGGCACTCTTAATAAAGGATAGGCTTGGAACAATCTTGAGAAAAGAACAAAAAGAGAAAGCTAGCTCACCATCCAAAAATGAGCAAAATGTATGGAATAAAGGATGGTTAAGCGTCGTATGAGAACTCCAAAAGGGAAGAACCTCTTATTCCGTGACAAATGGTATTAGAGCAAACAATTCCAAGTTGCATCGAGTTGCTTAAATACTATACATGTGAAATCAACGTGTAGGTAATCTTATTGAAAAAGGGATCATGTGGGTTAAGCTCAAAATAGCCACTAGAGAGAGGACACCATTACGAAAGAGAGGTAGTTGTGTTATAGGCTAAGGGACTTCTGTGGGTTAAGCTTAAGAGAAGTGGCCACTAGAGGGAGGATACCATTGCAAGAGAGAGGCAACTGTGTCTTGAGTCAAAGCTTTATAACCGGATTTGCTTAAATCAATATAAAAGGAAAGAAAGAAAAGTACTAAATGGACTGCCTTATCATTGGACAACTCAACAATAGGTGATCTCAAAAGACATAAAGAAGACCAACACCAAGAGAGGGGAGTCATGGAAATCTAAAAGTGATGGGTGTCGAATCCAACAAAAATAAAAACCTACTCCTAGACAATTATATGATTTGCATATAGTGGTGAGTAGGGTCGAATCCATAGGGATTGGTTAAATATATTTCTATTCAAAGAGAATAAAAAGGAAAAGAAAAACGGGGGGGGGGGGTTGTTTGTGAATCAAAATAAAGTTGAAACAAGATAATAAAATCGAATATTGATAAAAACCTAGCCAAAGGAATCAAGATAGTTTAATTCGAGGAATTGATCATCGATACAAATGTTTTCTATTCTTATTTCAAGATAAACTGGTTATAGTTATTAACAAGCTCTAACAACCTATCTCTCCTTACTTCCTCGATAATTAAGACAAGCTCTTTGATTATTTCTCTTATCGATTAGACAACCCTAGATAAGCTCTTAGGATTTAATCTATCAATAGCATTAAAATCTAGAGAAACCACCAATTCATGCCAGTAGATTATAAGATAACCTATTTAAACATGATCATACATCTCCATAACATGAATTCGATCATCTATTTTATAATCAAACATGTTATTGTGTCACCGAGACTAGAACTATCAAACAATTACAGATTTGACATGCTAGTTGACAATATATTAATTTGCTAATTGAGTAGAAGAGCTCTAATTCATACCAATCAACAAAGATAATAATGACAAGACATTCAGAAGATATATGAATATCCAAAAACAAAGAATAGATTAAATACAAATCAATTAGATCTCACAATTCGTGGAGAATCAAACTTCTATGACCCTTTGGCTAGAAAATTTTCTTAGTTACACATGTTCATCAACAAAACGAAAATAAAAAGTAAAAACATAACAAGCCTCTATTCCCGTCTTCCTTGCTCTACCTCCTTCCTTCCTTCTTGTCTCCAAGATGATCCAAGATTCCCCTAACCCTCTAGGGTTAGTTCTATTTATATTGTTAAAGGAATGGCAGGTGATCTTTTGCTAGCAAGATACGAAAATATCTTTCCTTTTTCAAGTAAATCTCGAGAAGAAAATAATCGTCCGCCTAGCACGCCCTACAACACGGCCGTGGGTCAAGTCGTGCCTTCCTCTGTGTATAATTCACATATCATCTTTCGTGCCCAGTATGTACCACGGCTTCAACCACGGCAAGATCCCAAGCCGTGTCATCCTCTGGTCGATGTTCCACAATTTCTCCTCGTTGTTAAGTATATGGCACGGCTTCATCAAGCTTCCACCACGGTTTGCACCACGGCTGCCACCACGTCTTCCACTACGGCCATGTCACAAGCCGTGTCTCTCTCCTTCTCATGCAGTGTGTAGCATGGTTTTAACCATGGCCGTGCCTCAAGCCGTGCTTCCTTCTAGACAGATAAACGGTCGTGTATTTCAACTACACGCCCATGTACTTTCCTCCGGCGGTGTAAATCCTTGTCTTTGATCCAAGTTGTAGATGACTTCTCTAATTTACTTGAATTAGCACCCTTGACTCCATTTAACCTGATTTATCACCATAATAGAATTAAGTACCATGTCCTTATGATTTCTATAAAATCTATAATAAATTAACACACTTCATACTATAAAGATTGAGTATAAAATGGCTTTATCAAATTCCCCTACACTTAAACTCTTGCTTGTCCTCAAGCAATTGAATCAAATCAATTGAGAAATCCGTCATAGATTATACGAACTTTCTTTTCATCATTTCAAGCATCTATTCATTTGTAATTCATGACTTGTAATTTTAATGTCTACTACTTCAACCAAACTGGTTTCATGTGATCAAATTACCATGGACAAAATTTAATAGCTAATCTAAACAAAACAAACTTCAATCCTCATGTTTAGCAAAAGAATTTTTATTCCAAAAGTAAATACTTAATCCACTAAGGAAAAACACCCAATTAAACTTCATTGGATATTATCAAGTATATAATCTTTGCAACATAAAGTAAAAGCATATAGTATCAACTCTTTCCATAGATTTTCTCCCTTTCTATTATAAGTCTTGTTTAATTCAATGAATGTTTACATTCATTGTTCTTTTGATTTGATCAAGCATCTATTTTGACGAGTTTTTGCCCGCTTCTTTTCATGAACTTTTGCCTTTTCCGCCCTTATCGTTATAGTGAGTTCATTGAGTCGGCACATCCCGAGCTCGTCACTCAATTGACCGGGTTTTGAGATATCCCTATGGACTCTTCCTCACTCTAACATTCAAGTTTGAATACTCTTAACTCAATTACTTGAATTATTGGAGTAATGGCTATGCTTGATTTTTATTTTTTTTTTCACAACAACTTCAAAGAGTATACAGTTGCTAATATAACCTAGAAGTAAAATTGTTTATTTTTCACTTAGGGACTCGACTTACTCTTAGATTTCCAATTCTAAAGCTAAATACAAGGTAAATTTGTTTCTTAAAGATTTCACTACTTAATTTTAACCAAGTATTCTAATCACAACAGTAGGTGAGTAAAGCATTTGAACAAGTCAATTTCACATTTTGTAGATGCTTATTATAACATTTAGTACAATCTCCAAATTTCATGATAATTTTGAAAATTTGGCTTAAAATTGCTTAAGGACAAACATTCAGAGTATAAGTCAGTTCTCTATTCTCTATATTTTATTATCCTCTCCCCCACACTTAGCTTGAACAGTGTCCTCACTGTTACTAATTCAGCACAACTAAAGAGGAATTAACAACACAAGGAACATTAGAGAATAAGAGAAAAGGAATACCGGTACTTCCCTGGTATTGGAGTTCTCCCATTAAGCACTAGAGAGTGTCATCTGATGATATGTATCCTTGCTGCAGCTAATCGGAAAAAAATCAAAACAATACTAGAATCAAAACAAAACTAAAATTAAAACAAAACAAAACTAAAGATTGAAATTTTTTATTTTTTTTACATGGGTTGCCTCCCATGAAGCGCCTTTCTTTAACGTCTTTGGCTAGATGTTCGGGTAAGGGTTTTGATTCCACCTTTGGTGCCGGTGGTGATGGGTCAATAATATTCGCAATAAAAACAGGAGAGATATTGCTAGGATGTTTCATGGCATCATAAATGTTAAATTTAATCATTTCACCATCAAATGCCATAGTGAGGGTACCATCATTTACATCAATTTTCGTCTTGGATGTCTTAAGGAATGGTCGCCCTAATAATATCAGTAATGAATTATGATAATCATTATCTTCCATGTCAAGCACATAAAAATCAGCAGGAAAAACCAACCCATTAACTTGAACTAAAACATCCTCTAGAACTCCCTCAGGATAAACATTGGACCTGTCAGCAAGTTGAACAATAACACCTGTTTCCTTCAAGGGACCAACATTCAAGCTTTGATAAACAAATAAAGGCATAACATTGATTGAAGCTCCTAGATCACACATGGCTTTAGTGATTCCAAGATTACCTATTTTGCAAGGAATAGTAAACATACCTAGATCCTTATATTTAGGAGGAAGCTTCTTCTAAATAATAGCTGAAACGTTTTCACTTACACTAATCTTTTCATTACCTTTCAGCTTCCTTTTGTTAGTGCACAATTCTTTGAGAAATCTAGCATAGCACGGTATTTGCTTAATTGCATCAAGCAAAGGAATATTTACCTCAACTTTGCAAAAAGTTTCCAGAATCTCTTTTTCTTCCGCTTCATTCTTGGTTTTCGCTAATCTAGAAGGAAAAGGAGGTGGTGTCAACATGACCTTTGATGGCTCTACTAGAGACCCTCTACTCCGGTTGTCCTGCTGGCTCGAAGTTAAAATTTCTTTCTTAGTCTCTTCCTCAAGATTAGATAGGTGTCCTTTCTTATTTGATCCCTGTAATTCTGTTCCACTTCTCAAGGTAATTGCATTAGCGCTTTGCTTCGGATTTGTAATAGTTTGAGAAGGTAACTTACCTTGAGTTTCTAACCTGTTTACAGCAGAAGCAAGTTGGTTTACCTGATTTTCCAAGTTTTGAATGCTCTGCTTTGTTTCCTCCTGAAATTGTTTTGTATTAACAGCAAGAGATTTAACAATTTCCTCAAGAGACATACCTGAAGTGGAAGGAGCTTGGGGTATTTGGTTTGATGGCTTAGGCTGGAATTGTTGGAAATGTTGTGGGTTATTGCCATACCGGAAGTTAGGATGATCCCTCCATCCAGGATTGTAAGTATTCGAGTAGGGATCATATTTCCTTTGTGGCTGTCTTGGGAATCCTCCTACAGCATTGGCGTGTTCATGATTGTCATCTTGCAATGTGAGGCACATGTCAGTAGGATGATTAGGAGCAGCACAAATTCCACAAGCCTTCACCTGCTGGGTATTTCCAAGAGCTAGCTGCTGCACAAGGGAGGTTAGGTTAGAAATTTGATGTTCAAGGTTAGAAACACTTACCTCATTTACCTTCTTTGAAGATGTATCATGCCTATACCCAAATTGTTGCGAATTAGCAGCCATAATGGAGATCAATTCCCTAGCTTGACCAGGGGTTTTATTCACTATGGTGCCTCCACTAGCAGCATCCATCATCTTCCTCTCCATCGGAAGCAGGCCTTCATAAAAGTATTGGATGAGAAGTTGTTCAGATATCCCATGTTGTGGACAGTTTGCACAAAGCTGCTTGAACCTCTCCCAATACTCATGAAGAGTCACGGTGTCCCTCTGTTTGATACCACAAATTTCTCTTCTTATACCAGTAGCTCTAAACGTGGGGAAAAATTTATCCAAGAAGAGTCTCACCATATCTGTCCAAGTGGCTATAGAACCTAGAGGCAAATAAAACAACCAATCTTTAGCTTTAGTACTTAAAGAAAATGGAAAAGCACGTAACTTGATTTGATCGTCGGTTATTCATTGCGGCCCCATACTAGAACACACTATATGAAATTCTTTCAATTGTTTGTGAGGATCTTCATTCTCAAGACCATGAAAGGTAGGTAGCAGATGTATCAACCCAGATTTCAACTCAAATTCAACAGCTAGTTCGGGATAGTGAATACAAAGGGGTTATTGATTCACATCCGGTGCAGCCAATTCTCGCAATGTTCTATCGAGATTTGCCATATCGTCTTCTTTTTTAGAATCAATGGATGAATCAGACAAATCCGATGCCAAGTTCAGTCCAGGGGATGATCTAGCTTCTCTTCGCAGCCTCTTAAGAGTCTTCTCAATCTCCAGATTATAAGTGAGTGCACCTGTTTGAGAAGAACGAGTCATACAAGAATAGAAATAAATTTGACACCAATCCCCGGCAACGGCGCAAAAATTTGATGGGTGTCGAATCCAACAAAAATAAAAACCTACTCCTAGACAATTATATGATTTGCATATAATGGTGAGTAGGGTCGAATCCACAGGGATTGGTTAAATATATTTCTATTCAAAGAGAATAAAAAGGAAAAGAAAAACGGGGGGGGGGAGGGGTTGTTTGTGAATCAAAATAAAGTTGAAACAAGATAATAAAATCGAATATTGATAAAAGCCTAGCCAAAGGAATCAAGATACTTTAATTCGAGGAATTGATCATCGATGCAAATGTTTTCTATTCTTATTTCAAGATAAACTGGTTATGGTTATTAACAAGCTCTAACAATCTATCTCTCCTTACTTCCTCGATAATTAAGACAAGCTCTTTGATTATTTCTCTTATCGATTAGACAACCCTAGACATGCTCTTAGGATTTAATCTATCAATAGCATTAAAATCTAGAGAGACCACCAATTCATGCCAATGGATTATAAGATAACCTATTTAAACATGATCATACATCTCCATAACATGAATTCGATCATCTATTTTATAATCAAACATGTTATTGTGTCACCGAGACTAGAACTATCAAACAATTACGGATTTGACGTGCTAGTTGACAATATATTAACTTGCTAATTGAGTAGAAGAGCTCTAATTCATACCAATCAACAAAGATAATAATGACAAGACGTTCAGAAGATATATGAATATCCAAAAACAAAGAATAGATTAAATACAAATCAATTAGATCTCACAATTCGTGGAGAATCAAACTTCTATGACCCTTTGGCTAGAAAATCTGCTTAGCTACACATGTTCATCAGCAAAACGAAAATAAAAAGTAAAAACATAACAAGCCTCTGTTCCCGTCTTCCTTGCTCTGCCTCCTTCCTTCCTTCTTGTCTCCAAGATGATCCAAGATTCCCCTAACCCTCTAGGGTTAGTTCTATTTATATTGTTAAAGGAATGGCAGGTGATCTTTTGCTAGCAAGATACGAAAATATCTTTCCTTTTTCAAGTAAACCTCGAGAAGAAAATAATCGTCCGCCTGGCATGCCCTACAACACGGCCGTGGGTCAAGCCGTGCCTTCCTCTGTGTATAATTCACATATCATCTTCCGTGCCCAGTATGTACCACGGCTTCAACCACGGCAAGATCCCAAGCCGTGTCATCCTCTGGTCGATGTTCCACAATTTCTCCTCGTTGTTAAGTATATGGCACGGCTTCATCAAGCTTCCACCACAGTTTGCACCACGGCTGCCACCACGTCTTCCACCGCGGCTGTGTCACAAGCCGTGTCTCTCTCCTTCTCATGCAGTGTGTAGCACGGTTTTAACCATGGCCGTGCCTCAAGCCATGCTTCCTTCTAGACAGATAAACAGTCGTGTATTTCAACTACACACCCATGTACTTTCCTCCGGCGGTGTAAATCCTTGTCTTTGATCCAACTTGTAGATGACTTCTCTAATTTACTTGAATTAGCACCCTTGACTCCATTTAACCTGATTTATCACCATAATAGAATTAAGTACAATTTCCTTATGATTTCTATAAAATCTATAATAAATTAACACGCTTCATACTATAAAGATTGAGTATAAAATGGCTCTATCAAAAAGTCTTAGCTAAGTTAATCTTATGGTGGAGTTGACAACGAGTGGAAGAGGATAGTAATCATTTGGGGGAAGTACAATAGTAGGATATCCTATCATTGGGCAACTTAGAAAGTGGAGATTTAGAAGGATAAAGAGAGGGGGTAAAGGTTAGAGAGGAATGCTAATGGAAACTCAAAGTCCTAGCTAGAGAAGAATTTGGGTGAAGCTTGCTAACAGATGGAGAAGGGGGGCAATCCACTAGAGAAAGAGTAGCAATAAGAAATTGGCCTTATGCTAAGGGTGTCACAAATCTAAGTAAGAGAAAATGTCAAGGTTTAGATCAAACATGGAGGGATCAACTAAGGCATAATGTTTTGTGACTAGTATCAATAAGGTAGTTTGTTCTAAAGGTAAGGGTACTCTAAAGGTAGGTTTCGTTACACGTAGGCAAGCTGGTTAGATACTGATGTTACTCTCCTAATGATGGCCATGGTGTCACGAGACAGATAGTTCTCCCCTCTGAAAGTTCCTATGTGGTACTTGGCCATTCTTTATTCCATATGTTTTGTTCATTTCTAAATGATGAGCTAATCTTCTCTTCCTATTATTTGCCCAAGATTGTTTTGAGCCCATCTTTAATTAAGAGTGCCTCCATCGGCTTTACTATAGTCCCTATTATGTTTAAGGGGACTAACCTTCCAAACCAGTTTTAGCCTACCATGTGTCACAAGATGGGAGGTTCTCTTCTTCTAAAGTTTACATGCAATGCTTAACCATCCTTTGCCTCATACATTTTTCCTCTTTCCAGATGGTGAGCTAACTTCTCTTCTTATTTTTTACCTAAGACTCTTCTGAGCCTATTCTTCATCAAGAGTGTGCTCATCGGCTTCACCATAGTCGCTTTTATATTTTAAATAACCAACCTTCTTAATTGGTTTTGACCTGTTATGGCTATCATTACAAGAGTGACATCAACTCCCAACCAATTTATTTATAGGTAGCCAAACCTACCTTCAGAAAACCCGACTATCAAAATAAGCTACCCTCCTAATGCCACTTATTACACTCTAAACCCAAGTTGATCCCTCCATATTCACTCTATTATCATGAATTGTGACATTCTCCCCTACCTAAATTTGTGATGCCCTTGTCATGAGGCAAATCCCTTGCCCTTACCCTTTCTCCAATAGATTACCACTCTCTTCCACCCATTGGTAAGCTCCACCTAAGGTCTTCTTTAGCCAGGACTTTAGGCTTACATAAGTTTTCATCTCTTACCTTCACCCTCTCTCTTCATCCTTTGAGATCTCCACTTTTTAAGTTACCCAATGATAGGGTGGCCCACTATTGTATTTCCCCAAATAATTACAATCTTTCATTACCCATTTCCAAACTCTACCCCCATGATCATCTCAACTAAGACTCTCAAGCTTCCATGATTCCCTTCTCTTAGCTTAACTCCTCTTCACATCCTTTGAAATTGTCTCTTTTTGAGTTGCCTAGTGGTAAAGCGACCCACAAGAGTTGCCTCCCCTTTCGTAATGGTGTCCATTTAGTGGTCATTTCTCATCTCAAGCTTCTCCCACATGAGCTCATTTTATCAACAAGGTTACCCCTACATTAATTTTACTTAGGTAGTAATTAAGAAACTTAATGCATCTTGGAACTTCAACTCTGATACTACTTATCATGGGACAAAAGGTTCTCCCATTCTGTAGTTTCCATGTGGCTCTCAACCATCATTTGCCTCATACAGTTTTCTCATTTTTAGATGGTGACCTAGTCTTCTCTTCCTATTATTTACCTAGAACTATTTCAAGCCCATCGTTTATAAGGAGTACCCCTACCAGTTTTACCAGTCTCTCTGATGTTTTAGGGGACCAACCTTCTTAATTGGTTTTAACTTGTCATGGCTATCATCAGGAGAGTAGCATCAACTTTTGACTAGTTTGTTCATGAGTGACTAAACCCACCTTTAAAAAACCCCAACTTCTAGAACAAATTACCCTGTTGATGCTACTCACTACATCTTAAACCTAAGTTCATCCCTCCATGTCCGATCTATTATCATGGACCATGATAGCAACGATGTCATAAGATGGTTCAAGAATTTAAGTAATCTCAACTATTGACTTGAAAATTAATGGAAATTAAGTGAATTCATTTCCAAGGACTTTAGGCAATAGTGTACATAATGATAATTTGGTAACTATTGTTATAAATTTAATATCCAATGATTAAAACAATGGGTTGCAATCATATTAATAAATATTATTCATTTTAGACAACAATTCATGGAAGAAACATTACTATAGATATCTTAAGCAATAAGTATTCAAAGCCATTACTTAGATAGAAGTGGACAATTCAAACAATCATCTTTCATTTACATAGATGGGAAAAACAACACTAAAAATGCACTCAAGCAACTATAGCAAATAAGAGAAGCTAGAGATGCACCTAATTTTACAACCTCTCATGTAAACCCCAATCCTCACCAATCCTAATTTTTCATCATCTCTTAATCTCATCACATTCTATCACAAAACAAGAGAAGAAAAAGAAATCAAAGGATATACCTATTACATGTATACTCATTGCTCTCTCATTCTCAATCACTAGTCAATTCTCTCTCCATCTTCACCCCTTACCCTCTTATGTATGTGTACAATGTTTGCATTGGTTCATATATTTTAGAGAGATTTAGTAAACTCTACCAAGAAATTTGTCCACAAGAAAGTTCATGTAACCAAATGGTAAATCTCTACACAATAAAAATAAGTAACTCCATATTAGATTTCAATAGGATGTAAAATGATGGTAGAGGTTATGATAAAGCAATTTCTAAAGAATTTAGTTAACCTACAAAAAATTGCTAAAGACAAACTTTATGATAAAATTTGAAAAGTTTCCACCATAAAGTGAGTTGTTTAGGTAATATTTTGTTTAATCTTTTAAATGATGTGGGTTAGCTACACTTGGCATTAATTGTAAGAAAATCATAGCAAATACTAAAAAACAAAGAAATTATGTGATATAAAATAACTGCTAGTTAACCTTTTTTTTCTTTTAGCCATATAAAGGAATAAGTGGGGGGGAGGAGACATTATTTACCTATTATAACTTGCCTTTAAAAAGGGGAAATCAACCAATTAATAACCAATTATTAGGCTAAGTGATGAATGATCATCACTTGTGGCCTATAGGAGTCCACTTAGACCATGCGACATTACTCCCCGGAAAGCACACATAGACCCATGCGATAAGCAGTAACCATTCAACACTCATTATTTCATTTTTTAAATCCGGTTTCCTATTTTCTTAATTCGAAATATTGTAAACTAATTTACTATTGATGAAAATATATAAATATAATATTAATATTTAAAATTATTTATAGCATATTTTAGACTTAGACCCTTTAGGCCCAATCCGACTTGCCCAAGCTTACAACTACTCTCCAAAGACTAAAATCTAAACCCCCCTGGTCCAAGTCTAAAAATTGGAGATTAGTTTGAGCTTAGGAGTACAACTCAAACCGAACATGAACTTAGGTTAGCTTCGTTCACTCAATAGAGAAGAGGGTTTAGGGAAAGTGCAACTTACATAAGGAAACAATATAGACACAAGACGAATCTACCCACCACACCTTAACTCCACCTACCAAGTTACCTCAACCCCAATACTTATAAATAGGGATTGACATCACTTGGATCAAGGTTTGAAATCTTAAACCTTCTTACTCTCTTAAACTTATTGGTTTCACATACACATTATATTGACTTAAACATCGAAGTAGCTACACTAGAATTGCCCCTAGCATCCTTTTGAGCCTCATTTGTTGCCTATTGCAAGAGTTTTCCACCTAAGAGAATCTCAAGCACAACATTTGGCGCTATCTTTGTTATAAAACTCACAACAAAAACTACAAATGGCACCTAAATAAATAAATAAAAAAACACCACTAATAAGGAAACTGTCGACATTATGACAACGAACTAAAATGTCTAAGTAACAGCATCCCAAAACCAAAATACTAATTTAATTGATGTCAAACACTTCCTCAACCTAAAAAACCTATGCAAAACATTAGTTGCACAAGATGAAATAATAAATAATAACAGCACTAAGATGCAAGCTCAAGTGGTAAAGCTTGAGCAGCTTAACAACATACCTGAGTTGGAGGACATGTTGACACATTCTCCACAAAAGGGGCATAGTAATGCACCACCACCACTAGTGGCAAATGTGCCACCAGCAAATCAATAAGCTTAGCTTGCAAAAAAGTCCCAAACAAGCTCTTGCTAAGAAACCGTTACCAACAACATCACATGGGAACATGTTACCAATGTTAGTATTACCAACCACATCCTACAGCCACAATGGTGCTACAACTTAGAACAATAGACTCGAGCCATTAGATGCTTGTAGAAGAGCCCATCGCTAAGTCAATGACATTGATATTAACCAAATAAATGAATACATCAAGAGTCTCTACTTGATTTTCCATAAATAAGACACCCTTTACATAGGTGATACAAGATGAGGTCTTGCCACCCAATGTTAAGCTACCCCAGCTTAACACATATGATAGCACAATAGATTTAGACAACCACTTATGCCATCTCTACATAATGATGGATTTGCATAGCCTCAATGATGCGGTTACCTACAAAGAGTTCCTTAGCACCTTATGTAAGGTTGCTCGAAGGTAGTACAATAACCTCATTAGCAGCTCAATCAACTCCTTCAATGAGTTGGTGAACTAGGTCCAACAGTACTTCCTGATGAGTAAGCTCTCAATTAAAGACTCATCAACCCTAAACCTCATTAAATAGGGCCATGATAAGAAAATAAGGAACTAACTTGCTTGCTTCAACATAGTTATGCTAGAGTTCCCTAATGTCGACAAAGGTGTTTTCCTAATCGTTGTAATCTAAGGCATCGACCAAGTAGCGACTTCCTCATGTTATTAGGGAAGAGCAAGCTAGCAAATTTTGAGGAATTTCGAGAGAAGGCCAACAAGTACATACAGCAAGAGGACTTCATCCTAACTTAAAAGGATACTGACCAACACAGGTAAAAAAAAAAAGGACTGACGAGGAGAAAGGGTCCATTATAGACCATCTTGGCCATAGAAATGGGCAAGGGTCATCCCTTGATAATGGTCTTAGAGATTGGCAATGCACTATCTCAAGCTTTGCCATCTACATCTTGCTAAATCAATCTATAAGGGACATCTTTATGGAATTCTGTAATGGAGGCATCTTGTCAAAACCAACACACCTTAAGGCTAACTCAAGTAGGTGGGACTCTAATAAATATTGTGTCTTCCATAAAGACTAAAGTCATAATACAAAAGATTTTTACTAGAGTAAAAATGCACTTGAGGACCTCGTCCATCAAAGATATCTTAAGAAATATATTGTTGACTTAGACAATTTCATAGAATAACCAACATAACAGAGGTGAGTTGAGTAAGTTAAAGCTGAAAAAGACAACAACAATGTCCGTCAAAACTGAGCCCCCAACAGCATCATCAACTGAGGGGGAGGGGAAGCATGTAAAGGTTACCCTTTCTAGTTGCAAAGTCACTTTCTTCATAAAGGACATTGCAATGAGTAGGTGTCAACTCATCATAGAGGACATGGTAGCGAACTCATCATAGAAGACATAGTAATGAGTAGAACTAGTTATTCCCATCATACTTATACAACTATGGAGACAAAAGTAAGACCTTAGTCGAATAACAAATCTTTGGAAATGATTATCAATGATAGTTCCAAGAGGCTTTGATCTAGTGAACCTCTAATGTGCAATTAACATTTCCCTAATCATGCCACCCCATACAAAAATTCCTTGGTGAACAAGAGATTTTATATCCATCTCATGGCCTTGAACACAAGCAAAAGCCCTATACTTGGTAATCTCGAGTCAGTTCATAAGAACAACCACAACTACAATCAAATTAGCATCTTCACTAAGAGTTGATTAAACAATAACCAATTTGAGCCAAGTAAAGGCAACAACAAAGAAATCCCCTTCAAACTAGTGGTTAGCTTAAAGGCATCCTCCCTAACCGAGTTAGAACTCCCTAACATTAGAACTCAAAACATAAAACATAGACTTAATGACCAATTAAGTTGAACAACAAATTAATCTCAAAAAGATCAAAGAAATCCAAGACACATTTTGATCTTGGATAACAACACCAAGCAACTCACTACTTTACTAAGAAGATTAAGCAATCTCCCAACTAGAAAAGCTAGTTTGTTAAAGTTAGGCCATATTTTGATAAACTGTAAAACAAGCTCATGTTATGTACTCAATTGTAATTAAAAAAATATTATTCTTTCACTATACAAGCTTGTACTACACCATTTTGTAAATTTTTACTTAGGTCTTAGCCTTCATTTGAGGTGAATGAACTTTAAATATCCTAAGTCTATGCTTGTACTCTAGCAAACAAGCCTTCATGCCTAAGCTAATGCCTGTGTAAATGAATTCTTGGTGCAATCAAGTCCACATTTGCACTTTGGCAAATAGACCTTTGAGTTTACACTAGTGCCTCGGCAAACAAACTTCTAATTTTTTCTAAGTCCACACTTCTATAAAAGTGAATAGACTCTATGCTCCTTGACCATCCTAGAGTTTGAGCACTCGACCTCTTCAGGTAACATTAGAGGAGCAACACCTTCCTACCACACTGGTAGCTCATCAAAAAGACTTAAACTTATGTTCCTTGACCACCCTAAAGTCTAAGCACCTGACCTCTTCAAGTCATATCAAAGAATCAAACCCTCTGACTATGTTAGTACCCTTAAGAAACACAAAGTAAAGAGATAGAGAATAGAGAGGAGAACAACACATAAGCAAAGGAAGAGGCACAATGAGAACAAACACTTACAAAAGGTTCTTCATTCCTTGAAAGGTGATTACATAATATGTATAATCAAGTCAGCACATCAACCTCAACATAAAATAAAGAAATACAAATGAAGGACATAAAAGAAAAATAGAAGAAAAGCATTTCCTTAATCCTCTATACTAGCCTCCATCAAGCACTCAAATATGTTGTTGACATTTAAAGTAATGGCTTGCTTGATGGGAGTAAACTCGGTTGAGAGTGGGGGTTCGGTAGGAGGCTCAAAACTTGGCAGAGTGGGAGGAAGATCTTTAACATCTCAATCTTAACCTTACCCGATAACGACTTGGCCCTGCTCTTCAAGAGGAGCCTCTTCATTCATACCTTAGCCTTGACCATTGGGCAACACCTCCTCCTTAAGGCCATCCCCAACTGCTCTGCTCTCTCACCTTAAGCTACCTTAGATGCCTCGACCTCCTCATCATCATAGAAGGCTAAATAGCTTAAGTTGTAGTCAAGAGGTATACTTAACACCTCTAACCTAGCTGTCCTAGCACCCTTTGTAAACTTCTTCTAGAAGGCTACCTACTCTTCACTTACCATGATCTTATGAAAGATCTCCTTTTCCATGGCCACCTTGCTTTGCTTAGCAATAGCCCTAACTTAAGCAGCCTCAATCTAACACCTTTCTATCTCCTCTTAGAGACTTTTCTCTATAGTTATGTGACTTGCGTCCCAAGCTCGCAGTTATCTTTTTATCTAGACTAACTAAGTTGAAAGCTATTGATTACACTCCTCTAGTTGGTTGACTTTAGCATTCAGTACCACATTGACTCAGGCCTCACCCTTCACCCAAGCTTTAAGGGTTTTCGCCTCACCCTTCTAGACAAATTATTATCAAACTTCATGTAACCTTTGTAAAGCCTCTAATGCTTCTATAGAAGAAGCTCATACTCATAAAGTTTCCCTACCTACTTGAGCTCTGACCTCTAGAGTTCAAAGGTCTTCATTAAGTGTTAAAGAACTACAAAGTGATGAAAGTAAGATTAAAATGACGAACTAAATGAAGTAAAGATAAAGAAAAGGGATAAAGCACATGATCCTTATGTCATCAAGCATAGTGTAAATCAACCTCTCCACCAAACCCTTGGTCATCCCTCGAAGGCTCTGCTCGATGATGACCATGTCTTAAGGTAGCATAGATCCCCTTAAGACCACGCGACTCTTCTTGTTATCCCCCAGCACAAAGTCTAGGCTGGAGACCTCTAAAATAAGCTGACAGGAGTTATCTTCGACCATAGAAGTTTTGACCAGCTTAGGAGCTAATGCAGTAACCCTCTCAACCATCCCTTTAGAATTGAGGACTTGGTAAATGTCCCTCCTCCAAGTAAAATGCTTAGGAGAATCAAGCCTGTCCAGTTAGTTAACCTCCTTCTAAGGCCTCTTCTTGCCAGCCCCTTTGCCATCCCCACTCTTTAGCCTCAACTAGATTGGAGCTTCTACTTGAGGGTATGAGCTAGGTTGGCAAGTGAAAACTCCCACATCCTCATCTCTTATAATTAATGACGTGTCCTAGGTCTTTAGAGGAGGCTGTAGCCTAAGCCATAACCTTTTCACCCTTGTTCACGATGGTAGCAGATTTGTGCCCGAACAACATATTAGTGACAAAGCTCTCTTTCAACTACACATCTACATAGAGTAAAGAACAAATCAAGAGAAGATTAAAAAAAAAAAATGAAAGTTCCAAGCATGAGTTTTGAAGGAGACCCTATGTGATGTCCTAAATATTTCGAAAAGTGATGCATGTAACCCTAAGTATATTAAACCTAGAACCCCGACGATGCTAGTTGGTTTCAATTACCTCGAGGATCGTCTTGAATAAGCGATGCATAACCAAACCCCAATCAAACCCGTTGACTGTAACCTAAGTTATTAATAATTCCTAGTAATTCGGTTAAGAATTCTATGGAATTTTTTTTTTGCAGAAGAACAAAAAGAGGTATTTTGTATTTCACGAAAAAGATGTGTTTTCATATATCAAAGTTATCTCTGGCCAGCCCCCTTGCATGACATATATAGCACACGAATACAATATGGAAAAACCTAACATAATATGGAAATCCTAAGTTGCATAATCTATTTGTTACCTTATTCTCATGTAAACGAGTAGATAACTAAATAATATAAATTACAAACCAAAACAAATACTAAAAATCCTAAGTTGCCTATTCTACCCTTATGTTACCAAGTAGGCAACTAAATAACATAAATAACAAACCAACAAATAAAAATAAACATCAACAAAACCAAATGTAATAGATCATGGAATTTTGGCTCATTCCTTTTTCATGCTAGCTGATCCTCATAAAAAAGACTATACAAAAATTAAAGAAAATAAGCAGAATAATAAATACTTTTAGGTTAGAGTAGCGAGAATGACAATTTCACAATATTAAAAACTTTGAGAAATGTACGAAAAAAATTCAAACATCACGACACGTAAATATTATTTTAATAATTTACGATAATTATAGGTTTTAAAAATAAAACAATTGGAAAGAATAATCTTATGCAAAGAAAAGAATATAACAAACGTAACAAATTAAATTTTATGAAATATATTACTGAATAAATTTGGGAAGCGAAGTAATTGAAAAATATCCGAATATAGATATATAAATGGATAAATAAAAATAATTGTAAGTCCTAACTTTAGTTCGAGTAAATTAAATTAAAAGAATAAATTCTCCAAAACATAAATTTCAAACAATATTAGGTTAAATAATAAAATTAGTTGAAATTATAAATCTAGGAATTTTAAATGAAAATTTAGAGTAAATGTTTATGATCGGAATAATCAAATTAACTTAGATGTAAATTTTTGTAATAAAATGCTAAAAATATATAATTTAAAGATATTTTTATAAGTAAGTAGAATATTAAAATAAAATATTTATAAAAATATAATTAAAATATAATATAATATATATCTATAACAAAAAAAAAAATCAGATTTTTAGATATTTCAAATTTGCTGCAACATCCCATCCTTCTTCATGACAGCAGTAGCAGCAGGTCTAGAAATCAGCCGCCCGTCACGTCGTTAACATCAAGTTGCGTCAACTAGAGTAGCCTCGTCCTTATCCTTTCCCTCTTCTTTTACTCTTTCCTTCTTCTTCATGGTCACGTCGTCTGCCCCTCCCCCGTTGTTCCCCTATCCCTCATTGCTTTCTTCTTCCTTTTCTTTTACTTATCTTTCCCATCTTCTTCTTCTTCTTCTTTCTCTGGTGGCACTATCCCTCCTCATCGCCCTTCAAGAACTCTACTTCCTCTCTTGTTTCCCCTGATTCTTCCCTTCTTTCTTCCCAGATCTTCACCACTAACCCTACCCACATTTCGTCGACCCCCTTTATCTCTAACTCTCAAACCCCTCCTTCCCTGCTGCTGTTGGCTTCATCGACGACTATGGCTGCTACTTCGACCAACAGCCATTCAGGGGAGAATGGTATAAAGGCAGCTAAAGTGGATGAGACAACACCGAGTCGTTGTACTTTTGTAACACAAAATTAATGATTCAAGAACACATCACTCTATGATAAGGACGCCGTGGTTTTCCAATCAACATATCGATCTTCTCATCCAAAGCCAAAATTGATTGATCACGGTTTTCCCGCTTCACAAACTGTTTTGAGCTATTTATTAATCCACTGGACAAATGGACTTGGTATCAGGATACAAAGACGTTGTTGGGCGGGGTTTTGGTAATGATAATGCAGCATCAAGTGAAGACAGCTATGTGGAACGCTTGCTTGATCGCATAAGCAATGGTGTCCTTGCTGAGGACCAAAGGACGGCACTTTTGGAGTTTCAATCTATTGTAGGAGAGACTCGTGGTGCATAACTTGCTTTTGGAGCAAGGGGTTTTCCTGTGCTTAAGAATGTCTTGAAAGAGGAGAGGGATGATGTTGAAATGGTTTGAGGTGCTCCGGAAACTCTTGTAAGTGCATTAACTCCTATTGATCTTCCCAAAGGACCCCCAAATGAGGTTCAACCAACTCTAATGAACGCAGGTTTGCTGTCAAGAGAAGCAAATAGAGGTCGTCATCCCCCCTTTATCTTCTGTTTTCTACGTGACCATCAAGATTGGTAATCCAATGATCCATCGAGAAGGTAGCAGGGAGCCATGACGAGCTAAGGAATGTTACCGATGATGGCGATAACTAAAGGGAAACCGAACCTCTATCACTCTCAGAAGAGCTACCAGTGATCCATAGGTTAGACGAATCGGTTGTCAACCGAATAGTAGCAAACAAGATCATCAAAGGACCAGTATTTGCAATCCTATTCTCACTGTATATATATATATATCAAAATTTTCCTTGCCCTATCTCTAGCAACTACTCAGGATGTAATGAAGCGGGCATAGATTATAGCCTTAGTTATTGTGAAAACTCATCCTTCACTCTCAACATGCTCTTGCATGGGTGCTCGTCGCCATAATGTCGTCTCGTTAACAACCTCAAGAATTGTAGACAAGCCAAAAGCCACTCATATAATTGAAGAATCATTTGAAACTCTTATAATTGAAGAAGTTGCAATGGAATCAATAGTTCAAAACTAAGTGCAGTGTCATTCTAGTGGTGGTTTTGGAACCGAGAGCATGGATGAAGAGGAGCTTGTATCTAGGGAGAGGGTTATGATAGAAACCAATGATCGTGCAATTGAAGGCACTTGATGAAAGTCCATGTAATCTGACTGAATTGTTCTTTGATACATCACCTACTCTAGCGAGTCGTCAAATTTTGGTCTCATTCGTGGTTTTAGCCTTCTATGATCTCGGTGATAATGAAGGTGATAAAATTACATTTCTTGATCCGCTTTGATTGATATTTATTTCTTGCCTTAATTCCTATTGTGGCTCTATTTCCATAATTTCTATTCAAACTCTAGGGAGATGGTAAAGGAATAGTTGAAGTTGGCTCATGAAGAGGGTGACCCCAACTCATTTTACAAGCTTCATTAGTTAATCCTTCTGTCCATTTCCTTCCATCATAAGCATCATCATGAACGTCAATGCTTGGCCACTTCTCCATTCTCCATTTTGATTTTTGTTTCTAGTGAGTCATTACCTATTGAGTCAATTCTGTTTGCCTTTCATGAAACTTATCCCTTCACATTACAACATTTCAAGCTTTACTTTCTAGCGTTAAATAGAACAAATCATACAATAATAAACAATTGAACTATAACACCTATTTTCTATTGGGTTGTCTAAAAAGATATTAAGTAGAATATGATGACAATGTATGCGAGATATGGTTGTCCTATTATAATTATAAGATTATGAAGCACGAATTCAAAATGAAGAAATTATAGCTAAAATACTATATTGGGCATAATCAGAAAATTAACAAACCCTACTTAGTACCTTTAGTTAATATGAGGCTTGATTTAGATTCTAGATATTCATTCTATTTTATTTTATTTCCTTGTTAGGTAAAGTGATTAACATTGGAATCGCTCGACAACTATTATGACCTATGACGACCCTAAACAGGTGAGTGGGAAATTTAATGATATACTACAATGTTGTGTTATGTGTTGATATGCTGTGGATGTAAATTCATTTGCTTGGTTATAGTTGCAAATTGGATGTGATTATTATTATTATTATTAAGTTATATAGTGGGGTTAGATGAGTTTAGGAAAGAAGTTACAAGAAATTGGTAATTAGATAAGTTATAGATGAATACTGTTTAATGATGTAGATGATAGAATGGACTGAGTGTTTAGATATCTCTACCTTAACAATAGCACTTCGCACCATCTTGCCAATGCTATTACTACAGACCAATACCACGACTCAAATTGTTTTCTTCAAACTAAACCAAAATATATATTGCATATCATCCCAAAGGGGTCAATTAACGTTTAAGTCAATGGCACAGAGGTGTCAAGTTAACTAAAATCTTATGTATAGCTTGATTATTTTTATCTGTTTGGTTTGGTTTCCTTGTTTATTTTGTGATGTGAAATGCATGATCTTTTCTTGTTGTGGTAAGTGTGAAAATGAGATGTAGTGGATTGTTTATGGGACTTCATTGGGTCCCTGTGGATTGTTCTTAGAGTGGTAGACTTTAAATGCTTAGTAGCTTACTTCATTGCATTGAATGGGAATTGGTTACGGCTATATATATTGTTTAGTCACCTTGAATCAATTAATTAAAAAAATGGTCTCGATTAAAACTTTACATGCATTTTACACATGAGATTGAAGGCCATCACTGCTACAGGACGTGCCGGAAGTGATCAGAGAATCACTGTTCCACCAAGTGCGAACTAAGTGATTAAGGAATTGTCGCGCCTTGATAGTTCCGAGTTTGGCTTGTCTCTTAAAGGTGTAATGCTTGGTGTATTGAGGCACTTAAGCCGAGATCATTGAAGCTAAGACACAAATATAATAAAGTGATAAAAGTAATTAAATTGTGTGTAAGAGTCGGGTATTGGTGATGGCTTCAGAATCGCAACCTAAGGTCAAGGGGGGCATAAACCCTAGACTTTATGTCGGTTACCAGAAGACCACGTGAGATGCTGCATTTATGTGATTGTTCATGCATAGCATATGATTTGAAATTTCTTATGCGTGTGTAGCATTGAAATTATTAACCTCCCATTCATTGAGTCGTAGTGTGCTCACCCCACCACAAACCCTTTTTGCAGGTAGAGATTACGAAAGCTCGGGATGGATAAGATGTAAAGTGTTGAGAGTTTTTGGAAGACAAGAACGGTAAAGTAAGAATTGTGAAAGATAGATTATTTAGATGAAATGTTAGGACCCCTATGTAAAGAAAATTGAATTTGTGAAACTTAGGATTTTATTCTATTTTACTGATTAGTAAGGGATACCGATTCTCTACGATCATGGTTAACTAATGGATATGGAATCCTTAGTTATATTTTGTCATGTAACTTTATGTACTATAATTAGTCATAAGTGTAATTAATTACATAGAGTCTTACGATCTCTGACTCATAAGACGATTATCATGTAACGGGTGTACACGTGCCATGATAATTTTTAGTGGAAACTTCTAGGCCCCCTTTTGGGGTGTAACACCCTATCCCCTAATAAATTAGACAAATAACCTCTCCATGGCAAGCCTACCTCAACACAGCAATCACAGCAGAATTTACCTTATTTACCCTTGATGGACATACTATTAGTCAACTATCCATCATAAAGGTACTCATAAAAAACCTTTAGGTATTCTAAAATGCACTCGACCTCCTCTTTAACTCGGCAAAGATCTAATCTACCACAGATCTATCACTAGGACCCAAGCACTAGATACTTAATTTCCTAATTAGATCCACATACTACGTCTAAAAGCTCGACTTCCCCTCGACTGCAATCACTACAAATTTACTCTTCCAACCGTACATCAAGTCCAATATAATGAATGGCTTCTGACCTAAATGAATTATCAAATAATACCACTCATATGTCGACCACTTCATCCTATAGAAGTACCTAAGTAGTTGAGGGGTAGTACACAACATGAAGTGTTTGCATAACGCCAAAAAAACAATTAACAACTTGCATGTGTTAGGCACAAGATGTGTAAGCGAGACACAATAGTATGTGAAGAAAGCTTCCTAAAATGCAAAAAATAGAGCCTAAAATCTAAACTCTTATTGCTTTATGTACAAGTAGAAGCAACGCCCCCACAATAAGAGCAATCCTACCATCTACTTAAGGATGCTCCAACTACCATCTTGAGGACGAATGCGGAAGTACTTCCTAAGATCCATGAGCTACTCATGAGTAAGAGTGCTTTTGACACCATTAGGGGTTTTAACACACTCCACCTTCAAGTAGATAGGCCACAACGACCTCCTATCCTCATCGTTGTCAAGGTAGATGTCACAAGGAATCTAAGAGATTATTGCTACAATGTCAATCTCTCTCCCTAGACTACCACTGCTAGATTCTTCAGCCACACTAAACAACCACCATAAGACTTACTCCACCACTGGCGAGGTAGTACCCCTCTCACTTTCTTGGTTTGAGAGTGTTTGAGAAGAAGAAGAAGAAAGAAGAAGAAAAGAAGAAGAAATAGCCACCATACCTACATAGGTGGGAGAAAGGAATTGAGTGTGCAAAGGATTAGAAAGTTACAAGGAAATCGAGTTCTGCACATAAGAATAGAAAGAGTTGGTAGTAGAAGTCAAAAGTGTCCAAATTAAGCTAACAACTATTGTTTATAGGTAGTAGCATAGGAAATGAAGAGATAGTTAAATGAAGTAACGTGACACAATGCCCCCTAACTTAATTTCGACTCTTATCCTATGGTTTAAATGAACAATGAGGATCTCAAGTGCATACCTACACCCACATAGACCTTGCCTAATGCAAGCATGACAACCATCCTTGACATTTAATGCACTTATATTTATGCACCCATGAAAAATTCAATTAAGACTTCCTTAAGAAACCACTATAACCTTAAATCAAATATTATCAAAGGATTTTTGGAGTGCTCATTCTAATAAAAACCCTTGCCTAACTTAACTCATCTTAGTGTGAAAAATCCAAAAAACAATAAAAGGGCCAATGGAATAAAAAGTAAAAAAAAAAAAAATGAGATTAAATTAAGAAGGAATTACAAAGTTTGAAAACCAATTTTTCCAAAAAGAACCTTTTTGCCCTTGAAATTGATTTTATCGAATTTGGACAGAAATAAAATTAGAGACCCTAAATATAACTCCAAGACCTTAATTAGATAAATAAAATCAATTATAAGTTATTTGTAGATAATTAGAAAAGAAAATTTTAAATTTGAAGGTCAATTGGGTAAAATAACCAAAATGCCCCTAAGCTTAATTTTATTGAAGGGTCACTAAATTCTAAAGTTCTTAAGGGCAATTTAGGGAAAAGAAGGAATTATTTTTTAACTAGAATGAATTGGAAAAAATAAGGAAAAATAAAATGCTAATAAGGCTATAAGGAGGGACACATGTCACCATTAAGAGAATACTCTTAAACTCTTGTGGTCTTCCTTTACTTTATCCCTTAAACCCTAGCAAAACTCTCTTATATAAGCTCCTTAAGACTAAAAAATAGCAACGGCCCTACTCTTTAATTTTTGAAAAACCCACAAGGTAAAACCCCCAAAACTTTAGCTTAAACCTTAAACTCTAAACCTAGCTCTGATCCCATCTTAATTAGCAACTAATTCAACTTCTTTTCTTATAAGTTTTAGGTGAAAAATCAAGTGGAGAACTAACTAAGGGGGCTCTCAAATCAGAATTTAAAGAGGAGTAAGGTAAGTAATTTTTAGTGAGGTTTAAGTTGATTTAAAGATGTAAATCCTTAGTCATGGTGCAAAGTAAGATGATTTGATGTAAAGGATTGAAGTGGGATCAAAGAAAACTCTATTTTGGTGTCTCTTAAGTGGTAGCCAACTTTGGATCAAGAAGGATTTGTAGATTTCCAATAAGGTAAGCTCAAAATCAAGTTTAAATGGGTTATTTATGATGATTAGAAGTACTATAACATGGAAATTTGGTGATTAATTGAATCTTGATAAAATTGGTTTAAAAGACCCATGTGACCACCACTATTTAAAGTGATTATTAAGTGTCTTTTAATGATTTAGATGTTGATCTTTGTTCTAGCATGCTAAAAATGGTGTTGGGTATTAGATTTAATGAAAGAAATGGAGTTTGATGCATGGTGATGTGTTATGTGAGCGTACTCTATGTTACCACCACCTTAAAGAAGGAACCGGGATTTAATTTTTATGTAAAATCTGATTTAGATGATGAACATTGGTAAATTGAGGGTCACATACTTAAATATTATCATTTTAAAAAAATTACGTAAATATTATACTCGTAAAAATTATTACTAAAATAGGTTGCGAGTTGCGAATCACGTATGCGCCTTTAGTGATACTAGAAAATTTTACATTGAAGGCGTAGACCCAATCTGTACAACATCCCACCATCCAATTTTTATTTCATTTATACTCATCGTTAATTTATAAACACATGATGACAATATAAAAACTAAAAATATAAATACAGTAAGAGTGAGAAATACATAGAAACACACAACACACAAAAATACCCACTCACTTAGATCTAGTTTTTCTCTTGTTCTTGCACATAGGAAAGAGGAAGAAGAAGAAGTGATTCTGCACAAGAAATTCCAAATCTAAGTGTTTCTGAATAGCTAATCAATTGTGATATATTTTTTTTAGAAAAGTTGAAGTTTTTTATCCGCGTTAAAGTTTTTTTATCTATGTTTGTATTTAATATAAGATTTTAGAAAAAATTTAGTATAATTGTATATTTAATATAAAATATTACTTGTTGTTATTAGATTATAATTTATTAAATATGATATATATAGATGTTGCAATGCGTAACATGTAATATTAATTTTTATATTAGAATGAGGATTTGCTGTTATAAAGGATGTGAAATATATAAAGTATAGAATAATTATTGCAGTATTATACGGATTTCTTTTTTAAAATTTAGTGGAAAAATATAATTAAAAGTTAATTTTGGACAAATATTTAGAAAAAAAAATTGTTTGGAAATGATTGAAGGATAATTAGAGGAAAATTAAAATTAAAATTAAATTAAGAAATGATAGGATTTTTTTTTTGTATAAATATTATTCTAAAAATATTACTTTCAATTTTTTTTTGTATAAATATTATTGAAAACAAAAAAAAATAATTCTGATGAAAAATTGTAATATCTCGAATGTGAAATAATTTTTACAGTATTGTAAAATAATATGGAAATAGTTGGAATTTTTAGCAGCGAAAATGTTATTAAAAAATAACTTCTAACATATTTTTAGAAAAAAAATTATTTGGTAATAATAGAGGAAAAAAGTTAATATTTGAAATGTTATGGAAATTATTATTATTTTTAATTTTTAGAATGCTGTTATTGGAAATTGTTATATTTATTTAAAAGCTTATAATTTATATATACTATAGATAAGAAAAAATGACCGATTACGTGAAGCTAATGATTTATGCATTTAGTATTGTGGCCAGTAATTAGGGGCCGGAGTATGATAGAGATCTGGTAAAAAAGTTGAAAATGAAGAAAAACATCAACTATAATGAATTTTGATACAGTTAATGTCACAACATCGAAGTTGATCCAATCGAAGTGGGGGTTGAGATAATTTACAAGCATCCTATGTTCTATGGGGGTAATACATGCTATGCGTTTATGGAAATTAGAGACGACGAAGATATTGAAAATTTTATTGAAACGGCTGAATCATATGGAGATTGTAGCATACAATAATTATTCATCAGAATTTCTAACAATTCGGGGGGTCTCTCAATAAGGCAAACATTCGATGCAAGCAATCAACTACATTCGTCACATGACACTGGAGAAATGCAGCCAGAGTCATCGACATTTCAACCCTCAATTCCAATCTCGATGGAAGTGAATGATAAGGATGAAATAGATAAAGTAGTTACTCTAGTATTACAACAACCAAACACATGGGATCTGTACATGGTTCATATAGGAGTAGAGTAGGCTAAAACACCAACCATGCCAATTAGAGATCTTGTTCCATATTACAATTATGGGGGCGATAGTGGTTGCATTTATGTTGAGCAAGAGAAAACCAATCTTTGCAATGGTTTGAGCAGTAGTGACGACTTTTATTGAGGCATGAGATTTAGGAAGAAAGTAGATATTATTCAAGCAGAGAAGTCTTACTATGTGAAGAACCATTGCAACTTTACTATTGTAGAGTTCAGTCCACTACTGTAGTCTATTTATTGTTTGAAAAGGGACGATGGTTGTAAATGGAGGCTTCGGGTTTGAAAGAAGAAGTTGGAGGGTATGTTCATGGTAACAAGATTCGAGGGTCCACAGACTTACAATAACCCGTTGATTAGCCAGGATCACTCACAGCTGGATTGCAATCTCCTTACCAATACGAAGGTAGCCGAGTTGACTTCTATTGTCAAACAAGAATTTGGCTATAGGATCAGTAGGAGATGGGTTTTGGAAGGAAAGAAATGGGCTATCGAGCTTGTGTACGGGAATTAGGAGAAGTCTTATGATGAATTGCCAAAACTTCTCAATGCAATAGAAAAAACAAATCCTAGAACACGAATAGATTGGGGTGGAGCAGATCGAGTACCCTCGGTATGTCCACCTTTAAATAGGTATTCTGGGCCTTTGGACCATACATCGTGGCATGGAGATTCTTTAGACCTGTTGTTACCATCGATGCCACTTTTCTGTATAGGAAATACACCCATAAGTTATTAGTTACTTGTGGCATTAATGGCAACAACCATATACTTCCGCTAACATTTGCTCTAGTTGATCAGGAGACAATTAAGACATAGGGCTGGTTTTTGAGGAAACTAAAGGAATATGTTTTCGGCGACCGTGAAGGTCGTGAAACCATTTGCCTCATATTAGATAAACACATAGGCATTAGATTAGCAGTCCAAAAAGTAGTGAATGGATGGTAGCCTCCATTGGCGGTGTGACGGTTTTGCCTCTGACACATTGCAAGCAACTTCAACTCGGCACATAAAAACACTAAGTGCAAGAAGTTGGTCACATATGTCGAGTTGCAAGCACAATCTCATAAGTTGAATTATGTGATGGAGCAGGTATGGATGATTAAGCCAGATGCATTAGACTGGTTTGACGATGTGTCATTGGATATATGGACACTAGCTCATAACGGTTGCTATCAGCTTACGTATATGACCTCTAATGTTGTTGAAAGCTATAATTCCGTATTGAAGGGGCTCGAAGGTTACCTATAACTGCTTTGGTGAAGAAAAAGTTCTACAACTGCATCGAGTACTTTGTCCAGAAGCGAACAAAGACATTGAAGAATATAGTGAAGGGTAGAATTTTCACCAAATATACAGCCAAAAAAATCAACCAATAGAGTTTATGAGCTAGCAGCCACATGGTCATCGACTACAGCAAGCACAACAAGGTATTTGAAGTCCTCACCAGTAGTCGTCGTGTCGCCAATAAGTTAAGGGGAGGGAACCGAACACACGTTGTTAACTTTGCCCATAGCACATGCAGTTGCCAGAAGTGGCAAATCTACAAAATTCCATGCTCCCACGCATATGTAGTGGCCGCCTCGTTTAGGCTTGATATGACGCAATTTATACCCAATTGGTATAGATGGACACATCAAGACCAAACATATACGATGCACTTCATGCCTATTGGCGACGAGTTGGATTAGGAGCTAGTACACTTCCGGTCACTCCGCCTAAGGGAAAACCCATACAAAAGAAGGGAAAGCCGAGTCGGAAAAGATACCACATGGAGATGGACATTAGGGAGCATCCAAATCAAATCACATGTAGACTTTGCAGATGGGGGGGCGTAACAAAAGACTGTGCCTATGTCGACACGATAATGGTAACTAGTGGATACCAATACATATTTCATCACATTCGACATTGCATTTATGATGCTAACATTAGCTTTTTCTCTTTTGCAACTTAGGTGAATCATTGACTACTTCATCAAGTTTGTGTGAAGACATGGCAGAATGAGGGGATGCTTTATATTCTGTAAATATACATGCAATTTTGTTATTTATTGAGAAATTGTTTTGAATGTCAATTTGTTTAGACATTTGCTAAATGTTATGAAAATTCGAAGTTGTAAAATCGTATATATACACATTACATGTGAAAACGGCAAAGGGTAATAGTGTTGGTGCATGAAATGCGTACTAATTTATTACAAATTGTAAAAATACATAAATTTAATCATTGTAGTGGACCATATATATATATGTAAATGCACCATGAAAAATCATCATTTCCTATCCCTATCACCTCTAATCTCCTATCCCTAATCAAATGCCTAGCTAACCGAGCGAAGGCCTTGGCTGGCCCTACACGCAAAGCTAGAGGAGATTCAGACTCTTGGGTTGGATGCTGGTGGGGAGTACTATCGAACACTCGTGGAGGCATAGGACTCCACTCTATTGGTTTATTTGATGATTCACCCTAGTACATAGGTTGCTTTCTAAGGTGTTGCTTCTATGGAGCTGGCACTACTGGAATAGGACCACTGATAGAATGTCGATGTGGTGTCTCATATTGGCTGACCATTAGTCCTGAGCTAGTGTACACCACACGGAATCAATATGCATCTATTCATCTTGCATGAGATTTTCCTATGGCTCATCTTCGTTTTGAGGTTGTCGTTGCCCCCCGTTCGTCGCCACGCTGGAACCAGTCCTGCCCCCAATGGTGAAGCGTGAATTGAAGACCCTAAGTAGCTATTCTCATGGTAGTGTCTATATCCGACAATAAGCAGATTTGTCGTAAGGTGTCACCCTGCAAGTATAAACAAACGTATATTAAAGTTAACATGATCATGTGATTATTTGGACATTAGTAAGTGTTAATGTAAATTGTTCATACCAGAAATCTAAGAACGGCCCCCTGTGCATCCAATTACCTGCTGACCGATCCATACCATTGTAGGTAACTATCATGCACACTGTGAGGGCCTTCCATATGAACAACTTGATCGACTTCTTGTTCCCGCATGTTTAAATACACTACATGCAGGTAGATCCAATCAACGTCAATCTGGCTACACGGGTTAATTTCATGGAGCTCTGATGATATGCTTTAATTTGACTAAAGCATAAACATATAAACAATTGAAACAACTTCAATTAAATCGGACAACAACCTTCCAAATGACATGAACCCTAAACCCTTTTAGAATCCAATTTATAAATCAAACAACCTTAACACCAAATGATGATGTGCTCAATTGGATTAAGCACACAACACAATATCAAATGTAAATCCAATCACCAACAACACTAAAAAATTGGCATGAACTTCTTATACAATAAGCTTCTATGTAAATGGAGAATTCCATTAGCAAATGAAGAATTACAATTAACAAGATAATATAGGAACCAATTTCCACTAAATTGTAAACAATATAGTGATAAAATTGATCCTACAATTGACTTGAATTCAAGAACCAAAGAACACAATCCTAATCAAAACTAGATTTTACACACTAGCATGAGAAGGGAATCAATCAAGGAAATGATATGACTCAAAATTCCTTTAGTTGCTACTCGCCACAATTCCTTGAAGAATTGATAAAAGTCTTATGAAAATTAGGTAAGAACCCTAACTCTCACGAAAATGGGCAGCAAAATGTGTATACTCTCAACTTCCTCCTAAACCTACTTAAGCAAGTATTTATACTTGCTCCTTTTAGGGTTAAAATGACAAAATTATGCCACTAAAGGATGGCTGGTCCTTAAACACACAAATAAACCTAAATAAATGTCCCAAAAGCTTATAAAATAAATAGTTCAAGGAAAATAATAGATATAAAAATATTCTTCAACACGCCGGTTCTTTAAGGTCATTAGATATGAGTCTTGATGAGGTTCCTAATTCGCTCAATAGTGTAGGTAATTTGGCATCCTGTAGAATCGATAAATGTACTTGTTGGAATGCACAACAATTATATGATAAAAAGATAGAAATCAAGTTAGCATCCTAAGGATTTGGTTGCTCATAAAGGATTATCAAAATAGGTTTTATAAGCCCTTAGCTTGGGCTCTGGTGATTGGTCATATGGGAATTTGATTCCTATTATATGACTAAATGTTCACCGGCTGCAACTGCCTCGCTACTCAATCTGAGAAATACCACTCAACAATGTGGAAACAAATAAGTGGCACCCGAGCCATTCAAATGTGCATGTCAGCTATGTAGAAATACGGTAGGAGATTAATTAAATTCCCATCTTAAGGCTCCCATTCAACCTAAAAATAGGAAATTTTATTGACTTTAAATGATAAATATGATTGATTAATTGTAAGGAAAAAATTTTGATTATTGAGGTACTTGCAACATATTTTGCTTGTCCAACACATCCCAATATGTGCTAACTACGTAGGTGGGGTGAAATAGCGTGTCCCTTCGCGTGTTCCAGTATGCTACCAGCGAACATCCAGTTGGTACAGATAGTCCGTATCGACTAATAGGTGTAATGTGGGAAAATCTGTCTCAAGCCCACACTTGTAGCAATATGGCAGCCCTTCCAATCTCGTGTGTTGATGGTGATGATGTGATATAACCACGCCAAACATATGGACCCCCAACTGTATGTTCCAGCGATGTTGAAATGTTCCAACAAAAATAACCACATCACATAGACGAGGGCGCTAGATTTATCGGCAAAGATAAATCCCCTTAAGAGTTGCAAGATGTATGCATGGGTAGCTCAATGTATGTACTCCACATCGACATCTGATGGGATCTGCCAGAACATATCACAGAGCCATATCATACTAATGTAGCCCCCCCTACCGCTAGACCTTGGTCTCGCCCTTAGTAGTTCTTTGCATATCACTCCCTAATTTAGGCAACTACTCCTTATAACTACCTGTCTATCATACAGGGAGTCCTAACTAGATCTCTACATCCTGTAGCGTGATTGCAAACTCTCCCGTCGGCACATAGAATGTGTGCGTCTCTAGATGCCATCACTCCACTAACGCTATAATCATGTGCCAATCAAGGGGTATGTACGACAAATGACTCACACCTTCGAAGCCAACTAGCTGCAAGTATGGCTCTGTTCGAGTATTGAAAGGGATGGTACGCTCATCACAATAGAGTGACAACTCATGTCACCGAACAGTGATGGCTGCTTAATCTTATGCCAATAACATGTGAAATGTTTTCCTATTTCTAATACAACATAAACTAATAGATAAGTGAAACTTCGATTACCTCACAATCCTAAACAACCTATGATCGATGACTTGCCTGCTAAGTCAAGACTAAATGATCGAAAGGTCCAAGCTCCATCTATTATACAAAATCATACAAATATTTTCACTTTGCAACAAATATTTAATTTTTCACTAATTAATTGTATAACAATTAATTAACGACTAATCATATTTAATTAATTGATAGATGTTAATTGCTTAATTTAATGACTAATACTATGAAACCATACAAATATATTACATTTGCAACGAATATAAAATTTTTCACTAATTAATTTCATAGCAATTAATTAATGATGTATTAACTACTAATCCCCTTTGATTAACGAATAATTAATAACTAATTAATTTTACAACTCATTCTGCAAAACCATACAAATATTTTCACTTTGCAACAAATACAAAATTTTTCATTAATTAATTTTATAACAATTAATTAACGACATATTAACAACTAATCACCTTTAATTAATAGATAATTAACAACCACTTACTTTTATGCTTAATTCTACAAAACCATACAAATATTTTACATTTGCAATGAATACAAAATTTTTCATTAGTTAATTTTATAGCAATTAATTAGCGATGTATTAATCACTGATCCTATTTGATTAATGGATAATTAATAACTAATTAATTTTATAACTCATTCTATAAAACCATACAAATATTTTCACTTTGAAATAAATACAAATTTTTTCACTAATTAATTTTATAAGAATTAATTAACGATATATTAATGACTAATTACCTTTAATTAATAGATAATTAACAACTACTTACTTTATGCTTAGTTCTACAAAACCATAAAAATATTTTTCATTTGCAACGAATACAAAATTTTTCACTAATGACTTTTATACCAATTAATTAATGACATATTAACAACTAATCACCTTTAACTAACCGATAATTAACAACTATCTACTTTTATGACTAATTCTATAAAACCATACAAAGAATTTTTATTTGCAACAAATATGAAATTTTTCACTAATTAATTTTATAACAACTAATTAATGACATATTAACGACTAATCACATTTAATTAATAGATAATTAAGAACTATTTAAGACTAATTTTACAAAACCATACAAATATTTTTCATTTGCAATAAATATGAAATTTTATGCTAATCAATTTTACACCAATTAATTAATGACTAACCACTACTAATTAACAATAACTTAATTTAATGACTATGTTTACAAAAATACATGATAATAACATATGTACATAATTCATTTACTAATGTTAAATAATTATATATTAACAATGATTTAATTACTAATTAATAGTTAATTAATAATAACTACTATTTTAATAAAATTTATGCAGTTTATATATTTACGTTTTTTTTTTTTGCATTTATCCAAAGTAGTATAACAGTAACAAAAATAAAATTTTTGTTAAGAAAACGTACCGTGATTTTAATGAAAATATTTTCACACACATTGAAACAGAGTAAAACCTGTGTAAAATACAAATTATAGAAACAAAAATTTTCAAACAATGATAGAGAGTGAGGTTTACAAAAGAAATTGAAACATGAAAATGTGAAAATATGAATTGAGGATTCATTTTTATATTAGAAACTGTCGATGCAAATTTTTTCCTATATAAATTTGTTGTATCAGTTTTATAAGTTTGCAATTTCTTTATAGGTTTATAGTGTTATGTACTTTATAGGTTTGCAAGATAAGATTTGATAAGATTACAGAAGAAAAAAATTAAGTTATGTTATACCGAAAGTGCAGACCGGGTATATGCCTTCAACGTAAAATTTTCAAGTATCATTAAAGGTACATACACGATCCGCGACTTCACAACCTATTTTAGTAATAATTTTTAAGGATATAATATTTACATAAATTTTTTTTAGAACAATAATATTTAAGTATGTAACTTGGTAAATTGATGGTTAAAGCATAGGTATAAGGATTTAAGAGTAAATTAGGAATAGATTTGACGAATATGGTGTGTTAGAAGTTGAAATTGATTATATGGATGAGTTATTGGATAAACAAGTTGATTGAAATGTTAATCTATAATTTTCCAACATGTTAGCATGTTCCTAAAGTGATTAAATTGGTTGATTTTGAAGATATATGATGAATATCAAGTTTGGCAAAGTTTAAGGATGATTTATGTTAAGATTTAAAATGGATTGATCTTGAAATTATGATTTTCTTGCATAATTTGAATGATATGTTAAATTCTAAAAATTTATAAATATTATGTTTAATTTGAGTTAATTTGGTGGAAATATATTTAATTAATGGATAGTGGTCAAATTGGACATAAAATGAGGACTAAAAGTGGAATTGTGTTGAAATTGGGCTAATAAGAATGAATTTGAATGTTTTGGGTGTCTAATGGAATGATTGGCCTATTCTGAAAATATTTTGAGTTTAAAATTAAAATATAAATGATGTTTTAAACTCTAGAAAGGAATAGAAACAAGTAGGCTATGGATTAGAGTAATTTAGATCTCAATTAGATTAGTTATGAGCTTGTAAATGTGTAAATTCATCACTTAAGGTAATATAGAAATTCAAGGGCCCTAAAATGAATAAAATAAAGTGTTTTATATTAAAATGAATAAAGGAAGTGATAAGTGTTCGAATAACTTTAGGTCCACTTGATTTGGAATTAAATTAAGTAAATTATGACTCTTTAAAATTGAGGCATTAAAAAATAACGAATTAGAATTTGATGATAGTTAGCTTAATTAATTTGGGCTAAGGCTAGCCTAATCTCAAGTTGGCCCATCCATATAGGTTTAAGAACTAACCTTTCACCATTTCCCATGGGTGGCTCATATGGCTAAATATAATTGAACTAATTGGGCTTTATTAAACTTAACTACCCAAAACGAACCAAGTTAGAAATTAACTTAATAAAATGGATTCAAATGACCAATCGGCCAAAAACCTAAAATCTAACGGGCTCATTTTCTTTTTTAGGTTGATAACTTAAATGGGCCTTATAAAAAAATAAGGAATATGATTTGAGGCCCAAATCGAATTAACTATTTAAAATGAATTAGACTTAGGCACAATAATGTAAAATGGATTATACTTAAGCGTAATAAAATAAAATGGGGTTACATAAATATAAGAGAACTTAAGAGCCTAAAACTCAAAATTTACTTGAACCCATTTCGTCTTTAGGGCCCATACCTTAAATGGGCCCTAACAAGTCAAGAAACCTAAATGGGCCTTAAACCTAATAAAGCCTTAAATCAACTAAAGGACCTAAAATGGAATTGAAATTTAGCATATTAATTAATTAGGCCTAAGGCATAACAAATAGGATTAAATGGATATAATGGCTTAAGTTAATTAGAATAGATTAAAATTACTTAATTAGACTTAAAATGAGCTCAATAATAATAATTGGACCTAAGTAATCTACTTAAACTAAAATAAATTAAATGGACCTAGACACCTAAATTATGACATAATAAACCCAAATGAGTAAATTAAATGAATTAAGACCTAATCCGATAAATCATTTCAAATAATATAATTAATTAAATCATTTAAGACTAGTGGACTTAATTCCAAACATAATTAGGCTTACTATTCTTTAAGAGTTTAAATACCCTAACCGAGCCTTAGACATATCTAGACTCAAATTTAAAAAACATATTAAGCCTAAATAAATAAATCCTAAATGGTTCAAGCTAAATTAGCTAAAAAGCTAATTGAGCCTATATAACCCCTAAATGGGCCCATAACTAATATGAGCTTTAAGTAGTCTAAACTAACCTGAATTCAATCACATATAATGACCAATTGACTTAAGTTTTCTATTTGATGCATAAAATCGATTTAATTTACTCAAATGGAATTTGGACTACCATTCGAAAATCTTCAATCCTTCCAAGTACACAGTAACACATGTATTACTTATTAGGTTAGAAAGTTAACTAGACTAATAATTAACCCGACTAAGTATCTACTTTTTGCTTCTACTTAGTCACTTAAGCCAGCAACAGACAACTCGTAGATTAAGGTTATGGTTGCAATTGTGTACTTTGAAATAACATAATAGTTAAGCACTTAAGCCATCAAGTAATGACTCGGTGGGAAATTAATAAGTGAAATTACATGGAATAAGTCTACGATTATGGGTCTTGACAACAATATAATATAGCTAGACTGTGATCAGCGAGAACTGCATAACAGTGAAGTCACTTAAATGAGGCTACTTGGGTTTTGGTCTCAACAATGTAAAGTTTAGCTGCTCTTATCAACCCCTAAGTACCACTGCAATGGAATCAAACTCCAAGTCTCCCCTTGTGACGGCTAGAGTTATGATTACTCTTATGTTAGATGTTTACTTAAATAAGGTAAATTAATGAATTGATTGATTATCTACTACATTAGTGTATAGACTTGTTTGACATCTGTTTTATGTGTTTATGTTACTGTATACTAAGCCCCCATGGATCACTCCTCTTTTCTATTTTAGGTGATATAAATTACATAGACTATGACTTCTATTGAGCTTTATTTATCTAGACTTATTTTTGTGTTTTCAGTAGTGTATTTAAACTTTATATTAAGAGCCACCTATAGCTCTATAGCTTGTTCCTCTTATGTCTATATTTTGTGAGCTCCTTAGGCTATAGGACTTGAATTACCCTTTTATGCTTATCCACTTATTTTCTTAACAAACAAACTTTCAATCATTTTTGAAAATTAAATGAAGAGTCAAAATGTTTTCAAAAGTTAACTAATGATTTTAAGGTCCTAAAACTGATTTAGAGACCCATTTAATAATCGTAGCCTTACGTACTCTATTTAAGTAAGTTACATGGTGAATTGTTGTCGCTATAGTAAATGAGGGGTATGACATGGTGAGGGCAAAAGCACAGTATAACTTAGCACACCACCTGCTCAACCTAAACCCTCCAAACGCAAGCTTAAGAAGATTTTCTCCCTAAGTTATTAGCACAAGTGAAGCTTAACTTTGCCCTTCGACCTATTCAGACTACCCATGAGGGACATCACCAATTTAACCTAGGGAGTAAGACACAATAGCTTCAAAAATCACCTACTCACCTTCGCCCCTTGAAGTGCTAACTTAGGATTGGCCACTCTTTACTAACTCTAGTAGCACATATCAAGCACAACTGGGCTGCTTGCTTACTTAATCACTCTACATACCTCCAAACAATAGCATGCTAGGTCCAAGGCTAAGTCAATAACCCCAACCAATAGCTCGTCTTAGCCATTAACTCATCTTGAAGGCCTTGAAAGCCCAACTCATCTCAAAACTACCCCTATTAACCAATCACCAGCGAGAGTTGGTGGTGAGGAGAGTGTTGATAACGTGTTTTGGAGTTAAGCCTCCTAGGCCTAATCTAACCTGCTCAGGCTTACAATTGAGCTTCAATGACTACAATTTGAACCCTTAAGTCCGAGTACAAGAATAAGAGATCGGTCCAAGCTCATAAGTGCAGCTTAGATCGAACATGAGCTTAGGTTAATCATGCCCGCTTGAAAATAAGAGATTTTAAGGAAGATGCAACTTGCATAGGAAATAGTGTAGACATAAAACATGAGACAAATCTACTTACCAAGCCTTAACTACACTTACCAAGTTATCTCAACCCCAACACCTGTAAATAAAGATTGACACCACTTGTATCAAGGTTCAAAACGTAAGCCCTATGACTCACTTAAGCTTATTGGTTTCACATAAACATTATGTTGACTTAGGCGTCAAAGTAGCTATGCTAGAAGTACCCTCGATGTCCCTTTAGCCTCATTTATTCTCTATTACAAGTGTTTTCCACCTTGGAGAATCTCAAGCACAACAAAATTAATTAGTTAAGAATTAAATAAATATGATTATGAAAGAAAGACAATGAAATAATCATAATAAACAACCTGATAATGGGAAAAACCTATCTAGCTAGCCTAATATCTTTACCCTAAATGGCATTATGGATATTCTTTGCAAAAATAATATTGAAATTTATCGCTGATTATAATAATATAAAGTATGGGCAATAATAATGCAGTTGCTACTATAAGGAAGGCTAGACACCTAAGAAAGTTGTGATCAATGCAAGGGAAGCCATGGATGAGATATGGAAGATGGCTATTACTAAGACTAGCTAGTTGGTGGTGTTGTGGACAAGGTAAGGGAGGTCATGGACATGATATCAAAAGTGACTGTTACTGCAACTAGCTACTTGGAGAAGATGTATTTTAAGAAGGGAGTGGGAGTAAGGTTAGCCAAGCATATAAAGTAAGGTAAGCTATTGTTGGTGTGAACATTTGAGGAAGTGATCTATGTATACAACATTGGAAAGGTTGTTGCTATTTGGCCTACTAAAGGAAAATCAATATGAAAACACTGATAAATGAGCTATGAGGAAATGTTATGTATAAATAAAAGCACTAGCCATATGTTATATATTGTACTTCAATTATTAAATGAGCTAAACTTGTTCATTGTAAGACCTAGTATGACATTTTGAGGCTTTAAACTAGATGCTAGAAGCTTATCATCTAAGATTTTCCATTGGTCTAAGTTAAATGGATGCCTTAGGACTCCTTCATCGATGACATAGATTTCCTTATAATATCTCATTTCTGATGTGCCCTCTAACTAGGCAACAAATACTCCCTACATAGTTTAAGTGGCACATACATAGACTTTAAAACAACAATCATTTATTGTTTAACACCATATATATATATATATATATTAAGCAGCAAATACTCCCTACGTAGTTTAAGTGGCATATATGCAAACTTTGAAGCAACAATCATTTACAATATAAAACCAATATACATATATATAACACATGTGATTCATCGCATATAAAAAATACATAGTAGTGAGGATAAATTGGGTAAATCATGGTAGCTATTGATAAAATGATAAGTTTATATGGATGAACAATTGGTGGCACTCCTTTATGCACATAAAAATAGAAAAATTACTTTATTATTGCTCATTGATTTTGAGGATTTCTTAATTGCTAGTGTGAGGATATTAGATTTTTTATAGGCCCATATTGGCCTTAAGCCTAAAGCCCACCTTGCTCGAGTTCAGTGCTATTATAGATGATTCCCTAAACTAGTTGGTATATATTAGAAAAATAATTTAACTCTATTGAAGAATACACTTTACTGAATCTTTCCTAAATTAAATAGGGTGTCTTAAAGGAAGATTTACTTGTCAAAAGCATGATACTATACCAACACTATAAATAAGGGATCACTCTACCAATTAAGGCATCTAATACTCTCACGAACTTCAATTGCCACACCCTTACACTACTTCTCTAACTTGAGTATCAAAGTTCAAGTGCTAAAGAAACCTCCAAGACCTTGATAGCTCATATTTGTTCATCTTATAGGTTGAATTATGTTCATTTGAAGACTTAACCCAATCCAAGACTAACCCATGGTGACAAATACAATTAGCAACCGGCACCTACTATCTCTAGCTTGAAGATTCATCATGGCTAACATGAAACCACAACAAGATTTGGAAGATATTTTGGCAAAAACATTGTTGATGATCATAACCCACCAATCAAATCAAGTAACACATCCCCAGCACCACCAATGCCTTGAGCGCAACAAACTATTGCTTAGGGCAATGAAGGTAGGGTTTTGCATCTCGAGTGACAACTAGTAGAGCTAGTGGTTGAGAAATGATATTTGTGCGACCAAGTAAACAAAATTCATGAATGCTTTCAACATCATTCTCACCTACATATGAACAATAGGGTGACAGCATATCACAACACAACGGGAGTATACCACAATATCAAATCTAAGCTCTTCTTCCTAAAGGTTAGCTATAATAATAGGAATGACACATTTAAGGCACAATTGACATGTTCTTTAGCTAATCCATCTTTCAATGATATTGATAACATGAATATGCAATCATTACTTAGCAAGTCACCATTACTTGGCAATTAAGACACTAAGCAATTATGTGTTCGAATCCTAAACACTTAAAAATTTTTGTCTCTACTCCTCTTACCAATAGTGCCAGAATTTGTTGATTGGCCACTAGAGCTAATGATAGCATGGCTCTTAAAATCAAAATGTTCAATTGACCTAAGCCTACTCCTAGACTCCCTCTCATTAGCACGTAAGATAACTCCTCTAACCCTCCTCCTTTCATCACTACCAGATACTCGATTAGATGGCATCGGTTTATTAGATTGAATTGGTGCTTTATATGGATTCCTCTTCCTTGCCTCTTGACTTTACCAGCCAATTGCATGCCCCCCTCTAGGGAATTAATCCTTTGTAACTACAATATATTGGATATCTCATATTGGAGCCCATTTACAAATCTAGCGACAGCTCACTCTAGAGACTAGTTCAGTCGACTTTGGGTAATAAGCATCTCAAACTTGTGAATATATTCCACAACACTCATAGTACCATATCTCAAGGAATGCAATTGCTAAAAGATGCCTTCTTTCATAAAAAATGTAGCAATCAAAGTGGATACTTTATTAGTTTATCATTAGACTTCTATAAGATGTCAACCTCGTCAGGATGCTTGGTATATGATGCAACACGTCATTATGTTAATGCAAGACATCCATGCTTCTATCTCTCATATTTATTGAGAAGCAAATAGATTGGCCGATCATTTGACTAGAAAATCTGGAGATCTCCATATTCATCTTTTTTTCCATCTAATTCTTTTTTTCAGTTCAGATTTCTTTTGTAGGATCACAAATTTTTTTCTTTAATTTGGAAAATAAAAAAAAAGGTTTATTTCCAGTTCCAAATAATTGAGTTGGGTCCTCTTCTTAAAATTAATACGGTCTCCAATGTAAAGCGGAGGTCCAAAATCAACGGGACCGAGCCATCAAAGGATCAAAGACATAACTAAGCCCAACCCAACCCGACAAGGAAGAGAAAAGAGAATGAAGCCTTATCGACCTGATCCAAACCGTTGTTTCTGTGTCGGAACGTGACAGGTGTCTTTCGTACACAGCGTCAACCCACTCCAAAGGACAAGAAAAAGGAAAAAACATAAATGTTCTCTCTACAGAGCTAGAGTTTAGTTTCTTTTCAATTTATATTTATTGCCATTTCGGTCAGCGAAGATCGGACTTCACCGTCATCTTCTCTATACGAATTTCAATCCAGAACCAGAAAGGTAGCAACCATAACACCCACCCATTTGTTCGAACCCTTTCCTCACCAAGTAAACCCTAATCTCTCTCTTTCTCTCTCTCTCTCTCACATTCTTGAATTTACTTGTCTCAAGAGTGAATTTTTTTATATAATTATTTGTGTATTTTTGGCAGGAAGTTGAAAGAGCAAAGAAATGGCGAGCTCAGATAAAGTTGACGTTGTGTCCTTGGAGCTCCCTGCTCCTCCGGGTTGGACCAAAAAGGTCCTTTGTTTCTCCTCTCTCATTCTATCTTTCACAACACACACACACACGCCACATACTAGAAATTTGTGAACTCTGAGTAACTTTTTTTGGTTTAATTGTGATTTCGCTGTGAACGTTTGGTTTTTATGGTTCATGAATTGTTGCTTTTAGCTATTATTGTTGCAGAATTTTGTACCTTAACAAGGGATTGTGAAGCTAGGGTTTTTGTGTTGAATATGCTGGGTTTGAGTAATTTGGGTGCATCGTAGTTGAAAGAATTTTACGAAACCACCATCCAAGTTCTTGTTATTTTAAATTATATTTGTTTATGATTTTAAATTAAAAATTGCTTTGAAAATTATAATTTTGGGGCCGGTTTTAAAATAATTTTTAAAAGAACATTTTAAAAGCAAAGCTCTGTCCTTCGTAAGGGTTAGTAAAAGGGTCCCACGATCTGTGAACTCTGCTTCATGTTTTTTCTAAAGACCCTTTTTAGCCCTAAAATGTACTGTTTTAACAAGTTGGAGCTCTATTACTTGTTCATTATCAAAGAAAAGGAGGCCAAAAAAAAAAAAAAAGAGATTTTCTTTCGGTAATTAATTGTCAATCAGTTGTCTAAGGAATCACTTTTTTCTTTATCCAAGGACCAACTGAAAATGTTGTAGAGAGTTTTTTGGGCTAGTTTTGATTGCAAAGTTTTTAAAGGCCTGAAATGTAGTTGTCTTCTATACTTCAGGGATTTTAACAAGGTGTGCGCCAGAAGCAATTTGTTGTTTGGTACTTTATGTAAATTAATAATGTTTGTGCAAATGAAAAGTCTGACTTTTTAATGATGTGGGTTTCATAAAGAGCGGACTATCTCAGGGTTTCATGGTTGTATTTTTGGTGCAGCACCAGTGGTTTTTGTCTTCTTCTACTGTTTTCAAAAAGATTGTTCTTGAAACTTCTGACTTCTTTGATGTGCATTAGTTTCGTCTTGAGAATGAAAGTTATGTAAGCAATTTTTTGGAGGTGGAGTTGTTAGGGAGGGGATGAAACACAAACCATTGTCTATAATTGCATCATATGAAATTTGGTGTTTTAGTTAGATCTCTATGGGCATGACATAGGAACTTGACCTTGTCTAAACAGGATTGGTTGCTTTCATACTTTTTATTCACGCTTGATGTTCTTGATTTTTTTTCCCTGTCTCTCTGTTGATAAGTAATGATTTTGAAATTCTCAACCCTCAAGTTTCAGCTGTGGAAAGAAGGTGCATATTATTCTGCACATCCACTTCTTATTGATGCCGATCACCCGTTTGATTTATTTTATGCAGAAGGCATCACATAAGGCCAGGTGAAGTAAGACTTTTCTTGTTGATTAACCAAACTTTGTGGCCTTCATACATGTTGGATGGTCTTGAGATTTTGTTTTTCATTTTCCTTCTTTTCTCTCTTTTATATTAATTAATAGATCTTGACATTCCCAACACAAAAATTTCAGCTGTGGAAATCAGGTCCATGATTATTCTGTTTATCCACTTCTTATTGATACCTGTCACCCATTTGGTATATTTTATGCAGAATGGCGTAGCATAAAGCATCAGAAGAGTTTACTTCTACTGATATTTGGTTGTAGGGATACTTTTATTTGGTGAAAACTTTACAACTTTATGATTGATTTACAACATTCTGAAATAGGATTAATTGTCTTATGGATAATCAAGAGTTTATGGAGTGGTTGCCTTTAAAGATGGTGATTTTGTGTGGAGAACTCCTGTCCGGTTCATTTTTGTGGCCTAAGCTGTGATTTATCTGCAAAAAGTCCTCTGAGAGCAAAGTATGCTCTCTACTGTTCATGAACCCCTGGATTAAATGCCAAAATTTTATCAGAGATAATTAGGACTGGAATCCAGGCCTTCCATATTAAACTTCCTCCTTTTCATTGCTTTTGATCGAAATTGAAGCTTGGCAATTTTGAAGACCTTTTCATCCTCTTTGGGTTAAGTATGTAGCTTTTATAGACCATCTTTGGTCAAACACTAGCTTAGAATGCCCCTTCAGTGAAAGTCAATGGCTTGAATATTAGATCTATTATATGCAGATATGAGTAATAGACAGGTGTAGCTGAAAAAGAATGTTTCAGTGGATAAGGCTATTCCATGCGATGAAGCCTTTTGTATTCGAGGCATATAGGTGATGGTCCAAGATGATGTCATTGGAGCTGGCAAAGAGGGCTTTTTGAGTGCAATACTCCTATAATGATGGTGTAAGTATGAGCCAAGGCAAGGTTAATGAGATAAGGAGTTGTGAACAAGTCTTTTAACCCAAATATAGCTTGCTTCTCTCAGTGATTAGATAATCTCAAACCAAAAGACTGAACAGACATTTGCTCTCCTTGAAAAGGTCATCTTGCCATGCTTAACTATACAGCTACCATGTTACAATTTTACTTATTTGGAAACCCTGCTTTTAGATTGCAGGAGTTAGGCTGCCTGAAAGCTTTTTTTCTGCAGAGCAGCTATTAACAGTTGGATCAGTGTAATCTCTCTTGGTGCATTTTAATTTTGGAAGAATTTGGAGGACTATGACCGATCTTTCTTGCTGCTTTTTTCAGTTTGGAAAAATTTGGAGGGCCATTACTGATCTTCATATAATTGTATGAGTATCTAGCCTTTATGCACGGCACATTTCTACATTTCATGGGCCACTTATTATTTTGAGCCCAAAGTAATCATTGAAGTGATTGAGATGAATTATCTGGTTGGGTGAAGGAAAAATTTGTTGTGTCAATTTTGTCCCTCCTTTGAGAAGCTGGGAAAATCTATGGCATTTGGGGATCACAATGTTTCGACTCTGGTTATCCATTAAGTGATCCCATTGCATCATTTGATCCCATTGGATCATACCTCTATCCACCATGGATTTCAGTTCAAGTATTCTTTTGTCTTTGTGTCCATTAGAAAGATATTTCACCAGCTTAAATGGATGTAGTTAAGTGAAAGGTGTGTGGAAGAGATGGGGCTTAAGATCGATTTTAATGGATATCATGGCAATCCAAGATGATATAATCATTGAAATGTCCCTCTCCTACCTTGTTTCTTCATACACATACGATATATATACCATGACCAGTAGCTTAACTCTTTGCAACTTATTATTCTGTTCTGCTTAAAATTAGTTACATCCTTTTATGAGTTGTATGCTCTTTCTTCCCCTTTCTCCCCTATAAAGATAATGAAGACGGGAACAGAGCTGGAACATGCTCCAGGAGTTTAATTCAATGATCATAGCTTATATAAATGTGTTTACTGTCTATGAAATTCATCACATGTAGAGAGGAGTGTATACATATATATTCTACTATTTCTACTCCTTCCTCACCTGAATTTTGCAAACTGAGTTTGAAAGGTGCTTCTGCACTCATGTCCTTAGTGTTGAACAGGGAGGGTGAGAGATTGCTGTCTTCCACTAACTTTATGAGTACTCAGCTCAACTGTGGTTACTACTTTCAGCTATCCATGATGTTCTTGAAGTTTGATGAATTGAGTGAGAGGAGCATGATTTTGGTTGAGCTCTCCAAGCTTGATGCATTCAGGTTAACTCAATATATACTTTTCTTATGCAGCTAATGAGGATGGTTATATCTTGATGGAATCACATTGTCATCTTAACTTTGAGTGTTAAAATATTAGCTTTCAGCTGTTCTTTTTGACTTTATTGGTTTGCAATAATTTGGGACAGCTCAACGAGTTCCAGTTAAAGTTTGTTGGAGTATTTATTTATGAAATATTAACCTATGACTGTAGGTGATACTTATGTTTTCATGTAAGTATTGCATTGAAAATTTGGTATGTCAGGGGAGCAGAGATCATGATTTTGAATTTTTTTCCCTGTTGCCTGTTTCCCTATGTACTCTTCATGATGGCCTTGGGGTGGTAATTCATTATCCAATGTGTGAAGGGCAGTGTTGAAGTAGAAGTATGAATCCACCCCTCTATCTCTTCATCCTGTAATTAGTTCAAAGGTTGATATCCCTTGATGCCCTTGAATGACATTTCTCACATGATACATCCATGTTTTCATGTGATATTAGAGGGAAAGGTCTTGAATTTGAAATCCTGCTTCATTGTTGGCTCTCAAAAATGAGGCATTTTGCGAAGTTCTGGAATCATGACTACTCTCTATCAATTCTAAGTGAGTTGGTTTGGTTCTAATCTACTCAGTTTTCTTATTGCTTGTCCACTTGAAGTGCTATACATGACCTTGTTTATCATTTAACATGTGAATGGCAGTTTTGAAGAACAGTGTAAAACCTCCCTTCTATCTCTACTATAAAGTTGAAGGATCGGTACACCTTGATACCCTGGAGTGACATTTTGTTTATTGATTATGAAAAGATGAATTTGCCATGGTTTATCCAAGTTTTCGTATGATATTAGAGGGAAGGTCTTGAATCTGTGATCCTGCTACTATTGACACTCAAAAACAAGGGATATTGTGAAGTTTTGAGAATAAGACTATAATTGGTCTAAGTGAGCCGGTTCTGATATATTGATTTTTCTTGGTGGTCTGTTAGATTCAGGACTATAATTAGTGTAGTAAATTACTGCTTTGAGTTCCAAGGTTGGAGGTATTTCTTATAAAAGAGCAAAAAATGTATGGTGACAGAAAAAATACATTGATTTTGAAGATATAGGAACTTTTGGGTTTGGGTGAATTTCATGAAGCTTATTGGTTGATTTATATTGGATGTAAATTCCATGAACTTATATGGACTCAAGGTGAAGAGGAAATGTCATGGAGATTGTGGAGTGGTCTGGGAACCTCCTCTGTTCTAAATCCCTGTTCCTCTTGAGATGGTTGTGCTTATTTGTTTCTAATTGATGAAGTAAACAATTCTCTTATGTTGGTTTCTTTCACACAAAGTTAAGATGACTTAGAGTGCTAATGGGGACAATTTCTAATGTGTGGAGCTTATGATTTGTCAATGTTTACATTCTAATATCCTGAATGCTCTACATGCTGTAAATTGAAGTGATTCACTTGGAGATTCAATCTAGATGAGGAGCTGATAAACATAGCAGTCAGTATGCCCAATGTTGTTAGCTTAGATTAACTACGATCATTCTAATAGCATGTTTGCTGAACTGCAATGCTGTTTGAGTTTATATTCTGACTTTCTGTTGGATAGGTTGAGCAATACCACTGTGACATTATTGTAGTGTTTCTAGCAATCCCTTGTTTCAAGTCAAAAGCAATTACTAAGCCAAAAGCGGAAAAAAAAAAAAAAAAGAGGTTCCAAAAAGGATTCTACTATATGCAGGAAATCTGCTTCTCGAAAATTATGGTCAGGATTGGAGATCAAATGTATGCCATAAGGACAGACCATGTATAACCACTTGTTGCGTTGGAGGTCCATGAAGTCTTTGGTTGCCAGACTGGCAATTAGGGGATGTTGATCTTCATGGCTTCATGGCATACATAAACCTTGTGATGGATCACTGGTCAGAGTGCTAAAGATGAGATGCATTACTTAATATTCAGCAGAAATATGGAAGTGGAATATCTGTACATTTTGCCTGAGGAATGGTTCTGTTGGAAAGAGGAAAACTTTTCTAATGATTTTCCAAAAGAAGGGAATTACTTCTCTGATGTTTAGAGTGTCTTCTACATTTGCTCATGCATTGATCAGTAAAACCATCCAGGAGACTGCAGGAGGCATTACTTTGCTGCATCTTGACCCTAGATGATATGAAAAGGTGTTCTAGATTTTGTTATGGGCAAATTATCTACATGTCAACAGATGACCTGGTTACTGTTTGATGGACCTAGTAAATTTTGATGAACTACTAGCTAAGCAGTTCAGGGAAGCAGCATAGAACTCAATTTAGTGAAATAGGGGTTGACTGCTACCGTTGGTTTGTGTTTTCCTACTTTTCTTCTACAAGGTTGTAGCTGCATTAGAAATCCATGAGAGCCTGTTGCCAAAGACCCTTTTTCTGGGCAGTATCCTGATTTGATTGTCTGTTTCCAATAACCCTGGTATGCACCTTCATTTTAGCTGAATCTTCAATCAAGATTAGTCTGTCCTGTAGTTGAGGTTTCTGTGGCTAGGAATGTGGGGAATATTGGTGGGGGGATGCTAGCATAGAACTGAGATCATACATACTGTGAGGATGTGATCAATATCAAAGTCAAGATCCATAACGGAGGATCACTTGGTAAAAATAAAGGGAACATTACACTAATGGCTGCTAAGTTGCAATTTGCATTGCGGTATGTAGATGGTATGAGGATGTTGTCAAACTTCTTAGATTTTAGGGATAAAATCACCAAGCACTTCCTATAATTCCTCTTCTTGGTGTTCAGCTCCTCGGAGTTTAACCTTTTTTCTCAAGTTCATATATTTCGTAGGACCTTTGCTGTGGTTGATTCTAATATGCATTTTACCAGGATTGCATCGTGGGAACATATTACCATTTGGTATGTTGCTTTACTATCTCAATTGTAAGGTTCTGAGGTATATTTTGCAGTTTAGCCATTGATCCTTTTCAATAATGTCTAATATGTGAATGTAGGAGAAAATTATGTCAGATAGGTCCTGCTTACATGCTCATCTTCGCCATCATTTCCCTTATAAGTATAAAGAAATGCTTTTTCTCTTGAAGGGTTTCATATTTGCTGGGGAAAATATGTTGTGCAAGTAGTTGCTTGTCTAAAATTGTTCTCATGGAGAATTAGTCCGAAAGGTAAAGTGGACTATCCTGCATCTATTCCTGTTACAGGTGTTGGGAGCTCTTGCTCTTTCCATCTTGTCAAGATTGTCATGAGCCTTGGCAGGCGTGCAAAATGCAGTATTTTTTTTGGATAATTAAATGCAGTAGTTTCTTATTAGGAGATACATTGTTATGTCATCTTGTGGATTGTTGGCACTGTTCCTGTTCTTTGTGTTACATGCTGCATTTATCAGATCTTTGAACTTAAGAGACTGCTCTGGAATTCTGCAGTATCTGATCAAGAAAACTGGAACTCCAAAGAAAAATGAAATTGTATTCACTGCTCCAACTGGAGAAGAGATCCATAGCAGGAAACAATTGGATCAGTACCTAAAGGCAAACCCTGGTGGCCCTGCAATATCAGAGTTTGACTGGGGCACAGGTGAGACTCCTAGACGATCAGCAAGAATCAGTGAGAAGGCAAAAGCAGCTCCACCACCTGAAACTGAGCCACCAAAGAAAAAAGCCAAGAGATCTGCTTCAAAGAAGGAGAAAAAAGAAAGTGAAGCTCCTGAAGGAGCTGAGGAGACAAAAGAAGTTGAAATGCAAGATGCTGAAAAAGATGAAAAAACTGCTGATGCTGAAAAGGGAGAGAAGCCAAATGAAATGCAAGAGGATGGCAAAGGACTGGATACAAATGTAGAAACTGTTGCTGCTGAAAAAACCAAAGAAATTGAAATGCAAAATGCTGAGAAGGCTGAAGGAACTGCTGATGCTGAAAAGGGAGAGAAGCCAAATGAAAAGCAAGAGGATGACAAAGGTCAGGATACAACCGGTGAAACTGGTGCTGCTGAGGAAACCAAAGTGCAAACTGATGCCAAAGCAGAAGGTGAAGAGGCCGAGAAAATTGTTGATGAGCATGAGAAGCCAGTACAAGCAGAAGAGAAGGTTGAGAAAACACAAGCTGAGCCTCAGAAAATTGATGGTTCTGCTGAGCAGAACAAGCCAGAAGAGACCAGAAAGGAGAATAAGGCTGAGGATGAGGGTGTTAAAGACCAGCAAAAGGCTATTGGGCCAGAATCCCCGGTCATGGATAAAGCAGCACCAAACGGGAATGATGAGAAATATAACAATGCAGGTGTCAATGAAATATCCAATAAAGTGGAAGAAGCTATCCAGAATGGTGGCCATGGTAATGGACCTGGAGAGGTCAAGGCTTGAGCAGCTGTATCATTGTAGTTTATTTCTAGTTTCCCCTCACTTGTTTGGGAGCCCATCAGAATTGTCAGTATGTCTGGATGACTGTAGTTTATGTTGTAGTTATCTGATTGGATATTGACATTTGTAAACAATCATAGTTTAGGCTATCTGTAGTTCAAAATGTCCTAGAGATTTGTACTATGTGGTAACCTCTGTAACATTATGTTCTCGAGTCAAATACTGGACGATAGTATCATTTGCATTTGCGTCCATGTATCAATAAGTGACATTTTGTGCTCAAATACTCTCTTCCACGTATGTTTGACAGATTATCTCCATCTCTGCTTTTTGGATAAAAATTTAGGACAGATCCCATGCTTATCTTATAATAATCCTCTCTTCTCATGCTCATAAATAGTCAGATGTGTCAAGGTGCTTTATTGCAAACGGATTGCTGTAGAGAAATTGACGTACTAGAGCTTTAAGAGTGTTTATTCAGTTTGTCCTTAAGGAGGTTCCTTTGCTGTTGATAGCTTCGTTTGCAATTTTGTTAAATTCTCAGGGTAATTATGACGGACAGCGTATGGTCTTCTGAGGATTATGCCTTTTAAGTAGTACAAATGGGATAAATTTTACCTGTATCACATGTTAAAGATCATAATATTATGTAATAGCTGTTTTGGTTGTCTCACAAGAACATTACCTATCTGCATTCGTATGGAAACATGTCCTTATATGTACCATGTATATAACAAAATACAGAGCTTTCAAGAGAAGGCAGGAAGGCTCAAGAGTTCAATTGGTGGACCCTTGAGCCAATAGGGTCGATTGGCCTGCCAAGGCATATGTCGACCACCCCTCTGGTGACCTAGCTCAAATATCGAGGACCGAGTTTGACCGGGCAATCTCTTATTTCAATTTAATTGCTTTTCTTTTTTAGTTGATTTGTATTAGTTTTATCTTGTTAGTCCTCTTTTGCCCCAAATATATTGTGGGGCTTTTACATAAAAAAACTCTTGTAACTGAACTTGATCATTATCAACCTAAGACTTCTCATGATTGAGTTTTTTCCCCTCAATTATCCTATATTCTTATCAGCCTTCTGTGATGAACAAACTGCCGCCTTGGTCTTTACATCGTATCAAATCAATTAGACGTAGTTAAATTCTCAAGGTGAGATATATGCGCTAGAGTTGTTCATATCCATAACATACTTAGTATATATATATATATATATCTTTTGCCAAGCATAATTATAAATCAGTCGGTCCTTATCACTCTTTCTCTCAAACCCTGAATTCTCTTTAGCTTTAATCGAACTCTTTGTTACAGGGTTATTGTTTTTATGTACTAATCTATCTTATTTTCAGGTGGATAAATCTCTTGGGAAAATTTAAGGAAGACGAAGAGTGCATTTTGGGAGCAAAAGGTTCCAGCCCTTTTTATCTTGGTTATTTTTCCTTTTATACTCAATATTTCCTACTCGTTTCTCTGTAATCTGTTACAAAATAGTTATAAGATTGCCACCTGGTAGTGACTACCCACCTAAGTTTTTGCTCGTTGTGTTGTATTTGACTACTTTCTAGCATGTATTTCAAAGTCTTAACGCGCACTTTTCTTTCATGTTTTAGTTTGGTCATAAAGTTTTCCCTCTTTGGAAGATCAACCTTTCCATAAGGTTGTGATCTAGCTAAGTTTCATGAAAATCACTCCAATCCTCTTATGCAGTATCTCTACAAGTCAAAAGCTTCCACTGGGGAAGAACTTGCCCTATCGCTATAAATCCTAGTATTTAAATCCAATCCCCTTATGCAATCAGTCAATAATGCCAAATCGTAAGCATCACTTAGATATTTTAAACCACTAGAAATCGACCATAATAACATTTAGCTACTCTCTTGCTAACAATATACCAAGCTAGCTATTGAAATCGATTCGTCAGGTGGTAGTCCTGCAAAACCAATACTGCTAGTTATAAGTCCTCATTTGCTCTAAGGTTCTCTGCTAGATGCATCATCTTATTCTAAACTTAAAGCAAGCTGGTACATAAGGAACGCAGCAAATCATTTCTAGCTGTGGATTCAATATCAACAACGTCTAACTTGGAACGGCTATGAACATAGAAAGGAATAGTTGTTAAACTGTGTGACCATAAATTACTTCAAAGCAGTAGTTTTAGTACTACTTCGAAAAAAAGTATTATAAGCAAACCCAACTAAAGGTAATTCTTTTTAGAAACTTGCTAATAGAAATAGTATCACAATCCAAAATGAGTATCCATGAAAAACCAAAGGGTGCAACTAAATATTCGCTTAGTTCAGAACTGGCTCAGAACCCCCAAGTCAAGGGCCGTGGGGAGGGAGAACTGGAATTGGCCCAGGGGGAGGAAGGGCCCGGTCGGTTCCCTTGACCTGGTGACTTATTGGCCGGTTTGGGTCCTGAATTGGCCCTTCGAGTGTTTTTTTTTTTTTCTAAATAATTCATTTTTAATTCCCCTTTTTATTTTTTCCCGAATAATTTATTTAATATTTATTCATGTGTATTTTTTTAGTTGGTTTGGTTTTTTTCCTTAAATTTATAAATGTTGAAATTTAACCTATAATTTTTCGGGGCAATATATGATTTTTGGGGATTGAATGGTGGCAATACCCCGTACACGAGAGGATGCCAACCCCGAATTTTATTGATTGAATAAAATTATTATAGAAAAAGATGGAGACATTTGGCCTTATTTTTTTGTACGCGATAATAATATAGTGTAAGTAAATAACAGAAATAAATAAGAAAGTATTATTCCCTTTACAAAATATGTTTAATTCTAACCTGATACAAAAAATAAATAAGATAGTATTACTACCCTTACAAAATTATTTAGCTTACCTGATGTCAAATCCGAACTAGCGGAGCTTTCACCCAATGAGAAGAAGTCGCTAAAGTATTCATCTTCTTCACTAGACATCCCATATGACTCTTGTGTGTGACTCCTTACCTTCAACCAATCCTCTACACAAGCCAATACCTCAATGTTGCCGGGTGACAGTTGTGATCACCACTAAGATAGGATAAGGCCCGCTATGCTGAATGCCTGTTCAATAGCTACCATTGATGGGAGAGTAGCCAAATCCATGATATTGCCGTCACAAAATTCAAAATGTGTATTGAAGTAATCGTCAAGTTCACTATACTCAGTTGACTTGGAACAATGCCGCTTCAACTTTTGCAACATCGTTCGTTGCGCAATGAGGGTGGGATCATGGGTAGTACCATGTGAACTAAAGGACTACAAGGGAGTTTAGGACACTTGACCACCAAATGCAGTACAAAAGTTAGAATATAATTCTTTCGTTACCTAAACTGCTCAGCGTAGTTCTTGCACAGTGGTAACAACATAAGTGTCTTCCGTGTCAGAGAATGCGTCAACAATGAAATAATACAAATTAAGATATTCTAATAACATATCTTTTTTACACCGTGGATCTAAAATAGAAGCAACTAAATAAATTATTAGAATTTGTCTATAATACTGCAACCATTTTATAGCCATATCATTTATATTCACCTGTAGAAAAGAGTCAAATCAGGAATTAAGTAGTACCAACAGTATATTCACCACATTCATAAGGAAAAGAAGAACACTAGCTTGATACACTTGCGAAAATGTTAGAGTACAGTCATAAATTTTTTTTAAAACATTCAATATTCTACTGCATACATCCCAATCACCGAGGTGCAGTGGAATGTCTAGGATATTTATGGTAGCGAAAGAACATAATGCATCTTTATAAGCAAGTGCACTTTCTAAAAGTTGATAGGTGGAATTCCACATAGACTTAACATCATTTCTAAATTTTTTAGGTTGAATTCCATTTTTAATACAAAATCTCTATTATGCCTTATTTACGGAAGGATAGTCAATTAAAAACATACTAGTTGCCTTATTAAGGACATTTTTAAATCTAAACAGTTCATACCATCTTTAACACAAATATTTAAAATGTAACAGGCATATTGAATGTAGAAAAATGTCCTACCTAACGTAGGATGACATAAAGTTTGAAGTTCATCAATGAATGTTGTGTTAGCGGTTGTGTTGTCAAAACCAATTGAAAAATATTTTTTGTCAAACTATATTCACCTAAAATAATACTTATAATACGGAAAACATTTTGCGTCGTATGGCAATAATTGAAAACCCTTAGAGCTATTAGTCTTTTATGTACCTACCATGCATCATCTATCTAGTGGCATATAACTCTCATGTATGATAATTCTTGCCATAGATCGGTTCATATATTTGTGCAAATGGAAACATACATCTCAAGAGAATTGAAAAGAGCGGCTAATTTATGCTTGTCGTTATGATACAATTTAGTAGTGGTTTTTTGTATGGTTTTTGGGTCATAAGTTCGTGAGCTTGGATTCAATGCTTCTCACTTGTACTCCAACTAATGCGGGGAAGCTACTTGACTCTATGATAGGTTACACTTTATTAAGTATTTTGCAAGTAAAACTTGTTGTCTATCAGTAGAATAACGGAATAAGCTTTCTCCTTACGATCCTGTTGACTGCAAAATTTGTTGCTACGATTTATCTATGCCAAACTCCATGGAGTGCTTCACTCGCATGTGCCTGTTAAGGGTGACATATTCCTCTTCCTTTTTCTATGCATAACTTGATTAGTAGTTGTTGTATTAAGCACGATTGCTACTATCTTTCTTTGTAATTTTACGAAAATATTTACTAAAATTTTTTTATTTTAGTGGTGTTGGTAGCTTACTCGTGGAGTTAGACGGGCTATGTAAGTGCCTTGGAATTTCTTCCTCCAGCACTTCTTACACATCGTCTTGCCCTTCTCCTTCCGCCTTCTCCTTACTGCCCTATTGTTTTAGTGGTTCGCTTTATCCACTAGAAGGCCTTTCATGAAAGCTTAGGAGTAGCATCATCAAGTCTTCTAGGTGTTCGTTAGTAAAGTTGTAAATATCGAAATCATCAACTTCAAAATATTGTTGAGGTGCCTTTTGCACAGATTTCCTCTTATCACTTTTGCTAGAATGATTCCTCTTAGAAGAACTTGAACCATCAAAATAATTTTCCATTTTTTAATATTAGAATAATTATAAAATACTGATATGGGCAGATAAGGGGATAGAATTTATTTAACGGTTGGCAAGAAATATAATAGAAATTATTCGCAAGGTGTGTAGAAGATGCGAGCACGACAAATAAAAAATAAAAACACGCATAATAAAAGATGAGAGTAGAAGATAAGAGTTAGTGCAGTTTTTTTACATTGATAATTTTGCTCTTCAACTTGTACTATCAATGTATACAACATCCAACAATACACTTATTTTCTTTTGCTTCTTTGCAATGTTCAAATTTCAAATTTTCAATACCTGCATGTTGCATCTAACACCAAAAGTTAATATCTATTCCTCACTGCTTACAATCCTATAACCTATGTTTAATTTTTTTTTTTCAAAATGCGCTCCATACTTTCAAATTCTTTAAGTGCATATTTCATTATTTTTATCTTGCATCTTCCTTCCGCATTTCTCTTCGATTGTCTTCTCTTTTTCTTTGTTTTTCTTCTCTAACGTTGCAGAGTTGTAGGCAAATTTTCATCACTCTATTCCTGCTTTTTTGACGATTTTTTCCTTCTTTTTCAAACATTGTAGAGGTGCTTCTTTGATAATTTCTTCACTTTGATAGTCGGGCCTTGTTTTTCAATGTTGCAATGTTTCAATTTCTTTACTTTTTCTTGCCATGTGTTTTAATTTATTTTTTTGTGTGTCATATACGGCAGGCCTAACCTACCAGTTTAAGTTGACCATGAATCAGTGGGCTAAACCGACGAGTTCATGGTTGGTTCTAGACCCATTGGTTCACCGAGTTGTATAATGCAACTCGACAATTGAACCACCGGACTAATCTCTCAAACGGACCAGTTCAAGGGCTTGAACCAACCGGACTAGTTTGGGCCGATTCACAGGCCTTAACCGGCCCTCTCCCATATCTAGGTGCAACCACCTTATGAAGAGATAAAGAGGCAATTTTAGTAGCTTCAAAAGGGTATAAAAGCACCAATATGACAATACGATAACTTACCAACCATGACCAACATCATACTAAAGCCTTGAGATTAGGTTGGGACGTGATGAAGTCTATGCTCAAGAATCGGCAAATGGGTTAAATAAACTCGAAGGAGAATACGCAGAATACTTCTTTATGGACACACTATGCAGCTTCAAACAAAATATACCACACTTTGCTTCATTCTGTTTCTATAAAAAGCTTTCAAAGTCGAGTGAAAAATCCTGAAGCAACTTAGGCATCAAAACATATGGAGGTGCTGAAAATAAATGTCCATGCTCATACAATGGCCGATTTTTCAATACTAAAGTCACTTTGGGAAAAAGCTATTATGAAGATGAGAAAGAATTTTACGAAATAAAGGTGAAATGGTATCTTCAAACTTCTTGTTATCAACAGAAGTTAAACATGGCGTAGAAATTGCATATAACTCACTTGTATAAATCATCTAATGTGATAATGAATCTACCACTTGATTTTCAGATTCAGCCTTGTCCGTAATTGTGTTCTCATAACCCAACAACTTACAAAGGTACTTCCGTTAGCACCGATTTTCGATTCACCCATGCTAAAATCTCGTTCAAACACTGGTGATCAACTTGAATAGTAAAGTAATTGTCCAATAATCATGGTTTTTAGAATTACAAGTCAACTAGAACCGGTCTATGAGATTATTATTTTATGAGGTTTTCTCTAGTTAAAACATATATAAAATTGATTAGGTATAAATGTTTTGTAGAAATATGAGTTTAAATATTCAATTACATAAGTTTACAATTTTACTTGTTTTATGTGATTTTACGATTCTGTACATTCCAACTCTATTTAAAATCGTAAGTTCGATGACTTTGTTAATAACCATTAGCAATATATCCAAACTGATTCCATGACTCTGAAAAGTTCCCAAGTATAAGTAGATGCCTTATGAAAATGTAAAGGTGCTTACTAAAATAGCCATTGTATAACCTCATTATAACAAAACCTTCCTAATTCTCATGCCCAGGCATTGTTTCGCAATACTGTGATAGAAGTATTGTATTTGTCATCTATTAATGAGAGTTTTATGGATTGTCATCACTTCTCAAAGCCATCCTCCATATTTATATAACGAGTGTCACCTATCATGGATCCAAACACGAAATTATTATGGCCCAATCCAAATATGTAAGTCTAATCTTTTCATTAACTGAAATCACTTTATAAATTACTTTAAACCTAGTTTTGAAACAATGTATTCTTCATAATCAAGCCAATTCTCAAACCCTAATTTTTCTAAATAGAGACAATCTTAAGAGTAATATCTTTTTATTAATTTGATCTAACCCTTTGTTCTTGTTTTAATATTTTTATGCACTAAGCTTTGTTACTTTTGTGTTTACAAGATGAGTTAAGAACAAATTAAAGTGAAAGCCTCTTATAAGCACCTTGCCCCCCTTCCCCCTAGCCTAGCCTGGCCTTTTCATTAGGTTAAAAGGGTTCCAATCCCTTCAATTTTTATTATTTTTCTTTTACACCAATAACCAATTCACTTCTCTATAACTTTTACAAGATAGTTAAAAGATTTGCCACTTTGCAAGAAATTTCCCACTTGCATGCATTATCTTGTTGATTTACATAATTTGATTGCTTTCTAGTATTTATTACAAAGTATTAATGGAAAATTGCAAATGTACACACTAAAATGTTGGTCATGTGTGGATAAATCTTCTAAACTCCAAAAGTGTGACTTCATCTGCTAGGAATTATGTCTCAATTGGTCTAACCACTAAGCTCAAGTTAAAGGATTAAGTAATTTGGTTTACAAATTCATGCTAAGCATCAAGTTTGGAGAAAGTCAAACCTATTTTTAAGCCTACAAATCTCACACCAAGTCTTTAGGAAGCAAGTGTTTAGTAGTTCAAATGAAAGTGACCAAAAGAAGCAATATTGGTTTACTAGCCCATTTCATTTGGACACATCTTTTAACCATTCAAATGAAGTGGCCAAGTGAGATAATTTGAGCTTTCTAACCAAGTTCATTCAAGCAACCGGGAGTAGGAATTTTCAAGTAATTGTTTGAATAACTCTCAGTGTCATCCAAACACTTGATTCTTATGCAAAGTCATGTAAACACCAATCTGAGGCATTTAAATGGCCACTTAGTTTCATTACATTGTTATTTCCATAAATGTGTGTGTTGCTTACATTAGTGAAAAGCTTAGTAGAGTAACCTTCATTTATTTTATGTATGATGAGGAGATGTATTTATTGATGAAATCATTAAATATATGGAGCACTAGCTACTACCTAGGGAATTTATGATGTACACAGAACTTGAGTCCTTAAGGCATTTGAAAAGGTAGAATAAGTTGACTAAGCAACAATAGTGGTCGATAAGTTTAGTAAGATGTCTTACTTCATATTGTATCAAAAGACAAATTATGAAATTTATATTGCTAACATTTTGTGTAGGGAATTATTAGGTTATATAGAATTCCAGATAGCATTTATCTCTGATGGATATGTGAAATACTTGAGGTTCTTTTTATTTTTTATTTTTTAAGAATGGTGCAAACTTGGTGTAAAGCTTTTGTCAATACCATTTTTCACTAATAAATTGATGGGCATATGGAGGTTGTCAATCAAACACCAGGTACATTACTTTGAGCGATAGTTGATATAAATCTAGTTGATTAGGTTTGTGCTTACCTATTGTGGAATTTGCCTAAACTGTTCAGCAAACATTTCTATGGAAAAGACACCTTTTGAACCAATGTCTGGGTACAATTCAACCACTCCTTTAGGTTTATTGCCCTTACTAATTTCTAAAGAAGATAGGGTGTAGTAGAAAAGGTTGGACATAAATAGAAGATTTGTCAACAAATGTCATACTACAATCATAAGTAAATTAACAGGTATCAAGAATAGGTAACAAAGGCTAAAGACCAATGATATTCTAAATTGGAGATCTCATATTGTTACACTTGAGAAAAGAGTTTTCTAGGTTAGATAGTACTATAAGCTTGTATTAGAGATCATGTATTGTCACTTAAATAAGATGGTCCATTTAGAATTTTGGAAATAGTCAAGGACAATACCTATAAGCTTAAATTATTATGTTATCATGGTGTATTAGCAACATTCAATATTTTAAGCTTATCACTCTATGTTCCTAAAGATGAAGCTGTGTCAAGTTTGAGGACAAACCTTTAAGAACCTCAAGATAATGAGAATCAAGTTTCGATTGGTCTAATTAGTAGAACTTCAGCTAAAGGACCTAGTAAATTTGGTTCATAGCTCATGGTAGACATGTAAAACCAAAGAAGATCAAATTTACTCTAAAGCCAACAAATCTCACACTAAATCTTGAGGAAGCATGAGTTTGAAAATTCAAGTCTAGGAGTCAAATAGATTGAACTTACAACTACCAAAGAGCTATAAGAGCATCCCATTCAAATGCCCCATTTTGGCATTCAAATGAGAGTGATAAAGAAGGGGCTATTCTAATTTATTGACCTACTTCAATTGGGAGCCTCTTCTAGCCTTTCGGATGTAGTGAGCTAATTTGAGTTTCTCAGTTAAGTTCATTCAAATCACTCTCGGTTGCCATTTGGATAAACTTGACTCATAGCTAGGCCAAAGAATCTTCAAGGAATTTGTCTAAAAGGCTCTAATTGCCATCAAGATACCCACTTATTAAGTAAAGCCATTTGAACGCCAATGCATGGCATCTGATTGGTCACCTAGTTATGCAAGAATTTCATTACTTTGTATTTCTGTTTTATTGTTTCACTCTTAATTAACCTATAATAAGGTTGTACGTTGTAGAGCTATTTAGATAATACGGTTTTTGTCTGCATTTAATTTGTATTTTATATGTGTAATTATCTTTAATTTTTTTCTCCACTTGTTTTAAGCCAAATACCCATATTTGAATGGACAAAAACAAATGACAAAAAAAAAGAAAGAAAAAAAGTCAAACATGTTACAAGTAGTAGCATAGTTGTTTTAATTATTTCACACATGCTAATTGTCACACGTGTACTATAACTAATAGTATACTTGTATATATATTTGTACAACAACAATAACAAACTTAATGTAATTCAACTTTTCTTTCTTCCTCTATATCACTCCATCTTCTCTTATGCAATCAACAACATACATAGATTCAAGTTTTGCATATTTTGGCTCTTTTGCATGGCATCAGAGCAAATAATCTCCATCCTTTTCTCTTCGATTAAATGTACTTTTAATCATTGATTTGCTATTTCATTGGTTCAATTAGAATGAATAAGATTGGAGAAACATCTTACAATGATCATTTGTATCTTTTTAGTTATGATAATCCAACAACTGTCATTGCTAATGTAGTGTTTGATTAATATGATATATCTTGAAATTTGAACACCTTTTGATTGAGTGTCTCCCTCAAATCAATCAGTTCTTATCAAGCTTGTGATGAGTAACTCAATGATGTTAATTTGTGAGACATTAGTTCAACATTGCCATATTTTAATTTCTCTTATGCATCATCTCTATTATAATTCCACTATAAATTTCCAAATCCTTAAATATTAAACCAATTCAATTCTTTTTTAATTGTGTTTAAATTCAGTTTTTGAATTTAGATACATCATCACCCTTCTATAATTCATAAAAGTGTATGCATACACCAAAAACTATTGCGATAACTCTCTATTTATTGTCCATTTGGTGATGATTTTGGAGTTTTAATAATATTTTGGAGTTATTTATATAATTTTAAAAGTTATTAAAAGATACAGTATAAAAAATTAGAAGTCTATCAATATTTAACTGATAGTTTATAAAGCCACCATTACAAATTGTTCCAATTGATGCCGATGCATATTGGCACTTTCCTTTCAGGTTTGGGTCCTGTCATGGGACTCATGACGTGAGGTGCGCAAGGTAACTCTACATCGTGTGAAGAGATATGTTACTCATAACAAGTAGTTGAGCGCATGAAGCACCACTAGTTGCATGTAGAGCTAGCCTCTAAGCCTAGATGGCTAAGGTACAAAGGTGAACAGAATCTTACCGATGATCGATATACCAAAGAATAAACATGGAAATTTGTTCTAGAACCGTCCCTGGAAAAAGACACAAAAGCAAAAAATTGGCAAGTTTATAGGTTCTTCTATAGCCCTTTAAGCTCTTGGACAAGCCCAGTCAAATTCGTCCATCTCTCAAATGCAATGGCCGACGAAACGAAGGCAACTTTGGAAGATTCAACATCATTCTTACTAACTGCAAAGTGGTGAAGAAAGAAGGATGTCAGCCTCACCAATGAGGGCTTCTTGGACAGCGCAATCAGAATAAATACTGAAAGGTAAGAGAGAAACTACCAGATGAAATTAATGTAGCAAGTGATGAGTTGAATGTATCCACCTGAGTCTTCTCTTCAGGACTAGAACTTAGCTGCATGTGAAACAGATTAACATACTAAGAATACGATATAAGTTTGAGTGACCAAGAAACAAAAAGATATTGTTCTAGTAGAAAGTTGCATTAACATTGATAATGTTCTAAAAGATAGTAGTATTAACATTTCCATGTATCACAAACAGATCAAATTGAGTGAAGCAACATAGAACATTTAGTCAGCCCTTGGAAAAATGTTCTTTACTAAACAATCCCTTGGAGAAAAATGCATTGTCTATATTTTCAGATTTAGACAATTTAGTACCTAAAGTTTTATTCTTTAATAATTTAACTCATAGAGTTTCGGATTTTGGGCCATTTAGTGTCTTTGTTAGACACTAACTTATAAAAGAACTAAACTTTAAACATTAAATTATCAAAATAAAAAAATATAAGCACTTCATTTGCCTTTATCCCCAACCCCTTGGACAACTGGTTTATGACATCATATATTTGAAAGGTGCTGGCAATAAATGTAAATTGCTCATGTCAGTCTACAAGTATAAATCTTTAGATTAGATTGAAGCTCTATAAGCTCATTTTGAACCTTATTTAATTAAATAGTGTACTTTATAAGCTTCAACTAAAGTTCAGCTCACACCAATAAAATATTACGCCATCAAATATCTAATAGGCTTGAGCTTTTACATCCAGATGTTTCCAAATCGAAAATTTATTAAAAGCTCAGGAATTAAGAGTGATAAGAAAGCCACCTTTTTTAATGCAATGTTGGCATTCTTCACCCACTCCGTTTGAGTGCTTCCCCCAAGTACTGAACTAGCTGCAGATAGGTCATTCTTCTCAATGGCTTGACCAACTTCACTCAGCTTGTACACCAGGTCTTGCAGATATCCTGAGGGCCATATTAACAATTTGGTTCTTTTAGATGCACTATTAACAAACGCATGCAGTGCCTTCATTGATGCAATCAAAATGTTCTATAACATTGACAACTAATGTAGATGCATCTAAAAGCTTAGAATGAGGATCAAACGCAACAAACTCTCAAATGACATGAAAACAGGCATCTACATAAGCTGTCAATGTTTTGCAAAACAAACACACACTAAGAAACTAATATCCTAGAGGCCATTCTTGTCAATGGCTTGACCAAGCTCACTCAGCTTGTAGACCTGGTCTAGCTGACATACAAGAGACCATTTTAACAATTTGATTCTTCAGATGAATTATCAATAAACACAAGCAATGCCTTTATTGATATTGCTGAAATGTTCTGCAACATTGAAAACTAATCTAGAGGGGCTGAAAAGCTTAGAATGAGGATGAAACGAAATGAAGTCTCAAATGACATGAATATAGGCATCTGTATCACCTGTCAATGTTTTACAAAGCAAACACATATTAAGAAACTAATCCAGTCCATTTGCATGAATTATAAAGATTGAGACACATCATAGTGACAGAATCATATGTAGCAAGCCACGGGAAATGATCAAATTATTCTTGAAGGTATGTGACATCAATTTCACATCTGATGACATAATGAAACCGGTCCAATAAAACAAGCTGATCAATGTATACAAACATGTGTAACATAAGGAACATTATATGCAGGGGAAAAAAAAGAGAATGAAGAAACAGCAATTCAACTTCTTGTATATGAGTAATGATATCATCAGTCGTCACACTCTTCCACTTTAAGCAATTGAGGACATGCCAGAACAGTTGATTCAAAATCTTAGAGTGTATGGAATCTAGACCTATTATTTCTTTTGTCATGCCGATAAATCAGAATTCTCAGTGTAGAATAGCAGGACAGGACCAATAATCTAAGAATTGTCAAAACTCAGCTCTTTTTTTTTTTTTTTCTGTTCAAATCAATAATAGTAACACGTTTGGTGCTTAATTGAAACAGCCTCTTCTCGAAGTACACGAGTAAGGTTGTACACGTGCGATCTCTCTTCCCCATTTCCTACCTAGCTGTGGAAGCACTCGACCGCATCAGGTATGCCCTTCTAAATTAGTTTGTCCTGAAAGAATATGGTTGACAAGCTATATGCTCCCACATTGTTTTCAACACTGTGATTGTAACATCTCCAGTATTATCATTGCATCGGCTGTATTATTGCATTGGATTGAGTACTCAACCTCAAAAATGAAGTAATGAAGAGAAGAAAACACATTAATAACTCAAATTCATCTGGGTATAGATTCATAAATTTCTAACATTGATTTCAAAGAATGGGGAAAACAAGCAAGAACGGTAATATAATTTTCCATGCACTTGCTTTTCATTAAGTGTAGAATCAAACTTAAAACAGGTGTAAAATTCCTTTTCAGACTTCACCAAGCACCCGGGCGCCCGTTAAATGATACCCTATTCCAAAAGTATCTAGTATTGCCCCATAATATCTACATTACTAGTCGAACCAGTTCTACCTAGTAAAAGGTATATTTAGTTTGAAAATTTTAGAAATGAACTGAACCTTTCTCTTTGTTGGCAGAGCTAAGAATTCCTTGTCTTTCAAGCCTCTTCTTCCTATCCTTCTTCACCTTCTCCAACAGTTCTACATCATCATCAGCTTCAAGAACAGCTGCATTGCTTTTAATCTCTTTCTTGCCTCCAAAGAAAGAAACGAGCCCAGTGAGCAGAGTGATTGCAATGCTTCTCTTGGTCAATGTCGGGGAAACAGCATCAGTAATTGGTGATGATGAATCGCTGAAGGACTTACAAAGGGTGAGTCTGCTTGGTCTTGAATGCTGTCTGCATGGAGAAAATGAAGTGGCTGTTGATAAGGAAGTAGTAGAAGAGGATGAAGAAGAAGAAGAGCAACAACATTGATGTGAAGAAAGGAAGGTGTTTGCAGAAGAGAGGAATGATGTTGCCATCATTTTTTTCTTCCCTTGTTTGTCCTGTTTTTTATCAGGATTTCGGTTACATCTTTTGTGAGGAATTTGAGGTATTGGCAGTTTGGTGATTTCGGAAGATAAGGTTGGTGTTACGTTATCTGCTCCTGTTTAAGTGGCGGAGGATATTTCTGTCATTTGGGGTTGTTAAGTGACTTAAAAGAAGCCCACCTAGGCTGTTCGGTTCTTATGTTTTGGCCATACATGGCTTCCGGTTCATTCTTGGGTTCGTTTGTATTTCTGAAAATTGACCTGGACCCACTTGACCGGCCTAACTGGTTCTATCGTAAAATCAGCATTTATTTCACAACATAATTTCCCATTTATTTTCTAAAAATTTTCTATTTAACAAAATAATTACATTGATATTGCTAAAGACTTCTTGAACAAGTCTTTGATTAGAAATCTTTCCAATAAGTAGTGTCTAGTGAGATTCTCAAATACATTAGTAGCCTTAACATGCAAATAATCTAAATCAACATTGGCATGAGTGAAGGAACTAAGAACGAATGAATGTGAAAAAAAAAAAAAAAGAGAGGGAGAATAAGAGAAAAGAATTATAGGGTATTTAATAATGGAAGGAATTTTAATAATTATAAGAAACAAAATAAAGTACATGTAAAATTACAAGTATGCCCATAAAAAAAATAGAGGAGAGAGTCAAAAAGGGTTAGAATTGGGAACAAGATAACTTCTTCCACTTTCCTTTCCCTTCCTCTCCAATTTAAAAGGGATTAAAAACATGTGAGAAACATTTCTTTTTCTATTTCTTCTCTTCTAATTCCCTCTTACAACCAAACAATGGAATTAGATTCTTTTTCCTTTCAATGCCTTCCCTTTCTATTCTTTTCTCCTTCCTTTTCTCATCCCAAGCATAGTATTAGGTAAACAAATACGTAGATCTCCTCATCACTTCATGTTCCCATGATTTAACTTTAAACTATTTTAGGATCATATTAGACTTTAAATAACTCATAAGTAATAGAAAAGGACCATTGAGTCCATATACATAGAAATAAAAAAATAATAGTAGTTTATAAATTTGTAAATATTAAGTTAGCACTAGTAAAAAAAATTGTGTCAAATAAATCTAAAAACCTATTAGTCATCAATCACTTTGCTTTTGACTGTGATTGTGCCGATATCTTACATTCTCCATCTTGCTAGTGGTGGTGACCCTTACAGTACTGGCTTCTCCTGTGGTGGTGAAGCTACCAACTATGATAACACTTATTTAAACATGCATTTTATGGGAAAAAGGGTGAGATAAAATTTGTTGGTGAAGAGAAAAGTGAAACAATTGATTAAAATAAAAATCAACTATGGTTGAGATTGCATGGCAATACTATTGAAAAAAAACATTAATAAGAACAATACTTGACAATGAGAAAACTCAAATTTAGAAAAAGCTACCCATTTACCCCCAAAAACCCACTTAATCTAAGGTGATTAAAACTCATGGCTAATTAGACTAACAAGTATAGACTGTTTCTAATATCACTAATTAATCCCAATTTTAAAAGAATTTGAGAGAAAATGTATGAACCGTAATGACAAAATGGGTCTTTTAAAAAATATTCACAAAAACATGGATGTGAACTTCGATGTAATATTGGAACATTATGTTATAATGTATTTCTAGTAACCTAAGCTTAAAAACCTGCTGTTGTTGTTAATCTCATTAATCTCATCTTGTTAAACTCTCAAGTATTGTCATAGCATGAGTAAATACTAGAAAAACCTTCTTTTCTTGTATACGATTCCTTATAGTAGGCAAAATTTGCTGTATTTTCATATGGTCCAGAGAAGCTTTGAGATGGGACTTTGTTGCAAGAAAAAGCTCTTATTTTACTTCTACATTAAGTAGCTTTTCCCCTCCATTTAAAAAGCAATTCCAACAAATGAATTTTAGGTGCGGTTTTATTGGCACTTAACTTCAAAATATTTTATCATCTTTAAATGTTGTCCAGCTCTCACATCATATGGGTCTTTAATGGCAAATCATCAACCCGCATATCAAGTGTATACAAAACCCCATTGTCCCAAGATTGTTGCCTTAATGGTTGGGAGTGGAAAGATTGATATTTTTAGCCCAAAAAAAGACACAAATAAAGGGTATATATATATATATGATTATTGCAAGGGCCTTGAACTCTTGGAAGCCTTACAGGTGCATATCACGGAGTAGTGCATGGTGTTAGGTGTAAGTCATTCAATAAAGACTTCAAACTAATTTATTTGGCTGATTTAATCATATCTAACTTTAAAATCCAAAACCAAAGGTTTTATTGACTTTTATGTATTTCTTTATTTGGCGCAATATATTAGCATCAACTTGATGCTTGCTCAATAGTGAAAGCTACATGCATAATGGAAAGCTCATTTAGTAACACAACCAACGAAGGATGTAAAAGTAGATTCCGTTGGGCTCGACAATAATGGCTAAAAAGTTGTGGCATATTTAACCATCACTCGGTACTTAACTTTATGGTGGACTCTCACCACTGTTGTCTCGCACACGGCACACCAATTCCTCGAAGCCACCTTTAAAAGACTAGACTTTATTGTGCCGGTAGCTACGACACGGTTTCTCATTTTCGTCATTGACTTTTCTTCCTAGGTAAGATTTCTCTTCAAACTATTAAATCATAAAAACCTTCGACCAAAACACTACCAACAACTGGTAATACTTTCCCTGGATTAATACCCATGACAAGAATTATCTCTCTTATACGTAGCCGGCATTTGACTCACATAAATTTTCTAAGTAAATTTTCAAGAATTATTAACATGGTGTTTGAATAATCATGGTTATATATATATATATATACTGGATCATGCTGTACAAAGGAGGACTGAGTTAAATTAAATATAGATGGATCTGTTATTCTGAGCACCAATCAGGCAACTGTTGGAAAGGTCATTTGAGATAGTAATGGCTGTTGGCTATTTGGTTTTACAAGAAAGCTTGGTAACCTCAATATTTTGTTTACAGGACAGTAGAAAATATACTGGGGTCTTTATGATCATTCCATCTCAGTGAGCTTTAAAAAGTAGTGATCAGTTCTAATAATGGAGTAGTGATGCTTTTACTTACTAACTCAATTGATGTTATTATGAAATATTATTATCATGTTCTTATGGTATGTGGGGGAATGGATTTGCCACATCGGCTTAAGCATGAGCTATGTGGATATGGTTTGTAAAGAGACACTGCACTAGAGTTTCTGCTGGACATGGCTTGTTATCTAAGCTTGGTTATTCTTCTCCGGGTGGATAGATCTTTTGTTGCTGCCTGTTGAGCTCCGTTTTGTTGTTTTTCACGTAAATGTCTCTTTCTAACAAAAAAAAAAAAATTTAAAAATCAACATATTTAATATGAAAAAAAAGAGAGAAAAAAGATTGATTATAAAAGAGAAAAATAGAAAAATTACAAAAAACAACAGACAAAATGAAAAAAAAAATCACAAAAATAATGAAAAACACATAATAAAATACTGATGATGGAAGGTTATCTATAGGGTAGACTAGAGGTATTTTGGATAGTAGGTTTTTCTAATGTGACAAACACTTTACTAAAATATCCTGTTGTAAATATTATAGATTGCTTTTTGATAAAAATAAAAGTTAGAAAAAAAATAAAAATACTAAAGATAACAAAAAGTAACTTTTCATTATCATAAATATGATATACAAAAAAAGCATCATCGATTTTAAACCTTTTTAAATTTTTGTAATCAAGTTATAAAACTTTCGTTATGCCTCGAATACTATAGGCACTTTAATTTGCCATGGATCCATTGTTTGGTAAGTACATGTAAGATTCTGGAGTCATACACTTTTTTTATTTGTCATCATCCAATCATATCACCTGAAATCTTTTAAAACTTGTCCCGGTGAGCTATGAAATCCAATAAAAAAAAGAACTACCAAAAACAACATTAGAATCTCAAATATATATATCTAAAACCAATAATCAAATAACAAACCTAGCACCCTATTTAATTTACCTTAAGTGGGGTAGTAAACATACATAATTAGAGTCTAAGAGCCCAAAATCTTAGTTATCTTCCATTAATTTTTTTATTCTGTACCAACCATGAACAGTTCCACCTAATTTTGAGTTGAACTTGAAAATTGATTTTTAAATTTACTAGTTTTCTTTAGTTTAAATTTATAATTGACCTACTTCACCTACTGCAAATCATTTGATAAAAATTGAATAAAATATTTTTTTCTTAAAAGTTTTGAAATTGGAGTAGTTATCAATTATAAGCTCAAAAATAAGATATTAAGGTTAATTGGGTGGTTAACCCTAGCAAACAATATTAGTTTTTTTTTTTTTTTGAAAAACTAAGATTCATGGATTTAGCAACTTTTAATTTAAAGCTTTATATAAAGCTAATAAAATAAGAGGGGATTTTATTTTATATGGTAATATCCAAATGCAAAAAGTGTCCTTTTTCATATGGCTACTCCTTATGAATATGAATGCTTATGTAATTTGAAGGGATAAAGTCATTCATAGTGCTTCCTTCTTCTCTTAGAAAACTCCAAGTCTGTGGTTTGCCTTTTTATTATTTTTTTTCTTCAAAATTTTATATTTCCCCTTTGCATTTTTTTTCAAGAACAATGGCTTTTATACATGAAAATTATCTTCTATTTTAAAATTTAGATTATTTTCTAAAACATGATTGTTTTATCCTAATTTAACCTAAAAAACATTATTTTTTAGCAAAAATTTTATTATTTGACTCAAAATTTCTTTATGTCCATAAATATATATATATATATATATATATAAAACATTAATTTACTCTAAAATAACTCTATTCATAAGAGAAATGCAAAATTTGACTTTAAGTGTATAAAAATGTGAAAATAATTATATTTTTTTGGTCAAAAATGAGTTAATGAGATAGCATTTGACACTTTTTCAATTTATCATTTATTTATTTATTATTATTTTTTGGAAAAATAATTTTATGTATTTGACAAGTAATATATGTACTAAGCATTGTCACTTACCCATGTTTGAGAGCTTTATTTCAAGTGATGAGTATGATATGACTTACCCATTAGTATATTAGATATGGAATATAGGTTGATTTAGTTTAGATTTAGGTTAATTAATGATTCTTAGATATTTTGTAAATTGAAATTTGTATGAATAAAAAAGGATTTATTCAAAAGAATATATGATTCTTATATAAGAGTTTGGAAGAAATATATATGTGTGTGTATATATTCAATAATAGTTTTAGACCTTGCATGTTTCTACTAAATATGGGAAATGCCTTGAGTTGATAACATCCTTTCTTTTTTGGGTGTTATAATACCCAATGTGATCGAATTGATTAACACTTATAGGTAGGGGTATTCATAATTCTGTTCAAGTTGATTTAAGAGTAAAATCAAATTGAAATGCCTTTGAAGTGATTCCTTTGGTTTGATTGGCTTCACATAACTTTTGAAAGCATCTTATTCTAATTGATAATATTAATACTTATTAGAATTTTTAGCCAAATACTAATATTCAAATGAAAAACATCACACAAGAATTAAAACCATAGAATATTATATCATGATGGCATTGCATCTAAGTGATAGCAAAGGCATACGAATCTACTTGAGAGATGAGAGATAATAGTAAAGGAAATGGAGAAATTATGGAGGTTAAGAATGAGATGAGAAACAAAAAAAAAGAAAAAGGAGTAAATGGAGTTAGATTGAAATGTCAATAACGTTTAAAACTAAAAAATGTAGCTTATCTTTTATTTTTTTAAATAAGAAGTTATTTGGTTTAACTCAAAAACTGATTCATGAACTATTTAAATCTTCTTTGAACTAAATAGTGAACCTAATTGAAATAAAAATGAATCCCATTCCATGTTTCAGTTTAGTCGAGCTTGATTTGATTCGATTTGATGAATGATTTTATTAATAGGATATTTCATAGTAGTAAATGACAATGATTTAAGATATTGATTTAAATGCACTTTAGATAAAAAAAAGGACATATAATATCCTTAAAATGAAAATAAAATTATAAAGCGGGGAAAAAGTTTTTGCCTGAAAGATATGAATTTTGGTATCTTTTAATTTAATTGTACATACTAGCTTTATCGGTCGAGTTTGGAACATATATTGGATACTCTATGATTTATTGTACGATAAGATAACCGGTTGGTTTGATCTGAATTTTTGAACGTATATTTTCCTATTAAGTCGTATTCATGTGCTAGAGTGCCGATATTCAAACACAATTTTGTATTTCTCTCTCTCTCTTTTTCTTTTCTTTTTTCTTTTTTCTTATATTTATATCACGCCAAAAGAAACCATTCCCCATGTTTTTGGAATTGAAAAGGAAAAAGAAAAAAGAGAACTTAAATCAAAATTATTTTCCAACCATTATAATTGAAAAGAAAAAAAAAAGAACAAAGAAAAATTAATATTCTAATAGTTGGCAAACATAAAATTTAACCAGAAAACATTATTTATTACATACACTATTCATTCTATATTTATAATATATAATTTATTTATAATATATAATTATTAATAAGATTTTCATATTTTTAACAGTAATATAGGTGATTTTTAACATGGTTAATATATATGTTTTATATAAATTATATATATCAAATTTTTATTATTAATATTATATATATATATATATATATATGTAAGATTTTTTTTTTTTTGGAATTTAACGTACGAATATTCTCAAAGTTAGGGCGTGCACTAATCTGTCAATTGCCACGCGTGATTTGCCGATTCAGGATTCTTCTGCATTTTGGTGTCTTTCTCTCCCTCTCCACTCCAAAGCGACCGGGCACCGACGATGACAGGATCTTATACTAACTTTAATTAAGTACATTGGTACGACATGTTTGTGGTTCTCCATTTCCCAATCACAAATGTTAGGGTTTTTTTTTTAATATAAGAATTAGAATTATATATAGAAAGGAGACACCTATTTCTTCAATACAAAAATTATATATAGAAAGGAGAAAGCATTATGAGATGGATATAAACACTTACAATATGTATGTTTAAAAATTAAAATAAAATTTACTATAATTTATATTAAAAATTGAAATACTTTTAACATCTATTTCAATTTATTGGAATCTTATTTAAAAAAAGAATAGAATGTATAAAAGGTAGTAAAAACGTTAAAGTTAAGAAAGATTACTAAAGTCAATATTAAATTATCAATAAGATTTGAAAACAATTGAAGTAGTTTATCGATAAAAATTTAATTTTAAAAGATATATTATCAAACTTGTCACTCATGCTTGAATATATATATATATATATTGTTTGGTTGGTTAACAAATTTTTTTAACATTTGCTAGTATTGAACGAAATATTAATTTTAATAAGCTAAATAAAAAAAATTGCACTTCTTTCATGTACCTTCCTGTTTTTTTAATCATGTAATAATAGCTTTACTCCTGCAATAAATTCTCGTTTTGACCACTTTTCAAATTGCTAGGTATTAAATACTTGTTAATATTAATTAGTAATTAAATAAAAAATGTGTGATTTTTAAAGATGTTTTATATATATGCCCAAAATTAATTATTATGCCACTATATAGATTTGGTTTTTTTTTTTTTTTTAGTTGCTGGATGTGTAAATGTTATCCTTCATTCCTTATTCGAATTGAACGATGTCCTAGTAGTTTCTTGATTTTGACAAATCTGTCTTGGAATAAATGAGATCGACATAGGATTGTTAGTTTACTTAATGGAACTTTGCCTAACAAGTTAGAGGTTTGGCTAAATAAAGCTTCTTAGTTGCAAGTATTGATATAACATCTTTCTGATAATCTAAAGTAATATAATTTTACTAAATTAATTCACTCTCTTAAAAGAAGACAAGTTTATAATACGTAATTACACATAGATGAAAATTTTGAATTTTGAAAGTTTTGAAGTAGTATTATAATTTCCAACTAATATATATATATATATATATTCTAAAATTAATAAAAAATTTAGAATTCAATCTTTTATTAAATAATAATAATTATATATATATAAATTTGTAAACTCCCATTTCGAGGGACCTGTTTCCGGTTACTCTAATGTTACTTCAAATCTCTAAATGGAAGCTTTAACAAAGCCTTGAAAAAATAATAGTCTATAAAATAAAGTCCCAAGAACGGAACAAACTCTTTTTCAAAGGAGTCCCCCAGAGAGAAAGTGATCGCCGGTATAAAGGAAACCCACTTCTCAGTTCTTTACATCTAACCAATTATGTGATTATATATATGTACTTGGTACATAACTTGCCACAAAAAAGCCATTGATCAATGGGTACACATAACTGTTACAGCTAGATATCAGGGTGTGGTTAAGGAAAGTGAAGTAGAAAAAAGGCAGAAGATGATGGAAAGTGACAAAGACGTTGCTGTTTTCCTATAGGGAGTAAAAAGGAAGGATACGGAGAGAGAAAGACTCCTGTGTCTGTCTTATGGCATGCTTGGAGCAGTATAAAGACAACAAGAAGAAGAATAAGGAGAAGAGAAGCTTGATATTGAAGGAGGAAAAGATTTTGACATTTTTGCCCTTGGTTTATTATTTTGGAGGCTATATAAAGATTGGAGTTAGTGGAGGTTACAGTTTTTGAAGCGATGAAACGCTTGGACAACTTCTTTGTACAGTTTTTCTTTCTATACTCGGTCTGCTTCAATAAACCACTTGGTAAAGTTTGAATCTATTTGCTTGTTTAAGTTATTTTCTTTATGGGGACTGTTTAATTTTGAAAATCTTTTTTCTTTTTGGGTCAATTTAGTGATTTTAGTCGGTTTAAGGAAGTTTCTAGTAAAAATCACCTATTGGGTCAATACTGGGTCTACATGGCATATGGGGTTCAGTGATTTTGATGGGTAACTCGGTTATTTTTTTGGGTTGTTTTTATGTTGGGTGGGGGTGGAGGTGGTTCATAATTGAATTTGATTTTGAATATTTTGTGCCTTGCATAAAGTTTGATTTGAATTTAATTTTTTATATTGATTGTTTCGTAGGACAAAGAATGATCTTTGAAGTCTTTTGTTTGAATTATCTTGTGATTAATATTTGAGTAATTTAGGTTGCTTTGTGAACACTGTTTACTTATTTTGAATTTTGATAGCAATTCGGATTGTTGTGCGTTAGTTGGTGGGCAAGAGAGTGTGGATTTAGTTCACTTCCAGATTTGGTGCAGTTAAATTGTGTATGTCTGCAAAATCTAAGTACTCTAGATGATTGGTGGGCAGAATTTTATTAGCTTATGATTTCCGGATTTTATGTCAGTTCAAACGCTCGTATATGTAGTATTACCACTTCTCGCGGGCAAAAGTTTGCGTGCTGGTAGTCTCATACTGAAGTATATTATATGTTGTCACTTTGAAATTCATTGATCAAACCAGTAAATTTTGTTATTCTGTAATGTATGGAATTTAAAATCTGGTCTAGTCCTTTCTCAAGATTGTCTAATGAGCGAACTAAAGTGCATAAACATGCTCACGGTATCCACATGACATTGCTGGTCTTTCATGTAATGAAGACGGAATAGAAAGTTAAACCCTGCATTAGCAAAGACATGCTTTTAATCATAATGTATACTGAAAATTTATCCAATTCATTATCTTAGTATGTCCTCTTTGTCGGGAACTTCAGCAACACTGAAAATGGGAAAAAGATGCTTAATAATGCCTTAGTATAAAGATTGGCTGCTGTCTTTGTTTAAAGATAGGCTGTCCTACACCAGGGTGAGAGAGACTATCATTTATATGATTCCATTTAGGTTTTATGTGCTGTCTTCTTGGTATGAGCATATAGTGAAACTTTAATGTGATTTGGCAAGAGTGTGTAAACCAACATATTGTGGTTCTGCTTTGTCTGTCTTGTAGCTTTGTATAGTCAATGCAAAAAGTTTGCTTAGTTTGTTTCACAATTTTGATACGAATGGTGATATATGCTTTATGCATGTTGTACATCCCACATTAGCACAATTTATAATGGTGGACACCATAAACAGAGAGAGTTAAGCACCTGAGCACTACTACTGTTCGAATCAAACAAAGGTACCACATCAAGCAAAACTTAATAGGTGCAGTCTTAAACTTACTGCACTAGATGCTCAGTGCATTAACACTACGATACCTTCAGAACTGAGAAGTATGGTGGCGATTTTCTCATCTGTTTTCAGTAGATTGCAGGAGTTATTTGCTATTTGTGCTGAAACCTATTGACAGTGGCTGCTTTCTTTGTTTCCAGCTACCATGGCGAGTGAAGCCTTCATTGGTACCTATGGAATAAACTATGGGAGAATTGCAGATAATATACCTTCCCCTGATGAAGTTGTTATTCTTCTCAGAAGAGCAAAAATAAGAAATGTTCGTATTTATGATGCTGATCACAATGTCCTTAAAGCCTTTAGCAGGACAGGACTTGATCTAGTAATTGGCCTTCCAAATGGTAATTTAAAGGACTTTAATACCAGTGCAGATCATGCAATGACGTGGGTCAAAGAAAATGTGCAGGGATATATGCCTGAGACAAGGATAAAGGGGATTGCTGTTGGGAATGAAGTGTTGGGAGGTAATGATTATGAGCTCTGGGGATCTCTCTTGGGTGCAGCAAAAAATGTGTACAATGCCTTAAAGACACTTGGATTAGATAAGGATGTTCAAATTACCACTGCACATTCACAGGCTGTCTTTCAGAATTCTTACCCTCCCTCTTCATGTAGGTTCGCGGATAATGTTAAACAGTACATGACACAGCTTTTGAACTTTTTTCAAGAAATTGATTCTCCATTCTGTTTGAATGCATATCCATTCCTAGCTTACATCAGCGATCCAGAGAATATCGACATTAATTATGCTCTCTTTCAGCAAACACAGGGGATAGATGATCCAAAAACGAATTTGCATTATGATAATATGCTTGATGCTCAAATTGATGCCACCTATGCTGCTTTAGAAGATACTGGTCATACAGATATGGAAGTAATAGTCACTGAAACTGGCTGGGCTTCCAAAGGAGATAGCAATGAAGCTGCAGCAACATTGAGTAATGCAAGAACGTATAATTTTAATCTTCGGAAGAGACTTGCTTTGAGGAAAGGAACTCCTTATAGACCACATAATGTAGTAAAAGCTTACATCTTTGCGCTGTTTAATGAGAATTCGAAGCCTGGACCTACATCTGAGAGGAATTATGGACTGTACAAGCCAGACGGAAGCATATCTTATGACATTGGGTTTCCAGCGCTTACTTCTTCATCTGCATCCTCCTTGCATTCCTCTTTAAAGGTATGAATGTATGATCACATCTTAATGAGTGAATAATATTGCAATGATAATGGGATGTTGCATTCATGTGTACTTCATTTTTTCTTCAAATGATAAAAGATAATCTGTTGGTGACATGATATGAAGCATGTTCAAGCCCTCCTTCAGGAAAGGGAGTAAGTAGATGACTCACATAGAAAGAGACTTTTTTTTTAATGATTAGACATTGAATGGATAGGGCTCATTTGCTTGATATATGTGCATTTTGTGACTGTTATTAATGGTAGATATAAAAGAAGGATGAAGTAGAAAGCTTCAGTTATAAGGAAAGTTTTTTTCACTTAGGAGTAGCTTTTGGATTAGCTTCAATAGGCTTATATTGAAATTACCGCAACAGCAGCACCAACAACATTAGCATCATTCAAGCTGAACTGGTTCAAATATTAGGATCTAAGCAATGCAATCCTGAAGAAGGTATATTTTTTATGACTGATAGGTTCGAATGATTTGGGTAAAGTAAAGGATCCCAGTGCTCTTTCATGGCATTGAGTTACTGACATTGGTTGATATTTATTGTTTTGGGCAAAGATTTTTATACCAGTAGATTAACCTAAGGGATATCTAAATTGACAAGTTGCATAATGGATATTGATAGTTTCATATTAGAGATATCAGACCTTCTAGCTGCAATAGTGGTTTGCATTGTCATCATAACTTGAAGTGTTACCTCTCGCATCAGAACTAGCTGTTAGTACTGATCTGGATCAGGCAGTTCCCACATTTAGCATTAGCATCCTTACTCACAGGAATATCTACCGAATTTTAAGGAAATCTCTCCTACAAAGATCTAGGTGATCATTTTCCTTCTATCATTTCAATTCATTTTGTGATCTCCTTCAATAAGAAGGTTGGATTCTCTCTTTACTCAATAGGTGATGCTGTACTGTATATGTTGAACTTGCATGTGCCTCTAGGCCAAGCCAGGTATGGAAGGTCTAATGTAGAGGTCATTCTCTGTTTGGAATCAAGCAGACAGAATCTTGCTAAGAGTTACTTTTTTGTTCCTGTAAATGTTTAGTGTTGACACGTATATCTATAGCTTAAGTGCTTCCACTGTTCCACAGTATTTGTCGAAGATGTTTGTAGATACTGTTGAAAGTGCTTAGCAATATAAGCAAATATGCTTCCTACAATTTCATATTTGAAACACCAGTACGAGTAATCAGGATAAATTGGATCGTCTCTTCCAATGGAATGATATTTGCTGATACTAGAACCTAGGCATTGTTAGCATCTTTGATCCTTGAATATATGATTGAATTGCTTTAGTGATGATTGTACCCTTGTTACTATTTATGAGAAATTAAGTCATTCCTTACTTGAGTTAGAATGCGTCCTTTCTGTTTATACTGACTGATGAAATAAACTCATTTATGAGTGCTACTTCATAAATCTTACAGTCACCTTATTTAGTATCTTCCTGTTGCAATATTTTCAATTTGCAGGATTTTCGTGGTCATGTTTGTTTCCGGTCATGTGGCTTAAACATAGCAATTTTCGTTGCCGCACTACTGGTGTTTCAAATACTGTAGAAGCATATGACTCAGCATTTAGAATCCTTGAGCAGTAGATTCAGTAGCAAGTATTTTGGACACTGGCAGATTCATGTTTCTTGGAGCACTACGAAATCCCTGAGTGATTTTTCTATACCAGCACAGATATATTGGAAATAGGCAGATCCAAGCCTTGCATGGCAATTGAGTTAAATGCTTCACTTCCTTGCAATCCCGCAAGGCTTTTACTGAACTTGTTTTCTTCAAATTTTTATACCTAAAAGTTATCAACTTTTGTGTTTACTTTTGCAAGAAATTACACAAATCGGCGCTTGCAAGCTCAATTAAGAAACTTAGTGCTCAACCTGGAGTGTTGGACTAAATTCCAAGCTGAAATTGCTCTAACTGCAACCATCTTCCCTAATTCTTAAATAAATGCTGCTGCTGGAGATGAAAATTTGTTTAAGAAACTTAATCTTTCAACTCTAGCTATAACACAGTATTGTCTCTCTCGCTCACCGCACAACATGGGAAGAAGGGCAGAAGTGCCCATTGATCGCTCAGCCATGAAACCATGGCAAGCACCTTCATCTACTTCTACTCCATCAGAATGATATGGCTATGCAGAGAATTTACCTTTTGAGGAAACTTTGGGCTTTTTAAATTTTCTATATTAGAATCCAATTTTTAGAATAGAATTTACACAATCCATTTCTTTGGATTTTGATATGATCCATTACTAATGAATAAGAAACGCTGCCCATCAACAATAACTAGTGATTTACATAGCAACACTTAAAAGGATAACTTCAGGAGACTTCAAAAATAACTAGTGATTCATTACGCAATCGGTTACGTAAGGAAGCTTTCCACTATATGAAAAAAAATGGGTGACAAAGCTAATAGCTCTATCAACGCATTTATATAGTAAATTATTGGGTTATGATCATAGCTGGTAATGGCACAAGAGTTATACACGGATATTTAACCCACTCTCTAAAACATTTTTTATTTTTTATTTTGTTTTCGTGATTTTCATGATCTCTCCTTCTCACTTCTTGTTGCCCTTATCATTATTTGAACGTTAGCATCTAGCTAGACTGATTTGGTAATTATGGATGTGAAAAGTTAATAATTTTTATTAATTCGAAATATAAAAATCATGAGTTCAATGAACTTTAAGAATGAAAAACACAAATTTTCATGCATATTGTTTTATACATGGTAGAAGAAACATACAATATTGCTCTAATCTAACTTACTATAATCATCAAATATATGTGCAAAGGGCATATATATGAATATATCCTTCAAACTCTCAAAGCTCATAATTGTCTCATCATTTAAAACATATGTCCAATTTTTTTTTTTTTTTTAAAGCAAACCTTGATATTCATAACACTCAAAAATGTCAAAATATCTAAATTCATTATTTGAGCATAAACCTATTCTTGGTCCATCTAAAGTTTACGATTATTTGGTAACGTTGTCCCATCCTCTAATTATCTTAGGCTAATTGTCATGGTTATCAACATCTCGATAATTACTTACACCCGAAATAGGAAAGCTTAAACATGAGTAACCTACAAAGCCTCATAAAACTGCATACAAACACACAAATACTAGATCACACGAGGCTAAAACAGTTACAATAATGCATATACAAATTGAAGCAACATAAACAGGCAAGGTGGGCTATCATATTTAGGTAGGGGCAGCAAGCATAGACAATTTAGCTTCCTCGCATGAAGCCAATTTACTAGATCCTTGAACCCAATATCTAAATCTCAACAATAACACAATAAAATGTCTTATATTGGGTTCATTATCGGCATCACCATTAGTGGCTCGGTTCCTTATTCATGACCCATATTTTCCTTAGTTTCTCCACATTGAAGACCTTACGTATCCACAATGTGATGGTATTATGTCTAATTACTAGTCACTTCATCCTAAGTATGGTTGATGAATTTAGCAACCATATAAATTCACCCCTATTTTAGTAAACAATTTCACACAATTATTCATAAATCCACAACATTCCCCAAATTTACAACCTAAAGCAAGAATTTGGTAATTAACAAAAATAATGCAAATAAACAATTGAAATTCTAATCACATTTCCTGATTGCTATTGAAATCCTAAAGGGGGATTTAAACTTAATTTTTTAAAAATCTACAATTAAGTTTTGAATACTAATTAGAATGGAATGAGTAATGGATAATCCACTAACTATGTTAAGCCATATCCTACAAAACACTTGTGAACAAACTTTTCAGTTTTCACAAAGATCCTACATAGTGTGCTAATAAAAAAAATTGTAAAATGGAATGGCCAAAGAATTTTGGATCACTCTTACCTTAAGATTCTGAAAATAAAGGATCTTATGCAAACCTATAAAGATAACATATTCGTCAAAAAATTCCTTTTGACTCGATGGCAGGCTTTCTTCATGTTAAGTCTACTAAATTACAACCCAAGGGCCTGATTGTAGATTTTGCAATTTGGACTTGATTTACATTTTATTCAATAGAGGTTCTAACTTTTTTAGTCCAGGTCTTAGAATTCTCTACAGTAGGAATTTGTAGAGGTAAAATCATGAATTCAACCCATGATTTCAGCCACCAATAATACCATCACTAAATCATGTATTTAACTTAGGATTTCAAGTTGAGCACTTGAAATGACGATTTTAAATAAGGTATTAATAGGTTAAATTTTAAGATGACCATATTTTAGGAAAACTTTTGAAAAATGCAATATTTTTATCTTTTCCTACAAGAGAGAAGAGAAAGTTTCTCTATTTCTAAATTACATTTTTCTCCGTGTCATCTCCAATCTATGCATAAAAAGCAAAAGGTACAATGCACATTGGACGTTTCTTATACATGGTAGAATACAATCGGTAAAGATGGATCCACATTAAATGCTTCTTTTACCTGGTAGTATAACGATTGAATCCAACACAGATAGTGACATCATCTATAGAATAAGGGGTACTTGGCCTTCTTATTTACCTTTTATTTCCACTGCCTTTATGGGTAAATTTGGTAATACATCTCAAAATACCATTTGAAATATTACTCATGAATAATATTTGAGTTAGAAAAAGGGTAAAACTGCTTAGAGAGATCAAATAGAGCAAATACATATATATCCAAAGAATGTAATAGTTTGAATAAAATTATCACAAAAGTAGAATGCTATATTCTATTAGCCTTGCAAATATTGAGATAATTCATATGATTTTCTGAGCCATTTTTTTAGGCATAATGTTGAAAATATTACTTAAATTTTACTTGAAAAATCAATTTATTATCTTGAACTTTAGACTTGTCAAATGTAGTATTCAATTGGGAGTATACACATTAGCATTACTACATATGACAAGACATCTATCTAATAGTCACTTGCTCAATTATCACTACAATCTAATCAATAATTGGCACATGTCACCAGCTTTACTAAATGTTCACCATATTCCATGTCAATGCTATGTGGATACTTAGACAGCATTTGTGACAAATTAAAAAGTTTCCACTCCTCTTCCTCCTCCTTCTTTTTCAAATGTATAGCTCTTACTCAAAATGGATTAATCTTCCCATTTTAAGTTTCTAGCCATTTTCATTTAGTATGGGTTTCACCATATCTTCAAAACTCTGGAAAAACCACAATTTTTTTTTTACTAAAGATTTAATCTCTAACTAACAAAAAAAAAAAGGGAAAAGAAAAAGAAAAATTCAACCTTTACACTTTATAAAGTTTTTTCTTTTAATCAAACGAATGAAATCTTATTTTGATGATCTCATAAGTAATCATGTAAAATTAAAATAATAATAATAATAATAATAATACTTATAATGTATTTAGTTCATTTTTCATAAAATTAAAATTGCACTCCCCCTCATGTTGTTTAACAAATTATCTCCACGTCTCCTATGCTAATGCACGAGTGCCCTATCCCACAGTAGTTTTTGTGTTTAATCCAAAAACCAACCCTAAAATTTCATTAAACCGCATTAACTTCCCAAATTTTGTGATTTCAGTCTCCTTCACTATGCGAAAGTATGCTTTTATCCATATGAATCACAATTCCCATTTTACGACCGGATGTTCATCATTTCCAGCAAACTATTTACAAGGAAGCAACAGTCTGCCATTACTTACATCGCAAGCAACCAACGTTTCATTCACATTACTACTAAAAACCGGTAATTCGAATTGATTCATCGATAGACGAGGGAAATTGAGTCTATCCAACAGACATTTATTCAGTAAAAGACAAAAAAAAGTATAAGAGAAAAGACAAAAAGCTAAGCAACGTATCATATCTGATTCATTTCTCTTTAGACAGAATGAGTAAAAACCTGCACTGGTAAGCCTACACTGGACATAAACGCGTACTCACAGTTATTTCTCTTTCGACAGAATTGAGTAAAAACCTGCACTTGTAAATCTTCACTAGATATAAAAGCGTATTCACGTTTATTTCTCTTGTGACAGATTGAGTAAAAACCTAAACAAAGAGGTAGAGAGAACGAACGAAGCATGATCTCATCGCATCTTCAGTGTTCTTTCTTTTCATCTGCAGCAGATGCCGGAGGTTTTTCTGGAGCAGCAGGCTCTGGCAGATTAGCTGATGTGAACCTTAGATATATTAAATCTAGAACCCAACGATCGAATTGAATTGAATATCCAAGGACCATCTCGAACAAGCAATTGAACGGAACTAGACCCCTATCACACCTGTTGATTGAAACCTACGTTATCTAGGCGATTTCTCCAAGCATTAGATTGAAGAAAATTCAAGAAGTTGTTCACAAAGAACAAAAGAGAGAGAACTCTCAATAATTTTATCAAAATTCATATGTTCAAAATAATCCCCTTTCTCTGTTTTATATACAATCTCAAGGTGTCACAAAATAAAAATATGACCTAAAACAAATCTTAACCGTCGGATTTGCGTAATATAAGAAAGGACGGTTCAAAGTCTGGTAGCGTAATTCCTAGGCCGGCTCAAGGCCGGTTAAAGGCCGGCGGCGTAACTCCTTGTTCCACCAATTCTCCTATTCTGAAGCTTCTAAATCCGAGTAGCTTGAACGGACATCTTGATATAGAGTGTTGATAAACTTGTAGTGCTCCTTAGGACTTTCTTGAACAGCTTCCCTCTTATGAATCTCTCGGATCAATCCGTTCAATACTTCCTTGACCCGTTTGGCTCGAGCTCTAGTCATCGGTCCCCCCATATCATATAATGGGTCATTAAACTTTAGCTCTTGATCCTTTGATGCTAGCTGATTCCCATCATTCCCTCCGTCCTCGAAAAGATTCGTTCTCGAATCACCTGCATCATACAGAAAAAGATCAGAAACATTAAAACTTGCGCTTACATTACCATAGTGACTTGGTAAATCAATTTTGTAAGCGTTATCATTGATGTGCTCCAACACTCGAAAAGGTCCATCTCCCTTAGGGTGCAACTTAGATTTTCGTTGTTCAGCAAATCTTTCCTTTCTCAAATGCACCTACACCCAATCTCCTGGATGGAAGACAGTTTTCACTCGACCCTTATTGGCTTGTCGAGCATAATGCTCATTCTTCTTCTCAATGTTAGCCCGAACCTGTGTATGCAATTCCCTAACAAATTCTGCCTTCTGCTTTCCTTTAAGATCAACAAACTTATTAATAGGCAATGGTAAGATATCCAAAGGAGTCAAAGGATTAAACCCATACACAATCTCAAATGGAGAATAAGATGTAGTGGAATGCACAGCTCTATTATATGCAAACTCTGCATGTGGTAGACATTTCTCCGATTGTTTCAAATTCTTATTAATTACAGCATGCAATAAAGTCGAAAGAGTCCTATTGACTACTTCGGTCTGACCATTAATTTGAGGATGAGCTACAGTAGAGAACAACAATTTAGTGCCTAGCATATTCCACAAAGTACGCCAAAAATGACTTAAAAATTTCACATCCCTATCACTCACAATGGATTTAGGCAAGCCGTGCAACCATACAATCTCCCTAAAGAACAAATCAGCAATATGTTATGCATCATTAGTTTTAGAACTGGCAATGAAGTGAGCTATCTTACTAAACTTATCGACAACAACAAATATACTATCTTTGCCACTTTGAGATCAGGGTAACCCTAACACAAAATCCATAGAAATGTCAGTCCAGGGTTGATTAGGTACAGGCAATGGAATGTATTCTCCATGTGGCATTACTCTGGATTTAGCCTGTCAACATGCAATGCACTTGTCACACACAGTTTGCACATCATGCTTCATTTTTGGCAAAAAAAAATGTTCATGTAAAATATCCAAAGTCCTTTTAACACCAAAATGTCCCATTAAACCACCCTTGTGGGTCTCCCTCACAAGTAGTTCACGCATTGAACTTTTAGGCACACACAACCTATCTTTCTTAAATAAATATCCATCATACTTATAAAAATAAGCATATCCAGTCTCATCATAAGCAACCCAAATTTGGCCAAAATCAACATCAGATGCATACAATTCCTTAATGAGTTCAAATCCAAGCAATTTAGTATGCAGAGAAGTTAGGAGTGTGTACCTTCGAGAAAGGGCATCAACCACCACATTCTCTTTCCCTTGCTTGTATTTAATTACATAGGGAAATGTTTCAATAAACTTTAGCCACTTCGCATGCCTCTTGTTTAACTTACCTTGGGTTTTCAGAAACTTGAGGCTCTCGTGATCTGAATGAATGGTAAATTCTTTGGGCCATAAGTAATGTTGCCAGGTCTGTAAGGTCCTCACCAAAGCATACAGCTCCTTGTCATATACCGTGTAGTTCAATGCAGCACCACTGAGTTTCTCGCTAAAGTAAGCGATCGGTTTGGAATCCTACATCAAAACACCACCAATGCCTTTCCCGGAAGCATCGCATTCTATCTCAAAAACCTTCTCAAAATTAGGAAGAACAAGTAAAGGTGCATTAGTCAAATTACCTTTTAGAGCGTTAAAGGACTTCTCATGTTCTTCAGTCCATCTGAACTCAGAAGTCTTCTTGACAAGATCGTTTAAAGGAGCAGCTATAGAACTAAAGTCCCTAACAAATCGTCAGTAAAAACTTGCTAATCCATGAAAGCTTCTGACCTCACTTGCATTCTAATAGAGCCATTTTATACTCAATCTTTATAGTATAAATTGTGTTAAATTATTATTGATTTTATAGAAATCATAAGGAAATGGTACTTTAATTCTATCATCGTGATAAATTAGGTTAAATGGAGTCAAGGATGCTAATTCAAGTATTTTAGAGAAGTCATCTACAACTTGGATCAAGACAAGGAATTACACCACCGGAGGAAGCACGGTTTGAGGCACGGCCAAGGTTCAAACCGTGTTACACACTGGACAAGAAGGCGAAAATGAGGACTTTCAACAGAGAGAGACACGGCTTAAGGTACGGCCGTGGTGGAACCCGTGGGAGAAACCGTGCTTGAAGCCGTGGTGGAAGCCAGGACCAAGGAGAAGAAAGTGTGGAACATCAACCAGATGAAGGCACGACTTGAAATCTAGCCGTGGGTGTAACCGTGGTACACACTGGACACGGATGAAGACTTGAAGATTATGCACAAATGAAGGCACGGCTTGAAATCTTGCCGTGTGTCTAACCGTGGTTCACACTGGGCGCAGATGAAGACTTGAAGAATATGCACAGAGGATGGCACGGCTTGATCCACGGCCGTGTGTTAGGGCGTGTCAGACAGACAAATCTTCACTTCTCGAAATCTACTTAGAAAAGGAAAGATATTTTCGTATCTTGCTAGCAAAAGATCACATGCTATCCCCCTAACAATATAAATAGAACCAACCCTAGAGGGTTAGGACAACTTTTGAACTTTTGAATCTTTGGATCTTGAAGAACCTTGGATCATCTTGGAGGCAAAGCAAGCAACCGGGTTCATTATGTTTTTACTTTTTATTTTCGTTTTATTGATGAACATGTGTAGCTAAGCTACTTTTCTAGCCAAAGGGTCATAGATGTTTAATTCTCCACGAATTGTGAGGTCTAATTGACTTGTATTTATTCTATTCTTTGCTTTTGGGTATTCATATATCTTCTGATCGTTTTGTCATTATTATCTTTGTTGATTGGTATGAATAGAGCTCTTCTACTCAATTAGCAAGTTAATATATTGTCAACTAGCACGTCAAATCTGTAATTGTTTGATTGTTCTAGTCTTAGTGACGCAATAACATGTTTGGTTATAAAAGAGATGATCGAATTCATGTTATGGAGGTGTGTGATCATGTTTAAATAGGTTATCTTATAATCTACTGGCATGAATTGGTGGTCTCTCTAGATCTTAATGCTATCGATAGATTAAATCCTAAGCGCTTGTCTAGGGGTTGTTTAATCAATAAGAGAAATAATTCAAAGTGCTTGTCTGAGGTTATCGAGGAAGTAAGGAGAGATAGGTTGTTAGAGCTTGTTAATAACCATAACCAATTTATCTAGGAACAAGAATAGAGAACATTTGCATCGATGATCAATTCCTAGAATTAAACCATCTTGATTCCTTTGGCTAGGATTTTTATCAATATACAACTTTCTTATCTTTTTTTAACTTTGTTCAATTCACAAACCAAACCCCCCCCCCCCCCCCCCCCCCCCATTTTCCTTTTCCATTTATTCTCCTTGAATAGAAATAAGTTTAACCAATCTTTGTGGATTCGACCCTACTCACCACTATATGCAAATCATATAATTGTCTAGGAGTAGGTTTTATTTTTGTTGGATTCGACACCCATCACATTCCTCGGTGTTGGCCACTCCTTAATCGCTTTCACCTTCTCCTCATCAACAGCAATCCCCTTTGCACCTACAACAAACCTAAGAAATACCACAATTTCCATGCAAAAAGTACATTTTTTTAAATTGGCATACAACTTATTTTCTCTCAAAACAGTAAAGACACATTGTAAATGCCTAACATGCTCATCTAAAGTCTTGCTGTAAACTAAGATGTCATTAAAGTACACAACAACAAATTTCCTAATAAAAGCACGAAGAACATGATTCATTAATCTCATAAATGTGCTAGGAGCATTTGTTAACCCGAAAGGCATTACCATCCACTCATAGAGACCGAATTTAGTTTTAAAAGCAGTTTTCCATTCGTCCCCCTCTTTCATTCTAATCTGGTAATAGCCATTCCTTAAGTCAATTTTAGAAAACAATCAAGCACCATGCAATTTATCAAGCATATCATCAAGTCTAGGGATGGGATGTCTGTAGTTAACTGTGATCTTATTGATTGCTCGACAGTCGACACACATTCGCCATGTTCCATCCTTCTTTGGAACCAAAATGACTGGAACCGAACATGGACTGAAGCTCTCTCTTACGACACCTTTCTCCACCAGGTCATCAACTTGTCACTGGATCTCTTTGGTTTCCTCTGGATTCGCCCGGTATGCTGGCCTATTTGGAATTGAAGCACCTGGAAGGAAATCAATCTGGTGTTCAATGCCTCTTATTGGAGGCAATCCTCTTGGCACCTCTTCGGAAAACAAATCCTCATATTCTTGCAAAAGAGACATAACCACACTTAGCAAAGATGAGTTAAGGTCATTAGTAGAAAAATACACATCCTTGTACATAAGTACAAGTAGCTGTTGTCTTGCCACTATGGCACTCTTAATCTCACTTTTTCTTGCCTCTCCACTCAGTGTGTTTGATTCCCCTCTCTCTTTGCTCACCAATGTTTGCTTCCCTCTCTCCGCTGCATTCTCACTATTTCTTTCTTTTCTGTTTTCTTCTCGCACACTCAGGTGTTTTCCTTTAAATTCTCTTGCTATCCTCTCCTGATCCGCACTAGCCTCCCATGGTTTCTAGGGAGTTAGAATCACATTCCTCTTGTTGATAACAAAAGAGTATCGATTCTTATACCCATCATACTTCACCCTTCTGTCAAACTGCCATGGTCAACCTAACAAAATGTGACAAGCCTGCATGGGGACTACATCACACATCACCTCATCGCGATAATTCCCAATAGAAAAAGAAATAAGCACTTGTTTAGTCACTTTCACTTCCCCACATTCATTCAACCACTGCAATCTGTAGGATCGCTGATGCTTCAAAGTTTTCAGCTTCAACTTCTCAACCAATAATGTACTAATAGCATTAGTGCAGCTACCACTATCAATGATTAAGCTACATACCTTGTTTAGAACATAACATCGGGTATGGAAAATGTGCTCCCGCTGCACCTCATCACCTTCCTCCTTAGGCTGAGTACTAAGAACCCGCCTAGTAACAAGCAATTCCCCTTACACAGGTCCTTCAACATCCACATCACTGCAGTCCTCCAATGAAGGCATGTTATCATCACTAGAGCTAACACTCTCTACATCGCCATCATCCCGAACGATCATGACTCTCTGATTGGGACACTGAGATGCTATATGCTCAAAACCCTAACACTTGAAACATTTGATTTCACGAGTTCTAGTAAATGGTTTAGCGTTAGTCTTACCTTTAAAAGAAGTAATAGGGCTCTTGGCCTTGACATCCTCCTTCGGTTTTGGATCAGTGGTGTTCTTCTTCCAGTTTGACTTCCATGAAGAGTTAGAAGTCATACCAAATTTAGAACTCCCTTTAGATTTTAGTTGCTTCTCAACTTTGATTGCTTTATGCAACAACTCCTCAATGTCTACAAAATGTTGTAGATCAACTATATCAATGATCTCCCGATTCAGCCATTAATGAACCTAGCCATAATAGCTTCATCCTCCTCCTCTACCTTAGCCCTAATCATGGCTATCTCCATCTCCTGATAATAATCCGCCACACTTCTGGACCCTTGCGTCAACCCTTGTAACTTCCTATGCAAATCCCTATAATAGTGATTAGGAATAAATCTCTTTTACATGATTGTTTTCATTTCATACCATGTGCTAACAGGCCTCTCTCCATAACGTCGCCTATTTCGCACTAACTAATCCCACCATACACTCGTATAATCAGTAAACTCAACTACTGCTAGTTTAATCTTTTTCTCCTCTGTGTAGTTATGGCACTCAAATATATGATCAACCTTTTGCTCTTATTCCAAGTAAAGCTCTGGGTCATTCTTTCCTTGGAAGAAAGGTATTTTCATTTTAATGCTTCCCACATTACCATCTCTCCTCTGAGTGTTCCCCCTTTCCCTCATGTAACTATACTCCCCTGAATCAGTATCCTCTCCATCTATCCTTACTCTTCCTTTTGGACCCCTCTCCTTCTTCTCCCCTCTAGAATTACTACTCATTGGTTCCTTACTTTGTTCTATCACATCAATCCTCTCATGGATTTGCTCCATTTCCGCTCTCAACATCTTTTTCATCTCACCTAGCAAGGCCTCAAACATCAACTTATTAGCTCCTTCTCCTTTCTCTCCACTAACTGGAGTTTGATTAGACATTTTGCTGCAACAAAAGAGTTAGTAATACAACAAAATATAAGCCTCAAAATTCACTCCATCACCTGTTTACACTCACAAGAGTAAAGTCACTCGTGTTTTCACTCAGTGTAAGATGTTCCTCTCACTCACTCTTTTATGTTCTTTGTTTAGAACTCACTTAATAATTTCCTCCAAATAATTGCTAAGGGAACTCAACCTATCAAACAAGTGATTCCAAAACAATAGTAAATGAAAGAAACAATAACAAGAATAATGACAAGGATTAGAACATGATGAACAGTAACAAGACGGGGTCATGATGATAAGCAACAAAACTAGGATTCCAAAAGAATTTCTGGTTTCCTTTTTTTTTTTTATATATATATATATATCCTCAAGAACAATTGAGTCACAACCGAATCAGCAAGGACAAATAAAGATTCACCTACGCAAGAATTTGACAGGAATTCACAAGTCAATATGCGTGTATGTTAACTAAGCAAAATCCTATGACAATGAGATTCCAAAGGACAGCAAGATAAATCAAGGGAAAAGCATTCCACGCAAGAAACGTTCTTCGCAAGAATTCTAGACGAATAGAAATTATAAGCTAAGAATTCTGGACGAACAGAAAAAAAAAAAACATTCACCTACGCAAGAATTGGACAGCAAATTCGGTCCAGTTGGTGAAGCCCTTACTTGTACGTGGCAATGATTTCTAGGGACACAGCGAAGACAATTCAAAAGTCTGGCCGAACAGGAAAAGTAATTCCACGCAAGAAGAAAAAGAAAGAACTTGACAGAATCAAACCCACAAATTGGACAATCAATATAGCTCAAGGAATTCGAAAAAAAAAGGACTTTCACGGAATGTCGAACCCAAGAATTCAGCAGTCGACAATACAGATTTATTTTGAATTACGAATTTAAAAGAACGAAAACAAAAGACAATTAATCGACATGAAACAATTAAGATAAAGGATATAGATTTACTTGATTCAAGAATCCGAAGCTCTGATACCAAATGATGTGAACCCTAGATATATTAAATCTAGAACCCAACGATCGAATTGAATCAAATATCCAAGGACCGTCTCGAACAAGCAATTAAACGGAACTAAACTCCAATCACACCTGTTGATTGAAACCTACGTTATCTAGGCGATTTCTCCAAGCATTAGATTGAAGAAAATTCAAGGAGTTGTTCACAAAGAAAAAAGAGAGAGAACTCTTAATAATTTTATCAAAATTCATATGTCTAAAATAATCCCCTTTCTCTGTTTTATATACAATCTCAAGGTGTCACAAAATAAAAATATGACCTAAAACAAATCTTAACCATCGGATTTGCGTAATATAAGGAAGGAAGGTTCAAAGTCTGGCAGCGTAATTCCTAGGCCGGCTCAAGGCCGTAAGGCCGCGCTTAAATTATAGTCGGCTCAGGCCGTAAAGGCGCGGCGTAACTCATTGTTCCACCAATTCTCCTATTTTGAAGTTTCTAAATCCGAGTAGCTTGAACGGACATCTTGATATAGAGTGTTGATAAATTTGTGGTGCTCCTTAGGACTTTCTTGAACAGCTTCCCTCTCATGAATCTCTCGGATCAATCCGTTTAATGCTTCCTTGACCCGTTTAGCTCGAGCTCTAGTCATCGGTCCCCCCATATCATATAATGGGTCATTAAACTTTAGCTCTTGATCCTTTGATGCTAGCTAATTCCCATCATTAGCTGGCTCCACCACCGGTGGCGCTTGATTTTCATTCAGAAAAGCATTAGCGTCGTCCATGGAAAAGTTGATTTGGCCGACTGCACGGATCTCTATTTGACCATGGTTAAAAGTGGTGGCAAGCTTGGTCCAGCAGCCTGACATAGGACACACCTCAGTCATTACGCCTATGGTGGCAACGCATTCAAAACATATAATGTGATTACAGAGAGGGACCACAATAGTTTTCTCGGAGTCCTTTAGGTCCGAGCAGCATTGACATAAAACCATTTTGTGAGAGGTTAGAGAGAACGATTTTGTGGAGGGAAAGAACTATAAAGAAGTTTCTAGTGAGTGAAAGTATATATAGGCCGTTAGGCAGTTAGGTTGTTCAATTTGGTCTTGGAGGGAATGGACGGGCGAGGGGTTATTTTTCGTTTGCATGTTAAGTGGGGTGAGGGTTGGATTCTTTTTATTTTTATTTTTTTGTGGGATTGTTCTAATGGACAGGCTAGGGATTATTTTCCATTTGCACGTTATGTGTAAAGTTGGGAAAGCAGGTTGAACGGGCCGGTCCACCTCGACCCGCATCGGCCCATGGATTGAAGCGAGTCAACTCGTGTTAGCCCGCACATGTTGCGGATCCAAAAATTCGATCTATCCTGTCCTGCGGGCTAATGCGAGCCGACCTACCCTAGTATAGAGTTTTTTTTTTTTTTTAAAAAAAAAAAATCATTTTCATCATTAACTCTTTTTTTATTTATCGTTTCTCATTTTCTTTTCACAACTATTTAATTTGTTTAACTCAAAGGCAATGTTAAACTTTTTTTTTTCTTCCATATTTTAATGATAGTGACTGAGCACGAAATCACAGTTTAAGTGAGTTGGCCCACCCCGATTCGTGAGCCATGCGGGCGTGAGCCAAAATGACCCACTACTTTCGTGGGCCAAAATGTTCGGCTCGCCTCGCATTCCCGGCTCTAGTTATGTGGGGTAGAGGTTGGATTTTTTTTTTTTTTGGATTGTTCCAATTTGCCACTATAGGAATTTTAAGTTTTTGCACTTTTCTTAAACATTATTAATTCTTCCATGACTTAATGTGCTGTGATCTTACAAGAGTGAACTGGGGGGAAGATCATTCATAGTAAAGGAAGTGTAATGTTCCTTTTCTGAGGCAGGAACTACAACTATAGAAATCATCCATGCTTCCCATTGATGCTGTGGAAGTTGGCCTCGCTAGTGTATCTAAGTTTGATATGGAGAGTTCTAGAAGGCTTGCCATTGGAGGAAGCAACTAAAATGTCTTAGAAAGGAAAAACATTGATGCCAATTTGCAAACTAGGTAAACACCATATCTAGGAATCAAGTTAAACTCCTAAGTTTAATTCTAGGCCGGCTCAATCCGTTCAATGCTTCCTTGACCCGTTTAGCTCGAGCTCTAGTCATCGGTCCCCCCATATCATATAATGGGTCATTAAACTTTAGCTCTTGATCCTTTGATGCTAGCTGATTCCCATCTTTAGCTGGCTCCACCACCGGTGGCGCTTGATTTTCATTCAGAAAAGCATTAGCGTCGTCCATGGAAAAGTTGATTTGGCCGACTGCACGGATCTCTATTTGATCGTGGTCAAAAGTGGTGGCAAGCTTGGTCCAGCAGCTTGACATAGGACACACCTCAGTCATTACGCCTATGGTGGCAACGCATTCAAAACATATAATGTGATTACAGAGAGGGAACACAATAGTTTTCTCGGAGTCCTTTAGGTCCGAGCAGCATTGACATAAAACCATTTTGTGAGAGGTTAGAGAGAACGATTTTGTGGAGGGAAAGAACTATAAAGAAGTTTCTAGTGAGTGAAAGTATATATAGGCCGTTAGGCAGTTAGGTTGTTCAATTTGGTCTTGGAGGGAATGGACGGGCGAGGGGTTATTTTTCGTTTGCATGTTAAGTGGGGTGAGGGTTGGATTCTTTTTATTTTTATTTTTTTGTAGGATTGTTCCAATGGACAGGCTAGGGATTATTTTCCATTTGCACGTTATGTGTAAAGTTGGGAAAGCAGGTTGAACGGGCCGGTCCACCTCGACCCGCATCGGCCCATGGATTGAAGCGAGTCAGCTCGTGTTAGCCCGCACATGTTGCAGATCCAAAAATTCGATCTATCCTGTCCTGCGGGCTAATGCGAGCCGACCTACCCTAGTATAGAGTTTTTTTTTTTTTATATAAAATAAAAAAATCATTTTCATCATTAACTCTTTTTTTATTTATTGTTTCTCATTTTCTTTTCACAACTATTTAATTTGTTTAACTCAAAGGCAATGTTAAACTTTTTTTTTTCTTCCATATTTTAATGATAGTGACTGAGCACGAAATCACAGTTTAAGTGAGTTGGCCCACCCTGATTCGTGAGCCATGCGGGCGTGAGCCAAAATGACCCACTAGGTAAACACCATATCTAGGAATCAAGTTAAATTCCTTGACTCTGGCTTGGGTCTTTTCCAGCTGAGCTTCCAAGGCTTTGTTGATTGCTGTTTTGTGGATACCCAAGAGTCTGCTGAAGATACTGGCTGGCCCGGCCTCATGATTCGATACATAGACCTATAGCAGCTGAGTGTACTCTTCTAGAGTAGGGGTGATCTCATGTAGCCCGATGAAGAAAGTCGCAGGCTCTATTTCCCATAAGTGGAGCATGGCCCGCACCAAGGGCAAGTTCATCTCCATCTTCATTAGTGAGAGGATGGGCTCTATCTTCTGCTGGATGAAGGCCTGCTCCTCTGGGTTGTATAAGGTGAACCAATGATCCGGCACCAATTTTGGGTCCAAAGGTTTGCACACTCGGATCTCTTTGCGGAGGAGGTGGTCAACTGCGGTACTAGCCATCTATTACAACATGAATTTCCTAATTACAACCAGAACTATGATAACATTACAGGGAAATAGATCTGAACACCATGAACAAAACAAAAAATATTACATCACCATCAATTGTCAACCCATGACGTTATGTATGCAAATAGGTTGGTTCTAACTGGTCCCCAAGCTCTATGGCCTCCCGCATTCTCGGAGAAATGGATTTCAGGCCATGATGGGTGTCGAATCCAACAAAAATAAAAACCTACTCCTAGACAATTATATGATTTGCATATAGTGGTGAGTAGGGTCGAATCCACAGGGATTGGTTAAATATATTTCTATTCAAAGAGAATCAAGAAGAAAAGAAAAATGAGGGGTTTGTTTGTGAATCAAATAATGTTGAAACAAAATAATAAAGTCGAATATTGATAAAAGCCTAGCCAAAGGAATCAAGATAATTTAATTCTAGGAATTGATTATCGATGCAAATGTTTTCTATTCTTATTTCTAGATAAACTGGTTATGGTTATTAACAAGCTCTAACAACCTATCTCTCTGTACTTCTTCGATAACCAAAACAAGCTCTTTGATTATTTCTCTTATCGATTAGACAACCCTAGACAAGCTCTTAGGATTTAATCTATCAATAGCATTAAAAACTAGAGAGACTACCAATTCATGCCAGTAGATTATAAGATAACCTATTTAAACATGATCATACATCTCCATAACATGAATTCGATCATCTATTTTATAACCAAACATGTTATTGTGTCACTGAGACTAGAACAATCAAACAATTACGGATTTGACGTGCTAGTTGACAATATGTTAACTTGCTAATTGAGTAGAAGAGCTCTAATTCATACTAATCAACAAAAATAATAATGACAAGACGTTCAGAAGATATATGAATATCCAAAAACAAAGAATAGATTAAATACAAATCAATTAGATCTCACAATTCGTGGAGAATCAAACTTCTATGACCCTTTGGCTAGAAAAACTACTTAGCTACACATGTTCATCATAAAAACGAAAATTAAAAGTGAAAACATAACAAGCCTCTGTTCCCGGCTGCCTGCTCTGCCTCCTTCTTTCCTTCTTGTCTCCAAGATGATCCAAGATCCTCCTAACCCTCTAGGGTTAGTTCTATTTATATTGTTAAAGGAATGGCAGGTGATCTTTTGCTAGCAAGATACGGAAATATCTTTCCTTTTTCAAGTAAATCTCGAGAAGAAAATAATCGTCCGCCTGGCACGCCCTACAACACGACCGTGGGTCAAGCCGTGCCTTCCTCTGTGGGTAATCTACAAGTCTTCATCCGTGATCAGTGTGTACCACGGCTTCAACCACGGCCAGATCTCAAGCCGTGCCATCCTCTGGTTGATGTTCCATAATTTCTCATCCTTGGCACGTCTTCCATTTCAACTTCCACCACGGCTTCGACCACAGCTTCAAGCACGGTTTCCAACAAGGCCAGATCACGAGCCGTATCTCTTTCTATTGGAAGTCCACATTTCCACCTTCTTGTGCAGTATATAGCACGGTTTGCACCATGGCCGTGCTTCAAAATGTGCCTCCTTCTAGACAGATACACGGTCGTGTACTTCAACCGTGTATTTTCCCGTGGATTCTTCAAGACAGATACACGGTCGTGTACTTCAACTACACGCTCATGTACTTTCCTCCGGCGGTGTAAACCCTTATCTTTGATCCAAGTTGTAGATGACTTCTCTAATTTACTTGAATTAGCACCCTTGACTCCATTTAACCTGATTTATCACCATAATAGAATTAAGTACCATTTCCTTATGATTTCTATAAAATCTATAATAAATTAACACACTTCATACTATAAAGATTAAGTATAAAATGGCTCTATCAAATCCCCCCACACTTAAACTCTTGCTTGTCCTCAAGCAAATGAATCAAATCAATTGAGAAATCCGTCATAGATTATACAAAAATTTCTTTTCATCATTCCAAGCATCTGTTCATTTGTAATTCATGACTTGTAATTTTAATGTCTACTACTTCAACCAAACTAGTTTCATGTGATCAAATTACCATGGACAAAATTTAATAGCTAATCTAAACAAAACAAACTTTAATCCTCATGTTTAGCAAAAGAATTTTTATTCCAAAAGTAAATACTTAATCCACTAAGGAAAAACACCCAATTAAACTTCATTAGATATTATCAAGTATATAATCCTTGCAACATAAAGTAAAAGCATATAGTATCAACTCTTTCCATAGATTTTCTCCCTTTCTATTATAAGTCTTGTTTAATTCAATGAATGTTTACATTCATTGTTCTTTTGGTTTAATCAAGCATCTATTTTGACGGGTTTTTGCCCGCTTCTTTTCATGAACTTTTGCCTTTTTCGGCCCTTATCGTTATAGTGAGTTCATTGAGTCAGCACATTTCGAGCTCGTCACTCAAGTGACTGGGTTTTGAGATACCCCTATGGACTCTTCCTCACTCTAACATTCAAGTTTGAATACTCTTAACTCAATTAGTTGAATCATTGGAGTAATGGCTATGCTTGATTTATTATTATTATTTTTTTTTTGTTTTTTTGTTTTTTTTTTTGTTTTTAGAACAACTTCAAAGAGTATACAGTTGCTAATATAACCTAGAAGTAAACTTGTTTATTTTTCACTTAGGGACTCGACTTACTCTTAGACTTCCAATTCTAAAGCTAAATACAAGGTAAATTTGTTTCTTAAAGATTTCACTACTTAATTTTTAACCAAGTATTCTAATCACAACAGTAGGTGAGTAAAGCATTTGAACAAGTCAATTTCACATTTTGTAAATGCTTATTATAACATTTAGTACAATCTCCAGATTTCATGATAATTTTGAAAAAATTTGGCTTAAAATTTCTTAAGGACAAACATTCAGAGTATAAGTCAGTTCTCTATTCTCTATATTTTATTATCCTCTCCCCCACACTTAGCTTGAACAGTGTCCTCACTGTTCTTAATTCAGCACAATTAAAGAGAAATTAACAACACAAGGAACATTAGAGAATAAGAGAAAAGGAAATATTGGTACTTCCCTAGTATTTGGAGTTCTCCCCTTAAGCACTAGAGAGTGTCATCTGATGATATGTATCCTTGTTGTAGCTAATCCACAGGTTAGAATAAAAAAAAAACTAAAATCAAAACAAAACTAAAACAAAACAAAACAAAATTATTATTATTATTTTTTTTTGACATGGGTTGCCTCCCATGAAGCGCCTTTCTTTAACGTCTTTGGCTAGACGTTCCTAGCTAGATGTTCGGTTAAGGGTTTTTATTCCAGCTTTGATGCCTGTGGTGATGGGTTAATAACATCCGCAACAAAAACAGGAGATATATCGCGAGGATGTTTCATGGCATCATAAATGTTAAATTTAATTACTTCACCATCAAATTCCATAGTGAGGGTACCATCATTTACATCAATTTTCGTCTTGGATGTCTTAAGGAATGGTCGCCCTAATAATATTGGTGATGAATTATGAGAATCATTATCTTCCATGTCAAGCACATAAAAATCAACAGGAAAAACCAACCCATTAACTTGAACTAAAACATCCTCTAGAACTCCCTCAGGATAAACATTGGACCTGTCAGCAAGTTGAACAATAACTCCTGTTTCCTTCAAGGGACCAACATTCAAACGTTGATAAACAGACAAAGGCATGACATTGATCGACGCTCCTAGATCACACATGGCTTTAGCGATTCCAAGATTACCTATTTTGCAAGGAATGGTAAACATACCTGGGTCCTTACATTTAGGAGGAAGCTTCTTCTGAATGATAGCTGAAACATTTTCACTCACACTAATCTTTTCATTACCTTTCAGCTTCCTTTTGTTAGTGCACAAGTCTTTGAGAAATCTAGCATAGCGCGGTGTTTGCTTATTTGCATCAAGCAAAGGAATATTTACCTCGACTTTGCGAAAAGTTTCCAAAATCTCTTTTTCTTCCGGTTCATGCTTGGATTTCGCTAATCTGGAAGGGAAAGGAGGTGATGTCAACATGACCTTTGGTGGCTCAACTAGAGACCTTCTAATTTGGTTGTCCTGCTGGCTCGGAGTCGAAATCTCTTTCTTAGTTTCTTCCTCAAGATTAGATGGGTGTCCTTTCTTATTTGATCCCTGTAATTCTGTTCCACTTCTCAAGGTAATTGCATTAACGCTTTGCTTCGGATTTGTAATAGTTTGAGAAGGGAACTTACCTTGATTTTCTAACCTGTTTACAGAAGAAGCAAGTTAGCTTACCTGATTCTCTAAGTTTCGAATGCTCTGCTTTGTTTCATCCTGAAATTGTTTTGTATTAATAGCAAGAGATTTAACAATTTCCTCAAGAGACATACCTAAAGTGGAAGGAGCTTAGGGTATTTGGTTTTATGGCTTAGGCTGGAATTGTTGGAAATGTTGTGGGTTATTACTGTACCGAAAGTTAGGATGATCCCTCCATCCAGGATTGTAAGTATTCGAGTAGAGATCATATCTCCTCTGTGGTTGTCCTGGGAATCCTCCTACAACATTAGCATGTTCATGATTGTCATCTTGCAATGTGGGGCACATGTCGGTAGGATGATTAGGAGTAGCACAAATTCCACAAGCCTTCACCTGCTGGGTATTTCCAAGAGCTAGCTGCTGCACAAGGGAGGTTAGGTTAGAAATTTGATGTTCAAGGTTAGACACACTTACCTCATTTACCTTCCTTGAAGACGTATCATGCCTATACCCAAATTGTTGCGAATTAGCAGCCATAATGGAGATCAATTCCCTAGCTTGACCAGGGGTTTTGTTTACTATGGCGCCTCCACTTGCAGCATCCATCATCTTCCTCTCCATTGGAAGCAAGCCTTCATAGAAGTATTAGATGAGAAGTTGTTCAGATATCCCATGTTGTGGACAGCTTGCACAAAGTTGCTTGAACCTCTCCAATACTCATGAAGAGTCTCTGTGTCCCTCTGTTTGATACCACAAATTTCTCTTCTTATACCAGCGGCTCTGGATGCGGGGAAGAATTTGTCCAAGAAGAGTCTCACCATATCTGTCCAAGTGGTTATAGAACCTGGAGGCAAATAAAACAACCAATCTTTAGCTTTAGTACTTAAAGAAAATGGAAAAGCACGTAACTTGATTTGATCGTCGGTTATTCCTTGCGGCCTCATACTAGAACACACTATATGAAACTCTTTCAAATGTTTATGAGGATCTTCATTCTCAAGACCATGAAAGGTGGGTAGCAGATGTATCAACCCAAATTTCAACAGCTAGTTCGGGATAGTGAATACAAAGTGGTTGTTGATTCACATCCGGTGCAGCCAATTCCCTTAATGTTCTCTCGGGATTTGCCATATCGTCTTCTTTTTCAAAATCAAGGGATGAATTAGACAAATCCGATGCTAAGTTCAATCTAGGGGATGATCTAGCTTCTCTTCGCAGCCTCTTAAGAGTCTTCTCGATCTCTGGATTATAAGTGAGTTCACCTATCTGAGAAGAACGAGTCATACAAGAATAGAAATAAATTTGACACCAATCCCCGGCAACGGCGCCAAAATTTTGATGGGTGTCGAATCCAACAAAAATAAAAACCTACTCCTAGACAATTATATGATTTGCATATAGTGGTGAGTAGGGTCAAATCTACAGGGATTGGTTAAATATATTTATATTCAAAGAGAATAAAGAAGAAAAGAAAAATGGGGGGTTTGTTTGTGAATCAAATAATGTTGAAACAAAATAATAAAGTCGAATATTGATAAAAGCCTAGCCAAAGAAATCAAGATAATTTAATTCTAGGAATTGATCATCGATGCAAATGTTTTCTATTCTTTTTTCTAGATAAACTGGTTATGGTTATTAACAAGCTCTAACAACCTATCTCTCTGTACTTCTTCGATAACCAAAACAAGCTCTTTGATTATTTCTCTTATCGATTAGACAACCCTAGACAAGCTCTTAGGATTTAATCTATCAATAACATTAAAAACTAGAGAGATTACCAATTCATGCAAGTAGATTATAAGATAACCTATTTAAGCATGATCATACATCTCCATAACATGAATTCAATCATCTATTTTATAACCAAACATGTTATTGTATCACTGAGACTAGAACAATCAAACAATTACGGAATTTGACGTGCTAGTTGACAATATGTTAACTTGCTAATTGAGTAGAAGAGCTCTAATTCATACTAATCAACAAAAATAATAATGACAAGACGTTCAGAAGATATATGAATATCCAAAAACAAAGAATAGATTAAATACAAATCAATTAGATCTCACAATTCGTGGAGAATCAAACTTCTATGACCCTTTGGCTAGAAAAACTACTTAGCTACACATGTTCATCATAAAAACGAAAATTAAAAGTGAAAACATAACAAGCCTCTGTTCCCGGCTGCCTGCTCTGCCTCCTTCTTTCCTTCTTGTCTCCAAGATGATCCAAGATCCTCCTAACCCTCTAGGGTTAGTTCTATTTTATTGTTAAAGGAATGCAGGTGATCTTTTGCCAGCAAGATACGGAAATATCTTTCCTTTTTCAAGTAAATCTCGAGAAGAAAATAATCGTCCGCCTGGCATGCTCTACAACACGACCGTGGGTCAAGCCGTGCCTTCCTCTGTGGGTAATCTACAAGTCTTCATCCGTGATCTGTGTGTACCACGGCCAGATCTCAAGCCGTGCCATCCTCTAGTTGATGTTCCACAATTTCTCATCCTTGGTACGTCTTCCATTTCAACTTCCACCACGGCTTCAACCACGGCTTCAAGCACGGTTTCCACCAAGGCCAGATCACGAACCGTGTTTCTCTCTGTTGGAAGTCCACATTTCCACCTTCTTGTGCAGTATGTAGCACGGTTTGCACCATGGCCGTGCTTCAAAACGTGCCTCTTTCTAGACAGATACACGGTCGTGTACTTCAACCGTGTATTTTCCCGTGCATTCTTCAAGACAGATACACGGTCGTGTACTTCAACCGTGTAGTTTCCTGTGGCTTCAAAACTAAGTACACGGCCGTGTACTTCAACTACAGGCCCATGTACTTTCCTCCGGCGGTGTAAATCCTTGTCTTTGATCCAAGTTGTAGATGACTTCTCTAATTTACTTGAATTAGCACCCTTGACTCCATTTAACCTGATTTATCACCATAATAGAATTAAGTATCATTTCCTTATGATTTCTATAAAATCTATAATAAATTAACACACTTCATACTATAAAGATTGAGTATAAAATGGCTCTATCAGGCCATATCGAAGCATTGGGTGGGGTAGCCTATCGGTCTCGAACGGTGATCACATCACTTCGCCCGAAACCTACACAATGGCCCCCCGTCTTAGGGTCTTAAGACAGTTCGGGTTTGATCGTATCTATTCACACAAATGTATGCATGCAGGCCCAAAAGTAAAAATTGAATCATAAATTTAGCCAATTCCTGAAAGGTTAGCAATAGAACAATAATCAAAAGACATTTCTTAAAAAGGAGCAATTTGAGGAGATTCAGCTGGCTAGCTTACTGGAATATGGTCCCCAGTGGAGTCACCATCCTGTCGAGTCTAATTTTTGGATTTCCCATTCCTAATCCAATCTATATTAGACTTTATGCTCATCTAATATAGATCCTCGACTTGAGTTAGGAATTTCGTTTTGTTTTGGAGTCGCCACCCAACTGTTGTTGGGAAAGATTGAATTAGGATTAATTAAGTAGATCGATCCTAATTTGGACTACTAGTTGTTGTGATTTCCTCTTCTCGTTTTTGTGAAAAGAGGAAAAGGGAAAACCAGAGTTCCTAAGTTTGGAAGCTAACCTATTAGAACCCTAAGGTTACCACATAATCTCCTAAAATTTACCCTATCTCGAAATGTCTTTTATTTTATTTTTGTTGTCTTTTATTGTGTTTTCAAGTGAATTATGCTAGGAAAATGATTTTTATTCTGTTATTTAGGGTTGCCCCAAATGGGTGCCTACGTACCTGCTATTCAGGATCAAACAAGCCGTAGTTCGCTTTTTCCAAAAAATTTTAGTGTGTTTGTGAATTTTAATTATGAAATTTCTTTTGATTTATGTTTTTACCATTTTGGGATTTTTCTAAAAAAATCCCAGTCTAAGCTTGATAATTTGATTTTTGAAAATAATAATTTCAAGGAAAAACATCAATTTTTCTAAGTGACAAAACTCATTTTTTTTCTATTTTTCAACTCATTTCTACTATTATAATTTTTTTATTAATTTTTAATTTTTTATTAGTTTTTCTTAACTTTTCATAATTTTTATAATTTTTATTTTTATTGAAAAATTCTCTCTTAGATTTTTATCTATCCTATTTTAAACTCTAAATTTTATTATTATTTTTCTAATATTTTTATTATTTTCTTTATAAATTTTCTGCATTTTTATTATTTATTATTATAATAATTATTTTTATTTTTATATCATTAAATCCTAAAAAAATCTAATTTCTAACATTTTTCTATTTATTGAATTATAAATAATAAATAAGTAAATTCGAATTAAATAACATAACTAAATAAATAAAATAAAAAATCGGAAAATCCAACTTACTTAGATTCGGGTCAGTGCGCGGGTCGGGTCGAAGCGGGTCAGGTCGGGTCGATCGGACGCGGCGGCTGGGAGTGCTCGTTGACGGCGTTCTGGCGGCCTTTCGAAGCGGTTGAGGTGTCGATTCCTAGGTTTTTGAGGGTGAGGAACTCAACTGTAGTGGTGTTTGCTTCAGAAATGCCTCCTGGTGGCTGCCCAACACTTGATCGGTGGTTGCGGTTTTGAACAACTCCGGCGAGGCTTCGATTCTCTCCTTTTTCTCTCTTTTTCTCACTTTTGATCCGTGAGTCTGCCTCTCCACTTCATCCTCTATTTATAGGCATTCAAAATCGAGTTGGATAAGCTCGAATTTCCACCGATCGAAGCAAATCGGATTTGCGGTTAAAAAAAACAACTCCGATTTGTGTAAATCCATCAATTTGTTGAGATTTGATTCCAATTGGGTGATGTTTATCTTATTTCTATTGAAGATCTATTGGATTTGTGCAAAAAATCGAATCAAAACGGCCGAAATTTGAATTTTTCTCCTTGCCGGCGATCTCGGACAAAGGTTGAAGATGATCACGTGCCCGGCACGTGCGTTTGCTCCAGCCAATCGGATGTTGACACATGTCCCAAGCAGAGTAAAATTTTGCAAAACGCGGATTCTGCTTCCCTCGCGTTTCGAACCCTTGACCTCGCAACCCCACCCCCCCCCGTGCGCGCTTAACCTTTGTTCGGACCAGCTGAGCTAGCCTACTTTCGCGATTTTATTTATTTCTCAAATTGCATATATACAATGCGATTATTTATTTATTTTTTCTTATTTTTTGAAATTTCAAAAATTGGTAAAAATTATTTAGTCCTTATTATTGCCATTTCTGAAATTATTTTCCAAAATTGATGTATTTTTCCTATTTATTTTTATTTTTTGAATATTTTTCCTATTTTTGCCAAATTAGAGAAAATATGGAAAAAATTAAAAAAAATTGGAAATTAATTGTGTTTGATTATTATTGATCATTAGGGCAAAAATGGGGTGTTTACAAATACCAACCACCTTAACTGAGCCCTTAATGGTGCTATTAACACCATTGTCGGGGGCCTTAAAAATGGAGGCTGACTGAGCTCTTCGAGCTCAGCAAAAAATTGAAAGTGGATACATCTATATCTTTCTTTGATGATGACCTTGAGGGGATTTAGACCCCTCATGACGATGCCTTAGTGATCAATGTAAGGATCACCAAATTTTATTTTAGGAAAATCTTAGTTGACATAGACAGTTTCATGAATATAATATTTGAATTTGCCCTAGACAAAATGCAGCCTAAGCTCATAACCAACATGAAGCCCTACAATCATGATTTGTATGGATTCAATAACCAATTTGTACTGACAATAGGCATTGTCACCCTCCCATGGAGCTCAAAGATGATGACATTATGTTCTAACATAACATAGAATTCTTAGTGGTGGACTATTAGTCACCATATAATGTGATACTTAGAGGACTAAGCTAAAACACATTTAAGATAATCTCCTCAATGCCACACTTAAAGGAAAAGTTCCTAACACTTGAAGGAGTAGGTTTGTGTAAAGGAGTTCAAGAGGTGGTGCGTAATTTTTATTTGAAGGCCTTAAAACGGGAGGAGGTCTTCACCATAAAAATTGAACCGAAGGAGAAGTCAGGTTATAGGGGAGAACTAGTTAAGGAGATAGAGGAAATCCAACTCAGTAGTAGCATTGAGCAAACCACGCGAGTAAAAATGTCAATAACCATAGTATTCAAATAATATTTTGTCGACTTCCTTTGGTCTAATAGCGATGTATTTGGTTAGTCCCCATAAGATATGCCGGGTATTTCCCTTGAAGTGATGATGCATCACCTTAGCATCGATGGTAACGTTGAAGTCATTAAGGGAAAAAAAAAGAGACTTTACACTAGAACGGCAGGTAGCTATTGAAGAAAAGGTGCAAAAGTTACTAAAGGTAGGATTTGTAAGGGAGGAACGTTATTCGACTTGGCTAGCTAATTGCGTATTAGTCAAGAAGTCCAATAGCAAGTGGTAGGTGTGTATAGATTATACATACCTTAATCACGCCTGTCTAAAGAAATGTTTTCCCCTCCGTCGAATCGACCAACTCATCAACTTCACCTTTGGCCATACACTCCTTAGTTTTATTGATGCTTTCTCTAGATACAACTAGATCAAGAAGGAGCCAAAGGAAGAAGTACACACTTCATTTATTACCAACTTTGGGACTTATTGCTACGAAGTTATGCCTTTTGGCTTAAAAAATGCTAAGGCTACATATCAAAAGTTGGTGATGAAGATGTTTGAACAATAACTTAAGTAGAATATTAAGGTATACGTTGACAATATGATCATCAAAAGCATAAAGCTTGAAGACCATCTCCAAGACTTGTAAGAGACGTTTGATACCTTGAGGCATTGCAATATGAAGTTGAACCCTTAAAAGTGCATCTTTAGGGTTGCCTTAAGAAAGTTCCTTGCATACATGGTTACATAGTGCATCATTGAAGCTAGCTTAGAGAAAATATGAGTTGTACTTGAGATGCAGCTCCCCAGGTTAATAAAAGAGGTGCAACTACTTATAGGTTGAATTGCTACACTGAATAGATTTATCTCTAAGAGTAGAGATAGATGTTCCAAGTTCTTCAAGGTCTTGAAGAGCCCGACAAACTTTCAATGGATTAAACAATATCAAAATGCATTTGACAAGTTAAAGTAGTTCTTGACAACTCCACTTGTACTCTCCAAATTGGTTTTTGAGGAGCAATTATTCTTATATTTATTCATAAGTGATCGAGCTCTTTCCTTTGTATAGATAGCGCTAAAGGAAGGGAGTACAAGCTAGTCTACTATGTTAGTCATGTGCTTTAGGGGTTTGAAGCAAGGTACTCAAAGGTAGAGAAATTTGCACTTGTCATAGTGATCTCAACTAAAAGACTATGACCCAATTTTGAAGTTCATCAAGTAATAGTCTTAATCGATCAACTACTGTGGAATATATTGCACAAGTCGGATACATAAGGCAGGATGATGAAGTATGCTTTGGAACTAAGTGCTTTTGGCATACAATATTGACCAAGAGATGTAATAAGCACCTAAGTTCATGTAGATTTCATAGTAAAGTAAGTAACAGACAATGTCATAATGGATAGTAATGACAAGCCACTGTAGACTCTCTATGTTAATGACTTGTCCACTTGAGGGGGAAGTGGAGCTAGCCTTGTGTTCCATGAACCTCATGGAGTGGAAAGGTACTATGATCTGAAGTTTAGGTTTTCAGTAAGTAATAATGAAGTAGAGTACGATGCCCTTATTTTGGGTTTGAAGTTGGCAATGGAGATAGGTGCTGCGAAGATAGAGATATATTTAGATTCCTAACTCATTGTCTAGTAAGTTAATGGAGAATATATTGTCAGGGATGAAGTGATGAGTGACTACCTTTAGGTTGTTAGAGATCTCACCTTAGAATTCCCCCCTTATAGCATCATTAAAATTCCTTAGGTTGAGAATTCCTAAGTTGGTAAGTTATCCACATTAACATCAACAAGTATTCCAAACTTGGATAAGCGAGAGAAGAAGGTCTTCATCAAGTACCTTTCAGACAAGAGCATTAGAAAGATATTAACTTAAGTCATGAAAATTCATCTTATGCCATTTGAGCTATGTTAGATGGGCCCTATTATGGATTATCTAAAGAATGGCACCCTTCTGCAAGACAGAAAGGAGGCAAGGAAGCTCATGTATCAGGCCATAAATTATACTATTCTTGACAACCTTCTTTATAGAAGAGGTTTGAGCACGTCGTTCCTTAGACATGTTCGATTAAAAGACGACCAACGGTTATTGGAAGAATTACATGAGGGGATATGTAGCAACCATATCAAAAGTAGAGCCTTTTATGTCAAAGCCCTTAGGCTCAACTATTACTGGTCTACCATGGGGGAAGATTCAAAGCACTTCATGAGGAAGTATATGCAATGTCAAAAGCATGCACTTGCTGAGCATGTATCGAGTAACTACCTATAATCCCTCGTTAGCCCTTAGCCCTTTGCTTAGTGGGGATTGGACATTCTAAGTCATTTCCCTAAAGCGTTAAAAAAATGATAGTTCATCATTGTCACCATAGATTACTTCACTAAATGGGTATAGATCAAGGCGATAGCTAAGATTATTGAGAAAAATGTTGAAGCTTTTGTCCTCAATAACATCCTCAATAAATTTGGTGTTCCATACATATTGATAACAAACAGTGGGACTTAGTTCGACAACTAAAGGTTTAGGAAACTTTGTAATGACAATCATATTAAGATTCACTACACCTTGGTAGTGTATCCTTAATCTAATGGATAAGTCGAGGCAGTGAACAAAATCATCCTCAGCAGCATCAAAAAGAGGGTAGATTAAACTAAAGGTAGGTGGGCAAATGTGCTCTTAACCATCCTATGGGGGTATCGGACTACTCATCGGACCTCTATAGAAGAAACGCCATTCAGGTTAGCCTTTAGATTTGATATCGTTCACCCTATCAAACTAGAGCTCCCAAATATAAGAATGTAGAATATCAACTTAACGACTAACTAGCTAAGGCTACAAGCTAACCTTAATATTATAGAGGAGATTTGTGACATTACTCGAATCCATGTAGTTGGATATCAATGCTAAGCTACTCATTACTATGACAAGAAGGTTAAACATAAAGTCTTTTGACCCAACAACCTAGTTTGTAGGATGTTAGAAGCAATTGGGTCTTGAGAAGGTCAAGGAGAGCTAGCACCAAATTGGGAGGATCCAATTAAAGTTGTTAAGGACTTAGGTAATGGAGCATATAGGCTAGAACAATTGGATGGTCATCCCTTGCACCTGGAATTCTAACAACCTAAGGCCATACTTTGATTAAAATTTTGTTTGTTTATATCTTTAATCATTCCAATAATGAATGAAATTTTTGCACATTGTACGTCTTATTATGTTTTTCTACACTATCACTTCTCAAGGTGAACAAACTTAGTAAACTCATTAAGTCCCAACCTATATAGGGTGAAAAGGCTCTTGATTGCAATTGGTCCTAACACTACCATGGTTAATGTACTACTAACAACATTAAGTCCATGCTTTAAAGTCAACAAGAAAATGGACTCCTAATGTAGCAAGATGGAAGATTGGCTACAGATAAGTCTTGCTCTTCTTGTTGCTTTATAGCAAGAACTGCAAGACCTGTGGTATGATGTTGAACTAGGGGCTCTACACTGTTTGACTCCACATCAAGCTGGGTGATCACACTTGGGGCAACTATAGGAGGTCTCTCCCTAAAAGCCTTAACATGTGGCCTTTTAGTAGCCTGGTCAGATACCCCTCCTCGACCTTTCCCTTCACCTTCTCTTTAGTTGTGGGATCTTCTACAAGTAAAAAAGGTGATGCCTGTCTTTCTTCACCCCTAATAGTAAGAGAGACCTCACGCTACCTTTGTGTCATTGCCCTTCAAGGTTCAATTGTACTAGGAGGGACCTTTTTTGTTTTCTTAACTACTTGGGCTACCCTCCTCCATGAGAGCATTTTTGCAGGGGTGCACTCTTTAAGTTGCATATCTGATAAGGGAAAAAGTAGTAAGTACAACGAAAGTAAATAATTAAGTGAAAAAAAAATAAAAATAAAGCATCGTGTTAAGCTAGAAGCTCACAAGGAGAGGTGTTCCCTTAAAGACTTGGTTGAATATGACTCCCCATGGTGGCTTATCACGGCACAGCTAAGACAATGGATGTATCTCCTTCCCCCTCTAAAGCAATGTTGCTCATTAACTTCTCACCATAGAGGTGTTCATCAACTACCTTTAATGCATTCCATAAGCTATCCTTCCTCTTATGGAGCTTGGCTAATATCTAATCTACAGCAGTCTTGTCACTAAGTCCTAGTGAATGGATGGCCGAGGTGTGGATAAGCTAAGTCTACTGTGTCCAAAAGTCCGGATTGGCCTTGCACACCATGACAAGAAATTTGTTCTTCTAATCGTGTATGAATGACTTTAATTCGACTAACAACTTCCTGCTATGATCGTTAATGAGGTAATATTTGCTGTCATTCTACCTCTTTACCCCATAAAAATATTGAAGCAATTGTGATGTAGCTTACTGTCGAGTCTAATTTTTTATTTCCAATTCCTAATCCGATCTATACTAGACCCTATGCTCATCTAATGTATATCCTCGACTTGAGTTAGGAATTTTGTTTTGTTTTGGAGTCGCCACCCAACTGTTGTTGGGAAAGATTGAATTAGGATTAATTGAGCAGATCAATCCTAATTTGGACCACTAGTCAGCATGATTTCCTCTTCTCGTTTTTGTGAAAAGTGGAAAGGAGAAAACCAGAGTTTCTAGGTTCGGAGGTTAACCTATTAAAACCAAAAGGTTACCACCCTAATCTCCTAAAATCTACTCTATCTAGAAATGTCTTTTATTTTATTTTTATTGTCTTTTATGGTATTTTTGAGTGAATTATTATAGGAAAATGATTTTTTTTTTTCCTTTTAGGGTTGCCCCAAATGGGTGCCTACGTACATGCTATTCAGGATCAAACTTGCCGTAGTTCGCTTTTCCTAAAAAACTTTAATGTGTTTGTGAATTTTAATTGTGAAATCTCTTTTGATTTATGTTTTTACCATTTTGGGATTTTTTTTCTAAAAAATCCAAGCTTAAGCTTGATAATTTGATTTTTTGAAAATAATAATTTTAAGGAAAAACACTAATTTAGGATTTATTTGAGAAAATGATTTTTCTAAGTGATAAAACTCATTTTTCTATTTTTCAACTCATTTCTACCATTATAAATTTTTATTGATTTTTTATTAAATTTTTATAATTTTTATAATTTTTTATTAATTATTAATTTTTTATTAGTTTTTTTATTAGTTTTTCATAATTTTTTTATAATTTTTATTTTTATTGAAAAATTTTCTCCTAGATTTTTATCTATCCTATTTTAAAATCCAAATTTTTATTATTATTTTCCTAATACTTTTATTATTTTCTATATAAATTTTCTACATTTTAATTATTTATTATTATAATTATTTTTTTATTTTTTATCCTAAAAAATCTAATTTTTAACATTTTTCTATTTATTGAATTATAAATAACAAATAAGTAAATAAATAAATTCGAAATAAATAATATAACTAAATAAATAAAATAAAATAGAATAAAAAAAAATCAAAAAATCCGACTTACCTGGATTCGGGTCGGTGTGCGGGTCAGGTCGGTCAGGTCAGATCGGGTCTAAGCGGGTTGATCGGATGCGGTGGTTGGGAGTGCTCGTTGACAGCGTTCCAGTGGCCTTTCGAAGCGGTTGAGGTGTCGATTCTTAGGTTTTCGGGGGTGCGGAACTCAACTGTGGCGGTGGTTTGCTTCAGAAAATGCCTCCTGGTGGCTGCCCAACACTTGATCGGTGGTTGCGGTCTTGAACAACTCTGGCGAAGCTTCGATTCTCTCCTTTTTCTCTCTTTCTCTCACTTTTGATCCGTCCTTCTGCTTCTCCACTTCATCCTCTATTTATAGGCGTAAGAAATCGAGCTGGATAAGCTCGGATTTCCACCGATCAAAGCAAATAGGATTTGCGATTAAAAAAACCAACTCCGATTTGTGTAAATCCATCGATTTGTAGAGATTTGATTCCAATAGGATGATATTTATCGTATTTCTGTTGAAGATCTATTGGATTTATGCAAAAAATCGAATCAAAACGGCTGAAATTCGGATTTTTCTCCTTGTCAACGATCTAGGACAGAGGTTGAAGACGATCACGCGCCCAGTGTGTGCGTTCGCTCCAGCCAATTGGATGTTGACATGTGTCCCAAGCAGAGTAAAATTTTGCAAAACGCGGATTCTGCTTCCCCCGCGTTTCGAACCCCTAACCTTGCACCCCCCTGCGCGTGCCTGACCCTGGTCCGAACCAGCTGAGCTAGCCCACTTTCGCGATTTTATTTATTTCGCAAATTGCATATATGCAATGCGATTTTTTTATTTTTTTGTATTTTTTGAAATTTCAAAAATTTGTAAAAATCATTTAACCCTTATTATTGCCATTTCTGAAATTATTTTCCAAAATTGATATATTTTCCTATTTATTTTTATTTTTTGAATATTTTTCCTATTTTTGCCAAATTAGAGGAAAAAAATGAAAAAAATTGGAAATTACTTGTAGTTGATTACTATTAATCATTAGGGCAAAAATGGGGTGTTTACAGCTGCCCCTCTTTGTAGTAAAATTTGAAAAACTTAACTACAAAGATAAGAAAGACGCCATTTTTTGCCTCTTGACTGAATGGATAACGCCTTGGTTTGGCTGGTTATCTGGAATTGAGCCTCTATTAGGAAAATGCTCCATGAGCTAATAATCTCACAAGTCTTTTGTGATGGTTGGTATTGCTTAAGAGACTACTTAACAATCTAGAGTAATGTATCCTCCCAAAAAATGCTCTATGGGCTGACTAATTGGCAATTGGAACAATCTCAAGCATTGTTTAGGAGTGTAGATTTGTACATGGAATAGCGGATGATAGGAAGCGTCTTATCGGACTAGTAACCTTGAAGAGAAGATTATCTTAGGAAGCGCTCTTATGAGCTGGCCACCAGTTAACAGAAGCGTCTGACTAGACTAGCGACTGTTTGGAAAAATACCTTCGAAGAGTGCTCTTATGAGCTGACTAATCGGTTATCGACAATTTGAAAAGTGCTCCTACGAGCTGACTAATTGATAGATTCGAAAAATGCTCATTTGAGCTAACTGATCGATAGATTCGAAAAGTGCTTCTCTGAGCTAACTAATCGATGGATTCGAAAAGTGCTCCTATGAGCTAACTTTAGGAAAAGGTGTCTAGGAAAGTGCCCCTTCACGGGCTAACTGACCTATAGCAAGAGGACATGCCTCAAAAGGTGCCCCTGTGGGTTGACATTTTGAAGGTGTGTTTAGGAAAGTGCCCCATTATAGGCTGACTAACCCTAGTGGGAAGTGTTTTCTTAGACTCACGACCCTGGGGGAGAAATGTCTCGAAAGGTGCCCCTACAAGCTGACCTTGAGACAAGATATTTAGGAAAGTGCCCCATTGTGGGCTGACTAACCTATAGCATAGAGAAACGTCTCAAAAAGGTGCCCTTATGGGCTGACCTTAAAAGAGGGTATCTAAGAAAGTGTCCCTCTATGGGCTAATTAACCTATTACAAAATGTCTTAAAAAGGTGCCCTTATGGGCTGACCCTAAGGGAGAATATCTAGGAAAGTGCCCCTCTGTGGGCCGACTAATCCATGGTAGGAATACATGTCTCAAAAAGTGCCCAATGTGCTGACCCCACGATAGGATGTTTAGGGAAGTGCCCCAATGTGGGCTGACTAACCTATGACAAAATGTTTCGAAAGGTACCCCTATGGGCTGACCTTAAGAGGGGAAGTTTAGGGAAGTGCCCCAATGTGGGCTGACTAACCTTTAGCAGGAAAAACACGTCTCGAGAGGTACCCCTATGGGCTAACCTTAAGAGGGGAAGTTTAGGGAAGTGCCCCAATGTGGGCTGACTAACCTTTAGCAGGAAAAACACGTCTCGAAAGGTGCCTCAATGTGCTGACCCTACAAGAGATATTTAGGGAAGTGCCCCAATGTGGGCTGACTAACCTTTTCAAGGGGATGTTTAGACAAGTGCCCTATTGCGAGTTGACTAATCTTACGCTATTGAACATGTTTTTACTGACTGAGCTAAATGATATGATGATAGCCATTCACTTTAATATGCTTGCCAATTTATTGTGGTTAGCAACCAAACAATCGAACCTTCATCCTGGTTTACTTCTGCTTTGCTTACTCTTGCTTTGACACGGGGTTGAAGATCTTGATGTGCTTCCTTTCTTGTGCACATGGCTCTTTTGATGATAGTGTTATCCTACTGATGCACTAGGTTCTAATGCTCAAAAGTAGATGGAATTATATTACATAATTTATTGAGATTTATTATCATTTTAGTGTTTATCATTCATTGGTGAAGTGATGGGTAATGTGTTTAGGAATGTTTGTTGTAATGAGAACTGGTTGGAATTATCGACCATTCAGAGACATTAACTTTGCTTGTAAAAAATAAAAATTAGACTCAACGAAATTTGTATTGAATATTGGTTTTCATAAACATTGGCAAAATTTCAATTCCCTTGCCTAAGGATGGTACATCTTTACAGCATCTGTATTAATGAGATCTCTCAATTCCGGACCATCCATTTGAGTTAATATCAAAGCACCTCCTGACATAACCTTTTTCACCACATAAGGACCCTCATAGTTTGGGGTAAATTTTCCTCTAGAGTCTGGGCATTCAGGAGAACTTTCCTTAGCACCAGATCCCCCTTTTTGAAGTATCGAGGCCTCATCTTCTTGTTAAATGCTCGGGCCATCCTTTGTTGGTAACACTGGCCATGGCATAGTGCAATGAGTCTTTTTTCATCAATCAGATTCAGTTGATCAAGTCTTTTTTTCACCCAGTTTGATTCAGTTAACTGAGTCTCTGACAAAATTCTGAATGATGGTATTTCGACTTCGAATGGTAGCACTACCTCAGTACCATATACCAATGAATATGGGGTAGCTCCAGTAGATGTTCTTATTGAAGTCCTATAAGCCATGAGAAAACGGCAACATTTCGTGCCAATCTTTGTAAGTAGTTATTATTTTTTCGATGATCTTTTTTATATTCTTGTTAGCTGCTTTTACTGCCCCGTTCATTTGAGGTCGGTAGGGAGTTGAATTTCTATGGTTTATGTGGAATTGTTGACATAAACCTGTCATCGACTTGTTATTAAGATTGGTACCATTTTCGGTGATGATGGACTCAGGAACTCCATATCGAGTTATTATGTCTCTTTTTAAGAAACGAACTATTACCCCTTTGGTGACATTGGCATATGATGAAGCTTTTACCCACTTGGTGAAGTAATCAATTGCTACCAATATGAACCTGTGGCCATTGGATGCTGTCGGAGTGATTGGGCCAATTATGTTGATTCCCCACATGGAGAAAGGCCATGGTGCTAACAATAAGTGCAACTCGTTGGGCGAAGCATTTATCCGGTTTGTGTATACTTGACACAAATGAAAGTGCTTGATATATTTTATCCAATCCGATTCCATGGTTAGCCAATAGTATCCTAACCTCATGATTTTTCGGGCCAACATGTAGCCGTTCATATGAGGTCCACATACTCCTTCATGTACCTCTTTCATCAGTTCACAGGCTTCATTTTTATCCACACATCTTAACAAGGTGGTATCAGACGATCTTTTATAAAGCACAGACCCACTTAATAAGAAATGACTTACTAACCTTCTGAGTGTTCTTTGGTCATTCTTGCTAGCCATTTCAGGGTATTTGCTTTCTTGGAGAAAGGTTTTGATGTCGTGATACCAGGGCTTATCATCTTGTGCTTTTTCAATTGTTAAACAGTAAGCGGGCCGATTTTCGATGTCTATTTTCATCGGTTGGACTTCGGCTCCCCCTGTTATCTGGATCATAGATGCTAGTGTGGCGAGTGCATTTGCAAACTAATTCTGAGTTCTCGGGATATATGTGAAAGTGATTGCCTCAAATTCTTCTATTAGCTCTGTCAAATGTTGATGATATGGTACCAGTTTGTGGTCTTTAGTCTTGTATTCTCCTCTTGTCTGTAGTATGATAAGTGATGAATCCCCGTATACTTCTAATTCGCGGATTTCCATTTGGCAAGCCATTTTGAGGCTGAGGATGCACGCCTCATATTCCGTGATATTATTGGTATATGGAAATGTGAGTCTTGTCGCTGTAGGGAATTGTGTGCGGTCTAGAGATATCAACACTGCCCCGATCCCGCAACCAAATGCGTTGGCAGCTCCGTCGAAGAACATTTTCCACTTAGGGTTCTGCTCTATCCCACGGTCTTCTACCGGTATACCTTCCACTGTTAGTATATTTTCGTCCGGGAATTAGGCTTGTAGTTTTTGGGAATCTGCCTCAACAGGGTGTTATGCCAATTGGTCGGCTAAGGATTGCCCTTTCATCGAGTTTTGATTTATGTATGTGATGTCAAACTCTGATAAGAGCATTTGCCATTTAGAGATTCTCCCTATCAAAGCTGGTTTCTCTGCCAAGTACTTTAAGGGATCATGTCTTGTCAGGAGCTCAATATGATAGTAAAGGGTGTATTGCCTTAACCGATGCATGACCCAAATAGAGCACAGCAAGTCCTCTCTACCTCTGAATACCTCTGTTCTCCATCTGTGAATTTCTTGCTCAGATAATATATGAAACGCTCTCTTCCCTCTTCATCTTTCTACCCCAACACGCACCCCATGGATTCAGGGAGTATCGTGAGATATAAGAATAAGGGCTTCCCTTGCTTTGGGACTATCAAGACTGGAGGTTTTATGAGATAGTCTTTGATTATCCTGAATGCTTCTTCACACTCATCGTCCCATTCTACTGCGGCATTCTTTTTCAACAAACGGAATAGTGGCCGGCACTTATCTGTGAGTTGTGAGATAAAACGAGCTATGTAATTTAATCTTCCCAACAAGCTTCTTACTTCTTTGACAGTGCGTGGGGAAGGTAGCTCTAATATAGACTTTACTTTGTCAGGGTCGATTTTAATGCCTTCCCGGCTTATGACAAACCTTAACAATTTGCCCGTTGTGACCCCGAAAGTGCATTTCTCTAGGTTTAACTTGAGCTGGAATTTTCTCAGTCGTTTAAACAATTTCCTCAGGATATCTATATGGCTTTCTTCCTCTTTAGATTTGGTTATCATGTCGTCGACGTATACTTCGGCCTCTCGATGCATCATGTCATGAAGTATCACGACCATGGCTCTCTGATACGTTGCCCCAGCGTTTTTCAAACCAAAGGGCATGACTTTGTAACAGAAAGTTCCCCATGTTGTGATGAAAGTCGTTTTGGTTTTATCTTCTTCAGCCTTTTTTATTTGATTATATCTTGAGAAACCGTCCATAAATGAGAAACGATGGTTTCCCGCTGTGTTGTCTACTAGAACATCAATGTGAGATAGGGGGAAGTTATCCTTTGGCATAGCTTGATTTAAGTCCCGGAAGTGTATGCATACGCGTACTTTTCCATTCTTTTTCATAACATGGACTATATTCGCTACCCATTCTAGGTAATCGGACACTTCGATGAACCCTACTTCTAGCAGTTTCTTGACTTCTTCTTTAATCTTTAGTAAGATGTATGGCCTAAATCTTCTCAATTTTTGTTTCTTAGGTTTGACATCTTCCCTTGTGGGAAACTTATGAACCACTATTGATTGGTCTAGTCCTGGCATGTCACCATATGACCAGGCAAACACATCCGCATATTTCGTTAACAGCTTGGTTATCTCACACTTTTGCTCGGCACTTAAATTGGTCCCGATTTTGAGGTTTTTAGGTTTTTCCATGCTTCTTAGATTTACTGTCTCCACCGGCTCGTCAATTGAAATTCTGCTTTGTTCCTGTTTTTGCCAATTTTCTTGTATTATTTTGTTGTCAAGGATATCGCCTTCAACAACTGACCTAACAGCATTGGAAACGATATCGGCATTTTTCTTCTCTACCTGCGCGAAATTTCCTTGATGTTCGATGGTAGGAGATCTGGGTGAAGTAAAATATATATAAGTAAGACAAACTGTAATTGAATTAATAAAAAAGTCTCAATAAAATTTGTTTAACAATCGTTCTCTATCCTTGAGCTAACCTAGAGCTATCAATAGGATAACAGAACCAATTATTGAGAGCCGGATGCTGATTGGACGTGCGAGGGGTTGGGCTCCCATTGCTGACGTCATCATTGCTTATCTGAGGCTCTTGAATGAAAGTTGCTTTTCTGAAAGATTGTTGGAGGGGTGGAATACGCATCAGGGTGTTGCTTGGCTTTTCCTTCATCCTGCCTTTAACACCTTTGGCTTGTGCTTCTTCCCGGGCTGTAGGAACGTATCCTAGTCCAAACGTCCCTTGCTGCCCCTCCTTAAACTGATGGCCCTCCTTGCTGGTTACCACGTTCACCTCGTTGAATATCTGAAGACCAAGATCTTCGGAACCGTCCTCTTTCTCTTTTGGTGAGTGGTCTTCTTTTTCAAACTCGGGCCTCCATCCGCTAGGCGGCTCATATACAGTTGGGGTGTAAGAATAGTTCAACAAGTATTAGAATCTCCTGTGTGATTCTCCCAAGGTATCAACTGTTGGGTCTTCAGCTAACCATCTCTTTTTAATATGTGATTTGGAGGCTTTCTCTGGAGTTTGATGGGAATGACTTTTCTGCTGGTCCGTCGCTTTTTTCTTAGGGGCTTCTTTGGGAGTTGACTCCTCAGATGTGATCATGTTGATGGTGGGCTTATGATTGGGCTATGGGTTGGTGTTGACATTGGTGCTGGGGTGTTAACAAAATCCAGCTGTACAATCCCGGCGTCGATCAGATCTGGATTTTGTTTCGGAGCCTGCAGCATCTGTTTGTAGAATGTCCCTCTTGACCCATATGATAGTCACATTTGAGGTTCGAGTCGAAGTTTCTAGGCTTGTACCGGTCGTTGGGGATTTCGAAGCCGATCAAGTTGTTTGCCCACAGCCGAGCAAAGACCTAGCTAAGCGGGATCGGAATTGGAGTGAATTGCCTTGGGACCCTGGTAGTCTGGGTATGACTAGTCGTAGAGTGTTGGGCTGGGGTACTCGTGGTCTGAAATGTCACACGAGTTCTGGCCTTATCTGTTTTTTCGGAGTGAACCGTGCTGACGGTAGACTCTTTGGCTCTATTACCTCCCAAGGGCCTTTGTGTTAGTGTGACCCTGGGAGGATCCACTGCTTGGAGTCTGCCTGTGGTGATGGCACTTTCAATCCGACACCCCGCAGCTACCACTTCTGCAAAGCTGAATGATGTCTGGCCCATCAGATGTGAGAAGTAGGTCTTATCTAGAGTGTTGACAAATATGGATGTCAACTCTTTCTCAGAAATTGGGATTGCTACCCTAGTGGCTTGAGCTCTCCAGCGCTAAGCATACTCCTTAAAAGGCTCATTATGTCTTTTTTGGAGACTCCCCAGATCAATCACGGACGGGCGAATTCAATATTGAACTTATACTGGTCATAAAACGCCCGGGCTAGCCTTTCCCAAGTGTTGACCTGATTGAAATCCAGGTGGGCGTACCAGACTAATGCAGGGCCTGTAAGACTATCTTGGAAAGTTTGGATCATCAGTTGGTCATATTGAGCATACTTGCTCATCTTTCGGGCATATACCTTGTATGCATTTTGGGGCAACCAGTCTCATCATACTTCTCAAATTCCGGGGTCTTAAACTTATTAGGGTACACCTCTTCCCCGTATGCCTGCAGGCTGGTGATTTCGACTTGCTCAAAACCATCAAGCCCCTCAATTGTCTTCATCTTGTCGTGGAGCTGTTGGAAGAGTCTTTTCTCCATCTCTTTCTATCTCTCCTCCATCTCTTTCTTCAGGTCATTAGAGGTTGGACCCTGGTTGATCTTCGACTCATACTCAAAGGCCGGGTTAAGGTGGGAATTGATTTCTTCATATTCTGGAGGTTGTCCCTCCACTACCTTCCCTTTTCTAGCCCCTGAATGCTCTTCTTGGGTCAGCTGGGTGGTGCGAAGGAGGCCGATGCTTTCAATCAAGAGGTGGACCTGTGTTGCTAACTTTTGGACCGTTTGTTCTAGGGATACGATCCTAGAGTCTGAAGTAGCATCAGCACTTGCGTTATTGCGGTTGTCGCCACTGTTTTCCATCTTTGTTCTTGAACGTGTGCAAATTGGGCTTCTGGGAGGGTTCAGTTGTTTGGGAGCTATTTTGATACCTGGCGCACATTTTTTTAGTATGATGTATGCATGAAAATGTGATGCATGTGTCACACGGATGCTGAAATAAAGGGGCTAACAATTGATTGATGATGTAATACTGAAACTTTTATTTTTATTAATATTGGAAACTTGGAGTTCGATACTTGAAAACAACAAATGAAAGAGTACAATGATAATCTATTTCCTAGCTCTCTTGGTCTTCTGTTGTGGAGACTCAGGCTTCCCGTTGATGACGGCTTCTAATTCTTCGACTCCGGCTTGGGTCTTGAGTGGGAGTGATCTTGTATGGCCCAATGAAGAAAGTCGCGGGCTCTATTTCCCATAGATGGAGTATGACCCATACCAAGGGTAAGTTCATCTCCATCTTTATTAGTGAGAGGATGGGCCCTATCTTCTGCTGGATGAAGGCTTGCTCCTCTAGGTTGTATAAGGTGAACCAGTGGTCCAGCACCAATTTGGGTCCAAAGGTTTGTATACTCGGATCTCTTTGCGGAGGAGGCGGTCAACTACGGTACTAGCGATCTATTACAACAGAAATTTCCTAATTACAACCAGAACTATGATAACATTACAGGGAAATAGATCTGAATTCCATGAACAAAACAACAAATATTACATCATCATCAATTGTCAACCCATGACGTTATGTATGCAAATAGGTTGGTTTTAACTAGTCCCCAAGCCCTATGGCCTCCCGCATTCTCGGAGAAATGAATCTCAGGCCATATCGAAGCATTGGATGGGGTAGCCTAATCGGTCCAAAAACGGTGATTACATCACTTCGCCCGAAACCTACGCAATGGCCCCCCGTTTTAGGGTCCTAAGACAGTCCGGGTTCGACCGTATCTATTCACACAAATGTATGCATGCAGACCCAAAAATAAAAAACTGAATCATAAATTTAGCTAATTCCTGAAAGGTTAGCAATAGAATAATCAAAAGACATTTCTTAAAAAGGAGCAATTTGAGGAGATTTAGGTGGCTAGCCTACTAGAGAAAATGGTCCCCAGTAGAGTCGCCATCCTGTCGAGTCTAATTTTTGATTTCCAATTCCTAATCCGATCTATACTAGACCCTATGCTCATTTAATGTAGATCCTCGACTTGAGTTAGGAATTTCGTTTTGTTTTGGAGTCGCCACCCAACTGTTGTTGGGAAAGATTGAATTAGGATTAATTGAGCAGATCAATCCTAATTTGGACCACTAGTCAGCATGATTTCCTCTTCTCGTTTTTTGTGAAAAGAGGAAAGGGGAAAACCAGAGTTTCTAGGTTCAGAGGCTAACCTATTAAAACCAAAAGGTTACCACCCTAATCTCCTAAAATCTACTCTATCTAGAAATGTCTTTTATTTTATTTTTATTGTCTTTTATGGTATTTTCGAGTGAATTATTCTAGGAAAATGATTTTTTATTTATTTTTAGGGTTGCCCCAAATGGGTGCCTACGTACCTTCTATTTAGGATCAAACTTGTCGTAGTTCGCTTTTCTTGAAAAACTTTAATGTGTTTATGAATTTTAATTGTGAAATCTCTTTTGATTTATGTTTTTACCATTTTGGGATTTTTTTTCTAAAAAATCCAAGCCTAAGCTTGATAATTTGATTTTTTTTTAAATAATAATTTTAAGGAAAAACACTAATTTTGGATTTATTTGAGAAAATGATTTTTCTAAGTGATAAAACTCATTTTTTTTTTATTTTCAACTCATTTCTACCATTATAAATTTTTATTGATTTTTTATAAATTTTTATAATTTTTACAATTTTTTTATTAATTTTTAAAATTTTTATTAGTTTTTTTATTAATTTTTCATAATTTTTTTATTATTTTTATTTTTATTGAAAAATTTTCTCTTAGATTTTTATCTATCTTATTTTAAAATCTAAATTTTTATTATTATTTTCCTAATACTTTTATTATTTTCTATATAAATTTTCTACATTTTAATTATTTATTATTATAATTATTTTTTTTTATTTTTTTATCCTAAAAAAATCTAATTTTTACTATTTTTCTATTTATTGAATTATAATAAAAAATAAGTAAATAAATAAATTTGAAATAAATAATATAACTAAATAAATAAAATAAAATAGAATAAAAATAATAAAAAAAATCCGACTTACCTGGATCCGGGTCGATGCGCGGGTCGGGTCGGTTGGGTCAGATCGGGTCGAAGTGGTTTGGGTCGGGTCGATTGGATGCGGCGGTTGGGAGTGCTCGTTGACGAAGTTCCGGTGGCCTTTCAAAGCGTTGAGGTATCGATTCCTAGGTTTTCGGGGGTGAGGAACTCAATTGTGGCGGTGGTTTGCTTCAGAAATGCCTCCTGGTGGCTGCCCAACACTTGATCGGTGGTTGCGGTCTTGAACAACTCCGATGTAGCTTCGATTCTCTCCTTTTTCTCTCTTTCTCTCACTTTTGATCCGTCCTTCTGCTTCTCCACTTCATCCTCTATTTATAAGCGTAAGAAATCGAGCTGGATAAGCTCGAATTTCCACCAATCGAAGCAAATCGGATTTGCAGTTAAAAAAACCAACTCCGATTTGTGTAAATCCATCGATTTGTTGAGATTTGATTCCAATAGGATGATGTTTATCGTATTTCTATTGAAGATCTGTTGGATTTGTGCAAAAAATCGAATCAAAATGGCAGAAATTCGGATTTTTCTCCTTGACGACGATCTCGGATAGAGGTTGAAGACGATCACGCGCTCGATGCGTACGTTCGCTCCAGCCAATCGGATGCTAACACTTGTCCCAAGCAGAGTAAAATTTCGCAAAACGCAGATTTTGCCCAATTAGAGGAAAAAATTTGGAAATTACTTGTGGTTGATTACTATTAATCATTAGGGCAAAAAATGGGGTGTTTACACTTACAAAAGGAAGTGTTCGCACAGTGCTTCGAATGTGATTAAGAGCTTACATGCGTTTAGTACAGTAAATACCCCATTTTTGCTTTATGTGGATAAGTAATTAGAACAGGGTTGAGATAAAAAGAAAAATAGAAAAAAAGTAAAAAATGGTGACAAAGAAAAATAATAATAATAGAAATAGAAATAGAATGAAGTAAAAAAAAAAGGAATAAAAATGATGGAAATAGAAAAATAGCTAAAAAGGAATAGTACAATTATTAATTTTCAGAAAGCCTAAACTTGATTTTTGGCCCAAAATATGGTGTAGGCTTAAATAAAAATTAATTTAAATAGAAATCAAGAAAAAGTTCAGCCTGGTTGGTTGAGGCTTATGATGCATACACAGGATAAGCATCAAAGGTTGTGGGTTTGATCCATGCGCAGGCTATTAGAGGCTTTTTTTTTTTTTTTTTTCTTCGGTTTGGTCCGGTCATGTGCTCAACATGTGACCATTTTCTTCAACAAGCTTGGTTAGAAACAAGGTAAGAAGAACATAGTTCGGTGAGGGTGCATGATTTTATTCTTATGCCTCTTAAACAAAATTTGATGTGAAATTATCCAAAAATCATTACAAATTCATTGAAATCTTAAAGATTTGTTAACAATGAAATCAAATCTTTGATAACCATTATCCATCTCATCGGCCAACTATGATTCAACCTTATCTCAAGCTCCATATTTGAATCGAATTACATTATTATAAATAGGTGAGTTTGAGAAACACTAGAAGAAGACAAAAATTCACTTGAAACACACGAATTAAAACTCGTTTAAGCTCTCTCTCGCTAAGATAGTTGAAACCTATGCCACACCTTCTCTTTACAAGTTTTTCACCTATACATAATATCAACCTTCAAGTTAGGTGCCATTCGTTTCCTTAGATTGTAAGGAACAAGTAGAGGCTAATCTTGTGGTTTGATTGCACTCTGGAAACTTAGGTTAAAGGGACCCTAGTGAATACCCCTATGACCACCATTCGAGCCACCACCTAGATTCGTTTTTAGGCAAAAATAACACCATTAATCAACTCCCCATACTTGAAAACCTAGGATTCGATCCTTTACCCATTGCTGATGACCATCGGAGCACCACCGATGAAGAATCACTGTGTTTAAGCCAGCCAAACTTGCAATTCGACCTGGATCTGACTTGTAGCTAGATCATGACCAAATCTAACCCACATCTAAGTAAGAGTATTATTATTATTATTAGTTTAGTTTAGATTAATTAGTCTATTTGATTAATTTGTTTTTTTTAGTGATTGAAGGCTAATTGATTAATAAAATGAATATTTAGCTAATTTAATAAAAATAAGTATGATTAATAAAAATTGGGGAAGATTTTAAATTAATAACATAAATTTAAATATAATTAGGTTAATAATCTTAGCTTAATTTAATTAACAACAAAAGCTTAGTAGGTTTAATTATGTAAGAATTAGTAATAATATAAAATTAGGAGAGAACTATTGTATAGGCCTTAGATATTGCAATATGACTGTTACCTATGGTCAATTAGGCTCTCAAGTAGTTTATTTTAGACATGGTTTTCTTTAAACATTTTTTAAATAGTATTAATTGAAAAATGTTTTTTCACCTAAAAGAAATGATTTTCATGAAAGAAAAACTTTAATTAATGTTTTCAAAATTAGGATGTCTTTAGTTCTTTTTCAAAATTGGGGAATAAAATTTAGGTCTAGAATTTTTCTTAAAAAAATAAAATTGTAATAAATGTAAACTTGACCTATTTTCATAGTTAAAATTAACCAATGCACTAAAGTTTTATGAAAATGGAACTACGTTGATTTAATCCCGATTAGCTGGTACATAAGCATCTACAGGGGGAGCCTATAAAAAATGTAAAAACTTTATTTTTCCAAATCATTTTTTCAAATAAGAAATAATAATAAATAAAATAAATAATAAAATAATATAAAATCTTTATGTTGTATTGACTTGTTATTTGCATGAAAATATCATTTTTCTTATACATAATTATGAAGGGAATTTATATGAATTTTTTAGTTCATTTTCTTGAAAAATGATAAGTGGTAATTGTTTAGATTTATTAGAATAGCCTTTGAATTCAGATTTTTTTGTTAATATTTTTTTGATTTTTTTTTTAGAAAAATTCACGGACTAGTAGATAGTTAAGTTTAATCTACCCAACTAACATTAACTCATTTTATTTTCCAACTTAGGTTAGTGGCAAGTCTAAATTTTTAGAAAATAAAATAAAATAGAGTTTTTCCTTAATTTTATTGTTGAGTAACTTTCATTAATTAGGCTAGACTCAATATAGGTTAAATTAAGAAAAAATCCAAAATTACGCTCGACAAGTACTAATTGCATCGATGACACTCAATGGTAGGTGAAGAATTCCTTTTGGAACTCACTGAATGGAGATCGCAACCCGAACTCCATGTGTTTTAAATAAAGGTAAAATCGGTGATTGATTGTAAGGGCAACACGATTGTCGGCTTGGGGCTTTTTGATCTTCCAATTGTGAGGTTGGAGTTGGAAGTACTTCTTCACCTCCATCAATTCTTTATATGACATGAGGTTATGGACACCATTTGGTGTTTTTCCTTCCTTGACCGATGAATAAGGTGGTCTCATTGGTTAGCCCTCTTCACCATCATCGAGATATACATCTCTTGGGATCCAAGAGAACCTCTTCCATTGCTGTTCGGGGGGAAATATCACTCCCTTCTCGGTTGGTGTGAGTATGAGAGGAGGATCAAGAAGCCATTCTCACTTACTAAATTAAAATGATGGGACTATGATCAAGTTGAAAGAAATAGAATATAATTTTCAAATGAGAGATTAGGTAAGTTTAAAATGGTGAAAAGTGTAAAAATGGCCAAGATTATAGATATATCTATAAGAAGGTGTGGAAAATGAAGTGATAGCTAGGTGAAGGGGTATTATATGACACCCGTCGACCAATTTTTAACATGTAGAGCACAATTTAAACCAACGGTCATGATTACATTTATGCATATTTCCCATCCATATCTCGATTAACTTAGCATTGACGGTTATGTGATATATTTAATGTACATGCATTTATGTGCCTAAAGACAAACCAAATCAATGCTAACTTAGGAAGCAACATGTCCCCTTGAATTCTATGCCAATCGGTCAAGCCCTTAACAATGGCATTCTTTAGAGTGACATTCACAATCTCAGGTTGGTGTGGAAGAATTTTAAAATCATTAATGTCTTACAATAAGCAAATATCTCAAAGATGATTGTTCGGTTTTCCTTGGCACTTAACTTGCTTACCACAATACTTAGCATAAGTTAGGGCACTTGTTTGCTAAAAAATTCAACTATTTAGCATAAGAAGATCCAAGTTGGATCACCTACTTGCTTGACCACCTAACGATGTCTTTTTCAGTAATAGGTTAAGATTCATATCATAGAGATCATCATAGGCAACTTATCTCATTTTGAAGACCATCGAAACTCGTGTATCTGTCAACTCTCTTTGTTGATTCCTTTCACCCATGTTGACCTCTTTTAACATAGAATTGCATGATCCGACTTATAATCTCATGTTCCAACTTCCTCTAGATTGGATTTATGCTCCTATCCCCATAATGGATAAGTTTATGGGAGTGATACAAATAAAGAAATGTGTTGGTCAAAGATACACCCTGTGATCTTAGGAGAGGATTTAGGAATTAATACACTTCCCTAATTAATATTATCCATAACACTTATAAATAAAGGGGAAGGAAGAACTTTTAGATTTTCCTATTTCAATACTTAACAAATCCTCTTATTCTTCTTATGCTAACTTAGGCATTAAAGTGGTCATGCTGGAAAAAACTTTGGCACCCCTATAACCTAATCTGTTTCCATTTTGCAAGTGACTCTAAGGTTGTCAAACTTGCAAGTTAACTTATATGTTTCTACGAGTTTATGAATTTGTGAGCATATGCCTTGTCAATGTGCATACAAAGTCGGTTTGAGGGTAAAATTGTAGTAGACTCACGATTTAACCTATGGAATCATTAAAATTGTGTGTTGGAATCCATTTCAACCAATTCTAGTGGGTACTGCAATTTTTAGTCCAAGACTACAATGGGTTACCAAATTTGAAAGTAGCCTAACCCAACTTTCATTAAGTATTAGGTTAGGGATCAGTTGGTAAACTAAAAAAGAAGCGTCCATCTCCGTTCAAGGTTCCATGACCTTTATTCTTCATCTTCATCTTCTATTTTTCTAGCTTCTCAATTCTTAATTTCTTAGTTCTCAATTCTCACAAGTTACAGTCATAGACTCATAGTTCTATTGTGCTATGTATAATATAAATCTTAGTTACAAGTCTAAATTGGCATTTCTTCATTTGATTTTAGACTTTGGAAAGATCGAGAGATATCAAATTTGCATCTTTGTTTTAGGTAATAAGGTTTTGTCCTTCTCTTGGTTTAACTCTTTTACTTGGTTTTTCTATTTTATTTTTAGTGGGTATGGTCCATATGGATTAGATCCATGATCATATTAGGGTTTATAACCGACTTTAAGGTTATCGATTATGATGTTAAATTCAGTCTCTAATGATCAATTGCTGAAGATTTATTGATCTAGTATTGGTGATTGGTGATCATGTCATGATTGTGGTTTTGGTTCAAGAGGATGCCCGGTCTTTTAATGTTTACTTTATGTGTGTTTTAGTTTAGTGTGTGTGGTTTGTGTGTAAAGGTTTACCTAATTATGATTTTGATCTGGCAACATAAACTTAGGATAGATCAAGTTAAAGGTTATGTTTGAGATAAACGTCTTTTGTTCATGATTTAATACTCTAAGTAACTTTGGCTACTAATAACTTCTTTAGAAATTACTTCCAAATTTTGATCTTGGAAACCAGAATGCAATGTTGAAAACTTTGGCTTTGCATTTACCTATAAAAAAAAAGCCTTTGGTAAAAAATACCACTTCTTAGTAGTGCAAAGTTAACAACAATTGCTGACAAAAAGCTAGCAAGAGTGTGTGCTACATAAACCAACAAATACCTAATTAATTTTATCTCAGCAAGTTGCTTTAACAAAGTACATCTAATATACACAACCATGACATAATACCCCGATCCTTTCTTAATAGTTATATGATTTTTCGACATTATCTATTATTTCCCTCACCAACTTAAGGTTGAGAACCCTTTAAATATGATAAATTTGCTGCTTTATCTGCATTTTCAATGAATATAACAAGATCATTGTACATTTTTTGAGATGCTTTTGAGAACTCAGTTAGAGACTCAAAAATGAATGAGAAGCCAGTTTGAAATCCATTCAAAGTAATTCATTTCATTTCCTACATGTAATTATGATGCTTTTCCTTCTCCAAGTCAAGTTTCCTTTCGAATGAAATCTAAATGATCCTTTTTCTCATAAACATAGCCTTTATTATTGTTGTTCTACTTAGCCCTATCCTTGTCTTCTATCAACTTCGATTTATGGAACTAGCTATCTATCTTATGAGTTGAAAAGTTTCTTTTCTCAAGTTCCTTTGCTAAGCCATCAACTTTCCTTTTCTATTGTTGCTCCTTCCCTTGTTGCATCCACAAAGCCCTCATATCTTTTGCAAAGCTTCTTAATGTAAAAGCCATAGCCCTATGGGGTAGTGCTTCCAATGAAGTTAACTAGCTATAGTGCTTCCAGGATTGTGTTAAGCTACATAACAAATACATTTTAAGAGACTAAAATGGACATAGAGCTAGAGCTTGACTACTTAAGCTACATCCATTAATGTTAGTATTTTTTTTCTATTATCTTTTATTTTGTCTTTACTCTTTATTTTATTTCCTTATAGGATTTTAAGTAGTGGCTAAATTGAAATGCCATCTTCTAAATTATCTAAAAGGAGCTCTAAAAGGAAAAATGCACTTGGAAATAGATTCAATGTTGGTTGGGAGCATAAGATTGATGTAGATAACAATGGAAAAAAGGTAAAATGCAAGTATTGTAACAAAGTTGTTAGTGGAAGCATTTATAGATTCAAGAATCACTTGGGGTGTACATGTAAAAATGTAAAACCATGTATTAGTGTCTCGGATGATGTAAAAAATGAAATGTTAACAATGTTGCTGAAAGCAACAAAAATATCATAAATGAAAGGAGAGCAAATTCATGGGATTGAAGATTTTGATGATGATGATGATGTGGTAGAGCAGACATCCATAAAGAAAAAAAAAAGAAAGAATTTGCATGGATTTCTTTCTAAGAAATTTTTTTGGTGGAAGTAAAATACGAGCAAACCATGGTACAATTAACTAATTCATGAAGAAAGAGCAGAGAGAAGAATGTTGCCAACAAATTGCTCTTTTTTTTTTTTACACTAGTGCAATTCTATTTAACTATGTAAAAAATCTAGAGTTTTCCAAAATTCTTGTAGTGGTTGATCGATATGGTTATAGGCTTAAACCTCTTTCCTATCATATAAGCTAAGGGTGACTTGTTTGAAGAAAGAAGTAGCTCAAACAATGGAATTACTTGAAGACTACAAAGCTGAATGGAAAAAAATAGGTTGTTCTATTACATTGGATGCATGGATTGATATATAGAGGCATTATGTATGCAATTTCTTAGTGAATAGCTCTAAAGGAATGGTCTTTTTATTGTCTATAGATGCCTCTAATATAGGTAAGAAAACCGGTGAAGTTTTTCCATGTTAGATGATATTGTAGAGAAGGTTGGAGAGGAGAATGTTGTACAAGTAATCATAGATAATGCTACAAATTATAAAGTAGTAGGGGAAAAATTGATGGAGAAAAGAAAATCCTTATATTGGACACCTTATGCAATACATTGCATTGATTTGATCTTACAGGATTTTGAGAAGAATTTGAAAATCCATCTTGGAATAATTATAAAAGAGAGGCGAATTACTAGATATATTTATTATAGGACTATACTTATCTCAATCTTGAGGGCATACACTAAAGGGAGGGACTTAATTAGACCCGGTGTAACTCATTTTTCTACTTTATATTTGGCATTAGGTTGCCTTAGTGAGTTAAAGGGTGCATTGATGATGATGTTCACTTCAAGTAACTGGAAATCATATAAGTATTTAAGCATAAGTGATAGAAAGTGGATTCAATAGTTGGTTTTGGAAGAATGTTATTATTTTCCTCAAAGCTGCAATTCCCTTGATTAAAGTGTTTAGATTAGTGGACTCTGATGAGCAACTAGCTATAGGTTTCATTTATCCAGAATTGGATCATGCCAAGGAGAAAATTAAAGCAAATTTCAACAATGTAAAGAAAAGGTAATATTTCAATTTATTAGCTATATATATATACCTTACTTAGTGTTCATTTTAAAGTTTCTTTTGTAAATTTATATCATATTTATTTAATATAGTTATTGACCTATCTTCAAGATTATTGACAAGAGATGAGAGCTTTACCTTTATAGACCATTGCATGCTGCAACTTATTATTTAAATCCCCATTATCATTATAATCCTAATTTTAAAGTTAATACTAATGTTAAAATTGGATTACATCGTTGCATATAGCATAAGGTTTCTAACATGAATGAAAGGTGTAAGATTGATATACAACCTGAAAGATTTAAGGATGCTAATGGACTATTTAGTATTTAAGCTGCAAGTTTAGCAAGAGACAAAAAAGCTCCAACTAAATGGTGGGATTATATGGAAATAAATGCCTAGAACTACAAAAGTTTGACTTATAGTTCTTTAGATTGTGAGCATAATTGGAGTGCATTTGAAATAGTATAGTACAAATAGTTCTTTTATTTGATTTTATATGTTATTGAGATTATCAATCTCATATAACCTTTTCATTTTTAGGTCCATACGAAAAAGAGGAATAGGTTACATCAACAAAAGATGAATGCTTTAGTATTTGTAATGCATAACTTGAAATTAAGAAATAGGAAAGAAAGATACATTGATGACACTTCTAGTTTCACTGTTAAAGATCTCTCATTTGATGATGAATAAATAGTTGAGGAAGAGGTGAAGAAAAAGATGATGATGATGGTGAGGAAGAAAATATGTTTATCTCATCAAATAAGGATGAGGATGTGTTGAATATTCTTTCAAGTGTAAGGGGTGAATAAAAAGATGATGATGAGGGTGAGGAAGAAATTGGTGCCTATGTGAATTTGGAAAGTCATGAAAGTAAGTTCCTTTATGATTTAGAGATTCATGATATTGGTTCTATTGAAGTTGAAATATAAATGGGAACTTCAAAGAATTGGATTTAGAAGATATGGAAGTCATTAGTACTAATACCCCCCATGATGACGTTGACATTGATGATGAAGATGTAGATGATGATGGTGATGTTGATGGGAGATATGGTAGAAATTATAATGATTTATTTTAGTTTTTATTTTGAATTATGATTTACGAATTCATAACTTTTATTGGGACTTATGATTGATTATCTCCATAGTTAATTTTTTTTTAAGAGAAGATCAACTTCATTAATTCAAAAGTTTGTATATCATTTTCTAATACAAGGCACTTCTTTTTTATCTAATAAAATTAGACCTCGAAGTAAGCATCTAGATGTAAGTAGTTAGATGTAACAAAATTTGTGTTGATCTTTTTTTACTTTTTGGTGAGATAGTCTGCCACTTTATTTGATTCTCTGTATATATGTTATATTGAAGCTTCTAACATTTGCATGTGCTTCTTAATATTTAGATAGTATGAAATATGTACCATAGATAATTTGTATCCTCTTCTAGCTATTTTATTGCTACTAATGAGTCAACTTTAATATAATTCTATCGAATCTTGTTTTTGTGACATAACATCAAGCCTTTTTCTATGGCCATAAGTTCTACTTGAGTAATGTTTTCTACATCTATCACACTTCCAAATGCAAACAATACATTACCTTTTTCATCTCGAGCTTCCCTCTACTAGTGGCCTTACCATTAGATAGAGATGCATTTGTGTTGTGCTTTATGAAATCTGCTTATGGTTTGGACTAGGCACTTGTGATAGGTTTTTTTACTTTTGTTGATACAATCAGAAATCAAGAATATCTAGAATGTAATTAAACTTTTTTATAATACTCTCCCTATCACTTAATTTAGATTTCTTCTACCTTTATGTTTTTGATCTAATCTAAATTTCCAATAGAACTATAGAAGATAAGCAACAATTGTAATTACCTTTTTATCACCTCTATTCAATTCTGTACTCCACCATAACATGAAATGACCAAATGTTCTAAAACTGAACAATGAAGGAAGATTATATAACTTTGATAGTTGCTGCTAATATTCTCTAAAGACCTTGCATTCAAAGAAGCAATGATTAATTGAGTCACTTACTTTTTAATAGTTCCAACATCATGAAACTAAATGTATTCCTCTCCTCATTAAAGCCTCATCTATTGGAGCCTTTTCTTATAACTTCCATAAAAATATGGAAATTGTGGAAGGAATTTTACTATTCCATAGATGAGTGAGATGGGTCATTGAAGCATTTTGTGATTGCTTGATGAACTTCTTGATGGCAATCTTCCTAGCGATCTAGATAGACAGGGAATTTGATTTGGATGATGATCCAAATCACTTATACGCATACTTGTTTTCTTTATCTAATAAACATTTGAATGATAATCTAATGGGTACAATGATCTTTCTTCATGGGATGCCAAATGAACTTCACTGTTGGTCAATTAGGGATATCATCGGATTCTTATCCAATGGCCCGCTGTGATCAACATTACCTTAACGCATCGACTCTTTGAAGATTATTATCTTTTGTACTTGTAATTTATTTCTTTAGACTATTTATTTTGAAAGTTTTTGGGACATTTTTATTTGGTTGTAATTTATGTTTTTTAGGATCGGCCACCCTACAGTGGTATAGTTGTAATTTTCTAGTCATTTTAACCTTAAAGGGGGTTTTGAGGGGGAGAATACACTTTACCGTTGTTGCAAATTTTTGTGAGAGATTAGGGTTTGTCCTCAGATTTCATAGAACTCTTATCAATTTCAATCAAATTAGAATTGTGGCGAGTTTGCAACCTAGTGAATTGTGAGTAATATCAATTCTCTAAGTTGATTTCCTTTTTATAACTAGTGTGCCATATCTAGTGTTGATTAGGGTGGTTCTTGTTCTGATTTTTGGCGTCAAGTAAAGGTCTAATTCCATTCATATATTGTTATCAATTTGATTGGATTTATATCTTGATATTGCCTAATATTTATCTTTCATTATTTGCGTGGAGTTCCTTTGTTGAAGAGGAGTTCACGACCATTTTGTGTGTTAGTGATTGGGATCTCATTGGATATTGTATTAAGTACTTGATTCATTTGAGCAACATAATCATTTTGGTATTAATCTTCATTGATTTTGCGAATTGGATCACAATCAATTTTAGGGTTCACGTCTAATTGGTGGAGGATTGATATATATATATATATTTGGTTTTTCTTTTGAAGTTGTTTCAATTGTGTATTTGCATATGCTTTGATTCCCTTTAAAGCATATCATATTTTGGTATCAGAGCTTGTGGTTTTTGAGAAGGGATCTTTGTAATTGTAAATTCAGAAATTAGGGTTCTTGAGTTTAACACCTTGATCCGAATTGTTGAAGTGAAGTTGAGTTATTTGATTGTGTTGTTGAAGTGATATAATTGTTGCTTGTTGTTGTAGACATGGAATACATGTAATATTCCTTGACTCCTTGAGATTGGCCATGAGTGAGTAGTCTCCTTGAGTTGGCTGTGAGTGAGTAAGGAGTAGTGATCCTTGTGATCATTTGGAAAAGAGTGAATTGTTGTGTGTTGTTTTTGAAAATTGGGGAGTGGCATTTGTGATTTTCAGACTTTTAATTTTCAGAATTAAGTGTGTGGGTTTAAGGAAGCTATTTGAATTTCAAAACACACATTAAGTGATAGAGTAATTGTGTGTTCATTTGAATTTGAAAGTGGCTCCTTACCATTTGTGGAATATTGCAATTAGTGAACTCATTTTGAATTTGAATTTGAGCTGCCTTGTTGTTGTAAGTTGCAATTTGATAACTTGCTTAGAAGTGGAGAAGTGCATTGTGACTTAAAGGTGTGTGTGTGTGGTGTTGTGTTTTGTAAATTTAGTGAAAGGTGTATGTGTATTTGGCATGGTTTTGTATGTGTTGTTTAGAGAAGTGTTGTTAGTGGCGTGATTGGTGGTGGAACCGTAAGCAAAGGAAATTGTGTGGCGGTGTAAAGTTGTGAATTTATGTTTGTGTTAAGGTGCTGCATTTTGTGAAATTAAGTAGTGTGAAACTAAGGCAAGAAAAGGAAAGTTGAGTAGTAGAATTTGAATTCAAACAAACAATTAAAGTGTGAAAATAATTGAACTCATTACTTCAACACTTATGGTTGAATTTAATTCTTAACTACTTAGAATTAATTATGTGTACTTCATTTATTTAACTTTACTTGAAGTACTGAGAATTATTTCATTGTGTTTTAAGTTCTTGCAACGTGGGTTCATTATATTAGTGTAGTTGTTAAATGGGTTCTTGTGAATTAGTGTTGTTGAAGGAGTGTACTGTAATTTATGGAAGTGTACTTCATCAAATCACAAACATGTCAAACGACAGTGTAAATGGGAGAATTGGCAATGAGGCTAATAGCCAGGTTGGTGGAGGTCAAGGTCATAACACTGCAGGTAGAAGGACTTTAGAAGAACAACTCTAGGATCTTAATACCATTGTTGCTACATTAGAAACCAAGATTGATAGGATGATATTGCCACAACCACTAGTGCTAAACCCTTAGGCACCACCTCGGGTAGCTCCATAGAACCTCTAGAGAGAAGGAGTAGTGGGAAGAGGAAACTTGGGTAGAAGAATGGAGGGAGATCATAACCCCTATAAGGAAGAGAGGGATGACAACTTTGGGGTTAATCCCTACCTAAATAGGGATTTCAGGCCACCTAGGGGATTGAAATATGAGAAGCTATAGATGCCTTCCTTTGATGGCAGGGGTTCAGTTGATGATTATTTTGACTTGGAGGATAAGGTTGAGGGTCTCTTTGAATGCTATGAGATTGATGACAATACCTGAGTTTGACTAGTTGCTGTTGAGTTCATAGGGTATGCCGCCTTATGGTGGAAGAATCTAGTGATCAACTGGCGTAGGGATGGTCAGGCTGAAATACAGACATAGAGGGATATGAAGAGGGTTCTGAGAAAGAGATTTATTCCTGAAAACTATAAGTAGGAACTGTTTATACGTCTTTAGACCTTGAGGCAAGGAGGTAAGACAGTTGATGACTATATGTAGGACTTTAAAACCCTAATGATTAGATGTGGGTCAATTGAGCCTTCAAAGAAAAGCCTAGCATGCTTCATATCAAGGCTGAAATATGAGATAGCGTGTGTAGTTGAGCTACAGAGGTACAATACACTTGATGAAGCTATTCAGCTAACCTTGAAAGTGGAGAGGCAAAGGTGATCCAACTCATTCAGGGTTCTAAATAGTAGGCTTAGTACTACTATTGGGCCCATGGGAGCTGATGGTCGATCAGGAGGACCAAAGGTAGTAGGTGAGTCAGTGAGGGCAGTGGACAGAGCTACCCCTAACATAGACAGCGAGAACATGACCTCTAGAAAGGGTAAAGAGGTAATAGCACCGGACGTTAGGTAGACTATACAAGGAACTACTAGTGGGAAAGTACGCTAAATTAAATGCTTTAAATGCATGGGATTTGGGCATATGGTGGCATAAGGTCCTAATAAGAGGGTCATGACTGTTATGGAGGGTGCTAGAGAGGAGGATGAGGATGAGAATGAGAAGGAACAAGCTGAGCCTATAGACCTGTCTATAGCATTGTAGGAATATTATGATGATTAGATTATAGAAACACATGAAGAGGGCACAAGTGAACAGTATTTACCTGTTAATGTGTTACGCAGGGCTCTAACTTTATCTCCTGATGCTAGGGACAAACAGAGGGAGAACATATTCCACACTTCTTGCAGGATCAAAGATAACCTTTGTCTCATCATAGATAGTGGTAGTTGCATGAATGTTATATTTGCTGCACTGGTAGACAAATTACAATTATCTACTAATCCACATCCTAGCCCTTATGACTTGCATTGGTTGGATAATTAGGGCAGTATGCATGTTACACAAAGGATAAAGGTGCCAGTGAGTATTAGGAAGAAATATCATGATGAGATCTTGTGTGATGTGATCCCCATGTGTGCATTCCATTTACTATTAGGTAGGCCCTGGATGTTTGATCGAAAGGTATTGCGTAATGGCTTCAGAAACACGTACATGTTTCGATGAGAGGGTCTTCAATAGCATTGGTACCTATGTCTCCATTTGAGGTGCACAAATTCCAAGAGTAGGTTAGGACTACTTCAATTTCATCTAGTAATCGGGAAAACAGGACAATAGAGGTATCTAGGTTCAGTCCTAGAAGTGACCCTCTAGATTTAAGGGCAAATCTTTCAGAGCCCCAAGGAGATGATGGGAATCTTCCCAGTGATCTAGATGGACAGGGAACTTGATTTGGATGGTGACCCAAATCTCTTATACGCATACTTGTTTTCTTTATCTAATAAACATTTGAATAATAATCTAATAGGTACAACGATCTTTTTTCACGGGATGCCAAATGAACTTCATTGTTGGTCAATTAAGGACATCATCGAATTCTCATCCAATGGCCTGCTATGCTCAACATTGCTTTAATGCATTGACTCTTTGAAGATTATTATCTTTTGTACTTGTAATTTATTTCTTTGGACTATTTATTTTGTAAGTTTTTGGGACATTTTTATTTTGTTGTAATTTATGTTTTTTAGGACCGGCTACCCTAAAGTAGCATAGTTGTAATTTTCTAGTCATTTTAACCTTAAAGGGAGCAGGTATAAATACTTGCTTAAGTAGGGTTTTGAGGGGGAGAATACACTTTACCATTGCTGTAGGTTTTCTTGAAAGATTAGGGTTTGTCCTAAGATTTCATAGAACTCTTATCAATTTCAATCCAATTGGAATTGTGGCAAGTTTGTAACTAGTGAATTGTGAGTAATATCAATTCCCTAAGTTGATTTCCTTTTCATAACTAGTATGTCATATCTAGTGTTGATTAGGGTAGTTCTTGTTCTGATTTTTGGTGTCAAGTAAAGGTCTAATTCCATTCATATATTTTTATCATTTTGATTGGATTTATATCTTGATATTGCCTTATATTTATCTTTCATTATTTGTGTGGAGTTCCTTTGTTGAAGAGGAGTTCACAGCTGTTTTGTGTGTTAGTGATTGGGATCTCATTGGATATTGTGTTAAGCACTTGATTCATTTGAGAAACATCATCATTTTGGTATTAATCTTCATTGATTTTGCAAATTGGATCACGATCAATTTTAGGGTTCACGTCCAATTGGTGGAGGATTGATTCGTTTTTTTTTTTTTTTGCTTGTGAAGTTGTTTCAATTGCGTATTTGCATATGCTTTGATTCCCTTTAAAGCATATCACTTCTATGTTTGCTTGTTTGAAAATTTCCCATCCTTTGATAACTTTGATTTGATTGCCAATTCTCTTACTCTAACAATTCTTTCCCAGACCGGTAAATCCGAATTCTTTTCCTTTACTAAACATGGGTGTGATTTTTATATGTATTTAGAATGGAAATAATTGGCAAACAAAGAATCACTTGATCTTAGCTAACACTAAAGCTTCATATCTTGTATTTTAGCTATGTCTTCTAGTTTTCTTATACCTAGTCTTCCCTCTTCAATTGTTGAACATACCTTCTTCCATTTAATTCAGTGAATTCCTTTTTGATTTTCAGATGTTTTCTAGAAAAATCTTGCAAAGCATCTTTCTAGATCCTTAATAATAGAAATAAGAGGTATTTGTGCTTGCATCACATATAGTGGAATAGAATTAAGGATGCTTTTGATTAAAATCAATTTGCCACCTTCTGAAAGTTAGAGATTAGCCCAATTTTCAATTTTTTTTTTCTAAATTAAGTTAAAGAAAATGTGCTTCCTTTTTCTCCCAACAAATAGTGGACATCTTAGATATTGTAAAGGAAAATCTCCTATAGGAAATCCTACTATCAACTTTGCTCTAATTACTAAAGGAGATTTATCATCTCCTATAATTAGAAAAGCACTTTTTCTTCTATTTATTCTTTGACTTGATATATTCTCAAACCACCTTAAAAAAAAACTTGTGGTTTCATGATTGATTTTCTACAGCCATTAATAATAGAATGCAATTATCAGCAAAGGCTAAGCAAGATATGCACTTGGGATTACCTATTTGAAAAATCATCTTTGGGTTCTTGTTGATTAAATCATTAAGACCACTCGATAATACTTATGAACAGATAACAAAAAGCAAAGGTGATAGTGAATCTCCTTTGTGTAAACCCCTTGATGATTTGAAGAACCTTGTGATGTTACCATAGATATATAGAGAAAACTAGTAGTTGAAAAATATTCTTGATATCATATGGCAGAATGTTGAGCAAAAACCAATACTATTTAGTACATTCATTAGAAATGATCAATTTACTTTGTCATAAGCTTTTTCCATGTCTAATTTGACTACCAAATTTCCACCTCTTACTTTCCTTTTTAACGAATGTAAGAGATCCCAAGTGATCAAAATATTTTCCATGATATTTCTACCTTTTATGAATCCTATTTATTTTTTGAATAAACACTTTGAGAGAAAAGTATTTAGTTGTGCCACTAGTATCTTTGAAATCATTTTGGAAAAAACATTACAGATAGTAATGGGTATAAAATCTTTCCACTCATTAGGATTTTCTTTTTTTTAAGATCAAAACAATTGTAGTTGATATGAAATATCTTAGAAGGTAAAGTCCTTGGAAGAGGTAGTTTATTGCTTCCATGTTGTCTTCTTTGATAATATCCTAACTCACTTCATAGAAGGAACTACCAAATCTATTAGGTCTCGCAATTGCATTATCATCCAATTGTTAAATGATTTGCTAAACTTCCTCCCATTTTGGACAAGATATTAATCGCTTGTTCTATTCTTCAGTCATCTAATTCTTTAACTAGGTTGGTTTTTGATATTTTGGGACATTCTCTCATTGGAAAAACTTTTTAGAAATATTCCATTGCTGATTTATTAATTTCTTATAGATCTTCCACCCATTTCCCTATCATATCTTTAATTCTGGTGATTTTTTATTTGAATTTCTTTTGCTTAATAATTGCATGGAAGTACCTAGAATTCTAATCACCATCCTTAAGCCATTTTATTCTAGCTTTTTGTTGTAGTAGATTATCCTAGCAAGCTAAAGAAAATGACATATTAGCTTGAGCTTCATGGAGTTCCATTCCGTTCGTCTTAGATTCCTTTACTTCCCATTTTTTTTAAACTCATCTACCTTTTGCTCCCATTCTTTTATTCGATTAAAGACATTTCCCACTATTTCTTGTTCCATTCACTTAATTCTTTTTTAAGCCGGATTAGTTTTGTCTATAATTTAATCAAACCACCACAATCTACATTACACTCTTAACTCTTTTCTATTACGTCCAATATTCCTCTTGTTTGGTCCAAACATTGAGGAATCTAAATGAACATGGTTATTTCTTTTGCATCTCTTTATATCAGATAAGTAGAGGATTATGATCTAAACAAGTTTTGTTTAGATTTATCACTACAGTTGACACCTCTCCCATTTAAGATGGATTACATAATATTCTATCCAAATGTTGCCTTATTGTTCCTCAGTTCCATGTGAATGTCGAATCCTTGAAGATTGGTTCCTCTAGTTGACAATCTACTATTATTTAGTTGAAATCAGTCATAGCTTTAATTGAAGGGGCATTTCTCCCTTTCCTTTCCTTTGCCATTATGATATAGTTAAAATCACCACTTACTAACCACAAATGCTCACCATGCTTTGAAGAGTCGTCAAATTTATCCATAGATTCTTTTTCCCTGCTATTGTTGTATTGGCATACACTGTAGTAAAGAAGCTTATCTTGTTTGCTATTTGATTCCAAAATTTAATTGAAAGTCTTTGATCACTATCCCATATTGTTTGAACTTAACTAATATCTCTCCAAATAATCCAAATCTTTGAATTTTTATTTGACACACCTCCTTGAAATTTTAGCTTTCTCAATATTAACTGCAATTTCTCCTTTTGTAGCATCGATTCTAGTATTGCTAGATAATTCAACTTATGAATTTTGATAAGTTTTTTAACTCTTCTAATTGACCTTTGGTTGCCAATCTTTCTTATATTCTAACACATAAAATTCATGATAAAATGGTATTGTCGATGGAGATAACTTTACCCAAGTTCCTTGCTACTTTGCTTAATTGAACCCTTTTACTTCTCCTCCTACTTCTATTATTAGTTGTCTATTCTTCATGTTTTTCCACATTTGTTTCCACCAACCTTTTTTCCTCTGAACTAATCTTTTATAGTTGTTTTGATTCACTATTAATTCCAATAATCTCATCATCACATGTAAGATTTGGTGGAAATTTTGTATATATGTTCTTTGTTCTATCTATGTTCTTTAAACAACTCTTTTCCTCATTCTTCTATGCATCTGTAATATCAACTAGAGTTGGTTATGATTTTTTAAGAATCTGCAATTTCTTATTTTGAATATAATGTGCCTAAAAGGGGATTAAGCACGATCAAATGGAACAAAAACTAACCCTAAATGCAATAAACTAAATCTGGTTCAACAGGCTAAGCATTTCACAATTCTTAAAGGGGTGCAAGGAGATCCAAATTCAATAATTTATGAATTATTAAACCACAATGATCAAGTCTTTAAAAACTCACTAATCAAACTCGAATTGCACGTGACTTCAAGAACAACAACAAGAATCACTTCCGAATTGATACGATTCCAAGAGCTAAGATACGAGCACCAAAGAAAACAAAGTCAATTTGAGCTCTAGGTGGCAGTATGGGGTCTAAAAAAGGAGGACATAGGCGTTGGGAGAACCCAAGGCAAAGTTCGGCCAGCCTTAAGCCGGCCTTGAATAAAGGCTGGTCAAGTTAACTTCAAGGTCGTTGGCCTTGGAGCAGGCCTAAATGTAGGCCGCCAGCCTAAATGAAGGCTGCCAACCTTGAATGGCCTCGCACAACTTTTTCTAGGCATGATATAAATAGCGTCTTTAGGTATTTCGAAGGACAGAATGTTATTTTGGTTGTAAGAAAAACACTTTTGAGTGTGTGAATCTTCTTTGGAGATTCTTGAATACTAAGAATTTGTTTTCCCTATATTCTACTTGTTCTTATCAGATTCTTGGTCCTATAGAATTTGTGGTGAACATCGTTATTGAATTCTTGGGATTCTTTAACCCTAGTGATTGATTTATAGAACGTGGTCTCTATCGTTCTATGATTTGATTGCAAATCAGTTTAATTTTATTATTCTTGGCATCTATAGATTGGTAATTTTATCCATATCCCTGTTTTTATTCGTTAGTACCAAAATCTAGAAAAAAAACCTAAAATTGTTATTGACGATTTGATTTGTGTGAAAGGGATTTGGTTTCCAATTCCGTGTCACGAATTCCCCTTTTATAACAATGCAACTCGTGGTTCAAAATGACAAGCGATTGTTGATGGTGAATAACAAATATGATAAGTACTGAAAATAAGCACACTATTTCAAATTGATCCTAATTTAAATTTGACCAAGAAATGTTTCAATCTAACCCTAGATATTACATACTAGAGAAGAAAATAAAACACAACAATTAGAAATTGATATAATTCACAATTTCAATTGTTGCAGTCGCCACAATCTCAACTCTTGGTATTGAAATTGATGAGAGGAAATTGAACTAGGATAACCTTAACTCTCTCACGTAAAGTGATGTGTTTTAATTTGAAAATTCGTCTCCCAAAACCCTACTTAAGCAAGTATTTATACTTGCTCCCTTTAGGGTTAGAAAATCCACAAAATTACAACTATGCTAACTTTAAGGTGGCCGGTCCTAAATGAAAATTACAAATAAATGAAAGTGTCCCAAAATAAAATTACAACATAGAATGGTCCAATAACAATTACAAAGTACAAAAATAATATAAATCTTCAAGAGCCAATGCTTCAAAGTGAAATTAATCACAGCGGGTTTTTGGATGCAAATCCGATGATGTCCCGTGGCCATCAATTAATGTAAGTCATTTGGCATCTCATGGAGAAATATTATTGTACCTGTAAGATTATTACCCAAATATTTATTAGATAAAAGAAATAGAGTGAAATATGAGCGATTTGGATCATCATCCAAATCGAGTTCTAAGAGCATCTATGGTGCTGGAAAATTCCCATCAGAATATCCCCTACTACCATTAAAATCTTTTCTTGATTCATATTGTGTTCTTTCCCTTCTCTCTTGCTTTGAACCTATAATAATTCCTCTTTTGGAGTTGGTTTTGATTTTTTTTAAGAATCTGCAAATTCCCATTTCGATTATCACCATCCACCACTGAAATAATTTCTTAATTCATACTGTGTTCTCGTACTTCCTCCCTATTTTTGATTTACACGAGTTCCTCTTCTTCAACCTTTGATGACTCTTTTTCTTCTATATTCCATTTTGTTATATCCTTTAGCTATATTATTATTTTTTTTTTGTTCAATCTACATTCTTCCTTTGAATGACCAATCTTGCAATAAGACATATAATATTTGAGGATATCTTCATATATTATCTATTGGTAGTATCACTATTTTTCATTACCCAACAAAATTCTAAATTTTAAAGGCTTTGAAATGTCTAATTCAATTAGGATTCTTGTTACAAAAGGATGAATTAAAGACTTGGTCGCTTCATCAATTTGCAATAGGTTACCAAATGTTGAACCAATTGCAAAAAAAAATAGATTACTTAAAGTAATGAACCTTCAAATATTGAAGAGCAATCTAAATCGAGGCTATAGGGCATTCAACTTTGGGATCAAATTCCTTCGTCCATTTAAACAATCTCATCGAATGAAAACCTATTTGCTTAATCGGTCTTTTTGAAACCTTAGTGTAATCTTCCTCCAATTCGAACTGAACTAATATGTGCCTTTCATTAATTAAACAACATGGTACGCACCTTTTAGACCCAAAGAGACAAAAAAGGTTTTGATTTTTGAAATTTAAGGTCATCCTTTGGAGAATTTTCCAACTAGGTCTAGATTGAATGATGAAGCCGAATCATTCTCCCCTTCCTTTATGAATAAGATTGTTGGTTCCCCTTTGAATGTTGTTAAAGTTTTGAAAACTTGATTCTTGGTGTGTTCTTTTTATTTAAGAAGAGAAGTGAAAGGTGGTTTTGTTTGGTTTGATAAAGAAGCCATTGGTGGTCGCCATTGCAACCTTAGTGGTTCCATCCCTGTCTTTGTTGATTTCTACCATAGAGAGTCACCATTGTAGATTAGCGAGATGATTAAGGAATCATGTGTTTCATGTTGATTTAGGTATTAGGGTTTGATTTGGGATTAAGGTTTTGATCTATGGTTGATTATTTGTATTGTACAACTTATGCTTGATTATTTATATTATGACTTTTATTGTGACTTATAACCAAAATGTATGTTGAATTTCTTTATTTATATTATCTATTATATTTTTTTATGACTACTATAAGTAAATTTATAATATTTGAAAATTATTTTACAAAGGTTGTAAAAACTTATGTTTTTATGTTTCGATTCTATGGACTTCCTAGTGATTTTATGTAAAATTGCGAGTTTGACAACCTTGGGTAACTCAACTATCTTTTTGAAAACCTAACACAACAAGAAGTATCGAGATCAAAGGCTTCATCCACATCTATTATAATATATAATATCGATTTTTTTATTATTATATCTTTTAAAATCACTTTTTTAATAATAGTATCTATTAGATACTAATTTTTTGTTATTGATTTTTTTTTAAATCACCATCTTTAAATGTTAATACTATTTCATTATGACTTTTAGATGTTACAATACCTCTTCAGAATTAGTTTCTTCCTTTACACTTTATAAAGAGAAACTGTTATTATTATCTTATATATTAAAGGAACAAGAGATTATTACTTTTCTAACATACCTATAATCTATTTTTTCTCATCCTCTCTCCCTCTTCACATTCTCACATTTTCTCTTTGCCAATTTCTTTTCACTTCAACTATTTGAAAAATCTCTCTTTCACCCCTTCCTCTCCAACACTAGTCTCCAACAGGAAAAATAAAACGAAATAAACCTTCATTTTTTTTCCATTCAATTGTTTGACAACAATTCAATCGATTAATGATCATCACATAAGAATTAGATTTTGACTTTACTTTGTAGCTCTATCATTGGTTCTAAAAGTAAGGTTGTTCATCAAACTAAACTAAATTACCATTGAATCGTAAAATGCGTTTTGTTTATATTTTTTGGTTTGATTCACAGTTCAGTTCATAAATGAGCCAAACAATTCACAATTTAGTTCATGTGGTCAAACCAAGTCATTTAAATTGGAATTGAACTACTTTTTATTAAAAAATAAAAATTAAGTAACATTTTTAAGTTTGAACCCTATTGACATTTCTATCTAACCTATTTATCATTTCTTTTTTGTTGACTTTCATTTCACTCTTAACCTCTATAATCTACTATTTTTCTTTTACCTTTATATCTCATCTCTTAAGTAGATTAGTATGTCTTCATTGTCATTTGAGATGTAATGTTACCATGATATAATACTATATAACTCACATTCTTGCATTATTGTTTCCAATTTAAACATCGTTGTTTGGTTGAAAACTCCTATAATTATAGTATTATCTATTAGAATAAGGTATTTAAAAAACAGTTTGAAACCCAAAATCGTTTAATGCATTTTAGTTCATTAAAAATTTAAATCAAACCATTTTAAATGTGTTATATTTTGGTTCGATCTCTGAATTGAAATGAACCATAAATACCCCTACCTTAAAACTCTACGCTACATGATTTGGTAAGTGGCCTTTCAATTTTTTTTTAATAATAATTAAAGCATAAAATCAGAACTGTCCTTTATTCTCTCTTTCTGGAGTAACCACATTATTGCTGTTGACAAATTTTATTTCAAGATTAAAGTTTGTTTTTTTTTTTTTCATGTGCTTGGGTTGGTAATTTTATAAATGTGTATGATGTGATTAATATTATTTAATGCACATAGAATCAAATCTAAAATGGGAATTTGCTTTTAGGCAACAACTTGCATAGAAGTTGCTCGGTTTGCACTATATCAAGATTATGATTTGATAGATCACGGAATGATGATGACGGTGGTGGGAGTCAATGAATAGTTTTGGTTGTTGGTTTGGTACTTCGTTAACATATGATGAATGGCTTTTATGTATCAAATTATTTGAACTAGAATGGATTTTTTCTTAAAGATCTTTTTTCCCTACAACCTTCTGAAAAGATAATTAGGAATTAGGATATAGCTTACTGTTACGGAATCATGTAAATTTTGCTTTTATCATTGCAGTTATCATTGTCTTTTCACACAGGCTTAATAACTACATGGGAATCGATAATATTGGTGGTTGACTATCACCTAACTTTTTAATTGCAAGTTGAATTAATTCTTGCGATTTGTTATACATGGCACATTTGTATAATTCTCTAATGGCTGGAAAAAAAAAAAAGACATTTCTTAAAATATTGTATATGATAAAATTAGAATTTTGCATATTCTTTTTTACACGTAAAGGGGTAGTTTGCTTTAATGGACACTTCATAAACATGGAGATATAGCATCGGATGGTGGGATAGATATAAAAGTTAGTGATAGTTACATGTCAAAGACCAGTTTTATATATTATGGACTACAGATTGCGAAGAATGTTAGTAAAGTTGCTTTCACCCTCACAATGGAAGAAGTGATTGGGGACATTATTTCCAAATGGTTGATTAAGCAAAATATCTTCAACATGGTAAGGTTATTCTCGAGGTAATGCCATGAAATATTGAACCTTTATATGCATTTGGCAAGTTGTACATATTTGTTCTGATTCACCATTTAGGAGTTATTTGATTTCACATGAGCATTGATGAAGAATCTTAAAGACAGATAATTTTGGAGACGCTAAGAATGCAATCATTGTATCTTTTGCATATAGAGAAGCCAAGGTTGATGCTAAATACCAAGGTAAGGGGAAGGGATGATAATTAATCATGCGGACAAAATAGATGTCATTAGAAATTGATGTTAAGAAATGGAAACGCCTCTCTTTAGGAATATATATCACAACCTAAAATATGTGAGTGATTATGTGGATTTTGTCCATCAAGATTTTATATATGCTTCAATGGAAATAACCTTTCCTTTTTAATAAATATTTTTGAATTATATGTTCTTATATTATGTTTTATATGGTCAGAAATTGTTTCCATGTATTTGTGAATGAATGTAGTCGTTACTCTTTATATAGGTTCTTCTAAAGCCTTATGCATTTTTGCCATTTGGCAGTGGCACATGCATGTTTCAAGAATGAGTTTTTTGAAGCTTGTAATATTCGTTAATTTTGATCCACCATATGGTTACAAAATTTAGGTCCGTCTCATGTATGAGAATATATTACAAGCTAAAGGGTTAGAGCAATGTAATTATTTATTAAATTTTTATAAAATAGTGGTAAATTAATCCAAAAGAATTTGGTTCAATTGAGGGAGATAATTAATGAAAGCAAATTTGTTTATTTAATGATGATAATACATATAAAGCACATTTGATGATAATAATATTGATAGAGAGATTTCGTTGGATTCTTTATAGGTCAAAAAGTGATCGATCCTAAAATAGGATTTAATATTGCCCATTCCCAACTCTAGTATATGGACTCTTACCTAGAAAGGGTCATTAAAGCAATTGTGTATCCAATAAGTCATTGATGACATCCTTATTCAAAGTTGATGACATTTTTGTTTATCCTCCTCCTATTTTTGTTTCTCCTCTCTATGTATTTTAGGATTTTATTTAAAACAGATATATTTGATTTTCTCCCTTTTTCTTGATATTATATAAGCACTATATCTTCTTTTTATTTCACATGTTTTTCATACTATTTATACATTTTTTTCTTACGCCATTGATTGTTTATATGATTGTATCATATTCTAAATTTTATTATACTGTTATATTTAATTCTTATATATAGTTAAAATTACTCCAATTCCTTTCCTAATCCACCTGTTCCATGTTCTAGTACTTTATGTTAGATTTGTGAAGGAGAAAGACAATGCAAACTTTCATATAATGAATGTATTTAGGATAGGAGACAAATTAATCAACAAGCGAATAGTCAAATAACATGCTTAAACGAAGAGAAAGTCTCATATGAATAATTTAAATAAAGTCTCACTGAAATGCCTAAATTTTTTTTGATAAAACTAAAAATGAAAAATTAAATCATTATAATATATTAATATTATTTTAACAATTTACATATGATGAAAATCTTATAACAAATAATAATAAACTTTAAAATATAAAAGTAAGAGAGGAGCATGATCTATTAGGTAATTATAATTAATAAAAAGTAAGAATTAAAGTTTTTGATTTATGATAGTTAAATATTTTTTTATGTAAATAATTATACTTAGAATATTTAATTTAGTATAAACATAAATTTTCATATAAAATATTATAATTTAGATAAATTAATAAAATACTAATACGTGTGTTAAACAAACCCATAAATGGATAATTTCTTATCCCTATCTATTTGTTTTTTTATCTGCCTAAGGTCTTCCTCTTTTTTTTTTCTTCTCATAGTCTCTTCTTGGTTGCTTCTCTGTTCCTTTATCTTTCTCTCTCTATCTCCCTCTCTCACAATGGCTTTAAAAAAGTGGCTGTTGCATAAGCAAAACCCCAAATCCAAAACCAGGAAATCCTCATCCTCATCGTCTACTCCCAAACTTTAGTTAACCACTAAGAACGAGAGCTGTTCTCTTTCATCTCTTGCTTAACAACTCTTACATCTCAACTCCTTCCTCAGCACCGACCACCGATTTTCTCTCCAAGGCTTAAAAGGCCAAAAGGCTCAGGACTCTCTACGAGAAACTCTCTCTTGAGGGATTTTCTAATGATCAAATTGAACAAGCTCTCTCGGCTCTAAAGGATAGTGCGACCCTTAAGACTACTTTGGATTGGTTATGTTTGAAGCTGCTTGGAAATGAGCTTCCTTTGAAGTTCTCTAGGGGAACCTTTGCTCATGCACTTAAAGGTGGTTTAATTGGTGTACAAAATGTTGCTGTGAAAATTGGACTCCATTGAAGACTTCCCCTTCCCTGATCAATCCATAAGCTTGTGAATTTTCCATTAAGGTTATGGGAGCAAAGGATAATGATACTTTGGACTCAGACCAATAATTGTAGGCATATTAGATTAGGCGATGCATGGAATAAGGCCAAGGGGATGACTTTGAATCGGGGGAAGACCATGCAACAATTTGATTCCGTCTTTAGCCCCCACTTCTCGCATTATCCCTGGTGACCCTTGCTCTTACCCCCTTTCCTTCCTTGTTTTTCTTTTCTTCCCTGCCTTTGATTTCCAACACAGAAATATAGCAGTTGTCAAAGCTTTTCCCAGTAGCAGCAGTAGTAGCAGCTTCTTTTTCCTCTTCTACACCTCACATCCCTTCGCTCCTCCTCGGCTACCCCTATTTACAGTGCCAAAAAAAGGGTAAGCTCAGTTGTCGTCAATGTTGTAACAGTTGGTCAAGTTGAGTCACTGTGATCTCCATAGCCAATCTAGATTGCTTCAGCACCACACCTTGAAAATGGCGTTTTGGGTTGTTCTAAATGAGAAAGAGAAAGAGTGAAAGAGAAATCTAATTAAATCGGAATGGTGAAGAATTACGTTTGCAAAAAATTTTCTACCTTTAAGATTCGACCTCTTGGTGGTGCAATTGGAATCTATAGTCACACCCGTTGCAACAAAACCATTGAAGCAACTTTGATTCCTAAGATGAAATTCAACTTTGTCCCTATAGAGGCATTGGGTTCCAATGTGAATGGGAAAGAATTAGTTGTTGTGATTGGAGTTGTTTGGAGTGTATCTTCTACAATGAGCATTTGCAGGAAGATTAACAATCAAATCATTCCCAAGTATGATATTATTGTAGTAGATGAAACAAGGACGATTGTCATGGTTTCCTTATGGAACGGATTTGCTACTAGTGTTGGCTAAGAGTTGTTTGATATTGTTGACAAATATCTTGTAACTAAAATTAAATCTCTTAGAGTTGGAGAATTCCAAGGCATATCACTATCTACTATTAATGGGAGCATTGTATGATTAATCCTGATACAGTTGGAGCAAAAAGAGTTGAGATCTTAGTTTGATTCAAAAGGGAAAAGTACTTTAATGGCTTCAATCAGTTCTGGTGTTATTGCTGCCTCATAAGGAGCAAGGTCCATGTACTCTGATTGAAGTGTTCTCTTATACATCACCTACTTTAGCGAGGCATCAAGTTTTGGTTTCATTGTTGGATCTAGTCTTCTACTACCTTGGTGATAATGAAGTGAGATAGCAAAGGAATAGTTGATGTTGGCTTGGGAAAAGGGACCGAAGCTCGTTTTGTAAGCTTTGTTAGCTGATCCTCCCATCCATTTTCTTTCCATTGTGGGCATTGTCATGAACGTTGATGCTTGGTCGCTTTCTCCATTCTCCATTTTGATTTTTGCTTTCTGGTAAGTTGCCACCTATTGAGTCATTTATGTTTGCCTTTCATGAAACTCGTCCCTTCACATTATGCTATTGAAACCTTTACTCTCCTAGCATTAAGTGAAACAAATTATATGATAATAAACAATTGAACTATAATAAATATTTTCTATTGGTTTGTCTAAAAATATACTAAATAGAATATGGGGACAATATTATAATAATCTTTCTTAGGTTCATTTGTTTTAGACATATCTCATTAGGTCGGATCATCAATATTTACTAACATATATAATTTCATTGTTATACTTATAATTGTCAAAAAGAAAATAATAATAAACATCAAATAAATATGCTAATATATACCTACATTGAAAATAAAATTACTTGATAATGTATGTGAGATATGGTTATTCTATTATAATTATAAAATCATGAAGCACTAATTCAAAATGAAGAAATTACAATCAAAATACTAAATTGGGTATAATCGGGAAATAAATAAACCCTATTTAGTACTTTTAGTTAATTTGAGGTATTGTTTATATCCTAGCTATTTATTCTATTTAATTTTATTTTATCATTAGGTAAAGTGATCATACGTCGAAACCGCTTGCTAAATGTTATCACCAATGACAATTATAGACAGGTGAGTGAGAAACTCTATTATATGCTACAATGTCATGTTTACTTTTGATATGTTGTGTATATGTGTGTTTTCTTGCTTAGTGGTTGCTATAGTTGTTGTGGTTGTTATTATTTTGAAGTTGGAAGTGGAGTAAAACGGGTTAAGAATGTAATTTTGTAAAGAGATTAGAAGTTAGATGATACCAATGAATACCATTTTTTACAGCACAAAAATACCATCCTAATGGAAGGGGAACCAAAAGGGTTTAAAAATTTAGATGTCATTATTTTGATGGTGGCACTTAACACCGTTACACTAATATTATGACCCCTGACTTGATGCTGCGATTTTAATCTTGTTTTTCTTAAAACTAAATTAATATAAAAACCTTATTTTTTTTCCCTTATATACATAATGTATAGGTATACATATTGTGAAACAAATTACATCATACATACACATATGAGAATCTAATTATGAACATATATATATGCTCGAACGAAACTATTTTTTTTCTTCTATATTTATAGAATGCATTTATACATATAATTATACAAAATCACAAGAACGAATTTTCATCTTTTAAACATAATAAACATATTCTTTTGTTTTCCCTAAATTTGTATGGGAATATGTTTTACAAACTCATCCTTTAGCTAAATATATATATTTATTAATCTTTTACATATATATATATATATATATATATAAATTGATGCAACATAAGTTACAGCAAGAATTCTTTGAATTCAAGTCCAAAATGAGAACTGACTATTCAGAGGATACTGAATATGAAAGTTCTAACTATGAGAATTCAGGAAAAGAAATTAATCCAGAATACCTAATACAACTAGTAGAAGTCACTATTAGAAAATGGGTAATGAATGTCACCATTAGGATAAATGAGGAATTTATCCTAGAAACCACTGCTCTATTTGATACTAGCGCAAATCTAAATTGTATTAGAGAAGGGTTAATTCTGACAAAATATTTTGAAAAAACAACCTAATCTCTAAGCTCTGCTTCCAGTAACAAATTAAACATTAGTTTCAAATTGCCCAATGCAGAAGTTGTTAAAGGAAAAGTGTCCTATAATACCAGCTTTATTTTAGTTAAAAATTTGAAGCAGAATGTTATATTAGGAACACCCTTTATCAACCTAATTCAATCTTTTAAGGTTACCAATGATGGGATTGAAACATATATTCATAAGCGGATTTCGGTATCGCTCCTATCTCCTCTACCTCCGACCACTCCTATCTCCAGTCAGTTCTTCCTAACCTTTTTAGCTTGATTTCGGTATCTTTATGGGAGTACCAGATGTTGCGAAGTGGCGGATGAGTGGATTTAACCATGTTACCATCACTTGGTCTCCATTGTACAGTTTTGTTAACTGTATTAATCATTTTAGGTTGGGCACTCTCGGAAGAGTGAAGACCTAAGAGGACTATACATTCATTGGCATTCGTTTTAATCCCATCATTGGTAACCTTAAAGGGACCTAACTATATACTCCCTCCTTAGCTCTAATACCAAACTTAGACCAATCTTTTCCTCAAAAATTATGAGCCTAAAGTATATATATATATATATACATGTGGTTAAAGAGCTATATCTATAAAAAAATATATATATATATATATATAGATATATATATATATAGATGTCTGCTCCTATGTACATATATATATATAGAAACTTAATGACTTAGAAAATGTTTGATTGAACAAAATAATTTATATCCCAACTACGTCGTATATATATATATATAAGAATCAATAAAATATGCATATATATACATTTATATTTACGTTTGCCCATATGAAAAAGACTTGTGGTCTTATTTTTATAAATTTTGAGATTTTGATAATTGAGAATATTGCAAGAGGATACATTTGGTCACCCTGCTTAGCTTTGGAATGTAGAGAATTGAGCACTTGAGAAATGAAATAGCACGGTTATGTCAAGAATAAAAATTATAGATCAATCCCAGGTGGTTGATATGATGGTTGATGAGTTTAAGTTATATTATACTATTATTGATTTGGCCTCGTATGTTAATTCATTTTTAAATTTTTTTTATTTGTGATCTTATTGTCTTGTTAGTTTGATTTTATTTGGGTGGTCTAGTCTTCCTTGCTATATCTATGACATGTAATGCTTAATTCTTCTTTCTTTGGTGAATATAAATATAAAGTGTAGATTGTTTTGCTTGTGGGATTGGCTTGTAACCATATATTGTTTGATCACCCCGAACCAATTAATTAAAGGATTGGACTTAACTAAAACTGGATATGCATTGCACAATACATTGCATAAAATCGAAGGCCATCATTGCTACATGATGCATTGGAAGTAATCGGAGGATTACTGTTCTGCCAAGTGTGAATTAAGTGATTAAGGGATTATCATGCCTTGATGGTTTTGACTTTGATCTGTCCTTAAGGGTGTTTATTGCTCAGTGTGTGAGTAACACTGGAGCTTATGATATTGAAATTAAGAAACAATTTCTAATAAATAGATAAGAGTAATTAATTAAGTTTGAGACTCGAGCACTAATGGTATGATCCAAATCCCTACCCTAAGGCTAAGAGGGGTGTAAACCTTAGACTTTACGTTGGTTATCAAAAGATCGCGTGTGATGTTGCATTCATATGGTTGCTCATGCATAGCATATGATTTGAAAACTTATTTGAAATTACTTGTGCGTACGGAGTATTGAGAGTATTTCACTCCTATCTCACTGAGCTGTAGTGTGCTCACCCCTTCATAAACCGTCTTGCAGGAAACAACATAAAAGCTTAGGATGAGATAAGATATGATATGATGAGAGTTTTGATAATCTAGAACAATAAAGTAAGATTTGTGATTAATAGAATATTTAAATGTAATATTATTTTTAGGAATTTGATGTAAAAATCGAAATTATGAGACTTAGAATTATTTTTCCATTTTACTATTTTGGTAGGGGATTCCGATTCTCTACGATTTTGGTCAACCGTAGAATATGAGAATTCGTAGTTATATTCTCATTGTATAATTATATGTAATATAACTAGTTGTAATTGATTTAATATTTAATTAAAATCTTGCGACCTCTGACTCATAAGATGGTTATTATGTAACAAGTACACACATGACGTATTAGCTTTTAGTGGAAACTTTCAAACCCCCTTTAGGATGTGACACTCACAATATAGATTTCAAGGTGTTTAGTTTTTATCCTATAGAATAAAAGTTGCAAGCTTCGTATGCTTTTCTTATATATCATATTATTTAAAACACGCAATTATTTGTAAATTTAGAATACATTTATCTATTATAATAAATGATTTCAAATTTTTTTTACTATTCAACCTCTTAGCTTTTCATGTCTTTATGTTTCATGTAAAGCCACCAAATTAATGCTGCCTTTCATGACTCTTCACTTCTTCCATAATGTACAGGATAACATCAGTAGAAAAGTTGCGACCATTACATATAATTATAAGTTAAATGATGCAACTCTTCATATATTATGCTATATTAAAGGATTATAGCTGCATAAATTACAATATATATTGAATAAATTTATATAATTAAATATTTTTTTGAATATGAATTCATTATCATATCAATTACGATATTTTTTGTGTAAATATGTTAGTTTCATTAATATAAATATATTTTAAAATAGAACACGTTGATTACGCAGAGCTTTAACTAGTTTATTTTAATGACTAAACCAAGAGGAGCAACCCAAGTCTTCTCATTAGGAATCAGACCCGCACGCCACTCTAACCTATTCGCACCACTGTTGCTGCTGAATGCGATAGATTGCTGTTGCCGAATTTCATTGCAGCTTCAATCTGCAGCATGGGCTAACCATCAAACAGGCCCGTGATTGCTTACGTTACAACTTAATTACAACAAATCTATCTCACTCAAGGCTCTCCTCATTGCTCAATTATTTTATGCGCCTCCAAAATACATGAATTGAAAATATCATGACATCTTGCTTGCCTTGCGATATAATTTTTTGCAAATCAAATAATAAAATAACTATTTTTCGATAATAAAAATAGAATGACAATTATAATCTAATAAATCAAACAAAATTTTAGTTCATTTTTATTACTATCAACCCTAACCAAACACACTTCAAACCATCTATCAAATGTGGAAATCTTCTCCCATTTTATTCTTATACCTAAGGTAGCAAATCACACAGGCAAAACCCAGAGATAACATAAGAGATCATGTTCAAACAACTCAACATTTGGACAAAACTTACCTTTTGCAAATGTCAAAATGCCCTTTGGGATAAATTGTACGGACTGTCCTTACAAACTTTTAAAATTGTATCGACTCCAACTTTTTAAAACTAAGCACTTCTATCCCTGAATCAAGCATAGGTACCCTTTTTTCTGTACTTTTAGCTGTCCATCTGTTATTTTTTTACTGACATGGACTGTAAAATATGAAAAACAAAAGCTACATCAATTTTTGACGTGGCAAATTGACCTACTTTCTTATGATTAACTTGACCCATTATTATTGTAATTTGATAGCCCATGTTCGAAAGGAGAATAATTTTGGCTAAGCCTATTAATAGAAGTACTACAACAAATTTTGTCATCAATGTCCTTATAACATCGCAACTGGAAAAATTAATACTATTCCATGGTACTGCTGCAGCAATATGATTATGTCAAAGAAAAATAATTAATCTCTCGTACTCTTACATCCGATTCTCTATAAAAATAAATCTACGTTATTATACGTTGATGATACGAAACGATGACTGATTTTGATTTTTATGTAATTATTAGAATTGCCACTAATACAAACAGACACTAATCCACTAGCATATTCAAGCAATTTGCTTCATTATAATCGGTTGCACGTCAAGCGTGGTGCTTGGAAAATAGAATATAAAACTCCTGTTTTTCGGATTAGAGATGGAGGACGAATGCATGCTTAGAGTATGGAAAAAAAAAAAAAAAGCACACAAAATCATATAAAAATTTGAAAGAAGACAAGAAAAGATTATAAATACCAAAAGGAGCCTCAAAAAATGTCAGAGTTGAGTAAATATGTTGTAAAAAAAGACAAATTTGAAAAAATTTTGATCCGTTTGCTTGATTCCTGGTTTGAAAGGCTTATATCAATTAAAAGCATTGATTGTTATAATAGTTTGAACAATCATGTATAGGGTCGAAATAAAACGAATCGATTGTTTTATGGGATTATGGTTTAGGTCGGTTTATTTTGTTGCAACATCCAGTTGGACACAAGAAATTGGCTAACGTGCCATGTCATGACAAAAGATTGATGTAGCTTTTGTTTTTTTAGTCCATGTCGGCATAACATTACACATAGGCAGCAAATCATATAAAAAGTTGGGTCCGTACTTGTTTCAGAAGCATGAATGGTTAGTTTTAAAGATATTGAAAGTTAATATAATTTTAAAAATTTTTAGGAGTGATCTATGCAATTTACTTTATTTTTTTTCACCAAATTACATTGAGTGGATATTGTATTATTTGATACTCTCCAATAGAAAAGCTTCACCTTCGGTATACATGGATGGTGCCATACTTATTTCTATATTAACTTTGTGACTTGGAAGGATTCGCATATGATGAAATTATATGTCAACTTTACACTACATTTGCCAAATCTTATGGGGCAAGATTAAACGGACTTCAAAGCTACATATGACAAAACGGATCCCCAAAATTGTTTTCATAGATTGTTGCTCAAAGCAGTGTCTAAACTCTTACAAACTCTACATCGTGCTGTCTTCATGAATCAAGTCCACATCTCTCAAGCTTGGATCCAACACTTGTGTTCTGAATATTGGCCTATGATCCTCTATCTTTGGAATCCTCCTATCAAGATCGGCCCTTATCGAAAAGCCAACTCCAACCTGCCATAATGCTCCCTTTAGAAATCTCTTCCATGTAAAATACTAGAGCATCCCAAGAATCCTGTGCACCTTTGGAAACTTGCAAGAAGGAAGAATTAGGAAAATAAATACCCTTTTGTACCCGGACAAGAAGGACGTTATGATTTATCTAAATCCTTCAAACCAATTTCATTAGTAATGCAGAGTTAAAATCAATTGAGTCCTTGAATCCCAACCTTCCACTTCCTTTCGCAAGAGTGATTTTCTTTCAACTCACCCAAGGATTCAATACTGAAAAGCTGGCAACTAACTGAAGTCCACTACTTCCATGTAGAACGGCAATGCACAAAAACAAAAGGGGAGTTCTTTTCCCAAACCCATTATTCAAAGACTCATAAGTCGACGTGGTACGACCAGACCCTCGGATAAAATCCAAGTCACAATCCCTAACTCCAGTCAAATAGTCAATGTGGGATGCTTATGTAATTTTTAGTGTTTATAGCGGCAAAGAATAAAAGGTTTATGATTTTTTGTGCACTTGTAATGGTGGATTAACAAAATAGAATGGATATAAACAATTATTAACCGAGAGATTGAATCAATATTTAAACTGGGTTAATTTGAATTCATATAACCGAAATTACAAACGATTATAAGAAACAATAGGAATAAATTATATAGGTCAATATGACACATGATAAATGTAATTAATATGATCGATAAGATCAAAGGAAAAGAGCACTTTCAACAAGAAGGAAAAGAATCTCTCAATGTAATGTAAATAATGAACTGATAATAACTTCTATCTGCCAATATTAAAAGTAACCTATGAACCCAATAAGAAGAACAAAATAGTCCCAAAATAAAATAGGAACCATACTAAACAAAATAAAACGAAATAAAATAAGTCATTGGCTCCTCAATGTACTGCCTAGGTGACAATGGGGTTACTGCATATAACAAATACAGAATAATTTGGATTCAACCTAGTCCAATTTGGCAAACGTGCACAATGGAGGCAGTGACGTTATTTTGTTACCGGGAGACTTTACTTTACCACTGCCCTTTCAAAGAATAGTCGGTAAGGAGATAAACGAGTGAGTCGTAGTTATTTAGTGCTGCTCTGATCAAGCTTATAATTTTAAGTTTAGATTTGAGTTTTAATGGTATTCAGTAAGTTTTAAATAGGTTCACTCAAACAAATTTATAATCAATTATCTAAAAATTTATTTTTGCTTTGAGCAAACTAATATTGATATCTAATGATAAATGATTAATCTTCATTCAAGTTTAAGTAAGTTTACTAGCGAATTAAACTAAATTTCATAAAACTTAAACTCTACTACTATCAAATTAAGTAAATATCAAATCGAATTAGAACTTACAAATAGATTTGACTAGCATTGAAAATGATTCCGGCATCAATATTAGATATACTATATATACTAAAAAATTAAAAAAAAAGATGAATCATATTTACAATATTCAATTCATTTTTAAGTGCCCTTTTGGACCAACATGTAAACTATTAAGAAGTGCGAAACCAATCGGGTCAACACTAGCACGAAATTTGTCCAAGGATTGGTCCACAAGGGTATGGTGCGGTGCCTTAAATGATTTTCTTTTTTTATTTTATTTGTAATCTATTTTTTCGTTGGAATATTTTCTTTTTTTTGGATGTTGCAATAAACAAGCACAAGGAGGGCTGAAATTTGCTTATGTATAACAAGACATTTGGGTTTCTATGTTTAAAAAACTTTTAACCGTATTACTAATTTTACCTATTTGGCACCTATCTTATTTGTATCTTGGCCTTTTAAAATAGTTGTTGGGAGCCATTACACTTTCGCCTTCAAAACCTTTGTTTAGAATTAGATGTAAGCAACGCCCCAAAATGTGCAGTTTCCCAAAATTCAACATTACCTTCATCCTAAACCGTTGCTGAAACTTATAAATTATCGTTAAATTGTCACACCTCAAAGGGAACTTAGAAGTTTCCACTAAAAATCATCACATCATGTATGCACTCATAAAATAACAATCAGTCTTGTAAATAAGAGGTTGCAAGACTCTAAATAATTATTTAAATAATTACAAACAATTATATTATATATAATCATATAATAAGAATATAACTATGGATTTCCATATTTTATAGTCGACTATGATCATAGAGAATTGGAATCTCCTATCAAAATAGTAAAATGGAAAAATAATTCTAAATCTCATAATTTCAATTTTCACATTAAGTTCCTAAGAATAATATTATATCTAAATAATTTATCAATCACAATTCTTACTCCATCATTCTTGATTCCTAAAGCTCTCGTCATATCATTTCTTATCCAATTCCAAGCTTTTGTGTTGTTTCCTGCAAAACAGTTTATATAGGGGTAAGCATACTACGACTCAGTGAGATGGGAGTACAATACTCTTAATACTACACACGTACAAGCAATTTCAAAAAAGTTTTCAAATTGTATGCTATACATGGGCAACCATATGAATGTAAAATCGCACACAGTCTTTTAGTAATCAGCATGAAGTCTAGGGCTTACTCTCCTCTTAACCTTGGGTTAGGGATTCTGATCATATCACTAGTGCTCGAGTCTTATACTCAATTAGCTACTCTTATCTCTTTATTAGATATTGTCTCTTAATGTTAATGTTATAAGCTCAAGTGTTACTCACACACTAAGCAATAAACACCCTCAAGGATAGGTTGGACTTAGAACCATCAAAGTGCAATAATCCCCTAATCACTTAGTTCGCACTTGGCGGAACAGTAATCCTCCAATTACTTTCAATGCATCCTATAGCAGTGATAACCTTCGATTTCATGCAATATCTTGTGTAATGCATGTCGAATTTTTATTAATCGAGTGTCATTGTGTCAATTTAGGTTCAAGCGATCAATTAGATAAAGCAAACCACTTACAAGAAAGTAAAATTTCACAACAAAGAAACATGTAAAAACCAACTCAATAGTAGCATATTACAACCCAATTTCGCTAATCACTCCGCCACTCAAGCTAGTAGTAGTGGCACTAGCTCAATAGTGCTAAGTGCCATTGTCCAGATGGTGACATTTAATTTAAATTTTTTTATAGACCCTTTTGTTCCTTATACCATTAAGACAGTATGGTTGTACTATCGGGATAGTATTTATCCGTATCATCCAACTTCGATTCTCTTTATAAAATTTCATTTGCAACCTATTTTACACCACTTTTAACTCTAAAATAATAACAACCACAATAACTACAACAACAACTAACCAAGAAAATGTACATATACACAACATATCACAAATAAACAAACACTATAGTATATCATAGAGTTTTCCACTCATCTAGGTCCCATTTCTTTATCACTTATACCAATTCTCGGGTAAGTATATGAGATCAAAATCTCCTCAGTGTCAATGAGATCTCTAAGTGTTGGAAGAGCTGTATCACTGTGATAATAATCCATCCCTCCAATATTTAAGTACTTAATTTCAAATCCTATTTTCGTATTAGATCAATGTAGTTCACCATGACACTTGTGACATTCCTAAATATGTCAACCTTGGTGATTATAGACCCAAGATGGTAGTGAGCACTAGCGAGCTTTAGCTTACATAGATGTACCCTCACTTTGTCAAGAAACCATTACAACTTCTCATTCCTGATTCCAAACTTTGAGTTCTTATTTCCAGTGGCAACATATGGATGGACCTAGGGACCTACATCTAGCTTGATGTGAAGCAACACATGGACTTTCTTACTAACAATCCATCTACTAGCAACTATGTTTTCCAATTCAAACTCACCATCAACAGTGAGGAAAACACCTTCCTAAATCGCAAGAACCAAATCCTCGAAGAGTTTTCCATTCCCATTAAAAATACACCTTGTGGAATCAAGCCAACTTGCAGCACCAACCTTAGTTCATTCCCATTAACCAAAACATCCCCACAACCGGAACCCCTTCAATGCTCCAAGATCTTCAAATTATTATTAACCTTAATAGCATGCCTAATAATAGACTCTAAACCCTCCAAAGAATTCTTATAAGCGTTAACATTCCTAGTTATTTGTCTCTTACTATATAAATAAAAAAGGTCTCCTTTCAACTTTTCCCATATTGTCCTATACCTTAACGTCCTCATAGAGCAAAAACCTACTTTGGATTTGGAAAAGCAGTGTTAAATTGGCTAGAATTAGTTGGAGGTCCAAGTTAGGTTATGAGCAGTAATAGCTAGTGCGAGGCATGCTCTAAGTGATTGCCCAACAACATATGTAGGTTTAATTGCTGCATGGTTGCTCTCTGATTCATCTATCCTCTCGATGAATTTTACTAGTCCTGTAAATGTTGTTCAATCCCTCACCGAAATGTGTAAGCACCAAATATAGAAAAATATTTGCTAGTTTTAGGGTACTGTAACACTCGTCCAGGCATAAAGAGAAGCAACCAGGAATCATCTAAACATAAAAAACACTCTAGTGAAGAAACCAGCGAGGACCTCGTCGCGATCGACCACGAAGACTACGGTGAATCAACTTGACCAGTTGTTGCAACGTTGACTGCAATTGAGCATACCTTATTTTTGGTGCCATAAATAGGGGTGGCCGAGGAGGAGTGAAGGGATGTGAGGTGTAGAAGAGGAAGAAGAAGTTGCTGCTGTTGCTAAGAGGAGCTACGACAATTGCTCTGTTTCTATGTTGAAAAACAGGCGCAGAGGCAGCGATGTGCCTAATTCCTAATTTAGAATACAATTGTCGCAATCATAATTCCAACAATCAGAATATTCAAAACTAAAATCCATTAAGAGAACAGATAGTGTCTAAGCCCTTACTAGATGTTACACATTAGCAAAGGATCAGCCCTAGCAAGGAACAATTGATACAACACACAATGATTCCAAGCCATCACTCACCACAATCAAAGATTAACAAGAGTAGAGAGGAAAACTCAAGGAGTTCTATTTCTAAAAATCAATAATCCGTCCTTTGAATGTCCTAAAAACCAAGATAAAATACAATGAAAAGTCGACACAAATCTACTCAAGAAAGCCGTTGGTGTTGAAATGGAAAGTTACCAGCTTATAAAGGTACACAGCCAGCTTAAAATACATCTTAGCCGCTAGCCTATATAGCCGGCTTAGGAGATAGGCCAACGGCTTTGAAGATTAGCTTAAGAAGAAAAGTGGCCAACCTTGAAGGCTGGCTTAAGATCCACGCCACTAACTTTGAGAGCTGGCCTAAATGAAGTATTACTGGTCTTGAATCCTTGAGTGTTGTCTTAGAGTAATAACAAGTACATTTGATTGAAAATGAAAATAATCATGCAAAATGTATGAAGAAATTATATGATGTTCTTTGGGTTCCGTCTGATTAAGTAAAATCCTCATAGTAAGGTTCTATAATCCTTTGGCTCTAGCTCGAGTGATGGGTCTCGTAACTGGAAGGATTTGATTCTCATCATCTCCTCGAGCTTATGGAAGATTTGCTCTCAAATCTGATGGTCCTTCATGAAAGTCTTCTGATGAATAGGGTGATAGTCTGTAATGTTGAAAGTAGCAAAAACATTGTATTCTCCTAGTAGCTCCACTCTATAAGCATTGTTGTTGATGAGCTACAATATCTTGAATGGTCCATCTACTCTAGGTGAAAGTTTCTATGACTTCTTATGAGGAAACCTTTCCATGCTGAGATGAATCCAAGCTAGATCACCTGGACTATAAATGTTTGTTTTCCTACTTTTGTTGCCCTATAGCTTCTATTGCTCCTAAGTTTTCTGAAGATGTTCATAGGCCTTTTGATGAAGCTTCTAAATCTCCTTTACACACTCCACTCTAGTCAAACTTTCTTCCTTTGTCACCAGATTAGCTATTAAATCTAATGGAAGGGTAAGATTGTAGCCATACACGACTTTAAAAGGAGACTTACCGATTGAACTATGAGTAGACCTATTATAAGTGAGCTTGACAATCGGAGGACATAAGTTCCAATCAGTAAGATTCTTGCCAACCATTGCTCTTAGTAATGAACCAAGAGTACGATTGACAACCTCAGTTTGGCCATTTGTTTGGGGATGACAGGATGTACTTTACATGAGTTTAGTACAAAGCCGCTTCTAAAGTGTCTTCTAGAAGAAATTGAGGAATTTAGTATCTTTGTCAGATACTATGCTATGGGGAACACCATGCAATTGTACAATTTCTTGCATAAAAAGGTTAGTAATAAAAATGGCGTTATCTATTTTGTGACAAGGCACAAAGTGTGACATTTTGCTGAAATGGTCAACAACCACCATGATAGAGTCTTTGCCTCTCCATGTCTTGGGAAGACCCAAGACAAAATCCATACTGACATCACTCAAAGGCTATGTAGGTAGAGGTAAAGGCATATATTCACCCTAAGCTTCTTTCTTTCCTTTCGCCCTCTTTCAAAGACCACATCTCTCTAACATCTTGTGGACATCCTTTAACATACCTTTACAGTAGAAATGTTCTTTTAGTAACTCCAAGGTTTTCTTTTCTCTAAAATGTCCAGATAACCCTCCACCATGAGCTTCCCTAACCAATAATTCCCTAATAGAACCATAGGGTATACATAATTTCCTTGCTCTATAAAGAAACCCATCGACCACATAATATCCATCCACCACGTGTCCTCCCAAAGATCTATCTACTATTAACTTAAAGTAATCATCATGAACATACTATTCCTTTATCAATTCAAACCTAAGTAACTTTGATTGTAATGAAGTGATAAGTACATACTTGCGTGACAACTCATCAGCTACAATATTAGCAAGGTTGTTAAAATCCTGATTTTATGTAGAATCGGAATATAGAAAAGAAACGTAAAAACGTAAGTTTTTATAACCCTTGTAAAATAAATTCCAAATATTGTAAATTTACTAATGTAGTCATTAAAAAAATATAATGGATAATAGAAATAAAGAAATTTAACATATATTTTAGTCATAAATCATAATAAAAGTTATAATATAAATAACCAAGTATAAGTTGTACAATATAGATAATAAACCATAATTGTCCTTTAACTATACTTCTTGTAATAACCTAAAACTTATATATATGATAATCTTCTAAATATTTTACGATCACAAATTCTTTCATCAAAAGTGGAAGATGCTCAAAAGATTCGACAAAATGTTACTGACTGCTTTGAGAGGTCAAGCCTGCCGAGCTTAAGTGATGATGAAAGGAAAAGAATTCTTCATTTTGTTGTGGTTGGTGGAGGCCCAAGTGGTGTAGAGTTTGCTGCAGAGCTTTACGACCTTGTTAACGAGGACATGGTTAAGTTGTACCCACGGGTCAAGGAGCTTGTGCAAATAACACTTTTGGAGGCATCGGATCATATTCTGAACATGCACGCATTAAAAAATTGAAAGCCCGTTTTAGTCAATATCAATATATAGATATCAATGGGAAAGTTCTATAGAAGATGTTACCATTACCTCTATTAGACTTGATGACCGATACATGTCCCCTTTCTACAGGTTTGACAAAAGAATTACTGAGTTTGCAGAAGAGAAATTTCAAAGGGATGGAATTAATGTGAAAACTGGGTCAATGGATGTGAAAGTAGCTGAAAAAGAAATCTCTACAAAAGAGAAAACTGGGCAAACTTCTACAATTCCATATGGAATGGCATTATGGTCAGCTGGTATTGGGACCCGTCCTGTGATCAGGGAATTCATGAAGCAAGTTGGTCAGGTCTGTTATAGCATAGAATTATGTCGTATTACCATTTGCAGAAATTTACACGATCCTTTGCTCTCATAATTTGTTGATACAAATTATTTTTCGTCACAAGCTAATAGGCGAGCTTTGGCTACTGATGAATGGCTTCGGGTTGAGGGCACTGATAGTGTTTATGCACTTGGTGATTGTGCCACAATTAATCAGAGAAAAGTCATGGTACGTTGCCATACCTATTTTCTGCTTATCGAATATTCCACTAGTCTCTCACTTCTTATCTATCCAAACTCATTGATATTTCACTTAAGGGGTGGGGCAAGGCATTATAGCACCAAATTGCAGTTCCATTATAACACCACACCAGCCATACACACATTTACATGCACACACACAAGTCACACAGGGAGTTTTTGAGTTTTTACTTACGAATCATTTTGTCAAATTCTACCTGTGAGCTGCAATAAAGAAGAAGAATGTGATTCTCAAAGATGTGTATGGAAATGGAAGATGTCCAATAGGGATGAGGGAACAACGAAGAAGAGCAAATCGGTAGAAGTGTACACTGTCCTTTTCAAACTTGGAATTCTTTTCGTACAACACGGACTTTGGGCTAAGCTAGGCATCGTCACTAGGTTGGGTTGCATGCTCTACAGTAGAGCAAGGGCTAAGGAGCAAATAGAACAAAAAAAAAAAAAAAAACAATAACATTAGCAGAAACATAGAAACGCATTTGGAATCGCGATTTTACTGATTCCATTTTGTTGAATCGCGATTCTATTGTGATTTTACCTCAAAAACGATTTTGTTTGCGAGTTAACAAGAAATGTACTTACAAACTCGTAAAATCATAGAAACGTATGAGTTAACTCGCGATTTTAACAACCATGAATATTAATACTCTCCTTCTTGTACTTAATCACATATGCAAATCTTTCTAGAAACTCCACCCATTTAGCTTGTTGTTTTGACAAACGTTGTTGACCTTTGAAGTGTTTCAGAGATTCGTGGTCTATATAAATGATAAACTCCTTAGGAAGAAGATAATGTTGCTAAGTCATCAATGCCCTCACTAAGAAATAGAATTCTTTATCATATACCGAGTAATTCAGAGATGCTCCACTCAACTTTTCACTGAAATAGGCAATGAGTCTTCTCTCCTGCATCAACATAGCGTTAATTCCTACCCTAGAGGCATCACACTCCAATTCAAAAGTTTTGTCAAAATTAGGTAATGCTAATACCGGAGCACTAGTTAACCTTGCTTTTACTTCCTCAAAGCTCTTTTGTGCCCATTCTCCCTAAACAAAAGGAACATTCTTTTTTGTTAACTTGGTTAATGGACTGACAATGCTACTAAAGTTCTAGACAAAGTGCCTATAGAAAGAAGCCAACCCATGGAAACTTCTCATCTCAGTAGTTGATTGTGGAGTTAGCCATTCCATAATAGCTCTCACCTTTTCTTCATCCACCTTAACTCTAGAACCAGTCATAACAAACCCAAGAAATGTTACCTCAGATCGACAGAAAGAACACTTCTTAAGGTTTCCATACAACTGTTGTTTCCTCAATATCAAGAAAACTACTTGCAAATGTTCAATACGACTTTCCAGATTCCTATTATAAATCAAGATGCCATCAAAATAAACAACAACAAATTTTCCCAGAAAGTCTCTCATGACATGGTTCATTAACCTCATAAAAGTATTAGGAGCATTGGTCAACCCAAATGGCATGACCATCCACTCATATAAACCATGCCGTGTTTTAAAAGCAATCTTCCACTCATCACCTCCCCTCATATGAATTTGGTGATATCCTCTTTTAAGATCTACCTTGGAGAATACCTATGCACCATGCAGTTTATCTAACATATCATCAAGTCGAGGAATGAGATACTTGTATTTGATTATAATTTTGTTGATGGCTCTATTGTCAATATGCATCCTCCATGTGCCATCCTTCTTGGGAACAAGAAGTACAGGAATAGCATAAGGACTAGTACTCTCCCTAACAAAACCCCCTCTCCACCAATTTATTCACTTGACGCTTCAACTCCTTAGCTTCTTCTGGATTCATGAGATATGCAAGCTTATTCAGCAAAATTAATCTAGGCTGAAAGCCAATGGCATGTTTAATACCTCTCATAGGTAGTAATCCCTTAGTTAATTCGTTTGGAAATAAGTCCACGTACTCATCTAGCACTTGATTCACCACTGGTGGCAACTACTCACAAGCATCTATCTCTAGTATAAATGTCAACTGTAAGATGTAAACAGGCCTCTCTTCCCCTATTGCCTCCTCCAATTCATGCTGTCCCACTAGCAATGTCTTCTTTTTACCAGCTTTATTAATTTTTCTCTACGCCTCCTATACTTCAATGGGTGACATAGGATTCAATACTATGAGTTTACCCTCCTTCTAGAACACATAAGTGTTCTTAAAACCATCATATAACACCCTCCTATTACATAATTAGGGTCTGCTAAGCAGTATATGCGATGCACACATTAGAAGAATGTCACAAAGAATCTCATCATGGTACTCTCCTATGTTGAATGGGACCTTAGCCCTCTGAGTAACATGCAAACTACCTTGTTCACTTAACCAATATAGTTTGTAAGGCTTAGGATGTGGGGTAGTAACTAGTTTTAATTTTGTCACTAATGAAGCAGTTACTACATTAGTACAACTACCTCCATTAATGATAATAGCACACAAATTGCCAAAGATTCTGCAGGAAATGTGAAATAGATTCTCCCTCTACTCTTCCTCATTAATAGGGAAGGTGGTCATTGCCCTGCGTAATACATCGATGGATAAGTATTTGTCATTTCCTTTATCCTTATGTACCTTAGTGTCTGCATCACCATAATACTCATCCAATATCACTAATAAATATGTAGGATCATGCATTTCTTCTTCTTCGTCCTCATTCTCAATCTCTATGGTAGTTATAACTCTTTGGTTTGGACATTGAGTAGCTATATGCCCAAAACCTAGACATTTAAAACATTTTATCTAGCGAGTCTTTCCCCCTGAAGATCCAACTACCATTTGCTTATTCTCATACCCAACAACTATTTTTCCTTTCCAAGTAAATTCTTTCTCTCCTCTAACATCTGGCACCACTGCATTTTTCTCCACATTTCTATTATACATCCCTTTATCAGATTGTTTACCCTCTATCCTTAATGGTTTTGTAGATGACCCATACCTGTTACTCGTTACTTTAAAAGGGTTGGAACGTCTTTGCCTTTCCACTTTTAAAGCTAATTGGATCGCCTCACTGAGGGAGTCATATCGCTGTAACTCTACTATGTAGGCAATTTCATAGTTTAGACCAGACACAAATCGTGCTATAGTTTGTTCAGGAGCTTCGACTGCTCTACAACGGATCATCAGTGTCTCAAACTCCTAGACATACTCACCTACAATTTTGCCTCCTTGTTTCAGTGTCTATAGACGCATGAATGGCTCCTGCCTGTACTGTTCTGGAATAAACCTCTTCATCAGAACTCTTTTCATTTCCTACCAAGTATGAATCTCGGCATCACCATCTCTCCTCCTACTAGACACAAGGTTCTTGCATTACAAAGAGGCATACCCTATAAACTTGACAGCTGCTAGGCGGACTCGAGTGTGGTCATTAATTTTATAACATTCAAAGAGCCCTTCCACCTTATCTTCCCAATTAAGGTACTCCTTTGCAGATTCCTTTCTAGCAAATGAAAGCATATGCAATTTCACGTACTTTAGACCCCTAGGTAGTCTGAATTCCTAATTAGGATAAAGCTTATCTCCAAAATTATCATGCCTCTCCTCTTTGTAAGCATGATATTGTCTTCCAACTTGTCTGACTCTATTTCCTCCTATTCATCCTTCTCTACCTATAACATTAAGGGCTACCTTAGGTGGGGGTGCTTGTAGATTTTCCACTAGTTGTTGGGTTAAGGTCATCTGATTGATCCGTGTTGCTAGATTAGCAACAATGGTAGAAGAACACAAATCCAACACAACAACAATTAACCGAGGTACACACATAATAAAAATAATAGCAACCAACCCCGGTTAACTATTAATCAATTCAACAATGAAATTCACACCCTATGATAACAGAATCACAATCCACAATAACAACAATGAAGAACCCTAATCTCAATTGATAGGAATTCCACAAATAAACCTGAATTGAATTGTATAGTAACAACACAACCCAATTGCTAACCAACATTTAACCCTAATTTAATAACAATCTATCACAACACTAATTCTCAATATCGAAAACCTTAATTGTCAAAGGAATTCCAAAAGACACAATTCCCTAATCTCAACCTGAGCTCTGATACAAAAAGATGATGTGCCTAATTCCTAATTTAGAATACAATTGTCACAATCCCAATTCCAAAAATCACAATATTTAAAACTAAAATCAATTAAGAGAACAAATAGTGTCTAAGCCCTCCAACCCTAACAAGGAACAATCGATACAACACACAATGATTCTAAGTCGTTACTCACCTCAATCAAATATTGATAGGAGTAGAGAGGACAACTCAAGGAGTTCTATTTCTGAAAATCAATAATCTATCCTTCAAATTTCCCCAAAACCAAGATAAAATACAATGAAAAGTCACACAAATCTACTCAAGAAAGCTGCTGGTGTTGAAATGGAAAGCTATTAGCTTATAAAGGTACACAAATGGCTTATAATACATCTAAGCTACTGGCTTAGAAAATGTAGGTTGTCGGCCTATATGGCCGGCTTATGAGATAAACCATCGGCTTTGAAGACTGGCGTAAGAAGAAGAGTAGCCGGCCTTAAGGGCTAGCTTAAGATCCATGCCGTCGGCTTTGAGAGCCAACCTAAATGAAGTATTAACAGTCTTGAATCCTCGAGTGTTAAACAAAAGTAATAACAAGTACATTTGACTGAAAATAAAAATAATCATGCAAAATGTATGAAGAAATTATATGATGTTCTTTAGGTTCCGTTTGATTAAGTAAAATCCTCATAGTAAGGTTCTGTAATCCTTTAACTCTAGCTTGAGTGATGGGTCCCGTAACTAGAAGGATTTGATTCTCATTAGGCGAGAAGGAAAAGAAAAACGAGGAAAGAAGGTAGGGGCAAAGGTACCTAAGAATGATGCGAGCGGGGACTGTAACCAATTGTCGTGGACCATAGCTTCTTACATCTTCATATTCCTCTTGAGACACAGCATGACTTAGCTATGTCTTCAAAATTGAATTGAAACACTCTTACTCGATGACCTCTTCAAAGTGCTTCTTCCATCGATCTCAATCCCACTCATCACCATTGATGATGGATTCTTGATCCTTCTTGGGGCTAAAGAAAAATTGATTTTTTTGAATGGCAAAAGTGAGGAAGTCTTGAATAGTGAAGTCCCACTGATGAGAGAGAGAGAGAGGGAATTATCGAAGGAGTTGGTACCGACATCACAGTGGGACAAGAGAGGTTGAGAATCGAAGTGTTTGGGAAGGTGAGGTTATGTGGTGCAATTGAAGAACTTTTTCCATTTTCTTGGTTGTGTTATGAGAGAGAGAGATAGAGGTTGAGAGTTTGAGTTTGTTTGTGACCAAGGACAAGACGACGAGAAAATAGAGGATAGAAGAAAGAAGGAAAAGAAAAAGGAGGAAGAGATAGGTGTGTGACCGATGCGACAAAAATCAAGAGAGAAGATGAACTTGGGTAGAAGAAAAAAAATTCAGATAGGATAAAGAATTGTCCATTTACGGGTTTATTTAGTATACATATTAGTATTTTATTAAATTATCTAAATTATGATATTTTATATGAAAATTTATGTTTATACTAAATAAAATATTCTAAGTATAATTGTTCACATAAAAATTCTATTCAACTATCACAAATCTAAAACTTTAAGTCTTACTTTTTATTTATTATAATTAGCTAATAGATCATTTTTTTAAAGTTTATTATTATTTGCTCTAAGTTTTTCAACTTATGTAAATTGTTAAAATAGTGTTAATATATTATAGTGATTTAATTTCTTGTTGTTAATTTTATCAAAAATTTTGGGGCATTTCATAAATGGCTCTTAAAATAGTGACCATTTAGGAGGGTTGATAGCTATTGGAGAGGCAAAGGGTTAAATACATAGGGAGTTATATGTTTGAACTCAAGTGTGCTAAAAACAAATTGTATGACTTCAGTTTATTCAAATAGATAATAAACATAATGCGGTGCAAGAAAAAGTAATTTATGTTTTAGGTAATGCACATATAGGTTGAAACAATCTAGTTTTTAAAGTCAATTAAGTTTATTTAAAAAAAATAGAAAGAAAATTGTCAATAAGGCGATTGAAGACATGTTTTTAAAATTCAAAAGTTAATTTAGGGTAATTTTCAAAATTAGAAGTAGAACTTTTCAAAATGACCATTTTGCCCAATTTTATTAAGACTTATCCAAAAAGAGATTCTTGTCAATGACATAGCCCTAGTCATTCAATAAAAGTAATTAAGTTAATAAGGGAATTTTTAAGGTCAATTAAAAGGGTTACCTAAAGTGGAGGGCCAATTTTTTTAAAATGTCCATTTCGTCCTTACACTTGATTCTAATAAGAGATTCCATTAAGTAGGTTTAAATGATTAATGAAGTGATTTGAGATATTAATTAGCTCAATTGAAATTTAATTTAGTGATTAGTTAAGCTAGGAACCGTAACTAGACAAAAGGAATGACACATGTCAAAGTGTGAGAAAAAGACATAAAGGCAAGTGGGGCCCACTCCATTACCTTAAGGTTTTGTGCTACCTACCCTAGTCTTATGTCTGCTAGCCACAATTCGGAATTCTAGAGTCTTATAAGCCTTTTCCAAGACCATTAAGAGGTAAAAACCCTTAACTCTCCTACACCTTAGCTTAAGCCCTAGTTTTACTTAAGTTTAGTGACTAATCAAATATATTTATCACGATCCTAAAGGGAGCCTAGTAGAATAACCCTAAAGTCATCATATTATGTGTGTACCCATAATATGAAAACCGTTGTCCTATTATATATGCATCCACAATATGAAAATCACTTTACAAATAAGAGGTTGTAAGACTCTAATTAAATATTATTTGCTCACTTATTTGATACATATAATTGATAATTATGAAAATCGATATACTACAGTTTATCAGAATTGTAGATAATTGGTATCCCCTACCAAACTGTAGAATTAGGTAGCTTTGAAAAACAAAGGATTAAATGAGTTTTGAAAGATGAAGATTTTGAAATAAAAGAGAATGCAAATTTTCTCAATCTAAATTTAGTTCAAATATACACTAATTCTACCCCCTATCCTTTAAGACCTAAACTTGAAACACTCCTTACTTCAATCCTAACCCATTCTCAACTTGAAATAACTTACAAGAAAGACTATTTGTAGGTAAGGTATAACATAAAAATCTATCTACATACAAAGTGAATTCATACGTGATGAATGCAAGCAACACATCCATGGGTGTCCGAAGCCATGAAAGGTGTAGATTTGTGTTGTTTACACATCAATTATCCTCCACACTTAACTATATGGTAACATCCCCCTTCAACCAGGGTTGGATTATTTCACTTAACTATTGTCGATTAAAGAAATCAATTTTAGTAAAATTACCATTAGTGGCCTATGAGCACACATTGAGGCTTTAAATAAAATTACCATTAGTGGCCTTGAGAGCACATACCAAGGTTTTAGATAGAATTTCCATCGGCGACCTTGAAAGTATACACTAAAGTTTTACAAATGGTGGCAACTTCTAAGAGCACACACCAAATTTTACAAAAGGTGGCTTCTAAGAACATGTACTAAGATTTTAGATAAAAATCTTTATGAAAGCATTTTATAAATATTTAAAAAATGTTTTAAAAATATTTAGCAAAGCTTAAACACTACACTTCCCTTATTTTTATATATGTATTGGATTATAGACATGCGACAAGTATATCCGATTATCCTAGCTAAGATTTTAAATTTATAGATTAATAAGGTAATTACATAGATGATAGCATATAAGGCAATTAGTTATTCCAATAGACAATCAATATTGATCAATAGAACAACTTGTAATTAGTAAATAGCAAATAGATAGTAGATCAATAGAACTTTCTCACCTGGGCATAATTGTTCACTTGACATGATTCTTAAAATTTCCTTGAATTGAGTAACTTAAAGAGATAATAAGATTTATATAAGTATTTCGAATAGCTATACTTCTAAATAAACCTAATGACCATTGTGGTTTGCCTAATTCTCAATTATGGCCCATTTTGATGTTAGCCATAATTTCTTTGTCTTAAGTTAAAGTTTTACATGCTTATAATTGTTTTGCAACTTAAAAGGTCTACTTTAACTTAAATCATTGCTATTTTAAAAATTTGAATCCTTTTATCTTCATAGGTCAAATTAGGTTGGTAGCATGCTATTGACTAATTTTTCAATTTTGTCATTGATAAAGTTAAATCTTTTAATTTTTAATTGATTTTTTTTTTCATTTTATTATATAGATAGTTAGTTAAAATAATTCGTAAATTAAACATAGGTCACTTACTTTAAAAGGATAACTTATTTAAGCAAATAAGGTATAGGGTAGATCAAATGCAATTTCCTATTCTATTAAATTGTTTATATTACTATTTTTATTATTTATAAAATAGTCAAACGATTGAATCAATTTATAAATTCAACATAGTTTGATAGTTTGAGGTTTATATTACTTATATTAGTTTAAACTATAATATTTGTATTTTGACCTTATTAAATACAATTCATAACCTTATTTTGCCTATTTCAATAATGCATTCCTAGTTCATTAATATAACTTTTTAAATTTGTTATTGTAGGGTGTTTTCCTCAATAAAATAAAAAGTGATGTCCGTATCTATATATGTGCGTGTGCGTGTGTATATTATAATACCCTGACTTAAATTAGTTGTCCCAATCTAATTGGATCGTATTAGGACATGTATAGGAACAATTTGTTAAATCAAATACTACCTAATTTGCTCTTGGCGCCCGTGGGTATGCACGTATATTTGCCTTCTAAAATTTTCTCATGTTACTATTGTTACTCCAAATAAGCGCTACTACAGTTTAAACTTTTTGGCAAAGTTAGCTTGTTTCTTAAAATAAACTTATAAAAAACTATATATTAGCTAAAATAAAATTTATTAATATATTTTGTTATGTATAAGAAACAAGTAATTCAAGCTTGAAAACATGATGAGACAATAAAGACAATTTATTTAACTTACAAAATTAATATTATGGGAGAAAATGTACCTAAAAATATGCTTGTGCTAACATTTATGATTAAGTATATGTAAATCATACCCTTCGAATTAGCAAATAAAATTAAACTACTTACAATTAATTTGGATAGCACGACTATTAGCTGGAAAAGTTCAAGTTGTGAATCATCTCATGCACATTTATAAACACGACATCTAGCTAGATATAAGCTCGGTTTGATTGATTCCTAAAAGAGACATAATAGGTGACTTTACTAGCTCTTTAGTGGACCAAAATTTCTTAACCAGCAACCTGGAAATCACGCTGGAAGAAGGGACGAATATTGCATGAATGAGAAAGTTACTTAGGTATTAGTAATTTTACACATTTTTAATCAACACTGTCGTCCTTATGAAATGAGAGATGTGGGAATCAATCTTTAGACACCTAGTCACCACTTTATTCATCTCTGTTTTGTATTAAACGTGGCAGCAAGTAGCATTTATAGTGGGGAATAAGTCTAGAACTACAGTACTGCGTGCACTGGTCCTCTTTCCGTCTTCGAAATCAGGATGCAAAAGACATTGAAAATGAAGTGTACCTTTCGGATCAATATCAATAGAAAGAAGACAATAGTTAATCCTAGAGCATGCACCCATTGACTTGAATTTAGAGGATGATAAGTTAGAAGAGTTCGTTTCGCTGTGGGACAATAAGATATGAGCTTTAGGTCTTGTCTTTTTTTTTTAATCACTTCGACTTCTCTTCCTATGGAGTTTGCTGAAGAAAGCCTCGAGAAAGTTTTTTGTCAAATTGATTCGTTATATTGGGAAATGAGGGATTAAAAATCACATTATAGCGCGATTAAGTAAGACAAGGAACATAGTCGACTAGACGACATCTGGTGACTCACCGAAGTCTGGAGAAAACTGGCGCAACATCGCCGGAGAAAAAAGCCAAGTCAGAGCTATAACAACCGTCCTTATCTCATCGCCAGAAAAGAAAACCAAGTCAGAGCATAGCTTAGAGTAATTTGTCTTAGTCATTAGAAGGTGAAGTGAAAGGAGCTTTCTTCAAGGAATGCGACCAGCCCTGTTTTCCCTTCGCGAAACCGGGGCGGTTTGGAGCAAGAAAAGAAAGAGAGAAGGAGGAAGAGGAAACTGAGGTTGTTGGTAGTTTAAGGGTTGTGGTTACTTACCTTAGTTGTGTGAGGCGGATTCTTAAGGAGCAAGAGGGGGTGGGCAAAGGAGTTGCACCATAAGGGAATGTGGGCAGAAGAAGATAGATGAAGCAGTAATGGCATTGACAATAGACAAGAAGTTAAGAGGCTGGGCAGAGTTGATTTTGCGAACAAAGAGAGGAAAAGAAAGCTGATAGCTAACGTGTTGTGTAGGGATGAAATAAGATTTTGTAATTATTGAAGTAGATATGCCTGGATCTTCTATGATACTTGGCAGATTTACTTGGTAACACTTTAAAATATTATATATATTTTTTAAATCTTATAAATATTATATCAAAAAAATTATTTTAAAAATAATTTACGAAAACACAAATAGTGTTCATGCATTTAGTATATATATATAAAAAAAAAAATTACATCGAAGGAATGAGTGGTGTCCGTACCTTCATTGTAATTTTCTTTTTCTCATTGAAGGCATGGATGCTACCGATGCCTTTAGTACCAAAAAAAAAATTATACTAAAGGCACAGGTAGCATAAGCTTTTTCAATGTATTTTTTTTTTTTTTTTTGCATTGAAGGCACAAAACTACCAGCACCTTTAGTACAAAAAAAAAAAATTACATTGAAAGTGCGGATGGTGTTTGCCTTTAGTACAAATCTACTAAAAGCACAAATGTCATCTGTGTCTTCAGTGCAAATTTATGAGAGTGCAAACCAGGTCTGTATATTTACAACCTATTTTTGAAATAATTGTTTTAGGTATGATATTTGCAAATTTTTTTTTGTAAAAATACAATATTTTAGAGTGTTGCCTAATTTACTTGTCCTCTTTCCTCATTTTGTGGGATCTTATAGTGGATAGGCTGCTATTATGTGTGCTTCTTTGGGTTATATACTTAAATATTGTTATTTTTTAAAAAAATTATGTAAATATTATACCTATAAAAACTATTACTAAAATAGATTTCGAAGACACAGGTCATGTATACACCTTTAGGGATATTGAAAAAATATACGCTAAAGGCGTATACCAAGTCTACACCTTCAAGTAGGATGTTTGAAGGCACGGATGAGGTCCGTGACTTTAATAAAAATTACATCCCCAATCCCATTGTCCAATTTTTTTATTCCATTTACACTCACCGTAGATTTAGAAAAAAAAAATGTGATAACAGTATAGAAACTAAAAAAATATAAATACAGTAATAGTTAGAAACACACAACACATAGAAAATACCTATCTAGATCTAGTTTTTCTCTCGCTCGCATGCAAGAAAGAGGAAGAAGAAGAAGTGATCCTACACACGAAAGAAAGGATTTGTTCAGATCTAAATGTTTCTAAATAGCTAATCAATTATGGTATGGTTTTCTTTTAGAAAAGTTGAAGTTTTTTTATCTATGTTTGTATTTGATATAAGATTTTAGAAAAATATTATTACAATTGTATATTTCATAAAAAATATTACTAGGTGTTATTAGATTATAATTTATTAAATACGATTTTATATAGATGTTGCAATGTGTATAAAATGTAATATTAATTTTTGTATTAGAATGAGAATTTTTGATCCCGCAATCAAATACATTGGTAGCTCCCTCAAAGAACATCTTCCATTTAGGGCTCTGCTCTGTTTTGTATTCTTCTACCGGTTCGCCCTCTACTATTAATATGTTTTCATTAAGGAATTGGGCTTGTGATTCTTTGAGATCTCCCTCAATTGGGTGTTCTGCTAGCTAATCTGCTAGCGATTGCACATTTATCGAGTTTTGATTTCTGTATATGATATCAAATTTTGATAGGAGCATTTTCTTTTTAGAGATTCTCCATAACAAAATGGGCTTCTCTATCAAGTATTTCAAGGGATCATGTCTTGTTAGCAATTCAATAGGATAGTAGAGGGTATACTGCCTTGGCCAATGCATGTTCTCCACCCTTAAACTTCTTACTCAAATAGTATATGGAACATTGATAGGAATTAAAATCCTACAAGACCTATCATTAAGGCAAGAGTCAAAGGATTTCAAATCTTGGCGATGAGGATCCTTTTTTAGCAAATCAACCCGGAATTATTTGTTTACTAACCTCTTTTCTATTACTCATGTATTATATATTCCAGCAGGCACACTTATCATGCTTTACAGGGTGATATATAAATACAATAGCATTCTAATTAATATATATGATTATAATAGCATTCATTGAACATTAGTTGCAGATATACTATAATTTAAGAGTAAGATAATTAGAACAATAAAATATTTAATGAACATAAAAATTTCGTGTAATATAGAAATGTAGATATTACTATAAAAAAAAAACTTAATTGTTATAAATGGGTAACAACACATTCTAAAATTGAAATATGAGTGTGAGAAATGTAAAATCAAATATATATCAAAGTAGTACATAATAAAGATGTATATCCATTGTATACTATAGTAATTTTTTCAAGCAATCCCATAAGTCACATATCCATTTTATCAACACATATGTCTATTGTTTTTTTGAAAAATGATAATTATCATATAAAAAAAATACTTTTCTTTTTTAAGCAATTTCATAAATGATTTATTTACTTAATTATTTATCTTTTTTTACTACTAGTGATGTTGGTTTAGCTTCCTTCGATATTAATATTTGTTTGCATTAGTCACATATTATATATTAACTTTGTTGTTATTCATTTTAGTTATATTAATATTAACACAACTTACACTTTTACCATTAATAGGTTAATAAACTTCCATCAAAATAAGTCTGTTTGTTACTTTAGGCAATGAACAAACACTTTGTCTTTACATGTAAAATAGATATTAACATAATTATTAATTATTAATACCAATTATGTGACTATTTGAACATCTTTTCTTCATTCATGCATTGAAACCCCACATTAATTTTGTATTGATATATGCTTATAAAATAGAAAATCATATAAGAAAACACCAAATGCTTAATAAAATGTAGCAAATGCATATTTGCATTGTGTGTGCAATTAAAATAGGTTTTTATAAGTGATATTGATAAAGAAGTTTGTATAACAACAACAACAACAATAATAATAATAACAACAACATTTCAATAATGGTTTTATTAGATTAACATATAATCACTTAAAACACACCTAAAGAAGTCATATGTAGTTTTCTTTTATACCTTTACAACTATTTAGTAGCCATAAAATCAAAATTCTTTATATACCTATATAATGTGAAATAAATTGAATTCATGGTTGTTATTCAAGAAGGGACAAATTTGTAAACCTTTGATTGACATTCCTTATGCGATTGTTGGGTACTCTTTTTATAACTACAAAATAAATTGGTTTATATAATACAATAATATATTATAACATAATGGCATCTAAAATTGTCTAAAAAAGCCTTGCAATGAAAATAAATACAATGAAATCATTGAAGTTAAAGCATAAAATAATTACATATTCATAATACGTGTGTTTAAAAAATAAATATAATAAAGTCATCTAAGCTAAGTTATAAAACAATCAAATATGATATTATATATCAAGTAATTGAAAAATTAAATTCAAAACAAACCACATAAAGAATTATAGAAGAAGGAAGGGTGGAATTGTACTATAGATATATGTCATGATAATGAACTGTAGGATTTGTGTAAAAAATAATAGATATAACCCATAAAAAATAAATGTAGAAGAGTTGAATAATTTTGTTAACATCAAAAGTATCATAAGTAGGGAAACATAGAATATATAATAAGCTTTTTTTAAAAAAATAAAAAATCCACAATTATAATAAGATAGGTAACATAACAATATCAATTTGTAAAAGGGAGACAATAATGAAGAATTCAAGAATCCTGAATGTTGTTATTACTTTGTAGCAATAAGGAGGGTTTAGGAGGCTTGAAATCCTCCTAGGAATCTAAAACTTTCAAAAAGTAAAAAGGAAAGAAAGAAAATCTTACCAATCTACTAATTTATAATTTTTCTTCCTATAGTTCATTTCTTGTAACTCACATCCCTAGGTAAAATACATGTTATTTCTCATCCATTGACACCTTAATGAAGGATTTTTTTTTTTTATTGATTTAGTTCACTTATCCTCAATATGACCAATGGAATGAACCTATATTTAAGAGTGGTGTTGAACTGCTAATTCTCCATCACGCACCAAAACATAAGTGCTATTAGATAAATTCTAAATAAAATGCAAAGAGCACGAATAAAACCACATCCTAGATTCTTTATTGAACTATAAATCAATTAACCTTTTTTTTAAACAATAAAAATATATCAAACAAAATTGAAAAAGCTATAACCACATAAAATTAACTTATTCATTAAAAAAGGAACCTTTGTAAAGTTAAAGTTAACTCGGATTGAAGGGAGAAGCTTTGGTTAAGATTCATGGTTTTCCATCATTCTTGGTAACAAATGCCTTGAAGTGCACTTGTATATCCTTATTATAACCACTTAAAAGAAGGAGAAATAAGAGAAAAGACATTTTTTTTATTATATTAAAAAGAGAAGTATAAAGAGAGATGACTTAAAATTTTGCATCATGATAGGTAGAGAGTGAAAAATAGAATTATAGTGAAAATGGGAATGAACATGTTTTTCAATATAAGAAAAACCAAAGTACCATAAAATCTATTTTAAAATGTGAACCATTTTTAACTAATAAATGTGTACTCACTTACATGTGTAAAAATTAAACATAAAATTTCTTATATATAATTCAAAATTGGACCACTTCATCCCAAACCTTTGATCACTAGCCTAATATTAACAACTATTTTTATATGGATTTTCTTGGGATTTTTTACTGTTTATTTTGTATGATAAAATTGAATATGGATTCTTTTTGTCCATCAAAGATGTTTCTCAATAGCCTAAAATTATTATAACATTTTCTACGGATGTGTTAAGATTTTGTACGGTTACTTAGAGTGAGGAAGAGTTGATGAGTTCGCAGTTACTAAGTAAGTTATTGTGAGAAAAGTGGGTGAGGAAAAAAATAAAAAGAAAAAAACTTTATGTTATAAATTTCGAGTTGAATTAAAAGTTGGTGGCTTAAAAATTCTTTTTAAAAAGAGAATTGTTTTTATTTTTTATTTTTGAATAATAACTACTTCCATTTGGAGAGAGAAGCTCATAGTAATTTATATATGGAAACTGCTCACTTACAATTATATGAGAGACAGATTGAGAGAATAGATTACGCTTTCTAGATATGTTTCTTATTTTGTCATTGGATATTTTTAAGATGGATTTTTATAAGACATGGTTTATTTGCTTTTTTTTTAAAAATAAATTTAAAGGTATAATTGCAATTGAAAGATTTATAGTTTAAAAGATAAGGTATTGACTTAATAATATAGAAATTATATAGAGTCTAAAAAGAGAGTAATAGCTTAATAATATATAAATTATATGAGAGAGAAAATAAGAGAATAGATTAAGTTTTTTATTAGAGATGTTTCCTATTTTGTCTTCAGATATTTTTAAATTGGATATTATAAGATATGATTTACTTATTTTTTTCAATAAATTTAGGGGTATAAGATGTGGAGTGTAAAAGAGAGGATATTGGTTTATATAGATAGAAGATGATAGATATATATAAATATAGTTATAGATTTACACTTTACCTTATGAGGTCACGCATGATATCGTGATATAAATATAAGCTTCTTAAGGAGTGTTGAGGCACGTATACAAACAAACCCTAGCAAGGCCCAAAGTGAGTCTTTCTAGAATGCAATCAGGGTTTACTGAGAGCGTTCATATTGTTTGAGAAGAATGGATTTGGATTCTCTTCCTGATGTGATCATCAGCGACATTCTCGCCAGGGTTTCAACTTTAGATCTGATACGTCTTAAATGTGTTTGCAAAAGATGGAAATCTATCGTAGAAAACCCTTATTTTTATCAACTGCAATCCTCTTGTTCTGCCCCTAACCCTAGTGACAATCGGGCTCTCATGCTTCAACAAGGTAAGAGACTTTTTTTCGTAGGTCTATATGATAAAGCAGGAGTTTTCAAAAGGGAATTGACCAACTCAATAGTGGAATATGCACAAGTGAAATCGCACAACGGCTTGCTTTGCTATGTCGATGATTGTATGAGTATCTTCATCACGAATCCATTCACTAACCAACGCATATCGCTGCCTAAATTCGATGACATGGAGAGCCTATATTCTTTTGATACGTGTGGTTTTGTATTCGATCCAACTACCAACTTCTATAAGGTGGTGGTCTTGGTTGAATGTGATCCTGATTTACCTTACATGAATGACTTTCTGATATTTGATAGTGGGAGCAAAATGTGGAGAAGCATAGGAGAGCCGCCTTATTATCTTATAAATAGGAATTTGCAGGTCCTTGTGAATGAAAGGTTCCATTGGATGGCAGGAGACATGGCAGTGGACAAAATAGTCTCATTCGACTTGAATAATGAAACGTTTAGTGTGATGAGTCTACCTAACGATTCATTAGAGTTTCCGCAACTAATGGCCTTCGATGGTAAATTATGCATAGTTGATCATTGTCAAGAAGGGCAAACATTGCAGCTGCGGATTTGGATAATGAAGGAATACGGTGTAGAAGAATCTTGGGCAAATGATTTCAATGTAGAACATTCTTTACCTTTTGAAGTGCAGACAGAAGGATTGATGAACGTAGTGCTCATGGGAGAGTTACATAAGGGTAAGATCTTATTGATATGTGATGGGGATACCATGCTCTTTTATGACCTACGAGGTCAAGAATGTAGGTTTCTTGAGAGCAGAGAGTTACCACTGGAGACTCTGGAGAGGATGAGCCAAGACTTACCGATGGACACTCAGGAGAAGATGACTGCATCTATTCACATAGCTAGTCTTTCTAGGATACCCTCTTAAATTGTCTTTTGCGTTTTGCACTTAGAGATTTATCTTTCCAAGTTTTTGGTAGTTTAATCTTATTAACATGCAGACAATATTTATGTGATAGTTTGCTTTGAAGCACCTAACCTCTATTAAGTATGTAATATGTGAAAGCCATCATAGTTGCTTTATGTAGACTTAACGAATATGCAGATGGTTCTTTTAGTCATTGCATCAAACATTTTTTACATTTGCTTTAATTAAAATTGATTTGTAAAATAATATGTTTCAAGTCCATTTTATTATTATTTATTTTTTATTATTATTATTTTTATAAATGGCATGGAGTTGGAATCATTTTTTCTTTTTCTTTTTTTTTTTTCGTTGGGATAAGATCAAAATGTATATTAAGGGCCCGTTTGATTTGTATTTTTTTATCTGTTTAGTGTCCTTTTACAGCTGTTTAGATATATGTGTTTGTCAATTCCCATCTGGACACCAAATTTCAGCCTCCATTTGTGACACCGCCGCCCCTATACTTCCTTCCTCTGATTTGAAGGCTCCATCACAATTCAACTTGAACCAGCTAGCAGGTGGTGGTTTCCATAGTATGTTACTTCTTTCCACCCTTTCCTTAGGTTTTTGTCTTCCGGCCAATGTCCAAAACTCTGCAGCCGCCATGAGGCTTGTTTCCATCCAATCCTGGTTGTCCCTGTTACTTCCCAAAGATTAGGTTGTTCCTCTTCTTCCATGATAGTAAAAGGTAACTTGCCACGGCTTTCTGACAGCCCTCTTCTCTTTCTTATATATCTTACAGTTTACCTTAATACAACCCGTCAACTCAAGATCAAAGGACTGATTGAAAAAGACCAACACATTAGATCTTCTCCACATTTGTCGACTACTCTGACAATCCTTCAGGAGATGTGAAATAGTTTCAGGTTCACTTCCACACAAAAAGTACATAGGTATCCGAAATATCATCTGTGGCAATAATCATTTGTTGTGTTTCATCCCTTCAGAAAACATTTATTTTTGAGAAGCATGATGGCATAAATGAAATGCTTCTAGAGTATCCTGTATCGACATCTCAAAACTCATTTACCATATTAGCTCCAAATCTGGCATTGAACAGCGTGAGAATATCTGTACATGCTTGCCTATTAAATACATCACTCGTTTCGTTGCTTCTTTTCACGTGGTCCAGCAGGTGCTCCATGAGGCATGAGTCCATGGATGGATTCCAATCTATCCGTGAACGTTCAATACTTGAAAGTGGCCTCATTGCTGATCCCATCATCTACCAAGCTCAGATTAATTGTGAACGATGATCCATGTTTGGTAATCATATTCCACTAAATATTTCCCCACCTCAGGGAAGTCCCAAAATGATGGTTTCATAAAATAAAGGATAAGTGTACTAAAACTCTCAAAATCTTTATACCCTTTTTCAATTTAGTCTAAACTTTTCAGGAATTTCAGTTTCGTTTAAAATATTTTCTGACAATGGCTCCGTAAAGGGCATCAAAATTCCAAGATAAGTTGGCTTAGTAGAATAAACCGGTTTAGTCCAAGCTAGTTTGTCTTCTAATGGTTCAAACTTGTCAAATATCTAGGAGTTCAGCTTGGGATCAAACTAGATTGGTTTCTTATCGTAGCATCAGAAGTTTCAAAATTTAAACTAGCTTATGATTAAATTGAAAAATAATATAAGACTTTTAGGACTTCTAATTCGTTTATCCGCAATAGCCTAGTTTAGCTTTCAGACAACATCAGTCACTCGAAGGGCTAAGAGAATTGAAAACTTCATCACTACCTCCTGTCTCATAAGCATGTTTATCGGAATTTCCCGAAAATGTGATGAATTTCGACAAATTCGGCAAGGAAAGATCAGCTTGTGGAGCAAACATTCCTATTTTTTTCGTTCTTTTTCCTCTTTATTTTCAATTCGTTTCAAAAGAAAACAATAAAATAGCATTCACCACCGTTAAATTGCTGTAAATTGAAAAATTCTTGTAAAATTTTAAACAAAATGTCCACAACTCAACAAGCAGTGAATGTTCTAAAAAGAATGTTCCATCAACACTAAGAAAAGTGGACAACTATTGCTACTACTCCAGCTTCATCATCAATTCCACATCTTAACGTGATCGACTGTTGTCTCGCATCAGCTGTTGTATAGCCTATCAGACATAAGTAGCTGAAATTCAGCAATGATTTTTTTGTATAAACACATGTTTCTGAACGAGCCTGTATTTCTTAGATGATGCAGGACACGGAAGCGGAACTAATTAATGGAATGGATGGAATTTAAAAAGGATATGGAAATTAAATTAAAAAACTAAATAAGCAACAATTATATAAATATGCAAAGAGATTCACCACAAAATATCAAGAAGTTAAGGAATAAAGGAATAGCCTTTATGCTTCTGGACGTCCCATTGTAAACTCACTTTCGATTCTTCTCTCTAGCCAACATGAATCTGTAACCGCGATCAACAAACTTGGGATTTTCTTTTATTCCCACCACTGGAACTATGTCAAAAATAAAATAATGCCACTTATCAAATTGCTTGGTCTGCACTTAACGTTGTAATAGCTTGGTATTTGATGGCCAAAATAATGACGAAACAAGAATTTAATTTAAGATTCTTCTTTATAAGTGGCTTTCACAAATGCAAAGACTTTAAACCAATTATAATAGCAAAATTCATGAAAAGTAAGAAATGCTTCCCTGCTCATGAAATCAATTACTTCCCAGCGTCTAAAGAATTAAATTTAAGCAATTCATGACCGTCTGTAAATTTGGGAATTTGAGGCTTCTTCTTCACAAATTGGTTGTAATATGGTTCTTAGATTAAAGTAATAAAACCTAAACAATATAATTGAAAGAATATAAACAAGTTGTTTGATGAGTTCACACTACCGGTGAATTATATGGTCTCACATAGCATGAAGAAGATAAATGGAATCGCACTACTCTGGAAGGAAATAATTCGATTCAATAATGCTTAATTGTTCTTCCTCAAAACCCTAATAAAGAGTTTATTTATATAAAGAAAAGGACAAATATCAACCATGCTATCTAAAGACAATCTAATGACTAATAATTAACCATCTAAAATAATAAAAGAAACTAAAATACTTTCACTAAACAAAAGAAAATAATACAAATAAATCTAATAATTTAAATAAATAACTTAATATAAAAATCTTCATGCCATATGGGTTGATAACGCTAACATGAACTTTTACGTATATATCTATGATCCCCATCGTTTCTGCTCAATTTAGGAAGATTTACCTTCAGTGAATTAAAATTGATGTATCTCTCATAAAGATCTCAATTAATTCTTTGAAGCTCTAACTCGATAATCCACGTAGCATCTAAAAGTAGATGATCTACCTATTTGATAAGAAACTATCTACCATCACTAATAGTCTAATAATCAATAATATCTTCTATCTATTCTTTCTTTTCTTTCAATTGTGGAACTGGAAGAGTAGGAAATGTAGACTTTGGCTTAATTGATGAATTTGTAATCTTAATTAGCTCATGGTAAGGAAAGAGATCCTCGGTGTTGAAAATATTACTAATACTTATATTTGGTGGTAGCTCTAAAACATAAGCATTTGCACTAATCTTCTTCAAAACCTTGAAACATCCCATACCTCTAGCATGTAATTTCTTACAAGAACCTCATGGAAACCTCTCTAGCCTAACATGAGCAATCATCAAATCTCCCTCTTTAAATTCTTAATACCTATGATGAACATCTATGGTAGAGTTATATAATTTATTACTTAAGTTAATTTTCTTTCTAATTTTTTCATGTAAGTCATAGATATGGATGGCGAATGATTAAACAAGTTTAGAAGGTCGAAATGTAAGTGAGAGAATTATAAGATCAATGAGGCATTTAAGTTGGTAACCTAGTACAACTTCAAAGAGACTCAATTCAATGGATCTATTTATAGAACTATTATAAGCAAATTCTATCATTAGAAGGATGTAATCCTATGTGGACACATGGTTACCAACTAGACACTTTAGCAAATCGTCTAAACTCATATTAAGTACTTTAACCCGATTGTCAGTTAGGGGGTGAAAGGCAAAAGAAAATTGTAACTTAGTATCTAGTATTTTCCATAATGTCTTTCAAAAGAAACTAACAAATTTGACATCCCTATTTGACACTATAGTTTTAAGTAACCCATGCAACCTAGCAATTTCCCTAAAGAACAATTTAGTTATATGAGAGGCGTCTGTAGTCTTGCTACACGGTATAAAATGTGTCATTTTAGAAAAACGGTCTAGTACCACAAAGAATGAATCATGTTTCCTAGGAGTCATAGGTAAACCTAATATAAAGTCTACTATTGTCCTATTAAGGTGAATGTGGAACAGGCAAAGGTGTATTAACACTTCTGTTTTGTTTCCTATGCTTAAAAAGTTGACAAGTGCGACATTGCCTCACAATTCTAGCCACATCCCTCTTATTGACAGGCTAATAAAATCTATCCTTAACCATGACTATGGTTTTACCTCTCTTAAAGTGGCTAGCTATACCTCCAGCATGTAATTCCTAGATAAAAAAATCCCTCAGAGAAGTTTTTGAAATGTAAAATCTATCACCTCTAAATAAATAACCATCCTTAAGGACATAATCAACATAAAGTCCTAACTGACTATCAAACAATGATGCATAAATCTCCCTAAAGCCAGGACAAGCTACATATTGCCCTCTTATCTTTTCAAAACTAGCAATCTCAATAGTTAAAGTACTTACCAATAGGTGCATGCGACTTAAAGTATCGATAGGTTTATTCTTAGCTCTAACTTTATGCTTTAAGACAAATGAGTACTCCTACAAAAATTGAACACACTTGGCATGTCTGGCTCCAAATTTCTTTTGTGAATCGAGATACTTAAGAGCTTAGTGATCACTATATAACACAAATTCATTAGGTAACAAATAATGTGATGAGGATCATCTAGCATCAAAAAGAAAGGAGCCAAAATCCCATGATCCATTACATGCTATTGGTAGACCAATGACCTGAGTTAGAGTAAAGAGGATGAATGATGCCCTACAAGAACTGGTTATGGACCTACAAGCAAGGAATCGAATTACATAAAAAGAGAACCAACACTTACTAATGTAATTCATGTTTCCATGGAAGAAAAGCAAGGATTTGAAGTTTTAGAATAAGAAATATTATATATTGAACCGAAATAGGAAAGGGAATTTGCAGGTTTGTTGTTATATTTTTTATTATTTATTTTGGTTTGTAATTTATATTATTTAGTTACCTACTCGGTTACATGAGGATAAGGAAACAAATAGATTAGGCAACTTAGGTTTTTCATATTATTGTATGACACTATATAAGTCGTGTAAGGACCGGCCATGAGAAGAAATTATCATGGAGTGAATATATAAATTTTCGTGCAAATGAAATCCCTTTTTTGGTTCTTTTGCAAACGAACTCTTCCATAGGAATTCTTAACTGAATTACTTTGAAAACCTTTTGATAACTTAGGTTTCAGTCAATAGATGTGATTAGGTTTAGCTACACATCACTTATTTAAGATAATTCTCAGGGTAATTGAATCCAATAGCATCGTTGGGGTTCTAAGTTTAACATATCTAGGGTTTCACGCATCATAATGTCTCTAATGTTTCAAAGCTTGCACCACTGAATAAAGTTCTTTATTATAGGTTGAGTACCTTTATTTTGCTTCATTTAGTTTCTCATTAAAGAAAGCTACATGGTGTCTCTCTTAACTAAGTACTCCACCTATCCTTATACTAGATGCATCACAAGCAACCTCAAACACTTTAGAGAAATCAAGTAACCTTAGCATACGTGCTTCAATCATCCTCTTCTTGATTTCCATGAATGCTTTAGATGCACTTTTGGTCCAACTAAATTCCCCTTTCATAATGTAGTTTGTGATTGGGGCTATAATGGTGCTAAAGTCTTTAATGAATCTCCTATGAAAAGTGGCAAGACCATGGAAACTCTTATCATCACGACGGCTCGTTAGTTCAAGCCACTCAACTATAGCCTTAATTTTCTGAAGGTTTACTCTCAATCCTTCTATTAACACAACAAAACTGAGGAAGATTACTTGATTTGTCAAAACGACACTTTTTTTTCAAGTTCATATAAAATTTTTCAAGCCTAAGAGTCTCAAATAATTTTCTTATGCATGATAGATGCTCTTTTTTATTGTGACTATAAACTAGGATATCATCAAAATATGCCACATGAAACTTTCCTATGAACGGTCTTAACGCTTATGTCGTCACTTTTATGAAAGTTGATGGCGCATTAGTCATCTGAGAATATTTTAGTAAACTCCTTCACTACCCTTACTCAATCAAGCTTTACCACATCTTCAGCTTCAACTGTCACTAAAGCCATCATAGTCTTATCCTACAGTTTACATGTTAGTAACTCGATTAGCCTATGTGCTTCTAATTGAAAACTAAATTGTTTTCCTTTCAATATATTAAAATGGATACCCATATCATGACAATCAATAGTTACATGATGTCTAATCAACCAATCCATCCCTAGTATTACATCAAAATCGATCATTTTGAACATTAGAAGATCTATAACTAGTATTCTACTCTTCACTTCTACACTGACCCTTCTACATATTTTATTTAGTCCTTTACCCATACTCACCAATGTACTTAAACTCAACACAGCATTCAACACTTCAGTACATATGTTGTGCATAGTTTTAACGATGTGCCTAAAAAGGGATTAAGCACAAGCAAATGAACCAATTAATAATCACTAAAAATGGCAAGATCAATTCGGCTCAAGGTGGAGCAAGTTGTTATGTGACCCTAATTGTAATAGATGATCTGAATGATGTATTATATGAAATGAATTATCACAATGATATATTCCTCAATGAAGATCACTAATACTCTTGAATACCACGTGGAATAATACACAAATTCAATAAGAACAATGACCGTAATTCCACCCTCCAAAAGGGATTGATTTCACGGTTCAAAAATGTGCAAAATGGAGGACTAGAAATCAAGTTTAAAAGTAACTCAAGTAAGCATTAATAATTCGAATAACAAGGAACCAAATTTGACCAAGAAATGTGATGTGCCTAAAAGGGGATTAAGCACATGCAAATTAAACCAAATAACAATCTCTAAGGACTAGCACTAGCATGACCCTAATTGCAATATATGGATCAAATGATGATTTACATGAAATAAATCAACACAATAGTATAATCCTCAATGGTAATCACAAATTATACTCCAAAACCCACATGATTACTGCTAACAATCCACAAGAAAATAACCGTGATCCCCCTTTCCACAACCAATACTTTCATGGCTCAAGAAGCATGCACAATGGATGAACCAAATTCAAGTGTAAAAGTAACTCAATTAAGCTTAAAAATTCGAATGATTATGAAGCAAATCTGACCAAGAAATATCCCAATTCAACCCTAGATATTACACACTAGAGAAGAAAAGAAATCACAACAAAATGAAATTGATATGACTCACAATTTCAAGTGTTGCACTCACTACAATTTCAACACTTGGGATTCAAATTGATAAGAGGAAATTTTGAACTAAGAAACCCTAATTCTCTTACGTGAATATAAGTGTTTGTTTTGAAAAATTGGCCTCCCAAAAATCCTACTTAAGCAAGTATTTATACTTACTCCCTTTAGGGTTAGAAAGTACACAAAATTACAACTATACCACTTTTAGGGTGGTCAGTCCTAAATGACAATTACAAACAAAATGAAAGTATCCTAAAAGAAATTACAACATAAAATAGTTAACGCAAATGACAAATATATAAAAGAAATTGGTCTTTAAGATGCTGGTCTTTAGGGTACTTTCGAATTGAGCCCTGATAAGGATCCTGACTCACTCAAAAGTATAGGTGATTTGGCATCTTCTAGGACTGATAAGTGAACTTGCTGGAATGCATAACAATTATAAGGTAGGAATGAAGAAAATAAATTAGCTTCCTTAGGATTGAGTTTCCCATGTAAGATTCTCAAAACTAAGTTGTGTAAACCTTTAGCTCGAGCCCTGATAGGTTCTGTAGGAGTCTAATTCCTATCAAAATGATTCAATCCAACCCTAGATATTATACACTAGAGAAGAAAAGAAAACACAACAATTAGAAATTGATATGACTCACAATTTCAATTGTTGCACTCGCCACAATCTCAACTCTTGGGATTGAAATTGATAAGAGGAAATTAAATTAGGATAACCCTAAGCTCTCTAATACGATTCCAAGAGCTAAGATACGAGTACCAAAGAAAACAAAGTCAATCCGAGCTCTAGGTGGCAATGCGGGGTCCAAAACAAGAGGACATAAGCGTCGGGAGGACCCAAGGCAAAGTTCAGCCAGCCTTAAGCTGACCTTGAATAAAGGCCAGCCAAGTTAGCTTCAAGGCCGCCAGCCTTGGAGCCGGCCTAAATGAAGGCCGTCGGCCTTAGTGCCGACCTAAGTGAAGGCCACCGGCTTTTTATGCCGGCCTAAGTGAAGGCCGTTGGCTTTTGGTCGGCCTTGAGCCGGCCTTAAATATTTTCGCACAAATTTTTTAGATGATATAAATAGGCGTCCTTAGGGTTTTCCGAGGGAGATTATTTTCTTGGTTGTAAAACAGAGACACTTGAGCGGTGTGAATCCTCTTTAGATATCTTTGAATATTGGGGATTGATTTTTCTCTTTATTCTTGTTGTTCTTATCAAATTCTTGGTTCTATAGAATTTGTGGCGAGCATCGTTTTTGAATTCTTTAACCATAGTGATTGATTTATATAACGTGGTCTCTATCGTTCTATGATTTGATTGCGAAACAGTTTAATTTTATCAATCTTGGCATCTATAGATAGATAATTTTATCCATATCTTTGATTTTATTTGTTAGTACCAAAATCCAGAAAAACCTAAAAATTTATGTTATTTTATCGTTGTTGACGATTTGGTTTGTTTGAAGGAATTCGAATCCGGTTCTGCATCATTTGGTATCAGAGCATACCGAATCCATGTCATTTGGTATCAGAGCAAAGGTTGGATTCGTAAGGATTCAGAGCAAAGGATTCGATTAGATCGTAGGTTAAATCGGTAAGGCTGTTGATTCTTAATTCAATTGTAGTTTTAATTCCATACTGTTGTTGGTTGGGAAATTTGGAAATTTGTTTTGTTAATTGTATTGCTGTGAATTGGTGATTGGGCTATAGTTGAGAATTGGGGATTTTGCTGAATTCAGTTGTTAGGTGTTGAATTACTGTGAATTGGTGTTTGGGGCTGTTGTTGAGAATCTGGTTTTTGGTGAATTTCTATTGTTGATTATTGAAGGGTAGAGATGTCGTCGCATGGAAGTCTTCATAATAACAACAATAGGAATGATTCTGATAATGGGGGTAAGGTTGTGACTAGGGCTAAGTTCAATCAAATCCAAGAAAATCTTAGATTGATTATGGAGAGATTGGAGGTTAGGGATAGAAGAAGCCATAATGGTGCAGGAATTAGGAGGAGACACTCTAGTAGTGAATCTAATGCCAGTAGTGGAAGGAGTAGGAGAGGAAACAATGTTGACAGGCGTAAAAGGATTGAAAGCATCAAGCTGAAAATTCTACCTTTCACTAGTAATAGTAAACCAGAGGAATTCCTAGACTAGGTGCCATAGGTTGAGAAGGTGTTTGATTGTTATAAGTGAGATGAGCACATGAAGGTGAAAATGGCGTCTTTAGCATTTTCTGAATATGCTAGTTTGTGGTGGGATAAATTACAAACTGAGAGACATAAGGCTGATGAGGAGAAAGTGCGTTCATGGGCTTTGATGAAAAGGTTGATGAGACGCAGATTTGTGCCAGGCTACTATAAACAGGAGATGCTGTGGAGTTGCAATCCTTGAGGCAGGGTAAGAAGAGCATAGAAGAGTATGTGAAGGAGTTTGAGACATTAGTAGTAAGATGTGATATCAAGGAAACATCAGATGAATCCATAGCTCGTTTCATCAATGGGTTGAAGATGGACATTGCCAGTGTAGTGGAACTCCAGCATTATCAGACTCTTGAGGATGTGATTAAATTAGCCAGTCGGATAGAGCGGCATCTGCGCAGGTGGGATCAGAAATGGCAGGATTAGAAATCATATCACCACCATAAGTCAGATGAGGGTGAGAGGGAGAAGGAAAGGAAGGAAAAGGGAAAGGCAGTCGTTAGTGAGGCTGTTGACCAAACACAACAAAAGAGGAGTAGGGATATCAAATGTTTTAAATGTTTAGGACTTGGCCATATTGCTTCTCAATGTCCTAATAAAAGGGTTATGGTCATCAAGGGGGACAAAGTTGAGAGTGAGGAAGAAGAACAGAAGAGTACTGAGGAAGAAGAGGAAGATGAAGACATTATAGTGAGTCCAGTATAGGGAGACTTGCTAATGGTTAAGCAAGATGAAGCTGTTCCTAATCAGAGGGCCAATTTATTCCATATCTAGGGCATGGTGCAGGGAAAGACTTGTTTGATTGTGGTTGACACAGGTAGTTGCACTAATGTTGCTTCAGCAAACTGGGTTACTAAGTTGGGATTACAGGTGGAGCAGCATCTAAGACCTTATGCACTTCATTGGTTGAGTCTACAGGGAGCTGTTCATGTACACAAACAGGTTCATGGTCTATTGTTTATTGGTGATTATACTAACGAAATTGTTTGTGATGTAGCTCCCATGGAAGCTACACATTTGATCCTTGGAAGACCTTGGCAGTATGACCTCAGAGCCAAGTATGATGGATACATTAATGAGTATACCATTCAGCAACAGGACAAGACATACAAGCTTCTTCCTGTGAGTCCAACTGAAGTACAACACACAAGATTGATTTACCTTAAGAAGCCCAAGGGAAAGAGGAGTCTGTTTATGTGGCCTAGCAGGATGGACGATACAGATTTGAGGTCGAATCTTTTTCAACATGGAGGGAATGATACGATTCCAAGAGCTAAGATATGAGCGCCAAAGAAAACAAAGTCAATCTGAGCTATAGGTGGCAGTGCGGGGTCAAAAAGAAGAGGACATAAGCGTCGGGAGGACCCAAGGCGAAGTTCGACCAGCCTTAAGCCGGCCTTGAATAAAGGCTGGCCGAGTTAACTTCAAGGCCGCCGGCCTTAGTACCGGCCTAAGTGAAGGCCGCTGGCTTTTTGTGCCGGCTTAAGTGAAGGCCGCCGGCTTTTAGTCTGCCTTGAGCCAACCTTGAATGTTTTCACATAAATTTTTTAGATGATATAAACCGGCGTCCTTAGGGTTTTTCGAGGGAGATTATTTTTCTTGGTTGTAAAACAGAGACACTTGAGCGGTGTGAATCCTCTTTAGATATCTTTGAATATTGGGGATTGATTTTTCTCTTTATTCTTGTTGTTCTTATCAAATTCTTGGTTCTATAGAATTTGTGGCGAGTATCGTTTTTGAATTCTAGAATTCTTTAACCATAGTGATTGATTTATAGAACGTGGTCTCTATCGTTCTATGATTTGATTGCGAAACAGTTTAATTTTATCAATCTTGGCATCTATAGATTGATAATTTTATCCATATCTTTGATTTTATTCGTTAGTACCAAAATCCAGAAAAACCTAAAAATTTATGTTATTTTATTGTTGTTGATGATTTGGTTTGTTTGAAGGAATTTGAATCCGATTCTGCATCATTTGGTATCTGAGCATACTGAATCCGTGTCACTCTCTCATGTAAAGTGATGTGTTTTAATATGAAAATTGACCTCTCAAAACCCTACTTAAGCAAGTATTTATACTTGGTCCCTTTAGGGTTAGAAAGTCTACAAAATTACAACTATGCCACTTTTAAGGTGATCGGTCCTAAATGAAAATTACAAACAAATGAAAGTTTCTGAAAAAGAAAATTACAACAAAGAATGGTCCAATAACAATTAAAAAGTACAAAAATAATATAAATCTTCAAGAGCTAATGCTTTGAAGTGAAATTAATCGCAGTGGGCCTTTGGATGGAAATTTGATGATGTCCAGTAGCCATCAACTAATGTAAGTCATTTGACACCCCATGGAGAAATATTATTGTACCTGTAAGATTATTACTCAAATATTTATTAGATAAAAGAAATAGAGTGAAATATGAGCGATTTGGATCATCATCCAAATCAAGTTCTGAGAACATCTATGGTGCCGGAAAATTTCCCATCATCTCCTCAGGTTTCTAAAAGATTTGCCCTCAAATCTAGAGGGTCATTTCTGGAATTGAACCCGAACATCTCTATTAACCTGTTCTCCCGATTACCAGATGTAGTGGAAGTAGTTCTAATCTGCTCCTGAAACTAGTGCACCTCAAACGGAGTCATAGGTAATAGTACTATGCGAGACCTTCCCATATTGAACATATAAGTGTTCTTGAATCCATCATGTAACACCTTATGATCAAACATCCAGGGCCTACCCAACAGCAAATGGAATGCACACATAAGAATCACATCACATAGAATCTGATCGTGATATTTCTATCCAATACTCACAGGCACCTTCACCCTTAGCATAACATGCATATTGCCTTAATTGTCTAACCAATGCAAGTCATAAGGGCTAGGATGTGGACTAGTAGATAAATGTAATTTGTCTACTAGTGCAGCAGATATAACATTCGTGCAATTACCACTATCAATAATGAGTACACAAAGGTTACCTCTAATCCTACAAGAGATGTGGAATATGTTCTCCCTCTATATGTCACTAGCATCAGGAGATAAGGTTAGAGTCCTACGTAACACATTAATAGGTAGATATTGTTTACTTATACGCTCCTCATGTGTTTCTATAGTTTGGTCATCATAATACTCCTACAATGCTATAAATAAGTCTGTAGGCTTAGCCTGTTCCTTCTCAACATCTTCCCCAGCGCCCTCCAAAATAGTCATCACCCTCTTATTTGGACACTGTGCTGCCATGTGCCTAAATCCCATACACTTAAAGCATTTGATTTAATGTACTTTTCCACTAGTAGATCTAGGAACAGTTTGCTTCACATCTGGTGTTATCACCTCTTTACCCTTCTCAGAGGGTATATTTTCTCTGGTAATGCTAGGGGTAGTTTTGTCCACTACTCTCACTATCTCACCTACCGCCTTTACCCCTCCTAATCAACCGTCGGCTGCCATAAGTTTTGTAGTAGTATTGGGCCTACTGCTCAGAGCCTTGAACAAGTTGGACCTTCTTTGCCTCTCTACTTTCAAGGCCAACTGAATAGCCTCATCAAGTGTACTATAGCGCTGTAGCTCAACAACACACGCTATCTCATATTTCAGCCTTGAGACGAAGCGTGCTAGGGTTTGTTCTAGAGGTTCGATTGACCTACATCTAATCATGAAGGTTTCAAATTCCTGCACATAATTATCCACTGTTTTGCTTCCCTGCCTTAAAGTCTGTAGTCACATAAACAGTTCTTGTTTGTAGTGCTCAGGAATAAATCTTTTTTTCAATACTCTTTTCATATCCCTCCATGTCTGAATCTCAGCTTCCCCATCCCTACGCCTACTGATAATCAAATTCTTCCACCATAGTGCAGTGTATCCTGTAAACTCGACAGCAGCCAATCGGACTCTAATATTATCATCGATCTCATAATGTTCAAATAGACCCTCAACTTTGTCCTCCTAGTCAAAATAATTATCAACTGATCCCTTGCCGTCATAAGAAGGCATCTGTAGCTTCACATACTCCAATCCCCGAGGTGGTCTGAAATCCCTATTCTGCTATAGATTAGCCTAAAAGTTGTCATCCCTTTCTTTCCTGTAAGGATAATGATCCACATCTATCATTCTATTCAGATTTTCATCCCCCACTACTCCATCTCTCTGAAGGTTCTGTGGAGTTACCTGAGGTAGTGCCTGAAGGTTCACCATTGGTGGTTGTGGTAATGTCATCCTATCAATCCTAGTTGGCAAAGTAACAACTATGGTAGTAAGCTCCTGGAGTAGTTCTTCTAAAGTCCTCCTACCTGCAATATTATGACCCTAACCTCTACTAACCTGGCTATTGGCTTCATTGCCAATTCCCCCATTTAAACTTTCATTGGACATGTTGTGATTTAAGAAGTAATCCTACAAATTATAGCACACTCCTTTAACAACACCAACCCACATGTTTAACAACCACAATAATGCAATAGCTCACGTTTCATAAAGAATTATAGGCACAAGGAAATAATTTAATACTCCAAGTAAAGTTCAATAAATGAAGTACACACACAATTACTTTCAAGTAGTTAAAATTAAATTCAACTACAAGTGCTTAAGTAACTAGTCAATTACTTTCATACTTTAATGACTTGTTTGAATTCAAATCTAATACTCAAACCTTCCTTTCTTAGCCACGATATACACTCACACTTTAGCTTCAATGTGCAGCTACTTACTCCACACAATTCCACAAATTCACAAATGGCAATTCCCTCACTCAACACACAAACACAACACTAACAATTCAATACTCATTTTTACACCACAATTCATACACATACAACCACAGTGTAACAACCTCCACAATTTTTATTTTTTATTTTTTGCAATCACAACTCTACACACACTCCATGGTTCACACTCCCAAACATACAAGTTTCACCACTACAAACACTAAAGCAAACCGCAACTTATACACCAAAATAGCAACAATTCAAATTTGAAAATCAAACCACTTCACTAATTGCAACCCTTCCTCAAATGGTAAGACATAATTTTCAAATTCAAAAAACCATTCATTAACTTCTTCAACTTAATATTTGTTTTGAAAATCAAATAACTTCCAAATCTTCCACACAACTCAAATCTGAAAATGCTCAATCACACCCTCCATTTTTCCAAAAACAAACATGTAAGGATCACAATTCTTCTTCCTACACAATTGCACTTCCAAATTTATATTCAAAATACACTGACACTCCTCTTCCTTCACGATGAAGCCCACAACATAGAAGCTTCAACAAGTACTCAAAACTCACTCCAATAAGCAGTAAGTTCAACTTATACTCAAGATAAATCACACCACTTCAAGCAATTATAACAACAATTTCAATTTACTCCCAATTTCGGAATTGAAGATGTAAGAACATGAACCCTAAATTTTCTAAATTCAAAATCAAATAACCCTTCTCACAACCTCAAGCTCTGATACCAAAAACATGATGTGCCTAAAAGGGGATTAAGCACAAGCAATGAACTAATTAACCATCACTAAAAATGGCAAGATCAATTCGGTTCAAGGTAAAGCAAATTGTTGCATGACCCTAATTGCAATAGATGATCCGAATGATGTATTTTATGAAATGAATTATCACAATGATATATTCCTCAATGAAGATCACTAATACTCTTGAATACCATGTGAAATAATACATAAATTCAACAAGAACAATGACCGTAATTCCACCTTCCAAAAGGGATTGATTTCACGGTTCAAAAATGTGCAAAAGGAAGACTAGAAATCAAGTTTAAAAGTAACTCAATTAAGCACTAATAATTCGAATAACAAGGAACCAAATCCGACCAAGAAATAATTCAATCCAACCTTAGATATTACACTAGAGAAGAAAAGAAAAGAAAACAATTAGAAATTGATGTGACTCATAATTTCAATTGTTGCATTCGCCACAATCTCAACTCTTGGGATTGAAATTGATAAGCGAAAATTGAACTAGGATAACCTTAAGCTCTCTCACATAAAGTGATGTGTTTTAATCTGAAAATTGGCCTCCTCGAAACCCTACTTAAGTAAGTATTTATACTTGCTCCCTTTAGGGTTAGAAAGTCTACAAAATTACAACTATGTCACTTTTAAGGTGACCGGTCCTAAATGAAAATTACAAACAAATGAAAGTGTCTCAAAAGAAAATTACAACGTAAAATGGTCAAATAATAATTACAAAGTACAAAAATAATATAAATCTTTAAGAGCCAATGCTTCAAAGTGAAATCAATCACAACGGGCCTTTGGATGCAAATCTGATAATGTCTCGTGGCCATCAACTAATGTAAGTCATTTAGCATCCTATGGAGAAATATTATTGTACCTATAAGATTATTACTCAAATATTTATTAGATAAAAGAAATAAAGTGAAATATGAGCGATTTAGATCATCATCCAAATTGAGTTCTAAGAGCATCTATGGTGTTGGAAAATTTCCCATCATTTAAATGCATTAGATACACATGAATGTGATGCACCAGTATCAAATAGAACATATGCTTTAAGCAAAATATACTAGTAGTGTACCTATTAATGTATCTATATCTAGAGTGTCCTGTCTTATAGTGCAAACACTCATGCTGGTGCCCTTTGTCTTAGCCTTACATGCTAAGGTCTACCACCATTGTACCTAACTTGGTTTCTTCTTACTAGTGTTAGTTGCACATATTGCCCTCCAGTGTTTAGGTAACTAACCATTCTGTGATCCCATTGTTTGTAGGAGAAACAAAGTATGGGAGGTATTGATTTCTCTAAATAAGTTTTGCTACTGTGCCTTGTCTTTTCACATGAAAAATAGGCACCCAATGACCATTTGTATTCATTTAGCTCGTGTGGCTTATAACACCTTATCAATCTGTTTCCTTAACCCATATATGAGGTTAGAGTTAGGAATGCAGGGCGGGTTGGCTCGTAGAGCCTATAAAAGTTTTGTGGGGCAGGCTAAAAATTTTGGCCGGTGGAAGCTATGGGTCATTTTAGCTCGCGAGTCGACACGAGCCAACTTGCCATAGGTGCGAGTTAGCCCACACGACCTAAAAAAAAAACTAAAATTAGCTTACTAAACTGTCTAATATCAATAATAAAACTAAAAGTAAAGTAAGTAAATAAACTAAAAAGCAAAAGTAACAACTAAAAAGGAGATGCAATACACAAATACAACACGAAACTTCTATATTCAAATCATGATTTCGTGCTTAGTCACTGCCACTAGAATATAGAAGAAAAAAAAAAGTTTAACATTACCTTAGAGTTAAACAAATTAAATGGTTGCAAAAAAAAAAGAGTTGATGATGAAAATGATTTTTTTTTTATTTCATAAAAAAAAAAAAACTCTATGTGGGGCATGCTGACTCGTATTAGGTCGCGCAGTGGGGTGGGCCGAATTTTTGGACCCGCAACATGTATGGGCCAACGCTGGCTGACCTTCTTCAACTCGTGGGCCAGTGCAGGTTGAGGTAGGCTAGCCCATTTGACCCACTTTCATAACTCTAGGTGAGGTCCTAGCTTGAGAAGAGAGCACAATAATGACCATAGGTCTGGTATGCACTGTATGGGGGTCTTTTTCCTTTCTCTTGAATTACAACACCCTAGGTAAGTCTTTTTCTCAATGCCATCCTAATTCCTAGAGTCTTCATCTCTTTAGTCCTCTTATGACTCTATTCTAGGAGCTTAGCCTTGTTTATTGCTTCAGAGTAAGTGTTTGGTTAAAATGCAACTACTTCATGTTGTAAGGTGGTTTCTAACCCTAACACAAACTGATGAGCTATAGAATTCTTATCAATTATAAAGGCAAGTGGCATAAATTTCATCAAGCGATTAAGTTTAGCTTCATACTCATCTACTGACCTCTTTCCTTAATAGCAGCTGTAGTGTATTGCCCACATCCTATCCCTTATGTTATTAGAGAAATATTATTCATAAAACGTCTCCTTAAACCACTCCCATGTGATTGGTCCTACAGTGAGTCTAACAACACTCAACCACCATTCAGAAGCCGAGCTTATCAACAAATAAGTAGCATACTTCACCTTTTTACCTTTAGGAGTTCCAAAAGCTTCAAATGTCTTTTTTAATTCATCAACCTACTACTCAGTATCTAGTAGATCATTAAACTTACGCTTGAACTCCCTAACCATTCCAATAAAATAGTCCGGACTCACTTGCCCAACTAGTATCTCTCCAATCTCTCCCATCATTTGTACCTGTCTAACATTCAACACTTGCAGCTCTTGTATTTGTTGTTGCTACTATACTACCACTCCTATTAGAGTATGAATGGTCTTTGGCATCTATATAGCATTGATTTCATTTCCTCCCTATCCATATTAAGGTGGTTTGGGTGACATTCTATTATTAGGAGTATCACCTCTAGCTCTTGAGGTTGATCATGGTCTTGATATTCTCCTAGGCATTCTATAAAATACATTATAATAGTGAGGAAAAAAAATATAAGAATTTATACATTCCTCAAAGTATGGAATATTTAAAAATGAAATTTTAAATATTACTAAAGTGATTAATTAATCAATAATATTAGTCCCATTTACTAACTACTCTCATCATGTATCATCATTCTACAATTCAATGCCTAATTTATCTAAAGATCATGACTTACTTTCTACTATTTGCAACTTATATCTATTGATCCTCACCTAATCCTAAAGATCATGAAACCTAAGCTCTAATACCACCTAAGCTATAATGCCTTAGAACTTGAGATGAGTATAGCTCGTCATGTGTCCTCATTAGGTGAAGACACATGAGGGCTTAAACACTTCAAATCTCCAACTTTTATATTCATATCCTCATAATGATAAAGAAAATCATTTGCCACATACAAGAGGTTAGAAAGAGCTTTTTTTTTTTTCATTAGAAATACATAATAAACATTCTCCTCAAATTATTACAATGAAAGTGTATAACATTCAATTACAACAAAAATCTCAAATTAACTAACAAGTCATCCAATATGTGGCTTTCCTTATTCTATCTACTAATCATCATAATAGACATATTCTACATTCTCCTCAAATTATTGATTTGTCTCTACCAATGTTTAATAATATCCTACCACTTCTCTTATGGTACCTGCAACTAAGAATGGGTCTCATAAGGGATGAGTTAATGCCTAGTATAATGTATACCTACACACGCATACATATGCCATGCTAGAAATATCATCAAATACATAATGCAACATGATATTCATACATGAGTTATTTATCTTTCACATCACGTAATCTAACACGCAATTCTCATCATCATATCAAAATACAACCTTACACATATCCACACAATTCTTCCACAAACAAATATATATGTATATATACAACAAAGGGTACTCCTCTTTGTCAATGAGTCTATTCATACATAATAATAATACATGTGATAGTAGGTACTCTTCACTGTCCATAAGTCCTTTCACAATAAAATCCTTCCACAACACACACAACATCCTTCCACATTCTACTCGAATCATTTTGGTACACGACTTCATTAAGGACAACGTTACATACTAATCATGAAGGTGTCACCCTAAGAGCACTGACCACTCTCGATTTCTCAAACTCAGTAAATCACAATCACATGTGCAATCGATCATGTTCTTTTATAATATCATTTAATCCACACACAATTTCTATCTTAGCAATCACAAGCAACAAACATGGTATACATGTTCCTTAATCTCCAATAGTTGATTCCTTACACTTCTACAGTCTCACAAATCCTCAAAATCTATACACATTCCCAATTACATCTCCTTAGGATTGCATGTGATTGAAGTAAGATGAAGTGGAAAAGGTTCTAAATTAACACAACCATGTAGGAAGCCATGTAGAAGAACACGAGGTAGAACACGACCGTGCTAAAGGTCATGTACCATTCTATGTTTTTTTGGTTTCTAGCACACCTAAGTACACGGTCAGATATTTGGCCATGTACTTTAACATGGTTAGGTATATGGTTATGTATAGTAGCCATGTATCTATTTGTAAATTTTTGCAATTTAACTTGCCTAAGTACACAAGCATGCTAGTGACCATATATACCTTACTACATACCTTCAAATTTCAGCACAGGCAAGTACACTGGTTTATACCTAGTTGTGTAGGTCACTGTTCATCTTGAATTCGATTTCCAATTTACAAAAATCCTAAATCTTTCTAACCTTAATTCAAATCCAACACTTATCAACCTAATTATGCATTATTTTTCATAGAAAATACAAATTAAGGTTAGTTTAATGACTTATCAATTTGAATCATTCTAATGCTTAAATTCTTGTCTTCAGCCTTTTGTCACACAATTCAATCTGCAAGGAATTCTAAAGGGTTATTCAATAATTCATGCTATATGTATGTGAGTGACAACCAATTGTTATTGATTGATACTTACCTTAATCCAATAGGTGAATTTCGGAATGTGTTCGTCTTCTTCTCTCTTAGGTCTTTGAAAAGAGTATTTAGGGTTATAGGTGGTGAAAATAGGTAAAAGGGTTAAGTTGTGGTATAATGGACTATTTATACCTCATAGTCAAATTACTTAATTGCCTCTACTTCTTTAAGTTAATTACTTCATTAACCTTGTGTGAACTTTAATAATTAATGAACTAAGTATTTGCAATATTATGGCGACTATGTGGCTTTAGGTTAGTCACCATGGCCATAAATATCCCTATTCATGACTTCTTCTACCTAAACTTCCACTAGCTCATTCTCAAATTCCAATTTCCCTTTTAGTCACTTTCTTCCTCCTCATATGTGTTCTCCTTTCCTGTCTTCCTAAATGCCTTTTGATTAAAGGTGAGTTTAAATGATTAACTGTAGTGGTTTCCTTTCCTTTTTTTTTTTTTTATACAGATCCATTCTCTTTTAACTCCCACAAAAGATCTCTTGTTCTCTTTGGAGAAAGATTTGTTGAGGCTTTTTGTTAAAGGTGAGGGAATTTGGTAAGTGGTATTTGGTTTCAAGGGATGGTTGATCAACAATGTATAAATCTAGTACAGGATTACGATGGGCTAAATTTACTAGAGTCGAAGGCAAGGTAGGCTCAAGAGGAAGGGCTAGTAGGTTGTTTGACATAATAAAGAGAGGTTTGATTTTCCTTTGGATGAGATGAAGGAATTGGTGTATTGATAGAGGAAAGGTCAATGATGAGTGTGTTTTCTTTGTGGGCAATAGGTTCACTATTATTTTCCTGAAATATGGATGATTGTTTATAATAATATTTATCAACAAATAATAAACATCTTATAAGAACTAACAACTTATTAAATTTAAGGAAAATTGTAATTATACCTTAAAAATTAGTAATCCAGTATAGATGATGTGCCTAAAAGAGAGTTTAAGCACATGCAAATAAACCAATCGAACAACTCCAAAATGACAAGGTCAAAATCCGTTCAAAGGACAACAAAATTGCATGATCCCTTATGATGTAACATGAGCTAAATGTTATAGTTTTTAAGGGAATAATATTACAAAGATGAAATCCTCAATTGCAACACTAAATACACTTGAAATCCCACGTGATTAACACACAAAACAATAAGATCCAATACATGATCTACTTCCCATACAAAATGATCCATGGTTCAAGTGTGGCTAAATTGAAAGTTTAAAACCAAGGCTAAAAAACCAATAAATTAAGCAATAATAATCTGTTTACAAATGCAATTAAATCTAACCAAGAAACATCCAATCAAACCCTAGATATAACTCACTAGTGATGAAAAGGAAACACAACAAAAAGGAATTGATATTACTCACAATTTCTCCTTGTTACACTCGCCATAATTCCAATTCTTGGGATTGAAATTGATAAGAGCAATTGAACTAATGAATGAACCCTAATTCTCTCACATGAAAGGTGAAGTTTGTTCTAAAAAATTTCTCCCAAAAAACCTTACTTAAGCAAGTATTTATACTTGCTTCCTTTAGGGTTAAGAGGTCCACAAAATTACAACTATGCCACTTTTAGGGTAGCCGGTCCTAAAAGACAATTACAAACAAAGGAAAGTGTCTCAAAAGAAAAATTACAATATAAATAGTCCAAAGAACAATTACAAATACAAAAATAATATAAATCCTCAAAGAGCTAATGCGTTGAAGCGATGTCAATCTCAGCGGGCCATTGGATGATAATCTGATGATGTCCTATGGCGATCAACTAATGTAAGTCATTTGGCATCCCATGGAAAAATATTATTATACTTGTAAGATTATTACTCAAACATTTATTAGATAAAAGAAATAAGGTGAAATATGAGTGATTTGGATCATCATCCAAATCGAGTTCTGAGAACATCTAGAGTGTTAGAAAAATTCCCATCAATAGATAGACCTCTAAACTTTTAAAACATTTTTTAACATCTTTATAATTTAAAATAAAAAAAAAACCCAAAACTCTAGCTCTATATGGTCATTTTAAAAATGGATTTTAGATTTTACCAATGATTTGAGCAAATTTGTATAGTGTTAAAAGCACTATCAAGAGATAAGTCATGGGAGTTTTCAGTGTCTATTTGCACCCAACTAATAATTTTTAGACTTTGTTTGCAATTATCTCTTAAATGTATGTATATTTATCATAGTTATATATAATACATAACATGTATCATAAACCTTTACATCAAATATAATAATTGTATGCATGAGTTTATTGATATTATGTAGTTACACAAATACATATTGATGTGATGATGTATGTTGTGTAATTTACATTATCGTAAAATCTTATATCGAGGCTTGGATTAGCTAACTGTTCATGTGCGATAAGTGCACCGCTCAACCTAAAGGATGTGTTGATCTAATGAGACGTGTATAGATGTTGTAAGAAGAGATATAGGAGTAGGAACAAACGAATTCAATATCTCGCATGTGTGCATATGACAATAGGTTAGATTCTATATTCTTATGTTATTTTTTATCCATTCTTCACTAAATAGTAGATTTGATCTTTTACAGAGATGTTTTAGCAAGTTTTCACACTCCTTTCAATCTTAGCAACATGTATAATGTGTGGAAAATGAAAAACTTAACTTCATATTTACATATTTTAGAAGTTAATCTTGATCGTTCAATCACTCTAAGACGGATTGTTGAGATCTAATGTTGCTAACAACCATTGGTTTGCTCTTAATGATCTAACAACTCATATCCATCCCTTCTTTTCTTATGGGTATGAATTTTGGGATTGAAGTTAGGGCATAGACTAGGATAAGCCAATGGTTCATAACAAAAGGAGAGAGCCCAACTTTAATAGAAATAAGCCTAACCATTCATTTTAATTCAAATAAGCCCTTTTGAAGTTGAATGAAACCTAGTGAGATCAAAGAGATCTTTCTTGAGTCTACTTTTTGTGCATAAGGCCAACAATCAAGGTTGAGAATGGAGTGATGGAACCAACAATTTCTACTCTAAGCCTACTAAATTAAATTTGTAAAAATCAATGAATTAGGATATTCGATTGAGCTAAAAGCTCAATTACCAAGATATATCACATCAATCTATCTAGCTGTCTACCTATATATACACATATATCTTCCTGCATGCATGTGTTAAAGTGTAGAAATATATCTTGATAATATTTATCTTATTATACAAGGGAAAATATAAAATTAGTTGTCAAGACTTTGATTACTTCACTATTAGAATTCTAAACTTTTCTTTTTATTTGAGTTCAACGTTTTGAGCATGAGATGTGCTATGATAGCATATGTTTTATTATGTAATGTATGTTTCAAAGATACATAAATATAAATATAAATATATATATATATATATATGTATGTATATATGTAGGTTTTGGGATCTTAGCCACTTTTTGGAGGGTAATATGCCCATTTTTAGAAATTACCTATACATAAAGATCATGTAGTGATGTACTTATGTTATTAAGCCCTGCTTTCTTTATATTATCTTCTCCAAGTAACCAACCGCAACCTTAACTGTATGTCATTAGAACAACCCAAACAAGAGGTTTAATAGCTAGATTCCAGTGTAGGTTACTACATAAAATAATTACCTACTTGAGCCATTCTCCATGTTGCCTCCATTTAGATCACCGCTACACATTGTCGAACACATAACAAGTTAAACTAATCAAAACCTTTTCCCCCTTTCAAAGGGTTAGAGTGATTCCTCCTGTTACCCTCCGAGATACAAAACTTGGTATTAGGTATGGAGCAATCTCGTCGTTGAGGCCAAGGTCGCATACCTTGGGGCCTTCAACTAGAGAAAAGTTCGTCTCGTTGTTGGAGCTCAATATGCGAGCTGCCACCAATGAAATGGGGGTGAATCAGAAGATTATACATTATGAGTGTATCCACTAAATATTATTATAATGGGATGGAATTTTTTCTTAGGTAGACAAACCAAGTAAAAACTAAATACTAAAATGGAGAAAGAGTACAAAAGCTGATGAAGAGAAGAACTTTCCAAAGGCAATTCAACCATGGAAATGTAACTAAATTCTAGCAATACACAAACCATTTACAGAAATCTAAAGTTCTAAGCACTTTCCCCTAGCTCCTCACCCATTATTCCGTTGCTGCTGCTGCACTTACACCTCCATTCGGTCCTTACTTTCACAATCCTAGCCCCACTCTCAAGTCAAAGCAAATCCTGGCAACCAAATTTGAAACTTGTTCAAGTACTAATTACTAAAATTTGAAACTTCACTCATATTTGAGGGCCCCATCCAATTCTTCCCTGCACGATCTCAGCTCTACTCTGAAGTTCAAAGCGAGTATTGGCACTTGACCTGGCCGTTACTTTCTATACCATCTTTCCCATCACCTAAATTACAGTAAGCGACTGAAGCACATTGGCCCCTATACATCCCTCATGTACTCCAGAGTTAATGCAGAGAACTCATTACTCTCAAAGATTACAAGGGAGATCTCTGTGAAAGACAAAAAAACTGTTACCAAGTTCGGAGAAAAAGGGAGAATGCATCTATTGGAATAAAAATGACCTTAGTCCTCCAACGAGCTTAACACATATAGTGTTAGTTAATGTCCAAGAGTTCGATGCGCAAAATTACTCTTACTATTCATGCAGCAGAGCTGCAGACGCCAAAAAAGCAGAGAAGTTCAAAGATTATCGTAATTGTAAAAGAAAAATATATATCGTCTCCAAGGTGTATCTAAGCACTTCTTCCAAATATGTGATCAAAAGTGCAAACAGATGTCGGCATCTGTGCCGTAAAGGTTATCAGCAGTCATTTTAGGTTTAGACCAAGAACGTTTAAGTATAGTGCCAAAGTTAAACAATCTGAAGAGCAAGGTTTTACAAGTAACTCTACCTCGAGAATCCAGAGGAAGAACTTCACATTGCTGACATGCCGATTAACGTCTAGATCACTAAAATCTAGGCTGTTAGTCAGCCAAAGGATTTATCAACAGAATAACATCATATTTGATGAAACGAGAAAGAAAACCTTACACTTCTGAATATAAATAAGAGATATTGACATAATCCAACAAGTTTTCACCAAATTTCATAGCAGTTGATTTCTCTCCAAAGGCTACTATTTAGAAAAGAAAAGCTACACGTTTTTACTGGAAGGAGGAAAAAAAGAAAAAAAAGAAAAAGACAAGAAAAGAAAAGAAAACTTCCCTTGACTTCGACTGCGTCAATGTTGCTATTCACCATCGACAGAAACTAGACTCTCCATATATATTTCAGCTCGACACAACTTCGTATCATCCCACAACGCACTTGTAAGGGTAGACTTTTTCATGTTAAAAATTGCAAAACCCTTTGTAATACATTTGAAAACAAGTGCATCCTTGATTTGTGACCTCGATAGAGGTAATTGCACGCAGGGAGTTGCATTCCCTTCTGGACATTCATTAGCGTGCGTGTTAGTATGAAGTATAAATGCACAACAAGCCAACAACGTGGCGGCCGTTTTTGTTGGTGCAGGATAGTTTAAATCTTTAGGAAATGGAAGTTGTTGGAATATCTCCTTGTCTAAATCAAAAGAGATTATAGTCCTGTCCCACGTTTGAAACCAAACAAGAGAGTCATCTAAAAGTACGGACTGAAACCATGGATAGATGTAAGGAGAGTCTTCGATTCTTTTCCAAGAATTTTTCCTGAGCGAGTACACCAGTACTTTCCATGGATGGGGACGACAAATCTCAACCACTTTATAGTCATTTGACATCCGATCATAACCAAATCCGAATAGATTGTATGCTCTATCACCCACTGTCTCACTTGAATCCGGCAACATCCTAGTTTTCTGAGTCGATGGATTCAAAAGTAAGAGTTCGCTAGTAGAAGGGCTAAGCAAAAGGACCAATCCGTTACATGAACCCATAGGCCATATCTCATCCATTTCTTCCAATTGTGGAAGCTTTCTGGTGACATCGGTTAAGTAATGATCTTTCAAATTCAATATCGAGTCTATTGAAACTGCTTGTAATTGTTTCTCCAGAGAAGTGGTAAAAAGCAGATGGTACGAATAATTGTTCATGCGATCGAAGTGCTTATGACTGAAATATGCATTTGATATCAAGGATTTCCATGATTTGCACACACACTTGAAGCGCAATAAAGATTTCACCGGCAACCGAGAAAGTATTTCAATGATGATTTCAATTGGAATGCTAAAAGCTGTTAGAAAAATTCAAAATACAAATTATCATAATGCCAATATCATAAATGGAAGGATAAAGAGAACGAACAATGTATTAAAATAAGTTACAAGACAAACCTGATTGAAAAACCCGAACCGAATCCATTTCTTAATTGGTAGGTGAAGCACGTTGAGATTTATAATTAAATGTACTGAACTCTCTCTATGGTCTCTCAACTGCCTTTTCTCACATGGAAGGGAAAAACCGGGGCAAAAAAAGGAAGACAATCTCTGATCATTAGGGTTTCATGGGCCTATAGTTTCCAAGCCCGCATTTTATTAATTAGAATGGGTTACACTTGTTATGTTACTGCAAAATCGAAGTAAACATAGCGTTTACTATATATAAATTCAAATATACCATAAAAAATAAAGGAAAAAAAAAGTTCTTATCCAAGTCTAGCAAAAAAAAAAAAAAAAAAAAACTAATTTATTTGTGTTTGGATAATTGGGATTTTATTGGATAGCCATTTTCTAACATGATTTTTACATCGATAAAAGCATGGTTGATGTGGCTTTTGATTTGATTTAAAACCTTTTAACCCAAAAGATGTGAATTGATGATGAATTTTTGTCACGTTCTTGTATAAATCATATTTATTTTGACAGTTAGGGTTGGGTATGATTCAATTTTGATTTAGAATCAAACTATAGAGTATGGTTTAATTTTTTTTAATCACTTTATAGTTTGAGAATTTTTTTTCCGGATAAAGAACCAATTTGATTAAGTTCAGTTAACGATTCAAATTATAAATAATTATCATGATTATTTATTTTATTAAGATGTGAAATAATTGAAGAGAAAACTATGTCCACTTTAGAAGTATTGGTATTATTATAATTTAAAATTATAAAGAGGATTAGACCAAAAAAAAATTATAAGGATGTGAAGAAAAATATTCTACAATTATGTGAGCTATTATTTTTTTTGATCCGGTGAGAGATCAACTTTGAATTAGGAAAAATACGTCAAAATCTATACTTTACAAAACAAGATTTGACAAGACATTATTGCAAATCTTATAGGTTAGTTTCAAATACAAGATGAAAAAGGTAAATAAAAAGAAAATTAAATAAATGGATAAAATCTTTTTATCCGCCTTTTTTTCATAGTAAAAATAGAATACCTTAATTGCAACATAAGAACTATCAAATAATATGAGTATATCCCATTTTAAAACATTCTTTAAGAAAAGCAATGAAACTAAAACCGGACTTATAAAGCTAAATATAACCCTTTATATAAAATGGTAATATCAAATCTTCTAAATAATTATGAGAACATTTTAAATATATCACAAATCATGTTCTATGATATAAATCAAACACGTACTTCTTTAATACCAATAACAACAACAACAGCAATAACCATAATAATAAAAATTAGGAATGATGAAAACAACAATAGTAATTATTACTAATTATAATGATAATTGATGATTCAAAACCCGACATTAAGATATTTAACAGCATAAAGCTAAAAAACTTATGCTATATAAGATTTTTTTTTATCTCTAGAGACTTTAAGTTATAGTTATTACTAATTATCATTTCCAATTTTATTATGCTTTTTCAATATAAAATTCTTACATTGTATTACCATTTATAAAAATAGTAACAAGCTTTATAGGTTTTGTAGTTTTATATTGTTAAGTATCTTTACGTCAAGTTTCAAATATTCAATTATAGTCAATATTAATAATCATTGTAAACCCAAGTGCCAATATATATGTTTGATATCACGCCTGGCAGCTTCTCAAGGCTAAAACACTGGTGCCCTCAGATTTATTGTGTTCAACTCACGATAACTCTTTCGACTAGATCCTTACCCACAATTACGCACAGGATTGGCTGCCACCTAAATGTTGATTGCTAGCTTCTCTCTTGTTATAGACATTATGGTCGTTGTTGTGACGCAGCGAGAAAAGCGTAAACCCGAGACCAATTCTAGGATTGGAACTCTAGAATAAACAAGGAAGAATCAGAGTTTATTTTTCGAATAATTTCAATTGCGCACAATCCAAAATACAGAGAAACTCGTCTCTAAAAAGTGTGTATTGAATATTGAATAAAATGTAACCCTAAAATGACCTAACAACTATATATATACTCCTTTGAAAAATACATAAAAAAGGAAATATAGATGTACACGTGGAAATAAATATAAGTATACACGTCTGTCCTCTGTCGTATACACGGCCGTGCCTCAAAGCCATATATGCTTCTGGGAATATGTCTAGCGTAATACACGGCCGTATCCCCTGGCCGTGCCTACGGCCGTGTCTACTTTTGGGAGAGATCCTGACAGAATACACGGCCGTGCTTTCTGGCCGTGTAAGAAGCCGTATACGTTTCTGGGAGTCATCCAGGTTTCTTACACGGCCGTGCTCTTTGGCCGTATGTGCAGACCATATCGTTTCTGGACAGTTTCCCTTGACATGATACCGCCGGCGTTTAATGTTTTATTTGATACCAACCCCGTGTATCAACCCGTGTCTCAACCTGTGTCCGCCACAATGTCCGCATCATTCTCTCCCACCAATGAAGAACTCGACCCCGAGTTCTCTTCTGGATAAAGGGGTTCGTCATCCGCGTAGAATGGGGACAAGTCAGCTACATTGAAGGTCTTGGAGATTTTCATGCTTTCCGGAAGCCCAACCACATAGGCGTTGTCATTGATCTTGGCAACAATATTGTAGGGCCCATATTTCTTTAGTTGCCACTTGCTATATGTTCCTACGAGAAAGCGTTCCTTCCTTAAGAACACCATCACTTGATCTCCCATCTCGAACAATTTCTTCCTCCGATGTTTGTCTGCGACTTTCTTATACTGCTCATTCACCTTCTCAATTCGCTCTTTTACATCAGATGCCACCATGTGGTACTGTTTCGCTAGGTGTTTAGCAGCAACATTGGTTTCAACACCCTTGGGTAAAGAAGCTAAATCCAAAGCGTGAGAAGGTGCCTTGGTATAAACCACTGAGAAAGGCGATTTCCCAGTAGTTCTATGGATGGAATTGTTGTAAGCAAACTCGGCTTGAGAGAGTGCAAAGTCCCATTGTTTCGGATTCTCTCCACAGATGCTTCGTATCAAGTTTCCAAGGGTCCTGTTCGTCACCTCTGTTTGCCCATCGGTTTGAGGGTGGCTGTGTTGCTAAAGTTGAGGCAAGAATTCAACATGTACCATAGCGTCCTCCAAAAATTGCTAAGGAACTAGGTATCTCTATTAGAAGTGATTGACTTGGGAACCCCGTGCAACCTGGACACCTCCTTAAAGAATAGCTTGGCGACGCCTTGTGCATCAACCGTCTCCCTGTAAGGAATGAAGTGAGCCATCTTGGAGAACTTATCCATAACCACAAAAACAGTGTCAGTACCTCGTTGGGTACGAGGTAAACCTAACACGAAATCCATGGATAGATCCTCCCAGATATTCTCAAGTACTGGTAATGGAGTATACAACTCAGTATTCTAAGAATGCCCTTTGGATGTCTGACAGATGTAACACCGTTGCACTATTCGCCCTATATCCCTTCTCAACTGAGGCCAATGGTATCTTACAGCCACCGCTGCTAGTGTTTTGTCACACCCCAGATGGCCGGCTAATCCCCCTCCATGTAGGTCTCTAATCAATTTCTCCCTCAAGGAGGATTCGGGAATACAAAGTTGGTTACCCCTCATTAAGTAACCCTCCAGGATGTAATAACCGTCATTGGGTTCCTTATTGGTGCATTTTCTCCATGTAGCTCCAAAATCCTCATCTGTTTCATACAACTCCTTCAATTGCTCAAATCCTACCACTTCAGCCCTTATGGTAACCAACAAATCCGCTCTCCTACTTAATGCGTCGGCCACCTTATTCTGGACCCCAGATTTATGCATCAGGTGAAATGGAAATTTTTGCAAAAACTGTATCCATCTAACATGCATATCTTTGCAGATGCAGGTCTAATTACTCAGGTGTTTCAGGGCGACACAATCTGAGTATAGGATAAACTCTTTGCCAACCAAGTAGTGCTCCCACATCCTTAGAGCTCTGACTACTGAATAGAATTCTTTATCGTACGTGGACCAGTTTCTCCTGGCTTCACAGAGCTTCTCACTATGGAAGGCCACGAGCCTCTTTTCTTGAGATAGCACAGCGCCAATACCTACACCATTGGCATCACAGTCGACCTCGAATAGTTTGTCGAAGTCCGGTAAGGCCAACACCGACGCACTACATAATCTCTCTTTGAGCACCGCAAATCCCGACTCAGCTTCCCCATCCCAATGAAACTTTCCTTTCTTCAGGCACTCAGTCAATGGGGGAGCAACCGTACTAAAATGTCGTATGAAACGCCTATAGAATCTTGCCAACCCCAGAAAGCTTCTCAATTCGGTAATGGTCTTGGGAATGGGCCAGTCTCTAATGGCCCTCACCTTATCCTCATCCACTGTAATACCCTCACCACTCACTACAAAGCCTAAGAACAACAGCCTTGGTGACATGAATATGCACTTCTTGAGATTAGCGTAGAGCTTATTCTCTTTCAGCACAGTCAAAACATTCTTCAAGTGTACTAGATGCTCATCCTTAGTCTTGCTATATGTCAGGATATCATCAAAGTATACAACTACGAACCGACCTATGAATAGTTTAAGTACCTGGTTCATCACGCGCATGAAGGTACTCGGTGCATTGCTGAGACCGAATGGCATAACCAACCATTCGTACAACCCTTCCTTTGTCTTAAAAGCGGTCTTCCACTCATCCCCAAGTTTGACCCGAATCTGATGATACCCACTTCTGAGATCTACTTTAGAGAAGATTACCGCTCCACTCAACCGGTCCAATATATCCTCAATGCGAGGTATTGGGAATTTATACCCAATTGTGATCTTGTTGATCGCCCGGCTATCCGCACACATCCTCTAACTCCTATCCTTCTTGGGCGTCAATAGCGCTGGTACGGCACATGGACTCATGCTATCTCGGATGAATCCTTTGTCTAGTAAGTCCTAGACCTTCTCTTGTAAGACCTCCATTTCTTTGGGGCTCATCCGATATTGAGGGAGGTTAGGAAGGTTAGCTCTAGGCACTAAGTCGATGTGGTGCTGGATGTCTCGCAATGGAGGCAACCCTTCTGGTAAGTCTTCTGGCACTACCTCTTTAAATTCCTCTAATAACCCTTTTACTTCCTCCGGAGCCTCTACACTATCCATGTCCTCTCCCGCATTCTTCACCACAAGAGCATGCATCAAACGAGACTCTTTAATATCTTCGGTCATTTCCTTTTCTGACTAAGTGATCGCCAGAAAAGATTTTCCTTCCGCTCTCTAGGTCTTAGGTCGCTTATCCGTCAATCGCAGCAGCGTATATTTCACACCTTCCTTTTCCAATCTATATTTGTTTTCTTTCTCGGCATGTTGGGCATCCACGTCAAACTGCTAAGGCCGTCCGAATAACGAATGACAAGCGTCCATATCGACGATGTCGCAGTATACCTCATCTCGATACTTGCCTATCGAAAAGGGAACCCGACACCTCTCCTTCACCTCGATTCGCTCCGCCGCCTTAATCTATCCTATGGTGTAAGGATTCGGATGCCTCTCTATCGGTAGCTGGAGTCTCTTCACGACCTCCTTTCTAATGATGTTCTCGCAGCTGCCACTGTCAACAATTAAGTCAAACACTCTCCCACCAATCGTACACCTAGTGCGAAATAGTTGGTGTCGTTGTGAACTACCTTCCTGTTTCGGTGCTAGCATTATCCTCCTGATTACATAGTTAGGCTCCACCGCATCACCAGCCTCCTCATAGTAATCATCGTCCCCATCCAGCTCACAACACACTTCCTCCTCCTCTTCCCTTTCGACAATGTTTATAGCTCGTCGATTCGGGCATTCATTGGATCGATGTCCCGACTGATTACATCTATAGAACTTTCCCAAAATTGGTTTGGCATATGGGTTATTTTGCCTCGGGGTTTCTTTGCTCTCAAGAGGTCTCTTCCCCTCAACTTTATCTTCTTTTCTCTCCATGCTTCCCACTGGTTTCTCAACGACTCCTCTAGGCCTTTCGCCAATCACCCTGCTACTACCGCTGAGATTATCATAAACATAGTTTCTCTTGCCTCCTCCTAACCTTGCACTCTGCTCTTGAATCATCATTTCAGCTCGAAGGGCCAAATTCTTGGCTTCATTGACGGTTCTAAACACCGTCATCCCTATCTTGTCAATCTGAGGCTTCAACCCGTTTACAAATCGTGCCACCTACTGACCCTTAGTCTCCCTCAGATCATTCCTTTCCACCAGCCTCATAAACTCAGCGATGTACTCATGCACCGTCCTCTGCCTTTGACAGCATCGTTGATACTATTGGAAAAGGATTTGCTCGTAGTCAGGTGGTAGGAAATCTCTCTACAACAGATTTTTCATGTGGTACCATGTTCTTATAGGTTGCTTTCCTTCTCTCTGCCTACGATTCTACAATCGATCCCACTATGCAGATGCTCCTCCTTTCAGCCTACAAGCAACCAATCTTACCCTCCTATCCTCAGGTACCTCCATATAATCGAAGAATCTATCGACCTCCGCAAGCCAGTCCAAAAAATCTTCTATATTGAGATTATCATTAAAGGAAGGAATGTCTACCTTAAGACGGAAGTCACCGCCATCGACATCATCGAATCCCTAGTGGTTTCGTCGATATCCGCCACCGTACTCCTGATCAATCCGGTCATCCACCCCGCGGTACCTGCCACCACCAACGCCACCCCTTCTCGGTGGTTATCCCTTCCTCTGCAGAAATTCACCCTCTTCCTCATAGGAGCTTTCATCAAGCCTTCGGTTCCATTGATTCCCGGTAGCAAGTTCATTGATAGGACCGCCGCGAGCGACTGCTACTCCCGGTCCATTCCCAACAACACCCCTGTTCCCGTTGTGGCCCATCACCATGGCGTCGAAACGCGCCACCAGGTCTTCCAGACGCTGTTCTACATGCCCAAGTCTCTGTTCCATGGCTTCGACCACCGCCCATAGAGCCCATTGATTGACCCCTTGGACTTCCGCATCCCGATCAAGGTCGAAAACGCGACCGCCATCAACACCATAGTTAGCCGACATCTCCGCAGGAATTTACCTTGCTCTGATACCAACTGACACAGCGAGGAAAGCGTAAACCCTAGACCAATTCTAAGATTGGAACTCTAGAATAAACAAAGAAGAATCAGAGTTTATTCTTCGAATAATTTCAATTGCGTACAATCCAAAATACAGAGAAACTCGTCTCTAAAAAGTGTGTATTGAATATTGAATAAAACATAACCCTAAAATGACCTAACAACTATATATATACTCATCTGGAAAATACATAAAAAAGGAAATATAAATGTACACGTGAAAATAAATATAAGTATACACGTCTGTCCTCTATTGTATACACGGTCGTGCCTCAAAGCCGTGTATGCTTCTGGGAATATGTCTGGCGTAATACACGGTCGTGTCCCCTGTCCGTGCCTACGGCCGTGTCTGCTTCTGGGAGAGATCCTGACATAATACACGGCTGTGCTTCCTGGCTGTGTAAGAAGCTGTGTACATTTCTAGGAGTCATCCAGGTTTCTTACACGGCCGTGCCTCCTGGCCGTGTATGCAGCCGTGTGCGTTTTTGGAAGTTCCCTAACATTATACACGACCGTGTATCAACTCGTGTCTCAACTTGTGTCCGCCACAATGTCCGCATCATGTTGCTATCATGTTGGTCATAGTGTTTTCGAAATCACTTAAAATGGTAAGCTAGAGACATAAAGTTGAGGGTTATACAGTATCAATGGTGATTGTATGGAGGAGAAGGAAGAAAGGTGTAGTAGAGAAGAGGAGGAATCGGTAGTGTACGGATGAGTTCTACAAAAATTTTCCTAGGCTTATAAATCTTCTATGATGCCCTGTAATAATCGGATCATAATTTTACTAAAATGTTAAAAATTTACATTGTTCTTTAGAAAAATGTTTTTGTTGTAATGGCTGATTTGATATTTCATCATTTTATTAAAAATTTATGATTTTTTTAAATTATATTTTTAATATGCTAGTAAAATTGCTTCATGTTCATAACATAAATTCATAAAAAATACACAAATTTCCTAAACTCCAAAATTTATAATTGTAAATATCCTCAATAGTCATAACTTCCCTTTAAACTTTAATTTTGCATGGTTTTGTATAATTGCTTTTAGGTTGTAAATTTACTCTAACTTTTTAAAATTAGATAAGTTTTGTACATTTTCTTGATTCATAACAAAGTTGCCATGTCCTTAATTTGTCTCTAATGTATGAAAAAAAAAAAGACCATTAATCCAATTTAATTCATAAAAAAGCTCAAATGTTTGTAAATTTACATAAAATTACATTAAAGCAATTTAAAGGTTCACAAATCTACTCAAGATTTTTATGTTTGATTATGTATAAAATCTCTTATAATTGTGCAATTTCATGTTAGTTTCTAAATTTCCTTGAACTTCCGTAAAAGCACATATATTTCTTGAATATATTGATAAGTTTGTAAGATATCATAAGTATAGTTGTCAAAATTGTGATTTTACTTATACGACTCTATGAGTTTATGAATTTAAGATACTTTTTTGAGTTAATTCGGGTATATAATTATTTTCATATAAACTCGTGATAACCACAACTTTACATGTAAAATTAGTAGAATTTTACGTTTTTAATTGAGTCTACCGATTTTACTTATTAAAGTTAATTGAATTAAAGATTGAAAAATATAACTTAACTTTAATAAGATATGAATATTATTAGTTAATTAAAAGACTTGGAATTAAAATATAAGAATATAATTAATGATAATACTAATAATAATGTTGGCTTTGACGATGAAGATGACAGCGATGATGGTTATAGTAAAGAGAGAGTTAACGATAGTTTTTACTTTAATGATGAAAAAGGAGTTAACAATTTTTTTATCTTTTTTTCATTATTATAATTTATATTGTAATACGTTTCATATTAGTACTATTATTCATATTGTAGTTTTATGCATTAGCATAATAAATTATATTAATTTATTTATACTATAAATATATAACTTTTATTATGAGTTAGACTAAAATTTATATTAAATTTAATTATTTTCATCTTATATTTCATATTTTTATGACTAGAGTAAATATATTAATAGTTTTTTAAAGTTATTTTATATAGATTATAGAAATTTATGTTTCTGTATTTTGATTTTACATTCTAATTCTGTAGACTTTTTAGCAATTTTAGGTAGAATCACGAGTTTAACAACCTTGGTCATAAGTTCATACAATCCTTTAAAGTTTGTAACATCACTCAATACTTTCTAATTTTACTTTATATTTCACAAATTTGCTCAAGTTCATAACTTGACTATGATCGTAAAATTGTTTCATAGTTCATAATTTATCTAATATTCATAAATTCTCTAAAACTTAGTAAACTCAATCTGCTTTTACTAAATTCTTAAAATATTTCACGAAGTCTTTTTAGTTGTAAGTTCACTTATGTTATTTAATTTCAACTCTATTGTTCGTGAAATCACTCAAAGCACATAAGTTCATTAAATTTTGTAATAACACTAGAAAAATGTCAGTTTACTCAATTGTTTGTAGTGGGTACAATGATGTAAACATTTGAGAGGAATAATGAGCTTATGTATTGGTACATTATCATATTTTTCGTAAAATCAGCTAATTTTTATAAATTTACTCGGAGTTCATAATTCTCTTCAAATGCTCATAAAATCACTTTCTACTTCCCAAACTATTTTTATTCTTAATACTTAAACTTCGTAACTAAGCTCAAGTGTTCATAAAAGCACTTTATATGTCCATAAATGTAGTCCATTGTTCATGAAATGGCGTGTAGAATTTCCACACACAAGAAACTATTAAAAGCTCTATGTAGCTAAATATTAGTCTTAATTATACATAGATGATAATCTATCTACATATTATTCATGATACACCATCTTAATTATACATCAAGGGATGTGATTTTAAGTGTAAATCATATTACAAATTGAAAATTCTGAATTTGCACACTTCCATTGTCTAAATTCTTGACAAGATGTTCTTCATATAATGAATGGTATGCATATCATATAATAAAGAACCCCAAAAAAAAATGGAAAAAGAGAGAGAACAAAATTCAAGAGAAAAACGACGAACTTCAATGCCTTCTATCAATTCATTCGAAAGAAAATTTCTTTTGTTTTTTTTCCCCCTCCTTTTTCTAATATATATATATATATATAAAAGAAGAAATCACTTATAAAGGATATAATGTTGTATGCACAATAATTGGACTTCTTACTACATGTGTTCCATCTGACCAAACAAGAGATGAAAACAACCCAATATTAGGAGTTCTCAGAGTACCCCCTGTAACATTCACAGTAAAGGTCTTGCTTTCATTCAATGACGCAAATGAAAGGACTTTAGGGTTCACATTAATCTCAAGTCTAGAGTCGCTCGATACAATACTTGCTGAATAAGTAGAATTCGCAAAGCCAACATTCGATAGACCTGCACAGCAATTTAACATAATCCTTGGGAGGAAAAGGGTAAACTAGCCCAGGGTCTATAGCTTTAAGTGGGTTTATGTGTCCTGAACCGTAACCAAATTCACGGTCTTCACTGTTTTTGACATTCATGGGCCAAGCTGTTGAAATACATAAACAAGATATTAGAAAATGCTTAGAGACACTCTAATATCACTAAATTATTGAATTGGCAACCCTAAATTCTGAAGTGTTGCATATTTTCGAAAGTTATAAGCAGATTAAGTCACACTTTGAAAAATTATTTAGTATTTACATATGACTAATAGTTCAAAAGTATATTTGCAACTTATACAAAATATATTCTACAAACACCTGTCGTCATTATTGCAGATTTGATGAAGGATGGAGGCCAAGAGGGATGGAACGTCTTAACATACGCTGCTACAGCGGCAGCGTGAGGGCATGCCATAGAAGTTCCTGATAATATCGCATACTTCACTCGCCTACCATCATCAACGGCCTCGATTTTTGCAAGTGGCGAATAAGCAGCAATGATTTCTACTCCAGGAGCAGTTACATCTGGCTGAAAAGAATATATTCACACCATACACATACATTATCAAATGAAGGTGCACCTAATTATGGATATAACTTCCATTAATAACCTTTCAACTTGTAATATACGTGGGTTAATACGTGGAAAATTGAATTACATGTAGACTCCATTTTTCCTACATATAAAAAAAATCTATGAAACTTGCATCAATTCTACAGGTAAATAGGCCTATCTTCATTTTTTTTTCTTTTTTGCTTGTTTCTCCCGAAGGAAGTTTAGGCGTAATGACAACAATTCAATATAAATGTACCTTTGATATATTAAAATCTAGATAGTTGGGTCCTCTTGATGAAAATGAGGCGACCTTAGGTGCCTCATAGGTTCTAAGGACCTCAGATCTTAAAATGTGTCCTTTGGGTTCGCTGCATATAAAAAATGATAGTACAAATCACTATCAGCTGTAAATGAAGAAGGTTAATTTAACATGATGGTGATCATACTTGGTATTTTTTAAGTAGGAGATGACTTCGGCATAAGTATCGTTGTTTATACTTAATGCTGGCAACGGAGTCACATAAGAAAAATTCCCTGACATAGGGCCTTCCATCGTTAAGCAACCTGCACTTCCAGTGAAGAAAGCTTCATCCTCTCCACCCAGTCACAAACGACAATTTTTCCTTTCACTTTGCTTTTATCTAATGAGCCTTGTACGCATTGTCTGAATAATGAAATACTTGTTATTGTCATAAGGTGGATATGATTTGGAAATTGAATAGGAAAAATAAATATGAGGTAAGAAAAGAAGGTTACCTACCTAGCAAGATTAGCCCTAGATGGATCTTTGGCAACATCTTTTCCATATCCAAGAGTAGCATCTTCTATCATTGATTTAAAAGAGTTTATAGAACTACCCTGTACAAGAGAATAATGTGTCAGTATAATGTGTTTTATATTCTATACACCCCACAGAATATAGCAATGTGAAGATAAAGAGACCTCCAATACGTACCACTATTGTGGAGCCATTGCCAAGGACAAGCTTAGTGATGAACTTGCGATCTGTGCTTCTTGCCGCTACCGTAAGTATCCATGGAGTTAAGCTTGTGGTTGAATGAAAAGGTTCATCATTACCTGCAGATTGCACAGTAAGTATTCCTTTTCTCATGGCATGAAAAGAACCTATTGCAATGGGATCATTTTCGTAAGGATTGATCTCCGCTTGGCCAATCGAAACTGTGAGGACATCAACTCCGTCCGCAATTGCATCATCAAAAGCAGCCAACATAGCATCCCCTGGACAACCAAGTGGATCACAGACTTTGTATGCAGCAATCCGTGCAGAAGGAACTCCTCCTCTTACTGTTCCTTTCCCTAATCCATAAAAACTAGCACCTACCACTTCGACACCCGCTGCGATCGATGCAGTATGACTTCCATGACCTTGTTCATCTCTCGCGGAATTTCCGACGTAAAACCGTGCTCCGACAAGCTTGCTTGATAATATAATTTTGATGATGTATTAATAAAATACATACCGAATACAATTAGAGACATGATAACAAACATAAAACATGGTACATACTCAACAAGATTATGACTAAAGTTAGCTATTTCTAATATGACATAATAATATGAACGATTAGAAAAATGACTATAAAAATAAAACACGAAACTAATAATACGATGTACCATATAAAAGACAAGAATGAACTCAATTTTAATGAAAAATGAATGGAAAAAAAAAAAAGAAAAATCATAACCTATGCAATGACATTTTCACAATTCACCGAAGAGACTCATGACATTTTTATGTGATATGCATATGACCTTTAAAAAAACCCTTAAATCATGCCTAGACTACCATAAGCCCATCAATCAGACACTTTGACTCCCTTTTTTTTTTAATTTCAAAACTCTAGACAAAGAAGTCCTAAGTTAGACATTTAGTGATCGTTGTTTTGAGTTTTTGGATTTGTGTTTGGTTAATGAGTGTATCTGTTCAATTAAATTTCGAAAAACGTGACAATTGCATGACGAACGGAAATACAAGTCATGCATATTTTAAAAGAAAAACATAGGTGAATTAATTATAAGCTCCATGACACAGTACAAGTTTTGATAATTTTCCCAGAATAATTAACTGACTGTAATTCAACAAAACAACAAAGAATCAGTCAATCAAAACCAAATTAAGCGCACATTATATTGAGTCTAACAATCTTACTTGTTGCAAGTGAAATTCTGATCACCTTCACAAAGACCTTTCCATTTATTGGGAGGAGCGCCATATCCCTTGTCACTAAATGACTCTGACTCTGGCCATATTCCGGTATCAATTACACCAATAACGGTGTTACTCTCAACAGGGGATCTTCTAATTGATTTGTCATTAAAACCCATGAAGTCCCATGACCTTGTCGTGTGAAGCTTATAAGATATGCTAGGAGATACCGAAATCACTTGCTTCAAGTCTGCATTCAAACACCAAGTTATAGATACGTCATGACCGAATTTTTCATTCCATGTACGAATAAGATAGATGTCTTCCAATACATACCATACAACTTTTTCGCCTCATTGTCTGTGAGTTTGGCAGCAAAACCATTAAAGCTCCTCGTATAGCTTCTAACCAAGTGCTCGGAAGCGGAACTGAAAGGGAAAAACTTTATGGAATTTAAATTGAAAATAAGCAATCTCATTGCTCAAAACAAATTAGTTGTATTACATTGGGCTGACAACTTGTTGGAGAATAGACACGTGGTCATGAGCAGACAGCGAGTGTGCTCCCTCAGGAAGCGATCCCATATACACAATGTAAACCTGCCATTCACCAAATGAAGCATTATTTCTTTTCAAACATATATAATCTGATTAATGGAGTCTGAACAAGCACTTAATAATTTTAATTGGACCACAAATAAAAATAAGAAAAGAAAAATCTAAAGATTTTCGCATAATAATTATTTTATTCTTGCCTTCCTATCTTCATCTGTAGTGCCGCAAAGTTTGTCTGCTGATATTAAAATCGCGAAACACACAACAAAAATGAAATGACAGAATCCTTGTTTAGCCATACGGATTTTTTGGCTTAATTTCTCATGTCAAAGATGTTTTTATACATGTCTAAGTCCTCTAATGTCTCGACCCATTTGTATTAGAAAGAATTGATTGCATGGTTCATATCTTTCTTGTCAGAAAGAAAACTTTTAAATATTTAGAATTGGTTTGAAAACAATCAGATTATGATGAGAGCTTTTACCTCAAAAATGCAGATTTTCTTCCTTTTTATTTCCTATTGTGCCAGTTAACTATTAAATTTATTATCTAATGATTCATTTTTAAGTTATTCAATGTACCATTCTAGTTTAGAAAACGAAGGAAGGGAAGAAAGGATGGATTGAGCCAGAAAAGTTCTCATATTTGGAGAGAAATGAAAGAAATTCAAATAGAATACCATTTTATGCTGAAAACAAAAACATTTTCCCCAACCAAAGGGATTCTTATGGTTGCAAAATATAAAACTATATCATTAACCTTCCTTTCATTTTGATTCTTTGATTCTTTCTGGTTGCTTCATTATCCAGAAGAGACAACTTTTAATTTTTTGGATTAGGCCTACAGGATGCATTTTATATATGGAAAGAAATAGAAGGAATTGGAACAAAAATACTATTTACCCATAAAACAAAAGTACGCTTCTAACTAATTCAAAATATACAATTATATTATTAATTTTCCTTCTACTTTCATCCATTCCATATATAAAGAAGGGAAGTTATAATTCTTTGAATCTATGGCACACAACAAGCATTCTATATTTGGGGAGAAATGGAATGAAATCAAATAAAAATGCTATTTTACCTTCACAACAGAAACACACTTTAAATACAAGGATTGTTATACAATTTTAGTAAAATATATAATTATATTATTAGCTTTCCTTCTAGAAACTTATAATTTTTTTCCTCTCTAATTCTTTTCCTCCAATTTTCATCCCTCTTATTTCGTTCCCCCTTAGGCATAATGCAAAAGTACAAATTTCCCTTCATATACTTTCATTCTTCATTCTTGTAACGATCCTAAAGAAAGCTTAATAGAATTGACTTTGATGGTGTTATGCTATGTATACAAGAGCTATATGATAATTATCATGTGAATCATAAATCACCAAACTCTAATTAATTATCTCATTGTTACATTTATAAATCTTGAAGAGGGTAGCCCTCATTCATATACTACTAGCTTATCCCATGCTTTTATAGTTTGACCTGCAAATTGCATTTGTTGAGGGGTAAGCATGTAAATGTGGTTTAGTGAAATAGGACTTGTTTGCATTCTCTTTACTATATATACAAGCAAGACCTTAACCATATACTATGCATGAGCAAATATACATAATGCAAACATTGAACATAATTTTTTAGTAACTAGTGTAAGTTTAGGTTATGGATTCTACATATGCCATTATTGTGCAGGTTGTCCAAATGAAAACAAATGATTTCTTATTGTGAACTTCATAGTATATCAATGTACCTTTGGAAGTAGGCAAGATTGCCTAAAAAGATAGAGTGGAACATCTTGCTTCACCAAATGCGTAATGCTCCCCATGTCACATAGATCACAAATGGCAAAGTAAGATCCTTTAGCTTGAGTAAACCTTTTCAACCTACTTTATAGTAGTGATAACCTTTGGACAATATAGGTCTAAATACACATAATATATATATATATATATATATTATAAATTAAATGAAGGTTAAATAAAGTAAATAGTCAAAAGATATGGGGACAATTTGATCTTTTCATGGTCAAAATATAAAAGCCCCGCTTGACTTAATGCTCCTTTTTTACCTCATTTGCACACTGAACACCTAAGAGACACTTCTAGTAAGGAAACCTAATGGAAAGCAATAAGATCAACCCCTTTTCATCAAATAAGGGTTGTGATCATTAAGGTGCACTTTTCCAATTAATTATTCATAGGTTTAAGTGAAATTGGTGACATGTTGATAGAGCTTAGAACAAGGAGTGAGTTGGAATGAATATGGGATCAAGTAATTAGTGGATTCTGATCACAAAAATTGAAACAAGTACACAAGATCCATATAAATTATTAGAATTAATAGGTTAATTAATCAATTAAACTTAGATTTATAGAAATTAGTTTTGGGAACAAATTGAAGAAGAGGAAAAAAGGATTCACAATGAAGAATGTAGTACGTGGTTAGATATAAGCCCATGTACCTACTCGTGTCAAAATATGAATGTATACAGAAAGGTACACGAACATAGGACATGCTCATGTACTTGAGCATGTTAAATTACAAAAAATTATAGAAAGTTACACACCTAAATACACAACTATATACTTAGGCATGCTAAAATGACAATTATACATAGAAAGGTACACGACCACTAGCACAACCATGTTCTCTCTTGTGTTCCATTGCACAGCCTCTCACATGATCGTGTTGTTCTAGAACATTGGTATTTCACTTTTATATTTTTCTTCTACAATTTTAAACTAGAATTATGAACGATAAAACAATGGGAAGGGAAGATTCTACAATTAGGGCATAATTAACCAGTTAGTGAACTTAGATTAAGTTATAGGATAGAACTAAACTTGTGCTTTATGCTTGACGAGTCTATATCCCTTCCTAGAAAAGTAAGAGTTAATCGTGAGGCTCCCTTTCCAAGTATACATTTATCATGTTTGTTGTTTGTGATTGTTAGCATAGTATTTAAATGATTTTAATGGAGTACTAGATTTAATTACATGTGCTATTTGTACTTAGCTCGACTTAGGGACCGGAGGTGGTATTGCCTCATGTTCAACTCCTTCTAAGTAAACAAATACTTCAAACTTTTATGGTCTATGAAGATTTTACACTTCTCCCCATAAAGATAGTGTCTCTACAATTTCTGTGTCAAAATCACAACAGCTAATTCCAAATCATAGGTAGGGTAATTCTTCTCATATTGTTTTAGCTAGCGGGAAGCATATGCAATGACTTTCCCATTTTGCATAAGCACACACCCCAAACCTTGAATTGATGCATCACTGAATGCTTCAAATTCTTCTCCCATTTTTGATAGAGCCAACACTAGAGCGATTATCAATTTATTTTTCAATTCTGTGAAGCTATTCTCACATCCCTCATTCCATACAAACTTGGCCTTTTTTTTAACAATTGAGTCAATAGAGTTGCTAACCGGGAGAATCCTTCTACAAAGTGTCTGTAGTACCCAACTAATCCTAGAAAACTCCTTATTTTCGTTATAGTTCTTGGTCTTGGCCAATCACTCACTGCCTTCACCTTCTTCGAGTCTACTAATATTCCATTCTCATTCACCACATGTCTTAAGAAGGATACCTGTTCTAACCAAAATTTACACTTACTGAATTTTGCATAAAGTTTTTCTTCCCTGAGTCTTTCTAGTACAGTTCTAAGATGTGCTTCATGTTCTTCTCTACTTTTAGAATAGATGAGGATATCATCTATAAAAACTACTGCAAACTGATTTAACCAGTCTCTGAGCACTCTATTCAGGAGGTTCATGAAGGTTATTGGAGCATTTGTCAAACCAAAAGGCATCACCCGAAACTTGTAATGCCCATACTGAGTCTTGAAAGTTGTTTTCTATATGTCTTCTTCCTTAATTCTTAATTGATGGTACCCTAATCTCAAGTCAATTTTGGAGAAGACTTGAGCTCCTTGTAATTGATCAAATAGATCATCAATCCTAGGGAGAGGGTATTTGTTTTTTATTATGACTCGGTTCAACTCTCTATAATCTATATAAAGCCTCATACTCCCATCCTTCTTTTTGACAAATAGCATTGGAGCATCCCATGGTAAGACACTTGGTCTTGTAAACCTACTATCTTAAAGCTCTTGTAGTTGAGTCTTTAGTTCAGATAGTTCAGTAGGTGCCATTCTGTATGGTGCTTTGGATATGGGTGCCATTCCCAGTACAAGATCAATACAAAACTCTATCTCTTTGGATGGTGGTAAACTTGGCAAGTTCTTAGGGAAAACATCTGTATACTCCTTCACTACTTGCACAGTTCTCAATTCTTTAACCGGTCCTATCTCTACTGATAAGGCTAACAATCTTCCTTTATTCCATAACTCGTATGTTGGAAAAGTCACAGGCCTCTATGGGTCTAACTTGTATACAATTTGCTCCTCATCAGGAAAATCAAACTTAACCACTAGATCATGACAATCTATAGTGGCATGATACTTATACAACCAATTCACCCCTAAAATTAAATCAAACTTTATTATCTCTAATACAAACAATTTAGTTGGCATTTTCTTACCATGTATTACAATCTCTATATCTTTACACATTTGATCTAATTTCCCCCCTACTCCAAATGGAGTATTTACAATCCTAGGATCCTCTAATACAACAGGTTTTAATCCACATATATTCATAAATACAAGTGATATACAAGAATACGTTGCACTTGTGTCAAACAGTACATAGGCAGTGTTTGAGTTTATGAGTAGTGTACCTGCTATGGTATCTTGATTATAGGCATCCTGTTGTTGTTGTTGTTGTTGTTGTTGTTGTAATGTGAACACTTTACCATGTGCCCTCTATCTTGGTCCCACATTCTGATTTTTACCTAGTGGTCCTTTGGGCACAATCCTTAAAGGCTGTGGGGATGGTGGGGTGCAGTTGTCTGAGAGTTTTGAGGGACCTTTTTGAACATTTTGAAATTACACACTTCCTTACCATGAGGGGAACCTTGCTTGCAAAATTTCTCTTATCAATTTCACAAGTGAAATTGTGATGAGATTAACTTGAGTAGATTATGAGTAACATCAATCTTTCCCTTGTTGTTATCAAATTGTATTTAATTTGTCATATCTAGGTGCAATTTGTTTGGTTACTTGTTGTTCTACATGTGAATTAGGGTTCATCCATTTCAGATTTGAATCACTTCAATTTGAGTGGAATTCTAATTCATTTCTATTGTCATCCATTGCTATTTATACAATTGCTTTGTCCCTCATTTCAATTTAGCATCAAGTCTTTGAATTCTTGTGAATTAAGGATCATTGGTGATTTAGTGATCACGCCATTGTTGATTGGATTTTGTTGATCACGTTACTTTTGGATGTGTTTGCAATTCAATTAGTAAGGCACATCAATATGGCCCTAGATGGATGAGTTTCTTTTATTTTTGAAACTAGTGAGTGTTTGTGTAACTATTTTTAATGAAGTTCCTTTCTTGAGATAACTATATAATTATTTTTCATTTATATGTTCTATCAGTTAGAGGTGTTGTATTTGTAAAGAGTTTTAGGGATAAGGTTGTTATAAGAAAAATTGTAACATTGAACCCATTGGTGAAAGTGGAAGGACAAGAACTATGACCAAATTGGTATGAAGTCAATGTTCAAGTTGCTTTAAAACAAGATGAGCATTTGGTGAGACCTTATAGCTTGTTGAAATTTATAGGAGATGTTAGTGGAGTAAACATTGCTTGGTCAGCAAATTTCTTAAGTTCACTACTTAGTTAAAATTTTTAGTTGGTATGAATTTTGATATATGTATGAATATCTATGGATAGTTTCCTTATTGTGTAGCTTGTGTTGAATAAAAATGAAGATTGGAGTTAGATGTGATTAGAAGATGCTTGAAGAAGATAAGAAAATCAATAGAATATGCATGTTAGATATTACTTGATGATGATGTCTTGTTTAAGGTCTATTAAAAAATACTGGAATATCTTTTTTGTTGGAATTAGCTACTCTTATTGAGTTTGAGCTAAAATGTCTTTTTTGTTGGAATTAGCTACTCTTATTGAGTTTAAACTATAATCTCCTTTTTGTTGGACTTAACTACTCTTATTGAGTTTAAATTAGAATGCCTTTTTGTTGGAAGAACTCATTATGTACATACTTAATTTTTGAGCTCATTTTGAAGAGCAATTAATTATGTTTCCTAAGATTATTATTGGATTTTGAATAGAAACTCTCACTTAGTTATATGATATGATTTGTACAGGTCATTAATGGAAAGTAAATTCATTTAACTAATAAAACAGGATGATTTATATTAGTGAAAGGATACAAACAAAAAGTTTATTAGGACACAAAATGTGCCCCATAAGATATCTCTACATGTATGTAGACCATAATTATGACACAATGAAATGTCATAATGGTATCACTTTAACCTTTTTGGACATAAAATGCATCCTAATATATCAAAAAAGAACATATTAGGTAGTGTATTTATTTGCTTTAGAAATGTTATAGAGATGCAAATTTGTGTCCTATTTACTTAATAGGATGATAATGTTTTTCCTAATAGTGACATTTATTTTATAAAAATATGTTTCCAATAGATAATGGGACACGTTCTGACGTCATATGAACTAATATGTTAGGACGCACTTATTTATCCTAACAAATAACATATATTAGGACATAATATGTGTCTCAAAGACCCATTGCTACAGCTGCCTATAGGACATTGGGGGACACAATAATTTCACGTCCCAATTGTTGTAGTGTCATAACTACATGTCTCGATATTGTTGTAGTGATAGTAACTATATCTGCCAAAAAAAAAGAAAAATCAAAGTAACTATAGCATTTACTATATTTATTATATTTGAATTCAAAGATACCATGAAAGAATAATGGAAGAAACTTTTTCCCCCAAGTCTAGCAAAGAAACTGCTCCATTTGTTTGGTAAGAGGGGTTTTAGTAGGTAGTCGATTTCTAACATGATTTTAAAACGGACAAAAACATGGTTAGAATGGCTTTCGATTTGATTCAAAAATTATAAATTAATTTCTTACTATTAATTATTTTTTTCAATATTTTTATTATAAAATCTTTTCAAGCCACCAAATGATGATTTATTTTAATAATATCTCTAAAGATGTGTATTCCATAACGAAATCTGTGTCATGTTCTTATACAAATCTTGTTTGTTGACACAAGATGGTACCATTCCATCTTTGAAATAAATCATAAGATACGATTTAATTTTTTTATCACTTGTAGTTCGAGAATATTTTGGAACCATAAAAGATTAGTTTGGTTTATAATATAAGACAAAAAATACAAATAAAAGAAATAAAAATGAATAGATAAAACCTTTTATTAGCCTTAAAAAAATGAAAGAGATTATGATTCATGTTTAGTTATTATATTTATATAATGTAAGGAAAAAAACTTATTTTATTAAAAGAAAAAAAATACATTTTATTTTTTTAATCAGTTCAATTTGGTTAAACTCTCTCTATACCAATATAAAACTATTATTAGGTTTGGTTTAAAAACATTTTCAAACAAAATTGTAAGGATAAAAAAAAAAAAGGAGAATTTTGTGTTTAGTCTCATTGACGGTTTGCTCGGTTGCTTTGCCCATCCCTAATCACTATGATATTCATGCCGTTAGAACTTAAAAAATAGAATATATAGACCCCACATACTTTATATTTTGCAAGGCATCTTGATTTCCAATTTCATAAAATAATTGCCTAAACTTTATATATTCCACAATCATTTATATTATTTAAGAAGATGGCACCAATTTGGCATTTTAGGCGTTTAAATAATTTATTCTTTTTATAATACTTCCCATCTTTTAAACTTCCTTGAAAAATAATCCCTATCTTCTCTCTCTCCCACTCTTTTTATCTCTCTCCCACCATATTAAAAAATTTAAAGAAAAAAGCAAAGCTTATTTCTCTTATTCCATTGTCATTGAAAACACAAGCAAAAGAATTTTTTTTTTCTTTTGTTTTTATTGTATGTCTGTATGTTGCACTTTCATGTAAATTAATTATATAATCATTTCACATTTAATTTTCACGTATTGATATCACAAATTTTAGTAGACGCATCATGAATGCACATCCGCTAGTATAAATTATGTAATTCTTTTATAGAAAGAAAGATCAATATTCAATACATTATTATATTCCTGTATGGATTGTTGTTTATAATAATATTATCAACAAATAACATTTTATAGGAGCTAAAAAATTGTAAGGCAAATTGCAATCACACCTTAATATTTATTATATCAACTAGCAAGTAGACCTCTAAATTTCTAAAATACTTCACATCCTTATAATCTATAAAAATATGTACATATTTCTAAATTATCACTAAAACCCAAAGACTCTTAACTCTACATGATCCTTTTACCATTGATTTTTGAGTTTTTGGAATGTATGCATGTTTCTAAACTTTCTAACATAGCTTTTTCTTTACATTCTACTTCACCGTCTACTTTATCAATTCAGTCACTACTTCCTCCAATTCATTATAAACAAGTAGATTGCTTTTCAATCGGTCCAATTCAAAAATCAATTAGTACTTTGATTACTTAAATTTATCCCTTGATTTTATGGTAAAATATTTTCTTCCATATATGGAATCAAATGAATATATAGCTAATCAAATGACGTACAATATTAGATCAGTGATATACCTTTATAGTTGATATATTATTAGATTATAATTGAATTAATAAAATAGGTGTCATATAAGTTTTAATTTTCCCACTAAAGAAAACTTCTTGTACAATTAGTGTTCAAATTAGACATCCTAACTGTTATTTTAAAGTTCATTAGCGAAATTTGAAAAAATAAATTTAATTCAATAATTCAATTACTAAAATTACAATTTAATACATTCTATAATCATGTGTATAAAATACTAATATTATATTAAGGTTATAATACATGAATATAGCTATTTCTCTCATGAATAAATAAAGCCAATCTTGTAAATATAACTAAAAGCATGCATACATACATACACACACATACATACCTATATATATATATATATTCTTACATGTGTACGGCACATTTTGTTATTATCATTATTAATAATATTTCTATATTATTACTGTATTGTTATGGATTTATGGATATATTATAATATATGGAAGTATACATTTTCCACCAAGAATGCAAAAATATATATTTATATTTTCCAAATAAATAAGATATGCATTTACACTTAATTATAAGTATTGATTATCTTATAACTTTACCTAAAATACTTCCGATATCCAAATCCCACCACCGTAATATGTATAAATGGATAATTTATATTATTTTGAAAATATACTTTAACTAAGGTTGATACAACTGAATATATATATATATATATAGATGTAGATATATTTCGTACGAAAGGAAACTAATACATACATATACTCGATTGCATATAAGAGAATATCTTCAAATGGAGAAACAAAGCTGACTTCTGTTCTAATTTCCGTGGTTCAGCCATAAACATTGGAACACCTGATCATTCGTTGCTACTGGGCGCGACCAGTTTGGTATGATCTGATGGGTCCACGGATTGATATCATTACATCCCATGGTGTAGTGACCTGGCTCATTGAGATTTAGGAAACATTAAGAAAATGTCTGTGGGTAACCGAGATAGCATCCCCATGGTTGGATTTTCCCTTTGGATTATTTGGAACCACAAATATGATTGATTGTTCAATAAAAATAACCTACATCCTAGAATTTTGCGATGGCGATAAGAGCCTTTATCTTGGAACTTCAGAAAATTGCTGCTGAAGGTGTTCTTAATCTTTCTAAGCATAAAAGGAATCCTAGTATTTGTGACTAGACAACTTCAAGTGGAGGCCAAATCAATGTAAATGCGTGGAATGCGAGTGATGGTTGAGCTGGGGTCGAAGTCGAAGTAATCACAAGGAACCCCAAAGGGAAGATGCTTGCGGGACCGATTTTGAGCGCTGAAGCCAGTTGCAGTAAGTTGACCGAAGCATATGCTATTCAAGAAGGCATGCAATTAGCAAAAGGCAACATGTGGAAAGATATTATTCTAGAGACTGCCTCCTCCATCGTCTTAGATAATATCCATGGAAGAAAGACAAATTGGTGTCTACAACCGTAAATACCCGAAATTTAATTTTATTCATTATAATATATAAAAGGGAACTAAGATCGAAGACATAAATATCATAAAAAATGGAAGATAATTATATCTTTTTACGATTAGAATATAATTACTCTATATTGACTTAAAGATCCTCCTTTTGGCCATTATACAAGTAACCACACAAAGAAAAGAAAACACTCTCTAGAGGAGATAAAGGCCCGTCAACATTCAAACTAAGTACATAAGGCAAGGCTTTCTGTGATAGTTGCTACATGATTTCAGTAGAAATTGGATTGAGGAAGGAATAGGATGAGTACGAAAATCAACCGATTAAGAATTTAGGAGATGGAAATCAAGAAGTAAGTAAACTATATAATTCAATTTGAAACTACATATTTTAGGATTTAATTAAGCATAGGATCAAAAATAAAATAAAATTAGGACAAATTGGGAGAGAACTTAGGGTTCGTGAAGAAAATTGGAGAACACGGTTAAGTACACACTTGTATACTTAACTATGCTAGATTTCGTGTGTGTATAAAGGATACATGGCTAGTTACACACCCATGTTTTAGGGTGTATCGAAGGGGAAATTTCATAGAAAAGTATATGGCCATCAACACGATTGTGTACTTGAGCATGTTGAAGTACATAGTTCCAAACACCACCATATACTTAGTGAAAACTTATTTCATGAATTGATTTCTAATTGAACAAACTTCCATGCAACCTAGATAACTAGTAAGATCTTAGAAAATATAATAGGCTAAGAAAATTAAGAGATTAGTTTATTCTTAGATTAATACTAAGAAGTAATTATTATTGCATTTACATATTACAAATTAGCTTTAAGTCTAGAACCAAAGTGCTTAAGACTAAAGCATAAGGTATGTGTAACTTATATGTTACTTATGCTTATTTAGGATAGTATATATATTAAACTTGATTAAGTCAAATGAAAAGATTAAGTATTCAAGTGGTTGTTGTTTATGCTTGGCTCAACTTAAGAGCTCGTAGTGATAGATCTCTAGTAAGCACTCTAATAATCCTTATGTGAGGTTGTCCTTAATGGAGTCATACTTATAAATGATCTAGGTTAGTTTAAGATTTAAGTGATTATGGGTGTGGAGCTCATAGTAGCAGTTCTCATCACCAAGTTTAAGAAGTTTAAGTAATTATGAGTGTAGGGCTCGTAGTGATAGTTCCCATCACGAAGTTTAAGTGGTTAATTGTTCATAGTTATGGAGCCCATAGAGTATTTGAAGTGTGTTGAGGGAATCATGAGTACGCTTTTTCTATTTGTAGACTTAAGAATATCATGAACTGGTTTCTTACTGTTTAAGTTCTTCATAATGCATATGATTTAAGTTCTTGTTTGTTCTTGCGCATGTATTTGTGTTATATGTACTAAGCATTAGCTCACTCTTCGAAGATTATTTCTTTAGATACAGGTATAGGAGGACAAGTTAACCATAATGATGATTTAGGAGTAAATGTACAAAAGGGAGAGGAATAAGAGTTTCACTATTACTATGGTGAATAGACTTCAATAGGAATTGTGTTACATAGTAATAGTGAGCACTGAGATATTAAAGGAAATCGATTATTGTTTATGATTATTCCATTACATTAGATATTGATCATGAAATTAATGTTAAACTTATTTTCAATGTTTGAAGGATGGATTGAGATATATTTATATCACTTTGATAGTATTCCAAGAATTAAATTGAGATTTACAGGTTTAAATGGTATTAGAGTAATTTCAGAACCTTAACATGTCCTTGAGTGATAAGGATACGTGAAGAGCCATAGCGCTACTTGGATTTTAGGGCATTACAATAACCAATTATTGATGCAATCATCCTTCCTAAGCTTTTTTTGGAACATGTTCCTTTGTTTTAGTTAGTGGAAGAAAACGTGTATGTTGCCTTCTAAGACAAAAAGGGGATGAGCATGTGTTATGGGATCTCAACCCTCCAACTACTTTGGTAAGACTTTTATTTGCCAATCATATTCCAGACCACTTGAGCATCATCAATTTTCGTTTATTGTGTTATCTGCTATTATGAAATAAAATTAATTTATATGTCCTTAATTCACTGTACTTCGAAAATTCAAAATGAATTTGCAAAAACTACATTTGTTTGTAATTCTAGTCCATTGTTGGTAAAATAGCATGTGGAACTTCCACATATGGAAAGTTAAAAGCCTCCTGAACTAAGTATCTAAATATTAATCTTAAGTATATGCTGATAATGATCTATTTTTATATTATCCACGATAAATCATGGTTTTATTTGAAATTGGGGATATGATATTGGGTATAGATCGTATTTTCAAATTGAAAATTTTGAATTTACAAGCTTCCGCTGTTTAAATTCCCAACAAGATGTTCTTCATATAATGGTATGCATGTCCTATATGGTGCTGATAAAGAATAAAAAGAATGGAGATAACGAAATTAAAGAGGAAAAAATACGAACTCCACTGCCTTCTGTTATCCATTTGAAAGGAAACTTTTTTTATTTAAAAGAAAGTAATCACCTACAAAGGATGTAAGGTTGTATGCACGACAATTGGACTTCTTACAACATGGGTTCCATCCGACCAAACAAGAGATGAAAACAATCCAATATTAGGAGTTCTCAAAATTCCCCCCGTAACATTAACGGTGAAGATCTTGCTTTCATTCAACGACTTAAACGAAAGGACTTTAGGATACACATCAATCTCTAGTCTGGAGTCGCTTGACACAACCCTCGCTGAATAAGTAGAATTTGCAAAACCAACATTTATGACTGTCCTTTTGAAGATAACACTAAAAGGTCTATCCGTACGAACCCTCACAGTCAATGATGGAAAATTATATTCCTCAGGGGGTATTTTCTGTCGATCCTTTGGACAAGTAGTAGTGTTGTCCCCAGTGATGTTTCTAATATTGTCAATAGACCTGCACAACAATTTAACATAATCCTCGGGTGGAAAAGGGTAAACTAGTCCAGGGTCTATAGCTTTAAGTGGATTTATGTGTCCCGATCCGTAACCAAATTCACGATCATCACTGTTGCTGGCATTCATGGGCCAAGCTGTTGGATTACAAAAGCACAAGATATTAGGAAAAGTTTGGAGACATAAAAGAACGAAAAAGCGTATGTGATAATAGCAAATATATCAAGTAAACTGATCAAACGCGGATAAATCTCTAAGCTCCTAACTTCGCTTTTCTGCCACAGTTTTGGGTCCCTAGAAACAGTTTAAAGGTTATTTACATATCTTAAAAAATTATACTCTATAAAGCTACATTTTGAGAAGTTAGATCATATCTACACTTAATCAACAGTGTAAGGGTATTTGTAGTTCATCCAAACTATACTGGGGAAATACCAGTAGTCATTATTGCAGATTTGATGAAGGATGGAGACCAAGAGGGATGGAATGTCTTAACATATGCTGCTACAGCAGCAGCGTGAGGGCATGCCATAGAGGTTCCTGATAATATAGCATAATTCGCTCGCCGACCACCACGAAGAGACCCAATTGATACGACTGGTGAATAAGCAGCAATGATTTCTACTCCAGGAGCAGTTACATCTGGCTGAAAAGAAAAATATTGAAACCATACACAAACATTATCAGATCAGATTACACTTAATTATGGTCACAACATCCATTAATCTTTCGGTCTAGGTTATACATAAAAATTAAATTAAATCTAGATCCTATTTTTTACCTATATGTCAAAAATCTCTAGAAGTTTCAACTATTTCTAAACCCGTCTACGTTTGTTTTCCTAGTAAAGTTTAGGCATAACTATTGACAATTTCACAAATGTACCTTTGATATATTAAAATCGAGATAGTTGGGTCCTCTTGATGAAAATGAGGCGACCTTAGGTGCACCATAGACTTTAATGGCCTCACTTCTCAATATGTGTCCTTTTGGCTCGCTACATATCAAAAAAGACAATAATAATCACTAAAAGCTACAAGTGAAGACGGTTAGTTTAACATGATAGTGATCGTACTTGGTGTTATTTAAGTAGGAGATGACTTTTGCGTAAGTGTCGTTATTTATACGTAATGCTGGTAGCGGAGTCACAGAAGAAACATTTGCTGATTGGAGGCTTTCCATTAATATGGCACCTGCACTTCCACTATAGAAAGCTTCACTGGCACCTCCTGCTCTATCGCAAAGCACAATTTTTCCTTTCACTTTAGTTTTATCCAAGGAACCTCCTGCGCACTGTCTAAATAACAAAATAGTTGTTCTAATTATGTTGAGATCATACGATTATTTTGAAATAGAGTAGGAAAAATAAATATGTTACTAAAAAAAGGAAGGTTATCTACCTAGCAAGATCAGCCACAGACGGATCCTTGGCGGCATCTTTTCCATATACAAAAGTAGCATCATGTATCATTGATTTAAAAGAGTTTATTGAGTTCCCCTGCACAAGAGAATTCAATCACCATACTGAAATTGAATATTCCGTAAGAATTATATTTGCTTGCTTTCAAACAAGTTATGAAATTGGGTAATCCTACGTTAAACATTAGTTAATGACAAGGTGAGGTTAAAGAGACCCCAATTCATACCACTATTGTGGAGCCATTGCTAAGAACAAGCTTAGTAATGAACTTGCGATCTATGCTACTTGCTGCTACCGTAAGTATCCACGGACTCACGCTTGCGGTAGATTTTAAGTGTCCATCATTACCTCCAGCTTGCACAGTAAGTATTCCATTCTTCATGGCGTGAAAGGAGCCTATTGCAATGGGATCATTTTCGTAAGGAATGACATTACCTGAGCCAATCGAAATTGTGATGATATCAACTCCATCCGCAATTGCATCATCGAAAGCAGCTAAGATACCATCCCCAGGACAAAAAGGACTAAACAGACATTGTAAACAGCAATCCGTGCAGAAGGAACTCCCCCTCTTGCCGTTCCTTTTCCTAATCCATAAAAGCTAGCACCTATCACTTCGTTACCAGCCGCAGTTGACGCAGTATGAGTTCCATGGCCTAATTCATCTCTCGCAGAATTTCCATGGTAAAACCGTGCTCCAACAAGCTTGCTTTAAAGTATGAATTTCATTTAATAATCAAGATATCAGTAACCAATAAATAGTGGGGGTAGTTTCTAACACGACATGTTAACATGACCACGATGAAATCAACATGATTAGAAACTTGACTATAAAGATAAAACACATAACCGACGTAACATATATTGTAAAATAGACAATCACAACAAGAATAAACATAATGTTAGTGAAAATTGATTGTGAAAAATACAAAAACATAACCTGTATTATACCACTTTTGCAATCGACTTAAAAAACTCATGATGCTATTCTTCTTTATTATGTAATCGTCAAGTACTCTATTAAAAGCATATGTGATAGCAAGTCATGACCCAAAAAAAAAAAAAGCCCTAAACCACTCATAGGCTATCCAAAAACCCTCGGTTAACCTCTGCAAATCATCTTTTCTTTTTTGGGGGGCAAACCTAGTGGAAGAATCCCTAAATTATGCAATAGCGATTTAGTGTCCGTTTTTTCCTGGTTTCTTATTCGTGTGCATCATTTATGAGTTTTTGGGATCACGTGCTTCTCATGTAGAACTATAACATAGCACAGCACAATCACATGAGAAATAAATACGCAAGTAGTGCATTTGTTAAAAGAAAACATATAAATCAATTGTAATTATAAGCACCAAAATACATGTTATGTTTTTACAATGTTCCCATCCTAATTACTAGCAATAACTTAAAAACAACAACTAGAAATCTAACAATCAAAACCAAACTACGTGTATTAGTTTCAGTCTAACAATCTTACTTGTTGCAAGTGAAATTCTGACCGCCTTTACATGCACCCTTCCATTTTTGGGGAGGAGGACTATATCCTTTATCACTAAATGACTCTGATTCTGGCCATATTCCGCTATCAATTACACCAATAACAGTGTCACTCTCAACCGAGGTTCTTCTAATTGATCTTTCATTAAGACCCATGAAGTCCCATGACCTTGTTGTTTGAAGCTTATAAGATATGCTAGGAAATACGGAAATTACTTGCTTCATGTCTGCATTCAAACACCACATTATAGAAACATTATCACCAAATTTTTCAATTCCATATACAAAGATAGATGTCTTCCAACATGTACCATATAATTTTTTCGCCTCACTGTCGGTGAGATTTGCTGCAAAACCATTAAAGCTCCTTTTATAGCTTCTAACCAAGTGATTGGAAGCAGAACTGAAAAAGAAAAACTTCATGGTACTTAAATTGAAAATAGAAGTCGGGGGAAAAAAATGAAAAAAAGAAAAATAGAAGCAATCTTATATGCTCAAAATGAGTTAGTTGTATTACATTGGGTTAACAACTTCTTGGAGGATAGTCATGTGGTCATGAGCAGGTGAGTATGCTCCCTCCGGAAGCGACCCCATATAAACAATGTAAACCTGCCATTCACCCGAATGAAATCTTATTTCTTTCCAAACCTAAATAAGCTAATTTATGGAGTTCAAACAAGTCCTTCGCGCTTTTAACTGGACAACAAACAAAAAGAAGAAAAGAAAGATCAGAAGATGGTTTTTCAAATGATTAATATTTAATTCTTGCCTTCCTATCTTCATATGCGGTGCTACAAAGAGGGTTTACTAATACCAAAATTGTAGAACACACAACAAAAGTGAAAGGATGGAATCCTTGCTTAGCCATCTGGATTTTTTACTTGTCTTCTCATGTCAATGATGTTTTTATACATGTCCGAGTCCCGTAAAAATGTCTCCATCCATTTTGCTAGAAAAGAATTAGTTGCCATGGCTCATATCTTCCTTATCAAAATGGAAACATTTGATTTCTTAGAATTTATTTGAAACGGTCAGCATAATCAGAGATCTTGTCTCACATATAACGATTTTCTTTCTTTCTATTTCCTATCGAGCCATTTAATTGTTAAATTTGTAATCCAATGCTTTATGTCAAGTTATTCGAAGGAAAAAGAGTAAGGAATGCATTTAAGTGGAAAGCTTTCATATTTGGAGACAATAAGAAGAAATTCAAATGGAATTATTATCTTACCCTTAAAAAAATAAAAGAAAGAAAAAGCTCTTCGCAATGACATTAGTATGGTATTTTAGCAAAATATAAAGGAAAAATTATAAGTGAGGAGATTAATATTTGGGATTAAGTTTAAATAGAGAATTGAACTTTTAAGTAGTTAAGATAAATGATCAACATTAAATTGTAATTAAAATAGATGATCAATATTAAATTAAGTAGTTCAAATAGGAAATCTCATTATGGCATTGTTATGAGTAGTAAAAAAATTCTTTATTTGAACCACTTATTATATTTATAACATAGTAGCAAATCTTCTATTTAAATCACTTATCATAATATTGATAATCTATTTTAATCATTTAAAAGTTTAATCTTTTATTTTGATCACTTAACATAATATTGATACTTTATTTTAACTATTTGAAAATTTAATCCTCTAGATGAATTTAAACCTAAACATTGATCCTCTTGATTGAATTTTTCCAAAATATAAAACTATGTTATTAACTTTCAACCTACTATCACATCATAGCTTCTAACCCCTTCCTTATCCAAATTAGTATGTGTATTAGTTGAAGTATCAAATGAAATCATTTTCTATCTCTCTTACTTCCATTGTCCTCAATAAGCTACATTCTCTTGCTAATGTAAACAAAATGTTTTCCATTGACTTTAATCACTTATAACTTCTTCAAATATCTAATAAATTGAAAATCGCAAGTTGCATTGCGATCCTCATAAAAAGTACTTCATATCAACACCAATCTTGATAGTTAAAGGTTTGGTTTAAGTTTCAAGCCAAATAAAAAATGAACATAAAAATTTTAGTTTAGAGTGTTTTATCAAAAATTTATTCATAAACTCGAATCTATTTAAGTTTCAACAAGTTTAATTACAAGATATAATTGTAAACTTGTCATTTTTTTAATTCTAGATGAACTTAATTTTCCACAACATTTGAAAAACTATTTCATCTTAGATCGAAGTGTGTCACACTCTAAAAGGGGCTTAGAAGTTTTGACTAAAAGCAATCATGTCATATGTGCACCCAGTTACATGATAATCACCTTGCGAGTTAGAGGTTGCAAGACTCTAATTAAATATTAAATCAATTATAATCAATCATATTACTTATGATTATATAATAAAAATATAATTATGGATTCTCATATTCCACGATCAATCAAGATCGTAGAGAATTGAAATCTTCTACCAAAGCAATAAAATAGAAAAACTCATCTAAGTTTTACAAATTTCATTCCTACATTGAGTTCCTAAGAATAAAAATTCATCTAAATAATCTATTAATACACATCTTAACAAAATCAATTAACCTGCTCGAATACAATAATTTACAAAGTTGAATGCCTCTAGCATTCCAACATTTCATTCCATCTATTATGTATTCATTAGAATGGATCACAATAGAATCTCAGAGGTAAGCCTTGTCCGGGTCCTACCATAATATAAATTGAAAATCTCACATAACTAGATTTAAAATATTTACAAACATCTATTCACCGATACTTAGATGAATCTATAGAAGAAGGTCATTCTAACTCTTACCCTTGCATCTTATCCTAAAAGTTTCACGACCTATATTAGAAAATCTATAGGAGGGTGAGCTAATAACCTAGTGAGATAGGAGTGTAATCTCTCAATACTATTTACATGCACAAGTAATTTCAAACAAGTTTTCAAGTCGTATGCTATGCATAAACAACCATATGAATGCAACATCATACGTGGTATTCTAGTAACCAGCATGAAGTCTAGGGTTTATACTCCCCTTGACCCTAGGTTAAAAATCTGGATTATACCATCAGTACCTAGGTCACAACTTAGCTAATTACTCTTATTTCTTTATTACATATTATCTCTTAATGTTAATGTTATAAGCTCAAGCGTTACTCACACACTGAGCAATAAACACCCTCAAGGATAAACCGAACTTGAAACTGTCAAGGCGCTATAATTCCCTAATTACTTAGTTCACACTTGGCAGAACAGTAATCCTCCATTTACTTCTGATGCACCATGTAGCAGTGATAGCCTTTGATATAATGTAATATCTCATGTGATGCGTGTTAAATTTTATTTAAGTCAAAATAATTAATTTATTATTTCAAGGTGATCACTTAAGATATAATCACACCGAATACAGGAAACATCAAACATTTATAATCATGAAATAACACTCACAAAACCACAATTCATGAAAAGTAGAACAAAGGAATTTCGGAATTTATCCGCAACCGATAGATCATGTTTAATCCCTTTTTTATTATATATTTATTATAAATATATATGTATTACTCCTTGAGACGTCACCTTACTTTTTCTTTTCCTCTCTTTTTTTTCATATTATATAATATATATATATATATATGGCATATGCTTGTGGCACCTATTCTTTGCCGCCCTTCCACGTCGCATATTTGGTTTCCTCTTTTTTTTTTTCTTCTTTAATCTAATAATGTCCTTTTCTACGCCTACTATTCACCTTAAGCTCGTTGGATTCATGCTCCTTCATCAGAGAATTCCCAGCTCGCCGACTTCGTTTTACTCTTTTTTTTTTTATGTTATATATATATATATATATATCTATAATACATATATATTTTTATATAAATAAATAAATGTGTAAAAATATAATGAGTGGCAAAGTCGTAAATGAACATATAGGAAAAGGAGCAATTTCATCTTTTCCTAGCGAATTATATATATGTGAAACTGACCCCGGGTTCTTCTATTTTCTGCACATTCTTATAATAGCAGCCTAGAGAATCCTAAAGAGAGAAAAAGCGAGAGAGCCTCTTCAAGAAGACCTAAAGAAATCCGAGGAGGTAGTGCGGTGTAGCAACAGGTAACGGTTTGGGAATTGTTGTAAGACCTACTATAACAGCAATGACCTAATCACGGAACGGTTTTGTTTATATATAGGGATTTATAGGAATCAAGTTTAAAAGTGGATTGAACAAGCATGAAAGCTGTTGAATTTAGAGTTTCAAGTGAAATTTGAATCAAGTAAGAGTAATTAACTTGTATTTTTGGATTTATTTAAGCTTTAGATTACAAAATGAGGAGATTGGATGAAACAATGTAGAAAAATTAGGGTTCGAATGACATACCGAATGATACATGACCATCCAACACGATCGTGCTACTTTTGTGTTGATTTATCAAAACATATTGGGAGGTACACGACCATCCAACATGGTCGTGTTTCGATCTTGTTGAGTCCAAAAGTTATGTCAAGAGATACATGTCGTCTTTCAACCATGTTGAATTAAGAGAAACACGGCCCTCCAACACGTCATGTTCCAACCCTGTTGAAGCTAAATCTTATTAAGAGATACACGACCTCTAAAACAGTTATGTACTAGCCTATGTTAGGCAACACAGCCTCTAACATGGTCATGTTAAGTGATGAATATTATGATTATGCATCAAATTATCTTCTTAATTAACCAAGTTCCATATAACCAAAACAATTAGTAAAACCTTAAATGACTTAATAAAATAAGAGGAATAAGGAGAGTTATATTATGTTAGATTAGTACTAAGATTAATGTGTTGATTATACAAATATCAACTTAGATTAAGTTTAGGATAAGAAGTACGTAAGGCTAGGATTCCAGGTATGTATTTACTTTATTTATTATATGTGATTATTAGGAAGCTATTTAATAAGTTGTATAATGAAATGCTAAGATATAATGTGAATTATGTGGTATCATGAAGTAATATAGTGTTATGTGAATAGAATGAGATAAGTTGTTTGTACTTAGCTCGGCCTAAGGGCCTATAATGGTAAATCCCTAGGGGGCATCTCGATGATCGGTATGTTGTGTTGCCTCTGGTGGAGTCGTGTATCAAAATGATCTAAGGTAAATTAGGGCTAGACGAGGCTCGTAGTGGTAGTTCCCTTTAAGGTTAGATGGGTTCCATAGAGGCAGTTCCCACTAGGACAAAACTTCTGTGTACTAAGGTCTTGAGTACCCCTATGTGATATAATTCAATTTGGTGTTGATGTGTGAATTGAATTGTGAATGTGTTATGGATAAATGTTGCATATACACATGTGCTATTATTATAGTGTATCATGTGCATGTAAGTGTGGTACTCACATACGAAGCTTGGGCTCACCCTTTTCCTATATATATATTTTTTTTTAGTTGCAGGCAAAAATGATAAACAATTAAAGTACGATGAGAATAGGAACTTGGTGGGACATTACAAGGATAGGATGGGAAGAGAACACTATACTATGTGGAAAAAGAGTGGTAAGGATTATGAACAATTGTAAATGAATGTTTTATGGTTAAATTGAAGTTATAGAGATAAACTACAACTTGAGATTTTGTTGTTAAATAATGACTCACTCATGAGTCATTCTTTTGATTATTGTTATAGTAGTATAATGGATAATGTATATAAGTAAGTTTGATGGACGATGGAGTTTCAGAGCCTTAGTGTGTCACTTAGTAGTAGTGACACATGGCAAGTTATGATACTCTAGGTTCTAGGGCGTTATAGCTTAAGTGATATCAGAGCATAGGTTGATGATCTCTAGAAGCTTAGGTTTTGATCAAAAGAAAATAAGTAAGTAATATCAGAGGACTAAGTTTTGATGATCTTTAAAATTTAAGATACGATCAAATAGAGATTTAGTTGATGACTTCTAGAATTAAGTAATAATCTAAAAGGTGTAGAATTCAATCAATAGAAGTTAAGTTGAAATCTTTAAAAGATCAAGTAAATGATATATAGATCTAAGAATGAAGAGAGTGGATAAATTAGGGGATAACTATTATATTATGTTAATCCTAATATTCTATTGAATATTCCTATTTAATTACACGTGTATGTATATGTTTGAGCTTGAGTATGCATAGATGTATACTGTCACTAACTCTCCTTATAAATTCTAACTTTAGAATCATTCTACTGCTTTAATTTACATAGAATGCCTCTAAGAAGAAATATCATGCAAGGTTCATCTAGTGCTAGACAGGGTAGAGATGCCCTAAAGGATAGGAACCCTTAAAGACCACCTTAGCAGGAAACCCTAGAGCAAGTTAATGTCATTGCTGCTTAGCTGTGAGAAACTGTAAATGCTCTAGTGGAAATGTTGGCACAACAATAACAGCAAACCGTGAGACCTATCAGGTCTATAGAGGAACCTTGTAAGCTGGACAAATTTGTAAGATTGGCTAAGGAGTTCCACCCAAAGGTTGATGATCCAATAGAGGCTGAAAATTGGATCATTGAGACTGAAAGGACCTTTGAAGCCTTCATGGTCCCAAAAGATAAAAGAGTAAGATATGTTGTAGAGTGGTGGACTCATATGTCTATATTAATAGGAGCCCTGAACCAATGGCAGAGGTTTAAGGAACTATTTTATGGAAAGTACTTCCCCAGCAGCATCAGAGACAAAATGGAGGCGGATTATTATAACTGCTAGCAAAGCAATAAATCTATTGAGGCATATGAAGCAGAGCTGAATCGCTTAAGAAAATTCTTGCCAAAGGTGATGAGAGGAGATGATGCCTCCTAAGCTAGAAGATTCTTAAGGGGATTAGAGCCTACCTTACAACATGAAGTAGGGGCTTTTCAATTGACTAATTATGTAGGAGTAGTTGATGAAGCCAAATACTTAGAGTAGAGCAAGAAGAGAACAGAAGAACAATTGTCTTGTAGATCAGGATTAGTCTTGGGAAAAAGGCTTGTCTCCAACATACCTTATGTAGATAAAAGGAAGAGGCCAGCTGTATATCTAGCTAAACTTATGGCTTATGTGCCTAAACCTCTTCAAACTAAGCCCACACCTCTAGCTTTGTCTCCCCCACAATAGGTAGGTCAAGGTGTGAGATGTCCTAGATGTTTAGGACCATATGATCTACAATGATGTAATTAGCTAGAAGGGGCATGCTTCTCCTGTAGCAAAACATGACATACTAGCAAGAGTTGTGCTGAAAGAACCTTCCCTCAGACTTTTTGCTACACCTGTAAGCAAAGAGGACACAAATTATTTGAGTGTAGTGCTCAGCACACTTAAATAATTGTACCCCACAAGCCCTACAGCCTATAAGGACTAAACCCAAAGGACCACTAGGCAGAAATCAAAACGTGGGACCAAGACAGAGGGAACATGGTAGAGTGTTTGCATTACAACAGTAGTAGCAATAATAGGATGCCCATGATTAAGATACCATAGTAGGTACACTACTCATAAACTTGTATATTGCCTATGTATTATTTAACATGGGTGCGACCTATTCATGCATATCTCCTGTTTTTATGATTGTATGTGGATTAAAACCCATTGTATTGGAGAGTGCTATAATTGTAAATACTCCATTTGGAGTAGGGGGAAATTAAACCAAATGTGTAAAGATGTATAAATTGTAACACATGGCAAGAAAATGCCAACTAAATTATTTGTATTAGAGATAATAGAGTTTGATCTAATTTTGGGGTGAATTGGTTATATAAGTATCATGCCACTATAGATTGTCACAATCTAATGGTTAAATTTGATTTTCTTGATGAGGAGCAAATTGTATACTAGTTAGATCCACAGAGGCTTGTGACTCTTCCAACATACGCGTTGTAGAATAAAGGAAGATTACCAGCCTTATTAGTGGAGATAAGATTGGTTAAGGAATTGAGTTTTATGTTAGTGAATGAGTATATAGATGTTTTTCTTGAGAATTTTTTAGGTTTACCACTAGCTAGAGAGATGAAATTCTATATCGATCTTGTACCAGGAATGACATCCATACCTAAAGCACCATATAGAATGGCACCTACTAAACTATTTGAACTGAAAACTCAACTTCAAGAGCTTCAAGATAGTGGGTTATTAGATCAAGTGTCTCACCATGGGGTGCTCTAGTGCTATTTGTCAAGAAGAAAGATGGGAGTATGTGGCTATGTATAGATTATAAGGAGCTAAATCGAGTCACAATCAAGAACAAATATCCTCTCCCTAAGATTGATGATTTATTTAATCAATTACAAGGAGCTCAAGTCTTCTCCAAAATTGACTTGAGATCGAGGTACCATTAGTTAAGAATCAAGGAGGAAGACATAGAAAATTGCTTTTAGGATTCGATATGGGCATTACAAGTTTTGGGTAATGCCTTTTAGTTTGACAAATGCTCCAACAGCCTTCATAGACCTCAAGAACAGAGTACTCAAAGACTAGCTAGATCAATTTATAGTGGTTTTTAGAGATGATATCCTCATCTATTCTAAAAGTAGAGAAGAACATAAAGCACATCTCAAAACTGTACTAGAAAGACTTAGGGAAAAAAAGCTTTATGCAAAATTTAGTAAGTGCGAATTTTGGTTGGAATAAGTATCCTTCTTAGGACATTTAGTGAATAAGAATGGAATATCGGTAGACCCTAAGAAGGTGAAGGCAGTAAGTGACTAGCCAAGACCAAAAACTGTAATAGAAGTAAGGAGTTTTCTAGGATTAGTTGAGTATTACAGATGCTTTGTAGAAGGATTTTCTCGGTTAGCCACTCCCTTAACTCAACTAACAAAGAAAAAGGCCCAGTTTGTATGGAGTGAGAAGTGTGAAAGTACCTTCACAACATTGAAAAATAAATTAATGACAGCTCCAATGTTGGCTCTACCGAAGACGGGGGAAGAATTGGAAGTATTCAATGATGCATCAAATCAAGGTTTGGGGTATGTACTTATGCAAAATGGGAAAGTTATTGCACGTGCTTCTCCCTAGCTAAAACAATATAAAAAGAATTACCCCACTCATAACTTAGAATTAGCTGCAATGATTTTGCACTAAAATTGTGGAGACACTATCTTTATGGGGAGAAGTGTAAAATCTTCACAGACCATAAAAGTTTGAAGTAATTGTTTACTTAGAAGGACTTGAATATGAGGCAAAGAAGGTGGCTAAAAATGATAAATGATTATGATTTGGAAATTCATTATCACCTTGGGAAAACAAATGTGGTTGCAGATGCTTTAAGCACGAAGAAACACATAAATATTGTAGGATTAATCACATCTCAGAAGAAGATATGGATAAGTTAAAATTGGAGGTGGTGACACGAGAAGTGGGAAATAAGTTGGCTACACTTAGTATCTAACCCAATCTTCTAGATCATATTAAAACTAAACAAATGGACGATCCTAAAATTCAGAAGATAAAGGACAAATTAGAATGAGGTGAAGCCATAGAATTTGTGTTAAACATCAAAGGAGTAGTCAAGTACAGTAATAGATGGAGCGTTCTAAATAACATAGAATTAATGAAGAAGATTATGAAGGAAGCCCATTACTCAGGTTATACAGTATACCCAAGAAGCACCAAGGTTTACAAGGATCTCAAGAACACTTACTAGTGGAAAAATATGAAACGGGAGATAGCCGAATATGTATCCAAGTGTCTCACCTATCAACAAATAAAGATAAAACACCAGAGACCAACTGGTGAGTTACAACCTCTTCCTGTACCTGAATGGAAGTGGGAACATGTAACTATAGATTTTTTTCATAATACTCTCGAGAACAAAGGAGAAATATGATGCAATTTGGGTAATAGTAGACAGATTAACCAAGTCCACACATTTCTTGCCAATTATGGTGGACTATAGACTAGAAAAGCTTACTCAAATGCACATTAAAGAGATTTTCATATTATATGGTATACCAGCTATGATTAGATCTGATAAAGATACTTATTTTGTGAGAAAATTCTAAAAAAGCCTACATTAAGCTCTAAGAACAAAATTCCAGTTTATTACAGCATTTCATCCTCAGACAAATGGGCAATTTAAAAGAACCATTCAAATTTAAGAAGATTTACTATGATCTTATACCTTAGATCAAAGGGGTAAGTGGAGTGATCATTTGCCTTTAGTAGAATTTATTTATAACAATAGTTACTAGGCTACTATACAGATGGCTCCTTATGAAGCATTATATGGAAGAAAGTATAGATCTCCCTTACACTGGGATAAAGTGGGAGAAAGATGGGTATTGGGGTTAGAGATAGTACAGGAAACAGTAGAGAAGGTTAAAGTCATAAGGTAACAGATCCTATCAGCCTAGAGTCGCTAGAAAGGTTATGCAGACAAACGGCGATGTCTTCTAGAGTTTCAAGTGGGAGATAAAGTCTTACTAAAGATATCTCCAACTAAAGGAGTAATCAGATTTGGATTGCAAGGTGTAAACACCCCATTTTTGCCCTAGGAATGAGTAATAATCAATAATAATCAATTTTCAATTTTTTCCAATTTTTCCCTAATTTAGCATAAATAATAAAATATATTCAAAAAAATAAAAATAAATAGGAAAACACATCAATTTTGAAAAATGATTTTAGAAATAGTAATAATAAGGGATGAATAATTTTTATAAATTTTTGAAATTTCAAAAAATACAAAAAAATGAAAAAAATCGCATTGCATATATGCAATTTGCGATATAAAGAAAATCGAGAAATTGGGCTAGCTCAGTTGGTTCGTGAGTGCGCTGGGAACGTGCGGGAGGCTTGGAGGTCGCGAGTTCGAATCTTCCCCTGAGCACTCGATGCAATTTTTTCTTTCCTTTCGCTTGGAGCTGCCACGTGGCAGCGTGTGATTGGCCTAAGAAAATCACGCGTGTTGCGCGTGATTGTCTTCCTTACCCGGACAGACGCGAGGAGAAGCCAGGAGCAAGTCCGACGAAGGTGGAATCGATCATTTTTTTTCAAATCTTCTAGATTATTGTCAAGATAAAGCCGAATCCATAAGATAAATCAAAGAAAAACAATGGATCAACATCAAATCGCCAGGATAAAATCAAATCTAAAAACGGAAGAAATTCGGATTTATCCAAATCGGCCGATTTGAGCTTATCCAAGAGGGTTTCCGGACGCATATAAATAGAGGAGGAGTAGAGGAAGCTAAAACACGAATCAGAGTTGAGAGAAAGTGAGGAAAGAGTGCAAATCGAAGAGCATCGGAGGAGACCCAAAATTGCGAAGCACCGGCCGGAGTTGAACCACCACCAGGAGGCAATCTGGGAGCAAACCACCACCACCATTGGATTCAGCAACCTCGAGAAGCTAGGATTTGACACCTCACCCGTTGCAAAAGGCCACCGGAACGCCGTGAACGAGCCTTCCCCGCCGCCGTGTCCGATCGATTCGACCCGACCCGATTCGACCCGATCGACCCGACCCGCGCACCGACCCAGATCCAGGTAAGTCGGATTTTCCGGATTTTTTTTTATTTTACTTATTTTGTTTATTTATTTGTTCCGAATTAATTTATTATTTATTTGTGGTTTTTGTTATTTGCTTAGTTATTTATTTAGTGGTTTTTGTTATTTGCTTAGTTATTTATTTATTGGTTTTTGTTATTCGTTTAGTTATTAGTTATTTATTTGTTTCCATTTTCAATAAATAGAAAAATGTAGAAATTAGGTTTTTTTTTTAGGATTTAATAATGTAAAATAAAAAAGAATAAAACAAGAAAAATATTAGGAAAATAATAATAAAATTTTAGATGTCAAAATAGGATAGATAATAAACTTAGGATACAAAAATCAACAAAAAATCCCAAAAATCACAAAAATCAATAAAAAATCCCAAAAACCACAAAAATCAACAAAATTCCTAGAAATCACAAAAATAACAAAAAATCATAAAAAAAAAAAAAAAAAATCATAAAAATTCAAAAATTATAAAAGAATCATAAAAAATGAGTTTTAGCACTTAGAAAAATCCTTTTCTTCAAATAAATCCAAAATTGATGTTTTTCCCTAAAAATCATTTTCAAAATCAGATTAGAGGTTAGGCTTAGAATTTTTTAGAAAAATCCCAAAAATGGTAAGAACATAAAGCAAAAGAGATTTCAAAATTAAAATTCACAAACAAACTTAAAGTTTTCAGAAAAGCGAACTACGACTTGTTTGATCCTGAGTAGCAGGTACGTAGGCACCCATTCGGATCAACCCCTAAAATGAATGAAAAATCAAATTTTCAAATAATTCAAAAACATAATAAAGTAACTGAAACACATTTCTAAAGAGGAACAATTTTAGGAGATTAGGTGGTAACCGTAAAGGTTTTAATAGGTTAGCCTCCAGACTTAGAAACTCTGGTTTTCCCTTTTCCTCTTTTCACAAAAACGAAAAGAGGAAATAACGTCGACTAGTGGTCCAAATTAAGACTAATCCGCTCCTTTAGTCTTAATTCAATATTTCCCAACAACAGTTGGGTGGCGACTCTAAAAATCAAACGAAATTCCTAACTCAAGTCGAGGATCTACATTAGATGAGCATAGGGTCTAGTCTAGATCGGATTAGGAATGGGAATTCAAAAATTAGACTCGACAGGATGGCGACTCCATTGGGGATCTCGATGCCAGTAGGCTAAGCCACCCGAATCTTCGAATTGTTCTCCTTAAATGTGCTTCAATTATTATTCTATTACTAACCTTTCAGGGACTAGTTAGATTTTCAGTTTTTCTTTACTGTGGGGGTTTGCATGCATATGTGTGTGTGAGTAGATGCGGTCGAACCCGGGCCATCCTAGAAACCTGAGACGGGGAGCCATTGTGTAGGTTTCGGGCGAAGTGAGTTGATTCAACGTTCGGGACCAATTAGCTACCCCACCCTATGCTTCGATATGGCCTGAGATCCATTTCTCCGAGAATGCGGGAGGCCATAGAGCTCGGGAACCAATTAGAACCAACCTACTTGCATACATAACATCATAAGGGGTTGGCAACTGGATGACAATGTAATGGTTTGTTATTTTGTCCTTGGGGTTTAGGACTATTTCCCTGTAACTTTTTCATAGTTCTGTTTGTAACTAGGCTATTTCTTTTTGTAAATAGATGGCCAGCAGTGCAGTCAACCGTCTCCTCCGCAAAGAAATTCGGGTGTACAAACCTTTGGACCCAAAATTGGTACTGGACCATTGGTTTACCTTATACAACCCAGAGGAGCAGGCCTTCATCCAGCAAAAGATCGGCCCCGTCCTCTCACTGACAAGGATAGAGGTGAATTTGCCTTTAGTCCGGGCCATGCTCCAATTATGGGAAATCGAGCCCGCTGCTTTCTTTATTGGGCCGCATGAGATCACCCCTACCTTGGAAGAGTACACCCAGTTGCTACAGGCTCCAGCACTGACTGATCAAATCTATACGCCAGACCTTGAGGCCGGGCCAGCCGGTACCTTCAGCAGATTATTAGGCATCCATAAAACAGCAGTCAACAAAGCCCTAGCAAACTGTAATGGATATTGCATACGAATGGATGATTTAGAAGCCTAGTTTATCGCCCGAGAGGACAATAGGGATAGAAAGGACATCCTGTGTGGGGACCCCAAGACTTACAGACAGAGAAGGGTGAACGCTTTCATCTTGACAGCCTTCGCCACCATACTGTTCCCCACCGGGACCTTCTATATTCACTACAGGGTTGCAGAGCTGGTGACCCAATTCCTGAAGGGAAGATCCTACATCCCGGCTCTACTGGCTGAACAGATCCGGAATTTAAACTTCCTCAAGAAAAAAGGCCATGGGATCCTTCGCTCAAGCCTCAACCTTCTGCTGATATGGTTTGTAAGCCACCTTAAGTGCTTCGGGTTGAACATGGTCCGAAAAACCTTAGCCCAGCAAGTAGATCTCGTAAACTCGTGTATAGAAAAGGTAAAGCTACCCGACGACCTTACCAGCCACAGTTGCGTAGAGCTGCTTAGGAGCTTCAGTGCCGAAGATATTCTATGGACAGCCAGGTGGAGTTGCTGTAACAAAATCATCTTGACCTGCAGAAACTTCCAAGCAGTGCCTTTAATCGAATCAGCGGATGTATCGGATATCACCCAAATTCAATGGTTCGCCAGTTCGGCACTATCCAAGACATAGTTTATCGGCCCTCGGTACAAGCAGTTACCTTTGAGTATCAAGATCCGAACCTGTTAGTAGCTGAGAAGTTTGTGAAGCTGGCAGAGGTCAAAGCACTTTGGGAAGCCAGAATTGAAAGCTCGAATGTGGACCTCGGGGAATTAGATGGCGAAGTGGGAAAGCACCAAGCCACCAGAGAGTTTGTAATTCGCCAGCTATACCAGACAGGGGAAAGAGCATATCGGGTTCCAAACGTCACCCAACCAAGACCAGACAAGATCAATCCAGAGATAGAAGTATACCTGGAGCAGGTCAGGGCCCGAATGGAGGTATACTTTGAAGCCGCGGATCATAAGAAAGACATCTGGAAGGGACGTTTCAAAGAATCCGACCAAAGGAATAAGGCCTTAGAAGCACAATTAGAGAAATGCCAAGCCAAAGTCAAGGAATTGGAAGCCGTCATCAGTGGGAAGTCTGAGCCTCCACAACAGAAGACTAAAAGAACTAGGAAGTAGATCTTTATTTGTAATATTTCATTTTGAACTCCAGAATTCTCAATATTAATAAAAGTAAAGTTTCAATGTTACATTGTCAATCAGTTGTCAACCCTTTTACTTTTAGCATCCGTGTGACACATGCATATCATTCGTGCATTCATTACACTAAAAGAAAAACAAAATGCGAATCCAGGTATCAAAATAGCTTCCAAACAATCGAACCCTCCTAGAAGCCCAGTTCTCACGCGCTCAAGAACAAAAACGGCCAACAGTAGTGACAACCGCAACAACACCAATGCTAAAGCTGCCTCGGACTCTAGGATCATGTCCCTAGAACAAACAGTCCAACAACCGGCTGCCCAGGTTCACCTCTTAACTGAAAGCATCGGCCTCCTGCGTAACACTCAGCCAACCCAAGAAGAGTATTCAGGGGCGAGAAAGGGAAAAGCAGTAAAGGGAAAAGCAGTGGAGGGACAGCCTCCGGAATATGAGGAGATCAATTCCCACCTTAACCCGGCTTTTGAATATGAGCCAAAAGTCAACCAGGGGCCGACCTCTAACGACCTGAAGAGGGAAACAGAAGAGAGGCAGAAGGAGATGGAGAAGCGACTCTTCCAGCAGCTCCATGACAAGATGAAAAGCATTGAAGGCCTTGATGGTTTTGAACAGGCCGGAATCACCAATCTGCCAACATACAGGGAAGAAATATACCCTGAAAAGTTTAAGACCCCAGAGTTTGAAAAGTATGATGGGACCGGCTGCCCCAAAATGCATACCAGGCTATATGCCCGGAAAATGAGCAAGTATGCTCAATACGACCAGCTCATGCTCCAGACATTCCAAAGACAGCCTCACAGGCCTGCACTGGTCTGGTATGCCCACCTGGACTTCAACATTGTCAACACTTGGGAGAAGCTAGCCCGGGCGTTTTATGATCAATATAAGTTCAATATTGAAGTCGCCCCATCTGTAATCGACCTGGGGAGTCTCCAGAAGAGACATGCTGAGCCGTTCAAGGAATATGCTCAGTGCTGGAGAGCCCAGGCTGCTAGGGTAGCAACCTCGATATCTGAGAAGGAATTGACATCCATATTTGTCAATACCCTGGACAAGACCTACTTTTCACACTTGGTAGGCTAGACCTCATCCAGTTTTGCAGAGGTAGTGGCTACAGGGTGCAGGATTGAGAATGCCATCACCACCGGTAGACTTCAAACAATAGAGCCTCCTAGGGTCACACCGACACAAAGGCTTGTGGGAGGAAACATAGCTAAAGAGTCCACTATCAGCACGGTCCACTCCGATAAAGCAGAAAAAGCCGGGACTCGTGTTACATTTCAGACCACGAGTACCCCAGTCCAGTAACCCATGACGGGTCAAACCCAGGCTATCAGGGTCCCAAGGCAGTTTACTCTAATCCCCATCCCACTCAGTCAAGTCTTCGCTCAGTTGAGGGTAGACAACTTAATTAGCTTCGAGATCCCCAACGACCGATACAAGCCCAAGAATTTCGACTCAAGCCTCAAGTGTGACTACCACATGGGTCAGGAGGGGCATTCCACAGATAGGTGCTGGAGGCTCCGGCACAAAATCTAAGACTTAATTGATGTAGGAATTATACAATTGGATTTCGTAAACGCCCCAGCACCTAATGTCAACACCAACCCACTGCCCAATCACAAGCCCGCCATCAACATGATCACGTCAGAGGAGTCAGCTCCCAAAGAAGCCCCAAGGCAGAATATGATAGAGCAACAGAAGAAGCAATCCCACCAAGCTCTAAAGGAAACACCAAAGGCGCACATTAAAAGAAGGTGGTTAGCTGGAGACCCAACGTTCGGCACTTTGGGGGAATCACACGGGAGATTTCAGTATTTAGTGAACTATTCTTATACCCCGACTGAGCAAGGGCCACCTAGCGGATGGGGACCGAAGTTTGAGAAGGAGGACAACCCGGCAAAGGAAGAGGGGAAGACTATCCACATGATCAACTCTCATCAGAAGCCTAGGGTTATACAGTGCTATGAGGGACAATCAACTAAGGTACAAATCCCAAGAAAAAGATATGTATTCAATGTCCCGATACCGGTAGAGAATTACAAGGCTGCACCATTCGACTATCGGGCCCTCAAACAAGAGCGACCTCCTATAGTGGGAGGCATCACCCGCTCTGGGAGATTATATGATCCAAAGTATAAAGGCCCGACTGAAGAGCCCACCGTGGAAAAAGGGGAAGAAGAGGAAGAGGGACTTGCTGCATTTACGAAGATGGTTAAGGCCAGCGAATACAAGATCATGGAACAATTAAATAAGGTTCCAGCGCAGATATCACTCATGGGCCTTCTCACAACATCCGAGCCTCATAGGGAAGCACTCTTTAAAGTGCTGAAAAAGATTCAGGTCCCGGAAGGTATCGCTACAGACAAATTAGGTCACATGGCGAACTCCATCTTCGCAATGGACCAAATATCCTTCTCTCCGGAAGAGCTAGGAGAAGAGGGAGACCAACATACCAAACCACTGTTCATAGTGGTCAGGTGCAATGACACCATTGTCTCCCGGGTACTTATCGACAACGGATCATCCCTCAACGTTTGCCCATTGGCAACGCTCGACTTACTGGGGGTCGATCCAAGCAACATAAAACCTAGCTTCACGGTAGTTAGAGCCTTCGACGGGTCCAAAAGAGACATAGTAGGGGAGGTGGGCCTACCGGTGGAAATCGGTCCACAAATATTCCACATCTCCTTCCAGGTCCTTGACATCCCAAGGTCTTTCAACCTGCTTTTGGGACGACCCTGGATACATGCTGCTGGAGCCATCCCCTCTAGTCTCCACCAGAAGGTCAAATTCATCGCAAACGGGCAGATAGTCACTGTACTGGGCGAGCAGGATTACGCCATATCTAAGGAGACTGCCATACCTTACATTGGGGAAGAGGGTTCAGAAGACCTAGGGCTGCAGATCTTCAATGAAGTGAACATGGTAACCAGCAAGGAGGGCCATCAGTTTAAAGAGGGGCAGCATGGGACGTTTGGACTAGGGTACATTCCTACGGCCGCAGAAGAAGCGCAAACAAAAGGTGTTAAAGGCAAAATAAGGGAGAAGTTGATCGACACCTAGATGTGCATCCCACCTCTCCAACAATCTTTCCGAAAGGCAAACATCATTCAAGAGCTGCGGATAAATGAAGAGGACGACAGCAAAGGGAAATCAACCCCCCGCACGTCCAACCGGCATCCGACTCTAAATAATTGGTTTTGTTATCCTATCAGTAGCGCTAGGTTAGCTCAAAAGTAGAGAAAAATTATTAAACAAATTTTATTGAGACTCTTTATCAAGTTTAATTACAGTTTGTTTTTTTTCTTCTTATATATATATGCTTTCATTTTACTCAGATCTCCTACCACCGAACATCAGGGATATTTCGCGCAGGTAGAAAGTAAAAACGCTGATATCGTTTCCAACGCTGCTGAGTCAGTTGTTGAAGGCGATATCTTAGACCACGAAATAATACAAGAAAATTGGCTAAAACATGAATAAAGCGGAATCTCGATCGGCGAGCTTGTGGAGACAGTAAATCTAAGAAGCATGGGAAACCCTAAGAACCTCAAAATCGGGACCAATTTGAGTGCCGAGCAAAAACATGAGATAACCGAGCTATTAACGGAATATGTAGATGTGTTTGCCTGGTCGTATGGTGACATGTCAGGGCTAGACCAGTCAATAGTAGTTCACAGGCTTCCCACAAGGGAAGATGTCAAACCTAAAAAACAAAAACTGAGAAGATTTAGGCCTGACATCTTACTGAAAATCAAAGAAGAAGTCAAGAAACTGCTAGAAGTAGGGTTCATTGAAGTATCCGACTACCTAGAGTGGGTAGCAAATATAGTCCCTGTTATGAAAAAGAACGGAAAAGTACGCATATGCGTAGACTTTCAGGATTTAAACCAAGCCACACCAAAGGATAACTTCCCCCTACCTCACATTGATGTTCTAGTAAACAACACTGCGGGAAACCATCTCTTCTCATTCATGGACGGTTTCTCAGGATATAATCAAATAAAAATGGCTGAGGAAGATAAAACCAAAACAACCTTCATCACAACATGGGGGACTTTCTGTTACAAAGTCATGCCCTTCGGTTTGAAAAACGCCGGGAAACGTATCAAAGAGCCATGGTTGCTATACTTCACGATATGGTGCATCGAGAGATTGAAGTATATGTCGACGACATGATAGCCAAATCCAAAAAAGGAGAAAACCATATAGATATCCTGAGGAAATTGTTTAAACAACTGAGAAAATTCCAGCTTAAGTTAAACCCAGAAAAATGTACTTTCGGGGTCACAACGGGGAAATTGTTAGGGTTTGTCATAAGCCAGGAGGGCATTAAAATCAACCCTGACAAGGTAAAGTCCATATTAGAATTACCTTCCCCATGCTCCGTTAAAGAAGTAAGAAGCTTATTGGGAAGATTAAATTACATAGCTCGTTTTATCTCACAGCTCACCGACAAATGCCGGCCATTATTCCGTCTGTTGAAGAAGAACACCACAATAGAATGGGACGACGAATGCGAAGAGGCATTTAAAACAATCAAAGACTATCTTACAAAACCTCCGGTCTTGATAGTCCCGAAACAAGGAAAGCCCTTATTCTTATACCTTACTATACTCCCTGAATCCATGGGATGTGTGCTGGGGCAGAAAGATGACGAGGGAGGAGAGCGTTCCATATATTATCTGAGCAAGAAGTTCACAGATGGGGAACAGAGGTACTGAGAGGTGGAGAAGACGTGTTGTGCTTTAATCTGGGTCATGCATCGACTAAGGCAATACACCCTTTATTACCATATTGAACTGCTAACAAGACATGATCCCTTGAAATACTTGGCAAAGAAACCAGCCTTGATAGGGAGAATCTCTAAGTGGCAAATGCTCCTATCCGAGTTTGACATCACATACGTAAATCAGAACTCGATGAAAGGGCAAGCCTTAGCAGACTAGTTGGCGGAACACCCTGTCGAGACAGATTCCCAAGAACTACAGGCTCAATTTTCGGATGAGAATATATTGATAGTGGAAAATATGCCAGTAGAAGACTTTGGGATAGAGCAGAACCTGAAATGGAAATTTTTTTTCGATGGAGCCGCCAACGTATTCGGTTGTGGGGTTGGGGCAGTATTGATATCCCCGGACAGCACTCAATTCCCTGCAGCGACGAGACTTACATTTCCCTATACCAATAATATCGCAGAATATGAAGCATGTATTCTTGGCCTCAAAATGGCCTGCCAAATGGGAATCCGCGAATTAGAGGTATACGGGGATTCGTCGCTCATCATACTACAGACAAGAGGGGAATACAAGACTAAAGACCCCAAACTGGTACCATATCATCAACACTTGACAGAGCTAATTGAGGAATTCAAGGCAATCACTTTCACATACGTCCCGAGAACTCAGAATCAGTTCGCAGATGCACTAGCCATGCTAGCATCTATGATCCAAATAACAGGGGGAGCCGAAGTTCAACCGATGAAAATAGACATCGAAAGTCAGCCCGCCTATTATTTAACAATGGAAAAGATACAAGATAACAAACCCTGGTATCACGATATCAAGACCTTTCTCCAAGAAGGTAAATACCCCGAAATGGCTAGCAAGAATGACCAAAGAACACTCAGAAGGTTAGCAAGCCATTTCCTATTAAGTGGGTCCATATTTTACAAGAGATCATCTGATACCACCCTGTTGAGATGTGTGGACAAAGATGAAGCATGCGAACTGATGAAGGAAGTACATGAAGGAGTATGTGGACCTCATATGAATGGCTACATGTTGGCCCAAAAAATCATGAGGTTAGGATATTATTGGTTAACCATGGAATTAGATTGCATAAAATATGTCAAGCACTGTCATTTGTGTCAATTCTATGTGAACTGGATCAATGCTCCGCCCAACGAGCTACATTTGTTATCAGCACCATGGCCATTCTCAATGTGGGGAATCGACATAATTGGCCCTATCACTCCAACAGCATCCAACGGCCATAGATTTATACTGGTAGCGATCGATTACTTCACCAAATGGGTAGAAGCTTCATCATATGCCAATGTCACAAAAAGGGTAATAGTCCGCTTCTTAAAAAGGAACATAATAGCCCGATATGGAGTTCCTGAGTCCATCATCACCGACAACGGTACCAATCTCAACAACAAATCGATGACAAGTTTATGTCAACAATTCCACATAAACCACCAAAATTCAACTCCCTACCGACCTCAAATGAATGGGGCAGTAGAAGCAGCTAATAAAAATATCAAAAAGATCATCGAGAAAATGACAACAACTTACAAAGATTGACATGAAATGTTACCGTTTGCTCTCATGGCTTACAGGACTTTAATAAGAACGTCTACATGAGCTAGCCCTTACTCATTGGTATATGGTACTGAAGCAGTACTACCAGTTGAAGTTGAGATACCATCATTCAAAATTTTGTCAGAAACTCAATTAACCGAATCAGATTGGGTAAAGAAGAGGCTTGATCAGCTGAATTTGATTGATGAAAGAAGACTTACCGCATTATGTCATGGTCAGTGTTATCAACAAAGAATGGCCCGAGCATTTAACAAGAAGATGAGACCTCGGTACTTTAAAGAAGGGGATCTGGTACTAAGGAAGGTTCTCCCGAACGCTCAAGACTCCAGAGGAAAATTCACCCCAAACTATGAAGGCCCCTATGTGGTGAAAAAGGTTCTGTTAGGAGGTGCTTTGATATTAACTCAGATGGATGGTTTAGAATTAAGAGACCCCATTAACACTGATGCTGTAAAGATGTACTATCCTTAGGCAAGAGAATTGAAAATTTGCCAATGTTTATGAAAGCCAATGTTCGATACAAATTTCGTTGAGTCGAGTTTTTACTTTTTACAAGCAAAGTTAATATCCCTGAATGGTCAATAATCCAAATCAATTCGCACCATAACAAATACTCCTAAACACATTACCCACCACTTCACCAATGAAAGATAAACACTAAAATGATAATGAATCTCAATGTATTTGGTAATATAATCCTATCTATTTTTTAACATTAGAACTGAGCACATCATTAGGATAACATTACCGTCAAAAGAGCCTTGTGCATAAAGAAAGGGAGCACATAAAAAATTTCAACCCCGTGTCAAGATAAGAAGAGATGAAGCAGAAGCAAACCAGCACGAAGGTTCGGTTGTTTGGTTGCTATCCACGATAAACTGGCAAGCATATTAAAATAAATAACTATCATATCATCACATCATTTAGTTCAGGCTGTAGAAAGCATATTCAAAAGCACAAAATGAGTCAACCTATAGTAGGGCATTTGTCTAAACATTCCCCTTAATAGGGTAGTCAGCCCAAAAAGGGGCACTTCCCTAGATCTCTTCCAAGGTCAGTCTATAAAGGCACCTTTCTAGATATCATTTTTATATTTGGTTAGTCAGCCCATAGGAGGCACTTTCCTAAAACTTTGTTCTCATGGTTAGCCAATAGGGAGCACTTTTTGAGACAATTCAACTCCAGGTTAGTCAGCCCATAGGGGGCACTTTCCTAAAACCTTGTTCTCATGGTCAGCCCATAAGGGGCACTTTTTGAGACAATTCAACTCCAGGTTAGTCAGCCCATAGGGGGCACTTTCCTAAAACCTTGTTCTCATGGTCAGCCCATAGGGGGCACTTTTTGAGACAATTCAATTCCAAGTTAGTCAGCCCATAAGGGGCACTTTCCTAAAACCTTGTTCTTATGGTCAGCCCATAGGGGGCACTTTTTGAGATAATTCAATTCTAGGTTAGTCAGCCCATAGGGGGCATTTTCCTAAAACCTTGTTCTCATGGTCAGCCCATAGAGGGCACTTTTTAAGACAATTCAACTTCAGGTTAGTCAGCCCATAGGGGGCACTTTCCTAAAAATCTGTTCTCATGGTTAGCCCATAGGGGGCACTTTTTGAGACAATCCCATCAAAGGTTAGTCAGCCCATAAGGGGCACTTTCCTAAAAATCTGTTCTCATGGTTAGCCCATAAGGGGTACTTTTTGAGACAATCCCATCAAAGGTTAGTCAGCCCATAGGGGGCACTTTCCTAAAAATCTACCTCAAGGTTAGCCCATAGGGGGCACTTTTTGAGGTATTCAATTCAAGGTTAGTCAGCCCATGAGGGGCACTTTCCTAAATTCTCTCGATTAGTCAGCTCTTGGGGCACTTTTCGGAAATATTCTTCCAAATAGTTGCTAGTCTAGCAAGACGCTTCTGTTGGCAGGTAGCCAGCTCATAAGGGCGCTTCCTGAGTAAATTTTCTTTCCAAAGGTTGCAAGTCTGATAAAGACGCTTCCTATTATCATTTCTCATACATTTCTACACAATGCTTGAGATGGGTCATGTCGCCAATTAGTAAGCCCATAAAGCACTTTTTGGGAAGGAACATTATTCTAAATTGTTAGGACCATCTTAAACCGTGGGATTATTAGCTCATGGAGCATTTTCCTACCAAAAACCTATCCAAGAGGCCAAAATGGCGTCTTTCTTGTCTTTGTAGTTAAGTTTTTCAGACTTTACTACAAAGAGGGGCAACTATAAACACCCATTTTTTGCCCTAGGAATGAGTAATAATCAATAATAATCAATTTTCAATTTTTTCCAATTTTTCCCTAATTTAGCATAAATAATAAAATATATTCAAAATAAAAAATAGGAAACATCAATTGAAAATGATTCAGAAATAGTAATAATAAGGGATGAATAATTATATAAATTTTGAAATTCAAAAAATACAAAAAAAATGAAAAAAAATCGCATTGCATATATTGCAATTTGCGATATAAAGAAAATCAAGAAATTAGGCCAGCTCAGCTGGTTCGTGTGTGCGCTGGGAACGTGCGGGAGGCTTGGAGGTCGCGAGTTCGAATCTTCCCCCGAGAACTCGATGCAATTTTTTCTTTCCTTTCGCCTGGAGCTGCCACGTGGCAGCGTGTGATTGACCGAAGAAAATCACGCGTGTTGCACGTAATCGTCTTCCTCACCCGGACAGACGCGAGGAGAAGCCGGAGCAAGTCCGACGAAGGTGGAATCGATCATTTTTTTTTTTTCAAATCTTCTAGATTATTGTCAAGATAAAGCCGAATCCATAAGATAAATCAAAGAAAAACAATGGATCAACATCAAATCGCCGGGATAAAATCAAATCTAAAAACGGAAGAAATTCGGATTTATCCAAATCGGCCGATTTGAGCTTATCCAAGAGGGTTTCCGGACGCCTATAAATAGAGGAGGAGTAGAGGAAGCCAAAACATGAATCAGAATTGAGAGAAAGTGAGGAAAGAGTGCAAATCGGAGAGCATCGGAGGAGACCAAAACCGCGAAGCACCAGCCGGAGTTGAACCACCACCAGGAGGCGATTTGGGAGCAAACCACCGCCACCATTGGATTCAGCAACCTCAAGAAGCTAGGATTCGACACCTCACCCACTGTAAAAGGCCATCGGAATGCCGTGAACGAGCCTTCCCCGCCGCCGTGTCCGATCGATTCGACCCGACCTACGCACCGACCCGGATCCAAGTAAGTCGGATTTTCCGGATTTTTTTTATTTTACTTATTTTGTTTATTTATTTGTTCCGAATTAATTTATTATTTATTTGTGGTTTTTGTTATTTGCTTAGTTATTTATTTAGTGGTTTTTGTTATTTGCTTAGTTATTTATTTATTGGTTTTTGTTATTTGTTTAGTTATTAGTTATTTATTTGTTTCCATTTTCAATAAATAGAAAAATGTAGAAATTAGGTTTTTTTTTTAGGATTTAATAATGTAAAATAAAAAAATAAAAAAGAATAAAACAAGAAAAATATTAGGAAAATAATAATAAAATTTTAGATGTCAAAATAGGATAGATAATAAACTTAGGATACAAAAATCAACAAAAAATCCCAAAAATCACAAAAATCAACAAAAAATCCCAAAAACCACAAAAATCAACAAAATTCCCAGAAATCACAAAAATAACAAAAAATCATAAAAATAAAAATAAATCATAAAAATTCAAAAATTATAAAAGAATCATAAAAAATGAGTTTTAGCACTTGAAAAAAATCCTTTTCTTCAAATAAATCCAAAATTGATGTTTTTCCCTAAAAATCATTTTCAAAATCAGATTAGAGCTTAGGCTTAGAATTTTTTAGAAAAATCCCAAAAATGGTAAGAACATAAAGCAAAAGATATTTCAAAATTAAAATTCACAAACAAACTTAAAGTTTTCAGAAAAGCGAACTACGGCTTGTTTGATCCTGAGTAGCAGGTACGTAGGCACTCATTCGGGTCAACCCCTAAAATGAATGAAAAATCAAATTTTCAAATAATTCAAAAACATAATAAAGTAACTGAAACACATTTCTAAAGAGGAACAATTTTAGGAGATTAGGTGGTAACCGTAAAGGTTTTAATAGGTTAACCTTCGGAATTAGGTACTCTGGTTTTCCCTTTTCCTCTTTTCACAAAAACGAAAAGAGGAAATAACGTCGACTAGTGGTCCAAATTAAGACTAATCCGCTCCTTTAGTCTTAATTCAATATTTCCCAACAACAGTTGGGTGGCGACTCCAAAAATCAAACGAAATTCCTAACTCAAGTCGATGATCTACATTAGATGAGCATAGGGTCTAGTCTAGATCGGATTAGGAATGGGAATTCAAAAATTAGACTCGACACAAGGTAAGCTAAATCTAAGATATGTGAGTCCATTCAAAATTCTAGAAAGAATTGAAACAGTCGCGTGCAGGTTAGCCCTACCGCCAAGTCTAGTAGAAGTATATGATGTGTTTTATGTATCGATGCTAAGAAAATTTATACCAAACCTAGATTAAGTGATGGCCTTAGAACCTTTGAAGGTACAACCAAACTTGTCCTCTATAGAAAGACCTATGAGGATAGTGGATACTAAGGAACAAGTTTTAAGAAGAAGAAGTATTCCTTATGTCAAAGTGCAATGAATAAATCAAATAGAACAAGAGGTCATATGGGAATTAAAAGAAGAAATGAAGAGAAAGCATCCAGAGCTTTTCCCAATTCCAAGTAACTTTCAAGGACGAAAGTTTTAATAAGGGGAGAGAATATAATACACATATTTTTTTATATAAATAAATAAATATGTGTAAAAATATAATGAGTGGCAAAGTCGTAAATGGACATATAAGATAAGGGGTAGCTTTGTCTTTTCCTAGTGGGACTATATATATGTGAAACTGACCTAGGGTTCTTCTCTTTTCTGGACATTCTTGTAATAGCAACCTAGAGAGTCCTAAAGAGAGAAAAGGAAAGAGAGCCTCTTTAAGAAAACCTAAAGAAATCCAAGGAGATAGTTGACGTAGCAATAGGTAACGATTTGGGAATTGTTGCAAGACCTACTCTAATAGCGATGACCTAATCACGGAACAGTTTTGTTTATATATAGGGATTTATAGGAATCAAGTTTAAAGGTAGATTGAACAAGCATGGGAGTAGTTGAATTTAGATTTTCAAGTGAAATTTGAATCAAGTAAGATTAACTAACTCGTATTTTAGATTTATTTAATCTTAAGATTACAAAATGAGGAGATTGGATGAAATAATGTAGAAAAATTAGGTTTGAATGACATACCGAATGATATATGACCATCCAACATGGTCATGTTGCTTTCGTGTTGATTTATCAAAACATACATGACCATCTAACACGGTCATGTTGTCCCCATGTTGAAATGAGAAGAATACGACCTCCCTATACGGTCTTGTTTTAATCATGTTGAGTCCAAAAGTTATGCCGACAGCCTTCTAATATGGTCGTGTTTCGACCATGTTGAATTAAGAGAAACATGACCCTCCAACAAAGCCATATTCTAACCTTGTTGAAGCTAAATCTCACTGAGAGATACAAGACCTTTAAAACGGTTGTGTACTAGCCCGTGTTAGGAAACATGACCTCCAACATGGCTGTGTTAAGTGATGAACATTATTATTATATATAAAATTATCTTCTTAATTAACTAAGTTCCACACAACTAAAAAATTAGTAAAACCTTAAATGACTTAATAGAATAAGAGGAATTAAGAGAGTTATATTATGTTAGATTAATGTGTTGATTATACAGATATTAACATAGCTTAAGTTTAGGACAAGAAGTGCGTAAGGCTAGGATTCCAAGTACATGTTTACTTTATTTGTTGTATGTGATTGTTAGGAAGCTATCTAATTAGTTGTATAACAAAATGCTGAGATATAATGTGAATTATGTGGTATCATGAAGTAATACAATGTTATGTGAATGGAATGAGATATGTTGCTTGTGCTTGGCTCAACTTCGGGGCCCATAGTGGTAGATCCCTAAGGAGCACCTCGATGATCGGTATGTCGCATTGCTCTTAGTAGAGCCATGTATCGAAATGATCTAAGGTAGGTTAGGGTTAGACGAAATCCACAGTGGTAGTTCTCATTAGGGTTAGACGAGGCCCGCAAAGACAATTCCCACTAGGACAAAACTTGTGTGTACCGGGGTCTTGAGTACTCCTATGTGTTATAATTCATTTTGGTATTGATGTGTGAACTGAATTGTGAATGTGTTGTGGATAAATGTTGCATATATGCATGTTCTATTATTATGGTGTATTATGCGCATGTGGGTGTAGTACACACGTACTAAGCTTAGGATCACCCCCTTCCTATATATATATATATATTTTAGTTGCAAGCGAAAATGATGAACAACTAAAGTATGATAAGAACGAGAACTTAGTGGGACATTACATTGATGAGATGGGAAGAGAACACTATTACTATGTGAAAGAAGAGTGGCAAGGATTATGAACATTTGTAAATGGATGTTTTATGGTTAAATTGAAGTTATAGAGACAAATTACAACTTAAGATTTTGTTATTAAATAATGACACACCTGTGAGTCATTCCTTTGATTATTATTATAGTAGTATGATGGATAATGCATATGAGCAAGTTTGAAGTACGATGAAGTTTTAGAGCCTTAGCGTGTCGCTTGGTAGTAGTGACACGTGACGGATTGTGATGCTCTAGGTTCTAGGGTGTTACAATTTCCTCTCATACTCACATACCATAAAGCAACACAATCTGGCAATTCCCCCCAAGCCATAACACGAGCTCCACTTCCATGCATAAAGAAACACACAGATCCAAAACAAACATGATAATCATGAATTCATCCATGTGCATAATTCAGACACGATAATTTCACATGAAATTCACAATATCAAATATATATACACAAATACACAATTAGACTATACAATACATCACAAACAAGTAGTATATCATAGAATTCCCACTCACCTAAGTCTTTTTTTTTTTGATAACTCGTAGAAATCCTCGAGTAAATACATGGAATAATTACCATCTCCTAAAAGCATAAGAAAAACCACACTATTACATACTACTCATGACTAATATTATCTTATTTAGTGTGTTTCTAGGTATTTTAGCTATTTTCTAAGTTAAATTATATATATATATATATATTTACAGACATATGAAAATTTATTTATATTCTAAAATAGAATTTTTTTTTCCCATGCAAAACTAGTTTAGTTTCGTAGGTCTCACCTTAAGGATTACATAAGTAATCTCAGATTGTGATTTGGACATTGCACGTGTAATCTACAAGTTTTTTTCTTCACGTTTTCCCTTTTTCCTCTTTCCTTCTATTCGCCTTTTATCTCTCTCTCTTGCACTTTTACATTTTCGGTGGGCGATCTGATGAGATTGAGGAATGAACTTTCTAGAGGTAAGCAAGTCCATTTATATCCTTTATATAAGGTGAATTTTTTAATTTGCTAGGTTCATTTGTCTTGTGTGGTAATTTATGTAAATTTAGAAATGTTAGTGTTTTAATACGAAATTTTATGACTAAGCTAATTGAATTATTCCAAGAGTGAATATTTACTTGGAATTTTTTATTTGACTTTCCTAAGCTTATGATTTTAATTTATTTTATCATTTATTTGAGAATTTTTTATGACTCACTTTCCGTGTGATTATTTTTTTCAATATAAATTTATGTGGGGTATGTTTAAGGTTTTTAATATGATCTTTTAAATATTCTGATATTATACGTAATCAATTTTCATAGGTTTAACACTCTCTCCCACTTTAAAAGTTTTATCCTCAAAACTTTAGAACATACTTGAATATCCAAATAGTTGGTGGTATCTTTCCCTCATCTCGCTTTCCCTCTCCTAAGTAGCTTCTTGTTTAGAATATCGGCTTCATTGTACCTTGACATATCTAATAATCTTGTTGTGCAATTTTTGGGCTTGAGTGTTGAGAACTCGGATAAGATGTTCATGATATGTCAGATTTGGCTGAATTATCAAGATATCCATCTTAATTGCTCTGTTAGGATTTGGGATGTGCTTTTAGAGCAATGGCACGGGGAATACATTGTGGATTCTTGATGACTAAGGCAGTAGAGCTAGTTGATAGGCTACTTCTTTGACCTTTTCTAGAATCTCATATAACCCTACATTTCTAGGACTCAATTTTTCTTTAGTTCTAAATCTTCTTGTCCCTTTAATTAGTGTAACCTTCAAATAAATGTATTCCCCTAGTAGAAACTCAATCTCTCTTCTCTTCAAATTGACCCGACTCTTTTAACGATCTTGAGCTTCCTTCATTCTTTGTCTGACAGTGGTAACCTTGTCTATTTTTGTAGCAAATTTGGCCCAATTGTACTTTGTTCAATTCCATCCCAATATAACGAAGATCTACACTTTCTTCCGTATAGGGCTTCATAAGGGGTCATCTTAATTGACGAATGATAGCTATTGTTGTAAGTGAATTCAACCAATGGCAAATGTCGATCCTAACTATCTTTGAAATCTAATGCATAATCTCTTAGAATATCTTCCAATATCTGGATGGTTTGTTCTGATTGCTCGTCTATTTGAGGATGATAGGCCATACTAAATTGTAGTTTAGTCCCTACAGCTTGTTGTAGACTTTTTCAAAATTTTGATATGAATCGTAGATCCTGATCAGATACTATACTCTGTGGCACTCCATAAAGTCTTACAATTTCTCGAAGATAGATCCTAACTAATTTATCTAAGGAGTAGGTCATATTAATGGGTAAGAAATGAGTAGATTTGGTTAAACAATCCACAATTACCCATATCACTTTCTATTTAGCCCTTGTTCTTAGCAATGCTATGAGAAAGTCTATAGTGATTCATTCTTACTTCCATTTTGGAATCGTTAAAGGCCATAGTAGTCCCTTGGGTTTCTAATGTTCAGCTTTGACTTGTTGCTAGACAAGACATTGAGAGACGAATTGTGCTATGTCCCTCTTCATGCCTTCCCACCAATAGTTCTTCTTAAGTTCTTAATACAACTTTATTCCCCCTAGGTGTACTGTGTATCCAAAGTTGTAGGCTTCATCTAAAACATCGTTTCTCAATTTCGTATCTTTAGGTACACACCATCTACCTCATAACCTTAAGACTTCGTCTTAATTCACTTCAAAGTCAATATTGGCCCCTTGCTCTACTTTGTTTCAAATGTCTGCTATCTTCATATCATTAAGCTACATCTACTTTATTCTGTCATGGAGATTAGGCCATACTTCTATAATTGCTATCTAAGCTTCTTCCTCATGCCATAAGAATTCAATCCTTAATCATTCAAATTCTTATATCAACTATTGTTGTTCAATTAATAATGTTGTCACTTAGCTGTGATTCTTTTGACTTAGAGCATCAGCTATAGCATTGGCTTTCCCTCGATGATAGTTGATACTAAGATTCTACTCTTTGATGAGCTTTAACCATCTTCTTTGTCGCATGTTGAGCTCTTTTTGAGTAAATAAATACTTCAAGCCTTTATGATTCGTGTATATCTCACATTTTTGCCTATATAGGTAATGTCTCCATATCTTTAAGGAAAACACGATCGAGGCTAGTTCCAGATTGTGAGTAAGGTAATTTTTCTCATGTAGTTTCAACTATCTTATAGTGTAAGCCACAACTTTCTTGCTTTGCATTAGAACACATCCTAATCCATTATATGGAGCATCATTATAGACACAAAAAGATTCCTACAAGTTAGGTGATAAGTTGCAAAATACCTTTATTTAGAGTAATGAAATTGTGCTTTATTATTGAATTTTTAGATGATTTGTTGAAGAAAAGGGTGCTTAATGAATGAATGTTAATTTCAGGATCTTCTAGAGTATTTTGGAGCTAAGGGAAGGAGTTTTGAAGAGTCAGAGCAAGTTTGGAAGGAATTAGATACATTACATGTGAAGAAAATATTTCTGGAAAGTACACAAGCAAGATATATGCTCATGTACATTGCTTGTGTATCTAAGTTTTGCTTCTGTTCGATGACGTTTCAAATACACGACTAATGTACACTCCCATGTACTTGCTCGTGTATATTCACATAAGGACACTTGGAAGCAAGCATGAGATAGACGAACGAGATACACTACTTGTGTATCCGGTCATGTATATATCCAATCGGGGTACATGTATAAATAGACCGTCAGTTTGCCCTAGAAAGGAGGTTACGAATTTTTCATTTTCTCTCACTCTCATAATAGCAAGGGAAAGAAGATTTTGTAGATTCCAAGGGAGATTGAAGACCTATGAAGAAGAAGATTTTATCTTTAAGGGTTGTGACCATGAACTTTATCTATTCTTCTAGTAATTGCGTTTCTTTTGTCAAATTTATGGAGGACTAGACCCTAGATCTAGATTTTATTTGAAACTTCTCTGTCATGTGATAAAGATTTGGTCCTTAATGTAAAGTTGTTGACTTTCTTATGATTAATTGCATGCTCTTCAATTGTTTCTTAGATTCATAGATCCGGAATATGAATTTATGCGTAATATCATATTGGTTAATTGAGAAATTGCTCATATGATTAGATCTAATGCAATTAATGAGATTTGATTGTTCTTTTAAAGATAGGAAACAAGAGTCTTCTGTTTACATCGATTATTTTGATGCAAATTCATGTGCTTTATGCAATTCTAGGTTGCTATTAACTAAGGAGAGATCCTATTTGATAAACCTAGGATTAGATAGGTTAATATACTTGAGAAAGTAGTTAACTTAACTAGAGAATCCGACAGTATAAGAAGTCAATTACGACAATCTTCAGAAATCTAATGAATTACATGATAGAGAAGGAGTATAATAAGATCTAGATTACTTTTGTTAATTGATAAATCTTCAGAACCATTGTTATTAGTGAGTTATTAGTTTTGAGATTAGAGTAATCAAGTTTCAAACAATATTATTAAGCGGTGGTTAGATAATAGGAACGGAGTTAGTACTAGTAATTGGTGTATCTCTAAGGGACAACCTTGTGCTTACTTGCTATATTATGCTATGATAGGTGCACTTGCCTATTGCTTCATAGTAGGATTAAGAACAAGAATTCAATTTATTAAACTACAATTGGCAATGATCATTAGGTAAAGTCAAAATAAGAGTTAAGATCAACCATTGCTTCAACTCTTGAAAGCTTCTCTCGCAGTCATCATCCCACTTGAAATTTATGTTCTTTTGAGTTAGTCTAGTTAATGGCTTTGATATCTAGGAAAAGTTCTTCACGAATCTTCTATAGTATCCAACTAACTCAAGAAAACTTCTCACTTTTGTAACCATAGTGGGTTGTTTCCAGTCGACTATAGCTTCTATCTTGGTTAAATCCACCGTCACACCTTCTCTTAATATAATATGTCCCAAGAATGCCTCTTGACTCATGCTCTAGCGGGGCCTTAGAATAAATCAGGATATCATTAATGAAAACTACTATGAATTTATCTAAGAACGGCTTGAAGATATTGTTTATGAGGTCCATGAACATAGTTGGAGCATTCATTAACCCATATGGCATTACTAGAAATTTGTAATGACCATATCTCATTTAGAAGGGTCTTTGATATGTTCTTTGACTTAATCCTCAACTGATGGTACCTAAATCACAGATCTATCCAAGAGAAAACACTTACTCCTTACAACTGATCAAATAGATTATCAATTCTTGGCAATGGATATTTGTTCTTGATGGCTCCTTTATTCAATTCTCGATAATCAATGCATAGCCGCATAGATCCATCTTTCTTCTTGACAATCAACACTAGAGCTCCCCAAAGTGATATGCTTAGATAAATGAATCCCTTCTCGATCAATTCTTACAATTGCTTCTTCAATTCTTTCAACTTGATTGGGGCCATTCGATAAGGTACCTTGGAGATCGAATATGTATTAGGCTTTATATCAATGGTGAAATTCATCTCTCTCAAAGGTGGTCCTAGTAATTCTTTAGGAAATACCTCAAGGAATTCATTGATGATAGGTATTTCCTCTAATCTCAGTGATTTCTTTTCTCTCTATGGCACTTATTAAATGCATGATTTAGTTTTCAAGATACTCTCCTCCTTCTTATAATACATTAGCGGAAGCTTCTAGATTTCTTCTTAATTGTCTTCGATATACTACAGTCTCCACTCCCGACTTGCTAAACTACACTTCCTTATTCTTGTAGTCTACATTAGCAAAGTACTTCGATAACCAATCCATTCTTAAGATCGCTTCATACCCTCTTATGGATAAAATGATCAAATTCGCAAGCATGTTTCTTCCTTGTATCTCGATTGCGCATTCTTTCACTATCTCCTTGGTGATGGCTTTTCCTCTAGTAGGAGTATTAATCCTCAAGATCTTTGGAGAAGGTTGAACTTCTAACTTCCTTCGTTGAGCTACAATCGAACTTATGAAGGAATGTGTAGCTCCTATGTTAAAGAGAACTAAAGTTAGTTAAGCAATGATTAAAATAGATCCTATTAATTACATGGTACTAGATTAATTTATAAATTTTTACCTACATAGATCTTTTAATAGTAGATCCTTTATACTTCTTAACTCTTCCAATTAATCTCTTCTACTTAAGTTTCATATATAAATATTGTATATAGGCAAGCTAAATCTTGACGTACTTGTAATAACGTTTCCCTCCTCCATATATTTTGTAGCTGTCAGGTTAATATACTAGTGTTGTCTAAGCTCTACATTCACCCATTCTTTTGCATTCGTGCCCTCCATAGCGAATACTCGAGCATTTGTGGTTTGGGTGTTGGCTTCTTATGCTCCTTGCTTGACTAGTCAATTGGTTAGTCTTCCAATGATAGTTTTAGGTATTATAACCTTCGCCCCGGGTCCCTAGTGTCTCTTAGGGCAAATTCTAGCAAAATGCCCTTACTATCCATACATAAAACATGTCACAAGATTCTTCCGTAGACATTCTGGCACCCTATGCTCACTTAACCCACAACGATAGCATTTCCCTTTCAAGTGTGGCACTCATAGGGGTAAGGTTATCCTTAAAACTTGATGGTTGTAAATTCTTAATCTTCATATTTTGTGATATCCTTTCACTTTGTTTTTCAAAATTTCCATTTGTGGTTTTAAATGGAGATATAAAATTTTAAGAATTACCACACTTTATGTAGTTTGTGGTTAGAACAAAATCCTATAGTAATATACATATATATATATATATATAGACTATTATCTAAGTCTTTTATCATTGTATTCCTAAAATTCTACCCAGGTTCTATCCTATCTCGTCGTTTGGTAGGTTGGTCCTATCTCTAATAACCTAAAGCTTTAATACTATTCTTGTCACATCCTAAAAGGGGGCTTAGAAGTTTCCACTAAAAGTTACTATGTCACGAGTGCACCCGTTACATGATAACTGCCTTGCGAGTCAAAGGTCATGAGACTCTAATTAAATATTGAATCAATTACAACTAATCATATTACATATAATCATATAATAAGAATATAACTATGGATTCCCATATTCCATGGTCAACCAAGATCGTAGAGAATCAAAATATCCTATTAAAGTAGTAAAATGGAAAAACTCATCTATGTTTTACAAATTTCATTCCTATATTGAGTTCCTAAGAATACAAATTTATTTAAATAATCTATTAATACACATCTTAAAAAAATCAATTAACCTATTCAAATACAATAATTTACAAAGTTGAATGCCTCTAACATTCCAATATTTCATTCTATATATTCCATATTCATTAGAATGGATCACAATAGAATATCAGAGATAAGTCTCGTCTAGGTCCCACCATAATACAGATTAAAACTCTCATATAACCATATTTAAAGTATTTACAAACATCTATCCATCGATACTTACATGAATCTACAAATGAAGGTCATACTAACTCTCACCCTTGCATCTTATCCCAAAAGTTTCGCAACCTGTATTACAAAATTTATAGGAGGGTGAGCTAATAGCCCAATGAAATAGAAGTGCGATATCTCAATGCCATTTACACGCACAAGTAATTTCAAACAAGTTTTCAAATCATATCTTATGCATGGACAACTATATGAATGCAACATTGCTCGCGATCTTCTGGTAACTAGCATGAAATCTAGGTTTATACCCCCTTGACCTTGGCTTGGGGATTTAGGTTATACCATCAAAGCTCGAGTCTCAACTCAGTTAATTACTCTTATCTCTTTATTAAAGATTATCTCTTAATGTTAATGTTATAAGCTCAACTCACACACCGAGCAATAAACACCATCAAGGACAAACCAAACTTGGAACCATCAAGGTGCGATAATCCCCTAATTACTTAGTTTGCACTTAGTAGAATAGTAATCCTCCGATGACTTTCGATGCACCCTATAGTAGTGATGACCTTCGATACAATGCAAGAATACAGGACACATCAAGCATTTATTGTCAGGAAATAACACTAAAAAAATCACAATTCATGAAAAATAGAATAAAGGAATTATGGAATTCACCCATAACTGATAGATCACATTTGACCCTTTTTTATTATATATTTATTATAAATACATATATGTATTATTCCTTGAGACGTCACCTTACTTTTTCTTTTTTTCTCATAGTATAATATTATATATATATATATGCCATATGCTTGTGGCACCTATTCTCTGCCCCCTTCAACGTTGCAACTTTGGTTTCCTCCTTTTTTTTATCTAATAATTTCCCTTTCCACGCCTACTATTCACCTCAAGCTCGCCGGATTCATGTTCCTTCAACCGAGAATTCCCAGCTCACCGACTTCGTTTTACTCGTTTTTTTACATATATAGATATATATATATATATATGTATATATATATATAGGATTATATGTTTAAATCCGAACGTCCACTGTTTATCATCCTTCCCTTTCGTCCCTTGTCGGAATTCTCATCACCGGATTTTCAAACACTCGCCGGAAACCCTCTCGTACTCACACACCACGAAGCAACACAATCTGAGCAATTCCCCCGCTGCACCAGCCACGAACACCAAGCTCCACTTCCACGCACACGGAAACACACAGATACAAAACAAACATGATAATCACGAATTCATCCATGTGTGGAACTTGGATACGGCAATTTCACGCGAAATTCGCAATATCAAATATATATACACGAATACATAATTAGACTACACATCACATCACAAACAAACAAAATATCATAAAGTTCTCACTCACTTAATTCTTTTTTTTTTCCTTGACTACTTGTAGAAATCCTTAGGTAAACACGTGGAATAATTATCTTCTCCTAAAAACATAAAAAAAAAAAAATACACTATTTCATACTACTTATGACTAATATTATCCTATCTAGTGTGTTTCTTGGTATTTTAGCTATTTTTTAAGTTAAATATATATATATATTTATATACATATCAAATTTGTATTTAAATTCTAAAAATAGAAAATTTTTCCATTCAATACTAGTCTAGTTTCGTAGGTCTCACCTCAAGGATTGTATAGGTGGACTCAAAGTATGATTTGGATGTCGTACACAATCTAAAAATTGTTTCTTTGCGTTTTCCCTTTTTTTTTCTTTTTCCTTCTATTCGCCTATTATCTCTCTCTCTCTTGCACTTTTACATTTTCAGTGGACGATTTGACGAGACTAAGGAATGAACTTTCTAGTGGTAAGCAAGTCCATCTACATCCTTTATATAAGGTGAATTTTTAAATTTGTTGGGTTCGTCCATTTCACGTGGCAATTTATGTAAATTTAGAAATATTAGTGTTTTAATACAAAATTTTATGACTAATCTAATTGACTTATTCGAAGTGTGAATATTTACTCGAAATTTCTATTTAAGTATATTAAGTTTATTATTTTAATTTATTTTATCGTTTGTTTAAGAATTTTCCACAATTTGCTTTCTGTGTAATTATTTCTTTCAACACAAATTTATGCAAGGTATATTTACATCTTTTAGTACTATCTTTTAACTATTCCGATATCATACGCAATCAATTTTCATGGGTTTTACAAGGTGGGTAGGAAATTCGATGAATTACTATAATGTGTATTGTTGATTGTTTAATATATTTAGCATGTTGTGGTGAATATGATGTGTATTTGATTGTTTCTATGGTGAAAATAGAATTGGATTAAAGTTTTTTGTGAAATCCTATAAGCTACAATAAGTGATTGAGGTAGATGAAGCTTACCAACCAAATAGAAAAAATCCTGTCCATCAATTGGTAAGAATCCTACCATCTGAATGCTACCCCCTCCAAACCAAGTCTTTTGTGATTTCACTCACTTGACTTTCTTTCCACTTACCTCATATACCATTGTATATTTTCTAGACCAAAATGAGAGGAGACATCTATCTAGTTAACAAATCTAAATCCATAATATCAACTTCCACCTAGAATCTTGCTCATTTTATATCCGATTTGTTATATACTTAAACTTCCTTTACAAATCCAAATGGTTAACTTACCAAGAATAAATTTAAAATCCATAACCAATAGAACTCCACCCTTGACCTTATTATTACTTAACTACCTATGGCTAAATTACTTGTAATACCCTAGAACTCGATAATGTTATGACCCACCACATGTCCTCATTATGTGAAGACACACAAAGGTTTGGATACTACAATTCTCTAATACTTACATTCACATACTCATGACAATGATTAAAAGTTATCTCCTACATACAATAGATTATTAGGGGTTACTATCCTTAATAATACATCGTCAACAATTTCCTCAATTAAATAACAGTAGAAACTTATAACCTTTAATTACAACATAATTTCTCAAAGCAAATTAACAAGTAATTCAACATGCGTTCTTCCTTATTTTAACTACTAATCTTCATAGTAGATGTACTTCACATTCTCCTCATTACTTTGATCCTTATTGGTCTTTACTATGGTTTTATCATATCTTATAATTTTTCCTATAGCACCTACAACTAAAGAAGTTTCCCATGAGGGGTGAGCTAATGACTAGCACAATACATACCTACAAACACATATACATGCCATGATAGAAATAACAACACATACATGATGCAACACAATATTCAAACACAATTTATTTATCTTTCACAACATTTAGCCAACACACAATTTCATCATCAAAATCATCACATAGGAATCGATATGAAACATGCCTTTGATAAAACATTAAATAAATTATGTTGATAGTTGAAATTATAATATGAAATTATTGTATAAAAGGGTAACATCTAGGAATCAATATGTGTGAGATAAGAATAACATGTTTTGATAATAGATAACATAAAACTCTAATTTTAGATCTTCTAATAAAATACTCTAGAGAATTAAAAGAAAAAAAAAAGGTTTAGAAATTGTCAAATAGAATTTCTAAACTATTATGGCAACCCATTAAAAGTTGTTTCTGTACCACTTATATTCAAATTTATATTCTTTCCATACTAATAATACTAATGCCAACAACAACCATTATCAATATGATAGTGGATAAAAATTTGTTGTGTCAAGAATGTTGTAATCATATTGTGCTAATCTATTAAAATGCTCCATCAGGCATTTAATCTTTTATAACTAGTTTTTCATTTTCTTTGCATCTTTCTATTCTTAAATTGAATTCTACATGTAGCGCATTTTAATTGGCCGGTATAATATGGTTATAATATTCTTGCCACAACAAATTTTTGTCCTATGATAGTAAGGATAAAATGCTTTACTTGTAATAGAAGAATTGCTGAATAATATAATTCTATTTTAGAACATTCCCTAAAAATGAAAAAAGACATGTAAATGAAAAAACCTATTTCCTTATTTAGAATGATAAAATCAAAATTTCTAAATAATTAGGATGTCTTATTAAATGACATTCTAAATCTAACATGTGACATGTACAACGCTACAAATTAGACTTGTATTTTAACACCAATAACAATAATAACCATAGTAATGATAACAATGAATGAATATATATATATATATAGTAATAGTCGGCATTTAAAACTGTAAGTGAAGATTCGTTTCTCAACATGGTAATATTTAATAACATAAAACTATAAAACTTGTAATTTTCAAAAAAAAAAAAAAAAGAGGGTAAAATTGCTAATATAGTTTTACTTGACACATTTGGAATTTGATAACATTTTCAAAACTAAATAGGAAGACTAATTCAATAAACTCTGAAATTTTAACTCAAAAACTTAAATTTAATCCGGACCTTAAAAATATTTGTTCTCATTACTTCAAATGCCTCCTCCAAGTCTTTAATTTCCCGGATTTTATGGGGAAAGAGGACAGCAAATCTGTCCTTCCAAGAGCATATCCAGGAAGAAATATCAAAACGTATCTACTAGTTTGAATACCATCGGATACTCTTGTTCCCTTCTCTTACTCTCTGCTGTCTGTCGATACTTCATTTCCCTTCCATCCTATTCCATTAAATCTGGACAGCTGTGTGCTTCCCTTCTCTTCCTCTTGGATCTTTTTTTTTAGACGCTCCAAAAATTTTAAAAATTATACTAAAATTAAAAAAAAAAATAAGCAAAACAATAAGTACTTCTAGACTAGATTAACAAGTATAATATTTTGGTGATTCTAAAAATTTTGAAAAAAATAATAATAAAAAATTCAATTACTATAATATATTAATACTATTTTAATAACTTACATATAATAGAAATCTTATAATAAATAATAATAAAATTTAAAATGGAAAAATAAAAAAGAAAGAGGATCCATTAGATAAATATAATAAATAAAAAGTAAGAGTTAAAATTTTAGATTTATAATCGTTAAATAGAATGTATAAGTATATATTTATATTCAGAATATTTTATTTAGTATATACATAAATTTTTATATAAAAATATTATAATTTAGATAATATAATTAAATATTAATATGCGTACTAACCGAACTAATAATTGGATAATTATCCATCAACTTACTTGTTTCACTATAAATTCTTCCCTTTTCTCTCTCCTCTCATTTCTCTCATAGATACCTCCAATTCTTTCCTTTATTTTCTTCTTCTCTTCCACTTTCTTCTCCGCCATGATATTTTTTACTTTCCTTCCAAAACTTCAAAAATCCATATTTTCCTTTTACCAACTCCAACTCAAAAACCGTAAGCACCATTATGATCCTTAAAAGGAGTGCTTTGCAACAAAACTACACTTGCTAGGTAAATTTCGAGTTTTAAATTTAAGCTAAAATTCTATACAAATTTAATATATATATATATATTTATTTAGATTTCATTTTTATTTTAAGTTTAACTGATATAGTTAGTTTTAAGTTTGTTATCCATTTATTATTAGGTAAAAAATTTGGATTAATGCAAGTTCTCAAGAGTTATTTAGAGTTTTAAAGCTAAAAGATTTAGGTGAGTGAAAAACTTCTGTGATATAATACAATATTTGTATATTGCTTATATGTTGTGTTTAGATATTATGATATTATAATATTTTTTTTCTCTTTTCCTTCTATGGTTCCTTGATTTCTTTTCTTTTCTTTTCTTCTTTTCTTCCTTCTTGTCCCTCTTCTACGTGTGCCTTTCTTCTCTTTTCTTTTTCTTTTGCTTTTCTTGTCTTTTCTTTTCCAACAATGTATGTATACATGTACAATACATATATATTTAATAATAGCTTAGGAAAAGAAAATATAAGTATAATGTAAAATATATGTATGTATAAAATAAAATAAAATAAATACATATACATAGATATATTAATTATTGATCTCATGAATATATATGTATAATTATACACATACATTTATTATTATAAAATTTATTATTTCTAAATTATTTATAACTACGAAAAAAAAATGATACAAAAATTGGAAGACAAACTCGCCTAATTTATTTATTTATTTTCTTGTCTTCTTTTCTTAACCGAAATCTCTTTAGCTACTTTTATTTGTATACGGGTATTTTTTTTTCCTAAATTGATAAATTTAAGTATAAAGCAGGAATAAAGTGTATATAAGGATTTTGGGTTAACATACGAGTATAATTTAATATAATGTATTAAATTATTTACGATTTCACTTGGTACAATGTATAATAATAATAATAACAGAAGAGTTATTTGATTAAGACAATAAAGTCACGAATGAGAATGTGGATTGTAACAATGTAGATTTAACAATTGTGATTGATAATTATGTGGTGTATATTGGTAGTCTAATTTTTACAAATTTTGGGATTTTGATAATTAAGAATATTGCAAGAGGGCACATTGGGTTGCCCTATTGGTTCTTGAATGGAAATGATTGAACGTTTAAGTAATAGAATGACTCGGTTGTTGTCAAGGAATAAGAATCATAGATCAGTCTTGGATGGTTGATTTGACACTTGATGGAATTGGGTTGTGCTATATCCTTATTGATCTGGCCTCGAATGTCGATTCATTTTAAAATTTATTTCTTTATGAATTGTTGTTTCATTCGCTTGATTTTATCTATTTGGCCTAACTTACCTTACTTATCCATGATGTGTAATGCTTCATTCTTTTTGTAGTGGTGAATGTAAATATAAAGTATGAATTATTTTTGCTTGTAGGGTTGGCTTGGTTTCTTTTGCTTGCCCTTGGAATTTTGTTCCCTAAATGCTTTACTAGTTTATTATCTTGAATGTGAATTGGCTTATAACTATATATTGTTTGATCATCCTGAATCAATTAATTAAAAGATTAGACCTAACTAAAATTGGATATACATTACATGAGACATTGTATGAAATTGAAGGCCATCACTACTATAGGGTGCATCGAAAGTAATCGGAGGATAATTGTTCCACCAAGTGCGAACTAAGTGATTAGGAGATTATCACACCTTGATGGTTTCGAATCCGATCTATCCTTAAGGGTGTTTATTACTCGGTGTGAGTAACACCAGAGCTTATAACATTGAAATTAAGAAACAATTTCCAATAAAGAGATAAGAGTAATTAATTGATTGTGAAACCCGAGCATTGATGGTATGATTTGAATCTTTAACCTAAGGTTAAGGGGGGCATAAACCCTAGACTTCACGTTGGTTACCGGAAGACCGTGTGCGATGTTGCATTCATATGTTTGCCCATGCATAGCATATGATTTGAAAACTTGTTTGAAATTACTTATGCATGTGTAGTATTGAGAGTATTGCACTCTTATTTCACTGAGTCATAGTGTACTCACCCCTCCATAGGTCGATTTACAGGAGACAACACAAGCTTGAGATGGATAAGATATGATATGACAAGAGCTTTGGGAATCAAGCACAATAGAGTAAGATTTGTGATTGATGGATTATTCAGATGTAATATTATTCTTAGGTACTTGATGCAGAAATTGAAATTATGAGGCTTAAAATTATTTTTCCATTTATTGTTTTGGTAGGAGATTCTGATTCTCTACAATCTTGGTCGACCATGGAACATGAGAATCCGTAATTATATTTTCATTATATGATTAGTTGTAATTGATTAAATAATTATTTAGAGTTTTGTGACTTCTGACTTATAAGATAGTTATTATGTAACATGTGTACGTATATACGTGATGGGTTTTAGTAAAAACTTTCGAACCTTTTTTGTGAGGCATGACATTTTTTCTCTGTCCTTTCTCTTTCTCTTTCAAGCTTCCCCTGTTTCCAAGACCAAGAATAGAGCGCAATGCCCCGGCCTTGGCAGCCACCCGAGCTCTTCTTCTCCTTCTTTGCCGGCACCAACTAAATCGAAGCAGAGGACATCTCAAATCTCTTCAAAGCAGGGAACTAGTCCACGTTCTTAGTTCCGATCATCCTCTGCGCCGAGCAATTCCTTAGTTCTAGTTCTGTCTTCCGCTTCAATGATTCCTTAATCACTTCGCCGGCGAAGATTGCGGCAGATATTCCTCTATCTCGGTGAGTAAAGTGTTTTCATTTATTGAAGAGATGTATCTGTTCGGTATTATTCCTTGACTAATTATTGTTGTCGTCGTTATCAACGGATTAATGCGAGGAAGATAACTCGAGGTTTTGATCTCTTTCTTCCGGTCACCTGCTCCGCTCGTCGTTACGAAAATTCTCTCCTATCTAGTCTCAACTTTGGTTTGTCTGTTGTAAGTCTCTGTCAGTATATTATTAAAAGATGGAATACACATTTATCAAAAATATATATATATATACACTTTATTGTTGAAATGTTGTCAACTAGTACTGGAGAGCTTGTACAATATACTTGTCATATGAGATTAGAATCTTCAATTCTCATTCAAAAAGATATAATAGGAGATTGTCGATGATTTCATTGTAGCTAAGTCTTGTTTTCAAAACCATGATGATTCGTCTCAATGTCAAATGGATGTGGAATAAACGGATTTCATTAGCGATACAATGGTCGACCAATTTTAAGTATCTAATTATTATAATCAATTATATATATATATTAGTATCAGCTTATAAAATATAGTAATGAGGTATGATATCTTGATTTTTCATTTATGGAATTCAAATAAAGATCTACCTTCTATTACATTTGTGTTTTTGTTTAATTTTCAACATACATAGCCACGAAACATCTACCAATTTAGTCATCTAACTTTAGTAAGTGACTCAATTGTGCAATATTTCCCCCCGCTATCAGCTTTCTGATTATAAATTTTGGTCCACTAAAAAAACAAAAGAAGCTAGTAGAGGCATCATCATACAGTCTAAATTAAATCGAAAGACATTTTCTAAAAGTATTTATATATGATAATAACATGTGTACTATAGGAAAATTTTTAGGAAGCGAGTATATGTACGTAACCGTGAAAGCCGAGAGTTAATGAGGCAGTAGAGGATTCAATAAGAAGTTTGCATAGATGTTTTAATATGGTCCAATTAGACTGTACCAACTAAATTAGATAAGGTTACAATTCTAAATTCATGTGTGCATATATAGGTATGAACATCACATTTGATTTCAATAAGGAAGACACCATATAATAACAAAATTACAAAAGCCATTATAATTGACAAAAAGGTATGTATTGTTAAAAATAATAAGCAAAACAAATACATATATGTATGTGCCGAGATTTAAAATGATGAACTATAGGTTAGGTAATTGAAGCTTAAGATGTCATGGAATATATTGTGAGCAACTCAAAACACATTAATGAAATCTAGTGAGCATCTTAGATAGGCTCGTGCTAAATGAAATTTTAAATTGTACTCCATAGGGTCGAAACATATATAATTTTGATTGATTGTGACATTAATAAATGACACGTCAATAATGATTCAAATAGAAATTTAGTATGATGGGGGATATTTTTCTTTTAGATAAGTAAGGATGACATTCCACTTTAAGTCATTATACAAAGTGACTTTAAGCAAACCATAAAGTTATAGCAATTAATTAAGAGATTCATATAGATATATATTTTCTACACCTTCATTTCATGATATTTAATACGTGTTACCATAATCTAATAGGCCTTTTATTTAGGACACTTCTAGTCTAATTTTGGACCAATAATCAAATAAGATGAAAATTCAGAACCCCCTTTCCCAGGCCCAAGTTAGTATAAATAATATAACATAGTGAACTATTCTTTTTTTTTTTTTTTTACTTATAAATTAATTCACCCTACCTCCTTCACAATATTGGAGATCGATTTAATAGGTTAGAAAATTCTATCTAATTCGACATATCTCACAAAAATAGACATACATTACCGAAATTCTTATAATTCCATAAGAAGCTAGACCTTCCAATCGATGAAATGACTATCGATTTGTTGAAATTGGAGATAAAACAAATGAATTGTCCTAAGTAAAAAAAGCATGTTCCAACCAAGAAATCAACGAGCCAAGCCATTGTTATTTTGGTTAACTTTAGTATTCTTGTATCTTAGGAACTCATTTTACTCCTTTTATTACTAGGTGATCTCAATTGTGTTCTTGAGTTCCCTAAGGATCAATGCGACTAATGCCCTATTGTATTCAAGTAAGTGACTCCCTATAATTATTATACTTATTTATATTTATAATTAGTGGCACATTAAATATATAAATTACTCAGAATGTGTGCTTAGAATTAGTGGCATGTCAAATATACAAATCAATGGAATTATGTGGGGCGATTATTGGGGCTTGCATGTGATTGAATTGTTTTGAGTTACTTGTGGAAGCTATCTTAATTTATCTAAACAAGAATTGTATGTTGCATTTAATTACTAAGATATTTGTTGAGTGTCTAGTGTATATGTTTAATCAGCTTGTAAAGTATTTTAAGAATATTGCATCCTAAAATTAAAATGAGACATGCATTCCATAATTGCATTATAATTTGTCATCACTGTCACATGGTGGTTAGAATGGATGACCTAAGTCGAAGTCTTACTCTATCATCTATGAACTAATTAGCTAAAGTATCATCAGGCTTTTTGATAAAGTTTGAGTATACCCTACCATTTAGGGCTTGTATGCATCTAGAGTTGTAGTAGTTAGAGAGAACACTTGATTTCATTTTTTAGGGTGTTATTAGCTGGTATATCCTTCTCTTATGGCACATTATTTTTGAGTAAGCAGGGATGTTATGCTAAGAGAACCTTCGCAACATTAGATGGCCTAGACACTGATGGTGCTACAAGATCCTCAACCTTAGTATTAAAGGGTACAATTTTGTATTGTACATGATTTTCGGATGATCATGTATATTGTTGCATTCATATGATTGTATCATCTATAGCATGTTAGTGATTGATAGCTTGTCTACTATTACTTGCGGTATGGTATGAGGGATAATTTCACTAAGCAGTAGTAGCTTACTTCCCAATAGTTTTCTTTTGTAGGTTATTATCAAAGATGGGAATGGGTTAGGATATGTGTGAACAATGCTTCTCAAATTTAGCCCTACTTGGAGGAATTTAGATAGTGAATTAATTTAGTAGAAATTCTAAATTTTAGGAGACTCTAATTTATTTATTCCTTGAAAATTAGATTTTACCTTTTTAAAACCTAGGTCACTTAAAATGGTTAACAGAATATTTTTATTTAGTAGTGGACATTGATTCTTTGTGGTTTTAGTAAATTATGAAATATTGATCTTTATAGTTATTATTACATATCAACCAATTATATTTATTATGAATAAATATGATTTAATTAAAGTCTTACAATTTTAACTCGTAAAGTGGTTTTGATATTACAAACACACATGATATAACAACTTTAGGACATTTCTATCAAACCTCCTTTTAAGGGCATGGCAAAGTTAGTCGATCATCTAGCTCTTTCAATCAAGGTACAATAACCAAGTTAATTTCTATTATCTTCCAATATGAGCAACTACATGGACTCTAACTAATACAATAGTTAATAATTCCGACTCTACTTCTACCGCTAATAAAATAATTATGTAGAATAACTAATTGTAATTAGAGCTCTCACTCTCAAAGAACTCAGTCATAGTACAAGCGAAGTATAAGAGAAGATTTTAAGTTGAACTGCTCACTTTCAAAGAACTCACCATTGTATAATTGATATGACAAAAGTAGATTGCTTCTGTATAGATTCTATGATTTTGCTTCTTTATATATTTAACTTCTTTGACTTGCTTCTTTTGTGAATAATATAAAGTAAATAAAAGAGAGCGCTTTAGCTTAATGCTGGTTCTACGATTTTCTTCATTATTGGTTTTTCTTGTCTTCTTTTATTTTACAACTTATCTCCAATTTTAAGCCAAAGATGAATAATAACATCAAAGCCTCCGGTGTTCATTTCCACATATGCCATTAATGTTCCCTTTCCTTCAACTTCCCCGATATCTTTTCATCTTCAAATCCCCAACAAATCTGTTGAAATAATCTTTTAAGAAATTTCTAATGATATTTGAAAAAAATTCAAGCACAAAATCCTCATCAAATTTCATCTTGAATTTTGAAAAAAAAAAAAAATTGAAACTACCATATCTCGCTGCGAGCCTAAAATTTCCAAAAATTATACATTTTTTAAGTTAAGTTTATATAAGGCCCTTCCCATTAAAAAATGAAAAAAAAAAATAGTTCTCTAAAATTTGAAAGTTCGACTCGCCATAGACTACAGGTTGGAAATAAAAGGTTTGTCAAAGTTAACTGGGAGGGTTAACTTTAATAAAAGGTTTGAGTTTAAAGAAAATTTTTTCTACCAAGTAGAAATTTCGACTAGAACTTATTTTATAAGAACTGCAATAATTGAAGAGAAAAAGTATGATTTATTAAATATATATATATATTTGGTAATGTCTACATATCCTAACAACAACGATCAAACCTTCTAAAGTTCACTTTCTTTTACAATGTTTTTTCATTTATTCTTTAAAATTTGTGTTCTTTTTAAGGATCAACTTCAGCAAGAACTTACTTATTCTCAACTTAAACAAGTGGAAAAGCGGTGAAAAAAACTAACTGGATCAAGCAAACACAAGGAGAGGATTAAAGTGAATTCCAACCTCAATCAGAACCAGCTCAGTAACTTGACACAGTGAGCAAAGTGTATGGATTTTAAGACTGAAGATATCTGAATTTTTGGTTATTTTGTAAGAAGTCCTTGTGATTTTTCTGGGATTGAAATAAACGGATCAGATTAAATATTTTGGATATTTTTCGATAGCTAGAATGCTGGAACGTTATGAGGCAATGGTTCTGGAAATACCATGAAAGCAAAATAAAACTAATTTGGAAAGAACAAAACACCACACAGGTACGAGAATGCGCTCAATGAAGAGAGAAAAGGCCTCGTGAGAGAGAGAGAGATACGCCCTCGATTCAAATCCTATCAATTAACTTGATGTAAGAGGACTAACAAATGAAGAATTGAGGGTACAATAAGCCATCCAAATAGATAGGTAGATTTCTTCAAGAGTCCATATGTTACGTATTGAAAATGCCATCGTTCTTTACAACTAAAAAAGAAAGTAAATAAATAAAACCCACCCACCCGTGATATCTTATAATCCAATGAAATGGATGGATCGGTATGTAAATTTTTTTACTCCGGAAAGATTTAATATTTTTATCTTTTTCCTAATTTGCACATTGGATGGATATTTACATGTCCTTCGCAGATCATCGTCCAAATGCACATACAATGACAAAAGTAAGAAAAGTGAATGGAGACAATGAAGCTAATGTGTAAAAATCAACTAAATATGATATTTAATAATATAAACATTCAGATATAAAATTAAAAGGAAAAAAATAAAATAAACTACATCGCTTTTATCACTACCGCGATTTGTGAATTTGTATCGCTTTCCCGTTTTGTATCTTGAAAACGCGTCTTTCTAATATAATATCTTATTATTGTTGAACTTCCATAAACCTTTTTTTTTTTTTTTAATTTTCGATATTGCATACTTTACGAGTGCCAAGTGGAAGTCATATGATTGCACTAAATTAAATAATTAATTAAATTGATTACAAGTGTGAAACTAGAGACCTTTGATAGAAGTTTTATTTTAAATTTTTTTAATGTTGCTCTAATTTTGAAATTATACGGTGTGTCTTTTCATCCCTTCTCATTGCGAGTTATTACGTGATGAGCCTTCTCTATGACTTTGGGAAAAAAAATATAAGAAATACATGTTGTGTTAGATATATTCATTTTGCAATGCGAGTGACTTAGACATTTTCCCAGCCTCTAGAAACATGGAATTCGTCAAAAGGAGGATTTTCAGTCACATTCAATTGATTATTACCTAACGGAAAGTCACGTTTAAATGAAGGAAGGACTGCAATTGCGTGTAGAGAAATTTATTCAATTTCTCGAACCTTTTTAGTCCTTTGTGTCACCATGCGTGGTTAAAATTTGCAATGAACATAATTACCAACTTCCATCATTATTATTGATCAGTGGTTATTATTTAATTAAAGGTCTAAAGGAATTAAACTTATTTATAAATTCATTAAATTTAGTCTTATATTTATTCAAGTTCATTTTTAGTAAGAATAGAGTTGCGTCCAAATTCGAGTTACTTGAATAGTTTATAAAATCAAACTCGATTTTCATAATATTTAATTTTATAAATCACGAGCCTAACCAAGCCCAAGTTAAAATAAATATTAATTGAATTTTAATCAAATTTGGATATCAAGATGATTTTAATTATATGAAAATATTTTTAGATCAATACTACATACATAGTTTAACCTAGTCGAATTTAAGTTCTTGAAATATTACTTTAAGTCTAGTTTGAGTTCCATGTTTTAAGCTTGATAAAACTTGAACCTTAACACAATGTTTGGATTGAGGGAAGGGAAAGGGTAGGAAGACATTTGGAGGGAAAATTGTATAATTCCCTTATTTGGAAAATGAAGGAAAGGGAATGGACATGGATTTAGGGAGAAAATTTTTTCCTTAGGCCCACTCAAAACAATTCAACCCAATTGGAAAGGAATTTTGATGAAATTACAAACTTGTCCTAATAAATAAAAATACATTTTTATAATATAAGAACTTTTATGATATTTTAATAGATAAAAAATTATATTAACAACATTTCTTTTATTTTCTTTTCCCTTTTATACAAACAAAAGATTTTTTTTTTTTTCTTTTTTTTTTTTTTCCTTTCTAATTTTTTGTTTCCACTTTCCTTCCATCCTCATTCTTTCCCTCTTCTCAAATATAGTGTATATTTTTAAGTTGAGCTCAAAATATATGCTCATGCTTTAACTCTATTTATCTTGTCCACTCGATGGCGTATCGTCTAATGGATATAAAGTAGACTATATTTTCATTGACCGATCGAAGCTTCGAAACCGCCTTATATATTGTACTCACATGAAAGTCTATATATAAGGCCCAAATATCTACTTGGTTTTCATATACTTATTTCTCTTACAATAAAGAACCAGAAAGTCACACAGGACTTATAACGGAGGAACTCGTCTTTCACGGCCAGAAAGTTTGAAATGGCTGGAAAAATGTTCGTTCTAGCCACGGCTATAGTAGCAATAGCAGCTTCTATTACGTCCTCGGCGGCAGAAACAACGTACATAGTTGGCGACAGCTTAGGATGGTTGGTTCCTCCCGGTGGTCCTATTGCCTATGAAGCATGGGCTGCATTGTATACATTCAAAGTTGGCGACATCTTGAGTAAGCAAAATCTAAAATATGGTCTGCACGGTTTATTATATCTGCATACTAGGCGAATCTTTGGGCGGAATATTTGAATCAAAATTAACTTGAGCTCAACTTGAACGTTTCAATTTAGAAAATTTGAACTTATTTCCAACAAAATCAGCCCGCTTCATTTAGTTTCGTTTTAAGAAATGGGTTAGAAGTTGATTTAAGATCAAAATATAGTTCAAATTCAGTTATTTTTGAGCTAAAGTCATTGAATTCGAGTTCTGGACTTTATAGCCTAGAGTAGCTGCCCTGTTCGAACTCGAGTAACTAACAAACCAAGCTTAACTGGCTCGTATTCTTAGTTCTTACAATTTAAGTAATCATGGCACTCTTCTTAATCTTCATGAATCGGTGCAGTTTTCAACTTCACCACTGGAGAACAGAACGTGGCCCGTGTGACCAAGGAAGCCTTTGACAATTGCAACTCAACAAGCCCTATATGGCTACAAACAAATGGTCCATATAATTTCACTTTGGAATCAGCTGGTTCGTACTATTTCATTGGCACCATGGACAGGCACTGTACCTTGGGACAAAAGCTAGCCATTAATGTTACCTCTGACGGTCCAACTACTAGCCCTTCTCCCTCATCCCCACCACAAGCCCCTGCACCAACACCTCCAAGAACCGCAGTGACTTACATCGTCGGCGATGAATTAGGCTGGATTGTCCCTCCTGGTGGTCCAATTGCATATGAAACTTGGGCATATGACAAGTCATTCATGGTTGGAGACACATTAGGTATGTTACCGCAAACCAATTAAAATCACCCTATACAAATGATCTGTCATTTCGACGACTTCGTATGCAGGAACATTGAATTAACTGGATTCTCGTGTAACTAACAAATTTGTCCCACCCCGTCCCAATTTTTCAGTTTTCAACTTCAAAACTGGAGAGCAAGATGTAGCTAGAGTGACCAAAGAAGCTTTTGAAAACTGCAATTCAACAAGTCCTATATTCCTAGAGACGACCGGTCCATTTAATTACACTTTGGATGCTCTCGGAGAGTACTATTTCATCGGTACCATGGACAGGCACTGCACCTTGGGACAAAAATTAGCTATCAATGTTACTTCCTCTGCTAGTCGATCTCCATCATCACCGCCGAAAGCACCGACACCAGTGGCTCCACGAGAACCAGTGACCTACGTCGTCGGTGATGAACTAGGGTGGATTGTCCCACCCGGTGGTGCAATTGCATACGAAACATGGGCATATCGCAAGATCTTCTTGGTTGGTGACATACTAGGTATGTACTAACTCACAAGAAAATAGAGGAGCATAAAATATTGCCTACATGTACGCATACTATATTATTGGTTTTGGATGCTAATTCAACACTTTTCTGCAGTTTTCATCTTCAAAAATGGTACACAAGACGTGGCTAGGGTGACAAAGGAAGCTTATGAAAGTTGCAACACCAACACCACCATCTCTATCTTCACCACCAGCCCCACCAACATCACACTCACCTCACCCGGCGAGTACTTCTTCACCAGCACCTACTCTCGCCACTGTGTATTGGGTCAAAAGCTAGCCATTAATGTTACCTCCAGCAGCACTTCCTCTACCCCATCTTCCTCTGCCCTGTCCCCAACAGCCGGTGGACCAACAAACGCGCCGCCTCCCGAAAGCGCAGCTCCATCTAGAGTGATCTTTGGCTTTTCTTCCATATTGGTGGCTTTGGCCTTTGCTCTCTTATTTTAATTTCTCTTTCACTTTTCTTTTCTTTTATACATTACTTGTTTCACGTTGTGTACCACCTAAATTTATGCAGTTACATTAGGTAATAAGAGAATATTGATTTCTCAATTTATGGTTTTATTTTTACAGACCTTGATTTAGAGTCTGATTTGGTGAATAACGACACGTTGTAGCTCTTTATTATATACATATATATATATATATATTGTAAATTAAGGCTCTATGTCATTCTGTTCAATTTTTATTCAGTTTCATCTAGTTCGTTTTTCTCTTTTATTTATTTATTTGTTTATTTTTTAACCAGCGTATCTTACTTATCCAAATTTATGATAGATTCAATTTTATTTTTGTTATGTTATGTGCCAACAAACATGAGCCACTTATTACACTAGATAAATAAGAGTGTAAGACAAGTTTTAATTTACTCGAGACTAACTTGACAACAAGTTTCAGCTATTCAAGTGGTTTATCAAATTAATTTTGAGTTTTATGATATTTGAGCGAACTTATTCGTGAGCTTAATTGAATTCAAGTCAAACTTAAATATAAGCGAAGTTTGAGTTAAGCCTATATATCAATATTATTTTAATTAGAATAAGGGTATTTTTTTTCTTAGATTATAAAACAAAAATGAGCTTGATTAAATCAAGTTCGGACTCATCAAGTAGTACTTTTGGCCAAGCTCAAGCTTAAAATTATGAGCTTGATAAAGTTGTAATTAAGCTTGAGTTTTAAGATTTTAATTTGAGTTCATCAAGCTAAAACTTAGCATAATATCATCTTGATTCGACTCAATTTATTTTTAGTCTTATATTGAAGTTCTAAGATGTTATAAAATGGAAAAAATTCCCCCCCAAAGATAAATGATGAATTCATAACAAATAAAAGACATTAGAATGGGGGTTTAAACTCCTAAACAACCAAAGGGGACGAGGTGCTGACACCTGGAGGAAATGCTTACGCCTTTTTACATCAAATTGCCGGTATAAGTATCTGCTTTCCTAATTATTTTGAAAAATTACTGGAGTCAAAGTAAATAGCTAATTCTCCAGCCTTTTGCACTGAAGGAAAAATTTTCCAAAAGCAAAACTTGAAGTTCAGAATGCCAATGATGACAACTAATGAATTAGGCTCAATTTCAGCAGATCTCCGTTCTTTTCCTTTCTGCAAATTCCAAGCTTTTCTTGATGGCTAATGCTTCATCAGCTTTCAACGTTTGATACCACTCAGGGCGAAGCAACAGCTGCCAGTATTCGTCTACTGTAATCTCTAGCAACAGAACCAACACCAGCATGATTCTTGTTCTTGTCCATAACTCCATCGCAATTGAGCTTTATCACACCATGTCGGGACGGAGTCCATGGAAACCAATCATCTACATTTGTCTTATTTTGCTGGCTCATTTTCTGCATCATAATAGGAATTTCTTCTACAGCTAATGAGATTCTGTTGGTAACTGATTTAGGATCGGGTAGTTTATAATGAAAGTTAAAACAACTCTCGTTACGGCATTTCGATATAAACCACAATGCGAGTGCCAATTTTGACAGAGTTTCCTTCCCCTGCGATTCTTCTGATAAACAGAGGTGAGCAATTGAGATAAACGAAGTATCAAATCTATTGACGTTACATATATTAACATGGAAGCGAAAAACTCCAAAACTACACCCAATGTATCCAAGAAATTGAAGAAACAAATGCTTCACAGGTTTTGATCATGTTGACAGAAGTTGCATAAGGATTTTGTCCCAATTTTCTTTTCAAATGATTTAAATTGCAAGCAATAGCATCAGAGCACACAAGCCCACAAGAAGTGCTTGATTATAGGCAAAACTTCGAAATTCCAAATCAAACTCCGAATTCTAAAATCATTGCTATGTGAAGAGGAAGCTCTGTCCATGTGCGCAATAGGTTTGTTTAAACTAAACAACATGTAACCAGATTTGACAGAGAAATCACGGTACGTATAGCGTGGTCAAACCGTTCTATCTTCAGTTCCAGGGTTGGTAATTCTTACATGGGAAATTGCTTTCTCCTCCTCATCTGAAATCAAATGATTTAATACATCCAGATTGTAATACAATCCTTCATCATCCCTGATATCCTTTAGCATCAGATTTGACATTTCTTCCATGTTACTTAATGACGCAACATAACACTTATAAATTGTGTTGAGATTATCATAAATCGTTAATTGTACCAATATTTAAAATGTAACCTTCAAATACCTATTGATTATACGAATTTCTAGAAATTTGGCATCCAAATTCAAGAATTATATGAAATTCGAAAATTTAAAACAAAGAAACAGAGCAAACCGTTCATAATAGTTTTTTTCCTTCAATAATAATCTCTGCATTTGCATTAGGGCATACAAATAATAATAACTGTAAACAGTTAAAAATAGATATAAAAAATTTATCAAAAATAGAAACGCTTAAAAATAGCAAAAAAATAGAAATTCCTAAAATTTAAAGATACGACATACTTTAGACAATAAACAACGCCATAAACGATATCTAAAACAGATGTATCTATAAAAAATTATAAGAAATCTAAAAATGACTAAAAATAGTAAAATTTTCTATTCGAAAAACTAAACGATGAAATTTGCTCAAAAAACAGTCTCGGCACCAAAGGTGCTAACTTCTTTGAGTTAGCTCGTTTCTTTCAAAATAAGATTAAGAAATTAATAAATCGCAATTGACTTATTTTTGCCAAATTTAGCCATGTATTTATTTATTATTATTTCGGCCTCATCACTTAATCTCTCGTCACTAAAATAGCTTTTAGCTTGGTAAAAATGGGGTTCTAGGAGTCATTCAACACTCATGATCATATTCTCCTTTTCTACTTGCCATAAGAATCCATGGTCAATTAAGTTATGAATTTATTTGATTAATTATGCATAGTTGGAGAACTTAATTGTCTTAATGAAAATTGAATTGCCTACATTTCCAAAGTTTTTCAAAGGCATGTTTGGTCTGAAGGACTTCTAATAAAAGGAGCTATTCTTCCAAAATAATACCTTACAAGGAACAAACAATACTAAAGTTCGAATCTATTAAACTCAGAAAGTTTCTTAGGGATACTGTAGGATTAATTGACATAATTAATTTTGTCCAAATTTATAGTGTCTAACCACACGAAATTTGACATTACCAAAAAGTCTTTCTTCCAGCTGGTTTTGTTAACATTATGAAAAATGTGGCTTTTTCTTGGTGCAAAGATTTTCTAGTGATCTTGTATTAGAAAAATAAGAATGATATTTTCACGTGATAGAGCTACCTTAGGAATATTACTATTAAATTTTTTGGTCATTTTCATGAGATAGGCCTTGTCACCATGGGTCTGCCTTACTGAAGTTGAAAGATTTAACCAAGGTCACAGTTCTTTTTCTAGCAACAAGATTATCATTTATTGAGGCAGGCTTATCTTAGAGAATTCTTTACTTGAAGATAGGCATGGTTACTTGAAGCCTGCAAGCCCTTTATTTCTTTAGATGTCATGTACTGTATACATAAATGGTATAAAAAAGAATGGATTGGAATGGAATTATGACTATAGTATTAAATCAATTTTTATGTTTGAAAATATATATGGAATGGAATGTATATAAAGTAATATTTATCAAAATTATTCTTAATTATTTAATATATAATAAAATTAAATATTAAATAAATAATTTCAATTGAAGATTATTAAAGAGGCCATAATGAAATCACGAGTCCATCATTTTAAAGGTAAAATCGAATCGAATTGAATTCCCTCTTGAAGACAGAATAAACAATTTTATAGAATCGCAATTTTAACTTTTAAAAACGTATCCAAATATGAAAAAATATAAAAAAACTCAAAATCGTGATTCTATTTAAGATTTATTTCTACATACTAAACATACCATAAATTTCTTTTCTCTTGCTATTTTTATTATTACAGTTATTAATATAAATTTCAATTATCCAAATGATAACAACATATGAATATTAACAATGTGAAAATGAAACAAGTTTACTTAAATGAAGAGTTCGTGTATGTCAATATATATCCAATTCAATATTAATATGTCCATAAAAAGAAAGAGCAAGACAACACGAAATTCCTCGTCATGATAATCCCGCAGATTTTCTTGGCACAGCCCTCCCCGTGACCTATCGCAACGGGAAACGATCGCACTTACCTTAATTGGATTCTGTAAGCTCTTGCGCGCACTTACCTTAATCCCGTCTCTTTGATAATAACTCAAACCATGATTACATCACTACGGAATATATATTTTGATATTAAATAGTTGTCAATAACTTTCCAGCAATATAAAGTCTATATTAAAATCTCACGACATGACATAAAATATTCAAATGGTAGTAAATATAATAAATTAAAAAAAATACAAAACTGATATTATGAGTTCTGTATAGTTAGAATTTTTTCATACAATTATAAAGTTTCTCTTTATTTTTTTAAAATTATTTATTACGAAAGAAACCAGGATTCAAACCTAACATATTCTAAAAAAGTCAACATTTATACCTACAAGAGGGGGTCGACAGATTATTTATATTCATTTTATTATTTTATGAATATCCGACTTCCGCCGGTCAAAGGACGCGCAACGTGTACTAATGAAAGGACCACATTAGTCCCCCCAAGCCTCGTGCCTACCTTAAGTGTTCAGCCGTCATAAGCAGCCTTCTCATGTCTTTCACACGCGGATTGGATCTGCGTCTTCCAAGTGGAGCCGATTGCAGGCAGCCTCTTTAAACAGCTGAAGTAGGAATCTGGTTTAATGCATTGAGTCTCCTGTCGGTTTTTCATGCTTCTTCACTTGGTTTCGATGGGCTCTGTACCTTTCGACGGCCGAAAGATCTAGGTCGAATTTTCTAATATTGATATGCGAAAAACCGATCAAACCAAGTTAAATTATATCAAAAGTATGGCTCTTTTTTCAATTGGTTTGGGTAAATTTATAATAAGTTCAAATGGATAAATTAAATCAAATTGTTAAAAATATGATTAAGAAGTACTGCTTTGTTGTAGTATAACGCTTAAAAAAATATTTAATTTATACTTCATTAAATTTATGTAGTTGACTTTTATAATTATGGGTTATTAGATTATGTATGCAAGCAACCCAAATTTGATATAATGTGCTAGCTTTATGTTTAAAATTAATTGTTAAGATACATTTGAATTTCTTAATTGAATAATATATATATATATATTGTCTTTATCAACTTCTTGTATAATCAACATACATTGTTTTTAAACATATTCAATACTGAAAATATGAATTTGTATGTTATGCATGTAATTTTTCTTATGTAATAAATTAAAATTCGATCCTTGAAACTAATTAAATCAAACTATGTTTAATTAATAGAAAAAATTTCTAAACAAAATGATATGATTGGTTAGAAATAATAACCAAACTGTGTTTTGTTGTTTGGCTTAGTTTTGTAGAGGGCTAAATTTACTTCATCAAAATATTAGGCTAAGTCCTTTATTAACTTAGATTTGACTCATTGGATTAATGATAGAGTCCAAAAGTTTAATACAATAAAGAGATTTCATTTATTGAGCTTGGAGCGAGGATGATTGAATCTGCCCTTCTCTCTTAATCTCTCTTAGTTTTGAGAAGCTCATGTATCCAATAGGGATGGTCATTAGCCTTTGGACTATAAAAAGTTCATTAAGATAACTTTAGGATCCATATCTCTCATCCTATTTATCGATCATCAAAGTAATCTAGCAAATACCATCTAGTTCAAAAGTCTAAATACTTAGTAATCCCTCATTATTTTACATAATTCCGAGATCAAGAAATCATATAATAATATCAAAACTCTCTTTTGAAGATCAAACAAGATTCAGATAAATAACAAGCTAATTCTACTCATAAATAGTTAGATCGAAGTTTAGAACTCCTTAAATTGTTATTTATGTACTTGAGTCAATTGAAATTATCTGTTATTTTTCCCCATTATCCTTTTTCAAATCGTATTTCTAAGTATTAGCTTTACATCAATTCTTTAGGGTCACGTAAAGTTCAACCAGATACCCGCAAAGGAAAGCTGAATTAATTAACTCGACGATCCCTAGTTTTTATTATGTTACCTGAAGTTGAGGTCATTATATGAAAAGAAGACAACGATGAGATAAACAAATTCATGGGATGACTAAATCGTTAAAAAATAGTCAACTAAAGTATCAGAACCTATGACCTCGCCAAGCATCACTTTGTCAATGCTTAACTACCTTGAAGACAGTGACTCATTAAATTAACCCTTGTAAGTGCTTTTTCTACCCTTTTTCTTAAGACTCTGCTTAGTTTCATTAAATTATATCATATAAAACCGATTTTGGTTTTAATTTCATGGAGAACTTGGTAGGATGGAAGGTTGCGGTACAAAAGTACATCTATCGAATTCAAAAGAAAACTAATGGAAGGAATCTAATTCCATAGAACCTTGGAAACATATTTCCTCCCCCACCCCATGTTATTACATTCTTGCCAAACTCCCTTTTAAAAACAATACTCAAATTGAATTGTAGTGAAACTTTTCATGACATACCATTCTTATCAATCTCATGAAATGTGTAATAGGTTTTAAAAACATATTTATTGGTTTTATTATATAAAATTAAGAAGTATTCCGAAGATATTTTGCTGAAAGCCCTCGATATATTTGAATGTTTCAGGAATTGACATGCGTATGACAATGGATATATTATAAGAACTACCAGCCATTATATATTGATATTCAGTTTCGTCTAATGAGAAATGGCAGATATCAACTTGCACTTATGTGAATTGAGAATGCGTGAGATGCAATGCAACTTGGCCGGGCTTGGGCCGGCTATTTAAAGCCCAAACCCAACCTGGTAAGAACTACATTAACGTATCTTAAAACGTGATGTAAATTCTGTGGTATCCTAATGTATTCCAGGGGCCTGTATTGAAACTGGCTGATAAGCTAATCCATATTAGCTTATAATCTATCAAAAGTTATATTTTTATAGAAAATTTCATTTTGTTTCTATATTAAAATTTCTTGTGTTTATTTTAAGAATATTGCATCTCTCTTGTTATAAAGATTAAATTTATTAGCATGTAGGCCCTATTTATGGATCAAAACTCTATAAAACAGTAATATCGATTCACAAATCCACCTTATTTGACATCCGAAATCCTCATTGGATAATCCGACCCGTTTGCTCCGTAGGAATGTTAACTTAAATATGATAGATTAGACTAAGACTCCAAAGACTGAAATCCACAGAAGCATCATAACAAGTCTAGATAGTTTCAAATTTAACAGCCCAACGCATGCGTACAAAAACTTGGTTGATAGATTATAGTTAGTCATTTGACACTTTTCCTTCCTAACTTTCTATTGTATGAAGCCTAACATCACATTTTCAATCTACTTTAATCCATTATATTGGGTTATTTTGGTCAGATATATGGGGTTATTTTGTGAAAAATGCATCAGAAATATCCACGGATCTGTTTGGGCTCGAAAATTTCCGTGAAATTTCCTGGAAATCCTTTAAAATAAAAATTTTCAAATTTTTAATTTTTACTTTTCAAATAAAAAACTTATAATAGTATTGAAAATATATTTAATTTTCTTCATTGACTTCCTTTTTTAGGTTCTAAAGAAAAGATGTAGAAGAGGTGAAGGGCTATGGTGAGGAATAGCAACAATAAAAAAATGTATAGGTTTAATTATATATTCATTTAATTTCAATGGTGATATTAAAGTATCAACTTATTTACAATAATATCGTTAAAATAGTTCAATTTATTCATAAAATTACCATTAACGAAGTTCTACTTATTAAAAAAAATGCCACTGCAATGTTATTCGATAAAAATTGAAAAGCTTTACTCTGTTCGATTGAACATGGTTTTCATTTTATGAATGTAAGAGCCGTTTAAATGTTTTTAATTCTCATTTTGAAACATCTCAACAACGCAATATATTATCTAGCCATTTGCATTTGCATATGAAAATTGAATATTTTCAACCTATCGATCAAGGCCTAGTTTTTCCTACTTTGCTATTTCAAGATCTTTGGTATCATTTACTTTTCAAGACCTGAGTTTTAAGAAAGTAAGTAAAAAAAATGTTAATTATGAAAGGGAAACTAATATAGGTAAAAAAAAAAATTATAACGCACTTAATTAGTAAAATAGTTATTTCATGAAATTATTATTACCGCAACATATGAAATTAGAATCCCTTTATAAAACCAAGTGAATAACCATTCTTTTATTTTTCCTAACATACTTCTAAATTTATACATAAAATTTCATAAGAATTATAAAAAATAGGTATTCTTTCATACACTTTTCCTATTTCATTCCTTAAGAATTACAATTCTATTCTTACTTTATTCCATCGCACAAAACAAATGTGCTATTAAATGCTACTAAGGAACTTGGTGCACCTACCCCACTTGTCGATTTTCATTTTACAAATCATTAAACAAGTATAATTAAATAAATTTATGTTAATAAATAGAATTCAAAGAATTGGGAATGAAAACTTAGACAAACTCTATAAGACTAAAAGTGATGGAATAAAAAAAAAAAAAAAACTAGATCGTGTAATTGTTAATCTAAACTAATTAGGAACCAAAACTTTATAAAAGAATGATTTGAGGAAAGAAATAATTAAGGTTACATTATAATACAATTTACAGATTAGAAATTATTAACATAATTACCAAAATGATTTAAGATATAAATTACTATGAAATTAGTGATTTACATATCTACATCAAGAATTGTAAACAATCGAATTAGGGTTCGAAAACCATATTGGGAAACGATTGTGTATAAACGAAATAAGGGAATAAGTGAAATTAAACTCAACAAGGTCCTAGTCTATAAGGAAGTAATTGCTTTATCTGAGTCTAAGAAGTAGCATGAGGCAGTGGCATTCGAGTTGAGCTCCATGTCAAGTCGAGAGTTAGTAGATTTACCTAAAATGTGTAAACTATAAGGTGGAAGTGGGACTACATGACAAGGACTTATACGGATGGCAACGCAGCTATTTATAAAGCTATGATGGTGGCAAAAGGTTTCCCTCAATGTTAAGGGAGTGGGTAGACTTTCTTTCTTACTAGTAGTAATGGTGAAGTGTATATGAATCTTAGTTGCGATAGCAATTCACCACAACTCTAAGATTTGACAGATGGATTTTCAAAACCGCTTTCCTCAATGAAAAATCTCAAGAGGTGTGTATAGTCTATTCTCCTAGCCCAAAATTAGAATAACAATGACTAATGGAGCTTTTCTATTGGGATTTATTTATAGTAATTTCTATAATTGAATTCACCTAAGAACAATTCATGCATAAAATTAGGGTACAAAATATAAAAGTATCGAATAAAAGCATACTTAAATTCATGACTTGTAAAATTTTTTATTTAATATGATAATACAACCTTTTAAGTTAGCACAATGTCTCTTATAGATTTCTTATCTCTTATTCTTTTTGATAATGGGGTATCAAAGAGAATGAAATAGCATCATCTATCACTTGAGGATCGCAACCATATATATACTTATAGGTTAACTTCCTGTTAATTTTTATTATTTTGAATTTTGCCAATTATAAAAGAAACAATATCTTTGGTCTTTATATATAATAACTCATACTTCTTTTAATGCATTAAAGTCCATATCTTTATTAGATCACTTTTATTTAGACTTTATTTAATATTATAGCCTTATTACACAAATATTATTATTATTAATACATATAAGCTCATAAGATTTATTTATATAATAAAAATATCAATCTCCTACTTGGGCTATATATGTATGGCCTTTATAATTGTGTATAATTCTTATAGGTACTCAATAAATTTTACTATCTTAACCAAAGGTATTTCCAAATATTTCGATCCATCAATCACATCAACATAAGACTAGAGAGGGTTTCGCTACATATATTATAACTAATCCTATCAATGATCACATACATTAACATAATTGAATGACATGGATCAAGTATGGATGTGTAGTATGGAAAATACATATAATGTGATCTAACATGCCTTTTTCCAATTGGTCCTAAATTATACTTTGGTGGGATCAATTTTATATGAGTCTAAAAATAATTTAACAAAAAATACTAGATAACAAAAAATAACCTTATATTATAATAATAACCGAAGCATAATTCATAACCATAATAACAATTAATATGTCTAACAACTAAGCACTATAAATACAAATTCTCACTGAAACTAAATATCTTGAAAATATATAACACTTATATGAGCTACATGCTCATGAAAGACCTTAGGTAGTAATCCCTTGTTAAGCGGATCCACAACCATAGAATTTGTTCCTATCTGCTCTATAGGCACCCACCTGCTTATTTTGAACTCTTTCTTTTACAACAAGAAGTTTAACGTCTATGTGCTTTGATTTCGTCAAGCTCCTATTGTTGTTAGAATATAGCACTGCTAATTTATTGTCATAATATATCATTAATGATCTTTCCACATTATCCATAACATGCAACCAAGTGACAAAATTTCTTAGTTATATTCCATGATTAGATGCCTTTGAACGTGCTATAAACTCTGATGTCATAGTAGAATAAGCTATGAGCGTCTGCTTAACACTCTTCCATGAAATTGCTCCTCCAGCAAGCAAATAAATATATCCTAATGTAGATTTCCAACTATCTTAACACCGGGTGAAATCAAAATTAGAATAACCAATGATCTCTAACTAATTTGATTTCTCATATGCGAGCATGTAATATTTCATTCTTTGTAAATACCTTATGACTCATTTAGCTGCTTTCTAGTGATCCACTCTTAGATTGCTCAAATATCTCCTTAATATCTTAACAATGTGTGCAATATCTAGACTCATACGTACTTGAGTATACATAAGACTTCCTATGGCTAAAGCATAAGGGACCTTTTCTATTTTTATTTTTTTTTTCTTTCAAGGTCATTCTAAGGGCATTGGTCTTTACTAAATTTGTCTCCTTTAGCAACAAGGGATATCTCCTAGTTTACAATTCTGCATGCGAAACCTGTTGAGCACTTTTTCAATATAGTCCTTTTGAGATAATCCGAGAACACCTCGAGAATGATCCTAACGTATCTAGAATCCTAGTATAAAAGAGTTTTTTTCTAAGATCTTTCATTATAAAATTCGTTGATGGAAATTTCTTGGTATCATATAGCAAGCTCATATCATTTGTCTTAAGCAATTTGTTAACCACATTAAAAAAAAAAAAAAAAAAAAACTTGCTCCCATTGAACTTATGCTATACACAGTCATTGACTACATTCATCTTAAACCCAAAAGAGATAATGATTTGATGAAACTTATGATACCATTGGCGAGATGCCTACTTGAGTCCATAAATGGATTTTTTTTAACTTACACACCATTTGATTTGAATATCCTAAAACAAAGTTTTCCGGTTGCACCATGTAGATCATCTCATCAATGTAACCATCGATAAGCGCTTTCTTTACATCCATCTTATATAACTCAAGATCAAAGTAAGCTACTAGTATCATTATTATCCTTAAAGTGTCTTGATGAAACTGGAGAAAAAGTCTCTTTATAATCAATGCTTGCTTTCTATGTAAAGCCTTTAGCAACAAAACATGTCTTGTACCTTTTTATATTGTCTTTTGAATTCCCTATGGTTTTAAATATCCATTTGTAGCCAATAAGTTTTGTATTTTTAAGTAGTGGAATAAGATCCTATATGTTATTGTCTCTTATGGACTTCATCTCCTCATTTATGACATTTATCCACTTTTGAGAATCAGAACTTTTCATTGCTTGTCAAAAGTTGATTCGATCATCTTCCATCATTCCAGTGCCATCCTCATGTTAATAAAAAACACAATATAATAATCCAGAATTGTGTTTCTTCTTTATCTAAGGATTCCTTTAATGGCGCTGATTCTTGATATTGTAGAGTTTGTTGTTTTGGAATGGAAGATTCATATGCATTGTCTTGTTTTAGATTTGCTTCTTGAATAGCCTCAGGTATTATAATCCAATCAAGAGTGCTATCAATAGCAATTAGAGGGATATCAACTTATTCTTCTTCAAAGACAAAATCCTCAACTCTATCTCTCCCCTCAAACTTAACATCCTCAAAGAACTGAGCATTAGTCATCTCAAAAATTCCTTTTGTAGTAGGATAATAGAATTTGTAACCCCTTGATCTTTCAAAGTACCTAATAAAATAATAATTAACAGTCTTAGAATACTTTCTTTTTGTTTTTTTTTCATTTAGCCTATGATGTCTAGCCTCAACTGGACATCCCTAAATATGCAAGTGCTTTAAACTAGGCCCTTTACCTATCCAAAGCTCATAAGGGGTTTTGTTAGTTGTCTTAGTTAATACTCTATTAAGCAAGTATGATGCAATTTTCAAAGCCTCTCCCTATAGCAATTCTAGTAAGGTAGATTGACTAAGCATACTCCTTACTATACTCTTAAGTGTTCTATTTCATCTTTTAACAATACTATTCATTGTAAGTGAGTCGGCATGGTGTACTGTAGGATGATACTACATTCCTCTAGGAATTCGATAAATGGTCCTAGACATTGTTCACTTGATTTATCATATCTACTGTAATATTCACCACCACGATTAGGTCTGATAGCTTTAATTCTTTTACTTAATTGATTTCCTACTTCAGCTTTGAAATTTTTGAACACATATAGTGGTTGACATTTCTCATGAATTGGGAACAAGTAACCATATCTAGAGAAGTGATCTATAAACATTATAAAGTACTATTGACCATTCTAGGAGGTCATAGAGAATGATCCACAAATATCTATTTATATTAATTTTACGAATTTTGTGGCTTTATTGGCACCCAGTTTCCTATTATTTGTTTGTTTCTTCTTAATATAATTTATACAATTATCAAAATCTGTAAAATCAAGGGAATTGAGAGTATTGTCAAACACAAGTCTTTTTATTCTCCTTTTGAAGATGTGACCTAATGTCTTATGCGATAATGAAGTTGAGTTCTCACTGGTTAATTTGCACTCTAAATTTCTTGAACTAACATGTAAGGATTTGTTATAAGAGGTAATTGCATCAAGTAAATAAAGATTATTACTATATGAAAATGAATTGGTACTAACTAATTTTGAATCATGAAAGAGACTAAACTGACTATTTCCAAATGAATAAGTATAACCAAATTTATCCAAAGTGACATTAGAAACTAAGTTCTCTCTAAAACACAATTATGTTCTTGGCCATGTACCTAGCGTGTTTCCTTGTTAAGAGGTTCACGGCCTGGAACACAGGTCTTGTTTTTAGGCCATATATCTCTTTGTCCCTTTTAATTGCCTAACACACCCATATACTTCATTTGGGTAAAATTCCATCTATGAGGTACATGGGCGTAAACACACATATGTATCCTGCTCATTTACTTGTCATGCCATTCTCCTTCAATGTACATGATCTAAAACACAATCATGTACTTTAGGTGTGTATTGTACATGAATTGAATTCTTCCTAATTTCGCATCTTATAAACCCTAATTCCCTTCTAGTTTCAATTTTATCTTTATTCAAAGCCAAATTGTGATTATAATTGTACTACATATTTGTATAATGCCAATATTCACATTCAAAGATTCTTATTTCGTGTGATTCTTTATCAACCCTAATGACAAAAACATGGCTCTTAAACAAGATTCATGAGGAATAACAAAACTTTATTGTAATTTGGTTCTAATCTTGCACATGGAGGCTTTGATACCACTTGTTGGGATTTATTTGTAGTAATTATATGGCATTGACATCCACTAATAACATGACATGTGTCTTGTTATATTTATGTAAGCTAAAAACACTACACGTAAGACTCTAGCTAGATAATGACATGATTGAGTAGGAGAAGAAAAAATTCATGATGTAACACAAGTAATCTAACAACAATGGCTCATCCCAAAAAAGTTAACCTTAATCTATAACTTACATTATACCCATTCTTACCTCCTAGATTACAATCAACAACACTAAAAATAGCAAAGCCCTAATTTGACCAAACCCTAACCCTAATTTGAAGGAAAACCCTAATTACTCTCCTTCCTCAATGATGTGCTGGTATGTATTTTTTTCTTCTTTTTCTTTTCTAATCCATGTCATCGTCCAACTGGAGTTTTATGTGTAGTGTTTTTATCTTACATAAATAGAACCAAACATGTGTCATGTTGTGGATGGATGTCCATGAGTGTAATAGAGTTACAATAGGTAGCTTTATCAATCGCAAAAAGTTTACTTGGGTACTAAATTGATCGATTTTAAAGTTTGGGTAGTTAATTATAAAAATGGTAAAAGTTTGGGTATTCAATGCAAAATTAACCTTACTTATAAAATAAACCTAACATTTTCAATCACTTAGTCCAAGTAATAATAAATTAAAAAATTGATACTATGAGTTCTATATAGCCGGAATTTTTTCTTACAATCATGCGATTTCTTTTTTATTATTATTTTTTAAGTTATTTATATTCATTTTATTATTCTACGAATATCTAATTCGAAATAAATATATAATGGTCATTCTAGTCATGCTCCGACTTCCGCCGGTCTAAGGACGCTCAACATTTACTAAAGAAAGAGCCATGTTAGTCCTCCCAAGCTTCGTAGCTAACTCAAGTGTTCAACCATAGGTACCTTCTAATGTTTTTCGCGCGGAGTGTATCGGCGTCTTCCAAGAGGAGCCAAATGCTCTTTCCACCGCTGAAGTAGGAAACTTGGCTTAGCATAGAGTCTTGGTCTCCCATGCTTCTCCACTTGGGTTGGACCTTTCAACAGCCGAAAGTCTAGGTCGAATTTTCCTACATAGATGTGCAAGAAAAAATTGGATCAAACCAAATCTATGATTCTTTTTTCAATTGGTTTATGATTCTTTTTTCAATTGGTTTGAAAAAAAAATTCAAACAGACCAAACCGAAAATTTATAATTAATTTAAATAAATAAACTAAAATAAACCATTTTAAAAAAATAATATTTTACCTATGATTAAGAAGAATTGCTTTGTTGTAACATAGTACATTAAAAAGAAATAGTTTATACTTATTAAAATTTATGTATTTGACTTTTGCATTTACAACTTATTAGATTATGTATGCAAGTAGCCCAAATTTGATATAATAAGCTATCTTTTTAAAGAAAATTAATTGTTAAGATAAATTAGAAATTTCTTAGTTACATAAATATTGGTTCCATTAACCTTTATATTGTATTGATGCATGTTATTATTACACACATTTAACACTTGTAATATGAAATTATATGTTATGCATGTAAATTTTCTTGTATAATAAATTATAATTCAATCCTTTAAATGGGTTGAATCAAGCTGAAGTTTAATGATTTGAGAAAAATTTGTAAATTGAGTGATGCATGTTATTATTAAACACATTTCATACTTGTAATATGAAATTATATGTTATGCATGCAAATTTTCTTGTATAATAAATTATAATTCAATAATTTAAATGGGTTGAATCAAGCTGAAGTTTAATGATTTGAAAAAAATTTCTAAACCGAATGATGTAATTTGGTTCAAAATGATAAGATAACCAACCAAAATTTTATGGTTTAGGTTAGTTCTACATAGAGCTAAATTGATTACATCAAAATATTAGGCTAACCCCGTAATTAATTTGGATTTGACTCATTAAGCTAGTGATAAGGTTTAAAAAATTTGGTATACTAAGAAGATTTGACTTGATGGGCTTGAAATATGGATAGTTGGATTAATTTGTCTACTCTCAACCTCTATTAGTTTGGGAGTCTTATGCACTCAATAGGGAATGCCACCGGCCTTTGGCTCATTACAAGCTTGTTAGAATAACTTTAAAATGACTATACTTTATCTCATATATTGATTATTAAGGTGATCTGACAAATATTATTAAACCCAAGAGTTTATAAATACTTAATAATTTCTCATCATTTTACACAATTTCAAGACCAAAGAAATAGTATAGTGCCACAAAAACTTTGCTTTCAAAAAATCAAAGAAGACTTAAACAAAGAATAAGCCAATTGTACTCATGAATAATGAGGTGGATGCTTTGAGTTCATTCACTAGTCATATGTGCATATCTCGTTAAGACTACTTATTACTCCTCCAACCATTTCTCTTCAATTCATCCCTCTATGTTATCTCTATATGTCTTCTTTAGATCATTTAAAGCTCAAGACTTATGCATGTACGTGACAATATCATCCAAATACCCACATCTTTGGATTTGAAAAGACAATATCATCTAACCGCACTCATCCCTAGTTTCTACAAGTGATAATGTAATGAATTTTGGATATTTTTTCAAAAAACATTTATTATTAATTTTAGTACTTAAATGAACTTTCAATTGTCTCTATTAACTATTGTTAAATGATATGGCATTTTTTTACTAATAATAGAGCGACACATGTCTTTATATATCTTAAAATAACTCTTCAAACTAATTCATTACCGTGTGTATTTTTCTTACTTCAATAATTGTCATTTGGTATTTTAAAAACTATAAACAATGAATAAATAATAATAGGGATTCATTGCCGCCTTCATCAATGAATGAATAAATTTTCTCAACCACCAAACAAGTCCAAACTAGAAAATGCTAGGAAAATCAACATTAGAATCTGGATCTTTTCTTATGGTTCTTTCTTGTGTTCATTGCAATTTAATTTCTCCTCAAGCATTCACTTTCTTCGTCAAACCCTCTATCCAAGTCCATGCTTTAAAATCTTCATGGAGCTCAAATTTTTAAGTTAAAAACTATTTCTTTAGTGATTTTAATTCAACACTTAGAATTTGAATTACCATAAAAAATTGGTTTCCCATCTGACTTTTCCTCTCTTTTTTCATCTTCTTTTGTTTTCACTCCCTTATTACAAGACCTGTTATCAAAACTATCACCGAGTTAAAAATTTTGAAGATAAAAAGTGTTTTTTTTGACGAAACTAAGCTAGATATAGACTGATCTTTGCATGAGAGTAGGAAAGATCTAAACTTTTGAAATGAAGGTTTGAAGTCCGTCAACAAAATAGAATTGGAGAAAGCACATGTTTAGAGTTTTTGCTGAAGTTAGTACCTTTTGTAAATAAGTGTTATCTTTATCTCAACTTGTTATGTAATCTTGCTCTCTCAATTATTTCTTTTCCTTTTATTTTTTATTTTTTTTCCTTAACCAAAACTAGTGGTAGTGTTGGCTTTTGTAATTGTTAGCCAACTTAACTGTAAATTTCACTAGAGAATTTATGGATGGGTGGTTAGCTTCCTGCAATTATAGTTTTAGGGACAACAAGAAAATTTTTCATTTTGGGCTTCAATGGAGATGTTTATTGGTCCACTTCAGAACTTTTGTAAGAAAATATATTTATATTTGAAAAAAGTACACTTATAGTCTTTAATATTTATCTATTTTTCTATTTAAATTTTCATTTTTTTCTTCTATTTGAATTCTCAATGTTTTCAAAATTATTTGAAAAAAAAATAGAATTTCGATTAAATCTAATAAGTTTTTATCTATCTATAACATGTGTTAACATCAAATTAGTCCAAACAATAATTCAATTAATAAAACATAATATCAAATATATTTATTTATATAATATAATAAAAATAATATGAAATATATTTATTGATTTAATATGAGAAAAGATAATAAAAAATACAAAAAAAAGAACAAAAATCTTGCTTGTAAAGCATATTGAACACAAAAATCTTGCTTGTAAAGTGCAGTATATGGAACAATGGTGAGGAACTCTAATATGTTTTCTTATTTTCATGGTGGTGTTGATCGGATCTTGGTGGTGGTGGTGGCTTGTCAATTGGGAAGAAGGTTGAAGACAAAGAAGGTTTTTCTTTTTCTTTATAGTGAAAATAGCGTTCGATGGAAAAAGACATGAAGAAAAATAGGTGTGTAAAGTTGATTTTTTTATTTTTTTTGCAGATTTAAAGAATAGGAATTAAATCATACATTTTGTTTTGTTTTGGTGTAAATTAAATTAATTGAAAAGACTTTTCTTTTAAGAGTTAAGTTGGGATTTTTTTCTCCCTTTTAATAATAATATATGTCATATATTTATTGGTCCAAAAATATCACATGACAATAAGTTAGCCTTCAAAAGCTTTTTTTAATATATAATGATACTTGTTACTGAATGATTTGTTATTAAAGATCATATTATCTAACAATAGTTTACCTTAAATAGTAAGAACAATATGTAAAAATTTAATGGAATATTAAAATTGATAGTAGAAAAGTTTGAATACTTAATAAGAAAACCATCCCTATTTATTATATGACGTGAAGTTGTTGAGGTTATAATGTGAAAAGAAGACTTCGATGAGCTAAGGAAACTCATGGTATGACTAAATCATTAAATATAAAAATAGACAACTGAAATAGCAGAACCTATGACCTGGCCAAGCATCACTTTGTCAATGGTTAACTACCTTGAAGACAGTGACACATTAAATTAACCCTTCTAAGTTCTTTTTCTATCTTTTTCTTGAGACTCTGATTGGCTTCATTAAATTATATTATATTATATAAAAGAGATTTGGGTTTTAATTTTTAAGGAGAACTTGATAAAATGTAAGGTTAAAGTTAAAAAGTATAATTCCGTTGTTCGTCCGAATTCAAAAGAAAATTAATGGAAGGAATCTAATTCCATTGAGCCATGCAATCATTATTTATTTTCTTTTCTCTATGACATATTACATTCTTTCCAAACTTCCTTTTAAAAACAATACTCTAATTGAATTATAGTGAAACTTTTTCACGAAACCCCATACTTATCGAAACGTGTAATAGATTTTAAATTTATTTATTATATAAAATTAAGAAGTATTCCAAAGGTATTTTACTGAAAGGCCCCAATATAATTGTATGGCTCAGGATTTGAAGTGCCTATGACAATGGATATATTATAAGAACTACTAGCTATTATATTGATATTCAGTTTCGTCTAAGAAACGACAGATATCAACTTGCAATTATGTGAATTGAGAATTCATGAGATGCAATGTAATGTAACTTGGCCGGGCTTGGGCTGGCTATTTAGAGCCTAAACCCTCCTAATTTATCAAAATTTATATTTTTATAAAAAATGATATTTTGTTTCTATGTTAGAATTTCAAGCGTTTATTTTAAGGACATTGCATCTCTCTCTCTTTTTTTTTTTTTTTTTTCAGATTGAATTTATTAGCACATAGCTTCTTATACTGTTTATGGATTAAAACTCTATAGGATACTAATATGGATTCGCAAATCCATCCAATTTAACGTCCGAAATCCTTATTGGATCTCTGTTGAATACTTCGTAGAACCCGACCCGTTTCCCCCGTAGGAAAGCAAATGCAAAATCATAAGTCAGAACTAAGATATCTTTTTTTCAAAAACTAAAATCCACAAAAGCTTCATAACAAATCTAGGTACTTTCAAATTTAACAGCCCAGCGCATACTTACAAAAACTTGGTGGCTAGATTATATAGTCAGTCATTTGACACTTTTCCTTCCTAACTTTCTATTGTATGAAACTTAACATCACATTTTCAATCTAGTTTATTCCATTATTTTGGGTTATTTTGATTAGATATATTGGATTATTTTATAAAAAATGCATTAGACGTATCCAAGGATCTTTGTGGCTCAATAATTCGTATGAAATTTCAGGAAAACCTTTAAAAGAAAAATTTTCAAATTTTATTTCTCTTTTAAGTTTTTGTTTTTTAAATAAATGACTTATAACAGCACCAAGAATATGTTTAATTTTCTTCATTAACTCCCTTTTTACGTTCTAAAGAACAAACGTAAAAGAGATGAAGGGTTGTGGTGGAGAATAGATGAGAGATGGCAACAAGAAAAAATGTATAGGTTTAATTATATATTCATATAATTTCAATGGTGCCATTAAAGTGTCAATTTATTTACAATAATGTCGTTAAAATAGTTTAATTTATTCACAAAATTACCATATGAGAAGTTCAAGAGGTATTAACTGTTTGTAAGATGCCATGAGGAAGGCACAATAATTATGCTAGTGAACTAAATAGACTATGATTAACTTTATTATATATCTTACTCATTCTAATCATGTTGCATAAAACAAATATTTATTTGGTTTAAATCATTTTACATGATCATATAATTTAATCTACTTAGATCTAATTATATTTGTAATTGGATCTTACAAAACAAGCCCCACTTGATATTAGGGCCAAACAATTTCTTCTCTTTAGGAAGAGAGGAGAGAGTTACAAACATCATGAATACACAAGAAAGTTCTACAAGTGAGACTAGTATCCTAGACACACTAAATAACCGGACATCTACCCTTAGCTTAAATAAAAATAGTTTTTTTAGAACCTTTCATGCCAGTAAAATAGATAGCCTATATGAAATAACCTATCTTGAGGACTAGAGGATAAATGGTACCTCTCTACCTCTTGTTAACCCATATTCAGCTTTCACTAAACCACACCAAAATGTTTTATCATTCATAAAATCCCTCATTAAACCATAGTCTTCTAGGTTTAAAGAATACATTTAACAAAAAGTTTAATCAATACCTTCTAAAAGCCACAGAGGAAGAGCAATTTGTCATGTTATAAATTTCTCTAGAATTGCCATACCAATGGATTGAATAAGGATACAATTACCTCCATTTTGGAGTAGTAAGATTGGCTCTAACCTTTCATAATGGCTCTCTTAGGCTCAAGATATCCAAGACATGAGTAGGCATGCATAGAGATAGTAGAGTCAACATTGAATGCAGAAATAGTATATATGACACTATTCCCCAATTATTGCTTTCCCTTAAGAGATAAGAAGCTTTTGGAGGCATTGAAGGTCTAAGTTTAAATACTAGGAGCCCTAATGTTAGAAGGATCCCTATTAGCCACACTCCACTATTAAATGGCTTATAGAATTCAAAACCATGCATAGTAACTTACCCTACTAAAAGAAGGAAGACATGCCCTTTTTATCTCTATGGATACTAACCATGTACCAACTATCATACATGCTCTAAGACAACTTGAAAGAAAAGAACTCCTTAAGCTTATACCCAAAACATGGGTAACAAGCTACAAGAAGTTATACCAGAACATTGTTCCTATTTAATCCACTAGCTTAACCTTTATAAAAAAAGAAGGGAGAAGCTTCCTCATCAGAAGCATCTAGGCCCAACTTATATAAAAGCACTCAACTAGCACTTAAGTATGTTGATGAATGGACTTCAATAAGCTCATCTTTAGACACTTCTTCTTTTGAAGAAGGAGTGGCTTAAAAAATCCAATAGAACTTTTTGAATCCTCAAGAAAGGATAAACTAGGAACTTTACCTAGAAGAATCTATATGATTCGAGGAGATTAGAAAAAAAAAAGAAGAATTTCCTCCTATGGAGGAATATAAACATGATTAATATAGGCATGTTCCCAAAATAAGGAATCTAATTGAAAAAGATTCTCATGGTAATTAAAATAAGAGTAGTGCAGTAGATGCTACTCTTAACTGGCTAATTGATAATGCTCTGGTACAAAACCAGATGCTTAGAAAGACTGGAAACAATGTTAAAAGTATGCATTCCAGACTTTCTTCTGTAGAAAAAATAGTTAATGAAACATCCAAAACAATATTCATACTATAACAACAAATAGAGGAAGTCAAGAACTCAATGCCTACACTTGGCATTTATCTTTCTAACTTTATTGAACAAAAAAAGTTAGAAAGTGGAAAATTGTGGGATCAAATATGCATACTGGAGGCAAAACAAAGAGGTGTACCCTTGACATTTGACATATTTACTCTTGGAATATGATTAAATATAGAAAGCCAACCAAGAGCTTCCAAACTTTCACCTTTTATGCTAAACCCTCAACAAACTCCAAAGAAAAAGACCATAATTGAATTGAGGGATGGAATCAAAAGGAAAAAGAAAAAAGAATTTGAGAAAAAACCTAGAGAGGAATCACCTTCTTGACATAAAAGAAAACCCAATTCTACGACTCCTCAAGACCTATACCAAACATAAGATCTAGGTAGTGACAATGATGAAATTGCACCAAAACCTAGACATTTAAATGTCTTTATGGTAAAAAAAAAAAAAAACCATAAAGTCCTAGATGCTCTTGAGGTCTTCAATCAAGATCAACCTAAAATTGCTCCAAAGATAGCAAAGGTTGAATAAAAAACTGAGAATTTGACAAACAACTCAAAAAACTCAACTGAAGGTTTAACTAATGAAAGTTCTCCTAAAAAGTCCAATACATAATAAGCTTCAGATGGCTCTACAAGTGATGGATGGCTAGGTGAAAGAGATTCTATAAGTGCTATGGACTCTTAAAACTCGACAAATGATGCTTTTATCCTTATGATGAGGGGTGAAGAAGAAGAGACAAGATCAAAAAAATCTAATCCCATACCAAAAATAGCTACTAAGAAATCATCCAATACAAACACAATATTTATTTTTGATAATATTCCTTACTCTAAGTGGCTTCAAAGGCTACAAGAGTTTTATGCTTAGCTGATCACAAGATCCTTGACAAACAATAATCATTTCAAGACACTGTTTAAATTTGTTGCAAGATTTACTAGGATACTAAAAGATTGGTGGAATTCAATATACCCTATAGACCAACATGTGTTTTTGGAATAGACAAATTTCAACCATGTGATTAGAATCCTACATACATTCCTTATTGGAAATCCAGAGAATTCTAAAGAGGCAAAACAAAAAGAATTATTTGAGAAGAGATGTTACATTTTCATTAAAAAAAAAAAGGATTTCGATTTGCAGCATAAAAGAATGATGCAGCTGTTCTATCAACTTGGAGTAGACCTAACTCTTAAACTAGTGTTCCTATCTTCTATTCCTAAATCACTTTCATGAGGAATAGAAAAATTCTTTAAGCTAAGGAACTAAAAGATCATAGATATTCCTGTTGGAAAGATCCAACAAGTTATGCACTTAGTGATTGATGATATGTGCAAAAAAAGGCAATTATTCAAGGATTATCTCAAAGGAGGGCAAATTCTTGATAAAATGTGTAAGAAAAAAGATTTGTAGATCAAGTGCAAATATTTAAACAAGGAATGTAACTGTTTTACTAAAAAAAAAAGCATCATAAAAGGATTCTAATTACAAAATCCTTTAAGCTAAAAAGAAGGGGGAAAACAAAGTGGAAACACTTTTAGAGAAAATCTCGAAAGGGGAAGAAATCTCCTTAATGCTTTATCTGCAGCAAGATGAGAAATTATGCTAAACATTGCCCATCAAAGAGATCACAAAAAATGATCCAATCAATATACTACCAAACTAGAATCAAAGTAGATGAAGAAGAAGACTTGGAATCACTTTTCTTAAATTAAGAGGAACTTACAAGAAGCACCCTCTTCTCTTTCAAAGTTTATTCACCAACCTCTGATCCAGATTTTTCAGACCTTGGGGAAGAGTCATACTTAGTACAACCAGTTGGAAAAAGAATACTAAAAAGTAAAAGCATTATATAATCTCCACATGTTCCTATTTAGGTCATTACTAACAAATTTGACCAATCCTTCTAAGTGATAGGATTCATTGACATTAGAGCAGTAGAGAGTATTCTTAATCCTAATGTTCTACCTGAAAGATTTTGGAAGACATAACAAAACCTTTGTTATGACCGTAATTGAAGAATTTAGAGTATACCTGAGAAGTGTACTGATTAGGATACAATTCTTCTAAGGATGCTTAGTCATCATACCAATCCTTAGATCACCATTTCCAAATAAAGACATTGTAATTAAATGGGATATACTCTAACGATTACCAAATCTTAAGATCCATGTAGAAGGAATAAGGTTTAAAAAATATTATAAATCTTATATAGAAATATCACGACTTTACACCATATAAGGAGTCACTATCCAAGAGATTAGTGAAAAATTAAAGGTATAAGCTTATGTTGAAAGCTTCATAGAATTTCTTGCTAAATGTAAACACCCTTTATGGAAAAATGAGGAATCCTTTGTAAAAATTCCTTTTAAGAAAAATGAAGATATTAACCTAACTAAAGCCAATCATTCAGGAATGAATCCTGAACACTCTAAACTAGTTGAGCAAGATTTTAAAGAATTGCTCCAGCAAGGGTTAATCATATCATTGAATTCACAATGGGTGCATGAAGTGTTCTATGCAAATAAAAGGTTCAAACAAACTAGAGGCAAGCTTAGATTGGTCATCAATTTTTAGCCTCTAAATTATTTTGTTTAGGAAGATAAATTTACTATTCCAAATAAGAATATAGTCTTCCAAAATATTTCCAAAGCTAAAATATTCTCTAAGTTTGATCTCAAAGCAAGCTTCTAGCAACATGGAATTCATCCTTATGAAAGGTTTAAAAAAGGTTTTTGCATCCTAAATCATCACTACCAATAGAAAGTATTGCCATTTGGGTCGAAAACTGCACCTTCACTTTTGTGAAAGGCCATGATCAAAATATTTGAACCAATTATTGCTTATGTAGTCATCTAGATGGATTTTCATACTCCTGTACAACATAGATGAAGCTACATATGTTGAATTACTCCATAAATTCTACAAATTAGTTACATCAAAAGGATTAATGTTAGCAGAAAGAAAAATGAAGATAGGCTAAATGGAAATAGAATTCTTGGGAATGAAAATCAAAGATGGTTACTATCAACTTAAACCATCAATTGCTTAGGAATTACTCAAATTTCTTAACTCAAATTTCACTTCCAAGCAAATATAGCAGGTTTTGGGTATTGTCAATTATTTAAGAGATTTTGTTCCAAAAATCTCCAAACTCACTAGACCACTCTAAAAAATGCTGAAGAAGAATCATCTACAATGGGGAAAGCATCAAACAAAAGTTGTCTAGATGCTAAAAGAAAAACTACAAAGTTTGCCATCATTAAAAATCCCTTCACAAGGAGAACTAATCCTTTAAATTGATGCTAGTGACAAGCATTAGGGAGCTATTCTCTTGAAATAAAATAATGGGAAGAGACATATTTGTGGTTATCATAGCAGATGATTCAAAACTTTGAAATCTATTATCACTTTACCTTGAAAGAGATTTTTGCTGTTAAAAATGCTATTCATAAATTTGAATATCATTTATTGGGCTCTCATTTCATGATAGAGATGGATATGAGCTCTTTTTTAAAGATGCTTGAATTTAAACAAAAAATTGTACCACGTCCATAACTTTTAAGGTAGCAAGAATGGTTTTTAGAGTACTCGTACTAGGTCAAAGACATTCTAAGAGAGAAGAACTCAACTGCAAATTTTCTTTCCAAACCTTAGCAAAATCATCAAGCTTTATTGAATTCACAAGTTTTGATGTGCCTTGATTCCAAATTACAATCACACAATACAAATGAAGAATCAATTACACAATTAGGACTTAAAATGACATGATGAGCTTGATTCCAAATACGCAAATATGAAATGGAAGTGTGAACAAATAAGTATGTGATCTTCAATGGAAGAACATGTAATTGAACTAGGATTCAACTTCAAATTGAAACAATCAAATCTGAAAAATACAACCCTAATTTACGTGAATGAACACGTAACAACAAATTGTACCTAGATATTACTCACTAAACACAATTTATTAAACAACAAAAGGAAGATCGATATAACTCAAAATCTATCCTTATTGATTCTCACCACAATTTCACAAAGAAATTGATAAGAGATCTTTGATTGCAAGGATGAACCCTTACGGTCAAAGTGTAAGTTTTTCTTAGAAATATCAAAAGCTCCCTAAAACCCTAGTTAATAAGTATTTATTCTTATTCCAATTAGGGTAAAAATGTACTAAAAATTACAAAGATGCCACTAAGTGGTCGGTTTTTTAAAGGACAAATTACAAATACAAAATGGTCTTCAAGTGGCTGGTTCTTCAATTCAAGTGAACACATTGTAGACCTTAGATGTGAGTCTAAGAATGTTCCTAATTTGATCCTTAGCGTGTTTTATTCGCCATCCTGTAAAATTGATAAATGTACCTACTAGAATGCATAACAATTATGTAATACAAAAGTAGATACTAAATTAACATCCTTATGGTTTAGTTGTTCATAGAGGATCTTCATAGTTAGATTTTGTAAACCCTTGGCTCAGGCTCTAGTGATTGGTTCTGTGGGAATCTAATTCCTATTAAGTTTCAAGAGAAAGGACATAGGAATCCACAGGTTCTAATAGAACTTAGATTAGTCCATCAAATTGGCCTCTAACCCAAGATTCTCCTCTAAGCGATATCCATGCATCAACACAATCAAAAGACATCTTGGCCAAGAGCAAAGCAAGTCAACTGATTGCCATAAATAGGGCTTCTTGGAATTTCAAGGACTTCTCATCTCTAAGAAGATCCTCCAATAGAAGGTCCTTACCTCCACAAAGAATAGAAGCTACATCACCAAATGCCACATTTAGATCCTCCATAGCAAACTCTTCATCTTCAATGGCATTGTTTAAACCCATGTATCTATGGCAAACTATACCTTCAGAAATGGTAGTTCTCATAAACAAAGAAGACTTTCATGAAGTCACCAAAGCTAAGATCTAGGAATATCGGTTCCTGATTTTCAAGTTATTTAGGGGATTAAATCTTAATCCATTAGAATTACATCCAAAATATCCATTTATTTACCCTTATATAATTCATTTTGAAGAACCATTCCCAGAAGAATTAAAATGAATATATTGGTATCTACTACATAATTATACCATAGCCATATGAATTCTAGCTGCCAAAGCATTAAGGTTTCTATCAAACATTGTCATCACAAGGGGAAGAACATTCTCACACTTGGGTGAATTATTATGATGGTTCCAACCACTTCATGTTTGGGAAATGTTAATCTACGAATGGGTTAATAACATAGAGAAGGAACATCTAGGATTCAACAAAGAGGGCCTTAAATCGATTATTCAATCACAGGAAGAATGGGCTAAGATTGAAAGGTTTTCACATTGTCCTTTCCTAAACGACATGGTGTTAAATGGTTTCCTCTTTGATATTAGAGGAAATGATCTCTAATATTGGGAACTTTAAAGAAAACTCTACATAGTAAATATGGAAATCCAAAAGAAATCTGGCCAAGAGCTTATGAGAAAGAAGACCCATGAGATTACAATTAAGATTATGAGAAGACTTGAGTAGATAGGGAAATTGCACTATCAGGGTTCTATTCTTAAAAATAGATCCAACCCATGGAAGAAGATGATCTAAAAGAACATGATAAACATAAATAGTATCATCTGAATACTATTCTTAATCCTTTTGAAGATAATCAAGATTCGTACAAAGATTATCTTAAGACATGTTCTATTTACAATGCATGCTAAGACAATTAAGATTCCTACAATAATTGATGAGATCCATGATGGGAGCCAAGCCAGAAGATGGAATGTGGATCCTCTTGAAGTGCCACCTGGACCGATCACAAGAAATCGAGTGAAACAATTCAAGGAAGCACTTAACGGGTTGATAAAGGATGTCCACGAAGCCGGAAAGGATTGGAGCAATCATGAAGTTGGAAAGGATTGGAACAACCATAAGAATGTCCTTGCTCTTGTACAAGTCATAACGGATATGGGATGAAGAGGGCGTGTCTTTACAAGGCACGGCCGTATAGGAGTCTCAAGGTTACACAGAATCATACACGGTCATATACACTGCTAAAAGGCACTGCCGTGTATGGTGTCAAGAAAATCCACAGAAAGATACACGTTTAGAAGTACACGGCCGTGTATATTTTCAACACTGGCTCTAAGGCTACCAGCCTTCGTGTCTACACCGCCGGCCTACATGTTTGTTTTGTTGATTTTTACGCAACTTATCTAAGTTATGTCATTTTGGGCTTTATTGTTACGAATTGTAAACCCTAATATAAAGCTCCTAGGGTTAGGATATGGAAGATACAACATTAAAGTTTGAGAAAACACGTTGGAGAGAATTCCTCTCTTGGTTCTTTAAAGAACTAACCTAGGACTTATCAGATTTTATTTCCGTGGCGTTCATACCGACTTATCAATCAGTCTTTCATCCCGATTGTGGCGTCTTCATATTATACCAAGGTTCTTGTCTCGCTTATAGACAACGGGTCGCGGTTTCCACTTGAGGTGTTTGGCATCTTAGGTAACGAATTCCGAATGTATTAGTATTGGGTTTCGTCACACGTTGGCGTGGTTCGTATCAGTTAGGAATCCGATCAAACGGATTTCGCATCAGTTTGGTATCAGAGCTTAGGTTTGTTAAAACATCAGTTCAGTTTGAGGAAGGTAACATGATAGGAATCAAAATCTGACAAGACTTATCATTAGGGCAATAACTAAAGGATTTCGAATCTTGGCGATGAGGATCCATCTTGAGTAAATCGACCCTAGAATTATTCGTTTACTAACCTCTTTTATCTTATTCATGTATTTTATATTCCAACAGGAATACTTATCATGCTTTATAGGGCAATGGACAAACTCACTCAAACTCAAGTTGTGAGTTATCCAAGGACAGACTTAAATCGGCGATGAGCTAGGCCGATGGATCCTATAGAAGACCGGCATATTGAAGAGCATTTCTTTTATGTATTTTTCATTTTATGAACTATTTTTGGTTATATTTGGTTTTGGGACACTTTTATTTCCTTGTAATTTTCATTTAGGGTTAGCCACCTTAAAAGTGGTAAACTTGTAATTTTGAGCACTTTTTAACCCTAGGAGTAGCAAGTATAAATACTTGCTTAAGAGAGGGTTTAAGGAGCTTATCATTTTGCAGATTAAACACCTCCTTTCACGTGAGAATTAGGGTTTATACCTTGGTTCCAAACTCTTAACAATTTCAATACCAAGAGTTGAAATTGTGGCGAGTGCAACATCTTGAAATTGTGAGTTATATCAATTTCATTTTGTTGTGATTTCTTTTCTTCTCTAGTGTGTCATATCTAGGGTTGAATTGAGATAGTTCTTGGTCAGAATTACTTGTTGTTATTCACGAATTCTTATGCTTATTTGAAGGAATTATCAAATTGATCCGATTCATCTTTGAGGATTTCCCTTGATAACGTGTTCTTCACTATTGGAAAAGGGATCATTTTGTTATGGTTTCTCTTTGTCAAATTGAGGTTTTATTTGCGTGGATTACATGAAATTAGAGTGTTGTTAGAAGGCATTTTCATTGTGGTATTCTAATTATATCATTGGTTGTTTAAATTTCATCATTTTATCATTAGGGTTCATTTGAAAAGTGCCCTTTGTGGATCCGATTTTGCCTTGACTTGAGATAGTTTTTCTTAAGTCTTTTGGATGTGCTTTTAAGTGTGTTTAGGCACATCATCTTTTTGGTATCAAAGCACATGTTGAGAGAAGGGAATTGGTTGTATTTGATTTCGTGGAATTGATCATCAATTAGGGTTAATCAAGTAAAAACCGCAAATTGTGTTGTTGTTGTTGTTTTGAGATTGCGAAATTACTTTGGCTTGGGATTTAATTTGCTGTTTGTTGGAGTTGGATTGGGAAGGTTGTTGTATCATTTTATGATCACTAAATTTCGTGGAAGGGCAGAAGCATAAAGTGTTGTTTAATTTAACAACTTTTGGAACTTGAAAAAAAACTTACCAATTTTTGCCGTGACTAGCTTGTGGCGTGAGGAGGTTGTGTAGTTTGTTGTTTTTGATTTCTATTGTGTAATTCTGAATTGGTGGAGTACAATTTGTAGCTTACATTGAGTTTGATTAGTAAGGATTTATTTGAATTCAAAACATATGCAATTAAGTTGTGGGAGTTAATGATTGCTATTTGAATTTGAATTCATTGTTACCAATTGAGGAAGGCTTGCAATAAGTGAAGTTGTTTGAATTTCAAATTGAAAGTTTCTGCCTATTGTGGGATTCGGAATTCATTTGTGGAAAGTCACTTATTAGTCCTTTGCTATCATTATTTGCCATGGAAGTTGAAGTCTACTTGTAATCAATATTCATCTTGTTGTTGCCGTGGAAGTAACACATCATAATTGTTGTTGTTGCTTGTGTGTTGCCGTGGAGTGAATTTTTGGAGATTAAAGTTTGTTGCACCGTGATCTTAAAAGAAGTGGGGAAAATTGTTCACGTGTGGATTGAGTTGAATTCCACAATGTCTAGTGAAATGCTTCAATATGCTAATGTATTGCGACGCTCATTAAGTACATTTGCTAGTAAGGAGGAAGAACAAAGGGAAAATTTGTTCCACACCTCTTATAGGATACAAGGAAATTTGTGTGTCCTTATAATAGATGGTGGTAGTTGTACTAATGTAGTAGCTGCATCGTTGGTATCGAAGCTAAAGCTTTCAACTATTCCACATCCTAAACCTTATAAACTACATTGGCTTAATGATCAAGGAAGTCTGTATGTTACCCAAAGAGCTAGGGTACCCTTCAGTATAGGGGACAAGTATTGTGATGAAATTGAGTGTGATATCTTGCCCATGTGTGCATCTCATATTTTGCTTGGTAGACCTTGGTTATATGATAGGAGGGTCTTACATGATGGCTTCAGAAATACATATTTGTTTCCAAAATGAGGGTAAGCGAATTATTCTGAATCCTATGCCACCTTCAGAGGTCCATAATGTCTAGCAACAGATTAATCGACCATCCGAGGCTAAGAAGGCTTTGATTCAAAATAACGTCTCTGAGGGGAAAAAGGTATTGTTGATGGAACAGAGTCAGATGAGTCAATCATTAGAGGGCCAAACTGTTCAGAGACAGTTATGTTCACCTTCAGAGGTTTCAAAGGGTAATGAGCAGTTGAGCCAACCATTAGAAGACCTTGAGGATCAGCATCATATAGATGAGTTAGAAAAAGAGGAAATAAAATCAATGGAATGGGTTGAGACAGGGGAGACATCAGTAGATAATGAGTCCTTGTTTGTGTTGTAGATGAGATACATCCTAGAAATGGAGGAGAGAAAACAATCACCTACTATGGTATTCGAGATATCGGGATTCTGTAGAGATACTTTTCAGATGGATTGCTTTTAGAAAATAGAGTCCCTGCTGCATTTGATTTGCCAGATTTGAGGACAAATCTTTTTTAGGCCCGAGGAGATGATAGGAATCAAAATTCGACAAGACTTATCATTAGGGTAATAACTAAAGGATTTCGAATCTTGGCGATGAGGACCCATCTTGAGCAAATCGACCCTGGAATTATTCGTTTACTAACCTCTTTTATCTTATTCATGTTGATGGGTGTCGAATCCAACAAAAATAAAAACCTACTCCTAGACAATTATATGATTTGCATATAGTGGTGAGTAGGGTCGAATCCACAGGGATTGGTTAAACATATTTCTATTCAAAGAGAATAAAGAGGAAAAGAAAACTGGGGGGTTTGTTTGTGGATCAAAATAAAGTTGACACAAGATAATAAAATCGAATATTGATAAAAGCCTAGCTAAAGGAATCAAGATAGTTTAATTCTAGGAATTGATCATCGATGCAAATGTTTTCTATTCTTATTTCTAGATAAACTAGTTATGGTTATTAACAAGCTCTAACAACCTATCCCTCCGTACTTCCTCGATAATCAAGACAAGCTCTTTGATTATTTCTCTTATCGATTAGACAATCCTAGACAAGCGCTTAGGATTTAATCTATCAATAGCATTAAAAACTAGAGAGATCACCAATTCATGCTAGTAGATTATAAGATAACCTATTTAAACATGATCATACACCTCCATAACATGAATTCGATCATCTATTTTATAACCAAACATGTTATTGTGTCACTGAGACTAGAACAATCAAACAATTACGGATTTGACGTGCTAGTTGACAATATATTAACTTGCTAATTGAGTAGAAGAGCTCTAATTCATACCAATCAACAAAGATAATAATGACAAAATGTTCAGAAGATATATGAATATCCAAAAACAAAGAGTAGAATAAATACAAGTCAATTAGACCTCACAATTCATGGAGAATTAAACATCTATGACCCTTTGGCTAGAAAAGTAACTTAGCTACACATGTTCATCAGCAAAACGGAAATTAAAAGAGAAAACATGATGAAACTCTGTTCCGGTTTCCTGCTCTGCCTCTCCTTCTTCCTTCTCGTCTCCAAGAGCTTCAAGATGATCCAAAAACTCCTATAACCCTCTAGGGTTAGTTCTCTTTATATTATTAAAGGAATGGTAGGTGATCTTTTGCTAGCAAGATACGAAAATATCTTTCCTTTTTCAAGTAGATTTTGAGAAGTGAATATTCGTCCGCCTGGCACGCCCTACGACACGGCCGTAGGTCAAGTCATGCCTCCGTCGGTTGATTCTTCTGGGCAGATACATGGCCATGTACTTCAACCGTGTATGTTTCTGTGGATTCTTTAAGATAGATACACGGCCGTGTACTTCAACCATGTATGCTTCTGTGGATTCTTGAAGACAGATACACGGCCGTGTACTTTAACCGTGTATGCTTCTGTGGATTCTTCATCCATGTCCAGTGTGTGCCACGGCTTCAACCACGGCCGTGTCACAAGCCGTGTCTTCCTCTGGTCGATGTTCCACAATTTCTTCTCCTTGTTTCATCAAGCTTCCACCACGGTTTCCACCACGGCTGCCACTACAGCTGCCACCACAGCCGTGTCACAAGTCGTGTCTCTCTCTTTCTCATGCAGTGTGTAACACGGTTTACACCATGGCCATATCTCAAACCATGCCTCCTTTTAGACAGATACACGCCCATGTGCTTTCCTCCGGTGGTGTAAATCCTTGTCTTGATCCAAGTTGTAGATGACTTCTCTAATTTACTTGAATTAGCATCCTTGACTCTATTTAACCTGATTTATCACCATAATAGAATTAAGTACCATTTCCTTATGATTTCTATAAAATCAATAGTAAATTAACACCATTTATGCTATAAAGATTGAGTATAAAATGGCTCTATCAAATTCCTCCACACTTAAACTCTTGCTTGTCCTCAAGCAAATGAATCCAATCAATTGAGAAATCCGTCATAGATTATACGAACTTTTTTTTTTTCATCATTTCAAGCATCTATTCATTTGTAATTCATGACTTGTAATTTTAATGTCTACTACTTCAACCAAACTGGTTTCCTGTGATCAAATTACCATGGACAAAAATTCAATAGCTAATCTAAACAAAACAAACTTTAATCCTCATGTTTAGCAAAAGAATTTTTATTCCAAAAGTAAATACTTAATCCACTAGGGAAAAACACCAAATTAAACTTCATTAGATATTAGCAAACATATAATCCTTGCAACATAAAGTAAAAGCATATAGTATCAACTCTTTCCATAGATTTTCTCCCTTTTCTATTATAAGTCTTGTTTCATTCAATGAATGTTTACATTCATGTTCTTTTGATTTATTCAAGCATCTATTTTGATGGGTTTTTGCCCGCTTCTTTTCATGAACTTCCGCCTTTTTCGCCCTTATCGTTATAGTGAGTTCATTGAGTCGGCAACATCCCGAGCTCATCACTCAAGTGACCGGGTTTTGAGATACCCCTGCGGACTCTTCCTCACTCTAACATTCAAGTTTGAATACTCTTAACTCAATGACTTGAATCATTGGAGTAATGGCTATGCTTGATTCTTTTTCTTCTTCTTTCTTCTTCTTCTTCTTCTTTTTTTTTTAAGTGTTATGATTGTTTTACAAACAACTTCAAAGAGTATACAATAGCCAATATAACCTAGAAGTAAACTTGTTTATTTTTCACTTAGGGACTCGACTTACTCTTAGACTTCCAATTCTAAAGCTAAATACAAGGTAAATTTGTTTCTTAAAGATTTCACTACTTAATTTTAACCGAGTATTCTAATCACAGCAGTGGGTGAGTAAAGCATTTGAACAAGTCAATTTCACATTTTGTAGATGCTTATTACAACATTTAGTACAATCTCCAGATTTCATGATAATTTTGAAAAAATTTGGCTTAAAATTGCTTAAGGATAAACATTCACAGATTCAAAAGATGAGTCAATTCTCTATTCTCTATATTTTATCATCCTCTTCCCCACACTTAGCTCGAACAGTGTCCTCACTGTTCCTAATTCAGCACAATTAAAGAGGAATTAACAACTTAAGGAACATTAGAGAATAAGAGAAAGGAAATACTGGTACTTCCTTGGTATTGGAGTTCTCCCTTTAAGCTCTAGAAAGTGTCATCTAATGATTTGTATCCTTGCTGCAGCTAATCCAAAGAGATCAAAACAACACTAAAATCAAAACAAAACTAAAACAAAACAAAACTAAAGCAAAACAAACTAAAAATTGAAAAAAAAATTCTTTCTTTCTTTTTTTTTTTGACATGGGTTGCCTCCCATGAAGCACCTTTCTTTAACGTCTTTAGCTAGATGTTCCAGGCTAGATGTTCAGGTAAGGGTTTTGATTCCAGCTTTGGTGCCTGTGGTGATGGGTTGATAACATTCGCAATAAAAACAGGAGAGATATCACTAGGATGTTTCATGGCATCATAAATGTTAAATTTAATCACTTCACCATCAAATTCCATAGTGAGGGTACCATCATTTACATCAATTTTTGTCTTGGATGTCTTAAGGAATGGTCGCCCTAATAATATCATTGATGAATTATGAGAATCATTATCTTCATGTCAAGCACATAAAAATCAGCAGGAAAAACCAACCTATTGACTTAAACTAAAACATCCTCTAGAACACCCTCAGGATAAACATTGGACTTGTCAGCAAGTTGAACAATAACACCCGTTTCCTTCAAAGGACCAACATTTAAACGTTGATAAACAGATAAAGGCATGACATTGATAGAAGCTCCTAGATCACACATGGCTTTAGCGATTCCAAGATTACCTATTTTGCAAGGAATGGTAAACATACCTGGATCCTTACATTTAGGGGGAAGCTTCTTCTGAATAATAGCTGAAACATTTTCACTCACATTAATCTTTTCATTGCCTTTCAGCTTCCTTTTGTTAGTGCACAAGTCTTTGAGAAATCTAGCATAGCGCGGTATTTTCTTAATTGCATCAAGCAAAGGAATATTTACCTCGACTTTGCGAAAAGTTTCTAGAATCTCTTTTTCTTCCGCTTCATTCTTGGATTTCGCCAATCTGGAGGGGAAAGGAGGTGGTGTTAACATGACCTTTGGTGGCTCGACTAGAGACCTTCTAATCTGGTTGCCCTGTTGGCGCGGAGTCGAAATCTCTTTCTTGGTCTCTTCCTCAAGATTAGACGGATGTCCTTTCTTATTTGATCCCTGCAATTCTGTTCCACTTCTCAAGGTAATTGCATTAACGCTTTACTTCGGATTTGTGATAGTTTGAGAAGGTAACTTACCTTGAGTTTCTAACCTATTTACAGTAGAAGCAAGTTGGCTTACCTGATTCTCCAAGTTTTGAATGCTCTGCTTTGTTTCCTCCTGAAATTGTTTTGTATTAACAGTAAGAGACTTAACAATGTCCTCAAGAGACATACCCGAAGTGGAAGGAGCTTGGGGTACTTGGTGTGATGGCTTAGGCTGGAATTGTTGGAAATGTTGAAGGTTATTGCCATATCGGAAGTTAGGATGATCCTTCCATCTAGGATTGTAAGTATTCGAGTAGGGGTCATACTTCCTTTGTGGTTGTCCTGGGAATCCTCCTACAGCATTGGCGTGTTCATGATTGTCATCTTGTAATGTGGGGCACATGTCGGTAGGATGATTAGGAGCAGCACAAATTCACAAGCCTTCACCTGCTGTGTTTTTCCAAGGGCTATCTGTTGCACAAGGGAGGTTAGGTTAGAAATTTGATGTTCAAGGTTAGACACACTTACCTCATTTACCTTCCTTGAAGATGTATCATGCCTATACCTAAATTGTTGCGAATTGGCAGCCATAATGGAGATCAATTCCCTAGCTTGACCAGGGGTTTTGTTTACTATGACGCCTCCACTTGCAACATCCATCATCTTCCTTTCCATCGGAAGTAGGCCTTCATAGAAGTATTGGATGAGAAGTTGTTCAGATATCCCATGTTGTGGACAGCTTGCACACAGTTGCTTGAACCTCTCCCAATACTCATGAAGAGTCTCGGTGTCCTTCTATTTGATACCACAAATTTCTCTTCTTATACCAGCGGCTCTGGATGCGGGGAAGAATTTATCCAAGAAGAGTCTCACCATATCTGTCCAAGTGGTTATAGAACCTGGAGGCAAATAAAACAACCAATCTTTAGCTTTAGTACTTAAAGAAAATGGAAAAGTACGTAACTTGATTTGATCGTCGGTTATTCCTTGCGCCCTCATACTAGAACACACTATATGAAACTCTTTCAAATGCTTGTGAGGATCTTCATTCTCAAGACCATGAAAGGTGGGTAGCAGATGTATCAACCCAGATTTCAACTCGAATTCAACAGCTAGTTCGGGATAGTGAATACAAAGTGGTTGTTGATTCACATCCAGTGCAGCCAATTCCCTTAATGTTCTCTCGGGATTTACCATATCGTCTTCTTTTTCAGAATCAAGGGATGAATCAGACAAATCCAACACTAAGTTCAGTCTAGGGGATGATCTAGCTTCTCGTCGCAGCCTCTTTAGAGTCTTCTCAATCTCTGGATTATAAGTTAGGTCACCTGTCTAAGAAGAACGAGTCATACAAGAATATAAATAAATTTGACACCAATCCCTGGCAACGGCGCCAAAATTTGATGGGTGTCGAATCCAACAAAAATAAAAACCTACTCCTAGACAATTATATGATTTGCATATAGTGGTGAGTAGGGTCGAATCCATAGGGATTGGTTAAATATATTTCTATTCAAAGAGAATAAAGAGGAAAAGAAAACTGGGGGGTTTGTTTGTGGATCAAAATAAAGTTAACACAAGATAGTAAAATCGAATATTGATAAAAGCCTAGCCAAAGGAATCAAGATAGTTTAATTTTAGGAATTGATCATCGATGCAAATGTTTTCTATTCTTATTTCTAGATAAACTGGTTATGGTTATTAACAAGCTCTAACAACCTATCCCTCCGTACTTCCTCGATAATCAAGACAAGCTCTTTGATTATTTCTCTTATCGATTAGACAATCCTAGACAAGCGCTTAGGATTTAATCTATCAATAGCATTAAAAACTAGAGAGACCACCAATTCATGCCAGTAGATTATAAGATAACCTATTTAAATATGATCATACACCTCCATAACATGAATTCGATCATCTATTTTATAACCAAACATGTTATTGTGTCACTAAGACTAGAATAATCAAACAATTACGGATTTGACGTGCTAGTTGACAATATATTAACTTGCTAATTGAGTAGAAGAGCTCTAATTCATACCAATCAACAAAGATAGTAATGACAAAACGTTCAGAAGATATATGAATATCCAAAAACAAAGAGTAGAATAAATACAAGTCAATTAGACCTCACAATTCATGGAGAATTAAACATCTATGACCCTTTGGCTAAAAAAGTAGCTTAGCTACACATGTTCATCAGCAAAACGGAAATTAAAAGAGAAAACATGATGAAACTCTGTTTCGGTTTCCTGCTCTGCCTCTCCTTCTTCCTTCTCGTCTCCAAGAGCTTCAAGATGATCCAAAAACTCCTCTAACCTTCTAGGGTTAGTTCTCTTTATATTGTTAAAGGAATGGCAGGTGATCTTTTGCTAGCAAGATACGAAAATATCTTTCCTTTTTCAAGTAGATTTTGAGAAGTGAATATTCGTCCGCCTGGCACGCCCTACGACACGGCCGTGGGTCAAGCTGTGCCTCCGTTGGTTGATTCTTCTGGGCAGATACACGACCGTGTACTTCAACCGTGTATGTTTCCGTGGATTCTTCAAGACAGATACACGGCCGTGTACTTCAACCGTGTATGCTTTTGTGGATTCTTCAAGACAGATACATGGTCGTGTACTTTAACCGTGTATGCTTCTGTGGATTCTTCATCCGTGTCCAGTGTGTGCCACGGCTTCAACCACGGCCGTGTCACAAGCCGTGTCTCTCTCTTTCTCATGCAGTGTGTAACACGGTTTACACCATGGCCATATCTCAAACCGTGCCTCCTTCTAGACAGATACACACCCATGTGCTTTCCTCCGGTGGTGTAAATCCTTGTCTTGATCCAAGTTGTAGATGACTTCTCTAATTTACTTGAATTAGCATCCTTGACTTCATTTAACCTGATTTATCACCATAATAGAATTAAGTACCATTTCCTTATGATTTCTATAAAATCAATAGTAAATTAACACCATTTATGCTATAAAGATTGAGTATAAAATGGCTCTATCACATGTATTTTATATTCCAATAGGAATACTTATCATGCTTTACAGGGCAATGGGCAAACTCAGTTAAACTCAGCTTGTGGGTTATCCATGGACCGACCTGAACCGGCGATGAGCTGTGCCGATGGATCCTATAGAAGACCGGCATATTGAAGAGCATTTCTTTTATGTATTTTTCATTTTATGAACTATTTTTGGTTGTATTTGGTTTTGAGACACTTTTATTTCTTTGTAATTTTCATTTAAGGTTAGCCACCTTAAAAGTGGCAAACTTGTAATTTTGAGCACTTTTTAACCCTAGGAGTAGCAAGTATAAATACTTGCTTAAGAGAGGGTTTGAGGAGCTTATCATTTTGCAGATTAAACACCTCCTTTCACGTGAGAATTAGGGTTCATACCTTGGTTCCAAACTCTTATCAATTTCAATACCAAGAGTTGAAATTGTGGCGAGTGCAACATCTTGAAATTGTGAGTTATATCAATTTCATTTTGTTGTGATTTCTTTTTTTCTCTAGTGTGTCATATTTAGGGTTGAATTGAGATAGTTCTTGGTCAGAATTACTTGTTGTTATTCACGAATTCTTATGCTTATTTGAAGGAATTATCAAATTGATCCGATTCATCTTTGAGGATTTCCCTTGATAATGTGTTCTTCACTATTGGAAAAGGGATAATTTTGTTACGGTTTCTCTTTGTCAAATTGAGTTTTTATTTGCGTGGATTACATGAAATTAGAGTGTTGTTAGAAGGCATTTTCATTGTGGTATTCTAATTATATCATTAGTTGTTTGAATTTCATCATTTTATCATTAGGGTTCATTTGAAAAGTGCCCTTTGTGGATCCGATTTTGCCTTGACTTGAGATAGTTTTTCTTAAGTCTTTTGGATGTGCTTTTAAGTGTGTTTAGGCACATCATAACATCAAAACCCTAACTCCAATCGTTCATATCAATTGTTAGTATTCAATTTCATAGTATTAATTGTCTATTGAAAGTGTAGTATCTACTATTCAATTTTGTTCCAAAAAAAAAAAAAAGGAAGAATCATGACACAAAAAAAAAAGGAACGTGGTCAAGAGCAATAACAAAGACAAAAAAAAAAGAAAAAAAAATTGGAAAGAAATAGAGGAAATTTATGAACCCTAGAGTTGTTTTGAATTCTATGGAAGGGAATTGGTGTAGTTTGGGTTAGTTCTAAGAGAATTGAGAAGAGGAATTGGCGAGTTGATATCATCATTGTTTGTGAGAATACACGAGTGACTGTGTAATATCATCATTTGAGCGAAACACGTAAGGGAGTGTATCGTGAGGTTTAATTATATATATATTTGTGTTAGTACTAATCTTTTTCTGCAGGAACTATGTCGAGACGACATTCTCCTAAAAGTGAGAGGGGAAGGTTTGATGCTAGGTTGTTGAGGGGTGAGATGAAGAGAATGTTTCAGGAGGGAATGGAACAAATTCATGAGACGGTAGAGCAAAGACTAGAGTAATCTACAAACGTCTTCTAAGGGCGTAAGAGGGAGAGTCGTTCTAGGAGAGTACAAAGGGGTGGAGATGAAATGTCGGAAGATGAATTTGATGAGCCTTCTGTCGGGAGTTATAGAGGATATAGTGGTCGGAATAGAGGAACTAGGGATTGGGAAGATAGAGGAGATAGGAATAGAGAGGATAATCAATTGAGTAGCATAAAGATGAAGATTCCTCCTTTCTAAGGGAAGAATGATCCCGAGGCGTACTTAGAGTGGGAGAAGAAGGTAGAGATGGTGTTTGATTGTCATAACTATAGTGGGAGAAAGAAAGTGAAACTTGCTGCCATTGAATTTTCGGATTATGCCATAGTGTGGTGGGATCAATTAATGTTGAATAGAAGAAGGAATGGCGAACCACCTATTGAGTCGTGGGAAGAGATGAAAAAGGGTGATGAAGAAGCGGTTTGTGCCTGCGTATTACTATTGTGAATTGCACAACAAATTGCAAACTCTTAGGTAGGGAAGCCGAAGTGTGGATGAGTATTTCAAGGAGATGGAAGTTACTATGATCAAGGCGAATGTAGAGGAGGATAGAGAGGCTACCATGGCTAGGTTTCTTGCGGGATTGAATAGAGAAATTCAAAATGTTGTTGAATTGCAGCATTATGTAGAATTGGAAGATATGGTCCATATGGCTATAAAGGTTGAGAACCAGCACAGGAGGAAAAGTAGTAGTAATGCACGGTTTCAACAGTGTACTGGTTCATCCACCTAGAAGACTAACCAATGGAAGAAGGAAGAAAAGCCTTTACCACCAAACCAAAAGGAGAGCTAAGGTAAGTAGGTTCTACTCTTGGTAACCAAGATAACCCTGATTCTTCTACTTCTAGAAATCGTGACATTAGATGTTTTAAATGCTAAGGTAGAGGCCATATTGGTAGGCAATGTCTACATAGGCGTGTTATGATTTTACGTGATGATGGTGAGTATGAGACTGAGGGGGATAGTGAGGAAGATGATATGCCTCCATTAGAGGACGCTAGTGATGATGAGGAGCTTGCAATGGGGAGGTTAGTGGCAGTAGTGAAGCGAGCTTTGAATGTGCAGGTGAAGGAAGAAGAGGAGGTGCAAAGAGAGAATATATTTCATACTAGATGTTATCTAGGAGATCATATTTGCAGTTTGATCATTGATAGAGGAAGTTGTACCAATGTGGTGAGTAATTTTATTGTTGAGAGGCTAGGACTCAAGACTACTAGACACCTTAGTCCATATAAATTGTAGTGGCTGAATGATAGTGGTGAGACTAAAGTTAGTAAGCAAGCCTTAATTGCTTTTCGCATTGGTAGGTATGAGGATGAGGTGTTATGCGATGTAGTGCCAATGCAAGCATGTCATGTGTTGTTGGGAAGGCCATGGCAATTTGATAGGAAGGTTGTTCATGATGGCTTTTCTAACAAGTATACGCTTGTTCACCAGGGGAAAAGCTTTAATCTTAAACCGTTAACACCTAAACAGGTGTATGAGGATCAGTTGCAGCTACAACAGTCTTTTGCAAAACATAAGGTGAGTGAAAAGCAGAGGGAGAGTGAGAGAGCAAAAGACAATGAGAAAGAAAAGGAATACAAAAGTCAATATTAAAAGGAAAAAGAGAGGAAGGCTGGAAAGAGTGTGAGAGACTAAGTTGAAGGGGGATCAACTTTGGTGGTGAGTGAAAAGGAGAGTGCAGCCTTGCAAAAGGAGAGTTGTGTGGCAAGAGTGAGTGTAGTGAGGAGAGCGTTAGTGATGAAGCAACCTATGTTGTTACTGGTTTTTAAAGAAACATGTTTGACTACTAACGAACTATCTAACTCTTTGCCTAGTGTGGTTGTGTCTATTGTGCAGGACATTGAAGATGTCTTCCTTGAGGAGATTCCAAAGGGATTACCGCCTATTCGTGGTATTGAGCACCAGATTGACCTTGTACCCGGAGCATCGATTCCAAAAAAGCCAGTTTATAGGAGCAATCTGGAGGAGATAAAGGAACTCCAAAGGCAGGTCGATGAATTAATGGAGAAGGGATACGTAAGAGAAAGCATGAGTCCATGTGCAGTGCCTGTGATTTTGGTGCCTAAGAAGGATGGGTCATGGAGAATGTGTGTTGACTGCCGCGCCATCAACAACATCACGGTAAAGTATCGTCATCCCATTCCTCGCTTAGATGACATGTTAGATGAGTTACATGGGTCTAGTATCTTTTCCAAAATTGATCTGAAAAGTGGATATCACCAAATTAGAATGAAAGAAGGTGATGAATGGAAAACTGCATTTAAGACGAAATATGGATTGTATGAGTGGTTAGTAATGCCTTTCGGTTTAACTAACGCACCTAGTACTTTTATGTGACTTATGAACCATGTTTTGAGGACAATTATTAGAAAATTTGTGGTTGTCTATTTTGATGATATCCTCATTTACAATAAGAGTTTGGAAGATCATATATCTCACTTAAGGGATGTTTTAGAAGTACTTCGAAAGGAGCAATTATATGCTAACCTCAAGAAGTGCACTTTTTGCACAGACAAACTTGTGTTTCTTAGTTTTGTTGTTAGTGCACAGGGAATACAGGTTGATGAAAAAAAGATTCGTGCGATCCAAGAATGGCCTAGTCTAATTACTGTAAGTAATGTGCGGAGTTTCCATGGACTAGCGAGTTTTTACAGGAGATTTGTGAAGGATTTCAACACCATTGCAGCACCACTTACTGAGGTAATTAAGAAGAATGTGGGGTTCAGATGGGGAAAGCAACATGAGAAGGCCTTTCAGACACTTAAAAATAAGTTGACTCAGGCGCCATTACTTGCTTTACCTAACTTTGCTAAAACGTTTGAAATTGAGTGTGATGCTTCATGATTAGGTATTGGAGCAGTGCTTATGCAGGAGAGAAGACCAATTGCATTCTTTAGTGAGAAGCTAAGTGGGCCAACCTTGAACTACCCTACTTATGACAAGGAGTTATATGCATTGGTTCGAGCCCTGGAGACGTGGCAACACTACCTTTAGCCAAAAGAGTTCGTGATCCACACTGATCATGAATCCTTGAAGTACTTGAAGGGGCAACATAAGCTGAAGAAAAAGCATGCTCGTTGGGTGGAGTTCATCGAAACATTTCCATATGTCATCCACTACAAACAAAGTAAAGAGAATGTCGTTGCTGATGTACTTTCTAGAAGGTATGCTCTTATCTCTACTCTTAGTTCTAGATTGCTTGGTTTTGAGCACATTAAGGAATTATGTGCTGCTAATCGAGATTTTTGTGAGGAGTATATGCATTGTGAGAAGAGTGGGCATGGTAAATTTTATAAACATGAAGGATTCTTGTTTAGGGAGAGTAAACTATGCATTTCTAATTTGTTCTTTAAGAGAATTACTAGTGAGGGATTCTCATGAAGGAGGTTTAATGGGACATTTTGGAGTAGCTAAAACCTTAGGGGTATTGTAGGAACACTTCTATTGGCCTCACATGAAACGAGATGTTGAGAAGATTTGTGAGCGATGTGTCACGTGTAAGCAAGCAAAATCTAGAGTCCAACCTCAAGGGCTTTATACCCCACTTCCCATTCCTCATGAGCCTTGGGTAGATATTTCCATGGATTTTGTGTTAGGATTACCCAGGTCTAGACATGGTCGAGATTCTATATTTGTAGTCGTGGATAGATTCTCTAAGATGGCACATTTCATTCCTTATCACAAAACAGATGATGCTTGCAATATTGCCAATTTGTTCTTTAGGGAAGTTGTGAGATTACATGGTATGCCTAGAACAATTGTATCGGATAGAGATGCTAAGTTTTTGAGCTACTTTTGGAAGACCTTATGGGCTAAGTTAGGAACTAAGTTATTGTTCTCTACTACTTATCATCCACAGACTGATGGTTAAACCGAGGTAGTAAATCAAACCTTATCTACTTTGTTGAGGGCTGTCATTAAAAAGAACATTAAAAGTTGGGAGGATTGTTTGCCGCATGTTGAATTTTCCTATAATCATACAATGCATTCTGCTACTAAGTTTACTCCTTTTGAAATTGTGTATGGTTTTAATCCACTAACTCCTTTGGATTTATCACCTTTGCCTATTTTTGAGTATGTTAATCTAGATGGCAAGAAGAAAGCAGAATTTGTTAAACAGATCCATGAGAAGGCAAGGCTAAACATTGAGCGAAGAACAGAGCAGTATGTGAAACAAGCCAACAAGGGTCGTCGACAAGCTGTTTTTGAACCTGGAGATTGGGTTTAGGTTCACATGCGTAAAGAGCAGTTTCCTATGCAGCTTCGATCTAAACTACTTCTTAGAGGCGATAGACCATTTCAAATTCTTGAGCGCATCAATGATAATGCATACAAGATAGACTTACCAGGTGAGTATCAAGTAAGTGCTACGTTTAATGTTACTGATCTAAGTCCTTTTGATGCAGGCGATGATTTGAGGACAAATCCTTTTCAAGAGGAGGGGAATGATGAGATCCATGATGGGAGCCAAGCCAGAAGATGGAATGTAGATCCTCTTAAAGTGCCACCCGGACCGATAACAAGAAATCGAGCGAAACGATTCAAGGAAGCACTTAACGGGTTGATAAAGGATGTCCACGAAGCCGGAAAGGATTGGAGCAATCATGAAGTTGGAAAGGATTGGAACAACCATGGGAATGCCCTTGCTCTTGTACAAGTCAAAACGGATACAGGATTAAGAGGGCGTGTCTTTACAAGGCACGGCCGTGTAGGAGTCTCAAGGTTACACAGAATCATACACGGTCATATACACGGCTAAAAGGCATGGCCGTGTATGGTGTCAAGAAAATCTACAGAAAGATACACGTCTAGAAGTACATGGCCATGTATATTTTCAACACCGGCTCAAGGCCAGCTCCAAGGCCGCTAGCCTTCATGTCTACACTGCCGGCCTACATGTTTCTTTTGTTGATTTTTACGCAACTTATCTAAGTTATGTCGTTTTGGGCATTATTGTTACAAATTGTAAATCCTAATATAAAGCTCCTAGGGTTAGGATATGGAAGATACAACATTAAAGTTTGAAAAAACACATTGGAGAGAATTCCTCTCTTGGTTCTTTAAAGAACTAACCTAGCACTTATCAATCGGTCTTTCATCCCGATTGTGGCGTCTTCATATTATACCAAGGTTCTTGTCTCGCTTATAGACAATGGGTCACGGTTTTCACTTGAGGGTGTTTGGCATCTTAGGTAACGAATTTCGAACGTGTTGGTATTGGGTTTCGTCACATGTTGGCGTGGTTCGTATCAATTAGGAATCCGATCAAACCGATTTCGCATCAATAATTTTCTAGAGATATTAGAAAAGGAAAAACATAAAAGGATACCCACGTGGTTGGTCTTGGAAAACGAGAGTGGTGATTTTGATTTAATTTGTCTCTATCCCATTAGATTTGATTTTCAATGCTGAACACTACTTTTAACCTCTAGACACAATTTTCAACTTTAATTATTATCCACTACTATTTATGTCTTTAACTTTAGTCACTATTAACATGTATCTTCATGCTTTAGCTTTTCCTATTTGCTTTTCTGCATTAAGTAGATCACTATCTATGATGTATTACAAAATTCCTCTTACTATAAATAAAGGAACTCTTGTAAACAAAAGGGTAGATTTAGCCTTCTGAAAATAATAAGTGTGTTTTTCAGAAATCATGAGTCTCTAAATTTCTCTCTCTCTCTCTCTCTCTCTCTCTCTCTAAATCCTGTATAGAAAAGGAATTTTTTGGAATGCTAATTTATCTTTCAAGTTTCAAAGTATGCTCTACACTTTCCTTGAATGAGGATCATGTGTATCAAAAATGAATCGAAAATTATAGAACATAAGATGTATAATATAAGAAACCATAGAAGAGGTTCAATAGGTACTAGCTGTTTGTAAGACACTATAAGGAAGGTGTAATGGTTATGTCGATGAATTGAATATAGTATGGTTAAGTTTATTATATATCTTACTCGTTTCGATCATGTTGCATAAAACAAATATTAATCTGGTTTAAATCATTTTACATGACCATATAATTGGATCTACTTAGATCTAATTATATTTGGAATTGGATCTTGCAAAATGAGCCCAACCTAGTATCAAAGCCAATAATTTCTTCTCTTTCGGAGGAAGGGAGAGAGTTACAAACACCATGAATACACATGAGAGTTCTATGAGTGAGACTAGTATCCTAAACACACTAAATAACCAAACTAGACAATCAGAAAAGGGCCAATTTGAGCCTGTGAAGCAATTTGGACCAGCCCTGCCGATTCAAGCCTATAAACTGGCCCTTGGAGGCCAGTTCATCAATGGTTTGGAGCCGCCACACCTATGGATGGAAGGTCGGGTTGCCTTACGTAACCCGACGAACTAGTGGGTTGTAAATCTCCAAGTAACCCTCTTGTTTGAGGCCCTTGAATTAGTAGGCCAACCTACTATATATAGACCAAAACAAAAAAAAGAAAAAACACATGCTAAAGAAGAAAGCTTGTGAACATTAGGGAATTTCAAAATAGGAAAAAGAATAATCATGAAAAAAATTTCAAAGGCTATATCTTCGTGAACTTTGGGAAGAAAAAGAGAAGACAGTCAGAGACAAACATGTAAATTTGATGGAAGAAGACATATGTATGGATGAAAGTAGTGGAAGTAGATAAAATATTGAATGAAAGGAGCGCATTTTGAAAAAATATTCACATAAGTTTATAAGATTGTAGGTGGTGAGCAATAACTTAGAGATATCGGTGGAGAAGAAGAGAAATTTGAACGCATAAATGTCACTTGGGTGGTACGCTTGGAGGCGTAGGTATAACGTGCAGGTGTTCAAATTTTTGAATTTAAATGTTGAGAGGGAGCAAAACAATTTAAACGGTTTCTTGGATGTTCTATAAATACATGCTATAGTTTCACAAGTAGAAATCTCTACACAAAAAATTTACACTTACTTTTATGCTCTCATCTTCTATTTTTTGTGCTCTTATTTTCTGTGTTCTCATATTCTATTTTCTATGCTCTTCAATAATTTTTAAATAATTTCTATTATATAGCTTGCAAACTATTGAATATATTATATCCTATATTAGCATTTTCTACTTATCCTAATTCAAAAAATGGCATGTTTTTTTTCCATGGTTCAAGTTATTCTAAGAGGGATTGTTTTTGAAAAGGTGATAAGGGGAAATCTATATAAGGGGCACCTGAATAATTTTTTGAAATAGATGATTACAATATCCACGACTTCACCAATGAGTAGTTGGAGGACTTGAAGATGCCACCCTTAGGCATTGATCAAAGGCCTTTTGATGGATAAAGCCAATTGTTGCCATAAGAAGGCAGTGGGGAGGAGGTGCAAGAAGAAGGGGAAGATGATGTCCATAAAGTGCTAGAGGAAGAAATACTAGGCTAGTTACATAGCTCATCTATTTCAATGGGTAAATTACTTGCACCACTTAAATTAGATATTTTTACTAAACATTTTCATAAAATTACAAGAAATATAGGAGCACCCATGCTTATTGCAACTATTGCTAATTAAGTTATGTGTGGAAAAAGGGAGAGGGGTATGACACTCTCAATAGGCACATGTGATCGAAGCACCCCATGGAGTTTAGCATAAATAATTTCTAGCAATAATTTCCCAATTAGGTGGATCATAAGAAATAGGTCTGTTTCAATATTCTATTGAGAGGCAATAGGTTCTACTCCTAGAATATTTAGCGAAATGTAACCTATCATAGAGTCACACATCTTCCAAGCATCGGTTGGAGTATGAGCGAGAAGCACTAAATCTAAGCTCACGTAGTTATAACTCAAAAATGATACAACAAACTACCTTGAAGCCTTATCATAACCGTAAGCGTAAATTAGTCGCTTTTTTCAATTCTATTGAGACACATCTTTCTATTTGTGTAAATATATGGATTGATCTATGGTAAGAAGATTCATATATAGGAGTTACATGCCACTAAATAGATGATGCACGGGAGGTACAAAAAAAAAAAAAACTAATAGTGTTAAGGATTTTCAACGAAGAACAGACAGTGAAAAATATTTTTTTGTATTAGAAGTACTATTTTAGGTGAATACGATTCGGAAAAAAATATATTTTTAATTTCTTTTGACAATGCGACTGTTAACACGACATCCATTGAAAAACTTTAAGCTTTATGTCAACCCATGCAAGGTGGGACCTTTTTCCATATACGATGTGCCTACTACATTTTAAATCTTTGTGTTAAGGATAGTATGAATTGTTTAGATTTTAAGATATCCCTAATAAGACAACTAGTTTTTTTTTTTAATTGACCATCCTTCTGTAAATAAGATATGGTAGAGATTTTACATTGAAAACGGAATGCAACCGAAAAAATTTAAAAAGGACATTAAGCATTGGTGGAATTTCACATATCGACTTTTAGTAAGTATAATTGCTTATAAAGATGCATTATGTTCTTTTGCTACCATGAATATCCTAAACATCACTTTTTTCTTATAAATGTCGTGAATGTATTATCAATGTTGCTTGAAGCCTAAAGCAAACATTTTCTTCAAGTGACTGTTAATGACATGGCTACAAATTGGTTGTAGTATTATGGACAAATTCTAGCAATTTTTCTTGTTATTTCTATTTTAGATTCACAGTGTAAAAAAGACATGTTATTAGACTATCTTAATTTGTATTATTTCATTATTAACACCTTCTCTGACATGGAAGACACCTATGCTGTTACCATTATGCAAGAACTATGCTAAGTGATCTAAGTAACAAAAGAATTATATTCTAACTTTTACATTATTTGGTGGTCAAGTTTTTAGAACTCCCTCACTATCCCCCTACCCACATGGTACCATGTATGGTCATACCCTCCCCACACAACGAACGATGGTGCAAAAGTTGAAGTAGTATCATTCAAGGTTAAGTAAGTACATAGAACTTGACGATTACTTTAATATACACTTTGAATTTTGTGATAGCAGTATCATGGATTTTAATATCCTAGACTAGTGGAGGGGGCATAGGAAAATGTATTCGATCCTCTCTTGAATGGCTCACTACGTTTTGACTACTCCTGCATCAACAATAGCTATTAAACATGCTTTTAGTGAAATGGGCCTTATCCTTTCCTAGCTACAATCAAGACTATCACTTGTCAATGTTGAGGCATTGGCTTGCATGGAGGATTAGGTGAAGGTAAAGAGTTAAACACAAAAGTCATAAGGATATCCAGTGAAGAAGATGAATACCTTAGCCATTGGTTGAAGTCTTGATATTGAGTAAGTCAAATAATTTTGTTAGGGTAATAGTACTACCTTATTTATTTTTTTGCATTAGGTTAGAAATATTTTGTAAGGGGAGTAGTATTCCCTTATTTATTTCTATTATTTACTTATAAAGTCTTATTATCATGTACAAGAAGTAAGGACAAATGTACATGCCAGTTCTGATTCCCCCTTATGCTAGCTTGTGACTCGATAGGTCCAACCCGATTCAAAACTGGCCCAATGTCTAAAATAGACATCTACCCTTAGCTTAAGTAACAATAGTCCTTTTCTTCTCCTTTTTTTGTGGGGTCCTATCATAAAACAAAAATGCTGGGAAAACTACAATGGAGGGAATCAACATTTAAGGTCAAGTTCAAATAGAAAATTAAACTTTTAAATAATTAAAATAAAATATCAATGTTATACTAAATGGTTAAAATAAAGAATAAAACTTTTAGGTAGTTAAAATAGATTATTAATATTTTACTAAGTGGTTCAAATAGAAGATTTAATACTATCCCATAAACATACTCAGTAATTCAAAAAAAGAAGCCATTATTATTGATAAGGGTGCCATAATATGATCCCATGTTTGAACTATATAGTGTGACATTGATTCTCCATTTAAATCACTTGAAAGTTTAATCCTCTATTTGAACTTAACCTAAAATGTTGATCTCCTTGCTTGTAATTATCCCTAAAAATGTCACTGTAATGTTATTCGATAAAAATTTAAAAGCTTTATTTTGCTCATTTGAACATGCTTTTCATTTTATAAATTTAAAAAACATTTTAAGGCTTTTTTTTTTCTTTTTTGCCAACTATTGTGTTAACTTTCTAGAAGCTGGTTAAATTACCTGTAAAGTGGAAACAAATTAGGCTCCGGAGTTTGTTTCGACATAGCCACTCTAATGTTAAATCAGCATAAGAGAATAATAAAAGGGATATATGAGTATCAAGAATTAGGGGCTTCAAAATACCTTGTCATCTTTATCCTTCATTTATAGGAAGTGAAGATGATCCTAACTTGGAAAGTGATTAATTCTTGAGATCCTCTCCTCATATTTGTCAAAATCATGATTTTACTTATACGATTATATGAGTTTGCAATTTTAGGATGCCTTTACGAATTAACACAAGCATAGAATCATTTTCATATAAACTTGTGGTGGAATCACTAGTTTATACATAAAATCAATAGAATCTTACATTTTTAACCTAATTTACCAATTGTACCTATTAAAGTCAATTGGACTAAAGATTGAAAAATATAATTTAGCTTTTATAAGATATAAATATAATTGATTATTTGAAAGACTTGGAATTAGAATATAAGAATATAATTAACAATAGTATCAATAATATTGTTGGCTTTGAGGATGAAGATGATAACGATAATGGTTTTGGTGAAGAGAGGGTTAACAATAGCTTTTACTTTTAATGATGAAGAGGGAGTTAACAATTTTTTAATCTTTTTATTTTATTATTATAATTTTTATTGTAATACATTTTATTGGCACTATTATTCACATTGTAGTTTTATGCATTAGCATAATAACTTATGTTAATTTATTTATGCTATAAATATATAACTTTTATTATGAATTGCAACTAAAATTTATATTGAATTTATTTATTTTCATCTTATATTTCATATTTTTTTATGATTATAATAAACATATCAATAGTTTTTTAAAGCTATTTTATATAGGTTATAAAAACTTATATTTTTACGTTTTGATTTTATAGGCCCTTCGGCGATTTTAGGTAGAATCTAGAGTTTAACAACCTTGCCTTTCCTAATATAGTAGGGGCATATCTTTAACCAACCCTTTCCTTATCTATATCATTCTCTTGCATTTATCCATTGTCAAGATATGCATAGAGATTTGATCTAGAGAAGGTCGAGAACTTCATATTAAAAGCCGGATTGTACAATTCCAGGTTGAAAGGGGTCAGCATGGACAAGAAGAGCTCAGATAAGAGTTTGAGTCTGCTGAAATGAGCCTTAGAGAAACCAAGTCCAAAATACTCTATCAATACCAACTACAATTATAACCGGGGAAGGAGGAATCGAACTTGATCCATCACACTAGGAGATCGGTGTTCATGCCACTCAATTATAAGACCACTGGCCATTTTAATACTTTTTATTCACATTTTGAAACATCTCAATGATGCAGTATATTTTCTAACTATTTGTATTTGCATATGAAAATCGGAAATTTTCTACTAATCAAACAGGGCCTAGTTTTTCCTTCTTTGCTATTTGAAGATCTTTGTACCATTTACTTATCATTTTAAGATCTAAGTTATATATATAAAAAAAAGAAAAATAGAAATGCAAGTTTAAATAAGGTTTGTTGAAAGTTGAGTTCTCAAAGGGAAATTAGCATAGGTTCTAACAAAAAAAAATTAAAAAAGAAAAAACTTAAGGTAATTTAATGCACTTACCCCACTTTTTGTTTTTCATTCTACGAATCATCAAATAGGTGTAATAAGACTTCCAATAAATCTCCATAGAATCCTTTAATTTGATTTTAGAAAAAAAATAAACATTTAGAATTAGATTACAAACTTCATACATCAAACATGATTCTAATGATTTCGAGAATTTGCCTATAAAATAATCTTTTCTTGAATTTAATTCTCCTTAAATAGTATAATATAGTCAACTACGTCACCCAAACATACTGACTAGTGAAGCTGGGAATCTATCTATAAATATAAGAAAAACGAAATCTACATTGCTCCTTGTTGAAAAATCTGACATTCCATTTTCACCTTCTATGTTTGTTTTTGAAGCTTCTAACATCTAATTGTTTGCTATGAAATTTGATGAAACTTTTATGTTTCCTCATTAACCTTTTAAGTTGTCATGAAGATATTTTGGCACTCGACCTTTTGCTTTTTGGTCGTAACCTTCAATATTTCTTAAGCCACTTGTTAGGACACTCGTTGCCTTCTTTTATTTATGTTTTATGTTGCAAATCAAACCTTCTATATTGATAGTCATTCCTTTCTCTTAAAAAGGAGCACTTTCTATGTTCATTGATAGCATCTGGATTTCTTATTTAAACTCAATATAACCTTCTATCTTTTTTGCATAAATTCAATTAATCATTAGTAAACACAACTAATGTTTGTTATCATCAAGACATATTATTGAGAGGGTTAATGGGAAAATTACAAGTGAAGGAATTAATATTTGGAGTCAAGTTTGAATAGGCGTCCAAATTTTTAAATGGTTAAAATAAAGAATTAAAATTTTAAGTGATTAAAAAAAGGATCAACATTTTATTAAGTGGTTCAAATAGAGGATTCAATAATTGATACTATCCTATAACTATGCTTAGTTGTTTAAAAAGAGAATTTATTACTATTTGTAATGGCATTATAATAAAACTCTATTTGAACTATTTAACGAAATGTTAATTCTCTATTTGAACTATTTTAAAACTTGATTCTTTATTTGAACTTAATCTCAAATATTGATATTCTCGCTTGTAATTTTCTTAAGGTTTAACATAATTAGTAGGTTCCAAAATCTCTATAAATTATATTAGGTCTAATGTGCTTTTTCCCTATATTAATCATGGTGTTACTTGAGTCCTCTTGTTATGGTTCATAGGGAAATGCATTAAAATTTGTAAACTATCACTTTCACCCATTTCTAAAATAGTTAGCAGGTATATTTTGTTGAAGTTTTAGGAGTGTAAATAAGAAATTATCAGCTTCTAACTATAAAACATGAGTTAATCCTAACTTAAATCATTTTAATTGATTGTAATTGATTGAATTAAGCTTGAACTTAAAATACTCAAATATCTTAGTGAATCGAGGTTAGGTAAAAGCATGTGAAGATATTCCACTGGACATTTTCACAAGCTAGTTATAACCATTACTAAAGTATTATTTGAGTTTAAATGGAATTAAAATTGAATTTAGGACATAATCTAATATTACTTGAACAAAAATGTGTTCTAATAATTTCTAACAATGTAGTTGGCAAAAAGAAAAAAGTAGGAAATGAATGAAATGTTATGAGTGAAAATGGATAGAAGCATACTAAAAATTATAGACCAACAATTTAGCATTTGACCCATTAACCCAAAAATGGCACAACATGAACATACAAAGGTTTATATGAGCGAAATTAGACATGATGAATAAACAAGTTATATACATTCAAACCTATTTATAAATGTATTCGAGCTCAAGCCTAGGACCTAAACCTGTTTAAGAAAAAATTTAATAAACAATTCACATAAACATATTCGATTATAACTAGCCAACCCATTTAAGATTGGTATTTTTTATATTTATAGTTTAATTTTATGCTTTACAATCTACTTACTCTAGTCTCTTTCCTTAAGTATGTCTCCTCACCTCTTCTAATTTATTTTTATTTTTATTTTTTTTTTCGCTCTCTCTTGTCATTCATTAGTAATACTTCACCATTACTCTAACTAGTTGCTATTGTTCTCTCTTTAATTTTTATTCTTGTTAACTTTGACTCCAATTATAATAGGAGTAGCACTTTTAACTTTTGCAACATGTTTTTTTTTTTTTTTTTTTATTTTATAGGGTGATAAACAATAACTATTCCCCTATGTAGAGCTATTACTACATTTAGTTTGTGGAATTATGATTCTATAAAATTTATATTACTGCTAAATAAAAAATTGTAATTTCTTTTCAAAACCAAAGGAATTGCTATTCATTGGTTTTTAAAACATATTTCACAAACTACTTATGAGACCTTAGCTATAACTTCCTAATATATCACTATTTCCATTTAAAGTACAACCGGCAAAGTAATAGTAATAACTTCTCTATTATATTCATTAAAAATTATAACTCTCTTTCGCCAACTAAATATACATTGATTTTCTTCTAAACTATAATTCTAAAATTTTAAAACCAAAGGAATTATATAAATACATACATATACATTTTTGTATAAAAAAGACCCTTCAAATATACTTTATTCAAATTCCAATATTACTGAAAATACTTGGTATGTTTGATAAAAATTGAATTGGATTTATGAGTAAGTTATTTATTTATTTATTTATTTTTAATTTAGTCATGCAACATGTTCTACATTTACCTCATGGAACAATCATCCAAAAAAATAAAATAAAATAAATTTTTTTAAGTTTGTCATATATCACCAAAAGTCTAAATAAAAAATTTGTGGCATTTAGCCAAAAAAAAATTATTTTCATTAGAATTATCCATATATTAAGTCTAAGAGTAGAAAACTATATCTACAAACATTATTATAGTTTTCAATGCAACTCCTATCATAATCATTTAGCTAATTAAAGACAATTATAGAGATATGCTGTCTTGATAGAGACTAAATAGTTACAATATATTTATTTTAGAATTTTTAAGTTGACAAATGGCCAATTCAACTTGAACATAAAACATACTTATTAAATAGTTAAGATTACAAGTTTAGTCTTTTAAACATGATTGATAAATGGATCATGATATAAGTTGAGCTATTCAAACATGAATCCATCTAAGCTTAGATGTCAACATTTTTTGCCAGCCCTATGTAAAATTATGACAACACTTTCAAAAGTGATCTCTAGAAAGATAAAGCTAGAAATATTTTAGTTTAACACATCGTTTGACAATGCTTTTTTTTTTTTTGTTATGCTAACTAAGCAATAGAATGAAAATCAGCTAACATTATATTTAGTACTTAAACTTTAGCTACTTTGCAATTAATTAAGTATATACACTTCTTGATTGTCCATTTAGTATCAAATTCAACTTTTTCTATTGAAGTTACTACCTAAGTAAACTCCATTGGTAACAATTTGCTTCACTGCCATAAGGAGCAAATAGACTCTCAATAAGTGTCTTATCTCAATTAAAAATACACATGAATGCCAACTAAGATATGTCACATCATAATTTTCCTTAAAAAATAATAAAATGACTAAACAAAGAGATAAAACTTTATTAATATGAAATTGTATTTAATTTCAACTAGAAAATATAACTTATCAAAATGAAAGAAAAATTAATAAAATAAAAAGAATGATGAGAGAAGAATAATATGTAATGTCTACTAACAACTCCATAAAGGTGTGCCACTAGCCATCGCCATCAGCTACAACGTCACCATGCAATACTATCTTCGATTGATGAAATCCATTGAAGTTTCTAAAAGTCCAAAATCAATGAAACCCACATCATTTTTTCCATAAACCTACCACCAAACCAAAACTAATGCAAATCGCATGACCTAAATAGCAAACAAACTCAATCTCATTATCTTCATCTTTGTTCCATTATTGCCTCCACCATGACCATGTTTCATACACTAAATCCAACTTTGCACAATCAAAAGGATTAGACCTAAAATGAAATCATCCTATGATTTTGAATACTCATATCAAGACTAAATCTAAAGATAAATCCCCCTTAGATTTCAAATACCTAGATGTTTAGCTTGAAGCTTAATGTTTTGAGCATTTATTATAGTTATGTTAAGGTTTTTCTTTATGTAATATTTGTCTCATTTTCTTCTTTTAAAAAAAAATTATAAGCGAATGGTTCAATATTTATGGTTAATTTCAAATATAGAGGATTGAGCTTTTAAATGGTTAAAATAGAGGATTAATGTTATGTTAAATAGTTTAAATAGGAGATCTCATTATAGTTTCATTACATATAGTAATGAATCCTTTATTTAAAGTACTTTGTATATTATGGGACAGTAAAGAATTCTTTATTTGAACTACTTGACATAATCTTAATCATCTAATTTAACCACTTAACTTTGTATTGATCCTCTACTTTAACTACTTGAAAATTCAATAATTTAGTTGAACTTGACCCTAAATGTTGATTCTCTCACTTATAATTTTCCTTCTTCTTTTACTTATAATTGTTGTTCTTCTCTTAGGTATATTTGTCTTGATTTAAGTTTTTATCTTTATAGGATTGGTGTTGATGAGTTGAAAAGTCATGAAGAAAAACTTATTACAAATTGAGTTCAGAATAATAGATTAGGTTGATATAGTAAGTTTGGGTGTGATGGGTTAATGATATGGTGATGGTGGTTAGTGGTTACAAGGTAGTAAGGATATTTGGTTTATCATTTTTGTTTTTTTTAATTGATTTTGTGTTTAATTTGAATTCACTTTAATTTGATAAAAATATTTACCAACATTATGTTTTTTTATTTCTTTTTTCTTTTTTTAAATTTACATGTCATGTGGGATAGTATATGGCATCATGGCTTGTTAGATTACATAAATAAGTTAAGATATGCATAGGTGGCAAAAATTATCACGTTTCACATTATGATCCCTTGAACAAAACATAGTAGCTAAAGGAGTTTGCTTAGCTAGTACCTTTAGTAGTGCAAAGTTCAATTAAGTGCAAAAATTGACAATTGAAAAGTACTTGTAGTTAATTGCAAAAAAGTACTTATAGCATATTTTGTTTACATCATAAGGGTGGAGTAAAATAGCGATTCCTTTCTTATAGATCTATTCTTGTATTTGGTTGGTGAAATAACTATTCCATGAAATTGCTATTATTTCAAAATAATAAAATAAAATTCCCTTATAGGAGCAAGGAAACAACCATTCTTCAAAATGTTTTCCAACATACATCCATATCTATCCATGAGTTCTTAAAGGAACCTTAAAGAATAAGTATGAAACCTTGTAAATTTAATAGTAAATAATGCTAGATTAAAAAATTAGTTATAATAAAAAAGCTTTATTTTAAACACAAGTAAATTTAAAACATGGGAACTAGATGAATTATGGATTCATTAAATAATTCATAATGAATAGATAAATAAAAATATAATTTTAGGTTTAGGATAATCAATAAGGAATTTTAACTATATATTTATATTTAGGACATTTTATTTGGGTTATACATAAATGTGCATAAAAAATATTATATTATAGGTAATTTAACATGATTGCTAGTATGCATATTAGTTGAACCCATGAATGGATAAATTACAACCACCTAAAATTGCTACATGTTGAAGGAGATTTCTTTAGATAGAAACAGTAATTTCCTTCTCCCTCCTCACTTTTTTGCTTTATGATCTTAGTCTAAAAATTTCATATCCTTTCACATTTGAAAACTTTTACAATTTGGCAAATTTCTTCAATCTTCAATCATTTATAGCTTTTTAAAATCTCTTCCAAATCAAGAATCGAAACCAAGATTGTCAACCTTGCGAAGAGTACCTTATAACAAGACTAGATTTAATAGGTAAATTTTGAGTTTAAGTTTTGAGTCTAATCGACATGAGTGTAAAACATTTTAATTTTGAAAGTTTTATCCAAAAAAATTTGTAAAATTGATTCTATTTAATTTTCATTAAGTTTAGTTACTAGATATAGTTGTAAATTTGTTATTCTTTTATTCTAGGTGAAGAACTTAATCTTCCATAACTTCCCAGGGATTATTTTGTATTTCAAACTATGAGATCAAGGTAAATAGAAAATTCAATGAGTTACCTATAATGTGTACTTTTAGTTGTGTTTATATGATGAAGATAGCACATTATAATATTGTATGAATGTTATGATTATTGCTTGTGCTTGGAAATGGAGTTTAGATGTATTTATATAAGTTTGCGAATAGATTAACGATTGGATGGTGGTATAAGATAAGTACCATTCGAATGCTAAAAATATTTGCATCCAAGCGGTAGGAGAAACCATGAAGTCTCGATGAAAAATTCTCTCGCCGGCCAGCCAGTGCAATTTCTGTTCCCTGCACATTCCTTGGTACATCTCTCCCACGAATTAAGCACTCTCATGGTTGCACTAAACACTCGTCCAGAAAAATTTTGAGGCTACAAAATAAACCTTAATAAATCCAACACAAATCCAACAATGGTCTCCTCCACAAGTAAACGGAATTAGTATGAGAGGTTAGGAAACAATTTGATCATACATTTAGCTATGTACGAAATTGAACAGTTTATGATTTTATTATTATATAGCGCATGTTCTAAATTACTTGATTCGAGTGATTGCTAAGATGTGTTCGATAGTGCTCGATGTGACTTGATGGAATAATTGATAATTTGACATATTTTATTTGGTCATCCTAAATAAATTAAGCAATTGATTGCTTAATGTTATAAGATTTAAGAGTGTCCTAAGGCGACAGGCTAGGGACCATGTTCAAATTGTTATTGCTTATGAGATTGAGTGAATTAGTTGGTAAGTTGTAGCTTTATAGTAATATTACTACTCTATGGATCAATTGTCTATATGATGTATTTGGTTGGTCACCCATAAATAATTAACTAATGGATTGGCTTAATGTAAAACCTGACATGCATTACACAAGATATTTCATTAATTGAAAGCCATAACTGTCACAAGATAGTTGGAAAAGATTATGTTCTTGGTGGTCTTGCCTCACAATTTGCAAACAAAGTGGTATAGAAATTGTTGCGCTTTTAGCGGAACTTGGAGTCTAGTCTATTGTTAAGGGTATCATGTGTTTGAATGCTAAGGCATTAGGCTAGACATGTCATGAGGGGATTATGGGGCAGCAAGCTAAAGGTCATTGAAGAGCATCCTAGGGCATCAAACTATAGATGACTCAAATAAGTCGTGGAGCATTAGGCTAGAAACAATGATAAGATGAGATCCTAGGGCAATGGGCCCATGGATCCTATTAAGATGTTAAGAGATCTTGGGGCATCAAGCCAAGGATCATGTTTAGATAAGAAAAGCAAATTCTAAAGCTTTAAGGTAAAATTGAAAGGCAACTTGGGGCATTAAGCTAGGGATGTTGCCTGTTTGGTGGACCTAGACACTGAGGGCAATTGTATGTCCAACTTAAGGTCAAAAGGGAGACTATATCCTAGACTTCATATTGGTTACCAAAAAACTGCATACGATATTGCATTGAATATGGTTGCACATGCATAGTATATGGTCAATAACTTATTTATATTTGTATAATAATAAGAATATTATACTTTCATCTCATTGATCTATGGTATGTATTCACCCCTTAATAGATTGTTTTTAGTAGTAATACCTTTAAAGCTTAGGATAGGATATTATATGGTGTGAATGAGAGCTACTTAAATCAAGGTTGATGGCATATGAAGTGTAACAATAGATAATCTAGTTGTAAAATATGGCATCTTATTCTTAGATACTTAAGTAGAAATATATTTTTGTAAAGCATAGAGTTGTTTACCCATTTTACTACTTGATGGAAAATTCCAACTCTTTGCAATTTTAGTAAACTATGGACTCTTAGATTCCATAGTTATATTATATCATGTAATTATATGTAATACAATTAAATGAATTCGTAGATAACTATGTAGAATCTTACAATCTATGACTTGTAAGGTAATTATCGTGTAATAGGTACATAAGTAACATGATAACTTTAGTTAATCTTATTGTGCCTGCTTTTCATTAAAATACGTATTTCTTTTATATTTCATTCCTTAAGAATTACAATTCTATTTCAATCTTATTTCATTCCATACACCGAACATAGTATTAAAGTTTGGATACTAAATGTGATATTAACCTGAAAAGAATATTTCCTTTTATTTCTTTTCTCTCTCTCTTTTTTTTTCCTCTCTTGACAAATGCAAACAAACAAAATGAAAAATATATTTACTTTTCATTTTTCATTTCATCAATTTATAAACTTTTCTAAATTGCCAAATAACATAGGTCACCAATGAGGGTGTGCTTGAATGCTAGAGGCTTTTAACTTAAGATATTCTAATGTCAAGTTTGAATCTTCTAGGGAGTGAAACATGGGAAGTTTTAGGGTTATAAATGAGTCAAGCTATTTGCAAGCTATTTGAATTCAACTTAACTTGAGTGTAGTTTATAAACAAGTCAAGCAAGCTCAAGCTTCTATTTAAGCTCGAGAGATGTATATTTTGATGTTGTTTGTGATATTTGTAAAGTAGTGAGATTGAATTGAAAAAATTGAGCAGCATATATTTAAGGAAGTTTTTGTAGTTTTACTTCGAGAAAATGAGCTCAACCTTTTAAGCTTTGATTTAAGTTTGTAACACCCCGAATCTTGGGTTGCGCTACTGCTTACCACATGTCCTTATCTCGTAAGAACACATGAAGGCTCTAAATCAACTCTGATATATTTGAACCTATAACTCCTATATAAAAATATTTCATACATCCCCAAAATTCAGATAATAACTTCATAAACTATAGCAAAATCTAACGCAATGAAAATCTTTAAACACTAAAATAATATTCTCAAAAGATGCTGTCTATTATAGTTAAATAACATAAATATCATAAAACTTAATCACCATAATAATAATGGAAATCTTCGTCTTCCTCTCTCTATGACTCACCTAAACCCAAGTCATCTTTTAGGTTCTCATCTCCCTTAACACCTATATCTAAAAATGTTTTCCAAAGGATGAGTTAATGCCCAGTACATATAACACAAACATACGTGCATGAACAAACATAAACAAGTGTCACACACGTTATGTAGTATATAAATACAAACAACCATTTCCTTAATACATTTTAAGTCTACAAGCATCAATGGGGTACTAATGACCTCCTTAACACACTGGAGTATGATTTGGTGATGAAAACTATCACTACGGGCCTCATACCCATGATCCCTTGATCCTTAAACTTGGTGATGGGAACTGCTACTATAGGCCCCACACCCATGTACACTTAAATCTTAAACCTAGTGAGGGGAACCGTCACTACGGGAGCTACACCCATGTCCACTTAATCCTTAAACTTGGTGATGGGAACTGCTACTATGGGCTTTACACCCATATACACTTAAGCCTATTGATGGGAACTGCCACTACAGGCCTTATACCCATGTACACTTAACCACTTAATTAACATTCAGCTCAGATCATTTCCAAGCACAACTCCACTAGGGACAATGTCACAGAAGGATTATTAAGGTGCTCCCTAGGGATCAACCACTATGGGCTCCTAGGTCAAGCTAAGCACATACAACATATAGCTTAAACACTTAAGCCAAATTGTTCAATTTAATCAATTTCAACACATATACTAACTTAAGCAAACACGAAACAGCACACAAGTTACACGTACCTTGAATCTTAGCCTTAAGCACTTCTCGATCTTAGACATAATCTAATTAGAACTCTATACACATCAACAAGCTCTTCTTAGTATTTAATCTAAGATCAATATACTTCTTAAATTTCTTAATCTTATTCATTTAATTTTTCTTAGGCCTTACTAGCTATTTAAGTTGCGTGGAAATTAGTTTAATTTGAAATTAAATAAATATGTAATTACTTTATACTTTATTCAAGATGGCTATGTTGGGGGACGATGTTACTCAACACGAGTTAAAGCACGACTGTGTTAGGGGTCGTATATCTTTTGGTGTAAAACTTAGTTTCAACACGATTTAAATATGATTGTGTTAGGAGGCTGTGTTGTCCTTGACTCAACACGGTCGAAACACAATCGTGTTGGGAGGCCATATATCTCTCAGTATAACTTTCATACTCAACACAGTCTAAATACGATCGTGTTGGGGGGTTGTGTTACCCTTAACTCAATATGGTCGAAACACGACTGTATTAAGAGGCTATGTATCTTTTAGTGTACCTTTCCATTTCAACACAATTGAAATACGACTGTGTTGGTAGGCCTTATTAACTTCGGCAATCTCTATGAACCCTAATTCTTTTACTTCAATTTCTCCAAAACTCAATCCTATATATATTCCTATGCCCAATTAAGTCTCTAAAATATGTAATTGCATCTAAATTACAAGGAATTTCATACTTCAAATTCCACAAATCGCGAATCTTGAGTTGTTAATTCTTCGTTCTCGTATTTCCCCTTCGCGCACTTCGTTTTCTATATGAACAAACGACACTCATAAACTACAAATTCCATAAATCCTAAATTGAAGTTAATATGGAATTCCTTACCCTTTTGTCTTTGGAGTTTGATCGCCCCTTTTTCCTTTCGTCTCTAGGGTTCCTATCAAGAGCGTCTCTTCTTTTTCTTTAAACTTTTACTATGCAAAATGATTAAGAGGGTCTCTGGGTTAATTATGTGTTTTTATATTCTCCATGTGAAATGGACCCTTTGCCCATCATGCAATTACGCTTTTATGTCCTTAGCCTTGACTTTATGTTATAACATATATATTACAATAAACAAAACTTTCATGTATTACAAAGTTTAAGTTTGATTTCGGACTTATTTAGGCTTAATAATGCAAATGAGTTTTTGAGCCAAACTTAAGCTTCAAATTTCTTATCAAACATGAGATTGTTGGCTCGATAAAAGTTCAATTCTACTATATTAAGCTTGTACGTAACCCTTAGAAAACCTACCATACCCCCAACAAATCCCTCAACTAATATTTATATATTCAAATTAATTTGAAATCGTCCAACATCAAATTGATTGAATTCGTAATTTAAAATGTTTTCAGTTCGAATTTCGGCTATATTAGATGTTCCCAGCCATAAAATACTCAGTCATCTTCATGTCTTTCGGTACTTTCCTCTTACATTTTCAAGTTGAAGAGTTCAGCTCGTGCACCGTAAAGTAATACATTTCACATGTGGAGACAGAGACTTACTAAAAGACAAGAGAACAATGGGTTGACTTGAGAAACGTAATAAAGTCAAGGTTTGGTAAGTTCTTAACGCGGCATTTCCAATTTTTTCTCCTGTTGTCCAAGCTCCTTTTCCCAATTTGCCTGCGGTCTAATGCGAATTGTCCCATCCCCTGTCTCCACGTCCAAAGTCTCCGCACCTAAAATATTACCTGTTCCAAAGATCTTGCTGACCAAAACAATCCATACGCCATACATCACACGTCTCCTGTTCTTAATTTATTATTACCTAAAACATTTTCCATGATACTATAAATAAAAACCTAAACCAGATACAGCTTGTCGAAAATCAAAGTTAATAATCTATTACACACCTTGAACATAACCGAAGAAGTGAGAGAGTGATAGAGAGATTTTAGTTTTATCAAACAGGGGCGACCTGAAGACTCTACTTAAGAACACACGAGAAAATGGAAATGAAGTCTAGTTTTGTGTTTTTGGCACTAGCTCTTGTAGGATTAGCTCATGTGGCTAGTGCACAAAATTCATATGTTGTGCTTGACTCAGCGGGTTGGAGCATTCCTTCTGGCGGTGCAGCGGCTTATACAACTTGGGCTGCTAATAAAACCTTCAGTGTTGGTGATATTCTAGGTAATTTTCTTTTATTTATTAATTTTAAATCCAATTCACTAGTGAAATTACATCATTTATTGGAGCAAGCATTAACGTGTACTTTAGGCATTTATTAAGATTTAAAATATAAACTTCTTATATTTTTAAAATATGAATCATGTATTTTATGATCAGGATACAAAATTTTCTTTATTTAGTATCTTTTTAGTATTTCTAAGTACCTAATAATATTTTCTTTATCAGAGAGGATACTAGTTGTATAATATTGTGGCAAGCAATATCTATGTTTTGTGCTATTTGATGAATTAGAACCGCCAATTTTCATATTAAAAAGTCATATTTATTAGTCACTTGATTTGAGAAAATAAGTGAAATCTTCTCTTATAATGAAACATACAAATAAATAAATTACCACAATATACTTCAAATTTCAGACACAAACCAATTAGTGACTCCTAATTTCTTAATTCATTTATGCAGTGTTCAATTTTGCCACTGGTCAACATGATGTCGCCGAGGTAACAAAGGCTGCTTATGATAGCTGCAATGGCAACAACCCAATTTCAATGCACACAACAGGCCCTGCTAACATCTCCCTGGGTACAGCTGGTGAACATTACTTCATTTGCACATTCAGTGGACACTGTTCTGCAGGCCAGAAGTTAGCTATCAATGTCAATGGAGGATCATCTCCATCCCCTGCTTCACCTCCATCTCCTACCACCCCCACTCCACCTTCATCCACCGCTAGTCCTCCATCATCCGTTGCCAATCCTCCATCGGCAACCACCAATCCTACTGGTCCCACCAACCCAGCATCACCTCCACAAGATAGCTCCGCGAAATCTATCGGCATTACTGGCTTTTCAGCCACCATCTTGTCTATTGCAGTAGCTCTTTGCTTTTAAGTTCTCACGATCCCTTTTTCTGATCCTTTCCATTGTTCTTATTACATTTGCAGTCATGGATAGATAGATATTCCTTTAGTGAGATGCAATAATCTAGATTCTTATTAGCCGTACCCATAATCTTGACTGTAATATCTATATCATGTTACAGTTTTTTAAGGGGGAAAAACAGAGAAGATACGTGATACTGTTCTTATATAGTAATTTGGTTCTTCAATGATATCCCACCATAATAATGTGTTTTTCACCATAATAATGCGTGTTTTGACTTCGATTATCCCTGTGATGAATGGTGTATGAGAATATGGACGGTTTTTGGTGTTGACATGGAATCCCGATTTTCAACCACGACAGTAGGTAAGCAATAAGAATTTGACCAATGAATCAAATAATATCGGGGGCATAAACTTTCAAGCTAAAATTGCAAATTCTTTGTACATCTGATAAGACTGGCGATTCTTGACACGATACAATAACATGGCAAGGCATAATTAAGAATTTTATCATGGAAAACAGATATGAGATATAGTAATATATATCCATACAAGTTATGATTATAATACAAATAAATATAATTGTATTATAATTTGATTTTTTATCATTTTTATTTAATTTTATATATTTTTGTTTGATGAATAATACGATTTGAAGATACAAATGTAGTCCGTTAATACAAATTACTAACCTGATATCTAATAGTTGGAAACTCATTTTAATTTTCTTCAAAAATTAAAATAACTTTAAAACTCATTTAAATAATTGAAAATGTTTTTTGAAAAGGTAAAAATCCTATTGAGATTAGATAAATTACGCTTATAGTATAGAATCCATTATATCTCATCTGAATACTAATATTCCTAATATCACACGATATAGAAAAAGTGTAATAAGATGTTCTAATTTAAATAAGATTCTTTATATATCTATATTTATGGATTGAAATGTTGAGGTGATCATAATGTTAGCGTATTAATGTAGTGAGTTAAGAATGAGGTGGAGTCTTTGGGTTAGGATAGTTGTTTTGTCTTTAGAAGAATTATATCATATAATAAATATCTATTCCAAATATTGCTTTTGGCATGCTAATATGTATGATCTACCTAGTAAAATCAAAAGTGAAATAATTTTTATAAAGATCTAAAACATTACATGATGTTTTGCTCTTTAATAATCTAGATTTTCATTAACCATAACCATAATCTTGATTGTAATACAGTTTTTAAGAGTGGGGGAGAGGGTGGCGCGGCGATGTGATGGGGGTGGCGATACTGTTTTTATTTCAGCAAGTAAATTTCTGAAAATAGAAAGAACTTTTAGGGCAATTAGGGCAATGTTTAATATCAATTTCGTAAAATAATTAAACTAAAAGTCTTATTTTAAACTCAATAAATTTAAAATAAGGGAAATCAGTATTTTATGGGATAGTTAAGTAAATTATAAGAAAAACGATAAAAGGAGTTGAAACTATAGGTTTATGATAATTAAAAAGAACTTTTGAGTAAATGTTTAGATTCAAGACATTTTTTTTAGCTTACACGTAACTTTTCATCTAAGAATATCATAATTAGAATTGTTTAATAGGATCATTACGACGCATATTAGACAAACAAGAGAAATTTGAACTACATTGACCCTTAAAACCCATCAACTTTTCTCTCTCCTCCAATTCCTTCTTCCTTACGAAATCTCCAAATCCCAAAATTAAAAAAAAATCCATATCGTCCTAATACGAGCTCTAAATTAAAATCCAAAACACCATCACAATTCCTAGAAAGAGCACTTCACAACACAACCACTCATGCAGGGTAAATATATAGTTTGTAAATTTGGGTTAAATAGAAGGTAGCATAAGGTTTTGGTTCAAAACTAATCCACGCAAAAAGAGATATAAAATAAGCATGAATAAATACAGGCAAGCGTATCGGATCGAATCAAGCAATATAGTGAGAGAAGTGTGTCGAACCACGAAGATTGATTAAGTAGTAGACTTATATCAATTTCTACTATTATTTAGGCAATGATATTTGATGGGAATCAAATGTGAATGAATTATACTAAATGTGCAAAAAGGGAATTGTGTTGAAAAAGGATGAATTGATGGTGGGAAAATAAAATCCATCCTAATTCTACTAATCATATTGCTTTCATGTTATAATAACTCATAGCTATATGGATTTTCATAAGAAATTGACAAAACCTTAATCCTTTTTCAAGTTTTAAAGTAACATAACCCCAATTTAATTTAATAGCTCCTGCTAATTAAAATCAATGGAGGATTCTAATTCAAGATCATAAATTTCCCAATTATATGATTGCCTAATATCTTTAAAATAATTTCTCCTAATCCCTTAGTGAAAAATTAAATAAACATATTGCATGAAACACTTAGGTCAATCTCTAATAAAATTCAATAACGCCGCTTCCGCATAAATTATTAAATCTTACTTAGGAATTCCTAATAAATCCTAAATTTCTCTTTCGAGTCATTTAAATTCCTATGCATTGATTTCAATTACAAAATACAATTCATAGTATGACTTCTTATATGAAAATTTCGCATATCTATATGTCCTATAACATGAATACTATGATCATTTTAGTTGAATTATGGCTTCATCATATTTCCCACAAAGATGATTTAGAACATTATGGTGTAGATTACATAAAAACAATTGAAGTAAATAGGTGCAATGGAATTCATATTAAATAATAAAAATAAACTGATAAATGGCATAAAAGAAAATTAAATAAATGAAACAATTGCTATAATCTTCAAGAGTTTGTAAAACATCAATCTTCCAAAATGATTCCTAAAATTCTTCAATTGAAAACAAACTTCAGTAAAGTAACATTCTTTCTTCAAACTAAAATTTGACATAACATGAAATGAAAAAGAATTAAAGAGAAGATAAAATCCTAAAGTTCCCAACGGAATTCTAATGATTCAAAAGATCAAAACAAGAATGCCTCCCAAGGTTCACACAAGGGGTTTATTTATAGATCCAAAGAGGAGGAGGATAAGGCTGATCTGATGAGGAATTGAGTCAGCAAATCAATCAAGTTAAGATTTTAGAGAGATTTTTGCATGGACATCCGAGAAACAGTTAAGGCTGGCTCAAGGCCGTTTCAAGGCCGGATCAAGGCCGGCTCAAGGCCGACGGCTTTGATGCGCTAGGATGATTTTTTTCTTAAGCCGACCTTAAGGCCGACAACCTTCAGTAGTAGGCCGGCCTAAGGCTGGCGGCCTTCAATGCAATTCTTCACTTGCTTCTTCAATTTTGTGAAAAAGTCCTCCAATTAACTTGTAATTTACTTTTAGGCCCTCAAAACCTAAATTTTCACAATAAACACCATTAAATACCATTTCTTTATATTTTCTTATAATATTGAAATAAATTTAATATAAATCCCAAAAGAAAATATAAGTATAATGTGATCTTATCAACATCCCCACACTTGAACTTTTGCTTGTCCTCAAGCAAAATAATTGAAATGAATAAGAGAAATATGTCATTGAACTTCTGGTGCTCATTGTTCTAACCATACTGAAACTTGTAACTAGGATATCTAGTTGAAATTTAGTAGTTAATCTAAATAAAATAGATTTTTAATCCCGGTGTTTAACAATTGAATTCTCCATCAAAAGAAAAATACTTAGTCCATAAGGAAAAACATTCATTTAAACTTCATTGGTTATTAGCAAGTATAATCTCCCTCAATTTTACTTCTCTAAACAAGATAACAAAAAGTGAAAGCATATGGTATCCATTTTTTTTCCTAGAATTTCTCCATCTTCAATTTAGTCTTTATTTCACTTATTTCCCTGTATTCACATTTTCTTTTTAATTTGCCTTAATTGACAGCGAAGTCAGACTTCACTCTTCTGAGGGACCAAAGCTCACCTATGTCAACCTGGCTTTCATTAAGGTACTAAAATTTTTGCCTTCCCGCCCTTCTCGTTATTGTGAGTTCATTGAGTCGGCACATCCCGAGCTCATTGCCTAAGTGACCAGGTTTTAAAGGGACTCCTACGAACTCTTCCTCACACTAACATATAAGATTGGATACTCTTAACTCACTTTCCTGAGTCATTGGAGTAAAGGCTCTAATTGCCTTTTTTTCTTTTTTTTTTTTGTTGTGAGAATGAATATTAGTTAAGACTATTTTTCTAAGGGATCACTAAGTAAAATATTTCCTTTACTTCTTTCACTAGGTGTTAAGGTATTCTTAAAGAAATTTCAAGAGAAATTTATCCCAACCAATTTTTCCATGAAGTAAACTTGCTTGTTTTTTCAACTTAAGGACTCAATCTCAAATTCAAAGGCTAAACATAGGATAAATTCGTTCTCTAGAGATTTTAACTATGTAAACCAGTCACAACAGTTGGCGAGTGGGGCACCAATCTAAGTCAATTTCAAGATTTCATTGATGATAAACACTTAAGGACATAAATAAAGCATGGGAATTGCAAGCTCATGATGTGTGCAATCAATCATTATACTTCTACATTTATAATCCCTTTCCCACACTTTAATTGGACAATGTCCTCATTGTTCCTATAATAGCACAAAATTAAGGAAAAGAATGTCAATGCAAAAAATTGAAACACTGGTACTTTGCTGGTGTCAAGTTGTTCATCAACAAGAAAATTCCTCCAAAATGTCTGTCATCCCTATTTTATAACCATGAAATAAAACACTAAAAGTAAAATTTTATATATCACAAGTCTTCCCAACAAGTGGGTGCTTAACAAAATTCATACAAACCAATCATCAAAGTTCAAAAAATAGAGAAGAAAAGAAAAATTCAAAAACTGTCAGACTCAGAGCTGGAGACCTCACTTGAGGTCTCATAATTCAAATGTTATGCGGCTGCTGGATGAAAACATGATATTTCGGATTTTAACATATTGACCAAGGTGGTCCTAAATTTCTTGTTCTTTTTCCGCTCTTTATGAACTTTTTTCTTGACTTCTTTTATGTCCTTTCTCAACTGTTCATAACTGCTAGTATGGGGAGTAGAATAAGAACTTGAGGGTCTATCAGTGGAAGGGACCTCATGAATTCCCTCCTCATCAATGGGAGGATTAGGCCTATGGATTACCTTGGTGAGTCCCCAACCTCTGAATGGTGCAGAAGAAATCCTCTTACACTCTATTCCCTTATCATTAATAGGAGCTCTGAAAATCCCCATTCCTTTTAATAAGGCAGTTATATAGCCTCCACACAAAATGAATTGTGTCCTTGTATCCTCAATCTATCTGCTCATAAAAGTAGCTACCTCTATACCAATGTCAAGTTTGTAATCATTAATCATTCAAAAGAGGTAAAACATATCAAAACTAGTCACCTTACTATGACTAGTTTTCTTACAACAGATTGTGTGAGCAAGGATATGGTGGAGTAACTTGTTCTCTATAGCAGCGAAACTAGAAGCCAAAGACTTTGAAGGCATGAAATCATCTTGTCTAGGATGAATCATCTGAAACCACATCATTTCAACACTCATTCCTTCAAGCCAGGAGTTAGTTGAATTTTCTTCAGGTTCTGGGTCATCGTGAAATTTTAAAAAGAACCCGATTTGATTCATCTGTAATCTGTGAATCTCTTCATAGGCTTGAAAAGTCATGGTGATCCTGTCATCCTTCTCTATCTGCATATTGGACAAAAAATCAATTGTAACATCTTTATAAGCTGGCTCCTTTATCTTGAAGAGTTGAAACCAAGTCTTATTCGCCACCATCTGTTGTAATCTTTCATCCATGCCATATTCCTGCTGAACCATCCAATCCAGATATTCATGATTTAAGATTGTCATCTTGTCAAACCTTTTCTTCCTTTCCTTTGCATATTCTTGATTGGAAAGTAGGAACTTTGGTTGAGTTCCTGAAGTTGATGGTTCAGAGGTCTTTTGCTTCTTCCACCTAGGCTGGAAATTTTTTGGTAGCATTGCTACAAAAAGTTATGTTAGTTCATTGATTAACTAACTTAATGAAACTTCACATGCCAATATATTCATGTTTCACTCATGGTTTATCTTTAAAGAAGCACCAGCAATTGCCTAAGCACGGAAGTTTCATTATGTCAATTACACTTGCAATTAGAAATTAAAGGCTGGCGGCCTAAGTTATGTGGCCTAGATTTTAACCAAAGTGGGACTTTTCAAAAATACACGGGAAAAGGAGAACACATGAGTTTCAAGTTGTGCAAATACTCTAACACGTAGTGAAAGAATAATCATGTAATTAACAGCAGTAAGGTCCTTCTAAACTCATGCAATCTGAATTTCTTTAGCAAAATATACCCATTCATGACTTTAATTTGTAGCATCTCCCAATCATGACACAAGAACTCAAAATTAACCATAACTACTTTAAGTAATAGTAGTTACATTTCCCTAAAGCACAAAAACCCCAAATTCTAACAATTTTACATAATTGGTTAAATCCTAATTTCTAACTTGCTAAATGGGTTTCTGACGAATCAAACACAAATCACTATAACCCCATTAACATGAAAGTATAATAATTGACTTCTACATGAAAAATCATCAAACCAACAACTTCAATCCAACAATCCCATCAATTTCGCATGTGATCCGAAATTTACAGCCCACATGGATGACATTTTCAGCAAACTCCAATAAGCAAAGAAGAGAGAACTTAAAGAGAAGAAGAAAAAAAAAAAAACTTAGTTGGAGTGTCTTGAATGCAAGAGGAGAGTGAGTGAGAGAGTGAAGAAGAAATTGGTCAAAGAGAGAGGAGAAGTGCGAGAGAGAGGGAGAGCAGTCGTGAGAGAAGAAGTGAGTTAAGAGAGAGAAAAAAATGAGCAATTGAGAGAGAGAGACGGGCCAGCCAATGTTTAAAAACCAGACAAAGGCCGGCACCCTGTACCTATACGCCGCCGGCCTTTTGAGCCGACCTTTATTTGTATCGAGAGTTTAGGCCAGATGAAAGCCGGCGACTCTTATTCGGCCTTGAATTAGAACTTTTTTTTTTTTTACATTTTTATTTTTATTTATTCCTCTTATTTATTTATTATTTTTCTTATTAATTTTTTTTATATATATCAACGAAACTAAAACACTAGTGTATACACTTATTGAGCATGGGCTGCCTCCCATGAAGCGCTTAGTTTATAGTCGCTAGCCTAACTTTTCCAGTTCATGTCCTCAATTCTCCTAAATCTACGACTATGGCATTTCTATCAACATTTTCCCTTTCATAGTAATGTTTGAGAAGATAACTGTTTACTTTGAAAGTACGGTTGTCTTCTGCCTTCAACTCAACTGCACCATAAGGAAACACATTAACAATTTCAAAGGGTCCAGACCATCGTGACTTCAACTTACTTGGGAACAGCTTTAAGCGGGAGTTGTATAGTAAGACCTTTTGACTAGGGAAAAATTCTCGCCTCATAATGTTCTTATCACGCCATCGCTTTGTTTGTTCTTTGTAAATTTTGGCATTTTCATATGCTTCTTCTCTCATTTCAGCCATCTGATTTAGTTGAAGCAATCTTTTTTTACCTGCAGCTTTCTCATCAAAGTTCAGGTATTTAATAGCCCAGTATGCCTTGTGCTCGAGCTCTACTGGTAAGTGACACGATTTACCAAAAACAATCTTGTAGGGGACATTCCTATAGGGGTTTTATACGCTGTTCTATAAGCCCATAATGTATCATCGATTTTTAAAGACCAATCTTTCTTAGATGCATTGACAGTCTTTTCTAGAATTCACTTAATTTCCCTATTGGATACCTCAACCTGTCCATATGTTTGTGGATGATAAGGGGTGGCAATTTTGTGAGTGACTCCATATTTTAATAACAATTTCTCAAATTGCCTGTTACAAAAATGTGTTCCCCCATCACTTATTATAGCTCTAGGTACCCCAAATATTGAAAATATATTCTTTTTCAAAAATTTAATAACAACCCTACTGTCATTAGTTTGTAGAGCAACTGCCTCTACCCATTTCGAAACATAATCAACAGCTAAAAGAATGCATTTGTTTGAAAAAGATGAGGGAAAAGGACCCATAAAGTCAATTCCCCAAACGCCAAAAAGCTCAATTACAAGTATATTGTGTTGTGGTAATTCGTGTCTTCTAGATATGTTGCCAGTCCTTTGACATTAAGCACAAGACACGATGTAATTCTTGCAATCACTGAACAATCTGGGCCAATAAAATCCACATGATAAAATTTTAGCTGCTGTTCTTTCTACACCAAAGTGACCTCTTGCCTCCCTAGAATGACAATGCTAAGCTGTTCACTTTCAGGTACGCACTATCTAATTATTTGGTCAGCACAATTTTTAAAGAGATATGGTTCATCCCAAAAATAAAACTTCACATCATGTAAAAATTTCTTTTTCTGTTGTTAAGACAAACCATATGGAGTGATTTTACTAACCAAATAATTAACGATATCGGCATACCAAGGTAATCCTTAGACTTCTACTGCATGCAATTGTTCATCAGGGAACTTTTCATTAATAGGTGAATCAAAACAATTAGATTCCAAACGGGATAAATGATCAGCCACCACATTTTCAGTTCCCTTCTTATCTTTAATTTCCAGGTTAAATTCTTGTAATAGTAGAATCCATCGAATTAACCTAGGTTTAGCATCAACTTTAGCAAATAAATACTTAAGGGCAGCATGGTTAGTATATACTATGATTTTAGAACCTATCAGATAAGGCCGAAATTTATCGCATGCAAATATGACTGCTAAAAGTTCTTTTTCAGTTGTGGCATAATTCCTTTGGGCCTCATTTAAGGTTCTACTTGCATAGTATATTATATGAAATGACTTATCTTTCCTTTGCCTAAGTACCGCTCCTACAGCATAGTCTCTGACATCGCACATCAACTCAAATAGAAGTTCCTAATCAGGTGCAACAATCACTGGTGCAGTAGTGAGCTTCTCCTTCAATAGATTGAATGCCTGCAAACAATTGTCATAAAAAACAAAGGCATAATCTTTTTTTAATAAATTACAAAGAGGTCTTGAGATTTTAGAGAAGCCCCTGATAAATCTCCTGTAAAAGCCAGCATGTCCCACGAAGCTTCTGATTCCTTTCACTGTAGTAGGTGGTGGTAGCTTCTCTATCACCTCTACCTTTGCCCTTTCAACCTCAATTCTCTGCTTAGATACTTTGTGCCCTAAGACTATTCCCTCTCTTACCATGAAATGGCATTTTTCCCAGTTAAGAAGCAGATTAGTTTCCTTGCATCTCTTAAAGACACATCCTAAATTTGTTAGACATGTTTCGAATGACTTCCCAAAAACAGAAAAATCATCCATGAATATTTCAATAAAATTTTCTAACATGTCAAAAAATATGGACATCATGCATCTTTGAAATGTAGCGGGTGCATTACAAAGACCAAAGGACATTCTCCTAAAGGCAAATGTGCCATAAGGACAAGTAAAGGTGGTTTTCTCCTGGTCCTCGGGTGCTATATGGATTTGATTGTAACTAGAGTAACCATCTAAAAAGCAGTAATAATCATGCCCTGCAAGTTTTTCTAACATCTGATCTATGAAAGGGAGGGGGAAATGATCTTTGCGAGTAGCATCATTCAGTTTTCTATAGTCTATATAGACTCTCTAACCAGTTATAGTGCGGGTGGGAATTAATTCATTAGCCTCATTTTTTACTACAGTCATACCACCTTTTTTTGGTACAACTTGGACAAGACTAACCCATTTACTATCAGAAATTGGAAAAATAATGCCTGCATCTAACAATTTAAGCACTTCTTTTTTTACAACTTCCTTAAGAGTTGAGTTAAGTCTTCTTTGTGGTTGTACTGTAGGTTACTCAGCCTCAAGAAATATCCTATGAGTACAAATTGAAGGGCTAATTCCCTTAATATTAGCAATGGTCCACCCGATAGCTTCCTTATGCTCTCTTAGAACATCCAAAAGTTGTTGCTCTTGATCACCTATCAAAGAAGAAGAAATGATTATTGGCAAAGTATCATCTATTCCAAGATATGCATATTTTAAATGACTAGGTAATGGTTTAAGCTCAAGCACCAGGGGTTGTGTCAATGATGGAACTGGCTTCGTCTCACTTGTTCCTAGCTCCTCATAGTAGTGAGCTCGAATTTCTAATGCTTCTTCCACACATTCTTCAATTGGTTCCTCATCATCACTCCATTCATTTATATCCTTGAGAACTAATTCTATTGTCTCCATACCTACATTCTCTTCAATATTCTCACAGGAAACTTCATCAATAAGATCAATTGTGTAACAAGACTTACAATCATCAAATTTCCTAATGGTCTTATAAACATTAAAAGTAACTTCTCAATCCATAACTCTCAAGGTCAGCTTACCTTGTTCCACATCTATCAATGCCTTACCTGTTGCAAAGAATGGTCTTCCTAAGATCATGGGTACCTCTCTATCTTCTTCCATTTCCAGGACTATAAAGTCAACTGGAAAGATGAATTTGTCCACTTTTACTAGGACATTCTCCACTATACCCTTTGGGTACTTGACACTTCTATCAGCAAGCTGTAGGGTGACATGCATCTCCTTACATTGTCCTAGTCCTAGTTTTCTGAAAATGGACAAAGGCATTAAGTTTATGCTTGCACGAGAATCTATAAATACTTTATCAAAATGAAAATTACCAATAGTGCAAGAAACAGTAAAACGTCCCTAATCTCTTTGTTTTCTTGGCAGATTGGATAAATTCTTTTGTAGGATCATAGAACACTCCCCTGTAAGTATTACAGGTTCATTCCCATCTATCTTTCTCTTCTTGGTGAGCAAATCCTTCATGAATCTAGCATATGAAGGCATTTGCTGAAGCGCCTCTACAAAAGGAATGTTAATTTGCAATTTTTTAAAGACTTCTAAAAATTTAGCAAATTGTGAATCCAATTGTTGTTGCTTCAGCCTTCCTGGGAAAGGAATAGGAGGAACATATGTTTTCACCTTTGGTGAATTTTTCTTTGATTCCTCTTCCTTTTGTTTCCCTTTATCTTTCTTTAGGATAACCTCATTTTCCTCAAGTTTCTTATCAACTAATTCCTTACCACTTCTTAGCATAATAGCCTTTACACCCTTAGGATTCTGCTCAGTATTGCTAGGTAAAGACCCAGATGGTTTATTACTCAACTGTTGAGACATCTGACTAAGCTGATTTTCAAGATTCTTAATGGTAGCTTGTTGATTTTGCAACATTATGTCAGTCTTTTGCATATAACTTATAATGAGTTCTTCCATTTTAGACTGACTTTGCTGAGAAGAGGTATTATGATTAGAATATAGTTGATGGGGGGTGATAGGAATAAAAATCCGACAAGACCTATCATTAGGGTAAGAACTAAAGGATTTCGAATCTTGGCGATGAGGACCCATTTTGAGCAAATCGACCCTGGAATTATTCGTTTACTAACCTCTTTTATCTTATTCATGTATTTTATATTCCAACAGGAATACTTATCATGCTTTACAGGGCAATGGACAGACTCACTCAGACTCAGATTGTGGGTTATCCATGGACCGACCTGAACCGGCGATGAGTTGAGCCGATGGATCCTATAGAAGACCGGCATCATGAAGACCATTTATTTTATATATTTCTTCTTTTATGAACAATTTTAGTTGTATTTTGGTTTTGGGACACTTTTATTTCCTTGTAAAGGGTTAGCCACCTTAAAAGTGGTAAACTTGTAATTTTGAAGACTTTTTAACCCTAGGAGTAGCAAGTATAAATACTTGCTTAAGAGAGGGTTTGAGGAGGCTTATTTTTGCAGAAAACACTTCACATTTTCGTGAGAGGGCTTAGGGTTTCCTAATTCCAAAATTCTCTTATCAATTTCAATCCCATGAAGTTGGAATTGTGGCGAGTGCAACAATTGGAAATTGTGAGTCATATCAATTTCTACTTGTTGTGTTTTCTTTTTCTTCTCTAGTGTGTAATATCTAGGGTTGGATTAGAACATTCTTGGTTAGATTTGAATTGGTATCAATTCAAATTAGTATGTTTATTTTGAGTAATTATCATACTTGTGATTCTCCATCAACAATTACTTATCATAATAAACCGTGAATTGGATATTGAAAGGGGAAGTGGATTTCATGGTTTTATTGCTTTCTTTGATCTGATTTCGACGTGATTCTCAAGCCTTATTGTGGTTACTTGGTTAATATTATCATTAGAGATTACAATTGAATCATTTGAACAACAATTTCCATCAAATTCTACAAGGTGTTCACGTGAAATCACCCTCAATTGAACCGGTTTGTGTTTTGTGAATTAAGGTGTTTTTCCTTGATTCTTTTTATTGTGCTTAAGTGGAATTAGGCACATCAGGGGGTATTATGATTAGGACCTTACTTTTGAAATCTAGGTGGTTTAAGTGCGTTGTTATCATTTCTCCATGAGAAATTTGGATGGTTACGCCACCCTGGATTGTAGGTATTTAAATAAGGTCCTTGATTACCTCTTTGGAAATTGTTGACAAAATTTACTTGCTCTCCATGCGATGAGGAGGAAAATTTTCCAGATGGGCACTCAAGAGTTGAGTGTGGTCCTAAGCATAACTCACAACAAGAAATTTGATTAACGTTAAAAGAAAGTGTAGAGGTGAGTTTACTTACCTAGGCTGTGAGAGCTGAGAGCTGTTAAGGTGTCCATGTCATTGATAGATGCCGCTATAGACTTACCTCTTTCATGTTGCCAATTATGTGCACTAGAGGCCATTTCATCAATCAAAGCACTAGCCTCATTATACGTCTTACTCATTAGTGCACCACCAGAAGCAGCATCTACCAGATACCTCAATATCTCATCTAAACTGAGATAGAAAATCTCAATAAGGAGGTTATCTGGTAATCCATGATGGGGGCATTTTCTAATTGCCTCCTTGAATCTTTCCCATGCTTCATAAAGTGATTCACCACTAAACTTAGTGAAGTTTGTGATGTCATTCCTTAACCTAGCAGTTCTAGCTGGTGGGAAAAATCTCCTTAAAAATTTAGATGAGAGATCAGCCCAAGTGGTTATAGAGTCCTATAGCAGTGAATTATACCAAGCCCTAGCTTTTTCTCTAAGTGAAAATGGAAAAAGTTGTAACCTAATTACATCATCAGATACATTATTCATTTTCACCGTATTACAATATTGAAGAAATACTGCAATATGCTCATCAGGACTCTCATTTGGATATCCTCCAAATTGATTTGATTGAACCATTTGGATGAGTGCTGGTTTCAACTCAAAATTGTTAACCTGGATTATAGGTCTTCTAATTGCAGGACTTGAAACAACAGGTACCGTATATTCTCGAAGTGCTCTACCAGCACCCTGAATCCGATTGTTGTTATCATTTGCCATGTCAACTTCTTTCCTTCTTCTTTGCTCTCTTCTAAGTTGTTGCAAGGTGTGTTCTATCTCAAGATTAATTGGTAGAAGTTTAGCACTTCTACTCTTGCGCATAAAAAACCTTCAAAGAGAGTGGGAAACGATCACACAATAAAAAAAAAAAAAACAATTGTGCTTAAATTAACAATAGAATCTGAAGAAGGTCTAATATTAATCAATCCCCGGCAATGGCGCCAAAAACTTGATCCACGCAAAAAGAGATATAAAATAAGCATGAATAAATACCGGCAAGCGTACCGGATCCGATCAAGCAATATAGTGAGAGAAGAGTGTCGAACCACGAAGATTGATTAAGTAATAGACCTATATCAATTTCTACTATTATTTAGGCAATGATATTTGATGAGAATCAAATGTGAATGAATTATACTAAATGCGCAAAAAGGGAATTGTGTTGAAAAAGGATGAATTGATGGTGGGAAAATAGAATCTACCCTAATTCTACTAATCATATTGCCTTCATGTTATAATAACTCATAGCTATATGGATTTTCACAAGAAATTGACAAAACCTTAATCCCTTTTTAAGTTTTAAAGTAACATAACCCCAATTTAATTTAATAGCTCTCGCTAATTAAAATCAATGGAGGATAATAATTCGCAATCATAAATTTCCCAATTATATGATTGCCTAATATCTTTAAAATAATTTCTCTTATCCCTTAGTGAAAAATTAAATAAAAATATTGCATGAAACACTTAGGTCAATTTCTAATAAAATTAAATAATGCCGCTTTTACATAAATTATTAAATCTTACTTAGGAATTCCTAATGAATCCTAAATTTCTCTTTTGAGTCATTTAAATTCCTATGCATTGATTTCAATTACAAAATACAATTCACAGTAGGACTTTTTATATGAAAATTCCGCATATTTATATGTCCTATAACATGAATACAATGATCATTTTAGTTGAATTATGGCTTCATCATGTTTCCCACAAAGATGATTTAAAACATTATGGTGTGGATTACAAAAAAACAATTGAAGTAAATAGGTGCAATGGAATTCATATTAAATAAAAAAATAAACTGATAAATGGCATAAAAGAAAATTAAATAAATGAAACAATTGCTATAATCTTCAAGAGTTTGTAAAACATCAATCTTCTGAAATGATTCCTAAAATTCTTCAATTGAAAACAAACTTCAGCAAAGTAACATTCTTTCTTCAAACTAAAATTTGGAATAACATGAAATGAAAAAGAATTAAAGAGAAGATAAAATCCTAAAGTTCCCAAAGTAATTCTAATGATTCAAAAGATCAAAACAAGAATGCCTCCTAAGGTTCACACAAGGGGTCTATTTATAGATCTAAAGAGGAGGAGGATAAGGCTGATCTGATGAGGAATTGAGTCAGCAAATCAATCAAGATAAGATTTTGGAGAGATTTTCGCATGGACATTCGTGAAACAGTCAAGGCTGGCTCAAGGCCGGCTTAAGGCCGGCTCAAGGCCAATAGCTTTGATGCGCTAGGATGATTTTTTTCTTAGGCCGACCTTAAGTGATGAGAACCATGATGGGAGCCAAGCCAGAAGATGGAATGTGGATCCTTTTAAAGTGCTACCTGGACCGATCACAAGAACTCGAGCGAAACGATTATAGGAAGCACTTAACTGGTTGATAAAGGATGTCCATGAAGTCGGAAAGGATTGGAGCAATCATGAAGTTGGAAAGGATTGGAACAACCATAGGAATGCCCTTGCTCTTGTATAAGTCATAACGGATACGGTTGAAGAGGGCGTGTCTTTACAAGGCACGGTCGTGTAGGAGTCTGGAGGCTACACAAAATCATACATGGTCGTATACACGGTTTAAAGGCACGGCCGTATACGGTGTCAAGAATTTCCATAGAAAGATATACGACTAGAAGTACACGATCGTGTACATTGTCAAGATTTCCACAGAAAGATACACGACTAGAGGTATATAGTCGTGTACATCTCCAACGCCGATCGTGTATATGCTTACACCGGCTCCAAGGCTGTCGGCCTTCATTTCAACGCCACGGGCCTTTACGTCCCTGTTTTGTTATTTTTACGCAACTTAATGATGTTATGTCATTTTGGGCCTTTATTGTTATGAATTGTAAACCCTACTATAAAGCTCTTAGGGTTTAGAATAGCTAGAATATAGAATATACAACATATAAGTTTGAAAACACTTTTGAGAGAATTCCTCTCTTGGTTCTTTAAAGAACTACTCTATAACTTATCGGATTTTCTTCTGTGGCATTCATCCCGACTTATCAATCGGTCTTTCATCCCGATTGTGGCATCTACATAATATACCAAGGTTCTTGTATCACTTATAGGCAACGGGTCGCGGTTTCCACTCAATTGTTTGGCATCTTGGGTAGCAATTCCGAACGTATTGGTATTAGGTTTCGTTACACGTTGGCGTGATTCATATTAGTTTGGTATCAGAGCAAACCGATTTCGTATCAGTTTGGTATCAGAGCCTAGGTTTGTTAAACCATCAGTTCGGTTTGAGGAAGGTAACATCAAAACCCTAACTCCAATCATCCATATCAATTGTTCATACTCAATTTCATAGTGTTAATTGTCTATTGAAAGTGTAGTGCCTTCTATTTAATTTTGTTAAAAAAAAAAAAGAAGGAAGAATCACGACAAAAAAAAGGGGAACGTAATCAAGAGCAGGAAACAAAGGCGATAAAAAAATAAAAAAAAATAATAAATCTGAAAGAAAAAGAGGAAAAATTTCGAGCCTTAGAGTTGTTTTGAATTCTACGGAAGGGAATTGGTGTAGTTTGTGTTATTTCCAAGAGAATTGAGAAGAGGAATTGGTGAGTTGATATCATCATTGCTTGTGAGAATACACGAGTAACTGTGTGACATCATCCTTTAAGAGAAACACATAAGGGAGTGTATCGTGAGGCTTAATTATATATATTTGTGTTAGTACTAATCTTTTTTGCGGGAACTATGTCGAGGCAACATTCTCCTGAAGGTGAGAGGGGAAGGTTTGATGCTAGGTTAGTGATTGAGGCATTGAGGGGTGAGATGAAGAGAATGTTTCAAGAGGGCATGGAACAAATTCATGAGACGGTGGAACAAAGACTAGAGCAATCTAAAAACGTCTTCCAAGGGCGTAAGAGGGAGAGTTGTTTTACGAGAGTACAAAGGGGTGGAGATGAAATGTCTGATGATGAATTTGATGAACCTTCTGTCGGGAGTTATAGAGGATATAGTGGTAGGAATAGAGGAACTAGGGATTGGGAAGATAGAGGAGATAGGAATAGAGAGGATAATTAACTGAGTAGTATAAAGATGAAGATTCCTCCTTTCCAAGGGAAGAATGATCCCGAGGCGTACTTAGAGTGGGAGAAGAAGGTGGAGATGGTGTTTGATTGTCACAACTATAGTGGGAGAAAGAAAGTGAAACTTGCTGCCATTGAATTTTCGGATTATGCCATAGTGTGGTGGGATCAACTAATGTTGAATCGAAGAATGAATGGCGAACCACTTATTGAGTTGTGGGAAGAGATGAAGAGGGTGATGAAGAAGCGGTTTGTACCTGCGTATTACTATCGTGAGTTACATAACAAATTGCAAACTTTTAGGCAGGGAAGCCGAAGTGTGGATGAGTATTTCAAGGAGATGGAAGTTACTATGATTAGGGCGAATGTAGAGGAGGATAGAGAGGCTACCATGGCTAGGTTTCTTGCTGGATTGAATAGAGAAATTCAAAATGTCGTGGAATTGCAGCATTATGTAGAATTGGAAGATATGGTTCATATGGCTATAAAGGTTGAGAACCAACACAGGAGGAAAGGTAGTAATACTGCACGGTTTCAATAGGGTGCTGGTTCATCCGCCTAGAAGACTAACCAATGGAAGAAGGAAGAAAAGCCTTTATCCACCAAACCAAAAGGAGAGCAGAGTCAAGCGGGTTCTACTCCTGGTGATCAAGGTAAACCTAACTCTTCTACTCCTAGAAATCGTGACATTAGATGTTTTAAATGCCAAGGTAGAGGCCATATTGCTAGTCAATGTCCGAATAGGCGTATTATGATTCTGCGTGATGATGGTGAGTATGAGACTGAGGGGGATAGTGAAGAGGATGATATGCCTCCATTAGAGGACGCTAGTGATGATGAGGAGTCGGCAATAGGGAAATTAGTGGCAGTAGTGAAGAGAGCTTTGAATGTGCAGGTGAAGGAAGAAGAGGAGGTGCAAAGAGAGAATATTTTTCATACTAGATGTTATTTAGGTGATCATATTTGCAGTTTGATCATTGATGGAGGAAGTTGCACTAATGTGGTGAGTAATTTTATTATCGAGAGGCTGGGACTCAAGACTACTAAACACCCTAGTCCATATAAATTGCAGTGGTTGAATGATAGTGGCGAGACTAAGGTGAGTAAGTAAGCCTTGATTGCTTTTCGCATTGGTAGGTATGAGGATGAGGTGTTATGCGATGTAATGCCAATGTAAGCGTGTCATGTGTTGTTGGGGAGGCCATGGCAATTTGATAGAAAGGTTGTTCATGATGGCTTTTCTAACAAGTATATGCTTGTTCACCAAGGGAAAAGCTTTAATCTTAAACCCTTAACACCTAAACAGGTGTATGAGGATCAGTTGCAGCTACAACAGTCTTTTGCAAAATATAAGGTGAGTGAAAAACAGAGGGAGAGTGAGAGAGCAAAAGACAACAAGAAAGAAAAGGAACACAAAAGTCGATATCAAAAGGAAAAAGAGAGGAAGGCTGGAAAGAGTGTGAGAGACCAAGTTGAAGGGGGATCAAATTTGGTGGTGAGTGAAAAGGAGAGTGCAGCCTTGCAAAAGGAGAGTTATGTGGCAAGAGCGAGTGTAGTGAGGAGAGCGTTAGTGATGAAGCAACCTATGTTGTTGCTAGTTTTTAAGGAAACTTGTTTGAATACTAATGAACTATTTAACTCTTTACCTAGTGTGGTTGTGTCTATTGTGCAGGATTTTGAAGATGTCTTCCCTGAGGAGATTCCAAAGGGATTACCACCTATTCATGGTATTGAGCACCAGATTGACCTAGTACCCGGAGCATCGATTCCAAACAAACCGGCTTATAGGAGCAATCTAGAGGAGACAAAGGAACTCCAAAGGCAGGTTGATGAATTAATGGAGAAGGGGTACGTGAGAGAAAGCATGAGCCCATGTGCAGTGCCTGTGATTTTGGTGCCTAAGAAGGATGGGTCATGGAGAATGTGTGTTGATTGCCGCGCTATCAACAACATCACGGTAAAGTATCGTCATCCCATTCATCACATAGATGACTTATTCGATGGGTTATATGGGTCTAGTGTCATTCCTCATGAACCTTGGGTAGATATTTCCATGGATTTTGTGTTAGGATTACCCAGGTCTAGACATGGTCGAGATTCTATTTTTGTAGTCATGGATAGATTCTCTAAAATGGCACATTTCATTCCTTGTCAGAAAATAGATGATGCTTGCAATATTACTACTTTGTTCTTTAGGGAAGTTGTGAGATTACATGGTATGCCTAAAACAATCGTATCGGATAGAGATGCTAAGTTTTTGAGCTACTTCTAGAAAACCTTGTGGGCTAAGTTAGGAACTAAGTTATTGTTTTCTACTACTTGTCATCCACAGACTGATGGTCAAACTGAGGTAGTAAATAGAACTCTATCTACTTTGTTGAGGGTTGTCATTAAAAAGAACATTAAAAGTTGGGAGGATTGTTTGCTGCATGTTGAATTTGCCTATAATTGCGCAATGCATTTTGCTACTAAGTTTACTCCTTTTGAAATTGTGTATGGTTTTAATCCACTAACTCCTTTAGATTTATCACCTTTGCCTATTTCTGAGTATGTTAATCTAGATGGCAAGAAGAAAGCAGAATTTGTTAAACAGATCCATGAGAAGGCAAGGCTAAACATTGAGTGAAGAATAGAGCAGTATGTGAAATAAGCCAACAAGGGTCGTTGACAAGCTGTCTTTGAACCTGGAGACTAGGTTTGGGTTCACATGCGCAAAGAGCGGTTTCCTGTGCAGCGTCGATCTAAACTACTTCCTAGAGGCGATGGACCATTTCAAATTCTTGAGCGCATCAATGATAATGCATACAAGATAGATTTACCAGATGAGTATTAAGTAAGTGCTACATTTAATGTTACTGATTTAAGTCCTTTTGATGCAGGCGATGATTTGAGGACAAATCCTTTTCAAGAGGAGGGGAATGATGAGAACCATGATGGGAGCCAAGCCAGAAGATGGAATGTGGATCCTCTTGAAGTGCCACCTGGACTGATCACAAGAACTCATGCGAAACGATTACAGGAAGCACTTAACGGGTTGATAAAGGATGTCTATGAAGTCGGAAAGGATTTGAGCAATCATGAAGTTGGAAAGGATTGGAACAACCATGGGAATGCCCTTACTCTTGTACAAGTCATAACGGATACGGTTGAAGAGAGCGTGTCTTTACAAGGCACGACCGTGTAGGAGTTTGAAGGCTACATAGAATCATACACAGTCGTATATACGGTTCAAAGGCACGGCCGTGTATGATGTTAAGAATTTCCACAGAAAGATACACGACTAGAAGTACACGGTCGTGTATGTTGTCAAGATTTCCATAGAAAGATACACGACTAGAAGTACACGATCGTGTACATTGTCAAGATTTCCACAGAAAGATATACGACTAGAAGTACACGGTCGTGTACATCTCCAACGCCGATCGTGTATATGCTTACGCCGGCTCTAAGGCTGCCGGCCTTCATTTCAACGCCGCCGGCCTTTACGTCCCTGTTTTGTTATTTTTACGCAACTTAATGATGTTATGTCATTTTGGGCCTTTATTGTTACGAATTGTAAACCCTACTATAAATCTCCTAGGGTTTAGAATAAATAGAATATAAAATATACAACATACAAGTTTGAAAACACTTTTGAGAGAATTCCTCTCTTGGTTCTTTAAAGAACTACTCTAGAACTTATCGGATTTTCTTCTGTGGCGTTCATCCCGACTTATCAATCGGTCTTTCATCCCAATTATGGCGTCTACATAATATACCAAGGTTCTTGTCTCACTTATAGGCAATGGGTCGCGGTTTCCACTCGATTGTTTGGCATCTTGGGTAGCAATTTTGAACGTATTGGTATTGGGTTTCGTCACACGTTGGCATGGTTCGTATCAGTTTGGTATCAGAGGAAACTGATTTCGTATCATTAAGGCCAGTAGCCTTCAGTAGTAGGCTGGCCTAAGGCCAGCAACCTTCAATGCAATTCTTCATTTGCTTTTTCAATTTTGTGAAAAACTCCTCTAATTGACTTGTAATTTACTTTTAGGTCCTAAAAACCTGAATTTTCACAATAAACACCATTAACTACCATTTCTTTATATTTTCTTATAATATTGAAATAAATTTAATATAAATCCCAAAAGAAAATATAAGTATAATGTGATCTTATCAAAGACTTGTAAACTTAACGAAAATTCGGGTTAAATAGAATCTTGTGTGTGTTTGCAATTGATTTGTGGGTTGAGATAATGTAAGTATAATTTGGTTTGAAGAAATATGATCACCTCAGAAGTTAAATAAAGTTGTAGTTGAATACAATCAAGATAGTGTAAAAATCACTATCCTAATAGCTAAGGAACAAAAGGTGGTGAAATATGGTAGCTCATCGACTCGAGGGTGTAATGAGCAGTAGCCAATTGGTGGCTTTGGAATCGGCTTGACACCAAAAAGGGAGCCAATTAGTTAGTCCTCCTAAGCCCTCATCTGGCCGATCTTGGCTCCTAAATTTTGAAAATTTTCCAAACCTACCTTTTACCCTACACACACATATATATTTATGCATATAATTTTATAAGGTTATATATATATATATTTATATGTATAATTTTATAAGGTTATATATATACATATATATCATCATTTACTACTTGTAGATTTGTAAGAACTTCTGCACTTGCAACCATACTCCTCTAACTAACTTAGTATTTAAACCAAGCTTTGCATGTATGTGTTAGTGTATATGTATATTGTTAGGCAAGCTATCTTTACACATAAACATATAGATATGTATATACAAATATATACTTATGTTTAAAGATTTAGGAAAATGTGAAAGTACAAAACCATTTTCACACTCACTTTATTATATATATAAATAGGGTTAGATAACATATATGTAAGTATAAATATGGACATACATGTGTACTAATATTTACGAATGTTAGGTGTACTTTGGTAATTAAGAATTGAAAAGGTCATTGATTGGGATGTGATGGACCAAGGATGTCTTGAATGGTGTGATATGGGGTTGTCTCCATTTTGCTTACAGCTGTAGATACTTGGTGTTATATTGCTCAAATGCTTAGATGATTGATGGTGATACGAGATCGGTTTGATCGGATTCCTAACTGATACGAACCACGCCAACGTGTGACGAAACCCAATACCAATACGTTTGGAATTCGTTACCTAAGATGCCAAACACCCTCAAGTGGAAACTGCGACCCATTGTCTATAAGTGAGACAAGAACCTTGGTATAATATGAAGACGCCACAATCGGGATGAAAGACCGATTGATAAGTCGGGATGAACGCCATGGAAATAAAAATCCAATAAGTTCTAGATTAGTTCTTTAAAGAACCAACAAAGGAATTCTCTCAAAAGTGTTTTCAAACTTTCAATGTTGTATCCAATATATTTTAACCCTAGGAGCTTTATATTAGGGTTTACAATTCATAACAATAAAGCCCAAAACGACATAGCTTAGATAAGTTGCATAAAAATTAACAAAACAAACATGTAGGCCGGCAGTGTAGACATGAAGGCCGACGGCCTTGGAGCCGGCCTTGAGCCGGTGTTGAAGATATACACGACCAGCATTGGAAATGTACACGATTGTATACTTCTAGCCGTGTATCTTTCTGTGGAAATCTTGCCAATGTACACGACCGTGTACTTCTAGTCATGTATCTTTCTGTGGAAATCTTGACAACATACATGGTCGTGCCTTTGAACCATGTATACGACCGTGTATGATTCTATGTAACCTCCAGACTCCTACATGGCCGTGCCTTGTAAAGACACACCCTCTTCATCCCGTATCCGGTATGACTTGTACAAGAGCAAGGGCCTTCCTATGGTTGTTCCAATCCTTTCCAACTTCATGATTGCTCCAATCCTTTTCGACTTCATGGACATCCTTTATCAACCCGTTAAGTGCTTCCTTGAATCGTTTCACTCGATTTCTTGTGATTGGTCCAGGTGGCATTTCAAGAGGATCCACATTCCATCTTCTGGCTTGACTCCCATCATGGCTCTCATCATTCCCCTCCTCTTGAAAAGGATTTGTCCTCAAATCATCGCCTACATCAAAAGGACTCAAATCAGTAACATTAAATGTGGCACTTACTTGATACTCTCCTGGTAAGTCTATCTTGTATGCATTATCATTGATGCGCTCAAGAATTTGAAATGGTCCATCGCCTCTAGGAAGTAGTTTAGATCGACGCTGCACAAGAAACTGCTCTTTACGCATGTAAACCCAAACCCAGTCTTTAGGTTTAAGGACAGCTTGTCGACGACCCTTGTTAGCTTGTTTCACATACTGCTCTGTTCTTTGCTCAATGTTTAGCCTTGCCTTCTCATGGATCTGTTTAACAAATTCTGCTTTCTTTTGGCCATCTAGATTAACATACTCAGAAATAGGCAAAGGTGATAAATCCAAAGGAGTTAGTGGATTAAAACCATACACAATTTCAAAAGGAGTAAACTTAGTAGCAGAATGCATTGTACGGTTATAGGCAAATTCAACATGCGGCAAACAATCCTCCCAACTTTTAATGTTCTTCTTAATGACAGCCCTCAACAAAGTAGATAAAGTTCGATTTACTACCTCAGTTTGACCATCAGTCTGTGGATGACAAGTAGTAGAAAACAATAACTTAGTTCCTAACTTAGCCCACAAGGTCTTCCAGAAGTAGCTTAAGAACTTAGCATCTCTATCCGATACAATTGTTCTAGGCATACCATGTAATCTCACAACTTCCCTAAGGAATAAATTAGCAATATTGCAAGCATCATCTGTTTTGTGACAAGGAATGAAATGTGCCATCTTAGAGAATCTATCCACAACTAAAAAAATAGAATCTCGACCATGTCTAGACCTGGGTAATCCTAACACAAAATCCATGGAAATATCTACCCAGGGCTCATGAGGAATGGGAAGTGGGGTATAAAGCCCTTGAGGTTGGACTCTAGATTTTGCTTGCTTACACGTAACACATTGCTCACAAATCCTCTCAACATCTCGTTTCATGTGAGGCCAATAAAAGTGTTCCTGCAATACCCTTAAGGTTTTAGCTACTCCAAAATGTCCCATTAAACCTCCTCCATGAGACTCCCTTACTAGTAATTATCTTAAAGAACAAATTGGAATGCATAGTTTACTCTCCTTAAATAAGAATCCTTCATATTTATAAAACTTACCATGACCACTCTTCTCACAATACACATACTTCTCACAAAAATCTCAATCAGTAGCATACAATTCCTTAATGTGCTCAAAACCAAGCAATCTAGAACTAAAAGTAGAGATAAGAGCATGCTTTCTAGAAAGTGCATCAGCAACGACATTCTCTTTACCTTGCTTGTAGTGGATGACATAGGGAAATGTTTCAATGAACTCCACCCAACAAGCATGCCTTTTATTTAGCTTATGTTGTCCCTTTAAGTACTTCAACGATTCATGGTCAGTGTGGATCACAAACTCTTTTGGCCAAAGATAGTGTTGCCAAGTCTCCAGTGCTCGAACCAAGGCATATAACTCCTTGTCATAAGTAGGGTAGTTTAAGGTTGCCCCACTTAGCTTCTCGCTAAAGAATGCAATTGGTCTTTGATGGGTGTCGAGTCCAACAAAAATAAAACCTACTCCTAGACAATTATATGATTTGCATATAGTGGTGAGTAGGGTCGAATCCACAGAGATTGGTAAAGATATTTCTATTCTAAGAGAATAAAGAGGAAAAGAAAAATGGGGGGGTTTTGTTTGTGAATCTAAATAAAGTAAAACAAGGTAAGAAAATGTGTATTGATAAAAAGCCTAGCCAAAGGAATCAAGATAGTTTAATTCTAGGAATTGATCATCGATGCAAATGTTTTCTATTTTTAGTTCTAGATAAATTGGTTATGGTTATTAACAAGCTCTAACAACCTATCTCTCCTTACTTTCTCGATAACCTCCAACAAGCGCTTTGAATTATTTCTCTTATTGATTAGACAACCCTAGACAAGCGCTTAGGATTTAATCTATCAATAGCATTAAAATCTAGAGAGACCACCAATTCATGCCAGTAGATTATAAGATAACCTATTTAAACATGATCATACACCTCCATAACATGAATTCGATCATATCTTTTACAACCAAACATGTTATTGCATCACTAAGACTAGAACAATCAAACAATTACGGATTTGACGTGCTAGTTGACAATATATTAACTTGCTAATTGAGTAGAAGAGCTCTATTCATACCAATCAACAAAGATAATAATGACAAAACGATCAGAAGATATATGAATACCCGAAAACAAAGAATAGATTAAATACAAATCAATTAGACCTCACAATTCGTGGAGAATTAAACATCTATAATCCTTTGGCTAGAAAAGTAACTTAGCTACTCATGTTCATAAGAAAAACGAAAATAAAAAGTAAAGACACAATGAACCCGGATGGCTTACTCTGCCTCTGACCTTCCTTCTTGTCTCTAAGGTGATTCCTGATTCCAAAGATTAAAGATAAAAAGATTTAAAGATTGTCCTAACCCTCTAGGGTTGGCTCCATTTATAATGTTAGAGGGATAGCATGTGATCTTTTGCGAGTAAGATACGAAATTGTCTTTCCTTTTCCAAGTAGATTTCGAGAAGTGAAGATTCGTCTGCCTGGCACGCCCTACCACACGGCCATGGGTCAAGCCGTGCTATCCTCTGTGCATATTCTTCAAGTCTTCATCCGCGCCCAGTGTGTACCACGGTTACACATACGGCTAGATTTCCAACTGTGCCTTATTCTGTGCATAATCAACAAGTCTTCATCCGTGCCCAGTGTGTACCACGGTTAGTCCCACAGCCAGATTTCAAGCCGTGCCTTCATCTGGTTGATGTTCCATACTTTCTTCTCCTTAGTACGTCTAGCTTCCACCACAGCTCCAAGCACGGTTTCTCCCACGGCTTCCACCACGGCCGTGCCCTAAGCCATGCCTCTCTCTGTTCAAAGTCCTCATTTCCGCCTTCTTGTCCAATATGTAACACGGTTTGCGCCATGGCCGTGCCTCAAACCGTGCTTCCGATACACGGCCGTGTACTTCAACCGTGTATCTTCCTATTGATTCAAAACCAAGTACACGGCCGTGTACTTCAATTACACGCCCATGTACTTCCCTCCGGCGGTGTAAATCCTTGTCTTTGAACCAAGTTGTAGATGACTTCTCTAATTTACTTGAATTAGCATCCTTGACTCCATTTAACCTGATTTATCACCATAATAGAATTAAGTACCATTTCCTTATGATTTCTATAAAATCAATAATAATTTAACACAATTTATACTATAAAGATTGAGTATAAAATGGCTCTATCAAATTCCCCCACACTTAAACTCTTGCTTGTCCTCAAGCAATTGCATCAAATCAATTGAGAAATCTGTCATAGATTATACAAACTTTCTTTTCATCATTCCAAGCATCTATTCATTTGTAATTCATGACTTGTAGTTTTAATGTCTACTACTTCAACCAAACTGGTTTCCTGTGATCAAATTACTATGGGCAAAATTTAATAGCTAATCTAAACAAAACAAACTTTAATCCTCATGCTTAGCAAAAGAATTCTTATTCCAAAAGTAAATACTTAATCCACTAAGGAAAAACACCCAATTAAACTTCGTTGGACATTAGCAAACATATAATCCTTGCAGTATAAAGTAAAAGCATATGGTATAAGCTCTTTGCTAGATATTCTCCCTTTTATACATTTCAATGAATGTTTACATTCATGTTCTTTTGATCTATTCAAGCATCTATTTTGACGGGTTTTTGCCCGCTTCTTTTCATGAACTTTCGCCTTTTTCGCCCTTATCGTTATAGTGAGTTCATTGAGTCGGCACATCCCGAGCTCATCACTCAAGTGACCGAGTTTTGAGATACCCCTACGGAATCTTCCTCACGCTAACATTTAAGTTTGAATACTCTTAACTCAATTACTTGAATCATTGGAGTAATGGCTATGCTTGATTTTGATTTTTTTTTTTTCAAAGAGTATATAGTAGCTAATATAACCTAGAAGTAAACTTGTTTATTTTCCACTTAAGGACTCGACCTACTCTTAGACTTCCAATTCTAAGGCTAAATACAAGGTAAATTTGTTTCTTAAAGATTTCACTACTTAATTTTAACCAAGTATCCTAATCACAGCAGTGGGTGAGTAAAGCATTTGAACAAGTCAATTTCACATTTTGTAGATGCTTATTATAACATTTAGTACAATCTCTAGATTTCATGATAAATTTGAAAAAAAATTGGCTTAAAATTGCTTAAGGACAAACATTCAAAGTATGGATCGATTCTCTATTCTCTATAGTTTATTATCCTCTCCCCCACACTTAGCTTGAACAGTGTCCTCACTATTCCTAATTTAGCACAATTGAAAAGGAATTAACAACTCAAGGAACATTAGAGAATAAGAGAAAGGAAATGCTGGTACTTCCCTGGTATTGGAGTGCTCCCTTTAAGCTCTGGAAAGTGTCATCTAATGATATGTATCCTTGTTGCAGCCGATCCAAAGAGTTCAAAACTACACTAAAATCAAAACAAACTAAACTAAAACAAAACAAAATTAAAAGTTTTTTTTTTTTGACATGGGTTGCCTCCTATGAAGCGCCTTTCTTTAACGTCTTTGGCTAGACATTCTAGGCCAGATGTTTGGGTAAGGATTTTGATTCCAGCTTTGGTGCCTGTGGTGATGGGTTAATAACATCCGCAACAAAAATAGGAGAGATATTGCTAGGCTATTTCATGGCATCATAAATGTTAAATTTAATCACTTTACCATCAAATTCCATAGTGAGGGTGCCATCATTTACATCAATTTTCATTTTAGAGGTCTTAAGGAATGGTCGCCCTAATAATATCAGTGATGAAGGATTTGAATCACTATCGTCCATGTCAAGCACATAAAAATCAGCAGGAAAAACCAACCCATTGACTTGAACTAAAACATCCTCTAGAACTCCCTCAGGATAAACATTGGACCTATCAGCAAGTTGAACAATAACACTCGTTTCCTTCAAAGGACCAACATTTAAACGTTGATAAACAGACAAAGGCATGACATTGATAGAGGCTCCTAGATCACACATGGCTTTAGCGATTCCAAGATTACCTATTTTGCAAGGAATGGTAAACATACCTGGATCTTTACATTTAGGAGGAAGCTTCTTCTGAATAATGGCTGAAACATTTTCACTTACACTAATCTTTTCATTGCCTTTCAGCTTCCTTTTGTTAGTGCACAAGTCCTTGAGAAATCTAGCATAGCGCAGTATTTGCTTAATTGCATCAAGCAAAGGAATATTTACCTCGACTTTGCGAAAAGTTTCCAGAATCTCTTTTTCTTCTACTTCCTTCTTGGATTTCGCCAATCTGGAGGGGAAAGGAGGTGGTATAGATGTGACCTTTGATGGCTCGACTAGGGACCTTCTAATCTGGTTGTCCTGCTGGCTCGGAGTTGAAATCTCTTTCTTGGTCTCTTCCTCAAGATTAGATAGGTGTCCTTTTTTATCTAACCCCTGCAATTCTGTTCCACTTCTCAAGGTAATTGCATTAACACTTTGCTTTGGATTTGTGATAGTTTGAGAAGGCAACTTACCTTGAGTTTCTAACCTATTGACAGCAGAAGCAAGTTGGCTTACCTGATTCTCCAAGTTCTGAATGCTCTGCTTTGTTTCCTCCTGAAATTGTTTGGTATTAACAGCAAGAGATTTAACAATATCCTCAAGAGACATACCTGAAGTGGAAGGAGCTTGGGGCACTTGGTGTGATGGCGTAGGCTGGAATTGTTGGACATGTTGAGGGTTGTTGCCATATCTGAAGTTAGGATGATCCCTCCATCCAGGATTGTAAGTATTCGAATAGGGGTCATACTTCCTTTGTGGCTGTCCTGGGAATCCGCCTACAGCATTAGCATGTTCATGGTTGTCATCTTGCAATGTGGGGCACATGTCGGTCGGATGATTAGGAGCAGCGCAAATTCCACAAGCCTTCACCTGCTGCGTTTTTCCAAGAGCTAACTGCTGCACAAGAGAGGTAAGGTTAGAAATTTGATGTTCAAGGTTAGACACACTTACCTCATTTACCTTCCTTGAAGATGTATCATGCCTATACCCAAATTGTTGCGAATTGGCAGTCATAATGGAGATCAATTCCCTAGCTTGACCAGGGGTTTTGTTTACTATAGCGCCTCCACTTGTGGCATCCATCATCTTTCTTTCCATCGGGAGTAGGCCTTCGTAGAAGTATTGGATAAGGAGTTGTTCGGATATCCCATGTTGTGGGCAGCTTGCACACAGTTGCTTGAACCTCTCCCAATACTCGTGAAGAGTCTCGGTGTCTCTTTGTTTTATACCACAAATTTCTCTTCTTATACCAGCGGCTCTGGATGCAGGGAAGAATTTGTCCAAGAAGAGTCTGACCATGTCCGTCCACGTGGTTATAGAACCTAGAGGCAAATAAAACAACCAATCTTTAGCTTTAGCACTTAAAGAAAATGGAAAAGCACGTAGCTTGATTTGATCATCAGTTATTCCTTGTGGCCTCATGCTAGAACACACTATATGAAACTCTTTTAAATGCTTATGAGGATCTTCATTCTCAAGACCATGAAAGGTGGGTAGCAGATGTATCAACCCAGATTTCAACTCGAATTCCACAGCTAGTTCGAGATAGTGAATGCAAAGTGGTTGTTGATTCACATCCGGTGCAGCTAACTCCCTTAAGGTTCTCTCGGGATTTGCCATATCGTCTTCTCTTTCAGAATCGAGGGATGAAATAGATAAGTCTGATGCTAAGTTTAGTCTAGTGGATGATCTAGCTTCTTGTCGCAACCTCTTTAGGGTCTTCTCAATCTCCGGATTATAAGTGAGTTCACATGTCTGAGAAGAACGAGTCATACAAGAATAGAAATAAATTTGACACCAATCCCTGGCAACGGCGCCAAAATTTGATGGGTGTCGAGTCCAACAAAAATAAAACCTACTCCTAGACAATTATATGATTTGCATATAGTGGTGAGTAGGGTCGAATCCACAGAGATTGGTAAAGATATTTCTATTCCAAGAGAATAAAGAGGAAAAGAAAAATGGGGGGGTTTTGTTTGTGAATCTAAATAAAGTAAAACAAGGTAAGAAAATGTGTATTGATAAAAAGCCTAGCCAAAGGAATCAAGATAGTTTAATTCTAGGAATTGATCATCGATGCAAATGTTTTCTATTTTTAGTTCTAGATAAATTGGTTATGGTTATTAACAAGCTCTAACAACCTATCTCTCCTTACTTTCTCGATAACCTCCAACAAGCGCTTTGAATTATTTCTCTTATTGATTAGACAACCCTAGACAAGCGCTTAGGATTTAATCTATCAATAGCATTAAAATCTAGAGAGACCACCAATTCATGCCAGTAGATTATAAGATAACCTATTTAAACATGATCATACACCTCCATAACATGAATTCGATCATCTCTTTTACAACCAAACATGTTATTGCGTCACTAAGACTAGAACAATCAAACAATTACGGATTTGACGTGCTAGTTGACAATATATTAACTTGCTAATTGAGTAGAAGAGCTCTATTCATACCAATCAACAAAGATAATAATGACAAAACGATCAGAAGATATATGAATACCCGAAAACAAAGAATAGATTAAATACAAATCAATTAGACCTCACAATTCGTGGAGAATTAAACATCTATAATCCTTTGGCTAGAAAAGTAACTTAGCTACTCATGTTCATAAGAAAAACGAAAATAAAAAGTAAAGACACAATGAACCCGGATGGCTTACTCTGCCTCCGGCCTTCCTTCTTGTCTCCAAGGTGATTCCCTATTCCAAAGATCAAAGATAAAAATATTTAAAGATTGTCCTAACCCTCTAGGGTTGACTCTATTTATAATGTTAGAGGGATAGCATGTGATCTTTTACGAGCAAGATACAAAATTGTCTTTCCTTTTCCAAGTAGATTTCGAGAAGTGAAGATTCGTCTGCCTGACACGCCCTACCACACGGTCGTGGGTCAAGCCGTGCCATCCTCTGTGCATATTCTTCAAGTCTTCATCCGCGCCTAGTGTGTACCACGGTTACACACATGGCTAGATTTCCAATCGTGCCTTATTCTGTGCATAATCAACAAGTCTTCATCCGTGCCCAGTGTGTACCACGGTTAGTCCCACGGCCAGATTTCAAGCCGTGCCTTCATCTGTTTGATGTTCCATACTTTCTTCTCCTTAGCACGTCTAGCTTCCACCACGGCTCCAAGCACGGTTTCTCCCACGGCTTCCACCACGGCCGTGCCCTAAGCCGTGCCTCTCTCTGTTCAAAGTCCTCATTTCCGCCTTCTTGTCCAGTATGTAACACGGTTTGCGCCATGGCCGTGCCTCAAACCGTGCTTCTGATACACGGCCGTGTACTTCAACCGTGTATCTTCCTATTGATTCAAAACTAAGTACACGGCCGTGTACTTCAATTACATGCCCATGTACTTCCCTCCGGCGGTGTAAATCCTTGTCTTTGAACCAAGTTGTAGATGACTTCTCTAATTTACTTGAATTAGCATCCTTGACTCCATTTAACCTGATTTATCACCATAATAGAATTAAGTACCATTTCCTTATGATTTCTATAAAATCAATAATAATTTAACACAATTTATACTATAAAGATTGAGTATAAAATGGCTCTATCAGTCTTCTCTCTTGCATAAGCACTACTCCAATACCTAATTCTGAAGCATCACACTCAATTTCAAATGTTTTAGCAAAGTTAGGTAAAGCAAGTAATGGCACCTGAGTCAGCTTATTTTTAAGCGTCTAAAAGGCCTTCTCTTGTTGCTCTCCCCATCTGAACCCCACGTTCTTCTTAATTACCTCAGTAAGTGGTGCTGCAATGGTATTGAAATCCTTCACAAATCTCCTGTAAAAACTCGCTAGTCTATGGAAACTTCGCACATTACTTACATTAGTTGGACTAGGCCATTCTTGGATCGCATGAATCTTTTCTTCATCAACCTGTATTCCCTGTGCACTAACAACAAAACCAAGAAACACAAGTTTATCTGTGCAAAAAGTGCACTTCTTGAGGTTAGCATATAATTGCTCCTTTTGAAGCACTTCTAAAACATCCCTCAAGTGAGATATATGGTCTTCCAAACTCTTGCTGTAAATGAGAATATCATCAAAATAGACAACCACAAATTTGCCAATAAAAGTCCTCAAAACATGGTTCATAAGTCTCGTAAAAGTACTAAGTCCGTTAGTTAATCTGAAAGGCATTACTAACCACTCATACAATCCGTATTTTGTTTTGAATGCAGTTTTCCATTCATCACCTTCTTTCATTCTAATTTGGTGATATCCACTTTTTAGATCAATTTTGGAAAAAACCCTAGACCCATGTAACTCATCTAACATGTCATCTAAGCGAGGAATGGGATGACGATACTTTACCGTGATGTTGTTGATGGCACGACAGTCAACACACATTCTCCATGACCCATCCTTCTTAGGCACCAAAATCACAGGCACTGCGCATGGGCTCATGCTTTCCCTCACGTACCCCTTCTCCATTAATTCATCGACCTGCCTTTGGAGTTCCTTTGTCTCCTCCGGATTACTCCTATAAGTTGGCTTGTTTGGAATTGATGCTCCGGGTACAAGGTCAATTTGGTGCTCAATACCACGAATAGGTGGTAATCCCTTTGGAATCTCCTCAGGGAAGACATCTTCAAAGTCCTGCACAATAGACACAACCACACTAAGCAAAGAGTTAGATAGTTCGTTAGTATTCAGACATGCTTCCTTAAAAACCAACAACAACATAGGTTGCTTCATCACTAACGCTCTCCTTACTACACTTGCTCTTGCCACACAACTCTCCTTTTGCATGGCTGCACTCTCCTTTTCACTCACCACCAAAGTTGATCCCCCTTCAACTTGGTCTCTCACACTCTTTCTAGCCTTCCTCTCTTTTTCCTTGTGAGTTCGACTTTTGTATTCCTTTTCTTTCTCATTGTCTTTTGCTCTCTCACTCTCCCTCTGTTTTTCACTCACCTTATGTTTTGCAAAAGACTGTTGTAGCTGCAACTGATCCTCATACACCTGTTTAGGTGTTAACGATTTAAGATTAAAGCTTTTCCCCTGGTAAACAAGCGTATACTTGTTAGAAAAGCCATCATGAACAACCTTCCTATCAAATTGCCATGGCCTTCCCAACAACACATGACACGCTTGCATTGGCACTACATCACATAACACCTCATCCTCATACCTACCAATGCGAAAACCAATCAAGGCTTGCTTACTCACCTTAGTCTCGCCACTATCATTCAACCACTGCAATTTATATGGACTAGGGTGCTTAGTAGTCTTGAGTCCCAGCCTCTCAACAATAAAATTACTCACCACATTAGTGCAACTTCCTCCATCAATGATCAAACTACAAATCACTTAGATAACATCTAGTATGAAAGATATTCTCTCTTTGCACCTCCTCTTCTTCCTTCACCTGCACATTCAAAACTCGCTTCACTACCACCACTAACTTCCCTACTGCAGGCTCCTCATCATCACTAGCATCCTCTAATGGAGGCATATCATCTTCTTCACAATCCCCCTCAGTCTCATACTCACCATCATCACGCAGAATCATCACACGCTTATTTGGACATTGACTAGCAATATGGCCTCTACCTTGGCATTTAAAACATCTAATGTCACGATTTCTAGAAGTAGAAGAATCAGGGTTACCTTGGTTACCAGGAGTAGAAACCACTTGCCTCAGCTCTCCTTTCGGTTTAGTGGGTAAAGGCTTTTCTTCCTTCTTCCATTGATTAGTCTTTCAGGTGGATGAACCAGTATCTTGTTGAAACCGTGCATTACTACTACCTTTTCTCTTATGCTGGTTCTCAACCTTTATAGCCATATGCACCATATCTTCCAATTCTACATAGTGCTGCAATTCTACGGCATTTTGAATTTCTCTATTCAATCTAGCAAGAAACCTAGCCATGGTAGCTTCTCTATCCTCCTCTACATTCGCCCTGATCATCGTTACTTCCATCTCCTTGAAGTACTCATCCACGCTTTGGCTTCCCTGCCTCAGAGTTTGCAATTTGTTGTGCAATTCACGATAGTAATACGCAGGCACAAACCGCTTCTTCATCACCCTTTTCATCTCTTCCCAAGGCTCAATAGGTGGTTCGCCATTCCTTCTTCTATTCAACATTAGTTGATCCCACCACACTATGGCATAATCCGAAAATTCAATGGCAGTAAGTTTCACTTTCTTTCTCCCACTATAGTTATGACAATCAAATACCATCTCCACCTTCTTCTCCCATTCTAAGTACGCCTCGGGATCATTCTTCCCTTAGAAAGGAGAAATCTTCATCTTTATAATACTCAATTGATTATCCTCTCTATTCCTATCTCCTCTATCTTCCCAATCCCTAGTTCCTCTATTCCTACCACTATAACCTCTATAACTCTCGACAGAAGGCTCATCAAAGTCATCACCCGACATTTCATCTCCACCCCTTTATACTCTCCTAAAACGACTCTCGCTCTTATGCCCTTGGAAGACGTTTTTAGATTGCTCTAGTCTTTGTTCCACCATCTCATGAATTTGTTCCATGCCCTCCTGAAACATTCTCTTCATCTCACCCCTTAACGCCTCAATCACTAACTTAGCATCAAACCTTCCCCTCTCACCTTCAGGAGAATGTTGCCTCGACATAGTTTCTACAGAAAAGATTAGTACTAACACAAATATATATATGAGTAAACCTCACGATACACTCGCTTACGTGTTTCGCTCAAATGATGATATCACACAGTCACTCGTGTATTCTCACAAACAATGATGATATCAACTCACCAATTCCTCTTCTCAATTCTCTTGGAACTAACCCAAACTATACCAATTCCCTTCCGTAGAAATCAAAACAACTCTAAGGTTCGTAAATTTCCTCTATTTCTTTCTGATTTTTTTTTTTTTTTATCTTTGTTGTTGCTCTTGATCACGCTCCTTTTTTTTTTTTGTAACAAAATTGAATAGTAGGTACTACACTTTCAATAGACAATTAATACTATGAAATTGAATACTAACAATTGATTTGAACGATTGGAGTTAGGGTTTTGATGTTACCTTCCTTAAACCGAACTGATGTTTAACAAACCTAAGCTCTGATACCAAACTTATACGAGATCGGTTTGATCGGATTCCTAACTAATATAAACCACGCCAACGTGTGATGAAACCCAATACCAATACATTTGGAATTCGTTACCTAAGATGCCAAACACCCTCAAGTGGAAACCACGACCCGTTGTCTATAAGCGAGACAAGAACCTTGGTATAATATGAAGATGCCAATGATGATAGCCATGATGGGAGTCAAGCCAGAAGAGGGAATGTGGATCCTCTTGAAGTGCCACCTAGACCAATCACAAGAAATCGAGCGAAACGATTCAAGGAAGCACTTAACGGGTTGATAAAGGATGTTCATGAAGTCAAAAAGGATTGGAGCAATCATGAAGTTGGAAAGGATTGGAACAACCATGGGAAGGCCCTTGCTCTTGTACAAGTCATACCGGATACGGGGTGAAGAGGGCATGTCTTTACAAGGCACGGCCGTGTAGGAGTCTGGAGGTTACATAGAATCATACACGGTCATATACACGGTTCAAAGGCATGGCCGTGTATGTTGTCAAGATTTCCACATAAAGATACATGGCTAGAAGTACACGGCCGTGTACATTAGCAAGATTTCCACAAAACGATACACGGCTAGAAGTACACGGTCGTGTACATTTCCAACGCTGGTCGTGTATATCTTCAACACCGGCTCAAGGTCGGCTCCAAGGCCGCCGGCCTTCATGTCTACACCGCCGGCCTACATGTTTATTTTGTTGATTTTTACGCAACTTATCTAAGCTATGTCGTTTTGGGCTTTATTGTTGCGAATTGTAAACCCTAATATAAAGCTCCTAGGGTTAGAATATAGGGGATACAACATTGAAAGTTTGAAAACACTTTTGAGAGAATTCCTCTCTTGGTTCTTTAAAAAACTAATCTAAAACTTAGCGGATTTTTATTTCCGTAGCGTTCATCCCAACTTATCAATCGGTCTTTCATCCCGATTGTGGCGTCTTCATATTATACCAAGGTTCTTGTCTTGCTTATAGATAACGGGTCGCGGTTTCCACTTAAGGGTGTTTGGCATCTTAGGTAACGAATTCCAAACGTATTGGTATTGGGTTTCGTCACACGTTGGCGTGGTTCATATCAGTTAGGAATCCGATCAAACCGATCCCGTATCAAATGGTGTGCATTGTGATGTATATTTAGAAATCTAGTCTTGATTGTGGAATGACTTATGAATATATCTTGTTTGATCTCCCCTAATTAACTAACTAAAGGTTGGGCTCAATTAAAACTAGACATGCATTACACGAGACATTGCATTTATATTGGGAGCCTTCACTACTACATGATACATAAGAAGTAATCATTTGAGGATTATAGCTCTGCCATTTGCAAACTAAGTGTCTTGAGAAGTTGTCGCTCATTTGTCAAAACCTATTTAAGGGTCTTGTGATTCTCGGTTAAGTACTTAAGAGTGCATTTAAGGCACCTTGAGATTAAGAGAAAAAGACTTAAGAATAAAAAACTAAGTGAAAATAGAATAAATTAAGTAATATGGATGTACTGGGCATTAATGGTATGTGAGAATCTCCAACTGAAGGTCAAAGGGGCATTAAATCTTAAACTTCACACTAGTTACCGAATAACATCATGTGATGTTGCATTGCATATGGTTGTTCATGCATAGCATATGGATGAAAACATGTTTGAAATTGCTTGTGCTTGTGTAGTATTGAAAATATTACAATCCCATCTCATTAAGATATGGTTGTTCATTCCCCTATAGACTATTTGTTGCAAGGCATGACTATAGGAACTACTCTACTCAAATGATCACTTCTGTAAGTGTTTCCAATGGTCTTAGGTAAGGAAGAATGAAGGTAAAGAAAAGTGATTAAAGTAGTGATACGATTCTAAGAGCTAAGATACGAGCGCCAAGAAAATAAAGTCAATTCGAGCTCTAGGTGGCAGGACGGGGTCCAAAAAAGGAGGACATAGGCATCGGGAGGACCCAAGGCAAAGTTCAGCTAGCCTTAAGCCGGCCTTGAATAAAGGCCAGCCAAGTTAACTTCAAGGCCGCTGGCCTTGGATGATGTGCTCAAAACCACTTTGAAACACAATCAATTGACTCAAATAAAACAAGTATCAAGTCAATCACAAACCGGTCCACTAATGAGACAATCCACGTGAACACCTTGGAGATTTTGATGGAAAATGTTGATCAAATCATGTAATTATAATCTCTATTTGTAACATTCACCAAGTAACCACAATAAGGATTGAAAATCACGTGGAAATCTGATCAAAGAAAGCAATAAAATCATGAAATCCACTTCCCCCTTTCAATCACAAATTCTCGCCACAAGCTAAAATGATATATATAATTCAAGTGCTCAATGAACAATCGATCTTAAAAGATGATTATTCACGAAAAAAACAAAAATATGTCCAAGAAAGATTCAAATCTACCCTAGATATGACTCATTAGAGAAGAAATGAACATACAACAAAGACAGAATCGATATGACTCACAATTCCCCTTCGTCGCACTTGCCATAATTCCAATTCTTGGGTTGAAATTGATAAGAGTTTTGAACTAAGGAAAGAACCCTAATTCCACATGTGAAAGTGTCTCTCAATTATGCAAAATATGGCCTCCTCAAACCCTCTCTTAAGCAAGTATTTATACTTGCTACTCTTAGGGTTAAAAAGTGCTCAAAATTACAAGTTTGCCACTTTTAAGGTAGCTAACCCTAAATGAAAATTACAAGGAAATAAAATTGTCCCAAAACCAAATACAACCAAAATAGTTCATAAAAGAAGAAATATATAAAAGAAATGGTCTTCAAGATGCCGGTCTTCTATAGGATCCATCGGCCCAGCTCATCGCTGGTTCAGGTCGGTCCATGGATAACCCACAAGTTGAGTCTGAAGGAGTTTGTCCATTGCCCTATAAAATATGATAAGTGTGCCTATTGGAAAACACAATACAAGAATAATAGAAAAGAGGTTAATATATAAATAATTCTAGGATTGATCTGCTCAAAATGGGCCCTCATCGCCAGAATTTGAATTCCTTTAGTTCTTGTCCTAATGATAGGTCTTGTCGGATTTTGATTCCTATCATCTCCTCGGGCCTCAAAAAAGTTTGTCCTAAAATCTGGTAGATCAAATGCAGTAGAGACTTCATTTCCTCCTAGCAAACCACCTGAAGAAATATCACAGCAGAATCCCAAAATCTGAAATACCACAGGTGGTGTTTGTTTTCTCCCCTCCATTTTTAGGATGTATCTCATCTGCAACACAAATAATGACCCATTATCCACTGAGGTGTCCCCTATCTTAACCCATTTCACTGATATTGTTTCCTCCTTTTCTAACTCATCTGTATGTCGCTGATCCTCTTGGTCTTCTATTGGTTGGCCCCACTGCTCATTGCCCTCTAAGACCTCTGAAGGAGAACACAATTGTCTCTGAACATTCTGGCCTTCTAATGATAGACTCGTCTGACTCTGATCCTCAGAATACTCCAATGGTTTACTCAACTGCTCGTGAACCACTAATATCTCTGAAGGAGAACATAACTGACCCTGAACAGTTTAGTCCTCTAGTAGTCTGCTCATCTGACTATAATCATCAGGATCCTCTGAAGGTTGGCACATCGGTGTTTGACAAATTTTATGCTCTAAGGGTTGGCTCATGTCATTAGAGCCCTCAAGAACCTTTGAAGGTTGGCATACTTGAGTCTGCATAGTTTGGTTCTTTGAAGGTTTGATCATGTGGCTATGATCCTCACGAACTTGTGATGGTTGTTTTATTTGTCTTTGCATCTCCTGAACCTCTGATGGTGACATAGGGTTCAATACTATACATTTACCATCCTTTTTAAACATATAAGTATTTCTATACCCATCATGTAATACCATCCTGTCATACAACCATGGTTTACCAAGTAATATATGGGATGCACAAAGAGGAAGAATATCACATTCAAGCTCATCATAGTACTTGTCCCCTATACTAAAGGGTACCCTAGCCCTTTGGGTCACACAAAGACCATCCTGATCATTCAACTAATGTAATGTATAGGGTTTGGGATGTGAGATAGTTTCAAGTTTCAACTTCGATACTAATGATGCAGCTACAACATTAGTACAACTACCACCATCAATAATAATTGCGCACAAGTTTCCTTGTACCCTATAAGAAGTATGGAACAAGTTTTCTCTTTGTCCCTCATCAATGATTTGAAAGAAAGTCAAGTCCCGATGCAATATGTTAGTAGACAAATACAACTCACTTGACATTGTTGCTTACTGATTTCAATAACCTCAATACACTTCACCACACCATGACAACACACCCTTACACGCCCCTACACACCTACGATGCTCACAATTAACCAATACAAGAAATGTTTATTGGTACTTCAAGTAAAGTTAAATAAATGAAGTGCACACAATTATTTCTAAGTAGTTAAGAATTAAATTCAACTAGCAAGTGTTTAAGTAATGAGTTTCAATTACTTTCATACTTTAATGCTTGTTTTTTTTTTTTTTTTTGAATTCAAACTTCACCACTCAACTTTCCTTTCTTACTAAAGTTTTACACCCACAATGAGTCTTAATGTGCAGCACCTTACACTACACAAAACTCCACAAATTTGCACCACCACACACACCTCAATCACGGTGCACTCACTTCACCAATAACTCCCACGGCAACAACAACAAATTGTACTCCACCTCCACGACAACAACAACAAATTGCAACAACAACAAATATACTCTACTTCCATGGCAATAATAACAAAATATACTTCACTTTCCACAAGTTTTAACCGCAACTTTACAACAAAATAGGCAGCAACTCAAATTTGAATTTCAAACCACTTCACTAATTGCAAGCCTTCTTCAATTGGTAAGTAATGAATTCAAATTCAAATAGCACTCATTAACTCCCACAACTTAATGGCATGTGTTTGAATTCAAATAAATTCCTCACTCATCAACTCAATGAAAATCTGTAAATTGCACTTCTCCAATTCAGATTTACACAATGGAAATCAAAACAACAAGCTACACAACCTCCTTCACACCACAACTAGTCACGGCAAGGATTGGTAAGTTTTTCAAGTTCTAAAATTTGTTGAATTAAACAACACTTCTATGCTTCTGCCCTTCCACGAAAATTATTGAACATAAGATGATACAACAACCTTCCCAATCTAACTCCAACAAACCACAAATTAAATTCCAAGCCAAGGTAATTTCGCAAGCTCAAAACCATAACAACTACACAATTTGCGGTTTTCACTATATCAACCCTAATTGATGATTAATTCCACGAAATCAAATAAAACCAATCCCTTCTCTCAACATGTTCTCTGATACCAAAAAAGATGATGTGCTCAAAACCACTTTGAAACACAATCAATTGACTCAAATAAAACAAGTATCAAGTCAATCACAAACTGGTCCACTAATGAGACAATCTACGTGAATACCTTGGAGATTTTGATGGAAAATGTTGATCAAATGATGTAATTATAATCTCTATTTGTAACATTCACCAAGTAACCACAATAAGGATTGAAAATCACGTGGAAATCTGATCAAAGAAAGTGATAAAATCGTGAGATCCACTTCCCCCTTTCAATCACAAATTCTCGTCACAAGCTAAAATGATATATATAATTCAAGTGCTCAACGAACAATCAATCTTAAAAGATGATTATTCATGAAAAACAAACACAAATATGTCCAAGAAAGATTCAAATCTACCCTAGATATGACTCACTAGAGAAGAAATGAACATACAATAAAGACGGAATCGATATGACTCACAATTCCACTTCGTCGCACTCGCCACAATTCCAATTCTTGGGTTGAAATTGATAAGAGTTTTGAACTAAGGAAAGAACCCTAATTCCACACATGAAAGTGTCTCTCAATTCTACAAAATATGGCCTCCTCAAACCCTCTCTTAAGCAAGTATTTATACTTGCTACTCCTAGGGTTAAAAAGTGCTCAAAATTACAAGTTTGCCACTTTTAAGGTGGCTAACCCTAAATGAAAATTACAAAGAAATAAAAGTATCCCAAAACCAAATACAACCAAAATAGTTCATAATAGAAGAAATATATAAAAGAAATGGTCTTCAAGATGCCGGTCTTCTATAGGATCCATCGGCCCAGCTCATCGCCAGTTCAGGTCGGTCCATGGATAACCCACAAGCTGAGTCTGAGAGAGTTTGTCCATTGCTCTATAAAATATGATAAATATGCCTGTTGGAAAACACAATACAAGAATAATAGAAAAGAGGTTAATATATAAATAATTCTGGGATCGATTTACTCAAGATGGGCGCTCATTGCCAAAATTTGAATTCCTTTAGTTCTTGTCCTAATGATAGGTCTTGTCGGATTTTGATTCCTATCATTAGAGCTGGCCTAAAAGTTGCCGGCCTACATGAAGGCCGCCGGCCTTGGTGCCGGCCTACATGAAGGTCGCCGGCCTTTGGTGCCGGCCTATGAATTTTGGCTGCCGGCCTTGAATGGCTTCGCACAATTTGTTTTAGACATGATATAAATAGTGTCTTTAGGGTTTTTTACGAGGACAAATGATATTTTGGTTGTAAGCAAACACTTTGAGCATGTGTGAATCCTCTTTTGGGATTCTTGAATATTGAGAATTGATTTTCACTTTATTTGTATTGTTCTTATCAAATTCTTGGTTCCCATAGAATTTGTGGCGAGTATCGTTATTGAATTCTTAGAATTCTTTAACCTTAAGTGATTGATTTATAGAACGTGGTCTCTATCGTTCTATGATTTGATTGCGAATTAGTTTAATTTTATCAATCTTGGCATCTATAGATTGGTAATTTTATCTATATCCTTTGATTTTACTTCGTTAGTACCAAATATAGAAAACCTTAAAATTTGTAACATTTGATTGTTATTGACGATTTGATTTGTGTGAAAAGGATTCGATTTCCAAATTCGTGTCATTTGGTGTCAGAGCCAGAAGGATTCGTAAGAGCAAAGGTTGGTGGATTTGTGAATCAGAGCGGGTTAAATCAAATCGGTAAGGTTGTTGAATCTCAATTCAATTGTAGTTTTAATTCAATACTGCTATTGGGTGTTGAATTGGTGATTGGGCTATTGTTGAGAATTGGGGTTTTGTGAATATCTTTGCTGAATTCAATTATTGGGTGTTGAATTGTTGTGAATTGGTGTTTAGGGCTGTTGTTGAGAATTGTGTTCTTATGAATATCTTTGCAGAAATTTTGATTGGTAGAGATGTCGTCGCATGGAAGTGTTCATAACAACAACAATGGGAATGATGCTAATAATGGGGGTGAGTTTGTGACTAGGGCCGAGTTCAATCAAATCCAAGAAAATATTAGATTGATTATGGAGAGATTAGAGGTTAGGGATAGAAGAAGCCATAGTGGTGTAGGAATTAGGAGAAGACATTCTCGTGGTGAATCTAATGCTAGTAGTGAAAGGAGTAGGAGAGGAAACAATGATGACAGGCATAAGGGGATTGAAAACATAAAGCTGAAAATTCCACCTTTCACTGGTAGTAGTAAACCAGAGGAATTCCTAGATTGGGTGCCACGGGTTGAGAAGGTGTTTGACTGCTATAAGTGGGATGAGTGCATGAAGGTGAAAATGGCGTCTCTAGCATTTTCTGAATATGCTAGTATGTGGTGGGATAAACTATAAACTGAGAGACAGAGGGCGGATGAGGAGAAAGTGCGTTCATGGGCTTTGATGAAAAGGTTGATGAGACGCAGATTTGTGCCAGATTACTAAAAATAAGAGATCTTGATGGAGTTGTAATCCTTAAGGCAGGGTAAGAAGAGCATAGAAGAGTATGTGAAGGAGTTTGAGACACTAATGGCAAGGTGTGATATTAGGGAATCATCATATGAATCCATAGCTTGTTTCATCAATGAGTTGAAGATGGACATTGCCAATGTAGTGGAACTCCGGCATTATTAGACTCTTGAGGATGTGATTAAATTAGCCAGTCGGGTTGAGCGGCATCAGCGCAGGCGCGATCAGAAATCATATCACCACCATAAGTCAGATGATGGTGAGAGGGAAAAGGAAGGAAGGAAAAGGGAAAGGCAGTTGCTAGTGAGGCTGTTGACCAAACACAACAAAAGAAGAGCAGGGATATCAAATGTTTTAAGTGTTTAGGACTTGGCCATATTGCTTCTCAACGTCCTAATAAAAGGGTTATGGTTATAAAGGGGGACAAAGTTGAGAGTGAGGAAGAAGGACAGAAGAGTACTAAGGCAGAAGAGGAAGATGAAGACATTATAGCGAATCCAGTATAGGGAGACTTGCTAATGGTTAAGCAGGATGAAGCTGTTCATAATCAGAGAGCTAATTTGTTTCATATCCAAGGCATGGTGCAAGGGAAGACTTGTTTGATTGTGGTTGATATAGGCAGTTGCACTAATGTTGCTTCAGCAAACTAGGTTACTAAGTTAGGTTTACAAGTGGAGCAGCATCCAAGACCTTATGCACTTCATTGGTTGAGTCCATAGGGAGCTATTCATGTACACAAACAGGTTCATGTTCCATTACTTATTGGTGATTATACTGACGAGATTGTTTGTGATGTAGTTCCCATGGAAGCTATACATTTGATCCTTGGAAGACCTTGGCAGTATGACCTCAGAGCCAAGTATGATGGATACACCAATGAGTATACCATTCAGCAATAGGACAAGGCATACAAGTTTCTTCCTATGAGTCCAATTGAGGTACAACAAACAAGGCTGATTTGCCTTAAGAAGCCTAAGGGAAAGAGGAGTCTGTTTATGTGGTCTAGCAAGATGGACAATACAGATTCAAGGTCGAATCTTTTTCAACATGGAGGGAATGATACGATTCCAAGAGCTAAGATACAAGCGTCAAAGAAAACAAAGTCAATCCGAGCTCTAGGTGGCAGTACGGGGTCCAAAAAAGGAGGACATAAGCAACATGAGGACCCAAGGCGAAGTTCGGCCAGCCTTAAGTCAACCTTGAATAAAGGCCAGTCGAGTTAACTTTAAGGCCACCGGCCTTGAATGGCTTCGCACAATTTGTTTTAGACATGATATAAATAGTGTCTTTAGGGTTTTTTACGAGGACATATGATATTTTGGTTGTATGTAAACACTTTGAGCGTGTGTGTGAATCCTCTTTTGGGATTCTTGATTATTGAGAATTGATTTTCACTTTATTCGTATTGTTCTTATCAAATTGTTGGTTCTTATAGAATTTGTGGCGAGCATCGTTATTGAATTCTTAGAATTCTTTAACCTTAAGTGATTGATTTATAGAACGTGGTCTCTATCGTTTTATGATTTGATTGTGAATTAGTTTAATTTTATCAATCTTGGCATCTATAGATTGGTAATTTTAACCATATCCTTTGATTTTACTTCATTAGTACCAAATACAGAAAACCCTAAAATTTGTAACATTTGATTGTTATTGACGATTTGATTTGTGTGAAAAGGATTCGATTTCCAAATTCGTGTCAAGTAGAGTCACTAGAGACCTTGTTGGATAATGTAACTTTTGTAATACTTTCTTTTAGCTCTCTTATGTTGTAATAGGCCTAATTATAAGTAAGACGTTTATTATGGTTTACTACCAATACTTCTACATTGAAGAAAATGTAATTAAGCCTTCTTTATGGCATCTTTTATGTAAGTTTTGTGATGTTTTGATGGCTAGTGTAGACACTTCAAGGTTACTTGACTAGGGTTAAACAATCAAGGTAGTTTATCATGGATAGGGTCCCCTATGGGACATAACAACCTAAGCATTTATGGTCACGGATGGTATTTTATAGAGTGGTTCTGAGAATGGGTGTCTCTAGACACTTACAAAGGATAGAAATGGAAACTTTTTTGTACTTGCTAATATTAGCATAAAAATACTTATGGCCATATTTTACAAACTATCCACTAGATTCATGTTTTAAAACTTTTATATATCAACTAGATGAACACACATTCGCGATTGTATCTTAAATAAAAAGATAAAACATTATGAATACTAAAAATAAAAAAATCTTATAAAAGTTAGAAACCTTTATGATTCCCATACCTTAGTTATTGGAATTCAAACTCCTAATTTAAAATTGGGAAGGTGATACATAGGAATAGCCATTCATTTAAAAAAAAAAAAATTTGACAAACTACTTATGAGACCATAGCTGTAACTTCTTAATATACCACTATTTTCATCTTAAGTACAACCAATAAAGTAATACTTATAACTTCTTTATTCTATTCACTAATAATTGTAATTCTCTTTCACTAACTAGATGTACATTGATTTTCTTCTAATCTATAATTCTAACATTTTCAAACCAAAAGAATTATCTAAATAGATACATATACATATGAATGAAATTTTAATTTTCACTGTTATATAAAAGACCTTTAAATATACCATATTCTAATTCCAATATTAGTGAAAATTATTGGTATGCTTGATAAAATTTAAATTGGATTTATGAGATTTTTTTTTTAATTTAGTCAGATAACATGTTAAGCATTTACCTCATAAAACAATCATGCAAAAAAATTTATTTAAGTTTATCATATATCACCAAAAGTATAAATAAAAAATTTATGACATTTAGCCTAAAATTTTATATTTTCATTGGACTTATCCATATATTTAGTCCAAAAATAGAAAACTATATCCACGAACATTATTATAGTTCTCGATGCAATTCTCATTATAGCCATTTAGCCAATTAAAGATAACTATAGAGGTATATTATCTTGATAGATTCTTGACAATTATAATATATTTATTTCAGAATTTTTAAGTTGATCAACGGCCGATTTAACCTAAACATAAAACATGCTTATTAAATGGATAAGATTATAGGTTTAAGTTTTTAAACATATTGATAAACAATTCATGATGGACATTAAGCTATTGAAACATGAATCCATCTAAACCTGGATGTTAACATGATTTTCCAACCCTATGTAAAATTATGATAACACCTTCAAAAGCAATTTCTAGGAAGATAAAGGTAGGAATATTTTAGTTTAACACATCCTTTGACAATTTTTTTTTTCTGTTATGCTAACTAATTAATAGAATGAAAATTGGTTAGTATTATTTTTAGTATCTGAACTTTAGCTACTTTACAATTAACTAAGTATATACACTTTTTTATTATCCATTTAGAATCAATTTAACTTTTGCTACTAATGTTACTACTTAAGTAAACTCCAATGGTAACCGTTTGCTACACTGTCATAAGGAGTGAATAGACTCTCAATAAGTGTCTTATCTCAATTAAAAATACACATGAATGCCAACTAAGATGTATTAGATCATAATTGTCCTTTAAAAAGAACATAATAATTATATAAAGAGATAACACTTTAATAATAAGAAATTGTATTTAATTTTAACTATGAACTACAACTTATCAAAATGAAAGAAAAATTTATAAAATTAAAAGGAAATGAGAGAAGAACAATATGTAATATCTACCAATGGCTCTATGAAGGTGTGCCATTAATCATTGTCATTACTGTTAATATCTACCAATGGCTCTATGAAGGTGTGCCATTAATCATTGTCATTACTATCTTCAACTGATGAATTCTATTAAAGTTCCCAAAACTCCATATTCAAAGAAACCCATATCATTTTTTTCCATAAACCTACCATTAAAACAAAACTAATGTGAATTGCAAGACCCAAATGTCAAACAAATCTAATCTCATTATCTTCAACTTTGCTCCTCTACTACCCCTATCGCCGCTATGTTTCATGCATTTATTATAGTTGTGTTAAGGTTTTTTTTCTATAATATTTGTCTCATCTTCTTCTTTTTGAGAAAATTACAATGAAGGAATCAATGTTTAGGATCAAGTTTAAATAAAGAATTGAACTGTCAAATAGTTAAAATAGTGAATCAGCATTATGTTAAGTAGTTTAAATAGTGGATCCCATTGCGATATTGTTATGGATAGTAACGAATTCTCTATTTGAACTACTTTGTATATTTATGGGTCCTCTATTTTAACCATTTAAAGTACTATTGATGTTCTATTTTAACTACTTGAAAATTCAATCATCTAATAAAACTTGACTTTAAATGTCAATCATCTCACTTGTAGTTTTCCCTCTTCTTTTACTTGTAGTTGTTGTTCTTCTCTTAGGTGTATTTAACTTGATTCAAGTTTTTTCTTTTTAGGGTTTATGTTGATAAGTTGAAATGTCATGAAGGAAAACTTATTACAAATTGAGTTTAGTGTAGTAGATTAGGTTGATATAGGAAGTTTAGGTGTGATAGGTTAATGATAGTAGTGACGGTAGTTAGGGGTTATTTAGTAGTGAGGATATTCAGTTTTGCAATTTGGTTTTTTAATTGATTTTTTTTTAATTTGATAAAAATATTTACAAACATGATTTTTTTTTTAATTTCTTTCTTCTTCTTCTTTTTTTTTTTCAAATACATGTTATGTAGGATATTATATTGCACCTACGTGGCATGTTAGATTACATAAATAAAGTTAAGATATACATAGGTGATAAAAATTGTCATGTGCCACATTGTGATCCCTTGAACAAAACATGTTAGCTAATAGAGTTTGCTTAGCTTAGAGCTTTAATAATGCAAAGTTCAATTATGTACCAAAATTGATACACTTTCGAAGCAATGGCACGTGGAACACATCATGTATTCCTGATAGTTGGGGTGGCAATGCGAGGCGATAGTTTACTTCACCAATTCTTTCTAGTACTTCATACGACCCTACATATTTGGGACTTAGTTTTCCTTTCGTTCCAAATCCTCTTGTTCCTTTGATTGGAGTAACTTTCAAATAAACGTACTCTCCTGGTAGAAACTCAATCTCTCTCCTCTTTAAGTCCGCCCAGCTTTTCTAGTGATCTTGAGTTTCCTTCATTCATTTTTTGATGATAGCAACCTTGTTTACCGTTTCTCGTAATAGATCTAACCCAATGGTGCTCCTTTTAGATTCATCCCAATACAACGAAGATCTGCATTTTCTTCCATATAAAGCTTTGTAAGGGGCCTTTTTGATCGATGAGTGATAACCGTTGTTATAGGCAAACTCGATTAGTGGTAAATGTTGATCCCAACTATCTTTAAAGTCTAACGTATAAGCTCTCAACATATCTTCTAACATTTGGATTGTTCATTTAGATTATCCATCAATTTGAGGATGATACGCTGTACTAAATTGCAGTTTTGTCCCTAAAGCTTGTTATAAGCTTCTCCAAATTTTGGATACAAACCGCGAATCTCAATCAGATACGATACTTTTGGTTAACGCTGTAACAAAATCCATTGTGATTCGTTCCCATTTCCACTCTAAAATTGGCAATGGTTGTAATAATCCACCAAGTCTTTGATGTTCAGCCTTGACTTGTTGGCTGATAGAACATTGAGAAACATATCACGCTATATCCTTTTGCATGCCTTCCCACCAATAACCCTTCTTGAGTTCTTGATGCATCTTGTTTCCTCTTGGGTATACGGTGTATCTAAAGTTGTGAGCTTCATCCAAAATCTCATTTCTTAATTTTGAGTTTGTCGGTACGTACCATCTACCCCATAGTTTTAGGATTCCTTCTAAATTCACTTTAAGGTCGGTGTTGACTCCTTGTTCCAATTTATCTTGGAGTTATATTGTTTTTGGGTTAGTGCACTGCATTTACTTGATCTCATCTAGAAGTGTAGATCGTACTTCTAGAGTGGCTAATTAGGCCTCTTCTTCATGCCAAGTGAATTCAATTATTTGTTTTTCAAATTCTTGTATCAACTATCGTTGTTCTATCAAAAGTGCCACCAGTTGGCCATGATTCTTTCTACTTAAAGCATTTGCCACATCATTAGCTCTTCCTAGGTAGCAGTTGATACCGAGATCATAATCCTTAAGAAGTTCGAGCCATCTTCTTTGCCACAAATTCAACTCCTTCTAAGTGAATAGATATTTCAAACTCTTATGATCCATATATATTTCGCATCTTTACCTATATAGATAATGTCACCATATTTTTAGGGCAAACACAATGGCAGCTAACTCTAAATCATGAGTGGGATAGTTCCTCTCATGTGGTTTCAATTGTCTGGAGGCATAAGCTACTACTTTCTTGTTTTGCATCAACACACAACCCAATCCGTTTCGAGAAGCATCACTGTATATACGAAAAGGTTCTTCCGTATTGGGTAATGTTAAGATTGAAGTTGTAATTAGCCATTACTTTAATTCTTGGAAGCTTCTTTCACAAGCCTCATCCCATATCAACTTCACTTCTTTTTAGGTTAGTGTAGTTAGTGGTTTTGATATTTAGGAAAACAAATTCACGAGCCATCTATAATATTCGACTAACCCAAGAAAACTTCTTACTTCTATTACGGTTATGGGTTGCTTCCAATCAACTATGGCCTCTATTTTAGCTGGATCAACTGTTATTCCTTGGCCAGAGACAATATGTCCTAAAAATGCTTCTTGTTGCATCCAAAACTCACACTTAGACTATTTTGCATATAATCGATGCTCTTTCAACAATCCCAGAGCAATCCTCAAATGCTCCTCATGTTTTGCTGGCGTCTTAGAAAAGATGAGAATTTCGTCAATAAAAACCATGATGAACTTATCTAAGAATGGCTGAAAAATTCTATTCATGAGGGCCATTAATATGGCTAGAGCATTTGTTAACCCGAATGGCATAACTAAAAATTCATAATGGCTATATCTCATTCGGAAAGCAGTCTTAGGGATATCTTCCGATTTGATTTTCAACTAATGATATCCGAATCGTAAGTCGATCTTGGAAAAGATATTCGCTTCCCTCAATTGATCAAAAAGATCATTGATTCTTGGTAATGGATACTTATTCTTGATAGTCACTTTATTCAATTCACAATAATCAATACATAACCGCATGGATCCATCCTTTTTCTTGATAAACAATACTGGAGCTCCCTAAGGAGATACGCTTGGTCGAATAAAACCCTTTTTGATTAGTTCTTGTAATTGTTTCTTCAATTCCTGCAGTTCGATTGGAGCCATCCAATATGGTGCCTTCAAGATTAGTTTAGTATCGGGTTTAGTCTTGATGGTAAAGTTTAATTCTCTTGAAGGTGGTAGTCTTGGTAATTCTTCAGGAAACACCTTAGGATATTCCTTAACAATTGGTATTTCTTCTAACCTTAGCGATTCCTTCTCTACCTCTACTACACTTATTAAGCACATACTCCAGTTTTGAAAACGTTTTCCTTTTTCTTGAACGACATTGGCAAAAACTTTAAGAGTTTTTCTTGCTTGTCCTCGAAACACTATGATTTTTGTCCCTAATTTATTAAACTGGACTTCTTTATTCTTGCAGTCTACATAGGCATAATGTTGAGATAACCAATCCATTCTTAAAATTACTTCATAACCTTTCATAACCAAGACGATTAGATTTGCAGGCATATTCCTTCCTTGTATTTCAATGGGGCAATCTTTTATCGTTTCTTTAGTGATAGCCTGCTCTCCAGTAGGAGTACTTATCCTTAAGGCTTGTAAAGATGGTCGAACTCCTAGCCTTCGTTGTCAGGTTACCGCTAGACTTATGAAAGAATGTGAAGCTCTCATATCAAATAGCACAAAAGTGGGTTGTGCAGCGATTAGAACAATTCCTATCAATTTCATGACATCAAATTACTATGCTTATTTGTTATTCTTCTTATACTAGTAATTCTTTCATAGGTTTTTATAAATTCATCTACCTACTCCTCATATGTATGAGATATAATAAGTAGATAACTCTAATTTCAATGTACTTGTTACTACATCTCCTTCTTCTGAGTATTCCATGGCTGCTAAATCAATGTCCTAATACTGTTCGGGCTCTTCATCAGTCCATTCTTCCATGTTCATGCTTTCGATAGTAAATACTCGAGTACTGCTAGCTTAAGGATTAGCTCCTTGTGTACTTTGCCTTGTCGATTTGTTGGCTAGTCTCTCATTGGCAGCTTTAGGTGTTATCATTTTAGCTCCAAGTCCTTGGTACTTCTTGGGACACATGCTAGATAGATGTCCAGGTTGTCCACATGAATAACAAGTTATAATGTTTTTCTATAGACAATCTATTGCTTGGTGGTTATCTATTCCACATTTGAAGCATTTCCCTTTCAGGAGGTTGGAATCTCTTAGATAGTGTCCTTGTCCACACTTCTAACACTTTACAAAAATTTGTTTCACCTAGGATGGAATCACCAACGACTTTGTACTTGGAGATCTCATGTTCATCATTGGCCTTTTTCCTCTATCATTTGGCATGGGTAGGAATAAAGGTCTTTTCATTAGAATACGTGCTCCAACATTTGGCCTTGCTTAATTTCTCATCAGTTCCATTCTTTCTTTAGTTTGTTCCAAGGCTTGAGCTTTACTTACTACCTCAGCATATGTTTTCAACTCGAATTCAAAGATTTGTCCTTGGGTTTTAGCATCTAACCTATTCATGAATAACTGCCTCTTCAGTTCATCTAAATCCTTATAGATGTTTGGGGCCAATTATAGCAATCTGATAAATTCATTTTCATACTAATCAACGCTTTTTGAACCTTTTTCTAGTTAGAACAATTGTCCACTCAATTACGTTCTGATACTTTATGGGAAATATTCTTTAAAGAATTCTTCTCAAAAAGTTTCCTAAGAAATTAGTTGAGGTAATGTCCTCTGTCTCACATCCTACCATATCCTAGCCCTAGCTTTTAGCATATAGGAAGCGTAGGCTAGTCTTTGGCAACCCTCTACCTCATAAGCGTCAAATGATCTTTCTAATTGAGCTATCTATTCTTTAGCTTCTTCTAGCTTTCCATACGTTCCATCAAAGAATCTATTAGAGCATATGAAATCAGGAAACATACTTTTTTGCACATGACCACATTCTCTCTGATTATTCCCAAGTCTATGTTCTGTTTGTGATGTGCGAGTGGTTTGGATTGGTGGAGATGACGATGGTGCTTGTTGTGGTTGTTGAGGCTCTACTGGTAGTGTCTGTTGTGCTTGTGACGTTATAGTAATCGGTTGGGATGATGGTTGACCTCCTGACATCAATTGTTGAATTAACAAGGCTTGTTGTTGCACTAGCTGTTATACAGTTGTTTCAAGCCTCATCATACGTTCTTCTTTACTTCCTTCTCCTCCAGTATGAGTATCTATCATGTCTTGTCTTTCGGATCTAGTCACTTATCCTAACATTATAGGTTAACTTTCGGGATTTCCTTGAGGCATTACAAGTGGTGTTTCGATCAATGGGGTTTCGCTCTCGTCTCGATGTCTAGGAATTGTAGCAGCCTTTTGTCCCCTACTAGCTGTTCCTCTAGAACATATCAATGCACTTTTTATTATTTTAGAACATCTAATTGATAAGTATATTTCATGAATAATACAATTATCAAAAAGAGTTCATAACATTTTTATATATTTATACTAAAGATCATAAATACACAGAAGTTTAAGTATTTACAAATATTCCTCAAAATTCCATCTATAAATATACATTAATTTAAAGGGATACATATACATTGGCTATAAAATTTCCCTTTTTGGTTCTGCTAACACGCATACACTTTCTTCTCTACATTATTTTTGAAAGTTAGTTTTTCGTTCTGCTTTCTTCAAGTAATGTTCATAATTACTCATTTGCATCCTCGTTACTCTTGTCAGCATCGTTTCTTTGTTCTTCATCATCTTCTTTTTCTTCTTCTTCAGTTTCTTCCTCTTCCTCCTCTTCTTCTTCATCTTCAGTTTATTCCTCCTCTTCCTCTTCTTCTTCTTTTTCTTCAATTTCTTCCTCCTCCTCTTCTTCTTCTTCTTCGGGGGAATCAGATGCTACGCTTTTGTTTTCAGGAGCGCCTTCCAAGTCAAAAGTTTCTTCAAGGAGCAAGCCTTCTTCTTCATATCCTTCTATCTATATCGTATGATTCCAAAAGTCAGCATTTTCTTCTTCTAGATCTTTTGGGTCCTCTTCCGAGTCCTCTTTTGGATCCTCTTCTGGCACCTCCTCTTGATCAATCATTTCACTCTTGATGTTCAATATAATCAGTAGTATCCTAAGAATCCTCAGTGTATAGTTACCCTAGACCGATACTTAGTGTCCATTCGTAAATTTGCTTCTTATATTTCTGATCATTTCTCCTAGATTTAACTGAAGGTACTAATACTTATGGAGGATACCCCATCCCTAAATTAAATTGAGCTACAAATGTGATTTTATAGGGTACCTTTGTCATGCCCATCATTTGTGCAAATCAAGTCTCAAGAGTTGGTATAGTTATATACCTACTATATCGGTCTCCAAGATCTTCGCTCAGTCTATCTAATTGCTCTTGCCAATATTCGATTAATCTGATCCTCCAATTCTCGATAAATTCATCTACGGTCTTGTATTAGGAAAAGTATTCGTAATGATGATGTAAAATCTCCATTCTTAATTAGTAGTTAATTAAATCATTTTCGTCCTTCATACAACATGTGTTCCATTTCCTATCTAAGCGTTGTAGCATAACTTGTATTTTATCAAATACAAGGAAATCGTAAATTTTAAGTTAATTAATTTAATTCCTAAGTTCTACCCATTCTCTCCTACTATGGTAGGTTCTCTTTAAAGAGTTACTGAATCAATTTCTTAAGACATTGATTCCTTAACTCAATCTATATCTAATTTATAACCTATTTCTAACTTAGGCTCTGATACCAACAAAAGTTGTCACGCCCCTCTTTAGGTACTCAACGTGATAACCCGCCATGATTGCCTAACCCTAGCTAGGCAACTGCGAAGCATCTCCATCCAAGTACTATACCTGTTTAATCACATTATAACATTCAATGCCTCTGACATTCATTTACTCCAATACTAGTAACATATACATATCCAATAGAAACATTAGATGATTATCTATTTATATAACTGTCAGTGGGTCCCATTTCATATACATATACAAAAGTTCCATTGAGCCTACCATGGCTCCTACATTTCCGTAATTCAAATCTATTAAACTAACTCATGTACTAATCCTCACTTCCACCCACAATATCCAAGATCTTCTAGCTTTATAATAGAGGCTTACCTTAGTTTGATGACCCATAAGAAAGTTTAGGTAGTCGTGACCTGCAAGACAAAATCTATGGGAGGGTAAGCTATAAGCTTAGTGAGATAGGAGTGCAATCTCTCAGTGTTGTTATCACACTGGAAATTTCAAATAAGTTATCAACCATATTTTATGCATGAGCAATCACATGAATGCATCAATTCACGTGGTCTTCCAGCAACCAATGTGAAGTCTAGGGTTTACGCCCCTCTTGACCTTGAGTTAGGAATTCTAAAGCCACCATCAATGCCCAGGTCTCACAACCCAGTTCAATTTCTCATTACTTAATATTTATTATTTATTCATTTTATCATCGAATGCTCCCGTGCACTTGCAATAGTCAGAGTAACACCCTCAAAGACACTCTAGACAAGGAACCGGCAAGGCGTGGACAATCCTTTAGTCCAGTAGTTCGCTCAGGATGGCTCAGTAATATCATAATTACTTCTAGATGCCTTGTGACAGTGATGGCTTTCAAACTTATGCAATGTCTTGTGTAATGCATGTTTTATTTTAGTTAAATCTCAACTTTTGATTAATCGACTTAAAGTGATCAATGAATACATGATAACAACCAGTCTACATAAGGGACATAAAACAATTCTATTGAACATTCAACAAACAAGCATTAAACTATCATTTCAAATTTCAAAGTTGACCCATTACATCTTGCACTCTTAAACCCTTCTTCAATTGTGCGATTTTGCATCCATTGTAAAAAAATTTTATTTTTTATTTATTTTCTTTTTATATATATTTTTTTCAATGGAGACAATAGAGAGCGTTAAGGATGGTATGAGCAAAAGGTGAAATGAATTTTTGATGAAGAATAATGGAAATTGAAATTTCAATTCAACATAACCTTCAGCACAGTCAGTGCTGAGTCAGAAAAATGGTTAAAAGCAAGAAAAATTTTAGCTTTGCCTCAAAAACAACCGTGTTGGAGCCTGTGTTGAACCTGGCACTAAAGATAACACGTTTTGAAGTCAACACGGCCTTGAGCATGGCCATGTTGACACCCATGCTAACCCTGTTTACGAAAAACTACGAATGGATGCTTACTCCTACATACTTTTTATACATAATTGTAATTCATATGTGTACATGCGTATACACACATCTATTAATACATTCACATATATAACTTGTACTTTCACACCCAAAAAGTGCGCATACTCACTCACATATATGTATATCCCCTTTTTCATATTTACTCCTGCATAATACGAATATATACACATCCTTCATGTGAATGTAATGTATATGTATGTGATCACAAAGTAACACAACTTGATATAACATGTACTCAACAAATAATCACGCAATACAACACGTCATAAAGTCCTACTCACCTTGGTCTCATTGTTTCTCACTTTTACTCAAAATAATCCTTAGGTATCCCGTTAAATGCTTTTTCCTTGCCTAAAACGTAAGGAAAAATATATCATCAGATACTATTTAAGCCTAAGAATTCTGTATTTTTCGTATTTCTAATTGATATTGTTAGTTTTAGGCTAAATGTAAAGATTTCTACACAAAAAGCCTTAACATCTAAACTTCGAAAAAAAATCTCATTTCATGCAAAATTGGTTTTGTTGAGTTGCTCTTACCTCAAGGATTGTGTTGATAGTCTCTATTTGTGATTTGGAAGTCGTATGCAAAAACTACAAATTTTTTTCTAAAATTTTCTTCTTCTTCTTCCTCTCCCTTTTTCTCACGTTCTCTCCTTTTTTCTTGAATTTTCTTTGGTCTTCTGGCATGTTCTCCTTGTTTCTGATGCATGGTGTACTTTATATAATCACTATGCATCATTGACTTAGCTTTTTTTTTTTTGCTATTGATAAATTGTTAATTAAGATCTTAAATTTTAAGTTTTTCATTATGAAATTTTATATTTAGGAATTTAACTATTCGAATTATAATTATCCATTTAAAATTTTTATTTAAAATTTAAAATTTGTAATTTCCTATAAATTTTTCTTATTTAACGTAATATAGTTCATTATTTAGATTTCAAGGAATATATATTCTTTATTTTAAATTCTCATGATTTATAGTTAATTTACGTTGTATTTTTTTAGTGTTATACTTTATGAATTTCGTGGGTTTTACACGTAACCATCACACGGTAGTAGGAAAAGATGACGTATTTAGCTATCTTGGTATTTGAAATTGTTTTGCTTTTAGTAGAGCTTGAAGTCCAGTTTACCGTTGAAGGTATCATGTGTTTGAATACTAATGCATCAAGCCAAGGATGTCATGAGTGGATTATGAGGCAACAAGCTAAAGATCATTGAAGAGCATCTTGAGGCATCAAGCAAAGGATGGCTCAAAGAAGTCATGAAGCATCATCCTAGAAACAATGAAAAGATGAGTCCTGAGGCAATAGGCCAATGTTAAGATAAGATTTAAGAGATCTTGGGGAATTAAGCTAAGAATCATGTTTAGATAAGATTAGAAAATTCTAAAGCTTTAAGGTAAGATAGAAAGGTGCTAGGGATGTTGCTTGTTTGGTGGTCTTGGACACTGATGGTAATTCTATTCCCAACTTAAGGTCAAGTGGGGCACTATACCTTAGGCTTCATGCTATTTATTAGAAAACCACATGTGATATTATAGTGAATATGATTACTCATGCATAGCATATGATTAATAACTTACTTGTGCTTGTATAATAATGAGAATATTACACTTCCATCTCATTGAGTTGTAGTGTGTTTACACTCCTCAATAGATTATTTTTAGCTATAATACCTTTAAAGCTTGTGATAGGATACTATATGGTGTGAATGAGAGCTACTTAAATCTAGGCTGATGGTATAAGAAGTGTTACAGTAGATAATCTAGTTGTAAAATATAGCATCTTATTCTTAGATCTTAAGTAGATATATATTTTTGTAAATCTTAGAGTTGTTTATCCATTTTATGATTCAATAGGAAATTCCAATTATCTGCAATTTTAGTGAGTCATGGACTCTTGGACTCCATAGTTATTTTATTGAATGTAATTATATGTAATACGATTAAATAAATTCAAAGATAATTATGTAGAATCTTGCGACCCTTTACTTGCAAGGTAGTTATTTTGTCAGAGGTGCATACGTGACATGATCGCTTTTAGTTATTCTTACTGTGCCCCCTTTAGGGTCATTAAAATAGGTATTTCTTTTATATTATATTCCTTAAGAATTGCAAATCTATTCCAACCTTATTCTATTCCATAAATCAAGCATGATATTAAAGTTTGGATACTAACTATGGTATTAACTCAAAAAGAATATTGCCTTCTATTTCTTTTTTTTTTCTTTGAAAAATTTAAATAAAAAATGAAAAATATATTTACTTTCCATTTGTCATTTCATCCATTTATAAACTTTTATAAATTTCCAAATAACATAGGTCACCAATGAGGGCATGCTTGAATGTTAGAGGCTTTTAACTTAAGATATTCTAATTTGAAGTTTGAATCTTGTAGGGAGGGGAACATGGGAAGATTTAGTGTTATAAATGTGTCAAGCTACTTGCAAGCTATTTGAACTCAACTTAACTTGAATGTGGTTTATAAACAATTCATAAACAATTCAAGCAAGCTCGTGCTTCTATTTAAACTCATGAGATTTATATTTAGACGCTATTTGTGATATTTATGAAGTTGTGAGTTTAAATTGAAAAAATCGAGCAACATATATTTAAGAGAGTTTTTGTAGATTTACTTTGAGAAAGAGAGCTCAACTTTCAACCTTTGATTTGAATTCAAGCTCAATTTTGGACTCAATTTAGGATTAATAATGCAAATGAGTTTTCAAGCCAAAACTCGAGCTTCATATCTCTTATTAATCTTAAGATCACAAGGTTGATAAAAGTTCCATTAGACTTGGCTTGTTTGCAACCCTTATAAAACCTACTATACCCCTGCAAATCCCTTAACTAATATATATATTTATATATATTCAAATTAATCTAAAATCGTCCAAATCAAATCAATTGAATTCCTAATTTAAAATGTTTTGAGATCGAATTTCAATTATATTAGATGTTCTCGACCATGAAATACTTGTAGCTTACTCACTTCACCGAATGAAACAAGGAGAGATTGAATTGTAATTCAATAGGAATTAAATAGACATGTAATAATTGTTACATATTTATTACTTATTTTAATTGATATGAAAGGGATAATGAATAAGAAACAAATTGTTATTTATACAACTAAAATTTCTATTATTTTTCATTTTTCTAAATTATTGTATATGTAATATATTATACAATAATAAAGTATTTATAGTAAAAATGACGAATAAGTTATAGAATAGCAATTTATCGATTAGAGATATGAATTACTATTTAATATTTTTAATAATAGTAATTTATTAATAATTTTTATTCGGTGAAATAAACATCATATTAGTAAATTTATATAGAATAAAAAAAGAATATAATAATCATTCTCTCTGCAAATAAACATGCAGTTAGTCCAATGGTTGACTTGTAAAACGCAATAAAGTCAAGGTTTGGTAAGTTCTTAACGCGGCATTTCCAATTTTTTCTCCTGTTGTCCAAGTTCCTTTTCCCAATTTGCCTGCGGTCTAATGCGAATTGTCCCATCCCCTGTCTCCACGTCCAAAGTCTCCGCACCTAAAATATTACCTGTTCCAAAGATCTTGCTGACCAAAACCATCCACACGCCATACATCACACGTCTCCTGTTATTAATTTATTATTACCTAAAATATTTTCCATGATACTATAAATAAAAACCTAAACCAGATACAGCTTGTCGAAAATCAAAGTTAATAATCTATTACACACCTCGAACATAACCGAAGAAGTGAGAGAGTGATAGAGAGAGTTTAGTTTTATCAAACAGGGGCGACCTGAAGACTCTACTTAAGAACACACGAGAAAATGGAAATGAAGTCTAGTTTTGTGTTTTTGGCACTTGCTCTTGTAGGATTAGCTCATGTGGTTAGTGCACAAAATTCATATGTTGTGCTTGACTCAGCGGGTTGGAGCATTCCTTCTGGCGGTGCAGCGGCTTATACAACTTGGGCTGCTAATAAAACCTTCAATGTTGGTGATATTCTAGGTAATTTTCTTTTATTTATTTATTTTAAATCTAATTCACTAGTGAAATTACATTAGTTATTGGAGCAAGCATTAACGTGTACTTTAGGCATTTATTAAGATTTAAAATATAAACTTCTTATATTTTTAAAATATGAATCCTGCATTTTATGATCAGGATACAAATTTTTCTTTATTTAGTATCTTTTTAGTATTTCTAAGTACCTAATAATATTTTCTTTATCAGAGAGGATACTAGTTGTATAATATTGTGGCAAGAAATATCTATGTTTTGTGCTATTTGATGAATTAGAACCACCAATTTTCATATTAAAAAGTCATATTTATTAGTCACTTGATTTGAGAAAATAAGTGAAATTTTCTCTTATAATGAAACAGACAAATAAATAAATTACCACAATATACTTCAAATTTCAGACACAAACCAATAAGTGACTCCTAATTTCTTAATTCATTTATGCAGTGTTCAGTTTTGCCACTGGTCAACATGATGTCGCCGAGGTAACAAAGGCTGCTTATGATAGCTGCAATGGCAACAACCCAATTTCAATGCACACAACAGGCCCTGCTAACATCTCCCTGGGTACAGCTGGTGAACATTACTTCATTTGCACATTCAGTGGACACTGTTCTGCAGGCCAGAAGTTAGCTATCAATGTCAATGGAGGATCATCTCCATCCCCTGCTTCACCTCCATCTCCTACCACCCCCACTCCACCTTCATCCACCGCTAATCCTCCATCATCCGTTGCCAATCCTCCATCAGCAACCACCAATCCTACCGGCCCCACCAACCCAGCATCACCTCCACAAGATAGCTCCGCGAAATCTATCGGCATTACTGGCTTTTCAGCCACCATCTTGTCTATTGCAGTAGCTCTTTGCTTTTAAGTTCTCACGATTCCTTTTTCTGATCCTTTCCATTGTTCTTATGCTAGAAGACCAAAGAAAATTCAAGAAAAAAAAGGAGAGAACGTGAGAAAAAGGGAGAGGAAGAAGAAGAAAATTTTAGAAAAAAATTTGTAGTTTTCGCATACGACTTCCAAATCACAAACTGAGACTATCAACACAATCCTTAAGGTAAGAGCAACTCAACAAAATCAATTTTGCATGAAATGAGATTTTTTTTCGAAGTTTAGATGTTAAGGCTTTTTGTGTAGAAATCTTTACATTTAGCCTAAAACTAACAATATCAATTAGAAATACGAAAAATACGGAATTCTTGGGCTTAAATAGTATCTAATGATATATTTTTCCTTACGTTTTAGGCAAGGAAAAAGCATGTTCTCCTCGTTTCTGATGCATGGTGTACTTTATATAATCACTGTGCATCATTGACTTAGCTTTTTTTTTTCTATTAATAAATTGTTAATTAAGATCTTAAAATTTAAGTTTTTCATTATGAAATTTTATATTTAGGAATTTAACTATTCGAATTATAATTATCCATTTAAAATTTTTATTTAAAATTTCGATTTTGTAATTTCCTATAAATTTTTCTTATTTAACCTAATATAGTTCATTATTTAGATTTCGAGGAATATATATTCTTTATTTTAAATTCTCATAATTTATAATTAATTTCTGTTGTATTTTTTTAGTGTTATACTTTATGAATTTTGCGGGTTTTACACATAACCATCATACGGTAGTAGGAAAAGATGACGTATTTAGCTATCTAGGTATTTGAAATTGTTTTGCTTTTAGTAGAGCTTGAAGTCCAATTTACCGTTGAAGGTATCATGTGTTTGAATACTAAGGCATCAAGCCAAGGATGTCATGAGTGGATTATGAGGCAACAAGCTAAAGATCATTGAAGAGCATCTTGAGGCATCAAGTAAAGGATGGCTTAAAGAAGTCATGAAGCATCATCCTAGAAACAATGATAAGATGAGTCCTGAGGCAATAGGCCAATGTTAAGATAAGATTTAAGAGATCTTGGGGAATTAAGCTAAGAATCATGTTTAGATAAGATTAGAAAATTCTAAAGCTTTAAGGTAAGATAGAAAGGTGCTAGGGATGTTGCTTGTTTGGTGGTCTTGGATACTGATGGTAATTCTATTCCCAACTTAAGGTCAAGTGGGGCGCTATACCTTAGGCTTCATGCTATTTATTAGAAAACCACATGTGATATTGTAGTGAATATGATTACTCATACATAGCATATGATTAATAACTTATTTGTGCTTGTATAATAATGAGAATATTACACTTCCATCTCATCGAGTTGTAGTGTGTTTACACTCCTCAATAGATTATTTTTAGCTATAATACCTTTAAAGCTTGTGATAGGATACTATATGGTGTGAATGAGAGCTACTTAAATCTAGGCTGATGGTATAAGAAGTGTTACAGTAGATAATCTAGTTGTAAAATATAGCATCTTATTCTTAGATCTTAAGTAGATATATATTTTTGTAAATCTTAGAGTTGTTTATCCATTTTATGATTCAATAGGAAATTCCAATTATTTGCAATTTCAGTGAGCCATGGACTCTTGGACTCCATAGTTATTTTATTGAATGTAATTATATGTAATACGATTAAATAAATTCAAAGATAATTATGTAGAATCTTGCGACCCTTTACTTGCAAGGTAGTTATTTTGTCAGAGATGTATACGTGACATGATAGCTTTTAGTTAACCTTACTGTGCCCCCTTTAGGGTCATTAAAATAGGTATTTCTTTTATATTATATTCCTTAAGAATTGCAAATCTATTCCAACCTTATTCTATTCCATAAACCGAACATGATATTAAAGTTTGGATACTAACTATGGTATTAACTCAAAAAGAATATTGCCTTCTATTTCTTTTTTTTTTCTTTGAAAAATTTAAATAAAAAATGAAAATATATTTACTTTCCATTTGTCATTTCATCCATTCATAAACTTTTATAAATTTCCAAATAACATAGGTCACCAATGAGGGTATGCTTGAATGTTAGAGGCTTTTAACTTAAGATATTCTAATTTGAAGTTTGAATCTTGTAGGGAGGGGAACATGGGAAGTTTTAGCGTTATAAATGTGTCAAGCTACTTGTAAGCTATTTGAACTCAACTTAACTTGAATGTGGTTTATAAACAATTCAAGCAAGCTCGTGCTTCTATTTAAACTCATGAGATTTATATTTAGATGCTATTTGTGATATTTATGAAGTTGTGAGTTTAAATTGAAAAAATCAAGCAACATATATTTAAGAGAGTTTTTGTAGATTTACTTTGAGAAAGAGAGCTCAACTTTCAAGCTTTGATTTGTATTCGAGCTCAATTTTGGACTCAATTTTGGATCAATAATGCAAATGAGTTTTCAAGCCAAAACTTGAGCTTCATATCTCTTATCAATCTTGAGATCACAAGGTTGATAAAAGTTCCATTAGACTTGGCTTGTTTGCAAACCCTTATAAAACCTACTATACCCCTGCAAATCCCTTAACTAATATATATATTTATATATATTCAAATTAATCTAAAATGGTCCAAATCAAATCAATTGAATTCCTAATTTAAAATGTTTTGAGATCAAATTTCAATTATATTAGATGTTCCCGGCCATGAAATACTTGTAGCTTACTCACTTCACCGAATGAAATAAGGAGAGATTAAATTGTAATTCAATAGGAATTAAACAGACATGTAATAATTGTTACATATTTATTACTTATTTTAATTGATATAAAAGGGATAATGAATAAGAAACAAATTGTTATTTATACAACTAAAATTTCTATTATTTTTCATTTTTCTAAATTATTATATATGTAATATATCTTACAATAATAAAGTATTTATAGTAAAAATGACGAATAAGTTATAGAATAGCAATTTATCAATTAAAGATATGAATTATTATTCAATATTTTTAATAATAATAATTTATTAATAATTTTTATTCGGTGAAATAAACATCATATTAGTAAATTTATATAGAATAAAAAAAGAATATAATAATCATTCTCTCTGCAAATAAACATGCAGTTAGTCCAATGGTTGACTTGTAAAACGCAATAAAGTCAAGGTTTGGTAAGTTCTTAACGCGGCATTTCCAATTTTTTCTCCTGTTGTCCAAGTTCCTTTTCCCAATTCGCCTGCGGTCTAATGCGAATTGTCCCATCCCCTGTCTCCACGTCCAAAGTCTCCGCACCTAAAATATTACCTGTTCCAAAGATCTTGCTGACCAAAACCATCCACACGCCATACATCACACGTCTCCTGTTATTAATTTATTATTACCTAAAATATTTTCCATGATACTATAAATAAAAACCTAAACCAGATACAGCTTGTCGAAAATCCAAGTTAATAATCTATTACACACCTCGAACATAACCGAAGAAGTGAGAGAGTGATAGAGAGAGTTTAGTTTTATCAAACAGGGGCGACCTGAAGACTCTACTTAAGACACACACGAAAAATGGAAATGAAGTCTAGTTTTGTGTTTTTGGCACTTGCTCTTGTAGGATTAGCTCATGTGGTTAGTGCACAAAATTCATATGTTGTGCTTGACTCAGCGGGTTGGAGCATTCCTTCTGGCGGTGCAGCGGCTTATACAACTTGGGCTGCTAATAAAACCTTCAATGTTGGTGATATTCTAGGTAATTTTCTTTTATTTATTTATTTTAAATCTAATTCACTAGTGAAATTACATTAGTTATTGGAGCAAGCATTAACGTGTACTTTAGGCATTTATTAAGATTTAAAATATAAACTTCTTATATTTTTAAAATATGAATCCTGCATTTTATGATCAGGATACAAATTTTTCTTTATTTAGTATCTTTTTAGTATTTCTAAGTACCTAATAATATTTTCTTTATCAGAGAGGATACTAGTTGTATAATATTGTGGCAAGAAATATCTATGTTTTGTGCAATTTGATGAATTAGAACCACCAATTTTCATATTAAAAAGTCATATTTATTAGTCACTTGATTTGAGAAAATAAGTGAAATTTTCTCTTATAATGAAACAGACAAATAAATAAATTACCACAATATACTTCAAATTTCAGACACAAACCAATAAGTGACTCCTAATTTCTTAATTCATTTATGCAGTGTTCAGTTTTGCCACTGGTCAACATGATGTCGCCGAGGTAACAAAGGCTGCTTATGATAGCTGCAATGGCAACAACCCAATTTCAATGCACACAACAGGCCCTGCTAACATCTCCCTGGGTACAGCTGGTGAACATTACTTCATTTGCACATTCAGTGGACACTGTTCTGCAGGCCAGAAGTTAGCTATCAATGTCAATGGAGGATCATCTCCATCCCCTGCTTCACCTCCATCTCCTACCACCCCCACTCCACCTTCATCCACCGCTAATCCTCCATCATCCGTTGCCAATCCTCCATCAGCAACCACCAATCCTACCGGCCCCACCAACCCAGCATCACCTCCACAAGATAGCTCCGCGAAATCTATCGGCATTACTGGCTTTTCAGCCACCATCTTGTCTATTGCAGTAGCTCTTTGCTTTTAAGTTCTCACGATTCCTTTTTCTGATCCTTTCCATTGTTCTTATTACATTTGCAGTCATGGATAGATAGATATTCCTTTAGTGAGATGTAATAATCTAGATTTTTATTAGCCGTACCCATAATCTTGACTGTAATATCTATATCATGTTACAGTTTTTTAAGGGGGAAAAAACAGAGAGGATGCTTGATACTGTTCTTATTGCAAATATATTTTAGTGGCCTCCTTTCCCAAGTCGCACTGGCCAGAGCACTACAAGCAGCAGACGAATGAATAAACTAAAATTACGTATCGATGGCTTACTTGGTCCAACTTTTGCATTTTATTATATGGATATCTAGATTCGTCAAACAAAGAGAGATTTCTTGATTAAAATAAGAACAGTGGAGGTAGAACAGTTCCATAGAATTGGCCGATGTGAAACCCTGCAATTAGGTTAATGTTTAATAACAATTAAGTAAAATAATTAAACTAAAAGTTTTATTTTAAACTCCGATAAATTTGAAATAGGAAAAATAGATGTTTTACTGGATAATTAAGTGAATTATAAATAATACGATAAAAGGAATTAAAATTACAGATTTATGATAGTTAAATAGAACTTTTAAGTAAATATTTAGACTTAGGATATTTTATTTACCTTATACATAATTTTTTGTCAAAAATATCATAATCAGAATCATTTAATAGGATCATTAATATACGTATTAAACGAACTTGAGAAATTGAATTACACTAACCCTTAAAACCCATCAACTTTCCTCTCTCCTCCTATTTCTTCTTCCTTCTCCTCCAAGTTTTTCTTTCTCCCTTACATAATCTCCAAACCTTAGAAAAACTTTCAAAAATCCATAACTTCCTCATACTAGCTCCAAATTAAAATCTGAATGCACCACCATGATTATTGGAAAGAGCACTTCACAACACAACCACTCTTGCAAGACAAATATTTAGTTTGAAAATTTAGTTTAGATAGAAGGTAGTGTAAGGGTTTGATTCAAAACTTGAAGAAACCTTATAAACTTAAGTTTATGTAGGTTTCGATAAGTTTGGCATAATGTAATCTCTAGTAAAAGTAAAGCCTTTGTTCTTGAATCATAGGTGAAAATATTGACTACTCTCAACAACCAAAGGATTACTTTAAACCTTAGAGATGATGAGGCAAAGGTGAGTGGGAAACTCAATAAAATGGTACATTGTGTATGAGTATTTGTCTATTTGTTATGTTCAATTGTTTTGTTGTTGACATTGTGGTGTTTGCTATTGATTTATGGGTTGAGATAATGTGAAGATGAGTTTGGGTTGATGGAACACAACAAGCTCTAAAGTTAAATGAAGTTACAATTGAATACCATCAATATGGTGTGAAAATTTCCATCTTAATGGCTAAGGAACAAAAGATGGTGAATTATGGTAGCTCACTAACTCAAAGGTGCAATAAGCACTAGCTTGCTAATGCCTTTGGAATTGGCTTGATGCTAGAAATGGAGCCGACTGACTAGTCCTCCTAAGCCCCCATCCTATTGGTCTTGGCTCCTAAATTTTGAAAATTTTCCTTACCTACCCTTTATCGTATACACATATATATATTTATATATAAAATTGCATGAAGTTATATATATATATATATATATATATATATATATTCATCTTTTAAAGTAATATATATATATATATATCATTTGTTACTTGTAGATTAGTAAGAAATTACGCACTTGCAACCATACTCCTCTAGCTAAACTAGTATTAAAACCAATCTTTTTCATTTATTAGTATATATGTATATTGTTAGGTAAGCAATCTTTACGTGTAAACATATGGATTTTGCATATACAAATATATATTTTTGTTTAAAGATTTAGGAAAATGTGTAAGTACAAAACCATTTTCACACTCACTTTATTATATATATAAATAAGGTTAGATAACATATATGTAAGTATAAATATGGACATACATGTGTATTTATATTTATGAATGTTGGGTATAGTTTGGCAATTAAGAATTGAATGGATGGTTAATTAGGATGTGATAGACCAAAGATGTCTTGAATGGTGTGATATGGGGTTGGCTCCATTTTGCTTATAGGTATGGATACTTAGTGTTATAATTCTTAAATGCTTGGATGTTTGATGGCATGCATTATGATGTATACTTAGAAATCTAGTCTTGATTGTGGAGAGACTTGTGAATGCATCTTGTTTGATCACCCTTAATTAACTAGCTAAAGGTTGGGCTTAACTAAAACAAGGAATGCATTATATGAGACATTGTATTTGTGTTGATAGCCATCACTATTACAGGATGTGTAAAAAGTAATTATTTGAAAATTACTGTTATGCCATTTGCAAACTAAGTGACTTAGGGGGTTGTTGTGCATTTGTTGAAACCCATTTAAGGGTCTTACGTATCCTTTTGGTTAAATGCTTGAGAGTGCATTTAAGGTACCTTGAGCTTAAGAAAAAATGACTTAAGAATAAGAAACTAAGTAAAAAGATAATAAATTAAATGAGATGGATGAACCAAACATTTATGGTTTATGGAAATCCCCAACCTAAGATTGAGGGTGGTGTGAAACTCTAGACTTCACACTGATTACGAAGACTATGTGTGATATTACATTATATATGGTTATTCATGCATAGTATATAGATGAAAGCTTGTTTGAAATTGCTTATGCTTATGTAATATTGAGAGTATTGCACTCCCATTTCATTGAGATATGATTGCTCATTCCCGTTTAGACTATTTGATGCAAGACATGACTATAAGAACATCCTTACTAGGAGGATCACCTCTATAAGTGTTTGTCATGCCCTTCTATGGCGTTGACAATTTGCCATATACCTTATTTAAGTAAAATACGTAAGGCTATAATTACTAAGTGGGTTTCTAAAGTAGTTTTAGAAACCTAAAATCATTAATTGAATTTTGAAAATATTTTGGAAAAATATTGGATTTTCGAAAATGTTTAAAGGTTTATTTGTCATGAAAACACGTGATAATGTAGGAAAAGATAGTTTGAGTGCTAGGGCCTATAAAATACAAATAAACTGAAATAGGCCATAAAGTTATAGGTGGCTCCCAAAATAGTGTAAGTGTAAAATGAAAACATAGAAACATAGTTTGAAAAATGAAATAGAAGTTAATTATGATTGTAAACAACGTAATCTAAATCTATGATCTCATCCTAGTACTCCTTCTCAAAGCTATATCACATTGAAACATAAAGTGGATTAAAAATAGTCTCCTGAAAAAGAAAAAGGGGAGAGCCACAAGGGTCTTAGTAACACAAACACATTCACACATGTTAAGTAAGCCTATAACTATTACAACAAATAATTGTTTAATTCAATTGATTATTTTATATAAACATCTTGCATGGGAGTACTCATGACTTTGAACATCACGATGGGGGACAAGGGTCTGATTCCATTGCAGTGAACATTAGGGGTTGATGAGAGCAACCGGACTCTATGTCACTTAAAACCATATACCTAAGTAGTATCATCTAAGTGAATCTATCGTTATGCGATCCTCACTGATCATAGTCCAACTATGTCATATCGCCTATTGAAACACATAACATCGAATGACTCTTGATATACCTTCTCTCCACTTATAGCACTTGTTATCTGACATATTTTCACTTATCAACTACCTATTAAGCCACCCTTAGTGACTTGACCACCTAACTACTGTGTCATTTGGGAGTATATGACCATAGCCATAATCCCATTCCAAGGTTTATCATTTCCTAGCTCAAGTAACCACACACAAGCTACAAGAAATTACTTAGTCAAATTAATTATTAGTCTAATTAAGTTTTCTATCTTAGCATGCAACACGCGAGTTATTATGTATCTGAAAGGATAATGTTTCTACAATCGCAATTTGATTTCCAATGGAGTTAAATGGGTTGGTTTTATGCATCAAATAGAAAATTATAAGTCAATTGATTATTCTATGTAATTTAATTCTATTTTAAGATTGGTTTAAACTACTTAAGACCTATACTAGTTGTAAACACCCCATTTTTGCTTCAAAATAAAAATATAATAAGATAATAATAATCTAAAAAAAAAGAAAAATAATAATAAATAACAATAATAATAATGATAAAATACATTTGGGTTGCTAAATTAAATTTGTAAATTTCAAAATGACAAAAAAATGAGCAAAAATATCAAGTTAATGTATAATTAACACGTGAGAATAGACCGAGAATTGAGCTAGCTCAGCTGGTCCGACCGGTTGCTTGGAACGTGAGGAGGAATCGTTGGTCACGAGTTCGAATCCTATGAAGGGTACTTTGTGCCATTTTTTTTTTTTTTCTCTCCCAGCTACCACGTGACAGCATTTGACTAGTCGACACGAGCATGCATAAGGCGCATGCTCATCTTCTTCCTTCAGTTGGCGATAGAAATCCAAAAGAGAAGAAATCAGAACAAAACCCAAACGACATGAAACAATTTTTATCGAATCTTTTTTGATAAATCATAAAAAACAACTCTAAGTTAAGAGATTTACATCAATCTTTTTTTCAAATCAGGAAGAAAAAGAAAAGAAAGAAAAACCCTAGTCACAATTTAGATCCAAGTTCATCCACATCGGTCCCGCATGCCTATAAATAAAGGCCGATCATTTGGAGAATGAAAGGAGAGGGGAAGGAAATTAGAAAGAGAGAAGAAGAAAAAAGAAAGACAAGCACAAAAAAAAAAAAAAAACACACCTGCTGGAGCTCTTTCTCTCTCTCTCTCTTTAGATCCCCCGCTGTTAGCACCGCAAACCACCACTTAAGGTGGTTTCTGACGAGGAATAGTTTCACCTAGCAATTCCCCACCCTTAGAAGGTTTGAAACCCTCTACCAGCTAACGCAAACGGCCACCAACAAAGACCTTCCAACTGCTGCGATCCAAACTGACTCGATCTAATCTGACCCGACCCGACCAAACCAATCCACATCCAAGTCAGCACCTCCTCCATTATATTATTATTATTAGTTTTTTTTAGTAATAATAAAAAATCAAAAAATATATATATAATAAAAAAAAGTAATAAAAAGACATTTTTTTAATTGATTTAAAAGAAAAAAAATAAAAAAATAGAAAATAAAAAAAGTATATATATATATATATGTAAAATTTTTTATCATTTAGGAAAAAAGGGTTTTTATAAAAAATAATAATTGACTTTTTTAAAAAGTTTTTTAGGTTTAGAAATTTCTTTAAATAGATTTAAACGGTAATAAATGTAAATTTGACACATTTTCATAATTAAAATTAAATAACTCACTAAAGTTTTATCAAAGTAAACTACGGCCTATTTGATCCCAAATTATGGGTATGTAAGCACCTTTATGGAGCAACTCTAGATAAATAAAAAATATATATTTTCAAATTATTATTAGTATAATCATTATTTTCTTTCATGTTAAAAATATATATCATAAAATAAAAATATAATTCAAATTTTAAAAGGATAAGGTGGTAACTTTAGGGTTTTAATAGGATTGCCCCTAAGTCAAGAATCTTTGGCTTTTCTTCTTTTTTTTTTAAAAAAAAAAGGGAGATTTTGTTGACTAGTGTTCATATTAGAATTGATCTACTCAATTAATTCCAATTCAATAATTTTTCCTAACTCTACTAGGGTGACGACTCCAAATAAATAATAAAAATTCCTAGTTTAAGTCGAGAATTTATATTAGATGAGCATAAGATCTAATGTAAATCGAACTAGGAAAATAATACATTTTTTTTAAATTAGACTCAATAGGATAACGACTCCATTGGAGAGAGTTTAGTGGGATAGCCACCTAAACCTTCTGAAATCATAATTTTTAGATATCTTTAGTTAGCTTTCCTTTTGTAAAATATCATTTGTGCTAATGTATGTATCTTCTCGTGATCCATAGATTTAATAAAGTTAGTATTTTTTTATTATTATTGAGTTTTGATACATACAATTGCGTGATTAGATGCGGTCAGATTTAAGTCATTTAGGACCCTAGGATGGGAAGTCATTGTGTAAGTTTTGAGTGAAGTGAAATATTCATCGCTTAAGGCCCATTAGGCTACCCCACCCAATGCTTCGATATGGCTCAAGATCCATTTCTTTGAAAATGTGGGGGGCTATAGAGCTTGGAAACCTTTAGAACCCACCTCTTTGCATACATGAAATCATGGACTAGCAAATAATTAACGATGTAATATCTTTACACTTTGGAGTTTGGATGCAATTTACTATAAAAAGAATTATTATTGTGTTTTGTAAGATATTTGTTTGTATTAGAAATTTTTATTTATTATAATTCTACTAGATGGCTAGCATTGTAATTGATTGCCTTCTTTGCAAAGAAATTTGTGATTGTAAGCCTTTGGATCCTAAGCTGGTACTGGACCATTAGCTTACCCTATATAGCCCTAAAGAGTAGACCTTCATCCAGAGCAAAATAGGGCCCATTCTTTTGTTGATGAAAATGGATATCAACCTACCTTTAATTCAGGTCGTATTACACTTTTGGGAAATCAAGCCTATGGCTTTCTTTATTGGGCCATATGAGATCACCCCAACCATAGAAGAGTATACTCAGCTTCTCTAGGCCCCTCCACTTTCCAATGGGGTGTATGTGGTAGATTTAGAAGTTAGACCGGCTAGCATATTCAGCAAACTTCTAGGAATTCGTAGAGTACTGATCAACGAGCATTGGGAAATAGCAGTAGGTATTGCCTTCAAATCGATGAATTAGAAGCTTGGTTTGTAGCACAATGTGATGATGGAAGCAAGAAAGATATCCTATGTGGGGACCCAAAAAATTACAGATAAAGACGAGTTTATGCTTTCATCTTAATAGCATTTGCAACTTGTAAACACCCCATTTTTGCCCTAGGAATGAATAATAATTGATAATAATCAATTCTTAATTTTTTTCCAATTTTTCTAATTTTTTCCTAATTTAGCATAAATAATTAAAAATATTCAAAAAATAAAAATAAATAGGAAAAAACATCAATTTTGAAAAATGATTTCAGAAATGGCAATAATAAATAATAAATAATTTTACAAATTTCAAAAAATACAAAAAAAATAAAAAAATTGCATTGCATATATGCAATTTGCGAAATTAGAAAAATCAGGAAAGTGGGCTAGCCCAGCTGGTCCGGACCACGGGCTAAGGCGCGCGCGGGGGGGGCTCGGTCGCAGGTTCGAATCGCGGGGGAGGCAGTTTCCGCGTTTTGTTTTTCTTACTTATCCAAGACACGTGGCAACCTTTGATTGGCTGGAGGGAACGCACGCGTCGAGCGTGTGATTGTCTTCTACCTCGGGTCCGAGATCGCCGGCGAAGGAAAAATTCGCATTTTGGCTGTTTCGATTCGATTTTTTTACACAAATCCAACAGATCTTCAACAGAATTGAGATAAACATCATTTAATTGGAATCAAATCTCAACAAATCAAAGGATTTGCACAAATCGGAGTTGGTTTATTTAACCGTCGATCCGATTTGCTTCGATCGGCGGAAATACGAGCTTATCCAGCTCGATTTTGAACGCCTATAAATAGAGGAGGAGTAGAGGAAGCCAAAACACGGATCATAATTGAGAGAAAGTGAGAAAAGAGAGCAAATCGGAGAGCACCGAAGGAGAACCAAAATCGCGATCACCGACCGGAGTTGAACCACCACCTAAGAGACGATCTGGGAGCAAACCACCGCCACCATTGGATTCAATACCCTCAAGAAGCTAGGATTCGACACCTCACCCGTTGCAAAAGACCGCTGGAACGCCGTGAACGAGCCCTCTCCGCCGTCGTGTCCAACCGATCCGACCCGATTCGACCCGACCGACCTGACCCGCGCACCGACCCGGATCCAGGTAAGTCGAATTTTCCGGATTTTTTAATTTAATTTTTTTTCGAATTTTGTTTATTTATTTTATTTGTATTTATTTGATTTATTATTTGTTGGTTATTTATTTAGTTATTTATTTTTCATGTTTTATTTCCATAAGTAGGAAAATGTAGAAATTAGATTTTAGGATTTAATAATGTAGAAAAAAATAAATAAATAAATAACAAAAATAAATAATAAGAAAAATATAGATAAATAATAAAAAATATTAGAAGAAGTAATAATAAAATTTTAGATTTCAAAATAGGATAAATAATAGTTTAGGATAAAATTTTTAACAAAAAATTCAAAAATTATAAAAAATCAACAAAAATCATAAAAATAATAAAAAAAACTATGAAAACTTAGAAAAATTCTAAAAAAATAGTAGAAGAATCATAAAAATCATAAAAATTATAAAAAAATCATAAAATGACAAAAATTATAAAATAAATAAATAAATAAATAAAAATTCAAAAATTATAAAAATGAGTTAGCATTTAGAAAAATCATTTTTCTTCAAATAAATCCAAAATTGATGTTTTTCCCTAAAACTCATTTTCAAAAATCAGATCAAAGCCTAGGCTTAGATTTTTTTAGAAAAATCCCAAAATAAGTAAAAACATAAATCGAAAGAGATTTCAAAATTAAAATTCACAAACGCACTTAAGGTTTTCAAGAAAAGTAAACTACGGCTTGTTTGATCCTGAATAGCAGGTACGTAGGCACCCGTTTGGGTCAACCCATAAAATGAAATAAAAAAATCATTTTTTTGAAATGATTCAAGAACATAATAAAAAGTAACAGAAACACAATAAAACACATTTTAAATAGGAACAATTTTAGGAGATTAGGTGGTAACCGTAAGGTTTTAATAGGTTAGCCTCCGAACTTAGAAACTTTAGTTTTCCTTTTCCTCTTTTCACCAAAAGCGAGAAGAGGAAATCACGACGACTAGTGGTCCAAATTAAGACTAATCCGCTCCTTTAGTCTTAATTCAATATTTCCCAACAACAGTTGGGTGGCGACTCCAAAATTAAACAAAGTTCCTAACTCAAGTCGAGGATCTATATTAGATGAGCATAGGGTCTAGTCTAGATCGGATTAGGAATGGGAAAATTCAAAAATTAGACTCGACACAACTATCTTTTTTTCCTACTAGGATCTTTCAAATTCATTATAGGGTTGTAGAACTAGTATTCCAATTCTTGGAAGGGAAGTCTTACATCCCGACCCTACTAGCTAAGTAGATCCGAAATCTAAATTTCATAAAGAAGAAGGGTTATGGAATCCTTCGCTCAAACATTAACCTTATTCTAATCTGGTCCATGAGCCATCTTAAATGTTTTGGGCTAAACATGGTTAAGAAATCATTAGGCCAACAAGTGGACCTCATAAATTCATGTGTAGAAAGAATGAAGCTGCTAGACGATCTTTCTAGCCATAGTTGGGTGGAAGTGCTCAAGGGTTTTAGTGCTGAAGATATTCTATGGACTGCTAGATGGAGCTGTTACAATAAAGTTATTCTAATGTGCATAAACTTTCAAGTCGTTCCATTAATTAGGCTTAATTGGTGTATGGGTTATCATCTAAATTCAGAGGTCTATCAGTTTGGCATCATCCAGGATATAGTTTATAGGTCATCATTAGAAAGGATCATGATAGAATTTTAGGACTCAAACATGTTAGTAGCTAATAAGATCGCCAAGTTGGCAGAAGTAAGGGTCCTATGGGAAGCCCAAATTGAAAGTCCTAATGTAGACCTTGGGGAATTGGATGATGAAGTAGGTAAACAATGAGCTATCTAGGATTTTGTCATCAACCAGCTATACAAGATAGGGGAAAGGATGCACCATGCTCCTGATGTCACTTAACCTACGCTAGTCAACCCAAGCCTAGAAATGAAAACTTACATGGAACCGGTATAGGCTCAGATGGAAATCCATTTTGGGACCATAGAAAGCAAGAAAGATGTGTGGAAGGGTAGATTCAAGGAATCTAATTAGAGGAACAAAGCATTGGAAGCCTAGTTAAGGAAAACCTAAGCAAAGGTTAAAGCATTGGAAGCCACCATCGACACTGAAAAGAGAGAGTCAACACCTACACAGCCAAAGAAGAGGAAGCTTAGAAATTAGGAAGTTAGATCATAGCATTCTTTTCTTATGTTTTCAATAAAAGCATTAAACTCTAAAGTTTGCAATATTAATAAAATTTCAGTATTATTACATCATTAATTAAGTGCTGGTTCTTTCGCATCCGTATGTGATTCATGTAATATATTCACTCGTAAACATGGCTAGTAGTGGCAACAACAATGGTAATGACCATGTCAACAACGGTAACAACAACAACTCTAACACCTCCTCTGATCCAAGGATCATATCACTGGAATAAACAGTCTAACAATTGATCACGCAAGTCCGCTTTTTGATTAAGAACATTAGCCTCCTTGTACTAACCAGCCTACTCAAGAGGAATATTTAGGGGCTCAAAAAGGAAAAGCGGTAGAACCCAGCCACTAGAATACAAGGAAATCAACTCCTGACTCAATCCTGCATTTGAGTATAAACTAAAAGCAATGATCAACATGGTCCAACTTCGAATGACATAAAGAGGGAAATGGAAGACAAACAAAAAGAAATAGAGAAGAAGCTCTTCCAATAGTTGACTGACAAGATGAAGACTTTGGAAGGTCCTGACAATTTTGATCAAACCGGCATCACAAACCTATTAGTATATGGTGTAGATGCTTATCTAGAGAAATTCAAGGTCCTAAAATTTGATAAATATAATGGTACCGGTTATCCCAAGATGCTCACAAGCCTATGTGTGCAAAAAATGAGTAAATACGCACAATATGACCAACTCATGGTCCCAACCTTCTAGGGCAACCTCACAGGCCCTACTCTCATATAGTATGCACAATTAGATTTCAACTAAGTCAACACATGGAATAAATTAGCCCTTACATTTTATGAGTAATACAAATTCAACATTGAAGTTGTCCTTTCAGTATTAGATCTAGGGAGCCTTCAGAAGAGGCACAATGAATCCTTCAAAGAATATACCCAATGTTGGATGGCTCAAGCCGCTAAAGTTTCAACTCCAATCTCGAAGAAAGAGTTAATTTTCATCTTCATTAATACATTGGAGAAGAATTATTTCACGCATCTAGTGGGATAGACATCATCCATTTTTGCAAAATTAGTCGTGGCAGAATGCAGGAGAGAGAATGCCATTACGTCTGGAAAACTCCAAACTATTGACTCTTCCGGAATCACATCATCCCCAAAACCTATGGGGAATAACAAAAGTTAAAGAGGCCATAGTCAGTATGGTTAACTCAAGTAGGAGTGGCACATTGGGGTCTCTCATGACTTTTCAGACAACGAGTACCCCAATCCAGCAATCATCAATAAATCAAACCTAAGTTACAAGAGCTCTAAGACAGTTTACTCCAATACCAATCCTACTCAACCAAGTTTTCACTTGGTTACGAACAGATAATCTGATAAGCTTCGAGATCTCCAATGACCGATACAGGCTATAGAATTTCAACCTCAGCCTCAAATGTGAATATCATATGGGATAGAAGGAACACTCCACTGACACGTATTGGAGACTCTGGAACAAAATCCAAGATTTAATCGATGCATGAATAGTACAGTTGGATTACATCAATGCACTAACACCGAATGTCAACGACAATCCGCTACCTAATCACAAGCCTATAATCCACATGATCACATTTAAAAGGTTAGAACCTAGACCAAAAGAGCCCTCTAGCCCTACAAAACAAGCAGTGCAACGATCGGGCCGTTTACTGCACAAAACTTCAAATAATGTAAAGAACAAAGCTCCCAAGTCACACAAGAGTCACACACAAAAGGAGTTAAGAAAGAGGTAGTTGGTAGAAGATCCAACAGTTGACATTTTGGATGAGTCATTTAGAAAGTTCAAATATCTGATAGATTATTCGTTTATACCAGCGGCTTATGAGCCGCCTAGGGGTTAGGGGCCTGAATTTGAGGAGGAAGACAATCGACTAAAGGGAAAGATGAGTCCATAAATATGATTGAATCAAGCCCAAAACCAATAATTATAAAATGTTATGAGGAACAAGAAGCAGAGGCAAAGGTCCTAAAGAAAAAATATGTGTTCCATGTCCCAATCCCCCCAGAGAGATATAAGGCAGCACCATTTGACTATCAAGCTATTAATTAAGAAAAATCTTCAATTATAGAAGGGATGACCTGCTTCGGGAAAATTTACGATCCTAAAAACAGAGTCTCCATTGAAGAGCCTGCCACTGTGGTAGAAAAGGAAGAGGAAAAGGGATTCCCTACACTCACAAAAATGATTAAATCAAGTGAGTACAATGTCATGGAGCAGCTTACTAAAATTCCAACCCAAATATCTCTTATGGGACTTCTCATGTCATTTGAACCCTATCGAGAGGTGCTCTTCAAAGAGCTCAAACAAGTCAAGGTCCCAGAGGGAATCACAATAGAAAAATTGAGCCACGTCGCAAACTTAATCTTCACTATGGATCAGATATCCTTCCCGCTTAAAGAATTAGGAGAAGATGGAAACCAACATACAAAACCACTTTTCATAGTGGTTAAATGCAATGACGCAATAGTCTCCTGGGTCCTCGCAAACAATGGGTTTTCTCTTAATGTATGCCCTTTAGCCACCCTCGACTTGCTAGGGGTTAATATGAGCAACATTAAATCAAGCTCAATGGTAGTCTGGGCCCTTGATAGTTCTAAGAGGGAAATCATAAGAGAAATCGGCCTGCTAGTAGAGATTGGCCCACAGATTTTTAATATCTCGTTCAAGTCCTTGACATCCCAAGGTCCTTAAATCTACTGCTAGGGAGATCGTGGATACACATAGCAAAAAGCCATACTTTCGTGACTCTACCAGAAGGTCAAATTCATAGTAAATGGCCAAATAATCACCGTACTAGGTAAGCAAAACCATGCCATCTACAAGGAAACAACTATACCTTAGATTGGGGAAGATGACCTTAAAAACTTAGGACTCTAAATATTCGATAAAGTATAAGTGGTCATTAAAGAAGAGATGAGGAAAGTAAGGCATTGATTTAAGGAAGGTCAGCAAGGGAGATTTGGATTAAGGTATGTCCCCACTCTAAGAGAAGAGATTCAAGTAAGGTAAATTAAAGGTAGAAGGGGAGAGAAGCTATATGACACCCAGATGAATTTTCCGCCCTTCGACAGATTTTTTCTTGGCTAGTTAACACTCAAGAGCAAGGAACAATCTAAGCCGCTATCAACAACGAGGACTCATCGATAGAGACTTCTACCCCTCGCATGTCTAGTCCATATCCAACTCTTAATAATTGGTTTTTCTATCCCTTAAATAGCACTAGGTCTACTTGAGAATAGGGAGCAATCATAATTAAGTTTTTTTGTGTTTAGTTCCATCATTGTTTCATAAGACTCTTCGATAATATTGAGTAATAAAATTATAAGTTATTTCTTTCCTTTACTTATATACTTTCTCCTCACTTTCCCTATAGATTCAATACTTTTGATGAATATTAGGGACATCTCGCACAAGTAAATAATGAAAATATTGATATCGTTTCCAACACTACTGAGTCAGTTGTCGAAAGCGATATTAATGACCATGAAGCAAAAAAAGAGAGTTGCAAAAATATGAACAAGGTAGAGTCTTGATTGATGAGCCAATGGAGATAGTTAATCTAGGAACCAAAGAAGAGCCCAAAAGCCTTAAAATTAGAGGTAATTTGAGTGATGAGCAAAAGTACGAAATAACTAAGTTGTTAACTGAATATGCGGATGTGTTTGCTTAGTCATATGGTGATATGCTAAGACTTGACCGATCGATAGTGGTTCATAGGCTACCTACAAGAGAAGATGTGATGAGGATCAACTAGCATATAAGAGGATGGACTAAAATCCCAAGATCCATTACAAGGTATTGGAGGCCCAATGACCCGAGCTAGAGCTAGGAGGATGAACGACACTTTACAAGGACTAGTCATGGACCTACAAGCTAAGGAATCAAATTACACGAAAGGAGAACCAACACCTATCAATTTGATTCACGTTTCCATGGAAGGATGCAAGGATTTGGAAGTCTTAGAATAGATACATTTTATTAAACTAAAAAGGGAAAGAGTATTCTCGATTTTGTTGTTGTTATGTCTTATTATTTGTTTGGTTTGTACATTAGTATATTTAGTTAGAAGTTTCGGTCTAAAGGAAGATAAGGCCAGTTGCTATGTCAAGAAACTAGGTTATTATTATTGTGTGGCATGATATTCCTATATCACCAAAAGGGGGGGACGGCATAAAGACTACATTATCATTATTCAAAAGTTGAAAATACATCTTTTCTTTGAAAAGAAAAACCCTCTCTTGTTCTTTAAGAAAGAACTTCTTCAATTTTCTTCAACCGAATTGATTGGGGAAAATTCTTTTGATAACTTAGGTTTCAGTCAATAGGTGTGATTGGGGTCTAGTTCCGTTCTACTTATTTGAGATGTTCCTTGGGATTTGATTTCAATTGCGATCACCGGGCTCTAGGTTTAGCATATCTAGGGTTTGCACATCATTTGGTATTGGAGTTTCGACTTCTTGAATCAAGTAACCTCTATCTTTGTTAAATTATTTGTTTGTTCAATTCCGTACTTCTTATTCATGCCCTAGAATTCGTATATATAAAAAAAAAATCGATTCAGTCATAAGAAATTGATGTACCTAAAACCAAGATTAAGCACATACAAAACCAATTTGAAAGACAAATAAGCAATGTTAATCAAACTAGTCTCAATCACATGAACAATATTGCTAAATCTCAATGTTTATAACCAATTCTTCCAATGAGGATGTGATCAATCTTAAGTATCCAAATTAGATAGCTCTGATACCAAAAGATGATGTGCTCAAAACGAAGCCCAATTACATGCAAATGAATCAAGGAAATAGCCTTAACTCACACATATGAACCGGTTCAATTGGACTAGGAAATTGCATGAACCCTAATGGAATTTTGATGAAATCCAAAGGTCCAAAGATGCAACCAACAATCCAACAAGGTTAAACTTCACCAAATAACAATAAAAACAAGTGAAATCCACATGAATTACACCAAGATGACTAGATCCAATGCCGTGATTTTCCTCTTCCAGCAATAACCATTCACGTCACAAATGATTTAAATATTGATGATGATAACAAGTGCTAAAACATTCAATCTTATAACATGATAATTGATCACAATTGCAAAAAAAAAAATCTAACCAAAAACATCCAAATCAACCCTAGATATGACTCACTAGTGATGAAAAGGAAACACAATAAAGAAGGAATTGATATTACTCACAATTGCCCTTTGTTGCACTTGCCATAATTTCAACTCTTGGAAATTGAAATTGATAAGAGAAATTGGATCTAGGGAAACCTTAAGTGATGAGATCCATGATGAGAGTCAAGCCGGAAGAAGAAATGTGGATCCTCTTGAAGTGCCGCCTGGATCGATCACAAGAAATCAAGCAAAACGATTCAAGGAAGCACTTAACGGGTTGATAAAGGTTGTCCATGAAGCCGGAAAGGATTGGAGCAATTATGAAGTTGGAACGGATTGGAACAACCATGGGAAGACCCTTGCTTTTATACAAGTCACACCGGACACGGGTTGAAGAGGGCGTGTATGTTCAAGGCACGGTCGTGTAAGAATTCCAAGATTGCACAGAATCATACACGGCTAAAAGGCACGGTCGTGTATGGAGACAAGCAAATCCACAAAAAGATACACGACCAGAAGTACACGATCGTGTATGTGACCGGAATGTGCACAGAAAAGTACACGGCCAAAGTACACGGTCGTGTACACGGCCATATATCCCCTGCCGGCCAGCTTGTTCTGTTTTCGTGTTTTTACGCAACTTATCTAAGTTACGTCGTTTTGGACTTGTTTTTCACGAATTGTAACCCTAGTATAAAAGCTCCTAGGGTTTAGAACAACTAAGAATTTACATCTTTGAACATTAAACACTTTTGAGAGGCACCTCTCTTGGTTCTTCAATAACTAACTAGAACTTATCGGATTAATTTCTGTGGCGTTCATCCCGACTTATCAATCAGTCTTTCATCCCAGTTGTGGCGTCTTCACATTATACCAAGGTTCTTGTCTCGCTTATAGACAACGGGTCGCGGTTTCTACTATAGGTGTTTGGGTGTCTTAAGCAACGAATTCCGAACGTATTGGTATTAGGTTTCGTCACGGGTTGGCGTGGTTCGTATCAGTTTGGTATCAGAGCTTAGGTTTGTCAAAACATCAAGTTCGGTTGGGGAAGGTAATATCAAAAACCCTAACTCCAATCGTTCATATCAATTATCGTATTCAATTTCGTAGTATTGATTATCTTTTGATAGTGTAATATCGACTAGGCGATTGTTAAAATAAAAAAAAAAAGAGTAAAAATCACGACAAAAAAAAAAAGAAGAGAAAAGAAAAGAAAAGAAAAACGTGATCAAGAGCAACAACCATGACAAAAAAAAAAATTCGGATAGAAAAATAGAGGAAAATTTACGAACCCTAGAGTTGTTTTGAATTCTACGGAAGGAAATTAGTGTAGTTCGGGTTAATTCCAAGAGAATTGAGATGAGGAAATTGGCGAGTTGATATCATCGTTGTTTGTGAGAATACACGAGTGACTGTGTGATATCATCATTTGAGCGAAACACGTAAGGGGGTGTATCTTGAGGTTTAATTATATATATATTTGTGTTAGTACTAATCTTTTCTGTAGGGACTATGTCGAGACAACATTCTCCTGAAGGTGAGAGGGGAAGGTTTGATGCTAGGTTAGTAATTGAGGCATTGAGGGGTGAAATGAAGAGGATATTCCAAGAGGGAATGGAACAAATTCATGAGACGGTAGAGCAAAGACTAGAACAATCCACAAATGTATTCCAAGGGTGTGAGAGGGAGAGTCGTTCTAAGAGAGTACCGAGGGGTGGAGATGAAATGTCGGATGATGATTTTGATGAGCCTTCTATCGGGAGTTATAGAGGATATAGTGGTCAGAATAGAGGAACTAGGGATTGGGAAGATAGAGGAGATAGGAATAGAGAGGTTGATCAATTAAGTAGCATAAAGATGAAGATTCCTCCTTTCCAAGGGAAGAATGACCCCGAGGCGTACTTAGAGTTGGAGAAAAAGGTGGAGATGGTGTTTGATTGTCACAACTATAGTGGGAGAAAGAAAGTAAAACTTGCTGCCATTGAGTTTTCGGATTAGGCTATAGTGTGGTGGGATCAACTAATGTTGAATAGGAGAAGGAGTGGCGAGCCACCTATTGAGTCTTGGGAAGAGATGAAAAGAGTGATGAGGAAGCGGTTTGTGCCTGCGTATTACTATCGCGAATTGCACAACAAGTTACAAACTCTGAGGCAGGAAAACCAAAGTGTAGATGAGTATTTCAAGGAGATGGAAGTCACTATGATTAGGGCGAATGTAGAGGAGGATAGAGAGGCTACAATGGCTAGGTTTCTTGCTGGGTTGAATAAAGAAATCCAAAATGTGGTTGAATTGCAGCATTATGTAGAATTAGAGGAAATGGTTCACATGGCTATAAAGGTTGAGAACTAGCACAAGAGGAAAGGTAGTAGTAATGCACGGTTTCCACAGGGTCATGGTTCATCCACTTGGAAAACCAACCAATGGAAGAAAGAAGAAAAGCCTTTACCCACCAAACCAAAAGGGGAGCTGAGGCAAGCGGGTTCTACTCCTAGTAATCAAGGTAACCCTGAATCTTCTACTTCTAGAAATCGTGACATTAGGTGTTTTAAATGCCAAGGTAGAGGTCATATTGCTAGTCAATGTCCAAATAGGCATGTGATGATTTTGCGTGATAATGGTGAGTATGAGACTGAGGGGGATAGTGAAGAAGATGATATGCCTCTATTAGAGGATGCTAGTGATGATGAGGAGCCTGCAATGGGAAGGCTAGTGGCAGTAGTAAAGCGATCTTTGAATGTGCAGGTGAAGGAAGAAGAGGAGGTGTAAAGAGAGAATATATTTCATACTAGATGTTATCTAGGAGATCACATTTGTAGTTTGATTATTGATGGGGGAAGTTGCACCAATGTAGTGAGCAATTTTATTGTTGAAAGGTTGGGGCTCAAAACTGTTAGGCACCCTAGTCCATATAAATTGCAGTGGTTGAATGATAGTAGTGAGACTAAGGTGAGTAAGCAAGCCTTGATTGGTTTTCGCATTGGAAGGTATGAGGATGAGGTGTTATGTGATGTAGTGCCAATGCAAGCATGTCATGTGTTGTTGGGGAGGCCATGGCAATTTGATAGGAAGGTTGTTCATGATGGCTTTTCTAACAAATATACGCTTGTTCACCAAGGGAAAAGCTTTAATCTTAAACCGTTAACACCTAAGCAGGTGTATGAGGACCAGTTGTAGCTACAACAGTCTTTTGCAAAACATAAGGTGGGTGAAAAGCAGAGGGAGAGTGAGAGAGCAAAAGACAATGAGAAAGAAAAGGAATATAAAAGTCAAGATCAAAAGGGAAAAAGAGAGGAAGGCTGGAAAGAGTGTGAGAGACCAAGTTGAAGGGGAATCAACTTTGGTGGTGAGTGAAAAGGAGAGGGCAGCCTTGCAAAAGGAGAGTTGTGTGGCAAGAGCAAGTGTTGTGAGGAGAGCGTTAGTGATGAAGCAACCTATGTTGTTGCTGGTTTTTAAGGAAACATGTCTTAATACTAACGAACTATCTAACTCTTTGCTTAGTGTGGTTGTGTCTCTTGTGCAGGATTTTGAAAATGTCTTTCCGAAGGAACTCTAAAGGCAGGTAGATGAGTTAATGGAGAAGGGATACGTGAGAGAAGGCATGAGTCCATGTGCAGTGCCTGTGATTTTGGTGCTAAGAAGGATGGGACATGGAGAATGTGTGTTGACTGCCGCGCCATCAACAACATCACGGTAAAGTATCGTCATCCCATTCATCGCTTAGATGACTTCTTAGATTGGTTATATGAGTATAGTGTCATTCCTCATGAGCTATGGATAAACATTTCCATAGATTTTGTGTTAGGATTATCTAGGCCTAGGCATGGTCGATATTCTATTTTTGTGGTTGTGGATATGATTTCTAAAATGGTTCATGTCTTTCCTTGTCATAAAACTGATGATGCTATACACATTGTTGATTTGTTCTTTAGAAAGGTAGTGCGTCCGCATGGTATACCTAGAAGCATTGTTAGTGATCGAGATGAGAAATTTTTTAGTCATTTTTGGAGAGTATTGTGGAAAAAGTTAGGAACTAAACGGATGTTTTCAACTATCTATCACCCACAAATTAATGGGCAAATTGATGTGGTTAACAGGAATTTAATTCAATTGTTAGGGGAAATCATAGAGAAGAACATTAGGACTTGGAAGGATTGTCTACCATTTGTGGAGTTTGCATAAAACAGGGCTTTATATAGCACTACTCATTGTTCACCATTTGAGATTGTGTATGGTTTTAACCCATTGGTTCCTATTTATTTATTGCCATTGCCACTTAACAAGTCTGTGAGTTTTGATGCTGATTCTAAGGCAGATTTCGTGAGAAAGCTACATGCATAGGTAAAGATTAGGATTGTAAAACAAAATGCCAAGGTCGCTTCAAAGGTGAACAAGGACAGGAGACCCAAGATTTTTCAGCCTGGAGATTGGGTTTGGGTGCATCTTCGCAAGGAGAGTTTTCCATTGCAGAGGAGATCTAAGTTGAACCCTAGGGGAGACGGTCCATTTCCAATGCTTGAGAAAATCAATGATAATGCCTACAAGAAACATTTACCAGGTGATTATCAAGTAAGTGCCACATTTAATGTTACTAATCTGAGTCCTTTTAATGTAGGTGACGATTTGAGGACAAATCCTTTTCAAGAAGAGGGGAATGATGAGATCCATGATGAGAGTCAAGCCGGAAGAAGGAATGTGGATCCTTTTGAAGTGCCGCCTGGACTGATCACAAGAAATCAAGCGAAACGATTCAAGGAAGCACTTAACGGGTTGATAAAGGTTGTCCATGAAGCCGGAAAGGATTGGAGCAATCATGAAGTTGGAACGGATTGGAACAACCATAGGAAGACCCTTGCTTTTATACAAGTCACACCGGACACGGGTTGAAGAGGGCATGTATGTTCAAGGCACGGCCGTGTAGGAATTCCAAGATTGCACAGAATCATACACGGCTAGATACACGGCTAAAAGGCACGGTCATGTATGGAGACAAGCAAATCCACAGAAAGATACACGACCAGAAGTACATGGTCGTGTATGTGACCGGAATGTGCACAGAAAAGTACACAGCCAAAGTACACGGTCGTGTACACGGCCGTATATCCCCTGCCGGTCAGCTTGTTCTGTTTTCGTGTTTTTACGCAACTTATCTAAGCTACGTTGTTTTGGACTTGTTTTTCACGAATTGTAACCCTAGTATAAAAGCTCCTAGGGTTTAGAACAACTAAGAATTTACATCTTCGAACAATAAACACTTTTGAGAGGCACCTCTCTTGGTTCTTCAAGAACTAACTAGAACTTATCGGATTAATTTCTGTGGCGTTCATCCTAACTTATCAATCGGTCTTTCATCCCAATTGTGGTGTCTTTACATTATACCAAGGTTCTTGTTTCGCTTATAAACAACTGGTCGCGATTTACACTTTAGGTGTTTGGGCGTCTTAGGCAACGAATTCCGAACGTATTGGTATTGGGTTTCGTCACGGGTTGGCGTGGTTCATATCACTAAGCCCTCTCACGAAAATGTGAAGTGAATTCTGAAAATTTTGGCCTCTTCAAACCCTACTATAAGCAAGTATTTATACTTGCTCCCTTTAGGGTTAAAAAGTCCACAAAATTACAATTATGCCACTTTTAAGTGGCCAGTCCTAAAAGACAATTACAAGCAAATGAAAGTGTCCCAAAAGAATGACTACAACATAATCGTCCAAAGAAATAATTATAAATAAAAATAGTCTTCATCATGCTAGCTCTTCCATAGGATTCGTCGGCCTAGCTCATCACTGGTTTAAGTCAGTCTATGGATAACCCACAAGCTGAGTCTGAGTGAGTTTGTCCATCGCCCTATAAAGCATGATAATCATTCCTGTTGAAATATACAATACATGAATAAGAGAAAAGGGGTTAGTAAATAAATAATTCCAGAGTCGATTTACTCAAAATGGGCTCTCATCGCCAATATTCGAAATCCTTTAGTTCTTGCCCTAATGATAGGTCTTGTCGGATTTTGATTCCTATCAAAAATCCATTGGTGAGCAACAACAACCATTGTTATCTTAGTTCATTGAAATTCAAGTTGTGATTCATTCTTGTTCTATCTCTTGAGAATTCGTATAAAAAAAAATTAAAGTCGGTCATGAAAACAAAAAAGAAATATCTAATTGCTGAAAATCACAAGATAAATTCTTGTTTTGCAAATCACAAATCAATTGCTACAATATACTTTCCAATTCCTACAATAACACATATCTTTGTCTTTCCAATTTTGTATCTGAATTACATTCACACTCCTTGACATATTCGGTGCAAATTTTGATTCATTCAATTTCTATGATAGGGATTGCTTTGACTTATGTTTCCGAATTGGTAGTGAGTAAATTTTCATATCAATTAGAATTTTAGTTATTTTCCATTGTTTGCCGTGATTTGGAACCGACAACTAATTAATAGATTTTGCCTTAGTGGTTACATTGAGGAGGTTTCCAATCCGAGTTCATATCAAAGAATTGTAATAGTGAGTTGTGAGTACATTCTTGTTGAGAGATAAACACGAGTGAATTGTGAGAGCAATACACGAGTGAGTTGTGAGAAACATATTATAATTGTGCTACTAATTATTTTCTTGATTGTAGAGATATGTCGGGACAAAACACAACTGGAGGTGAGAATGGGGGGGAGAATATGGTGATGTTTGAGGCATTGATGGGGGAGATGAAGAGAATCTTGAGTAGTGAGCTTGAACAAATCCATGAGAGGATGGATAAAATGGAAAGGAGTAAGGAACCATCTAATAGTACCACTGTCAGGCGAGGCGTTTGTAAACCAATGATGGGAGGGATTAGGATAGAAGAAGGTGAGGAAACCGATTCTGGTGAGTATAATTATGTGAGGGAAAGAGGGAACACCTAGAGGCGAGATAGTAACTTAGGAAGTATTAAGATGAAGATATCATCATTTTAGGGGAAGAATGATCCAGAGTTGTACTTAGAGTGGGAGAGGAAGATGGATCATGTATTTGCATGCCACAACTATACTGAGGAGAAGAAAATCAAATTGGTTGGAGTTGAGTTCTCAAATTATGCTAGTGTGTGGTGGGATTAGCTAGTGCGTAATAGGCACATATATAGAGAGCGACTTGTTAGTACTTAGGATGAGAAGAAAACTATTATGTGGAAGCGGTTTATCCCTAGTCATTATCAAAGGGATTTAGTTAGGAAGTTTCAAGGATTGACACAAAGGTCCAAGAGTGTAGAGGACTATTATAAGGAAATGAAGATAGCCATGATTAAAGTCGGAGTGGAGGAGGAAGATGAGGCAACAATGGCTAGATTCATTAATGGGTTAAACCAGGAGATTGCTGATATGGTAACTTACATCATTATTTAGATATGGAAGAATTGTTGCATAGGGCTATCAAAGTGGAGCGAAATTTGAAGTATAAGAGCAATCCATGGTCTAGGGTGACTTCCAGCTCTTCATAGAAGTCCAATTGGAGGAAGAAGTCCACGAATTCGAAGCCTAAAGAGGACATAAAAGCTAAGAGTCTAGTTGCTGCATTTAAAGGTAAAACTGGCACTAAACCATCTTCCAGAACTAGAGATATTAAATGTTTCAGGTGTTAGGGATTTGGACATAATGCATCTTAGTGTCCAAATCAAAGGGCTATGATTATTCGTGATAATGGAGACGTGGAGAGCATCAGCTCTAAGGAAAATGATGTGTCACCGTTAGAAGAGTATGAGGATGTTGATTTAGAGGGACCCGTTAGTGGAGAGTTATATGTCACTAGGCGAGTACTTAGTGTCCAACCGTAGGAGGGTGATGAAGGGATCCAACGTGATCATATCTTTCATACACGGTGTCATGTACAAAATAAAGTATATAGTTTGATCATTGATAGTGGCAGCGGCACTAACGTTGCTAGTACTTTGTTGGTTGATAAGATACAGTTGAAAGCTGTAAGATATCCAAGGCCATATCGATTACAATGGTTGAATGAGTATGGGGAAGTGAAGGTGACTAGGCAGGTTCTTATGGCCTTATCCATAGGGAGCTATAAAGATGAAGTGATGTGTGATATGGTTCCTATGCAGGCTAGTCACCTATTATTAGGGCGACCACGGCAATTTGATAGGAAAGTGATGTACGATGGGTACAAGAACCAATATTCTTTTGTTCTAAACAAAAGGAAGGTGGTTCTAACTCCACAGAAACCATGTGAAGCTTGTGAGGATCAAGTGAGGATTATAAAAGAATTTTGAGAGAAACACGTGAGCGTACAAGAGAAGAGTGAGAAGAAAGGGAAAAGTGAGAAACAAACACTCGTGAGCAATGAGGGAAAAGATCCTAAAACACAGAGAGTAAAGAACATGGCGAGAAAAAGTGAGGTCAAGAGTGTAATGTTAGGAAAGAAACAACTACTTGTACTTATGTATAAGGATTTATATTTTACTAATACTGACCTTAACCTTTTATTGCCTATTATGGTGATGTCTTTATTGTAGGAATATGAAGACTTGTTTCTTGAAGAAGTACCGAAGGGTCTACCTCCACGACGAGGTATCAAGTACTAAATTGATTTCGTGCCAAGCGTATCTATTCTGAATCGGCCAGCATACTGAACTAATCCTAAGGAGGCCAAGGAAATTCAGAATCAAGTTGATGGATTGATGGAGAAGGGATTTGTTAGAGAAAGCCTCAACCCATGTTCAATTCCTGTCATCCTAGTTCCAAAGAAGGACAAAACGTGGCATATGTATGTCGACTATAGGGTAATCAACAAAATAACAGTTAAGTATAGACATCCTATCCTTAAGCTAGGTGACATGCTTGATTAATTGCATGGTGCACGTTTATTTTCTAAAATTGACCTAAAGAATGACTATTATCAAATTCGTATGAAAGAAGGGATGAATGGAAAACAACATTTAAAACTAAACATGGATTATATGAATGGATGATAATACCTTTCGGGCTAATAAACACACCTAGCACTTTCATGAGATTAATGAATCATGTTCAGCATCATTTTATTGGAAAGTTTGTTGTTGTATATTTTGATGACATTTTAATTTATAGCAGGACATTAGATGATCATGTTTAGCATCTGCAGTGTGTGTTTAACGTTTTAAGGGACAACCAATTATATGTCAATTTAAAGAAGTACACTTTTTGTATGAAAATTGTGGTTTTTCTTGGTTTTGTTGTAGGTGCACATGAGATAGCTGTGGACGAGGAGAAGGTGAAGGCGATTCAAGAGTGGACAACACTAAAGAATGCAAATGAAGTCAGGAGCTTCCATGGATTAGCAAGCTTTTACAAGAGGTTTGTGAGGGATTTCAGTTCCATCGCTGCTCCCCTAAATGATCTTGTTAAGAAGAATGCCGAATTCAAGTGGACTGAAGTGCATGAGCAAGCGTTCTAAACTCTAAAAGGTAAGTTAACTAATGCACCTTTGTTAGTATTACCTAATTTTGAGAAAATATTTGAGATCAAATGTGATGCTTCAGGGAAAGGTATTGGTGGTGTGTTAATGTAGGATTCCAAACCAATAGCCTACTTTAGTGAGAAACTCAACGGTGCTGCCTTAAATTACCCTGTGTATGATAAGGAGTTGTATGCCCTAGTGAAGACCTTGCAAATGTGGCAGCATTACTTATGGCCTAAGGAGTTCATCATTCATTCCGATCACAAGAGTCTAAAGTATTTGAAGACGTAAGGAAAGCTGAATAAAAGGCATGCCAAATGGTTGGAGTTCATCAAGACCTTTCCATACGTCATTAAATACAAGCAGGGTAAGGAAAATGTAGTGGTCGATGCCCTATCTAGAAGGTACTCTCTTTTGACTTCTTTACATACTAAGCTGCTTGGATTTGAATGCATGAAAGACTTGTATGAACATGATGCTAACTTTGATCAAATTTAGGCTGCTTGTTCTGAATCTGGATATGTGGACTTTTATAGGCATGATGGGTATTTATTTAAGAAAGATAGGTTATGTGTGCCAAAAAGTTCCATAAGTGAATTGTTGGTGAGGGAGACGCATGGGGCTGATTTAATGGGACACTTTGGTATTAGGAAAACTTTGGACATTTTGCATGAACATTTTTATTGGACTAAGATGAAACATGATGTACAAACTGTGTGTGATAAGTGCATTGCATGTAGAAAGGCTAAGTCCAGAGTGATGCCCCATGGGGAATATCATCCATTGCTTGTGCCTACTCAGCCTTGGACTGACATCTTTATAGATTTCATATTAGGTTTACCACGATCTCAATGTGGCAAAGATAGCATATTTGTTGTTCTTGATAGGTTTAGTAAGATGGCTCATTTCATTTCCTATTCTAAAACTAATGATGCACGACATATTACTGACTTGTTCTTCAAGGAGATTGTATGGTTACATGGTTTGCCTAAATCCATTGTGAGCGATAGAGATGTAAAATCTTTTAGCGACTTTTTGCGTACTCACTAGAATAGGCTAGATACTAAATTATTGTTTTCCACTGTGTCACATCCTCAAACTGATGACCAGAAGGAAGTAGTCAATAAGACACTTTCAACATTATTGTGTGCTGTACTTAATAAAAACTTGAAACAATGGGAAACATGTTTACCTCATGTAGAATTAGCATACAACAGGATAGTACATTCCACTACATCATATTCTCCATTTGAGGTTGTGTATGGTTTTAATCCCTTGACCCCATTGGATATATTGCCTTTTCCAACTAATGAGTTTGTAGATCTTGATGGAACAAAAAACACAGAATTGGTTAGGGAATTACATACTCAGGTTTGGGCTAACAGTGAGAAGAAAAATGAGCACTATGCTCATTAGGCCAATAAGGGACGTGTCAAAATTGTGTTTCATCCAAGAGATTAGGTTTAGGTGCACTTGTGAAAGGAAAGATTTGCAGAGCAGTGGAAGTTTAAATTTCATCTAAGGGGAGATGGACCTTTCCAAGTCGTGGAGCACATCAATGACAACGCTTACAAGATTGACTTGCTAAGTCACTATGGTAATGTAAGCGTAACTTTTAATGTTTCTAATTTTACTCTTTATGATGTAGGTGATTCGAGCACAAATCTTTTTGAGGAAGGAGGGAATGATGAGGATCAACTAGCATCTAAGAGGACGGAACCAAAATCCCAAGATCCATTGCAAGGTATTAGAGGCCCAATGACTCGAGCTAGAGCTAAGAGGATAAACAACGCTTTACAAAGACTAGTCATGGACCTACAAGCTAAGGAATCAAATTACACGAAAGGAGAACCAACACCTACCAATTTGATTCATGTTTCCATAGAGGGATGCAAGGATTTGGAAGTCTTAGAATAGATACATTTTATTAAAATAAAAAGGGAAAGAGTATTCTCGGTTTTGTTATTGTTATGTCTTATAATTTATTTGGTTTGTACTTTAGTATATTTAGTTAGAAGTTTCGATCTGAAGGAAAATAAAGTCGGTTACTATGTTAGGAAACTAGGTTATTATTATTATGTGGTGTGATATTCCTATATCACCAAAAGGTGGGGGGGGGAGGGGATGGCACAATGACTACATTATCATTATTCAAAAATTGAAAATATATCTTTTCTTTGAAAAGAAAAACGTTCTCTTGTTATTTAAGAAAGAACTGCTTGGATTTTCTTCAACTGAATTGCTTGGGGAAAATTCTTTTAATAACTTAGGTTTCAATCAACATATGTGATTGGGGTCTAGTTCCATTCTACTTGTTCGAGATGTTCCTTGGGATTTGATTTCAATTGCGATCGTTGGGTTTTAAGTTTAACATAGCTAGGGTTTACGCATCAAGATGTCAAACCTAAAAAACAAAAATTAAGAAGATTTAGGCCTGACATCTTACTAAAGATTAAAGAGGAGGTCAAAAAGCTATTGGAAGTCGGGTTTATCAAAGTATCAGACTATCTAGGATGGGTAGAAAACATAGCCGATGTTCTAAAGAAAAATGGAAAAGTACAAGTATGCATAGATTTTCGAGATTTGAACCAAGCTACAGCTAAAGACAACTCCCCTTTACCTCACATAGATGTCTTGGTAGACAATACCGTAGGAAGTCATCTCTTCTCATTTATGGACGGCTTCTCAAGATATAATCAGATAAAAATGGCAAAAGAAGATAAAACCAAAACAACCTTTATCACAACTTAAGGCACTTTCTGTTATAAAGTCATGCCTTTCGATTTAAAGAATGATGGAGTAACATATCAAAGAGCAATGGTCGTAATACTTCACGACATGATGCATTAAGAAGTCGAAGTATATGTTGACAACATGATAGCTAAATTCAAAAAAAGAGAAAGCCATGAGGTAATCTTAAGGAAATTATTCGAATGATTGAGAAAGTTTTAGTTGAAATTAAATCTAGAGAAATATACTTTTGGGGTCACATCTGGCAAGGTGTTGGAGTTTATTGTAAGTCGAGAAGGTATTAAAATCGACCCTGATAAAGTAAATGCCATACTAGAAATACCTTCTCCACGTACCATTAAGAAGGTAAGAGGTTTATTGGGAAGGTTGAATTACATAGCTTGGTTCATCTCACAAGTCATAGATAAATGCCGTCCACTATTTCGTCTACTAAAAAAGAACTCTACAATAGAATGGAATGATGAATGTGAAGAGGCATTCAAAAAGATCAAGGAGTATCTTATGAACCCCCTAGTTCTAGTAACCTCAAAACTAGGAAAACCTTTATTCTTATACCTTACAATACTTCCTGAATCTATAGGGTGTATACTGGGACAAAAAGATGAAAGAGGAAGGGAACAATCTATATACTATTTGAGTAAAAAATTCATGGAAGGAGAACAAAAGTATTCCAAAATAAAAAGGACCTGCTACGCATTAGTTTAGGTCATGCATCAATTGAGACAGTATACTCTCTATTATCCCATTGAACTATTAACAAAACATGATCCTTTGAAATATTTAGTGGAGAAACTTGTTTTACTAGGAAGAATCTCCAAATTGCAAATGCTCCTATTAAAATTTGATGTCACATACGTAAATCAAAATTCAATGAAAAGGTAGGCATTAGCATATCAGTTGGCAGAATACCCAATCGAAGGAGATTCCCAAGAATCGTAGGCCTAATTCCCAGATGAAAATATACTAATAGCAGAGGGTGAGTCAGAAAAAGAATCCAAGATAGAGAAAGATCCTAAATGGAAGATGTATTTTAACGGAGCTGCCAATGTGTTTGGATACGGAATCGGGGCAGTGTTGATATCACTAGAAGGAAAGCAATTCCCCTCAGCAATGAGACTTACATTTCCATATACTAATAATATTACAGAGTATAAAGCATGCATCCTCGGTCTCAAAATGGCCTGCTATATGGAAATCTGTAAATTGGATGTATATGGAGATTCCTCGCTTATCATATTATAGACACAAGGAGAATACAAAACTAAAGAACCTAAAGTAATGCCATACTACTAACACTTGACAAAAATGATAGAAGAATTAGGGATGGTCACCTTCACATACATCCCAAGAACTCAAAATCAGTTCATAGATGCCTTCGCCACACTAGCATCTAAGATTCAAGTAATAAGACGAATCGAAGTTCAACTACTAAAGATAGAAATTGAAGATAGAGCCACCTATTGTCTAGTAATTGAAAAAACACAAGATGACAAGCCCTGGTACCACAATACCAAAACATTCCTCAAAGAGAGCAAATACCCTGAAATGGCTAGTACAAATGACCAAAGAACACTGAAAAGGTTGGCAAGTCATTTCTTACTAAGCGGGTCTATACTTTACAAAAGATCATTCAACACCAAGTTACTAAAATGTGTGGATAAAAAAGAGGTAGATAAACTGATGAAAGAAATACACGAAGGGGTATGTAGCCTCACATGAACGAACACATGCTTGCTTGAAAAATCATGAGGATGGGTTACTATTGGTTGACAATGGAATCAAACTGCATTAAATATGTCAAGCACTGCCACTTATGCCAAGTCTATGCCAACAAAATAAATGCCTCAACTAAAGAGCTTCATTCACTTTCTGCACCATAGCCTTTCTTTATGTGGGGAATCAACATTATCGGGCTAATCACTCCCATGGTATCCAATGGTTATAGATTTATAATGGTAGCTATCAATTATTTCACCAAGTAGGTTGAAGCCTCATCATATGCTAGTGTCACCAAAGGAGTAATAGCCCGATTAATGAAAAGAGACATAGTAGCTTTGTATGGAGTTCTTAAATCAATCATCAGCGATAATGGCACCAATCTCAACAATAAATTGATGACGGAGTTATGTCAACAATTTAAGATAAATCATAGAAACTCAACTCCATACCGACCTCAAATGAATGGGGCAATAGAAGCAGCCAACAAAAATATTAAGAGAATTATTGAGAAAATGACCATCACCTACATAGATTAGCATGAGATGTTACCTTTCACACTCAGGGCCTATAGAACATCGATTTGACGTCTACTGGAGTTACTCCCTATTCCCCAATATATGGTACTGAGGTAGTATTACCAGTCGAGGTTGAAATACCATCCTTCAGGGTTTTATTAGAGACATAGCTAGAAGAATCTGATTGGCTAAAGAAAAGGATCGATCAATTAAACTTGATCGACGAAAGAAGACTCACAACATTATGCCATGGCCAATGCTACTAACAAAGGATGGCCCCAGTGTTCAATAAAAAAATATAGCCTCGACATTTTAAGGAAGGTGACCTAGTACTAAAGAAGGTTCTCCCAAATGCACAAGATTCAAGAAGTAAATTCACTCCAAACTATGAAGGTCTGTATGTTGTAAAAAAGACATTATTAGGAGGAACCTTAATATTAGCTCAAATGGACGATCTAAATTTGAAGGACACTATAAATGCAAATGCGGTTAAGATATATTATCCCTAGGCAAGAATAACAAAAGTTTGCCAAAGTTCATGAATGACAACAATCATTATGACTTTGTAATTTTATTTTCATTTCTCTACAAGCTAAGTGGTGTCCTTAAACAGTCACTAAATTTTTTAATTACCCTGACCAGTCACTATCAAACAATTCTTACATCATTTCCCCATATTATCCATCACCCCATCACATATACAGGAAAATAATGAATAATGAACAATGATGAAATGCTAAAACTCAATGAATTTTTTATGATCTTATCCTTCTCGAATAGCAAGTCTGGTATTGTTTCAGATTAATACCAAAATTGTAAGAACTAAACCCACAAGAAGAAATACATCAAGATTTTCTGCTCTAGTTAAGGCAAAGTTTGGTTGTTATCTACAGTGATCAGGTAAGCATCTAAAAATTGAGTAGTCATTCATCATTCAATTAGGCTTCCAATGATGAGTTGCATTTCTGTTTAAGTTTGCTAGTCTAAAGAAGACGCTTCCTATTATCAATTGGTCAGCTCATAGTAGCACTTTTACAATTCCTTCTTAAGGCTACTAGTCTATTGAGACACCTCCTAATATGTTTCCAAAAAGATACTTCCCACTATCAGTTAGTTAGCCCACAATGGGGCACTTTCCTAAATATCCTCTCTCAAGGTTGCAGGTTTAATGAGACGCTTCTTATTATCAATTAGTCAGCTCACATGATCACTTTTCCAAATAATTTTTCGGTTGCTAGTTTGGTGAGATGCTTCCTATCATCAATTAGTTAGCTCATTAGAGAACTTTTCTAGATAATTTTCCCTTTTAAGGTCACTAGTCTAGTAAGACGCTTCCTACCATAGATTAGACAGCTCATGAGAGCACTTTTCTAGATAAGCTTTATGTATAAAGCAACTATCTTCCTTTTATGATATAAGATTACTAGCTCGTAGAGCGCTTTCCTTACTCAACCTGTTGGTTAAATAATCCTCCAATAGATCTAGAGCTAGATGGTCAACTGAATATAGTTTTGTATGTCCTTTCTCCTAGGAAAAAATGGTGTTTTTGTTGTCTTTGTAGCCAAATTTTCCTAAAACTTTACTACAAAGAGGGGCAGCTGTGAACACCCCATTTTTTCTTCAAAATAAATATATAATAAGATAATAATAATCTATAAAAAAATAATAATAAATAACAATAATAATAATGACAAAATACATTTGGGTTGCTAAATTAAATTTGAAAATTTGAAAATGACAAAAAACTTAGCAAAAATATCAATTTAATGTATAATTAGCACATGAGAATAGATCGAGAATTGAGCTGCCTTAGCTGGTCTGATCGGTCGCCTAGAATGTGAGGAGGAGCCACTGGTTGCGAGTTCGAATCCTGGGAATGGCACTTTATACCATTTTGTTTTTTTTTTTTCTCTCCTAACTGCCATGTGGTAGCATTTGACTGGTTAATAAGAGCACGTGCCATCTTCTTCCTTCAGCCGATGATAGAAATTCAAAGGAAAAGAAATTGGAACAAAATCCGAACAACATGAAATGTTTTTTATCAAATCTTTTTGGATAAATCATAAAAAACAACTCCAAGTTAAAAGATTTACATCAATCTTTTTTTCAAATTGGGAAGAAAAAGAAAAGAAAAGAAAAAAACCTAGTTATGGTTTGGATCTGAGTTCATCTGCATCGGTTCTGCAAGCTTATAAATAAAGGCCGATCTTCGGAGAATGAAAGGAGAGGGGAAGGAAATTAGAAATAGAAGAAGAAAAAAGAAAGACGAGCATAAAAAAAAAAAAAAAACACACCCACCGGAGCTCTCTCTCTCTCTCTCTTTAGATCCCCTGTCATTGGCATCGCAAACTAACACTTAAGGCAGTTTCTAACAAGGAATAGTTTCACCAAGCAATTCCCCACCCTTAGAAGGTTCAAAACCCTCTACCAGTTGACATAAATGGTCACCGAAATGCCATCGATGAAGACCTTCCAACTGCTACGATCTGATCCGATTTAGTCCGACCTCGACCCGACCAAACTGATCCGCATCTAAGTCATAAAATAAAAATATCATAAAATAAAAAGATATATAATTCAAATTTTAGAAGGATAAGGTGATAACTTTAGGGTTTAAATAGGATTTCCCCTAAGTTAAGAATTTCTAGCTTTTTAAAAAAAAAAAGGGGGGGGGGGTGATTTTGTTTACTAGTGTTTAAATTAGAATTAATTGGAATTAATTCGCTCAATTAATTCTAATTCAATAATTTTTCCCAACTCTAGTTGGGTGGTTACTCCAAATAAATAATAAAAATTCCTAGTTCAAGTCAATGATTTGTATTAGATTAGCATAGGATCTAATGTAAATCGAATTAAGAAAATAATATGAATTTTTTTAAATTAAACTCGACACTAGTAATGATCCCAATTAGAGTTATCTAGGCCTGATTAGCTTTTAGCTAATTGTGACTCAAATCATTTAAGATTTATTCAATTAAACTAAATAAAATATTTCAATTTTTAAGTTTAGTTTTGTTATAGGCCCAATTAGGATATTTGGGCCTTTTAAGTATAATACGCCCAATTGTATTTGGAATTAGGCCCACTAGTTCTAATTAATTTAATTAAGTCTAGTATTAGTTACTAAGTCTATTTTAATTCTCATTAGGTCACTTTAATTTATTTTAATTACTCCAAGCCCAAGGTCCATTATTTTATTAGATCCAAATTCAATTTCATTTTAAGTCCTTTGATTTAAGGTTTTATAGGGTTAAAGGCCCATTTAAATTTGATTTATTCGTTAAGGACCCTTTACGGTATAAGTCTTAAAGATTAATGAGTCTAAATAGCCTTTAGGTTTTGTGCCCATTTGGATTTTATTATAGTGATGTAAGTCCATTCTATTTTATTAGGCTTAAGCCTAATCTATTCTAATTAGTTAATTTGATTTGTGCCTTAAATTGGTTTGAAGCCCAATTAAGTTACATATCGTGTTAAATTAGGATATGAGCCTTAGGTAGAGATAGGCCCAATTATATGTTGGATTTTGACTCTTGGACACATAAGTCGTTAGGTTCATACTATCACCTCACATTTTATTTTGGTTCAATTAGGATAGTTTAATTACCTAAGCCCATTTAATCAAATTATGTTTACTTACATAGGCCACCTAAGAAAAATGTAAGAAGGTGGTCCATGGGCCTATTTTGGTTGGCTTGACCTAGGGTTAGGTTGGCTTTGACCCTATTTAATTAAACTATTGTCTAACTTGATTTTAATTCATCACAAATTAAGGCCATAACTTTAAAGTATCATAACTTATTCAATTTAAGCTCAAATCAAGTGAAACCAAAGTCATTTATTTTCTAATCATTTCTATCATCCATTTTAACATAAAAAGTTTTATTTTATTCAATTTAGGGCTGTCGAATTACCAAACCAAACTTAATTACGAATTTTTAACTTTAAGAGACCATAATTTATTCAATTTAGGTCCCCAAATCATTCAAAACCAATGCCCACTTGTCCCCACTCCTTCCTAGTGTTTAGTTCATCATTTATTTTTAATTTTCAAGCTAAAAATATTAGCAAAACAAGGCAATCAAAACTATGTACACCCCAATTGATTCTCAACCATTCAACTAGTCTAATTTGTACACATCTTTACTTCTAAGCCTTATTTTACTGCCAATCTAACTTATATTTATAACTAAATGATAATTCCATCAAATTTCTCAAAATAAACATAATACATCATATTTTTCCATAATTTAACATTTACCAAAAATCATGCAAGAAATTAACACTCTATGTTCTCACAATCTATCAATTCAACCCGATTCATCTTTAAACTTCGCCAAAGTTAATATTTATCGTGTAACTTCAATTTTCATCAAATTTATCACTCTAAGAACATAGAAACCTATTGGAAATTCATAAATTAACAATTAAATCAACTCATTCACCTACTAATTCAATCATGCTACCAATTTCCAACCTTCCACATGTTATATCTACTAATTAATCACCCAAGCCACCCCATACTTCACATGTTCATACTCCAATCACAAATTTATCATCACCTAACATTCAAATTAGATTAGCAAGAAAATTTAAGCCTCAATTCTATCTTCATAGTGACATTTGTAATTACATCTAATAACCCATTACATATCTTCAATTATCATGCATCATCCTTCATTTCTATCATTCAATCCAACACTTAACAACACATAAAACATATTAAATCATGTATTAATTCCTAAATCACCAAATGATACTCAAGAATCTTCAATATGAGTGTTGGCAATAGGAGTACATCCCCGTACATCCCCAACATTAAAAAAAATCATCAAATCTTTATGTTCAATCACTTATAACCATCATAAATCATCAACTTAAATAAGATTTTAAACTTAGCTTATTGGAGATCTAATAAATGCCCAAATTCTTTCTAAACCATGCCTACCCACGTCCAAAATGATGTTTTTCCCAAACTTCCAATTGATTTCTTTTACATTAAACATCATATATTGCTTAGACCTATAAACTACAAATTAAAATCCACTTGAATCAAGTCATTTTCTTACTTACCTTCACAAATAAATCATGTGGAAACTAACCCCCTCTTAGTTTGGAATTTCACTTAATCCTTGATCTAAAACTCATAAGAAAACAACTAGATTAGTGTAGGGTTTAATGAGTATTAAGAGGTTTAAGGAGTAGAATGAGCTTAATGGGTTTTTGAGAGCATTTACCTTAGAGAGTTTTCTAGTAAAAAAAGAAATGGGGGGTTGCTATTATATGTCCAAAAATGGGTTTGAATAATAGTGTTTAGCAAGGGTAAATGGATCCACAAAGTTAGTGGGTTGTAACTTATGGTAGCATGCGTCCTCTTAATTTAGCCTATTTGTATCATTTTTTTCTTAAATTTTCCTCACATACCCAGCTAAAAAATGATGTTTCCTTTTTCCTAAAATTCCCTTGGAAATTAAATTAATTAGCTATTCATATGCAAAATAAGCTTAGGAGCATTTTGGTCATTTTACCTGGTTGACTTTCAAATTAATTTTTTTTTTTCCAATTGTCTCCAAATATTTTTTAATTGATTTTATTCACCTAATTAAGGTCTTAGAGCTATATTTAGGATCTCTAAGAAAATTTCATGTCTACTTTCAATAAAATCATCTTCAAAGCAAAAACAGTTATTTTTTGTAAATTATCTCCAAACATCAAGATACCACTCCCAATAATTTTAAATGTCTCCAAATGACATCAATTTAAGTTTTTTGGTGATATTCGCCAACTTCAAAGACTCTAAATCAAGGTGTAGGGGCAAAATGATCATTTTACAAAATTGATCTCAAACCTTTAATTTTTTTTCTTTCTAATTGACTTCAAATAACTCCTTAATGACTTTATTTATTTAATTAGGGACTTGGTATTTTATTTATGGTCACTAGGCTATTTTGGAGTTTTTTTTCCAATAAATTAAGTTTATGAGCATAATGGTCATTTTGGAAAAATTTGTTTCTAAATTTTATAAATCCTTTCTTAATTGTCTTCAAATCTTCTTTCTTAATTCCATTGACCTTATTTGGAATTTTGAGGTTTTCAGTGTTTCCAACCATTTTAGGCAAAGAAGAATGAAAGTAAAGAAAGGTGATTAGAATACGGTCACTTGAGAACTTGTTAGACAATGTAACTTTTGTAATGCTTTCTTTTGGCCTTCATGTGTTGTAAGGAGCCTAGTTGTAAGACTTCATCATGACTTACTACCAATACCTGTGTATTGAAGCAAATGTAATTTTGCCTTCTTTAAGGCATCTTTTATATAAGTTTTGTGATGTTTTGATGGTTAGTGTGGACGCTTTATGGTTGCTTGATCAAGGTTAAGGAATCATAGCAGGTTGACATGGATAAGGTCCTCTATAGGACATGACAATCTAAGCATTTGAGGTCACCAATGGTAGTTTATAGAGTGGTTTTAAGAATAGGTGTCTCTAGACACTTACAAAGGAAAAAATGAAAACTTTTTTGTACCTGCTAATATTAGCATAAAAATACTTATGACCATTTCTAAAAACTGTCCACTAGAGTCTAGATTCATGTCTCAAAACTTTTATACATCAACTAGACAAGCACGCACTAGCGATACCTACATCTAAAATAGAAAAGGTAAAACATTATGAATGTTAAAAATAAAAACTATGGTAGAAGCTAGAAACTATTTTAATTCTCATACCCTAATTAATTTAAACTCCTATTTTAAAATTGGAAAAGTGATGTGTAGGAATAGCTATTCATTGGTTTTTAAAACATATTTCACAAACTACTTGTGAGACCTTAGTTGTAACTTCCTAATGTGTCACTATTTTCATCTTAAGTACAACTAATAGAGTAATAGTTATTAGTTATTGCTTCTTTATTTTATTCATTAAAAATTGCAACTCTCTCTCACCAACTAGACGTACATTGATATTCTTCTAAACTATAATTCTAACATTTTAAAACCAAAAGAATTACATAAATACAAACATATATACATCAGAATAAAATTTTAAGTTTCACTTCTATATAAAGGACCATTAAATATACCTTAGCCAAATTCCAATATTAATGACAATACTTAGTATTTTGATAAAAATCAAATTGGATTTGTGAGTAAGGGTTTTTTTTTTTTTTTTTAACTTAGTCACACAACATGTTCTACATTTACCTCATAAAACAATCATGTAAAAAAAAAATTATTTAAGTTTGTCATATATCACTGAAAGTTTAATTAAACAATTTATGGCATTTAACCCAAAATTTTATTTTCTTTCATTGGACTTATTCATATATTAGTCTAAGAATGGAAAACTATATCCACAAGCATTATTACAGTTTTCAATGCAATTCCCATTGTAGTCATTTAGCCAATTAAAGATAACTATAGAGATATGTTGTCTTGATAGAGACTTGCTAGTTATAATATATTTATTTTAGAATTTTTAAGTTGTTAATGGCCCAACTTGAACATAGAGCATGCTTGTTAAATAGGTAAGATTACAAGTTTGGGTTTTCAAACATGATTGATAAATAGATTGTGATGTGGGTTGAGCTATTCAAACATGAATCTATCTAAACCTAGATGTTAACATGATTTACTAGCCTTACGTAAAATTATGATAACACCTTCAAAAGCAATTTATAGAGAGATAAAGGAAGGAATGTTTTAGTTTAACACATCATTTGATAATTCTTCTTTGTTATGTTAACTAAACAATAGAATGCAAATTGTTTAGTGTTATATTTAGCACCTAAACTTTAACTACATTGCAATTAACTAAGTATATACACTTCTTGATTGTCCATTTAGTATCATAATTGTCCTTCAAAATGAATAAAATTAATAAATAAAGAGATAATACTTTATCAATACAAAATTGTATTTAATTTCAACTAGAAATTATAACTTATCGAAATGAAAGAAAAATTTATAAAAAAAAAAAGAAAAGAAAATGAGAGAAGCACAATATGCAATATCTACCAACATAAAGGTGTGCCATTAGCTGTCCTCATCAATTGCAACATCATCGTGCAATACTATCTTCAACTGATGAAATCCATTGAAGTTTCTAAAACTCTAAATCAATGAAACCCATGTCATTTTTTCCACAAACCTACCACCAAACCAAAACTAGTTCCATGACCTAAATGGTAAACAAACTCAATCCCATTATCTTCATCTTATCTCCACTACTATCTCCTCCACCACTATGTTTCATGCACTGAATCCAATTTTATGTACCCAAGCACATTAGACCAAAAGACAAATCGTCCTATAATTTCAAATACTCATATCAAGACTAGATCCAAAGATAAATCCCCCCTTTGATTTCAAATACTAAGATATTTAGGTTGATGCTTAACGTTTTGAGTATTTATTATAGTTGTGTTAGGGTTTGTTTATGTAATATTTCTCTCATCTTCTTCTTTTTGAGAAAATTACAAGCAAAAGGATCAATGTTTAGGATCAAGTTCAAATAGAGATTGAATTTTGAGTAGTTAAAATAGAGTATCAACGTTAAATTAAGTAGTTCAAACAATAGATCCAATTATAGTGTTGTTATGGACAATAATGAATTCTCTATTTCAACTACTTATTATATATATGGAACAGTAATGGATTCTCTATTTGAACCACCTTATATAACGTTAATCCTTTATGTCAACCACTCAGCATTTTATTTATATACTATTTTAACTATTTGAAAATTCGATCATCTATTTTAATTTGACTTTCAATGTTGATCATTTACTTGTAATTTTGGGTCTTCTTTTACTTGTAGTTTTTGTTCTTCTCTTGGATGTATTTGTCTTGATTCAAATTTTTATCTTATAGGGTTGGTGTTGATGAATTGAACAATCATGAAGAAAAACTTATTACAATGTAAGTTTAGAGTAGAAGATTATGTTGACATAGCAAGTTTGGGTGTGATGGGTTAGTGATAGAAGTGATGGTTGTTAGGGGTTATATGGTAGTGACAATATCCAGTTTTGCATTTTGGTTTTTTTTAACTAATTTTTTTGTTTAATTTCAATTCATTTTAACTTGATAAAAATATCAACCAACATGATTTCCTTTTTTCAAATTTTACATATCATGTGGGATATTCCACGGCGCCTAAATGGCAAGTTAGATTACATAACTAAAGTTAAGAGAAGCATAGGTGACAAAAATTGTCACTTGTCACTTTATGATCCCTTGAACAAAACATGTTAGCTAACTAAGCTTGCATAGCTAGCAAGTTTAGTTGTGCATAGTTCAATTATGTACTAAAATTGACAATTGAGAAGTACTTGTAGTTAATTGTAAAAAAAGTATTTACAACATGTTTGGTTCACATGATATGGGTGAAATAAAATAGTAATTCCTTTCTTATAGATCTATTCATATATTTGGTTGGTAGAAAAACTATTCCATGAAATTACTGTTGTTGCAAAATGAGGAATTGAAATTGCTTTATAAGACTAAGGAAATAACTATTCTCATAAATTTTTTCTAGCAAATATTCATATCTATCCATGAATTCGTAAAGGAACCATAAAGAATTGGTGTGAAACCCTATAAATTTAATAGTAAATAACGCTAGATTAAAGATTTAGTTATAAGAGAAAGCTTTATATCAAACACGAGTAAATTTAAACATGAGAATTAGAAGAATTATGGTTCACTAAATAATTCATAATTAATAGATAAATGAAAATAAAATTTTAAGTTTAGGATAATCAATAAGGAATTTTAAGTATATATTTATATTTAGGACATTTTATTTGGGTTATACATAAATTTCCATAAAAATATTATAGTTTAGGTAATATAACATGATCACTAGTACACGTATTAGTTGAACACATGAATGGATAAATTACAACCACCCAAAATTACTACATGGTGAAGGAGTTTTCTTTAGATATAAACAATGGTAATTGTCTTCTCTCTCCTCACTTTTTCACTTTACGATCTTAGTTTGAAATTTTCATATCCTTTTGTGTTTGATAACTTTTACAATTCTGTAAATTTCTTCAATCTTCAACTGTTCATAACATTTTCAAATCACTTCCAAATCAAGAACCAAAAGCAAGATGATGAACCTTGCAAAGAATATTTTATAACAAGACTAGATTATTGGTTGTAAAATTTAAGTCTAATCAACATGAATGTAAAATGTTTTAATTTTGAAAGTTTTAACCAAGAAAAATTTGTAAACTTGATTCTATTCAACTTTCAATATATTTAGCTACTAGATGTAGTTGTAAACTTTTTATTCTTTGATTCTGATGCAGCGAGTTAGCGTAAAGAAGCAAGAGAATCACTCAACGAATGAATCTCACTCACACACAATGGTTGCTCACAACCCGTTAATGGAGAAAATTCTCTCACGAAATGTATTTCAGAATATAAAATAAGACATAACCCTAACATGACTGACAAAATGGTATATATACTCCTCCTTAAAATATCAAAAAAAAAAAGGAAAATCTATGCATACACGGTCGAAGGCACGACCGTGCCTCTAAGCGTGTTTGATTCTGTAAGATTTCCTGTTCGATACCTTGCTCGAGACACGGCCGTGCTTCAGGCCATGTTGGATTCTGTGAAGATTTCTGTTCGATACCCTACTCGAGACACGACCGTGCTTTAGGCCGTGCTTCAAATCGTGTGCTCGTGTCTCTTGTATCTCCTCCATCATTCTCTCCCACCAGAGAAGAACTCGACCCCGAGTTCTCTGTAGGATATAACGCCTCATCGTCAGGGAAGAAAGGAAAGATATCAACGACATTGAATGTCTTTGAAATGCCCATAGTGTTTGGTAAACCAACCACATAAGCATTATCATTGATTTTCTGCACAATCTGGTACGGACCATACTTCTTAGGTTGAAGCTTGCTATATTTTCCAACGGGGAACCGTTCCTTGCGTAAGAATACCATAACCTGATCACCCACTGAAAACACTTGTCGCCTTCGATGCTTGTCCGCTGCAGCTTTGTACTTAGCATTAGATTGTTTAATTTTCGCCCGCACCTCAGCTGTAATGTTCTGCCAACTATCCGCTAGGTTCTTGGCTGCTGTGTGAAACTCAGTACCCCTTGGAAGCTTGATCAAATCCACAGCATGGTTAGGAGTATTGGTATAGACAATAGAGAATGGAGACTTGCCTGTTGTCCTGTGAACGGCACTATTATAAGCAAACTCCGCCTGAGCCAATGCCACATCCCATTGCTTGGGCTTCTCACCACAAATACTTCTAATTAGATTGCCCAAAGTTCGATTTGTAGCTTCTGTCTGACCATCCGCTTGTGGGTGAGTCGTGCTGCTATAGTTCAGTGAGGAATCAAACAGCTGCCACAAGGTTCTCCAAAAATGACTCAGGAATATGCTGTCTCTGTCTGAAGTAATGGACTTAGGCACCCCATGGAGGCGTACCACTTCTTTGAAGAACAGCTTGGCAATGACCTGAGCATCAGCAAACTCCCGACACGGGATAAAATGGGCCATCTTCAAAAACCTGTCAACCACAACAAAAACAGAGACAACGCCCCGTTGTGTACGAGGCAATCCAAGGACAAAGTCCATGGACAAATCCTCCCATATGTTATCAGGAACAGGGAGCGGAGTGTAGAGGCCAGTGTTTTGGGCCTGGCCTTTAGACGTCTGGCATGTATCACACCGTTGCACAATCCTCCCAACATCACGCCTAAATGTGGCCAGTAGTATCTATCACTGATTGCAGCAATGGTCTTATCCCTTCCCAGATGACCTGCTAATCCACCCCCATGTAAGTCACGGATCAACTTCTCCCTCAAAGAAGACTCTGGAATACACAGTTGATTTCCCTTCATTAAATATCCATCATAAATATGGAAGTCACTACTAGGCTGTTTAGTCCGACACAACTCCCAAGTATCCTTAAAATCATTATCAGTCCCATAAAGGTCTTTCATATATTCAAATCCCACCACTTCAGTATGAAGTGTCACCAACAAGCTGGCTCGCCTACTCAAAGCATCTGCAACTTTATTGTAGACTCCCGATTTATGTTTCAGCTTAAACGGGAACTTCTGCAAAAATTGTATCCATCTTGCATGCATATCTTTGCTAATCCTTGTCTGATTATTCAAGTGTTTAAGGGCATCACAATCAGAATATAGCACGAATTCTTTGCCCACTAGGTAATGTTCTCAAGTCCTCAAAGCACGCACAACTGAATAGAACTCTTTGTCATATGTGGACCAATTGCGCCTAGACTCACATAACTTCTCACTAAAGAAAGCAATGGGTCTCCTTTCCTGAGATAGTACCGCCCCTATTCCAACCCCACTAGCATCACAATCGACTTCAAACAACTTATCGAAGTCAGGTAATGCAAGAACTGGTGCATTACACAACTTTTCTTTCAATAACCCAAAACTACCTTCAGCTTCATCATTCCACTGGAACTTCCCTTTCTTCAAGCACTCAGTCATAAGTGCAGCAATGGTATTGAAATGCCGAATAAATCGTCTATAGAAACTTGCCAACCCTAGGAAACTTCTCAACTCACTTACTGTTTTAAGAATGGGCCATTCCCTAATAGCTCTTACCTTCTCATCATCCACAGTAATCCCATCACCATTAACAACAAAACCCAAAAACAGCAACCTCCTAGAGAGGAATACACACTTTTTCAAATTCACAAATAGCTTGTTCTCCCTCAGTACCTTCAACACTTCCCTCACATGATTAATGTGTTCCTCCTTAGTTTTGCTATAAATCAAGATATCGTCGAAGTAAACTACTACAAACTGATCAGAAAAGGGTTTAAGTACCTGATTCATTATACACATAAAAGTGCTTGGGGTGTTGCTAAGGCCAAAAGGCATGACCATCCATTCATACAGGCCCTCTTTGGTTTTAAAGGCCGTCTTCCACTCATCCCCTGGTCGGATCCGAATCTGATGGTAGCCACTTCTCAGATCGATCTTGGAAAAGAGCTTAGCCCCACTCAAACAATCTAACATGTCCTCCAACCTTGGTATTGGGAATTTGTAACCAATGGTAATTTTATTGATTGCCCTGCTATCAACACACATACGTCAACTCCCATCTTTCTTTGGGGTTAACAAGGCAGGCACTGCGCAAGGACTCATGCTCTCCCTGATGAACCCCTTCTGGAGTAGTTCCTACACCTTCCCCAGCAATATCTCTGTTTCTTTTGGACTCATTCTATAATGTGGAAGGTTAGGTAGACTAGCTCCTGGAATCAGATCAATGTGATGCTGGATATCCCTCATGGGAGGTAATCCGTCAGGGAGCTCCTTAGATGTTATCTCCTTAAACTCTTCCAATAGCTCCTTCACTCTGTCAGGCAACTCTTGAGCACTACTCTGACCTTCCCCCACTGTCATCACCTGGCGAACAATTAGCGCATGGATTGTCTGCGCCTCCTTAATTGCTTCCTCCATCTCCCTCTCAGATTAGGTGATAGTGAGGAAGGAACGCCCTTCCACTTTAGAAGCTTTAGGGCGGTGTGTCACTTTGAGAGGTAGAAGAGTGAACTTTACCCCATCCTTCTCTAGCCGGTAAACATTCTCCCTTCCTTCATGCTTGGCATCAACATCAAACTGCCAAGGCCTCCCAAACAGAAGGTGGCATGCATCCATATTCATGATGTCACAATAGACCTCATCCCTATACTTCCCTATAGAGAAAGGTACCCTGCATCGCTCAGTGACTTATATCTTTTCAGCTGCTTTAATCCACCCAATAGTGTATGGGTTTGGATGTTTTTCAGTCGGCAAGTTCAATACCTTCACCGTTTCTCTACCAATGATATTCTCGCAACTCCCACTGTCCACAATCAAATCAAACACCCGACCATCAACAGTACATCTAGTGCGGAACAACTGATGTCTCTGGGTCTTCTCATCGCACTTTGGTGCTAACATCAGCTTTCTGATGACGTATGCCTCCTCCTCATCCCCATAGTCATCATCACCATAAAACTCATCTCCTCCATCCGGTTCACAACACACCTCATCATCCTCCCCTCTATCAATAACATTGATCGGTCTCCTACTGGGGCACTCATTGGATCGATGGCCCGGTTGATTGCACCTATAGCACTTTCCCATAACTGGTTTAGCATAGGGGTTGTTTTGTTTAGGTGCCTCCCTAGTCTCCATTGGCCTCCTGCTTACCACTCTATCATCTCTCTTCTCATTAACCCCACCCGGTACTTCCTGGACAGCCTTCCCTTTATCTGTACCTGCTGTATTGAATCCCTCATTCTTAAATCTTCTGTTACCCCCATCAAACCTATTGGTCTTCTCTTGCAGCGTCATCTCTGCCCGAAGAGCCATGTTTTTCGCTTCATTGACATTGCGTAAAACATAAACTCCTATTTTCTCCTTAATTTGCAACCTCAGCCATCCAGATATCTAGCTACCTGTTGTCCTTCACTCTCCCTAAGATCATTCCTCTCAGCTAATCTCATGAATTCCGCCGTACACTCATACACCATCCTCTAACCCTATCTACACTTCTGATACTGCTGAAATAATATTTGTTCGTAGTCAGGAGGTAGAAAATCCCTTTGAATCAATTGCTTCATCCTATACTACGTCGCACTGGTTGCTTTCCTTCTCTATATCGCCTGTTCTGCAACCTCTCCCACCATGCCGAAGCCCCTCCTTTCAACCTACAAGCCACTAACTTCACCCTACGATCCTCCGGCACTTCCATATAATCAAAGAAACAGTCTACCTCTGCCAGCCAATCTAATAAATCCTCAATATTCAAATTACCGGTGAAAGAGGGTATATCTACCTTTAATTTGAAATCGCTGGTGTCTCCTTGATCATACCCATGGTGATTCCTACAATATCCACCACCACCATATCCTCTCCGCTGTAGGCGTTGATTTCCGATCAACCAATCATCTTCCTCATCAGAATCCACATCACACTCTTGGATTCTTTGATTTGCAGTGACAGGTCTGTTGATAGGAACGCCAAGAGTAGGATTTGCCCTGGGTCGTACTCCTCTAACGCCTCTATCTCTGTTCGTATTGGTTCCCATTGCGTCGAAACGCTCAACCAGATCATCAAAGCGCTGTTTGAAACGCCAGAGTCTCTGATCCATGGTGTCCAACACTGCCCTTTGAGCCTGCACTTCGGTTCACAGAGCTTCCATATCCCGAGCAACGTCCGGAACATGACCGCCTCCTGAACTACTGTCACCTGACATCTCCACAGGAAATTTTCCTTACTCTGATACCAACTGACGCAGCGAGTTAGCGTAGAGAAGTAAGAGAATCACTCAACGAATGAATCTCACACACACACAATGGTTGCTCACAACCCGTTAATGGAGAAAATTCTCTCACGAAATGTATTTCAGAATATAAAATAAGACGTAACCCTAACATGACTGACAAAAGGGTATATATACTCCTCCTTAAAATATCAAAAAAAAAGGAAAATCTACGCGTACACGGTCGAAGGCACGACCATGCCTCTAAGCCGTGTTTGATTCTGTAAGATTTCCTGTTCGATACCCTGCTTGAGACACGGTCGTGCTTCAGGCCGTTCGCAGAGGTCGTGCCTCAGACCGTGTGCTCGTGTCTCTTGTATCTTCTCTTGTATCTCCTCCATCAGATTCTAGGTGAAGAACTTAATCTTTCACAACTTTTGAATGATTAATTTAAATTTCAAACTATGAGATCAAGGTAAGTGGACAATTCAATGAATTACTATAATATGTGCTTTTGGTTACATTTATATGATAAAGATAGTACATTATAATGTTGTATGACTGTTATGATTATTGGTTGTGCTTGGAAATGGAGTTTAGATGTATTTATTTAAGTTTACGAATATATCAGTAACTGGATGGAGGTAGAAGAAAAGTACCATTCGAATGCCAAAAGTATTAGTGTCCAAACGGTAGGAGGAACTTGCCTACTGATCGGCCTATAACCGTGAAGTTTCCATAAGAAATTCTCTCACCGTCCAGCCGGTGCAATTTTCACCTTTTACCCGGTACATGTGACGTGACTTTTCCTACATGATTGCACTAAACACTTGTCCAAAGAAATTTTAGCCTGCAAAATAAACCTTAATAAATCCAACACAAATCGAACAATGGCCTCCTCCACAGGTAAACGGAATTAGTATGAGAGGGTTTGAATCAATTTGGCCATTCATTCAACTATGTACGAAATTGAATAGCTTATGATTTTATTATTATATAGTTCATGTTCTAAATTACTAAAATCGAGTGATTGCTAAAATGTGTTCTATAGTGCTTGATGTGACTCGAAGGAATTACTAATAATTTGATATGTCTTGTTTGGTCACACTTAAATAAATAAATTAATAGATCAACTGACCAAGGTAAGATTTGAAAGTGTCTTAGTTCGACAAGTCAGGGATCATGTTCAAATCATTATAGCCTTTGAGATTGAGTGAATTGTCTAAAATAAAGGAATGATAGAAAGAAGAATGAAATAATTAAGATATATTTTATTTATCAACTTTGAGCATAATATATATATATATATATAATATATGAGGATATAAGCAACATATGGCAATCTTAGTCTACGACTAAAATGTTGTGATTCCCTTTTTATGAGATTTGATTAGCCTAATTCTAGGAAGTGAATAACGGTAATATATAGTTAATTATATACAGCTAATACAATTAAAGTAGTATATTTTCTAATACTCCCCCTCAAGTTGGAGAGTGAATATCATGAAGTCCCAACTTGTGCAGATTCACAAAGTGCTCCTTTCCGAATGCTTTTGTAAATACATTTGCCAATTGTGAATGTGAAGGCATAAATGATGGTTTAATCATTCTAGCTTGCATTTTTTGTCACATTATATGATAATCTATTTCGATATGTTTTGTACGTTCATGAAAAACTAGATTCATTGCAATGTGCAAAGCTACTTGATTGCCACTGAACAATGATGTAGGAGTTGTCTTAGGAACCTTTAAGTCATGTAGTATATAGTATAACCAAGTTAGCTCCAAACATGTGTTCGCCATGGCTTGATATTCAACTTCAGCAGATGATCTAGAGACATTGGCTTGCTTCTTGGACTTCCATGATATGAGAGAATTTCCAAGAAAAATACAATACCCTATAACTGATCTTCTTATGGCACAATAACCTCCCCAATCTGAATCACAAAAAGCTTTTAAGGATAAATTAATATTTGAAGAGAGTAATAGCCCTTGACTCGAAGTACCTTTAATATACGTAAGAATTCGAATGGCAACATCCCAATGAGGTACTCTTGGCTTTTGCATGAATTGGCTCAATGTGCGAACTGAATAGACTTTGTCTGGCCTTGTCACTATTAAATAAATCAATCTACGTATCAATCTCCTATACTTTCCTAGATCTTTTAACACTGTTCCATCAATAGGAGTGAGTTTCAAATTTTTCTCTATCGAAAAACTATTGGGGCATACACCTAGGAGTCCTAAATCTTGTAAAATGTCCAATGTGTATTTTCTTTGTGACATGAAAATACCTTTTCTAGATCGGGAAAATTCAATACTTAGGAAATATTTCAAGTTCCCAAGGTCTTTAATATGGAAGCGTTTAAGAAGAAAGTTTTTTAGGCACTCCATTTCATATAAATTATTTCCTATGAGAAGTATGTCATCAACATATATGAGGATTGCTATAAAAGAGGTACCTTTAGCCTTAGTGAAGAGTGAATAATCAGCCTTTGATTGTTGAAAGCTAACTTTTCAAATGGTGTTTAAAAAGGTGGAAAACCAATTTCTTAATGCTTGTTTAAGTCTATAAAGAGACTAGTTGAGTCAACATACAATGTTCTCCCCCTGTCGATGAAGACCTAGTGGAATCTCCATGTAAGTGACTTCATTTAAATCACCATGAAGGAAGGCATTTTAGACATTTAATCGGTGGATGTACCAATTATGAGCAGTAGCAATAGTGAGGAGACATCAACGTGTTGTAAGCTTAGCAGTAGTTGAAAATGTTTCTTGACAGTCAACACCTTCAACTTGATTATATCCCTTAGCAACGAGACGAGCTTTATAGCGCTCGATGGTGTCATCTGACCTGTATTTGATTTTGTAAAACCATTTACATCCAATCGATTTATGATCGATAGGTAAAGGAACTAAGCTCCATGTGTTGTTGAGTTGCGATGCTTCTAATTTTGTATTCATAGCTTGTCGCCAATGTGGATCAAAGACAACTTAAGCATAAGTTGTGGGTTTAATGTCATAGGTAATGCCGGCTAGAAAAGCAAAAGGTGAATCTGAAAGGCATGAATATCAAAGAAAATGGGAGAGTGGATATTGAGTTCCTTTTACAGAACTTGGTGTTAACGTAGATTGATTTGCTTGATATGACATTAGGAAGTTTCTATGCCATGCCAGAGGTCGTTTAGGCTATGTTGATTATCTGGGTGGTGGAGTGGAAGTGTTTGAAATTGGTGATGTTCCATCGGTTTTTAGTGCTGACATGGGAGATTAAGTAGTGCTAGTGGGGACAATGGGATTGGTTTGTATATCTAATGGAGTGATAGGATCATCAATATTGTTTGTTTCTTTTTGTTTAAGTTTTGTGGGAGGAAAAGTTAGTGATGGAATGGGGCTAATTTTTGTTGTTTCAGAAATGAAATTCGGAACAACAAAATATGAATTTGATGGATTTGATGTAGATGAAAAAGGAAAAGTGGTTTCATGGAACTTGACATCATGACTAACCAATATATATTTTTTTTTGTTTCATGTCATATAATTTGTATCGCTTTTGTTTAGTCAGATATCCAACAAAAATGCAATGTTTGGCATTAGACTCAAATTTATGAATTGGTATACGACAATCACATAACATAGACATCCAAAGACTTTGAGATGACCAAGTGATGGTGGTTTGTCGTATAACATTTCAAAAGGTGTTTTATTTGAGAGCAAAGGGGATGGTAATTGATTAATGGTAGAAATAGTGGTTAAGACACATTTACCCTAAAATTCTAATGGTAAATAGTATTGAAAATGCAATGCTCGTCCCACAATGAGATTGTGGCGATGCTTTCTTTCAACAACTCCATTCTATTGTGGCATGTAAACATAAGTTCATTGATATTCTATGCCATGAAATCTAAAAAAAATTCTCATAGACAAGAATTTTGATCCATTGTCTACTCTAACTACTTTAACATAAGCATGAAACCGAGTTTAAGTAAAATCAATGAAAGATTTCAAAATGCTTTGTTTTTCTAACTTATGTTGCATAAGGAATATCCACATGCATCTTGTAAAATCATCTACAATGGTAAGGAAAAATTGTGCACCTAAGTGTGTGGGTACTTTGTAAGGACCCCAAATATCGCAACGTAATAAATCAAATGGAGCATGAGTTGATATAGGACTTAATGGAAAAGGGAGTTTGGTTTGTTTTTCCATGGGACAAAAAATACATTTATTGTCATGAGAAATATTATTTCAAGGCAATAATAAAGAGGCTAACTAAAGGTGTGATGGTGATGGATATCCAAGACACATATGCCATAGGCTAAAAGGATATGAGACATGATGACGGGTTGGTGTTCTTTGCAACGGAATCATGTAATAAAGACCACCATGTTGTTTACTTGAGCTAATTGTCCTCCCTGTAGCTAAGTCCTGTAACACACAAAAAGTGAGAATGAATATGGCACAACTATTTAGTGTAGTAGTGATTTTACTTACAGAAATTAAATTTAAGTGAAAATTAGGAACTCACAAAAATCATCCAAGGTAATATCAAAATGGAAAGACACAGTGCCGATTAAAGTTGTAGATGCAGTTGGTAAATTAACAATTGATATAAAAGATGATTGTAGTAAAAAGTGTGGAATTTGAGGTTATATGATCAGTGGCCTCACTATCTAAGATCCATGGCATAGTAAACATAGAATTAATTGAAACACTGAGAAAAGGAGATAGACCTATTGTATTTACATAAGCATTCTTATTGCCTGCATTCTGATTTGTGCTTATCATGGATAATATACAGGAAAGTTGTTAAAGTTGTTCTATAGAAAATTCTTGCAAGATGTTAGTTAGATCATGATTTTAGCTTGTTTTGCTCATTTCTTGTGGATAAATTCCATGTGTACATTGAGGAGAATCTATTGCATTTGAAAAAGAATTCTTTTGAAATGCTTACTACTGTTTTTGTGATTGCCCTTATTGAATGACTGTGATATTTAGTGTCCATGTGTCATTTTTATGTCTGTATCTATTGATGTGCCTAAAAACCAAGATTAGACACATGCAAATGAATCAAAGAAACAACTTCAATTCATAAGATCAAATCCATTTCAACAAGCTAGGAAATTGCGTGAATCCATGGTGAAAATACAATAAGTTCCGAATGCTCAATTGTTGCAATTACAATTCCACAAAGATAATTTCTTCAATATACAATACTCACAAATGAATTCCACGTGAAATACACCAAGATGAACAAGAACCAATTCCGAAAACCTCCCTTCCCACAATATCTAATTCACGGTTCAAAATGACAAACAATTGTTGATGGTGAGTCACAAGTATGGTAATTACTCAAAATAAACACACTATTTCGAATTGATACCAATTCAAATCTAACCAAGAAATGTTCTAATCTAACCTTAGATATTACACACTAGAGAAGAAAAAGAAAACACAACAATTAGAAATTGATATGACTCACAATTTCAATTATTGCACTCGCCACAATCTTAACTCTTGGGATTGAAATTGATAAGAGGAAATTGAACTAGGGAATCCCTAAGCTCTCTCACGAAAATGTGATGTTCTAATCTAAAAAAAATGGCCTCCTTCAAACCCTACTTTAAGCAAGTATTTATACTTGCTCCCTTTAGGGTTAGAAAATGCACAAAATTATAACTATGCCACTTTCAAGGTGGCCGGTCCTAAATGGAAATTACAATCAAAATGAAAGTTTCTAAAAGAAAATACAATATAAAATAGTCCATAGAGCAATTACAAAGTACAAAATATCATAAATTTTCATGAGCCAATGCTTCAAAATGAAAATAATCGCAGCGAGTCTTTGATTGTAAATCTAAAGATATCCCGTGGCCATCAACTAGTGTAGGACATATTGGCATCCCATGGGGAATTATTATTGTACTTGTAAGATTATTTCTCAAATATTTATTAGATAAAAAGATATGAAGTAAAATATAAGCGATTTGGGTCATCAACCAAATCTAATTCTGAAGGTATAGGTGGTGCCGGAAAATTTCCCATAATCTCCTCGGGCTTCTAAAAGATTTGCCCTCAAATCTAGAGGATGATTTTTGGAACTGAACCCTAATATCTCTGTTGGCCTACTCTCCCAGCTATCAAATGTAGTGGAAATAGTTCTGATATGTTCCTAAAACTGATGTACCTTAAATGGAGTCATTGGTGATAGTACTATGCGAGACTTGCCCATACTGAACATGTAGGTGTTTCTAAACCCATCATGTAACACCTGTCGATCAAACAACCAGGGTCTACCCAATAGCAAATGGAATGCATGCATAGAAATTACATCACATAGGATCTCATCAAGATATTTCTACCCAACACTCACAGGGACCTTCGCCCTTAGTGTAACATACATACTACCTCGATTATCCAACCAATGCAAGTTATAAGGGCTAGGATGTGGGATAGTAGACAAATGTAATTTGTCTACTAATGCAGTAGATATAACATTCGTGCAACTACCACTATCGATGATGAGTACATAAAGGTTACCTCTGATTTTGCAAGAGGTGTGGAATATGTTCTCCTTCTGAATGTCTCTAGTATCAGGAGATATGGTTAGAGCCCTGCGTAACACATTAATAGGTAGATATTGTTCACCTGTACGCTCCTCATGTGTTTCTACAGTCTGGTCATCATAATACTTCTATAGTGTTATTGGTAAATCTATAGGCGCAGTCTGTTCCCTATCATCCTCAATATCTTCCCTAGCGCCCTCCATAACAGTTATCACCCTTTTATTTGGACATTGTGCTGCCATATGCCCAAATCCCATAAATTTAAAGCACTTGATCTGGCATGCCTTTCCACTAGTAGATCCGAGAATAGTCTGCCTCATGTCTAGTGCTATTACCTCTTTACCCTTCCCAGTAGGTAAATTTTCTCCAACAGTGTTTGGGGTAGTTTTGTCCACTGCTCTCACTACTTCACCCACCGCCTTTGTTCCCCCTAATCGACCATCAGCTGCTATGGGTCTGGTAATAGTATTAGGCCTACTGCTTGGAACCCTAAACAAGTTGGACCTCCTTTGCCTCTCCACTTTCAAGGCCAACTGAATAGCCTCATCAAGTGTACTATAGCGCTGCAGCTCAACAACACATGCTATTTCATATTTCAAACCTGAGATGAAGCATGCTACAGTTTGTTCTGGAGGTTTGATAAACCTACATCTAATCATGAGGGTTTCAAGTTCCTACACATAATCATCCACTGTCTTGCCTCCCTGCCTCAAAGTCTGTAGTCGCATAAATAGTTCCTGTTTGTAGTGCTTAGGAATGAATCTTTTTCTCAACACCCTTTTCATATCCCTCAATGTCTGAAACTCAGCCTCTCTATCCCTACGCCTGCTAATAATCAAATTCTTCCACCATAGTGCAGCGTATCCTGTAAACTCAACTGTAGCTAATCGGACTCTAGTATTATCATTGATCTCATAACATTCAAAGAGACCCTCAACCTTGTCCTCCCAATCTAAATAATCATCAGTCGATTCCTTGCCATCATAGGAAGGCATCTGCAGTTTCACATGCTCCGATCCCCAAGGTGGCTTGAAATCCCTATTCTGATATGGATTAGCCCCAAAGTTATCATCTCTTTCTTCCCTGTATGGATGATGTTCCTCACTCATCCTTCCATTCAAATTTCCATCTCCCAGTACTCTGTCTCTCTGAGGATTCTGTGGAGCTACCCGAGGTGGTGCTTGAAGGTTTACCACTGGTGGTTGTGGTAATGTCACTCTGTAAATCCTAGTTGCCAATGTAGCAACTATGGTAGTAAGATCCTAGAGTTGTTCTTCTAAAGTCCTCTTACCTGCAACATTATGAACCTGACCTCCACTAACCTAACTATTGGCTTCATTGCCAATTCCCCCATTCATGCTATCATTTGACATGGTTGTAGACTTAGTATATTGAACCACAAGGACAATTTTGAAGCAAAGGGGTACACCTCACAATCACACTACTTCTAACGCCACACAACAACCACTACAAAGGAAAAACACACAACTCCACTTAACTTCACTCAAGGCACATGTATACTCTTACAATCCATGTGTAGCACTCTTCTCCACAACACAATCAACATAACACGTTGCAACACTTCTATAATCCACAAGACACTCACTTCACAGCATAATCTCACTTCAAACCATAACATACACTTTACGGTACACTCACACACTCTTAAACATCAACACAAACAAACTATAATACGTTGCAACCCTTCACTACACACAACACTAACAATCATGCTGTAGCACTCTACTCCACGGCAACAACAACAAAATGGAACCAAATATGGATACTTCTCCAAATGGCAAGCAATTGATTCCAACTAGTTAATGTGCAATTAAAGTGATCAATACACAATAACTCTATAACTAATGACTGATTTGAATTCAAAATAGTTTCCTAATTCTCCATGCAAGTTGAACAATTCTAAAAAGTGATCCTTCCAATTCGGCAATTTTAAGGAATCAACATACACCAATTAACAATGCTTCAACTATTTGAACCCCAAATTATGGAATTCAATTCAAGAACTTCCCCTTCTTCCTCAAACAAATAACTCATGGCAAAGATGAAGATTACAAAATCAATTTCTGAAATTCCACTTTCCTCAAATAAACACAATGTTCACTTCCCCTAAATCACTCACGGCCAACTTAAGAGGAAAAAGCAATTACAAATGCTCCACGTCTACATCAACAAGCAACAATCATAACACCTTAACAACATAATCAAATACTTCAATTTCCACTTCTACAATTCGGTTCAAGATGATAATACAACAACCCTTAATTTTCGGAATCTCAATTGACAAATCCCTTCTCTTAAACCTCAAGCTCTGATACCAAAAGATGATGTGCTCAAAACCAATCCCAAGCACACAAAACCCAATTGAAAGACCAATAACACAATGAAAATCAAACTAGTCTTAATCTCATGAACAATGGCGTCAATTTCCAATGAATGTAACCAATTCTTCAATTAGGATGTAATCAATCTTAAATCCAAATATGATGATGCTCTGATACCAAAAGATGATGTGCCTAAAAACCAAGATTAGACACATGCAAATGAATCAAAGAAACAACTTCAATTCACAAGATCAAATCCGGTTCAACAAGCTAGGAAATTGCGTGAATCCATGGTGAAAATACAATAAGTTCCGAATGCTCAATTGTTGCAATTACAATTCCACAAAGATAATTTCTTCAATATACAATAATCACCAATGAATTCCACGTGAAATACACCAAGATGAACAAGAACCAATTCCAAAAACCTCCCTTCCCACAATATCCAATTCACAGTTCAAAATGACAAACAATTGTTGATGGTGAATCACAAGTATGATAATTACTCAAAATAAACACACTATTTCGAATTGATACCAATTCAAATCTGACCAAGAAATGTTCTAATCCAACCCTAGATATTACACACTAGAGAAGAAAAAGAAAACACAAAATTAGAAATTGATATGACTCATAATTTCAATTGTTGCACTCGCCATAATCTCAACTCTTGGGATTGAAATTGATAAGAGGAAATTGAACTTAGGAAACCCTAAGCTCTCTCACGAAAATGTGATGTTCTAATATGAAAAAAATGGCCTCCTTCAAACCCTACTTTAAGCAAGTATTTATACTTGCTCCCTTCAGGGTTAGAAAATGCACAAAATTATAACTATGCTACTTTTAAGGTGGCTGGTCCTAAATGGAAATTACAATCAAAATGAAAGTGTCCCAAAAGAAAAGACAATATAAAATAGTCCTTAGAGCAATTACAAAGTACAGAATATCATAAATCTTCATGAGCCAATGCTTCGAAATGAAAATAATCACAGTAGGTCTTTGATTGTTAATCTAAAGATGTTCCGTGGCCATCAACTAGTGTAAGACATATTGGCATCCCATGAAGAATTATTATTGTACCTGTAAGATTATTTTTCAAATATTTATTAGATAAAAAGATATGAAGTAAAATATAAGCGATTTGGGTCATTAGCCAAATCTAGTTCTGAAGGTATAGGCGGTGCCAGAAAATTTCCCATCATCTATCCTTGATATGTCCTCTTTTATCACAATATTTGCAATGATACTTCAATGTTTGACAATTCCTAATTATGTGGCCTTCTTTGTTGTAGTGTTCGGAATGCTTACCCTTTGTTTTTTTTTTTTTTTAAATTGTTGGAATAATTTTGAATTGCAATAGCAATGGAGAAATTTTCATTTGTTTCTATTGTCATTTATTGTTGCATTTCATCTTGAATGACAAGCAAATAGGCTTAATGAACATTAGGCAATGGAGTTATTATAAAGATATTACTATGTACCACCTTATAAGTGTCATTGAGACCTATGAGGAATTGCATCATTCAGTCTTCTTCTCTTTGCTCCATGTGTGCCTTCATCTGGTTACAAGTAGGAATTGGTCGATATGTATCTAGCTTATCCCAAAGACCTTTGAGTTTTGTGAAATATGCTGAGACTATCATTGTGCCATGCAAAAGAGAGACCAATGATTTTGAATTTGATAAATTGTTGGAGCATTTTTTTGTGAAAATTGGTCTTTGAAATCTTCCTAAACCTGTCAAGCCGTTTTGGCATGAATAACTCCTTTAGCTAAATCAAATTCCACCAAGTGAGTGAGCTATGATAGAATCAAGCTGTTGCATTGATTCCAAAAGGCATATTTTGTTAGATGCTTTGTTTTAGAGGGTAGCTCAATGGAGCCATCAATGAAACCGATTTTGTTTTTGGCTATAAGAGCATGAATAATGGATTTACTCCAAGATGGATAATTTACACCATTCAGTTTTGTTGGAACAAGCATGTGGCTGGGTTAATCTAAGTGATGGATGCAATATGGATTGGATGAATCCAAGGTAGAAGTGGCGTTGCTAGTGTTTCATTATTTAGAAATGGATCCTTCTATCATGGGTTTTTACTAGTTCTCAAGGCTTTTGAAACGATTAGCAATTAGACACCAAGATGTCACTCTAATACCATCTAAAATAAAGGAATGACAGAAAGGAGAATGAAATTGAGATATATTTTATTCATCAAGTTTGAACATAATATATACATGAGGATATAAGCAACATATGACAAGCTTAGTCTACGACTAAAAAGCTATGATCCCCTTTTTATGGGATTTGACTAACTTGATTCTAGGAAGTGAATATCGATAATATATTGTTAATTATATACAACTAATATAATTAAAGTAGTGTATTTTCTAATGAATTGACTGATAAGTAATGGATTTACAATAAATATAATTGCTCTATGGGTTCATTGTCTGCATAATATATCTGGTTAGTCACCCATAAAATAGTTAACCAATGGATTAGCTTCATATAAAACTTAATATGCGTTACACAAGATATCTCATTAATTGAAAGCCATAACTATCACATAGTAGTTGGAAAAGATGATGTGCTTGGCAGTCTTGCTCCACTATTTGCGAACTAAGTGGTATTAGGAATCATCACGCTTTTGGTAGATCTTAGAGACCTATTTATCATTGAGGGTATCATGAGTTTGAATCCAAGGGCATTAAGCCAAGGTTGTCATGAGTGGATTACATGGTCAGCAAGCCAAAGATCGTTGAAGAGTATTATGGGGCGTTAAGCTAAGGATGGCTCAACTAAGTCTTAGAATCTCAAGCTAGAAACAATGATAGGATGAGATCCTAAGGTGATAGGCTAAGGATCCTGTTAAGATGTAAACATAAGATTTAAAAGATCTTAGGGCATCAAGACAAGGATCATGTTAAGATAAGATAAGAAAATTCTAAACCTTTAAGGTAGAAAGGCAACCTAAGGCATCAAGCAAGGGATGCTGTTGCTTGGTGGACCCGAACTTAATGGCACTTTTATTCGTAACCTAATGTCAAAAGGGGGATTATACCCTAAACTTTATGCTGGTTACTAGAAAAATGCATGTAATATTACATTGAATATGGTTAATAACTTACTTTTACATGTATAATAATGAGAATATTACACTTCAATCTTACTGAGCCTTAGTGCATGTTCTCCTCTCAATAGATTGTTTTTACAAGTAATAATACCCTTAAAGTTTGGGATAGGATACTACATGTTGTGAATGAGAGCTACTTAAATTAAGATTGATGGTATAAGAAGTGTCACAATAGATAGTCTAGTTGTAAAACATACATTCTTACTCTTAGATACTTAAGTAGAAATATATTTTTGTAAAATTTAGAGTTGTTTACCCAACTTACTACTTGATAGGAAATTCTAATTCTCTACAAATCTAGTGAGCTGTGAACTCTTGGACTCCATAGTTATTCTATATAATGTAATTATGTAGAATACAATTAAATGGATTCATAGATAATTATGTAGAGTCTAGCTATCTCTAACTTGCAAGACAACTATTATGTAATAAGTATACATGTGACATAATTACTTTTAATTAATCCTACTTACCCACTTTAAGATCATTAAAATAAGTATTCCATTTATCTAATAACTATTTAAGAAATAATTTTATAGGTACAATAATAATTCTCCAAGAGATGCCAATATGTCCTACACTAGTTGATGGACACGGGACATTTTCGGATTTTCAATCAAAGACCCGCTGCGATTGTTTCCATTCCGAAGCATTGGCTCATGAAAACTTATGATATTTTTGTACCTTGTAATTATTCTATGGACTATTTTATGTTGCATTTTTCTTTTGGGACACTTTCATTTTATTGTAATTTCCATTTAGGACCGGCCACCTTAAAAGTGGCAAACTTGTAATTTTTGACCATTTTCTAACCTTAGGAGTAGCAAGTATACATACTTGCTTATAGTAGGGTTTGAGGAGGCCAAAATTTGCAGAATTGAGACACACTTTGCGTGAGGATTAGGGTTCTCCTAATTGTCATTAGACTCTTATCAATTTCAATCCCAAGAGTTGAGATTGTGGCGAGTGCAACACTTTGGAATTGTAAGTAATATCAATTTCATTTTGTTGTGATTTCTTTTCTTCTCTAGTGTGTAATATCTAAGGGTGAATTGAGATAGTTCTTGGTCAGATTTTTTATTGCATTTATGATCAATTATCTTGTTTAAGATTGATTACTTTAGTACTTCATATTATCATCTCATTGGTGGTGTGAATTGTGCTTGTTGGAAGAGGATAAATCACGGTTTCGGTTCTTTTCTTCCTCATATATTTCACATGGAATTCACATGATTTTATTGTTATTTAGTGAAGTTTATCATTATTGGATTGTGATTGCATCATTGGACCTTTGGATTTCACCAAAATTCCAATAGGGTATATGCAATTTCCATTCCAATTGGACTGGTTTTGTATGTGAGTTGGGGTTTGTTTTCTTTGATTCATTTGATTGTGCTTGACCTTGGTTTTGAGCGCATCATCTTTTGGTATCAGAGCTTGAGGTTTGTGAGAAGGGATTGTTGCAACTTAAATTCGGAAATTAGGGGTTTTGTTAAGTAGCACCTTGATCTGAAAATTGTTGGCGTGAAACTTGAATTTTTTTTGTTGAGTTGTTGAATTGTATCTTGTTGATTAGTGGTTGAACATTTGGAGTTTTGAACACTCTTGGATTCCTTGATATTTGGCTATGAATGTGTAGTAATTTTGAAGCAAACCGTAAAGGATTGAGAGTAGTGTTCAATTAGTGAAGAGGATTTGTGTTGTGTACATTTGTTTTTGAAAAAAGTGGAGGAGTAACACTTGTATTTCCATATTTGAATTCAGATTTGAAGTGTGAATTAAGAAGCCAATTTGAAATTTCAAAACATACATTAAGTCATTGTTTAATTGTGTTTCATTTCAATTTGAAATAGCTTCTTACCATTTGTGGAGTTATGTGGAAGAAAGGAAAGCTAATTGAATTTGAATTCCATCATTGGAATTCCATAATTTGAAGAAGCTTGTGGAGTGTGTTGTGTGATTTCTTGTGCAATTCGAAAGTGGAAGTGTACAATTTTCAGATTTACATTGTGTGGGATAATAGGGAATTTATTTGAATTTAAACACATCCATTAAGTTGAGGAAGTTACTGAGTGGTATTGATTGTGTTCCATTTGAATTTGAAATTGAATCGTACCATTTGTGGAAAGTGCATTAACGATGTTCATTTGAAGTTGTTGGTGTGAATTTGTGGAGTTATGTAGAGTAAGGTGCTGCACATTGAGGCTAAAGTGTGAGTGTGTGCCGTGGTTATGAAAGGAAATTAAGTGGTGAAGTTTGAAATTCAAAAAAAAAAAAAAAAAGGCATTTAAAGTGTGAAAGTTATTGAGTTTCATTATTTAAACACTTGATTAATTGAATTTAATTTCTTAACTACTTGGAAGTATTTATTTGTGCTTCAATTACTTTACTATACTTAAAGTGACAAGAAGTATCCGTTGCATTGGTGACTTGTTGCACCATGGGTGTACAAGTGTGTGTGTTGTTATCCGAACGTGTTATTATGACGTAGTGAAGTGAAGGGAGTGTGCTACAATTATTTGAGATTACAATTGTACTTCAAATAAATCGCATGCACTAACATGTCAAATGACAGCATGAATGGGGGCATTGGCAATGAGGCCAATAGCCAAGTGGGTGGCAGACCAGGTCGTCTAAATACAAGAGGAAGAACTCTAGATGAACAACTTCAGGACCTTACCACAATTGTTGCTACATTAGCAACAAGGATTGATAGGATGACATTGCCACCACCACGTGTGATAAACCTTCAAGCACCACCTAGAGTAGCTCCTTAGAATGTCCAGAGAGAAGGGGCAGTTGGAGGAAATTTGGGGAGAAGAGTAGAAGGAGATTATCATGCTCTTAAGGAAGACAAAGATGTTAATTTGGGGTTAATCCTTACCCAAATAGGGAATTGAAACCACGTCGAGGATTAGAGTATGTGAAGCTACAGATGCCTTCATTTGATGGTAAGGGTTCCGCCAATGATTACCTAGACTGGGAAGACAAAGTTGAGGGTCTTTTCAAGTGTTATGAGATTGATGATGACTCTAGGGTATGTCTTGCAGCTGTAGAGCTCATAGGGTATGCCGCTTTGTGGTGGAAAAATATGGTGATCAGCAGGCGAAGGGATGGAGAGACCAAAATATACACTTTGAGAGACATGAAACAAGTTTTGAAGAAGAGGTTTGTATCGGAACACTACAGGCAGGAGCTATTTATGCATCTCCAGACACTAAGACTGGGGGGTAAAACAGTGGATGACTACGTACAGGAGTTTAAGACACTAGTGATTAGATGTGGATCAATTGAACCTCCTGAACAAACCCTAGCACGTTTTATATCTAGGTTGAAGTATGAGATAGCTTGTGTAGTTGAGCCTCACAGATATAGTACACTTGATGATGCTATACAGTTAGCCTTGAAAGTGGAAAGACAGAGGCAATCCTATTCATTCCAGGTTACTAGGAGCAGGCCCAGTACTAATACAAAGCCCATAGGGGTTATTAGTCAGTTGGATGGGTCAAAGGGAGCAGGTGAGCATTTCAGGGTTGTAGACAAAGTTATCCCTACTACAGAAAAGGAGAAAAATGTTTCTGGGAAAGGTAAAGAGGTAGTTGGATCTGATTTGAGGCAGATAGTATAAGGGTCAACTAGTGGGAAGATGCACTAGATTAAATGTTTCAAATGCATGGGATTTGGGCATATAGCTACACAGTGTCCCGATAAAAGGGTGATGACCATCATGGAGGGTAACGAGGAAGATGATGAGGAAGAGACAGTTGAGCCTACAGATTTATCCTTTCCCTTACAAGAGTATTATGATGATGAATATGCTGAAACACATGGGGATAAAAAGGGAGGAAAATACTTGCCTATTAATGTGTTATACAGGTTATGACTATTTCTCCAGAAACCAGGGACATACAAAGAGAGAATCTGTTCCACACACCTTGTCAGATTCGAGGTAACCTATGTATGCTTTTTATTGATAGTGGTAGTCGTACAAATGTCATATCTACTACATTAGTAGAAAACTTACAATTAACCACTAGCTCTCATCCTAACCCATATAAAGTGCATTGGTTGGACAACTGAGGTAGTTTACATGTTACACAGCGAGCAATGGTACCAATCAGTATAGGAGATCGGTATAATGATGAGATTATCTGTGATGTGCTTCCTATGTATGCATTTCATTTACTACTGGGTCGACCATGGCTATTTGATAGAAAGGTGTTACATGATGGGTTTAGAAACACTTACATGTTTCAAAAGGATGGTACACGGATTTTATTGACTCCTTTGTCTCCATCTAAGGTTCGTTCTTTCCAGGAACTAGTCAGAAGCACATATAGATCTTCCATATTTTCAGCCAACAAGCAATTCCAAACATCGGGTTTCAGTCTAGGAAAAGATCCTCTAGATTTAAGGGCAATCTTTCAGAAGCCCGAGGAGATGATGAGAAATTTTCTGGCACCTCCTATACCTTCAGAACTGGATTTGGCTGATGGTCCAAATCGCTTATATTTTTACTTTATGTCCTATATTCTAATAACTATTTGAGAAGTAATCTTACAGGTACAATAATAATTCTCTAAGGGACGCCAATATGTCCTACACTAGTTGATGGATACAGGACATTTTCATATTTTCAATCACAGACCTGTTGCGATTGTTTCCATTCCGAAGCATTGGCTTATGAAGACTTATGATATTTTTGTACTTTGTAATTGTCCTATGTACTATTTTATGTTGTATTTTTCTTTTGGGACACTTTCATTTTATTGTAATTTCCATTTAGGACTGGCTATCTTAAAAGTGGCAAACTTGTAATTTTTAACCATTTTATAACCCTAGGAGTAGCAAATATAAATACTTGCTTATAGTAGGGTTTGAGGAGGCCAAAATTTGTAGAATTGAGACACACTTTGACGTGAGGATTTGGGTTCTCCTAATTGTCATTAGACTCTTATCAATTTCAATCCCAAAAGTTGATATTGTGGCGAGTGCAACACATTGGAATTGTGAATAATATCAATTTCATTTTGTTGTGATTTCTTTTCTTCTCTAGTGTGTAATATCTAAGGGTGAATTGAGATAGTTCTTGGTCAGATTTTTATTGCATTTGTGATCAATTATCTTGTTTAAGATTGATTACTTTAGTACTTGATATTATCATCTCATTGGTGGCGTGAATTGTGCTTGTTGGAAAAGGATAAATCACGGTTTTAGTTCTTTTCTTCCTCGTATACTTCACGTGGAATTCACTTGATTTTATTGTTATTTAGTGAAGTTTATCATTATTGGATTATGATTGCACCATTGGACCTTTGGATTTCACCAAAATTCTTATAGGATATACGCAATTTCCATTCCAATTGGACCAGTTTTGTATGTGAGTTGGGGTTTGTTTTTTTTTATTCATTTAATTGTGCTTGACCTTGGTTTTGAGCACATCACATTTAATCCATTTATAAACTTTTATAAATTGCCAATTAACATAGGTCACCAATGAGGGTGTGCTTGAATATTAGAGGCTTTTAACTTAAGGTATTCTAATGTTAGGTTTGAGTCGTGTAGGGAATGGAACATGGGAAGTTTTAGGGTTATAAATGGGTCAAGCTGCTTATATGCTATTTGAACTTAAATTATAAATGGGAAGTTTTAGCAAGCTCAGGGTTCTATTTAGGCTTGCAAGATTTATATTTTGACGTTGTTTGTGATATTTGTAAAGTTGTGAGATTGAATTGAAAAAATTGAGCAACAAATATTTAAAGTTATTGTAGATTTACTTTGAGAAAATGAGCTCAACCTTTCAAATTTTGATTTTAGTTTGAATTCGATTACAGACTCAGTTTAGGTTTAATAATGCAAATGAGTTTTCGAGCCAAACTCGAGCTTTAGATTTCTCATCAAGCTTGAGATCGCAAGCTTGGTAATAGTTCTGTCCAACTTGACTTGTTTGCAACCCTTTAAAAACCTACTATATCCCTACAAATCCCTCAATTAATATATTTATTTATATATTTTCAAATTAATTTGAAATCGACCAATGTCAAAATTGATTGAATTCTTAATTTAAAATGCTTTGATATCGAATTTCGACAATATTAGACGTTCCGGAGCATCAAATACTTAGTCTCATATGGAGACAGACTGTAGAAATATTCTTTACATATTCTTTACCATTGTAAATATTTTCTTCCTATTTTTGTTCTTCCTATTTTTGGAACCAATTACGTTCCTGATTTGTAGCAAGGAATTGGTGATCTGTTACCTTTTTTAGTGTAGGTTTCCCATTGCTCTTCTTATTATATACTGCTCTCCTGTTGTAATCTCAAGATATATGAATAAGATATATTCATTGAAATTCTCTCATCTCTATTTTCATGTTGGTATCAGAGCGTGGTTGATCTAAATCATTGATTTGAAACGTTGTTGCGAATAAATGGATGATAAATCTGAATCTTCAAAGAACAATTATGTTCCAGTTATAGTGCAATCTGAAGGGGCGTTTAACGCTGGCATTACTTTGACTAAATCAAATTATGATGTTTGGTCACAGTTAATGGAGATGCACATTGCGGAAAGAGAAAAGCTCTCTTATATACGTGGGAAACCACCACCACCCAAAGACTCTGAAGAAGGATACGAGAAGTGGTATGCGGAAAACCAGAAAGTTAAGAGATGGTTGCTAATATCAATGACTCCTGATATTATGAAACGCTATGTCCGGTTGCCTACTGCTTATGCAATTTGGACAGCGTTGGCGAAAGCGTTCTATGATGGGAATGATGAATTGCAGATTTTTGCATTGAATCAAAAGGCCTTTGGAGCTAAGCAGAATGAAAGGTCACTTTCAGAATATTATGGTGAACTCACTGAGATTTTTCAAGAACTCGATCATCGAGACAAAGTTTTCATGAAAGATCCTGATGATGTTGAAATATACAGAAAATCCATTGAAAGATTGAGGGTGCACATATTTTTGGCTGGACTTGATGACCTCTTTGAACAAGTCCGTGGAGATATTTTGCGAAAGGAGTCCATTCCCAGTCTTGAAGAATGTTATGCCTTGATCCGACGGGAGGCTAATCGGAAAATCACATTCAAAGGAGATTCTGAAACTATGGAAACTGTAGCTATGATTGCCAGAAATAAACAAAGAGGTAATCGAAGCACTAATAAATCAGCATACAAATGTACACACTGCAATGAATCTGGACATACAAAAGAACGTTGCTATGAGTTGGTGGGGTATCCAGATTGGTGGGATCATAACAAATCTCGAAAGAAGAACATAAATAAAGGTCAACCTACTGCTGCAGCTGTTGAAGCGAAAGCAACTAATGAAAGTGAACAAATGCATTCAGTGATGATAGCTGAGGCAGGTAATGGTGGTAAGTCCTTTTATGCTTCTTCACCTGTTAGTAATAACACATGGATAATTGATTCTGGTGCCACCAATCATATGACATTTGATTCTAACCAAATTGATAAAATTAAACCCTCCTCACAAAATTTTGTTACAACTGCTAATGGTGATGAAGTTCCTATTGTTGGTGAAGGATCTTTAAAAGTTACAGAATTTTTAAATTTAGATTCTGTTCTTATTGTTCCTTCCATTGGATATAACCTCTTGTCTGTTTCTCAAATTACAACGGCCTTATCTTGCATTATTGTTTTTTGGCCTACCTTTTGTTTGTTTAAGGACATCCAAACAAAACAGACGATTGGTTGTGGTACTAAGCACGGGAATTTATACTACTTGGATTTGAAAACAACAATTTCAGATAAATTACGTCAAGCTCTTGCAGTGAATGGAGGCAATTCTGCTAGCAGTCAAAATGAAATCTGGTTACAACACCGAAGATTGGGACATGCTTCTTTTGGATACTTGAAGAAACTGTTTCCTAGTTTGTTTGAGAAGATTGATATTTCCAGTATGCATTGTGATGTATGTGAACTTGCAAAGAGTCATAGAACCTCTTTTTTACCAGTATTGAATAAAAGTCCATCTCCATTTATGATTATTCACTCCGATGTATGGGGACCATCTAAAATTCATACATTAGGGGGGTCTCGTTGGTTTGTTACTTTTATAGATGATTGCAGTAGAATGACACGGCTGTGGTTAATGAAATCTAAGAGTGAGGTGAATATCTTATTTCAAAGGTTTTGCAGAATAATCAAGACTCAATATAATGCACAAGTTCAAATCCTCCGTAGTGATAATGGTGGTGAGTATAAAAACTTGGAGATAAAAAATTATTTAGACACACAAGGCATCTTGCATCAAACCACATGTGTTGATACGCCCCAACAGAATGGCGTAGCAGAGCGAAAAAATCGACATCTTCTTGAAGTGGTTTGTGCTCTATTAATCCAAGCTCATATGCCTTTTTCTTATTGGGGAGAAGCTTTGTGTGCTGCAGTTTACTTAATTAATAGGACTCCCTCACGAGTTCTTGATTTTCAAACACCATTACACACTTTGTGCATGACTGTGAGCTATCCACCTATATCAAGTCTTCCTCTCCGAGTGTTTGGATGTGTTGTCTTTGTACATATTCATAAGCAACAACGCCATAAACTAGCTCCTCGAGCTTTGAGATGTGTGTTCCTTGGAAATGCTATACAACAAAAAGGATACAAATGCTATCATCCTCCCACTAAACAGATGTTTGTTACAGTAGATGCAGTTTTTCATGAGGAAAAAATGTATTTTGCTCAACCTGAATTTCAGGGGAAGAATTACCAGGAGGACATCATGACACTTGATTATGAACTTCAGGAATACTACAGGATTGATCCTATAAATGAACCTGAAAAATCTACTGCACAACCTGAAGAATTTGTTGAACAACAGTCTGAAGACGTGACTGGAGACTTGACTACTATAGAATTGCCACATGAAGATCTGGGTAGAGAAGCAATTGGAGAAAATGATGTCCCGGATGTACCACACCAATCGTCTATTTTGGATGCTTCTAACATGCAAGTTGAACCTATCCGGAAACAATTGCCTGAACGTTCCACTAGAGGTATTCCTAAACCAACTTATGAACCTTCTCTTTCCAGTAAAGTTAAATACCCCATGAATAACTATGTTTCAACTCATAATTTGTCAGAATCAAATAAGGCATTTATAAATCAATTATCTTCTGTAGTTATTCCTAACAATGAACAGGAAGCGTTAGCTGATCCGAGGTGGAAAGCAGCAATAAATGAAGAAATGGAGTCACTAAAAAAAAATGGAACGTGGGAATTTGTTGATTGTCCACCAGGAAAGAAACCAGTAGGATGTCGTTGGGTATTCACGTCAAATATCGAGCTGATGGTACAATTGAACCTTTAAAGCACGATTGGTTGCTAAAGGATATACTCAAACCTATGGAGTTGATTATAAAGAGACTTTTGCTCCTGTTGCCAAAATCAACACAGTACGAGTATTGTTGTCGCTAGCAAACAAATTTGGATTGGCCTCTGCATCAGTTTGATGTGAAGAATGCTTTTTTGCATGGTGAACTAAATGAGGAGATTTATATGGAGCTTCCACCAGGATGTGCGATGCATGAAAGAATGACTGGAAAAGTGTGCAAATTAAAAAGGGCGTTATATGGATTAAAGCAGTCCCCAAGAGCATGGTTTGGAAGATTCACAAAGTCAATGATTGTTTTTGGATACCGTCAAAGTAATTCAGACCATACATTATTTCTGAAAAGAGTGGAGGATAAAGTCACAGCTCTCATTGTATATGTTGATGATATGGTTATAACTGGTAATGACCCTGATGAGGTAAAAGCTCTAAGAGAATACTTGTCAAAAGAATTTGAGATGAAGGATTTGGGCTATTTGAAATATTTCCTTGGAATAGAAGTCTCAAGATCAAAGGAAGGAATTTTCTTATCTCAAAGAAAGTATATTATAGATTTATTGAAGGAAACAGGAATGTCAGGTTGTCAACCTGTTAATACACCAGTTGAAGAAGGATTGAAACTATGCATAGAAGAAGGTCAAATTCCTGTTGATAAAGGAAGATATCAAAGGCTTGTTGGGAGACTAATGTATTTGGCTCACACAAGACCTGATCTAGCATATGCCTTGAGTATTGTCAGCCAATTCATGCATAATCCTGGAGAGAAACATATGGAGGCAGTCATGAGAATATTGAGATACTTGAAGTTTTCACCTGAAGAGGTATTTTGTTCAAGAAAAATGCAACTATAGAAGATATTGTTGTATATACGGATGCTGATTGGGCTGGAGCATTAGTAGATAGGAGATCTACATCTGGTTACTTTACATTCGTAGGAGGTAATCTTGTTACTTGGAGGAGCAAGAAACAACATGTGGTTTCTCGCTCAAGTGCAGAAGCTGAATATAGAGGAATTGCACTTGGATTATGTGAAGCTATATGGCTGAAATTGTTACTACAAGACCTGGGTTATCCTTTACAGCGTCCAATTCAATTGTACTGTGATAATAAGGCTGCTCGTGATATAGCTCACAATCCAGTCCAGCATGATAGAACTAAACATGTTGAAGTTGATAGATTCTTTATCAAGGAGAAGCTGGATAATAAAACTTTGGAGTTACCTCAGATACGATCAGAAGACCAATTGGCAGATGTTTTAACTAAGGCAGTAACTAGTCGTGATTTTCTGAGATGGATTGACAAGTTGGGCATACATGATATCTATGCACCAACTTGAGGGGGTGTGTAGAAATATTCTTTACATATTCTTTACCATTGTAAATATTTTCTTCCTATTTTTGGAACCAATTACGTTCCTGATTTGTAGCAAGGAATTGGTAATCTGTTACCTTTTTTAGTGTAAGTTTCCCATTGCTCTTCTTGTTATATATTGCTCTCCTGTTGTAATCTCAAGATATATGAATAAGATATATTCATTGAAATTCTCTCATCTCTATTTTCATGTCAGACAAGAGAACATTGGTTGACTTGTAAAACGCAAAAGAATCCAAGGTTTGGTATGTTCATAACGCGGCATTTCCATTTTTTTTTATCATGTTGTCCAAGTCCCTTTTACCACATGTCCCATCCCTCTTCCCGCGTGCAAAGTCTCCACACCTGAAATATTACCTGTTCCAAAGATCTTGCTTACCAAAACCATCCATACGCCAAAGTACCATACCGTGAAACTATAAATACAACCTTAACCAGGTACCCCTAGTCGAAAATCAAAGTTAATAATCTATTACACACTTCGAACATAACCCAACAAGCGAAAGGGTGATAGAGAGTTTTTAGTTTTATCAAACAGAGGTGACCTGAGGATTCTACTTAAGAACACACGAGAAAATGGAAATGAAGCTTAGTTTTGTGTTTTTAGCACTAGCTCTTGTAGGATTAGTTCATGTGGCTAGCGCACAAAATTCATATGTTGTGCTTGATTCATTGGGTTGGACCATTCCTCCTGCCGGTGCAGTGGATTACACAACCTGGACTGCCAATAAGACCTTCAATGTTGGTGAAATTCTGGGTAATTTTCTTCTACTGTTTTATTGTTATTATTATTATTATTAAGAAAATCTAATTCACTAATAAATTGCATTATTTATTGGAGCAAGCATTAGCTTATACCTCAGGCATCTTGTTTAGATTTAAAATATAAACTTTTATATTTTTTAAAATTGAAATGGATACAAATTTTTTTTTAAATAGAATTTTATTAATATTTCGAAGCACTTGACAATATTTTCTATGTTAGAGAGGATACTAGTTGTATGTATGATATTGTAGCAAGCAATATCTATGTTTTGTGCTATTTGATAAATTAGAACCACCAACTTTCTTATTAAAAACTCATATTTATTAGTCACTTGATTTGGGAAAATAAGTGAAATTTTTTTTCATAATGAAGCATACAGATAAATAAATAAATTACCACAATATACTTCAAATTTCAGACACAAACCAATAAATAACTTTTAATTTCTTAAATTCATTTATGCAGAGTTCAATTTCACCACTGGTCAGCATGATGTAGCCGAGGTAACAAAGGTTGCCTATGATAGCTGCAATGGCAACAACCCAATTTCAATGCAATCAACAGGCCCTGCTAACATCTCACTGGATACAGCTGGTGAGCATTACTTCATTTGCACATTCAATGGGCACTGTTCCGCAGGCCAGAAGTTAGCTATCAATGTTCCTGGAGGATCATCTCCATCCCCTGCTTCACCTCCACAAGATAGCTCCGCGAAATCTATCGGCATTACTGGCTTTTCAGCCACCATCTTGTCTATTGCAGTAGCTCTTTGGTTTTAAGTTCTCACGATTCCTTTTTCTGATCCTTTCCATTGCTCTTATTACATTTGGAGTCATGGATAGACAGATATTCCTTTAGTGAGATGTAATAATCTAGATTTTTATTAGCCGCACTCATAATCTTGACTGTAATATGGGGGAAAACACAGAGAAGATACTTGATGCTGTTCATATTTCAGCAGGTAAATTTCTGAAAATGGAAAGAGCTTTTAGTTTTAGAGAAGTCCACCACATCATTGCAAATACATCTTAGTGAGCTTCTTTTCCATACGCAGCCTGCCGTACTCGTTACTCCCAAGTTGCTGAGGCCGGAGCACCACAAGATGCAGACAAACGAACACACCAAAATTATGCATCGATAACTTACTTGGTCCAACTTTTGCAATTTACTATATGGATATCTAGATTCGTCAAACAAAGACAGATTTCTTGACTAAAATAAGAACAGAGAGGAGGTAGAACAGTTCAACAGAATTGTCCTATGTGAAACTCCGCAATTCAGACAATGTTTAATATCAACTTAGTAAAATAATTAAACTAAAGGTCTTATTCTAAATCTCAATAAATTTAAAATAAGGGGAATAGGTATTTTACGGTATAATTAAGTAAATTATAAACAAAACGATAAAAGAATTAAAATTATAAATTTATAATAGTTAAACAGAATTTCCAAGTAAATATTTAGATTTGAGACATTTTATTTAAGTTACACGTAAATTTTTGTCCAAAAATATCATAATTAGAGTCATTTCATAAGATTGTTAATACACGTATTAAACGAAGTCGAGAAATTTGAATTAGACCGACCTTAAAACCCATAGACTTTTCTCTCTCCTCCTATCCCTTCTTCCTTTTCCTTTTAAGTTTTTCTTTCTTCCTTATGTAATCCCTAAGCCACAAAATTTTCAACAATCCATAACTTCCCTATACGAGCTCCAAATTAAAATCTGAATGCACCTTCACAATCCTTGGAAAAGATCACTTCACAACACAACCACTCTTGCAAGGTAAATATTTAGCTTGAAAATTCAGGTTAAATAGAAGGTAATGTAAGGGTTTGGTTCAAAACTTGAAGAAACTTGTAAACTTAACTTTATGTAGGTTTTGATAAGTTTAGCATAATGTAATTTATAGTAAAGCCTTTCCTCTTGAATCATAGATGAAGATATTGACCACTCTCAACTACCAAAGGATTACTTTGAACATTAGAGAAGAAGAGGCAACGGTCAGTGGGAAACTCAATAAAACATTACCTTGTGTATGATTATTTGCTTGCTTGTTGTCTTTACTTGTTTTGTTGTTGACATTGTGGTGTTTGCTAGTGATATGTGGGTTGACAAAATGTAAATATGAGTTTGGGTTGAAGGAATATGATAAGCTCAAATGTTAAACGAAGTTGCAGTTGAATACAGTTAAGATAGTGCAAAAATTGCTATCCTAAGAGCTAGGGAATAGAAGGTGGTGAAATATGGTAGCTCATCGACTCAAAGGTGCAATAAGCATTGGTTTGCCAGTGGCTTTAAAACTAGCTTGACACAAAAAAATGGAGCCAACTAGCTAGTCCTTCTAAGCCCCCATCCACCCAATCTTAGGTCTTAAATTTTGAAAATAATCCTAACTTACCCTTTACCCTATACATATATATATTGATACATATAATTACATAAAGTCATGTGTATGTATATATATATATATATATATATTCATCTTTTAAAGTAATATATATATATATCACCATATGCTACTTGTAGATTTGTAAGAAATTACACAATTGCAACCAAACTCTAGCTATATTAGTATTTAAACCGATCTTTTTCATGTATAAGTTAGTATATATGTATATGGTTAAGTAAGCTATCTTTACATATAAACATATGGATATGCATATATAAATATATACTTATGTTTAAGGATTTAGGAAAACATGTACGTACAAAACCATTTTCACTTTCACTTTATTATATATATAAATAGGGTTAGATAACATATATATAAGTATAAATATGGACATATATGTGTACTAATATTTACGAATGTTGGGCATAGTTTAGCAATTAAGAATTGAATGGGTAGTTGATTCGGATGTGATGGACCGAAGATGTCTTAAATGGTGTGAAATGGGGTTGTCTCCATTTTGCTTATGTTTGTGGATACTTGGTGTTATATTGCTTAAATGCTTGGATGGTTGATGGTGTGCAATGTGATGTATACTTAGAAATCTAATCTTGATGGTGGAGTGACTTGTGAATGCATATTGTTTGATCATCCCTAATTAACTAACTAAAGGATAAGCTTAACTAAAAGAAGACATGCATTGCACGAGGTATTGCATTTGTGTTGAAGGCCATCACTATTACAGAATATGTAAAAAGTAATCATTTAAGAATTACTGCTTCACCATTTTCAAACTAAGTGACTTACCTATCCTTTTGGGTTAAATGCTTATAATGCATTTTAAGCACCTAGAGGTTAAGAGAAAAGGACTTAAGAATAAGAAACTAAGTTAAAAGACAAGAAATTAAATAAGATTGATGTACTCGGACATTAGTGTTATAAGGAAATCCTAAACCTAAGGTTAAAGTGGGGTTGGGGGGGGGGGGGGGGGGTTGGTGGTGGTTGTTTAAACCCTAAACTTTGTGCTGATTATTGGAAAACTGCGTGTGATGTTGCATTACATGTGGTTGTTTATGCATACCATATAGATGAAAGCTTGTTTGAAGTTGCATATACTTGTGTAGTATTGAGAGTATTACACTCTCATCTTACTAAACTATGATTGCTCATTCCCCTATAGACTATTTGATGTAAGACATGACTACAGGAACTACTCTACTAGGAGGATCACTTCTATAAGTGTTTGCAACTATCATAGGCAAGGAAGAGTAAATGTAAAAAAGAGTGATTAAAATAGACTCACTTGTGAACTTGTTGGATAATATAACTTTTGTAATACATTCTTTTGGCTTTCGTATGTAGTAATGGGTCCAATTATAAGTAAGACTTCATCATGGTTTACATCTAATGCTTGTGTATTGAAGCAAATGTAATTATGCCATCTTTAAGCATCTTTTATGTAAGTTTTGTGATGTTTTGATGGTTAGTGAGGACACTTCAAGGTTGCTTAACCAAGGTTAAACTAATCTTGGTGGGTTATCAGGGGTAGAGTTCCCTACAGGGCGCAATAACTTAAGCATTTATGGTCACCAATGTTAGTTCATGGAGTGATTTTGAGAATGGGTGTCTTTAGACACTTATAAAGGACCAAAATGGAAGCTTTTTTGTACTTGCTAATATTAGCTTAAAAACACTTATTACCATCTTTTAAAAACTATGCATTACATGCATGTCTTAAAACTTTTATACATTAACTAGATGAACATGCTATTGTGATATCTATATTTAAAACAAAAAAAAAAAAGATAAAACATTATGAATGTTAAAATTAAAAACTCTCACAAAAGTTCGAAATCTTTTTTATTACATACCTTAATTGCTAGAATTCAAACTCTTAATTTAAAATTGGGAAAGTGATGTGTAGGAATAACATTCGTTAGAGTTTAAAACAAATTTGATAAACTACTTATGTGACCTCGGCTGAAACTTCCTAATATATCATTATTCTCATCTTAGGTACAACCAACAAAGTAACAATTATAACTTCTCTATTCTATTCATTAAAAATTGTAACTATCTATCACCAACTAGACGTACATTGATTTTCTTCTAAACTATAATTTCAACATTTTAAAACCAAAAGAATTACATAAATACATACATATGTGCATATGAATAAAATTTTAAGTTGATAAATGGCTAATTAAACCTGAGCATAAAGCATATTAAACTTCATAAATAAATCATGTTACATGTTGAGCTATTCAAACATGAATCCATCTAAACTTGGATGATAACATGATTTGCTAGCCTTATGTAAGATTATGATAACACCTTCAAAAGAAGTTTCTACAAAGATAAAGGCAAGAATACTTTAGTTAACACATCCTTTAACAATGCTTTTTTGTTATGCTAACTAAACAATAGAATGAAAACTGGTTAGAGCTGTATTTGATACCTAAACTTTACAATTAACTAGTTATATATGCTTTTTGATTGTCCATTTAGTATCTAATTTAACTTTTGCTCTTAAAGTTACTATCTACGCAAACTCCATTGGTAATCATTTGCTACATTACCTTAAGGAACGAATAGACTCTCAATAAGTGTCTTATCTCAAATAAATACACATGAATGACAATTAAGATGTGTTGCATCATAATTGTCCTTTAAAAAGAATAAAATGACTAAACAAAAAGATAACACTTTATTAAAAAAAAATTTATGTAATGTCAACTAGAAACTATAACTTATCAAAATGAAAGAAAAATGTATAAAATAAAAAGAAAATGAGAGAAGCCTAATATGTAATTGTAAAACCCATGAAATTCATAAAATATAAAAGTAGAAAAATACTATGAAAATTAATTATAAATCATGAGAATTTAAAATAAAGAATATATATTCCTCGAAATCTAAATTATGAACTATATTAGGTTAAATAAGAAAAATTTATAGGAAATTACAAATTCAAAATTTTAAATAAAAAATTCGAATGGATAATTATAATTCGAATAGTCAAATTCCTAAATGTAAAATTTCATAATGAAAAACTTAAATTTTAAGATTTTAATTAATAATTTATTAATAACTAAAGACAAAATAAAAAAGTAAAAAAAAAAAAAAGCTACGTCGATGAGATGCATAGTGACTATATAAAGTACATCGTGCATTGGAAATGAGAAGAAACGCCAGAAGTCCAAAAAAAATCCCAGAAAAAAAGAGAGAACATGAGAGGAAGAAGAAGAAGAAAATTTTAGAAAAAAAAATTGTAGTTTTCGCATACGACTTCCAAATCACGAACTGAGACTATCAACGTGATCCTTGAGGTAAGAGCAACTCAACTAAACCAACTTTGCATGAAACGAGATTATTTTTCGAAGTTTAGATGTTAAGGCTTTTTGTGTAGAAATCTTTACATTTAGCTTAGAACTAACAATATCAATTAGAAATACAGTAGATACGAAATTCTTGCGCTTAAATAGTATCTAATGATATATTTTTCCTTACGTTTTAGGCAAGGAAAAAGCATTTGATGGGATACTTGAGGATTATTTTGAGTAGAAGTGAGAAACAATGAAACCCAGGTGATTATTTGAGTAGAAGTGAGAAACAATGAGACCTAGGTGTATTGCGTGATTATTTGTTGAGTATGTGTTATATCAAGTTGTATTGCTTTGTGATCACGTATGTATACATTATATTCACGTGAAGGATGTGTATATATTCGTATTATGTAGGAGTAAATATATAAAAGGGGATGTACATATATGTACGCGAGTATGCGCTACTTTTAAGATGTGAAAGTACGAGTTATATATGTGTATGTGTTAATACCTATGTGTATATGTATGTACACATATGAAGTACAATTACATATAAAAAGTACGTAGGAGTAAGCATCCATTCATAGTTTTTCGTAAACAAGGTCAGCATGGGTGTCAACATAGCTATGCTCAAGGTTGTGCTAACTTCAAAACGTGTTATCTTCAGTGCTAAGTTCATCGGGCTCCATCATAGGTGTGCTCGGGGCAAGGTTGAAATGTTTCTTGCTTCTAACCATTTTTCTGACTCAGCACTAGCTTCAACACTAGTTGTGCTAAAGGTTGTGCTAAACTGAAATTTCAATTTCCTTCATTCTTTACCAAAATTTCATTTTACCTCTTGCTCATACCATCCTTAGCCCTCTCTTTTGTCTCCATTGAAGCAAAAAAATAAAATAAAAAATATATATAAATAAAAATTTTACAATGAATGCGAAATCGCACTATTGAAGAAGGGTTCAAAAGTGCGAGATGTGATGGGTCGACTTTGAAATTTGTAATGATAGTCTGATGCTTGTTTGTTGAATGGTCAATAGAATTGTTTTACTTCCCTTATGTGGATTAGTTGTTATCGTATATTGATTGATCACTTTAAATCGATTAATCAAAACTTGAGATTTAACTAAAATGAGACATGCATTACACGAGACATTGCATAAGTTTGAAGGCTATCACTATCATAAGGCATCCGAAAGTAATTGTGATATTACTGAGCTGTCCTAAGTGAACTACTAGATTAGGGGATTGTCCGCACCTTGCTGGTTCCTTGTCTAGAGTGTCTTTAAGGGTGCTACTCCAACTATTGCAAGTGCACGGGAGCGTTTGGTGATAAAATGAATAAATAATAAATATTAAGTAATGAGAAATTAAACTAGGTTGTGAGACCTAGGCACTGATGGTGGCTTCAGAATCCCTAACCCAAGGTCAAAGGGGGCGTAAACCCTAGTCTTCACGTTGGTTACCAGAAGACCACGTGAATTGATGCATTCATATGGTTGCTCATGTATAACATATGGTTGATAACTTGTTTGAAATTGCTTGTGTGATAACAACATTGAGAGATTGCACTCCTATCTCACTAAGCTTATAGCTTACCCTCCCACAGATTTTGTCTTGTAGGTAGCGACTACCTAAACTTTCTTATGGGTCGTCGGACTAAGGTAAGTCTCTGTTATAAAGCTAGAAGATCTTGGATATTGTGGGTGAAAGTGAGGATTAGCATATGAGTTAGTTTGATAGATTTAAATTACGGAAATGTAGGAGCCATGGTAGGCTCAATGGAACTTTTGTATATGTATATGAAATGGGACCCACTGACAATTATGTAAATAGATAATCATCTAATATTTCTATTGGACATGTATATGTTACAAGTATTGGAGTAAATGAATGTCAAAGGCATTGAATGTTATAATGTGATTAAACAAGTATAGTACTTGGATGGAGATGCTTCACGGTCGCCTAACCAGGGTTAAACGATTGTAGCAAGTTGTCACGTTGAGTGCCTAGGGAGGGGCGTGATAGTAATACCTACCAACAACTCCATAAAGGTGTGCCACTCATCATCATCATCAACTGAAACATCAACATGCAATACTATCATCGATCAACGAAATCCATTAATGCTTCTAAAACTCCAAAATCAATGAAACCCACATCATTTTATTTCATAAACTAACCACTAAACCAAAACTAATGTGAATGGCAAGAACCAAATGGCAAACAAACTCAATCTCATTATCTTTATCTTTGCTCCACTATTGCCTCCACCACCACCATGTTTCATGCACTAAATCCAACATGACATACTTGAGAAGATTAGACCTAGAGATAAATCATCCTTCCATTTTGAATACTTATATCAAGACTAGATCCAAAGATAAATCCCCCATTGAATCCAAATACGTAGATATTTAAGTTGAAGCTTAACATTTTAAGTATTTATTATAGTTGTGTTAGGTTTTTTTTTTTTTTTTGTAATATTTGTCTCATCTTCTTCTTTTCAAGAAAATTACAAGTAAAGAGATCAACGTTTAGGGTCAAGTTCAAATACAAAATTAAAATTTCATATGGTTAAATTAGAAAATCAAAGTTATGTTTAGTAAATCAAATAAGAAATCTTACTAGAGTGTCATTATAGGTAGTAACGAATTCTCTATTTGAACTACTTAGTGTATTTATGGGATAGTAATGAATTATTTATTTGAACCACTTAACATAATGTTGATCCTCTATTTTAACCACTTAGCATACTATTGACATTCTATTTTAACCACTTAAAAATTTGATCATTTATTTGAACTTGACTCTAAACATTGATCATCTCACTTGTAATTTTCCCTCTTCTTTTAGTTGTAATTGTTGTTCTTCTCTTAGAGGTATTTGTCTTTATCCAAGTTTTTATCTTTATAGGGTTGATGTTGATGCGTTGAAATGTCATGAAGAAAACTTATTACAAATTAACTTTACAGTAGTAGATTTGGTTGATAAACCAAGTTTGGGTGTGATGGGTTAATGATAGTAGTGATGGTGGTTAGGTATTATATGGTTGTGGAAATCTAGCTTTGCATTTTGGTTTTTCAATTGATTTTTTTTTTAATTTGATAAAAATATTTACCAATGTGATTTTTTTTTATTTCTATTTTTCAAATCTTACATGTCATGTGGCATATCATATGGTGCCTACATGGCATGTTAGATTACATAAATAAAGTTAAGATATGTATAGGTGGTAAAAATTGTCACATATCACATTGTGATCCCTTGAACAAAACATTTTAGCTAACAAACTTTGCTTAGCTAGTAGCTTTAGTAGTGCAAAGTTCAATTATGTACTAAATTGACAATTGAGAAGTACTTATAATTAATTGCAAAAAAGTACTTATAGAACGTTTGGTTCACTTCATATGGGTGGCATAAAATAACAATTCATTTCTTATAAATTTATTCTAATGTTTGGTTGGTGGAATAAATATTTTATGGAATTCTATTATTGCAAAATGAGGAATTGAAATTCTTTTATCAAACCATGGAAACAGCCATTCTTCAAAAAAATTTCCAACATACATCTACATCTTTCTATGAGTTCTTAAAGGAGCCATAAAGAATAGGTGTGAAACCCCATAAAATGAATAGTGAATAATGCTAGATTAAAGATTTAGTTACAATAAAAAGCTTTATATTAAACATAGGTAAATTTAAAACATGGGAATTAAAAGAGTTATGGGTACGTTAAATAATTCATAATGAATGATAGATGAAAATAAAATTTTATGTTTATAACAGTCAATTAGGAATTTTAAGTTTATATTTATATTTAGGACATTTTATTTGGGTTATACATAAATTTGCATTAAAAAATATTATAGTTTAAGTAATTAATAAGATTGCTAATATGTGTATTAATCGAACCCATGAATGGATAAATTACAACCACCTAAAATTACTACATGGTGAAGGAGCTTTCTTCAAATATAAATAGTAATTTCCTTCTCTCTCCTCACTTTTTTGCTTTGCAATCTTAGTTTGAAATGTTCATTTCCTTTCACATTTAAAAACTTTTACACTTCTGCAAATTTCATCGATTGTCAATGATTCAAAATTTTCTCAAATCACTTCCATATCAAAAATCGAAAGTAGGACTGCAAACTTTGCAAAGAGTACCTTATAACAAGATTAGATTTAATAGGTAAATTTTGAATTTAAGTTTTTAGTCTAATCAACGTGGATGTGAAACATTTTAATTTTGGAAGTTTTATTGAAGAACAATTTGCAAACTTGATTCTATTTAATTTTCAATAAGTTTAGCTACTAAATATAGTTATGAACTTGCTATTCTTTTATTCTAAGTGAAGAACTTAATTTTTCATAGCTTCCTAAGGATTGATTTGTATTTCAAACTTTGAGATAAAGATAAGTGAAAAATTCAATAAGTTACTATAGTGTATACTTGGTTGTGTTCATATGATAAAGATAGCACATTATAATAATGTATGAATGTTATCATTATTGGTTATGCTTGGAAATAGAGCATAGATGTATTTATATAAGTTTACAAATATATCAGTAGTTGGATGGAGGTAAAAGATAAGTACCACTCGAATGCTAAAAGTATTATGTCCAAACTATAGGAGGAAATTGCCCATGAAGTCTCCACTAACAAGCCAAAGACCATGCTCAAATCATTATCGCCTTTAAGATTGAGTGAATTGATTGATAAGCAATGACTTTACAGTAAATATTATTTCTCTATGGATTGTGTCATACCCCGAAAGGGGGCCTCGAAGTCTCCACTAAAACCATCATGGCACATGTGCACTCATTACATGATGATCATCTTACGTGTCGAAGATCGTAAGACTCTAAATAAATAAATGCATTTACAAATAATCATAGTACATATAATTGGATAATAAAATACAACTATGGATCCCGTATCCTACGGTCGACCATGATCGTAGAGAATCGATATCCCCTACCAATCAATAAAATAGGATAAACCCTAGGTTTCTCAATTTTCAAATTCTATTCACATGGGGGGCCCTAACATTTCATCTAAGTAAATCTATCCTTCATAAATCTTACTTTGTTATTTTGGTCTTCCAAAACTCTCCACACTTCACATTTTATCCCATCCCACGCTTTCATAATCGCTACCTGCAAAAGAGTCTATGAGAGGGTGAGCACACTATGGCTCAGTGAATGGGATGGTGACACTTTCAATGCTATGTACATACAAGCAATATCAATTTAAGTTATCAAACATATACTATGCATGAGCAACCATATGAATGCAGCATCTTATGTGGTCTTCTAGTAACCAACATGAAGTCTAGGGTTTATGCCCCTCTTGACCTTGGGTTGGGGATTCTGAAGGCACCATCAGTGCCCAGGTCATTACCTGATTTATTTATCTTGTCACTTTGTTAATTATGATAAATTCTTAACTCAATAGTGAACGCTCTCATGCCTCTCTACACCAGATGGAGAAAAACCCTCAAGGACAAGCCGGACTCGAAACCGTCAAGGCACAATAATCCCCTAATCTCTTAAGTCGCACTTAGCAGAACAATGATCTTCTTGATCACTTCCAACGCATCATGTAATAGTGATGGCCTTCAATCTCATGTATATGTCTCGTGAAAATGCATGTGAAGTTTTAATCACGTCCACTTTATACTTTAATTGATTTATTTAAAGTGATCAAACAACATATAAAATCAAAATCAATTCTCAATCATACCACCGAGGTAAACATCAAACATTCCATTTCACACTCATCACAACAAACAAGGATCATTCTTATCACTCAAGACAAACACCGAACTCAAACCCCATGGATATAGACTTATCTAGTCTTACAACTAGTTAATTAACTCGACACCTCTTTGTGTCATTTCTTTTGAATGTCACACTACTCGGGTTGACTTACAATCATCATATCTAACACCTCTATGTCATTTATCTTACATATCAAACTAACCACTCGGGGTTGATTTACAATCATCATCTTTGATACCTCTGTGTCATCACACTTCTCAAGTGCTCCATCATTTTCACTTCCGAGAGCCAATAAGGTCATCTCATTTTCTCTTTCGATGCCCTCAAGACATTTGTGTATGACATATATATGTGTGTGTGTGTGTGTGTGTGTGTGTATACATATTCGTGACACATCTTTACTTAAGGATAATTTACTAGACACTTTCTCTTACGAACTTAAGAGGGTAAGAAAACAAGATCGTTAGGTTGTAAAAACCAAGGTTGCACTCATGATTTATATGATTGAGTTCATGAGTGTATTTTGTAAATATAATATGGAAATAAGTTTGGTTAAGTATATGTATACACATTCAGGAATCAACTCTGACATGTATACATAATGATACCTATACACCCTATTCCAACTAAGCATACCTACTTAGTAACTATAGAAGGAAAAGCTAAGTTTCTATATTTTGGTTTGACTTAAAAGAGAACAATTTGTAAAACATGGGTTAGGCTTATGGTTATAGCACTAGCGATATGGTGCTAGGTGCTATCATTAAGGTAATGACACCTATACCTTCGGACTATTCACTCCTCTACACTCTTCACGACTTCTTTCCTAACTCATTATTCTCCACTACATAACTCAACTCAACAACAATCATATCAAATAGCAACATAATAAACAGCAAATTCTCATGCATAACATTCAACATTCAACACAACATAGTAGCATATCATTAAGTTTCCCACTCACTTGTTTAGGGTTAACGTAGTCCTAACCGGAGTTAAGCGATTCCAACAGGAAACCTCTTGGCGTTCCTCTTGAAATAAGTGTCCTTCCGCAATGCTTCCTTAACCCAATCATAGAAGGTTGCAGCCCCACCTGACTTTGGTAGTCTCCTAGCACCCGATATGTATACTCTGCTCATCTTGTGTTTAATGGTAAGGCGTGAAGTTTTCTCCTTAAGGAACTTTAGGCGAACAAGATTTGAACGTTGAACACTTCTTCAATGTGATTCTGATACAAGGTTTCGGAATGAATGATCTTCCTCGACATCTTTTGAATACTCCATTATGAAATCCATTTCATTCCAAATATCTCCTAAGTCATCATCTTGGATGTTGCTTGAATCATTCCCTTCACCATCTACACCATCATAGACACTTCTCTTGTCCATGAAGCATCTTTGAACCTTTCATTTATCTAATTGTCTCTAACATCTTCCTACGAATCATCGCTTCCATTACCATACATACATCAACCTTTCCCACACATCACGTGCACACCAACATACACATATTCTTATCCATTTACATACACACTTCACACACCACACGCAAACCTATATACATACACAAAACCATATCATACACCAAATTGTGCACACCGACAACTACACGTTATTATCCTCTTTTCTCCTTAAGTCCACATGATATGATTCCAAGAGCTAAGATACGAGCACCAAAGAAAACAAAGTCAATCCGAGCTCTAGGTAGCAGTACGGGGTCCAAAAAAGGAGGACATAAGCGTCGGGAGGATCCAAGGCGAAGTTCAGCTAGCCTTAAGCTGGCCTTGAATAAAGGCCGACTGAGTTAACTTCAAGGCCGTCGGCCTTGGAGCCGACCTAAATGTAGGCCACCGGCCGTGGTGCTGGCCTAAATGAAGGCCGTTGGCCTATGTATTTAGGCCGCCAGCCTTTGGCCGGCCTTGAGTGACTTCGCACAATTTGTTTTAAACATGATATAAATAGTATCTTTAGGGTTTTTTACGAAGACAGATGTTATTTTGGTTGAAAACAAAAACATTTGAGCATGTGTGAATTCTCTTTGCAGATTCTTGAATATTGAGAATTGATTTTCACTTTATTCTAGTTGTTCTTATCAAATTCCTGGTTCATATAAAATTTGTGGCGAACATCGTTATTGAATTCTTAGAATTCTTTAACCTTAGTGATTGATTTATAGAACGTGGTCTCTATCGTTCTATGATTTGATTGTGAATTAGTTTAATTTTATCAATCTTGGCATCTATAGATTGGTAATTTTATCCATATCCTTGTTTTTTATTTCATTAGTACCAAAATCCAGAAAAACCCTAAAATTATTAATCCATTGTTAGATTTGATCTGCGTAAAGGAATTCATATCATTTGATTTTTCAAAGAAAAATCACATCATTTGGTATCAGAGCATATCAATTCCGTGTCATTTAGTATCAGAGCAAAGGTTGGATTCGTAAGGATTCAAAGCAAAGGATTCGATCAGAACGTGGGTTAAATCGGTAAGGCTGTTAAATCTCAACTCAATTGTAGTTTTAATTCAATACTGCTGTTGGTTGGGAAATTTGGGAATTTATTTTGATAAGTATTGCTGTGAATTCGATTGTTGGGCATTGAATTGGCGATTGGGCTATTGTTGAGAATTGGGGTTTTGTGAATATCTTTGCTGAATTCAATTGTTGGGTGTTGAATTGCTGTGAATTGGTGTTTGGGGCTGTTGTTGAAATTGTGTTCTTGTGAATATCTTTGCTAAATTTTTGATTGGTAGAGATGTCGTCGCATGGATGATAGGAATAAAAATCTGACAAGGCCTATCATTAGGGCAAGAACTAAAGGATTTCAAATCTTAGCGATGAGGGCCCATTTTGAGCAGATCGACCCCGGAATTATTTATATATTAACCTCTTTTCTATTATTCTTGTATTGTATTTTCCAACAGGCACACTTATCATATTTCATAAGGCAATGGACAAACTCCCTCAGACTCAGCTTTTGGGTTATCCATGGACCAATCTGAACCGGCGATGAGCTGGGCCGAAGGATCCTATAGAAGACCAACATCTTGAAGACCATTTCTTTTATATATTTACTCTTTTATGAACTATTTTGGTTGTATTTTGGTTTTGGGACACTTTTATTTCCTTGTAATTTTCATTTAGGGTTAGCCACCTTAAAAGTGGCAAACTTGTAATTTTGAACACTTTTTTAACCCTAGGAGTAGCAAGTATAAATACTTGCTTAAGAGAGGGTTTGATGAGGCCATTTTGCAGATTATACACTTCATATTCACGTGAGAATTAGGGTTCCTAATTGTCATTAGAGTCTTATCAATTTCAATCCCAAGAGTTGAAATTGTGGCGAGTGCAACACCTTGAAATTGTGAGTTGTATCAATTTCATTTTGTTGTGATTTCTTTTCTTCTCTAGTGTGTCATATCTAGGGTTGAATTGAGATAGCTTCTTGGTCAGAATTACTTCTTATTGTTGACGAATTCTTGTGTTTATTTAAGGTCCCTTGCAATTGAATTTGATTCATCATTGAGAATTCCTTGAAAACGTGTTTTTCACTATTGGAAAGGAGTCCTTGGAATTGAGGTTTTCTTTTGAATTTTTGGATTATTTTCATGGAATTATATGTGATTAGGGTGTTATTAGAAGAGATTATCATTGTGGTATTACAATTATAACTTTGAGCATTTGGAATTCATTACATCTTACTAGGGTTCACGTGAATTTTGCCTCTTATGGATCCGGTTTGTTATTGACTTGAGATTGCTTTTTCTTAGTCTTTTAATTGTGCTTCTAAGTGGAATTAGGCACATCACCTTTTTGGTATCAGAGAACATGTTGAGAGAAGGGAATTGGTTTCATTTGATTTCGTGGAGTTAATCATCCATTAGAGTTGATTTAGTGAAAACCGCAATTGTATTGATTGTTGTGGTTTTGAGCTTGTGAAATTACCTTGACTTGAAGTTTATTTTTCTGTTTGTTGGAGTTGGTTTGGGAAGGTTGTTGCATCATTTTGTGATCACTAATTTTCGTGGAAAGGCAGAAGTATAAAGTGTTGTTTAATTCAACAATTCTTGGAACTTGCAAAACTTACCAAAATCCTTGCTGTGGCTTGTTGTGGCATGGAGGAGGATGTGTAGTTTATTGTTTTGATTTTCATTGTGTAATTCTGAATTGGTGGAGTACAATTTGCAGATTGCATTGAGTTTTGATTAGTAAGGAATTATTTGAATTCAAACATATGCAATTAAGTTGTGGGAGTTAATGATTGCTATTTGAATTTGAATTCATTATTTACCAATTGAGGAAGGCTTGCAATAAGTGAAGTTGTTTGAATTTCAAATTGAAAGTTGTTGCCTATTGTGGAATTTGGAATTCATTTGTGGAAAGTCACATATTAGTCCTTTGTTATCATTATTTGCCGTGGAAGTGGAAGCCTACTTGTTATTATTATCCATCTTGTTGTTTCCGTGGAAGTAACTCATTATCATTGTTGTTGTTATTTGTGTGTTGCCGTGGGAGTTATTGGTGAAGTGAGTGCACCGTGATTGAGGTGTGTGTGTTGGTATAAATTTGTGGAGTTGTGTGGAGTAAGGTGCTGCACATTAAGATAAAGTGTGAGTGTGAACCGTGGCGAATTAGGGAAGTTAAGTAGTGAAGTTTGAAATTCAAACAAAGCATTAAAGTGTAAAAGTAATTGAACTAGTTACTTAAACACTTCTTGTTGAATTTAATTCTATCTACTTGAAAGTAGTTGAGTGTACTTCATTTGTGGTTTGGTTGTGTACTTGAACCTTGGAAGTGTGAAGATAATTATTGTATTGTTGGATTTGAGTACAATCATGTCTAGTGAAATGTTTCATTATGCTAACGTATTGCATCGGGACATGACTTCGTTTCAAACCATTGATGAGGGACAAAGAAAAAACTTGTTCCATACTTCTTGTAGGGTACAAGGAAACTTGTGCGCAGTTATTATTGATGGTGGTAGTTGTACTAATGTTGTAGCTGCATCATTAGTATCGAAGTTGAAACTTGAAACTATCCCACATCCCAAACCCTATACATTACATTGGTTAAATGATCAGGATGGTCTTTGTGTGACCCAAAGGGCTAGGGTACCCTTCAGTATAGGGGACAAGTACTATGATGAGCTTGAATGTGATATTCTTCCTCTTTGTGCATCCCATATATTACTTGGTAGACCATGGTTATATGATAGGATGGTATTACATTATGGGTATAAAAATACTTATATGTTCAAAAAAGATGGAAAACGTATAGTATTGAACCCTATGTCGCCATTAGAGGTCCAAGAGATGCAAAGAAAAATAAAACAACCATCACAGAATCTTGAGGATCATAGCCACATGATCAAACCATCAGAGGACCAAATTGTGCAGACGCAGGTATGCCAACCTTCAAAGGTTCTTGAGGGATCTAGTGACACGAGCCAACCCTTAGAGCATAAAATTTGTCAGACACCGATGTGCCAACCTTTAGAGGATCCTGATGATCATAGTCAGACAAGCAGACCACTAGAGAGCCAGACTATTCGAAGACAGTTATGTTCACCTTCAGAGGTTTTAGAGAGTAATGAGCAGTTGGGCCAACCATTAGAAGACCATGAGGATCAGCAACATACAGATGAGTTAGAAAAGGAGGAAACAGTTTCAGCGGAACAGGTTGATACAAGGGCGACTTTATTGGATAATGGAGCATTATTTGTGTTGCAGATAAGATACATCTTAGAAATGGAGGAGAGAAAACAATCACCACCTGTAGTATTTCAGATATTGGGATTCTGCAGAGATACTTCTTCAGATGGATTGCTAGGAGAAAACAAAGTCTCCATTACATTTGATCTGCCAGATTTGAGGACAAATCTTTTTGAGGCCCAAGGAGATGATAGGAATAAAAATCTGACAAGACCTATCATTAGGGCAAGAACTAAAGGATTTCAAATTTTGGCAATGAGGGCCCATTTTGAGCAGATCGACCCCAGAATTATTTATATATTAACCTCTTTTCTATTATTCTTGTATTGTATTTTCCAACAGACACACTTATCATATTTCATAAGGCAATGGACAAACTCCCTCAGACTCAGCTTGTGGGTTATCCATGGACCGATCTGAACCGGCGATGAGTTGGGCCAAAGGATCCTATAGAAGACTAACATCTTGAAGACCATTTCTTTTATATATTTACTCTTTTATGAACTATTTTGGTTTTGGGACACTTTTATTTCCTTGTAATTTTCATTTAGGGTTAGCCACCTTAAAAGTTGGCAAACTTGTAATTTTGAGCACTTTTTTAACCCTAGGAGTAACAAGTATAAATACTTGCTTAAGAGAGGGTTTGAGGAGGCCATTTTGCATATTATACACTTCACTTTAACGTGAGAGGGCTTAGGGTTTCCTAATTCCAAAAATCTCTTATCAATTTCAACCCAAGAATTGGAATTGTGGCGAGTGCGACAAAGGAGAATTGTGAGTCATATCGATTCATCTTTGTTGTTGTTTATTTCTTCTCTAGTGAGTCATATCTAGGGTAGATTTGAATCTTTCTTAGACTTATTGGTGATTGTAATTCATGGATAATCATCTTGTAAGGTTGATTGTTCATTTGAGATTGAATGCTCTTTAGTGATTGGCGTGAATTGGAATTGTTAGAAGGATTTGAGATCACGGTTTTTGTGCTCTTCTTTTTCATCCATTTCACGTGTAAATCCACTTGTTCTTAGTGTTGATTAGTGAAATTGATCATTAGTGGAAGTTAATTGAATCTTTGAACCATTGGATTTCATCAAAGTTCCATTAGGGTCACGCAATTTCCTAATGGATTGAATCGGTTTGTATGAGACATGAGAATTGTTTTTCTTAAGTCATTTGATTGTGCTTGAAAGTGGTTTTAAGCACATCAATGGAAGTGTTCATAGCAACAACAATGGGAATGATGCTGATAATGGGGGTGAGGTTGTGACTGGGGCTGAGTTCAATCAAATCCAAGAAAATATTATATTAATTATGGAGAGATTGGAGGTTAGGGATAAAAGAAGCCATAGTGGTGTAGGAATTAGGAGGAGACATTCTAGTGGTGAATCTAATGCTGGTAGTGAAAGGAGTAGGAGAGGAAACAATGATGACAGGCGTAAGGGGATTGAAAACATTAAGCTGAAAATTCCACCTTTCACTAGTAGTAGTAAACTAGAGGAATTCCTAGACTAGGTGCCATGGGTTGAGAAGGTGTTTGACTGTTATAAGTGGGATGAGCACACGAAGGTGAAAATGGCGTCTCTAGCATTCTCTGAATATGCTAGTCTATGGTGGGATAAATTACAAACTGAGAGACGTAGGGCTGATGAGGAGAAAGTGCGTTCATGGGCTTTGATGAAAAGGTTGATGAGACGCAGATTTGTGCCAGACTACTATAAACAAGAGATGCTGATGGAGTCGCAATCCTTGAGGTAGGGTAAGAAGAGCATAGAAGAGTATGTGAAGGAGTTTGAGACACTAATGGCAAGATGTGATATTAGGGAATCATCAGATGAAGCCATAGCTCGTTTCATCAATGGGTTGAAGATGGACATTGCCAATGTAGTGGAACTCCACCATTATCAGACTCTTGAGGATGTGATTAAATTTGCCAGTTGGGTTGAGCGACATCAGCGCAGGTAGGATCAAAAATCATATCAACACCATAAGTTAAATGATGGTGAGAGGGAAAAGGAAAGGAAGGAAAAGGGAAAGGCAGTCGCTAGTGAGGCTATTGACCAAACACAATAAAAGAAGAGTAAGGATATCAAATGTTTTAAATGTTTAGGACTTGGTCATATTGCTTCTCAATGTCCTAATAAAAGGGTTATGGTCATAAAGGGGGATAAAGTTGAGAGTGAGGAAGAAGAACAGAAGAGTACTGAGGCAGAAGAGGAAGATGAAGACATTATAGCGAATCTAGTACAGGGAGACTTGCTAATGGTTAAGTAGGATGAAGTTGTTCATAATCAGAGAGCCAATTTATTTCATATCCAAGGTATGGTGTAGGGGAAGACTTGTTTGATTGTGATTGACACAGGCAGTTGCACTAATGTTGCTTCAGCAAGCTGGGTTACTAAGTTGGGTTTACAGGTGGAGCAGCATCCAAGACCTTATGCACTTCATTGGTTGAGTCCACAGGGAGCCGTTCATGTACACAAACAGGTTCATGTTTCATTACTTATTAGTGATTATACTGACGAAATTGTTTGTGATGTAGCTCCCATGGAAGCTACACATTTGATCGTTGGAAGACCTTGGCAATCTGACCTCAGAGCCAAGTATGATGGATACACCAATGAGTATACCATTCAGCAACAGGACAAGGCATACAAGCTTCTTCCTATGAGTCCAATTGAAGTATAACAAACAAGGCTGATTTGCCTTAAGAAGCCCAAGGGAAAGAGGAGTCTGTTTATGTGGTCTAGCAGGATGGACGATACAGATTCGAGGTCGAATCTTTTTCAACATGGAGGGAATGATACGATTCCAAGAGCTAAGATACGAGCACCAAAGAAAACAAAGTCAATCCTAGCTCTAAGTGGTAGTACGGGGTCCAAAAAAGGAGGACATAAGTGTCAGGAGGACCCAAGGCGAAGTTCGGCCAGCCTTAAGCCGGCTTTAAATAAAGGCCGGCCGAGTTAACTTCAAGGCCACTGGCCTTTGAGCCAACCTAAATGTAAGCCGCCGACCTTGGTGCTGGCCTAAATGAAGGCCACCGGCCTATGTATTTAGGCCGCCAACCTTTGGCCGGCCTTAAGTGGCTTCGCACAATTTGTTTTAGACATGATATAAATAGTGTCGTTAGGGTTTTTTTAGTTGAAAACAAAAACACTTGAGCGTGTGTGAATTCTCTTTGGAGATTCTTGAACATTGAGAATTGATTTTCACTTTATTCTAGTTGTTCTTATCAAATTCTTGGTTCATATAGAATTTGTGGCGAACATCGTTATTGAATTCTTAGAATTCTTTAACCTTAGTGATTGATTTATAGAACTTGGTCTCTATCGTTCTATGATTTGATTGCGAATTAGTTTAATTTTATCAATCTTGGCATCTATAGATTGGTAATTTTATCCATATCCTTGTTTTTTATTTCGTTAGTACCAAAATCCAGAAAAACCCTAAAATTATTAATCCATTGTTAGATTTGATTTGCGTGAAGGAATTCGTATCATTTGATTTTCAAAGAAAAATCGCATCATTTGGTATCAGAGCATATCAATTTCGTGTCACCACATGCACACACCAGTAGTGCATACATACACACATACTCCTTTAACCTCCTACATCACTATCATGCACACATATACACATGCCCTACATATACTTCACACTACCAACACATACTTGCCTAGATATTCTACACACATTACATACCTCCCATATCCCTACTCACATACCCACACCATACATCATCTCATACACTTACTCACATACTCCATATACACCTTACACCATCAATACACACACCCACATACTTTGCACACACGACATTCACCTTCCATACCCACACATACATGTTCACACTCCACACATCATCTCATACTCATACATACATATCCCACATACATCCTCCCCAACTTCCATATTTACGCATACACAAGTCCATACACCCTACACTCTTTCACACACACCACATATCATCCCACACACACATGCTACACTCAACACACCACCCATATACACACACATGCCGCATACTCCACACCTTCCATACTCCTACACACATACTCCACACATCCCACACCTTCAATATACCTACATGCCCTCTCGCACACACTACATATCATCACCAACACATACACACATCCTTACACACCGCACACCTTCGACCACACATACACACATCCTTACATACACTACTCACCATCACCTATACTTACACGCATCCTTACACACACCTTGCACTATCACCCACACATACACGTATCTCCATATGCAACATACCTATCGTCACATACACCATCTTCACATACATTACACACTTTCATTCACACACACGCACATACACATCCTTTATTTACACACACACCTCCCATTTACCCTACTTCTCCTCATACACATCTTCAAATACATCGCGCCTACCTTCCATATCCGCACACACCCACATACATACCATCTCAATACGCATACATACATACATACACTACACACTTGCCTCTCCCTTTCCCATACATACATATACATCCTTACACACATCACGCATCACCACATATACACACATCTATATCCTCCTACATTCCGCACACCACCATACACACTCACATACACACCCTTACACCCACACATATGCACATTCATTTCTCTTCCTCTTCCCCCATTTCCTTTTGTAGTTGCTACCCTCCTCGTGGTTGATGTTGTTATCCATACCGTCGTTGCTGTACCATTTGTTGTTGCTGCTGTGGTTATCGTCATGGCCACCGGCGTGGTTACTACTGCCACTGTTGTTGCGATCCTCTTCCCTCGTGCACAAATACGCACACAACAACACACACGGCCTCCATTCACGCACATACACACACCCTCGCACACACCATCCACCGCCGCATACACCTTCTCACACACATCATCTTTTTCTCATCCTCTTCCCTTACTAGTCTTCGTGGTTGCTGTCGTCGTTCGATCAATGTTGCTGCTACTACTGTTGTCGCCATGATCATTGTTGTTGTGGTTGCTATTGCTGTTGAAGGTTGTGGCTACTATCGCTGTTACTGTCGTTGCCATAGTCGCCATTACAGTTGTTGCTAAGGTCGTTGTCATGGTTGTTTTTATCATTGTCAAGGCCGCCATCATGGTCGTCATTGTTGTCATCATAGTTGTCGTTGCCACTGTTGTTGTGGCCAAGGTTGTTGTCATGATTGTTGTTGCAGCTGTTGCAGGATCGTAGTTGTAGTCGTTGTGATCGTTATCACTGCTACTATCGTTGGGTGGCTGTCAGTCATTGCTGGTGAGGTCCACTATGGTCGCCGTTGTTGTTATCATTGGAACCGTCATTGCTGCTGCCGTTGCTGTGGTAGGGGTCGTCATAGCCACTACCATTGCCGTCGTCATTGCAGCCACTGGAAGCACACGATCGCATACGCCGGTGTCCCCACCTCCACGTGCAGCTCTTTCTCCCAACTTGACGATGACGATTCAGGTGGAGCCGAGGATGGAACGCGATGGACGGCTAGGTTCTAGACCCACTGTTGAGGAAAATGTAGCTCAGAACGAGAAGGAGAAAGAGAAGAAGAAGAAGAAGAAAAGAAAAAAAAAAAAGGAAGAAGGAAAGAAGATGGCCAAAAGAAGAAGAAGGAAAGAAAAGAAAAGAAAAGGAAGAAAGAAAAGTGAGGGATGGGGCAGCTGGGGATGATGTGACCGGCGTCGACTTGCTACTGCTATCGCCTGTCTGACGTGACGGGCGGATGGGATGGCGGCAGAAATGTCTTTTTTTTTTTAAGTTATGAATATATATTATATTATATATTACATTTTGATTATATTTTATATTCTAAATGCCTCTATTCTATTATTTTTCTCACTTATAAAAATATCTTTAAATTTTATATTTTTATCATTTTATTACAAAAAGCTTACGTCTAAGTTAATTTGATTATACCGAATATAAATTTTGTTACTCTAAATTTTCATTTAAAATTCCTAGATCTATAATTTAAATTAATTTTGTTATTTAACCCAATATTGTTTGAAAATTACGTTGCGAATAATTTATTATTCTATTTATTTTCTTTAATGGTTTATATAATTTTTTTTTCGAAATTTTTCCGACTTCACAAATTGAATGTCTAAATGATATATTTGGTTGGTCACCCATAAAATAATTAACTAAAATTTGATATGCGTTTCACAAGATATCACATTAATTGAAAGCCATAATTGTCATACAGTAGCAAGAAAAGATGATGTGTTTGGCGGTCTCACCCTACCATCTATGAACTAAGTGGTATTGGTAATCGTCACACTTTTAGTATAGCATGGACTCCTATCTATCATTGAGGGTATCGTGTGTTTGAATCCTAAGGCATCAGGCTAGGGATGTCACGAGTGGATTATAAGGTAGCAAGCTAAGGATCATTAAAGAGTATCTTAGGGCATTAAGCTAAGGATAGCTCAACTAAGTCTTGAAGCATCAGGCTAGAAGCAATGATAAGATGATATCTTAGGGTGATAAGCCAGGATCATGTTAAGATGTTAAGATAAGATTTAAAAGATCCTAGGGCATCATGACAAAGATGATGTTAAGATAAGAGAAGAAAATTCTAAAGCTTTAAGGTAAGACTGAAAGACATCCTAGGGAATTAAGCTAGGGATGTCGCTTGCTTGGTGGACCTAGGCTTGAAGGCAGGTGTATTCACAACCTAATGTCAAAAGGGGGATTACACCCTAAACTTCATGCTAGTTATTCAAAAACCACATGTGATATTGTATTAAATATGGTTGATAACTTTCTTATGTATGTATAATAATGAGAATATTGCACTTTGATCTTACTGAGTCCCAGTATATGCTCACCTCTTAATAGATTGTTTTTACAAGTAATAATACCCTAAAGCTTGGGATGGTATACTATATGGTATGAATGAGAGCTACTTAAATTAAGATTGATGGTATAAGAAGTGTCATAGTAGATAATCTAGTTGTAAAATATACTATCTTATTCTTAGATACTAAAGTAGAAATATAGTTTTGTAAAACTTGGAGTTGTTTACCCATTTGACTACTTGATAGGAAATTCTGATTCTCTACAAATCTAGTGAGTCGTGTACTCTTGGATTCCCTAGTTATTTTATGTAAGGTAATTATATGTAATACGATTAAACGGATTCATAGATTATTATGTAGAGTCTAGCTATCTCTAACTTTCAAGGCAATTATTATGTAACAGGTATACATGTAACATAATCACTTTTAATTAATCCTACTATACCCTCTTTAGGATCATTAAAATAAGTATTGCTTTTATGCTCCGTTTCTTAAGAATTGCAATTATGTTCCAACCTTAATTCATTCTATCAACTAAACATGCTATTAAAGTTTGACTACTAGACATGATATGAACTAAATATATATATATATCCTTCTATTTCTTCTTTTTTTTTTTCTTCCTTCTCAAGAAATCTAAACAAAAAAATGAAAAATATATTTATTTTCCATGTGTCATTTCATCCATTTATAAACTTTTATAAATTGCCAAATCACATAGGTCACCAATGAGGGTGTGCCAGAATGTTAGAGGCTTTTAACTTGAATTATTCTAATGTCAGGTTCGAGTTGTGCATGGAGTGGAACATGGGAAGTTTTATTGTTATAAATGTGTCAAGCTGCTTATAAGCTATTTGAGCTTGACTTAACTTGAGCTCAGTCTATAAACAAGTCTCAAGGTCCTATTTAGGTTTGCAAGATTTATATTTTGATACTGTTTGTGATATTTGTAAAGTTGTGAGATTGAGCTAAAAAAATTGAGCAACATATATTTAAAGAAGTTATTGTAGATTTACATTGAGAAAATGAGCTCAACCTTTCAAAATTTGATTTGAGTTTGAGCTGATTTCAAACTCAGTTTAGGTTTAATAATGCAAATGAGTTTTTTAGCTAAACTCGAGCTTCAAATTTCTTATCAGGCTTGAGATTGCAAACTTAGTAAAAATTCAATTCAAGTTGGCTTGCTTACAACCCTTACAAAAGCTACCATACCTCTATAAATCCCTCAACTAACATATATATATATATATTCGAATTAATTTGAAATCGTCCAATATCAAATCGATCGAATTCATAATTTGCAATATTTTGAGATCGAATTTCGACTATATTAGATGTTCCCGGCCGTCAAATACTTGGTCATCTTCATATGGACAGAGACTTATTAAAAGACGAGAACATTGGCCGACTTGTAAACGCAAAAAATCCAAGGTTTGGTAAGTTCTTATCGCAGCTTTTCCACTTTTTTCCCAATTTGTCTGCGGTCTATTGCGAGTTTTCCCTTCCCGTGTCTCCACGTACAAAGCCTCCACACCTAAAATATTACCAGTTCCAAAGATTTAGCTGACCAAACCGTCCATACGCGATAAGTCACACGTCTTCTATTATTAATTTATTATTACCTAAAATACTTTCCATGATACTATAAATACAACCTTAACCGGGTAGACCTTGTCGAAAATCAAAGTTAATAATCTATTACACACTTCGAACATAACCCAAGAAGTGAAAGGGTGATAGAGAGCTTCTTAGTTTTATCAAACAGGGGCCACCTGAGAATTCTACTTAAGAACACACAAGGGAAAATGGAAATGAAGCCTAGTTTTGTGTTTTTAGCACTAGCGCTTGCAGGATTAGTTCATGTGGCTAGTGCACAAAATTCATATGTTGTGCTTGATTCATTGGGTTGGACCATTCCTCCTGCCGGTGCAGTGGCTTACAGAACTTGGGCTGCCAGTAAGACCTTCAATGTTGGTGATATTCTAGGTAAATTTTTTGCACTGTTTTTCTTTTTTTAATCTAATTCACTAATGAAATTGCAATATTTATTGGAGCAAGCGTTAATGCGTACCTCGGGCATTTCGTTTAGATTTAAAATATTATCTTTTTTATATTTTTATAAATATTGACTATATATTTTACTATCAAGGGGATGGATGTAAAATTTTTTTTTATTTAGTATCTTATTAATAACTTATTAAAGAGGAAACTAGTTTTGTGATATTGTAGCAAGCAATATCTATGTTTTGTTCTATTTGATAAAATAGAACCACCAATTCTTATATTAAAAACTCATATTTATTAGTCACTTGATTTGAGGAAATAAGTAAAACTTTCTCTTATAATAAGCATACAGATGAATAGATAAATTACCACAATATACTTCAAATTTCAGACACAAACCAATAAATAACTTCTATTTTCTTAAATTCATTTATGCAGAGTTCAATTTTACCACTGGTCAACATGATGTAGCCGAGGTAACAAAGGCTGCCTATGACAGCTGCAATGGCAACAACCCAATTTCAATGCATTCAACAGGCCCTGCTAACATCTCACTGGAAACAGCCGGTGAACATTACTTCATTTGCACATTCAGTGGACACTGTTCCGCAGGCCAGAAGTTAGCTATCAATGTCCCTGGAGGATCATCTCCATCCCCTGCTTCACCACCACAAGATAGCTCTGCGAAATCTATTGGCATCACCGGCCTTTCAGCCACAATCCTGTCTATTGCAGTAGCTCTTTGGTTTTAAATTCTTACGATTCCTTTTTCTGATCCTTTCCGTTGTTCTTATTACATTTGCAGTCATGGATAGACAGATATTCCTTTTGTGAGATGTAATACGGATATTTGATTGTTGATTTGAATTATACAATAATTTGGTTCTTCCATGATACCCCACCATAGTAGAGTGTTTTTTGACTTCGATTATCTTTGTGATGAACGGTGTATGAGAATATGGACCTTTTTCGGTGTTGACGTGGAATCAAGATATTCAGCCACGACAATAAGTAAGCAATAAGAATTAAGCAATATCGAGGGCATAAACTTTTAAGCTAAAATTACAAATTCTTTGTCTAATAATTACACAATGAAAAAGTGAAATATGACACAACACATGATATAAAAATATAGTTATTATACGAATATAAATAATAATATTATAACTTAATTATTTATCATTTTTATCATTGAGACGAATTAGATATGATTTAAAGATATAGATGCGACCAATTAATACGAATTGCCAATCCTAAATCCAATAATTGGAAAATTCATTTTAATTTTTTTCAAAAAATAAAATCACTCTAGAGTTCATTGAAATACTAAAAAATATTATAAAATTAGATTGAAGAAAAATGGATCTTCATCAATAATCACTCAAAATGCTTTCAAAAGATACAAATCCTACTAAGAAATAGATAAATTACGCTTATGCTTTCAAAAGATAAATGGATTGAAATATTGACGTGATCATAGTATCAGCGTATTAATGTAATGAGTTAAGAATAAAGTGGAGTTTTTCGGTTAGGATAGTTGTTTTGTCTTTAGAAGAATCATATCACATAACAACAGTCTACTCCAAATATTCTTTTTGGCATGCTGATATGCACGATCTATTTAGTAAAATCAAAACTGAAACAATTTTTACAAAGATCTAAAACATTACATGATGTTTTGCGCTTTCATAATCTAGATTTTTATCAGCCATACCCATAATCTTGAATGTAATATCTATATCATGTTACAGCTTTTTTAAGGGGGGGGAAGCAGAGAAGATACTAAATACTGTTCTTATCCCAGCAGGTAAATTTCTGAAAATGGAAAGAACTTTTAGTTTTAGAGAAGTCCACCACATCATTGCAAATATATTTTAGTGACCTCCTTTCCCATACTCAGCCTGCCGTGCTCGTAACTGCCAAGCTGCTGAGGCCAGAGCTCCACAAGCAGCAGACAAATGAACACACTAAAATTATGTATCGATAGCTTACTTGGTCCAACTTTTGCAATTTACTATATGGATGTCTAGATTCGTCAAACAAAGACAGATTTCTTGATTAAATTAAGAACAGAGAGGAGGTAGAACGGTTCAACAGAATTGGCCTATGTGAAACCCCGCAATTAACACAATGTTTAATATCAAATTAGTAAAATAATTAAACTAAAGTTCTTTTTCTAAATCTCGATAAATTTAAAATATGGAAAATAGGTATTTTATGGGATAATTAAGTAAATTAAAAGAAAAATGATAAAAAGAATTAAAGCTATAAATTTATGATAGTTAAACAGAATTTTCAAGTAAATGTTATGACATCTTATTTAGTTTGCATATAATTTTTTTTCCAAAAATATCATAATTAGAATCTTTTAATAAGATTGTTAATATGCATATCAAACGATCTCAAGAAATTTGAGTCACACCAACCTTTAAACTTTCTTTCTCCTCCCATTCCTTCTTCCTTCTCTTTTAAGTTTTTCTTTCTTCCTTACATAATCTCCAAACCCCAAAATTTTCAAAAATTCATAACTTTCTTATAGGAGCTCCAAATTAAAATCTGAAAGCACCTTCACAATCCTCAAAAAGAACACTTCACAACACAACCACTCCTGTAAGGTAAATATTTAATTTGATAATTCAAGTTAAATAGAAGATTGTGTAAGGGTTTGGCTCAAAACTTAAAGAAAACATGTAAACTTAACTTTATATCGGTTTCGATAAGTTTGGCATAATGTAATCTTTAGTAAAGCCTTTCCTCTTGAATCATAGGTGAAGATGTTGACCACTCTCAACTACCAAAGGATTATTTTGAACCTTAGAGAAGATGAGGTAAAAGTAAGTGAGAAACTCGATGAAATGCTATATTATGTGAGTATTTGTTTGCTTGTTGTGTTTAATTGTTTTGTTGTTGAAGTTGTGGTGTTTGCTATTGTGATTTGTGGGTTGAGATAATGTAAATATGAGTTAGGGATGAAGGAGTACAATAGACTCAGATGTTAAACAAAGTTAAAGTTGAATATAGTTAAGATAGTGCAAAAAATCACCATCCTAATGGCTAGGGAACAGAAGGTGGTGAAATATGGTATATATATATATCATTTGCTACTTGTAAATTTGTAAGAAATTTCACAATTGCAACCATGTTCCTTTAACTAAATTAGTATTTAAACCAATCTTTTTCACTTTTAGGTTAGTATATATGTATATTGTTTGGCAAGCTATCTTTACATATAAATATATGGATATGCATATGCAAATACATACTTATGTTTAAAGATTTAGGAAATGTGTAAGCACAAAACTATTTTCACACTCACTTTATTAAATATGTAAATAAGGTTAGATAAAATATATGTAAATATAAATATGGACATATATGTGTACTAATATTTATCAATGTTAGGCATAGTCTGGCAAATAAGAATTGAATGGGTGGTTGATTAGGATGTGATTGACCGAGGATGTCTTGAATGGTGTGATATGGGGTTATCTCCATTTTGCTTATGGGTTTAGATACTTGGTGTTATATTGCTTAAATACTTGAATGGTTGACGGTGTGCATTGTGATGTATACTTAAAAATATAGTCTTGGTTATGGAGTGACTTGTGAATGCATCTTGTTTGATCACCCCTAATTAACTAACTAAAGGTTAGGCTTGACATAAACAAGACATACATTGCACAAGACATTGCATTTATGTTGAAGGTCATCACTATTACAGGATGTGTAAAAAGTAATCATTTAAGAATTACTACTCTACCATTTACAAAATAAGTATTTATCGAAACCCATTTAAGGGTCTTGCCTGTCCTTTTGGGTTAAATGCTCAAGAGACAAGGACTTAAGAATAAGAAATTAAGTGAGATGGATGTACTCGGACATTAATGGTATATGGGAATTCCTAATCTAAGGTTAAGAGGGGTGTTAAATCTTAGACTTCATGTTGATTACCAGAAGGTTATGTGTGATGTTACATTACATATGGTTGTTCATACATAACATATGGATGAAAGGCTATTTGAAATTGCTTATACTTGTGTAGTATTGAGAGTATTGCACTTCTACCTCACTAAACTATGATTGCTCATTCCCTTATAGACTATTTGAGGCAAGACATGACTACAGGAACTACCGTACTAGGAGGATCACTTCTACAAGTGTTTCTAATCTTCTTGGGCAAGGAAGAGTGAAAGTAAGAAGAGTGAATAAAATAGAGTCACTTGAGAACTTGTTGGACAATCTAGCTTTTGTAATACTTTGTTTTGGCTTTCTTGTATAGTAATGGGCCCAATTGTAAGTAAGACTTGATCATGGTTTACTACTAATACTTGTGTATTGAAGCAAATGTAATCTTGCCTTCTTTAAAGCATTGTTTATGTAAGTTTTGTGATGTTTTGATGGTTAATGTGGACGCCTCACAATTCCTTGACAAGGATTAAACAATTGTGGTGATATGTCACGGATAAGGTTCCTTGTAGGGTGCAATAACCTAAGCATTTTTAGTCACCGATGGTAGTTCATAGAGTGATTCTAAGAATGGGTGTCTAGACACTTACAAAGGACCGAATTGGAAACTATTTTGTACTTGCTAATATTAGCATAAAAATAATTATTACCATCTTTTAAAAACTATCCACTGGATGTATACACACTCGTAATACCTATTTCTAAAACAAAAAAGATAAAACGTTATGAATGTTAAAAATAAAAACTCTCACAAAGTTAGAAACCTTTCTAATTTCCTTACCTTAATTACTAGAATTCAAATTCTTAATTTAAAATTGGGAAAGTGATGTGTAGGAATAGCCATTCAAACTTTGATGGACTACTTATGAGACCTTAGCTATAACTTCCTAATATGTCATTATTCTCATCTTAAGTACAGCTAACAAAGTAACAATTATAACTTCTCTATTCTATTCATTAAAATTGTAACTATCTTTCACCAACTAGATGTACATTGATTTGCTTCTAAACTATAATTTCAACATTTTAAAAACAAAATAATTATATAAATACATACATTTATGCATATGAATAAAATCTTAAGTTTCACTTCTATATATAGGACCCTTCAAGTATACCTTATTCAAATTCCAATATGAGTGAAAATACTTAGTATGTTTGATAAAAAACAAATTGGAATTACGAGAAAGTTTTTTTTTTAATTTAGTCACACAACATGTTCTACATTTACGTCATAAAACAATCATGCAAAAAAGAATTTATCTAATTTTGTCATATATCACCAAAATTCTAAATAAAAACATTTATGGCATTTAGCCTAAAATTTTATATTTTCATTAGGCTCATCCACATATTTAGTCTAAGAATAGAAAATGACATCCACAAATATTATTATAGTTTTCAATGCAATTCCCATTACAATCATTTAGCCAATTGAAGACAACTATAGAGATATGTTGTCTTGATAGAGACTTGATAGTTATAATATATTTATTTTTGAATTTTTAAGTTGATAAATGGCCGATTCAACCTGAGCATAAAACATGCTTATTAAACGTGTGAGATTACAAGTTTAAAATTTTAAACATGATTGATAAATAGATTGTGATGTATGTTGAGCTATTCAAACACGAATCCATCTAAACTTGGATGTTAACATGATTTGCTAGCCCTATGTAAAATTATAATAACACCTTCAAAAGAAATTTCTAGAAAGATAAAGGTAGGAATATTTTAGTTCAACACATACTTTGACAATGCTTTTTTGTTATGCTAACTAAACAATAGAATGAAAATTGGTTAGAGTTGTATTTAGTACTCGAGCTTTAGCTACTTTACAATTAACTAAGTATATACACTTCTAGATTGTCCATTTAGTATCTCATTTAACTTTTGCTATTAAAGTTACTATCTAAGAAAATTCCATTGGTAACCATTTGCTAGATTGCCATAAGGAATGAATAGACTCTCAATAAGTGTCTTATCTCAATTAAAAATACACACGAATGCCAACTAAGATGTGTCATGTCATAATTGTCCTTTAAAAAGAATAAAATGACTAAACAAAGAGGTAACACTATATTAATACGAAATTGTATTTAATTTCAACTAGAAACTAGAACTTATCAAAATGAAACAAAAAAAAATTATAAAATAAGAAGAAAATGAGATAAGAACAATATGTAATACCTACCAACAACTCTATAAAGGTCTGCCACCGGTCATCGTTAACAATTGCAACATCACTATGCAATACTATCGTCAACTAATGAAATCCATTAAAGTTTCTGAAACTCCAAAATCAATGAAACTTGCATCACTTTCTCCATAATCCAACCACTAAATATAAACTAATGTGAATGGCAAGACCCAACAACAAACAAACACAATCTCATTATCTTCATCTTTGCTCCACTACTACCTCCACAATCATCGTATTTCATGCACTGAATCCAAATCGACATACTTGAGAAGATTAGAGCTAAAGATAAATCATAATCCTATCATTTCAAGTACTCATAATAAGACTAAATCCAAAGATAAATCCCCCTTTAAGTTAAAATACCTAGATATTTAAGTTGAAGCTTAACATTTCGAGTATTTATTATAGTTGTTTTAGGGTTTTTTTTTTTTTGTAATATTTGTCTCATCTTCTTCTTTTCGAGAAAATTACAAGCAAAGAAATCAAAGTTTAGGGTGTAGTTCAAATAAAGAATTAAAATAAAGAATCAAATTACATTAAGTAGTTTAAATAAAAAAACTCATTATAGTATCATTACGGATGGAAATGAATTCTCTATTTAAACTACTTAGTATATTTATAAAATAGTAACAAATTCTCTATTTGAACCACTTAACATAACATTTATCCTCTATTGATATTCTATTTTAACCACTTAAAAATTCGACCATCTATTTGACTTTAAAAATTGATCCTTTCATTTATAATTTTCCCTTTTTTTTTTATTTGTAGTTGTTGTTCTTCTCTTGGTGTATTTGTCTTTATTCAAGTTTTTATCTTTATAAGGTTGATGCTGATGAGTCGAAATGTCATGAGGAAAAACTTATTACAAGTTAAGTTTAGACTAGTAGATTAGGTTGATAAACCAAGTTTGGGTGCGATGGGTTAATGATAGTAGTGATGGTGGTTGGGGGTTATATGGTAGTGAGGAATGAGGATATCCAATTTTGCATTTTGGTTTTTTAACCAATTTTTTGTTTAATTTGATAAAAATATTTATTAACATGATTTTTTTTATTTCTATTACATGTCATGTGATATATTATATGGTACCTACATGGCATGTTAGATTACATAAATAAAGTTAAGGTATGCATAAGTAGTAAAAACTATCGCACGTCATATTGTGATCCCTTAAAAAAAACATGTCAACTAATGGAGTTTGCTTAACTAGTAGCTTTAGTAATGCAAAGTTCAATTATGTACTAAAATTGACAATTGAGAAGTACTTGTAGCTAATTGCAAAAAAAGTACTTACAACATGTTTGGTTCACTTCATAAGGATAGAATAAAATAACAATTCCCTTCTTATAGATTTATTCCTATGTTTGGCTAGTGGAATGACTATTCCATGCAATAATTATTATTGCAAAATGAGAAATTGAAACTCTTTTATCAAACCAAGAAAACAACTATTTTTCAAAAAAAATTCCAACGTACATCCAAATCCTTTTGTGAGTTCTTAAAGGCATTATAAAGAATAGGTGTGAAAACCCGTAAAATAAATAATAAATAATGCTAAATTAAAGATTTAGTTACAATAAAAGCTCTATATTAAACATGGGTAAATTTAAAACATGGGAATTAAAAGAATTATGGGTACATTAAATAATTCATAATAAATAGATAAATGAAAATAAAATTTTAGGTTTTGAATAGTCAATTAGGAATTTTAAGTGTATATTTATATTTAGGACATTTTATTTGGATTATACATAAATTTTCATAAAAACTATTATAGTTTAAGTAATTTAATAAGATCCCTAATATTTGTATTAATCGAACCCATGAATGGATAAATTACAACCACCAAAAATTACTGCATGGTGAAAGAGTTTTCTTCGGATATAAATAGTAATTTCCTGAACTCTCCTCACTTTTTTGCTTTGTGATCTTAGTTTGAAATTTTTACTCTTTCACATTTGAAAGCTTTTACACTTCCATAAATTTCATCAATCGTTAATGATTCAAAATTTTTTCAAATCACTTCCAAATTAGGAATTGAAAGCAAGATTGTAAACCTTGCACAAAGTACCTCATAACAAGACTGGATTTAATAGGTAAATTTTGAGTTTAAGTTTTAAGTCTAATCAATGTGAATGTAAAACATTTTAATTTTGAAAGTTTTATCAAAGAATAATTTGTAAACTTGATTATATTCAATTTTCAATAGTTTAGCTACCAGATATCCTTATAGACTTGTTATTCTTTTATTCTAAGTAAAAAACTTAATTTTTTACAACTTCCTAAGGATTAATTTGTATTTTAAATTATGAGATCAAGATAAGTGAAAAATTCAATATGTTACTACAGTGTATATTTAGTTGCGTTTATATGACAAAGATAGCACATTATAATATTGTATGAGTGTTATGATTATTGGTTGTGGTTGGAAATGGAGTTTAGATGTATTTATATAAGTTTACGAATATATCAGTAACTGGATGGAGGCAGAAGATAAGTGACGTGACTTTTCTCTCACTGCCCAGCAGGTGCAATTTTTACCTTCTGCCTGGTACGTGTGACGTGACTTTCCTTCGTGCATTTCTATTTCCCTTTAAATCCTTTGATACATCTCTCCCAAGAATTAAGCCCTCTCATGATTGCACTAAACAATTGTCCAAAGAAATTTTAGCCTACAAAATAAACCTCAATGAGTGGTTTGGAATCAATTTGGCCATTCATTCAACTATGTACGAAATTGAATAATTTATGATTTTATTATTATATACCTCATGTTCTAAATTACTTGATTCGAGTGATTGCTGAAATGTGTTCTATACAGCTTGATGTGACTTGATGACATGATTGATAATTTGATATATTTTGTTTGATTACACCAAAACAAATAAATTAATAGATAAATTGACTGGTTAATGTTAAGGTAAGATTTGAGAGTGTCCTGAGGCGATAGGGCAAGGACCATGTTCAAATTGTTATCCTTTTAGATTGAGTGAATTGATGGATAAGCAATGGCTTTACAATAAATATTACTACTCTATGGATTGCTTGTCTACATGATATATTTAGTTGGTCACCCATAAAATAATTAACTAATAGATTAGTTTAATGTAAAACTTGATATACATTACACAAGATATCACATTAATTGAAAGCCATAACTGTCACACAGTAGCAAAAAAAGATGGTGTGTTTAGCGGTCTCACCTCACTATCTACAAACTAAGTGGTATTAGGAATTGTTATGCTTTTAGTAGAGCTTGGAGTCCTATCTATCATTGAGGGTATTGTGTGTCTAAATCCTAGGGCATCAAGCTAAGGATGTCATGAGTGGATTATAGGGTGGCAAGCTAAGGATCATCAAAGAGTATCCTAGGGCATTAAGCTAAGGATGGCTCAACTAAGTCTTTGAGTGTCAAGCTAGAAACAATGATAAGATGAGATCCTAGGGTGAAAAACATTTTTATTTTTCATGTGTCATTTCACCCATTTATAAACTTTTATAAATTGCTAAAAAACATAGGTCACTGATAAGGGTGTGCCTAAATGTTAGAGGCTTTTAACTTGAGGTATTCTAATGTTTGGTTCAAGTCTTAGTGTTAAATGAGTCAAGCTACTTATAGGCTATTTGGACTCAACTTAACTTCAACTCGGTTTATAAACAAGTCAGGCGAGCTCAAGGTCATATTTAGGCTTGCAAGATTTATATTTTGATGTTGTTTATGATATTTGTAAAGTTGTGAGATTGAAATAAAAAAATCAAGCATAATATATTTGAAGAAGTTTTTGTAGATTTACTTTGATAAAATGAGCTCAACCTTTCAAGCTTTGATTTGAGTTTGTGCTTGATTTCGGACTCGTTTAGGCTTAATAATGCAAATGAGTTTTTGAGTCAAACTCAAGCTTCAAATTTCTTATAAAACATGAGATCGTAGGCTCGGTAAAGCTTTAATTCTACTCAGCTTGTATGTAACCCTTAGAAAACCTGCTATGCCCCAACAAATCCCTCAACTAATATACATATTCAAATTAATTTGAAATCGTCCAATATCAAATTGATCGAATTCGTAATTTAAAATGTTTTGAGTTCGAATTTCGACTATATTAGATGTTCCCAGCCATCAAATACTCAGTCATCTTCATGGCTTTCGGTACTTTCCTCTTGTATTTTCATGTTGAAGAGTTCTGCTCATGCACCGTGAAGTAATACATTTCATATGTGGAGGCGCAGACTTACTAAAAGACGAGAACATTGGTTGACTTGTAAAACGCAATAAAGTCCAAGGGTTGGTAAGTTCTTGACGCTGCATTTCCATTTTTTTCTCATGTTGTCCAAGTCCCTTTTCCCAATTTGCCTGCGGTCTAATGCGAATCGTCCCATCCCCTCTCCATGTCCAAAGCCTCCATACCTAAAATATTACCCGGTCCAGAGATCTTGCTGACCAAAACCATCCATACGCCATACATCACACGTCTTCCATTAATTTATTATTACCTAAAATATTTTCCGCCATAGTACCATACCATGATGCTATAAATACAACCTTAACCGGAGACACCATGTCGAAAATCAAAGTTAATAATCTATTACACACTTAGATCACAACCCAAGAAGTGAAAGGGTGATAGAGAGCTTTTTAGCTTTATCAAACAGGGGCAACCTGAGAATTTCACTTAAGAACACACAACAAAAAATGAAAATGATGCCAAGTTTTGTGTTTCTGGCACTTGCTCTTGCAGGATTAGTTCATGTGGTTAGTGCACAAAATTCATATGTTGTGCTTGATTCATTGGGCTGGACCATTCCTCCTACCGGTGCAGTGGCTTACACAACCTGGGCTGCCAGTAAGACCTTCAATGTTGGCGATATTTTAGGTAACTTTTTTTATTTTGTTTTATTATTAAACAAAAATCTAATTCACTAATAAATTGCATTATTTATTGAAGCAAGCATTAACGTGTACCTCGAGCATTTTGTTTAGATTTAAAATATAAACTTTTATATTTTTTTTTAAATTGAAATGGATATAAATTTTTCTTTAAATAGCATGTTATGAATATTTCGAAGCACTTGACAATATTTTCTATATTAGAGAGGATACCAGTTGATGATATTGTAGCAAGCAATATCTATGTTTTGTGCTTTTTGATAAATTAGAACCACCAATTTTCTTATTAAAAACTCACATTTATTAGTCACATGATTTGAGAAAATAAGTGAAATTTTCTCTTATAATGAAGCATACAGATAAATAAATAAATAACCACAATATACTTCAAATTTCAAACACAAACCAATAAATAACTTCTAATTTCTTAAATTCATTTATGCAGAGTTCAATTTTACCACTGGTCAACATGATGTAGCCGAGGTAACAAAGGCTGCCTTTGATAGCTGCAATGGCAACAACCCAATTTCAATGCATTCAACAGGCCCTGCTAACATCTCACTGGAAACAGCTGGTGAACATTACTTCATTTGCACATTCAGTGGACACTGTTCCGCAGGCCAGAAGTTAGCTATCAATGTCCCTGGAGGATCATCTCCATCCCCTGCTTCACCACCACAAGATAGCTCCGCGAAATCTATTGGCATTACCGGCTTTTCAGCCACAATCCTGTCTATTGCAGTAGCTCTTTGGTTTTAAATTCTCACGATTCCTTCTTCTGATCCTTTCCATTGTTCTTATTACATTTGCAGTCATGGTTAGACAGATATTCCTTTTGTGAGATGTGCTACAGATATTTGATTGTTGGTTTGAATTATACAATAATTTGGTTCTTCCATGATACCCCACCATAGTAAAGTGTTTTTTGACTTCGACTATCTTTGTGATGAATGGTATATGAGAATATGGACCTCTTGCGGTGTTGACATGGAATCCAGATTTTCAGCCACGACAATAAGTAAGCAATAAGAATTAAGCCAATGAATCAAATAATATCAAGGGCATAAACTTTTAGGCTAAAAATGCAAATTCTTTGTATATCCAATAAGGTTGGTGATTATTGATACAATATGATACACGACACAACACGATTAAGAATACGATTACAAAGAGAAAAAACGAGATATGGCACAACATACAATATAAAAATATAATTATGATATGAATAAATATGATTACATTATAACTTAATTATTTATTATTTTTATTCAATTTTACATATTTTCAGTATTAACACAAATTAGACATGATTTAAAAATATAGATAACCGTTAATATGAATGATCAACCTTAATATCCGATAGTTGGGAAAATCGCTTTAATTTACTTTAAAAATTAAAATCACTGTAGAGTTCATTTAAATACTGAAAAATATTATAAAATTGGATTGAAGAAAAATGGATCTTCATCTATAATCACTCAAATTGCTTTCAAAATATAAAAATCCTACTAAGAAATAGATAAACTACGCTTATAGTATAGAATCTATTATATCTCATCTGAATACTAATATTCCTGTTACAAGATTTAGTCATGGTCTTAATATCACACAGTATAGAAAAAGTATAATAGGATCTTCTAAGTTAAATAAAATCTTTTTTTTTTTTTATGGATTGAAATATTGAGGTGATCATAGTATCAGAGTATTAATGTAATGAGTTAAGAATAAAGTGGAGTTTTTGGGTTAGGATAGTTGCTTTGTCTTTAGAAGAGTTATATCACATAACAACTATCTACTCCAAATATTCTTTTTGGCATGGTAATATGTATGATATATTTAGTAAAATCAAAAGTGAAACAATTTTTACAATAACCCACCCTATATCTGCATACTCCCAGATATGACATTAGAATCATTCTCTTGCATTTTGATAATATTAATAACTATTAAGATTATTATAGTCTTTCAATGAGATGAACTAGTGTTTATGGTCAACAGGATTGGGCTAAGCATTTATGGTCACCAATGGTAGTTTATAGAATAGTTCTGAGAATGGGTGTCTGTAGACACTTATAAAGTACCAAAATGGAAACTTTTTTGTACCTGTCAATATTAGTGTATAAATACTTAGGACGATCTTTTATAGACTATCCACTAGATTCAATCTCTTAAAACTTTTATATATCAACTAGATGGACACACACTTGCGACATCTATATCTAAAAAAAGAAATAAAAATAGAAGAGCATAAAAAATAATGAATGTTAAAAGTAAAAACTCTCATAAAAGTTAAAAATCTTTATGACTTCGAACTCCTAGGGGAAAGTGACATATAGGAAAGTGGAAATTGGCAAGTGAAGATTATATATCGGTTTACTATTTATGAGATAAAAAGTTATACTTTTAATTGGAATTATAATTGAAGAAATTTATTAATAAAAAATCTAATTTTTGAGAGATATGACATTAGAATCAATCTCTTACTCTTTAATAATAAAAATTAACCGCTTATTAATCTAATGAAACAAGAATCCTAAAACAGAAAACATAATGTAAGAGAAAGTAAAAACTAACAAATAAAGATTATTTATTGTTTGTTGTTTATAAGACAAGAAAAATATATTTAATTGGAATTATACCTAAAGAAATTTATTGAAAAAAAAAAAACTGGCTTTCTATAAATATGACTAAGAGTTAGTAAGTAATCTTATTTATAGGATACTCACTCGTAACCTATTTAACCAGATAGATTCCAAGTGAGTATTAAAAGTTATGAACTAGATTCCTAATTTAAAATTTTCAAAACTTTCTCTTACGGGATAGGGTATGAATACAAGGTTTTTCTTACCCTATACCATTTTGAAACCTATATTTTAAAATATACAAGGTATAAGTCTAGGGTATCTCGTACCTATATTTTAAAGTATACAAGATATAGGTTTAGGGTATCCCGTACTCATCATATAAAAGAAAACCTACTCTATATCTGCATGCTCCTAGATATGACATTAGAACCAATCTCTTGCATGTTGATAATATTAATATCTGTCTAGATTATTATAGTTTTTTAATGGGGTGAACTAGTGTTCATATAATAATTATCCATTCCAAATATTCTTTTCGGCAAACTAATATGATCTATTTAGTAAAATCAAAAGTGAAACAATTTTACGAAGATCTAAAACAATGCATGATGTTTTGCTCTTTAATAATTTAGATTTGTACCATAATCTTGATTGTAAACCAAAATGATACTTACTGCTGTTCATATTTCAGCGGGTGAATTTCTGAAAATGGTAACGATTTTTACTTTTGTAGAAGTCTACCTCATCATTGCAAATATATTTTAGTAGCCTCTTTTCCCATACGCAGTCCATGATTTGCAAATGAGTACCCTAAATTCAGTACCGATAGCTTACTCGGTCCAACTTTCGCAAATTATTATATGGATATCTAGGGTTCGTCAAACAAATACAGATTTCTTTATTAAAATAAGAGCAAGAGGATGTAGAACAGATCAACAAAATTGCCCACTGCATTTATGGCCATCAACAGTAGTTTATAGAATGGTTCCGCTAGACAGTTACAAAAGTTTCCATTAGCCAAAAAATAGTTAGGATCATCTTTTAAAAACTATTCGCTATATTCATGTCTCAGATTTTTATGTTTCAACTAAATGGACATGTACTCACTAGAAGTATGTCTATATATATATATAAAACATAATAAATATTAAAAATAAACACTTTAGTAATAGTTAGAAAGATATACTTTTAACTGGAATTATAATTGAAGAAATTTATCGTTAAAAAATCTCATTTTTAAGAAATATGATATTAGAATCGATCTCTTACGCTTTAATAATATGAATAACCACTTATCAATTTAATGAAACGTGAGTCCTAAGGCTTATTTTTTCCGATACATTATTAGGCTCTTGAATGAAGTTTTGTAGAGGAATAGACCCTCCTCTTTCTTTTTTACTCTCCTTTATTTCTAAAAAGCAAAAAACAAAAACCTACCTAGCTGTCAAACCCTAAGAGGCCGTTGCCCTTGGCTACCCCTAATCGTTGGAGCTCAATCTCTTTATTTAAAGTAGAAAACATAATATATAGAAAAGCAAAAAAATAACAAGTGAACATTATTTATCGATTTGTTGGTTGTGATATGGGGTACACTTTTAATTGAATTGATAATTGAACAAATTTATTAATAAAAAAATTAAATTTTGAGAGATATGACAATATAACCAATCCCTTGCACTTTTATAATATAATAACCACTTATCAATTTAATGGAATAATAGTTGTTGGGCCTAATTTTGATTTTTTTTTCTTCATTTAACCTATATTCAGTCTAACTCACTTAATATAAGTTTCTCAATAGTAAAATTAAGGAAAAACTATATTTTTTATTACTTTAAAAAAAATTGGAGTCGCTACTAACTTAACTTGGAAAATAAAACAAATTAAGGTTAATTAGCTTAATTAACTTTCACTAGCTATTAATCTACAAATTTTTCTGAAAAGTATGTGAGAAAAATATAAATTAGAAAATCTGAATTCAAGGGCTATCTTGTTAAAACTTAAATGGCTACTACTCATTATTTTTTAAGAAAATGAATTAAAAGCTTCATATAATTCCTTTCATAAAATCAAAATAGCATTAAATAACGTAATATTTTTTATAGGTGAAAAAATATTTTTCAATTATTATTATTTAAAAAATGTCTAAAGAAAACCATGTCATTGATAACTAAAAAAATAGACTACTTAAGAATCTAATCAACCCTAGGCAACAGTTACATCGCAATACCTAAAATCTATATAATGGTTCTCTCCTAATTTTATATTATTATTAAGATTCTAGGAATTTAATTTATTAAGTCTCAAACAAATCGTAAGAAGCACTTTACATTGCATAATCAAGTTTTTGTATTATTTTAGTAAATCTATGTTATTAACTAATATTTATTTTATTAATTAAATCTATCCTAATATTTAAACTAACTAAAACTTGTTAAACTATTAAATTAAATTCACTTAAAATACCATTATTGATTAAACCTATTTATTTGAGCTAATCTAAGTTTAATAGATTTACCTAATTATATCTAAAGTTATGTTATTAATTTGAAATCTACCTTAGTTTGAAGTTACCAATTTTTATTGATCATAATTATTTTTATAAATTATATTAGCTCAATATCCATTTTATTAATCAATTAGGCATCAATTACTAAAAAAAACAAATTAATTAATTAGTTAAACTAAAAATTACTACACTTACCTAGGCATGGGTCAAGTTTGGTCTGGATACAATTGAATCACGGGTTGAATCGGGTTTAGTTGTAGTAGACATAGTGACTATGGTTCTTCGTTGGTGGTGCTTTATTGGTCATTGAAAATGGGTGAGGAGTCGATTCTAGGTTTTTGGATACGAAGAGTTCATTGGCAATGTTATTTTTTACCTAAAAACTAGTCTAGGTGGTTGTTCGAGGGGTGGTCGATGGGGGTGTTCACCAAAGTTCTTCAACTCATGATTCTAGAGTATAATCAAACCACAAGATTGGCCTCTTGTTTTTCCTCACAATCAAAGGAAACTAATGGCACCTAACTTGAAGCTTGAGATTGCATGTGGGTGGAGAAATTGTGGAGAGAAGGTGTGGAATGGGTATGAGTTCCTAGAGAGAGAAAGCAGTACATTGAAGTTTCTAGCCTATTTTGAGTGATTCCAATTCCTCCCGCGTGCTTAGGATGCTTTGGTCTATTTATAGACACGCAAAATTAAATCTAATGAACTTAAATCAAATCCACAATTAAGATACACAAAAACCCACTTTTATCTTCTTAAGCTTCTTTTAGAAAAAATTAACACAAATCTTTAAATTAAATCTGTTTTGTTTTTTTTTTTTAGTTTTCTATTAATAAACTTGTATCAAATTTTGACAAAAACGGCTTTGATTTGGTGAGATTTGGTAATGTGCCACACACATATCTCTCTCGCATCGTTCTTGGTCATGTTTGAAACCACATGGTAGCCCACTCCAACAAAAAAGAAAATTTCTAGATTTGCTACCTAAGGGATTTGAACTTTCAACCTTTGGCTTCCATATCCTCACAAGGCCTAAACCCTAACCAACTATGCTAGGGCTTTTTTCTAGATTTTCATTGCACTTAGTATTTATTTAATTTTGTGATGCCACCTTGGCTAATTATTGAATTGGAACTAGACTTAATTTAATGGACTAAATTTGTACCCCAAATTCCAAAAATTAATATATTTTTATTATTATTATTTTTACTTTATTTTATTTATTACTTTTCTATAATTTTACTTCTATTTACTTCTATTATATTTTTTTTTCTTTATCAACATTTTTATTTTTATTTCTATTTTTGTTGTACTTTATTTTTATTTTTATCTTGGCCTTGCTCATAATCAATTATCTTAATAGGGCGAAAATGAGGTGTATATAATAGTCTTAATTTTTTTTTCCTAATTTCTTATTAGGCATTTGATTGGAGCATTGTAGAAGAATGAACCTTCATCTTTCTCTCTCCCTCTCCTCTCTTTCCTCAAAACAAAAAACAAAAAACCACTAGTTGTTAAAACCTAAGGGCAACTATCTCTTTATAGCTACCGCCCTCCACATCTAACCATCTTCTTTATCACCTATCCTTCATTTATTTTTATTTGTTTCTCTTCTTCAACCTCTTAAAACCCAATAAGGCCTTTCCTCTATCCATTATCACCTCCATTTCCACCAACTGCCATCATTAAAGGACATGCACATCAAGCTTCATGATCTCCATATCTACTTTATATCTACTCCATCTTCAACAGGTGTGTGAGAGAAACTTCTTCTTCTTTTTTTTTTAGTATTTTCATTAATTTTACTATCCATTCCTTATGTGGACATTTTCCCTAGTTAGAAGACTAGTTCCTTATTCTCTTGGTAGAAATATTCTTGTCAAAAGGTTGTATCAAATTCTTGATTAGAATTAGTTGATGAGGTTATATTGAATTCTTAACTAGAATCATTTGATGAAGTGTGGATCGATTGTTGAAGAAGAACATAGTAACCGATATTGATGCATTACGGAGAAAAGAAAATTCTAAGGGGTTCAATTGTTTAATTGCCTACATCATAATACAATAGCAAGCTATTTATATAAAGGCTAACCATTACAACTAATATAACTAACACTACTAATCTTCTAAAGACATGAGGCACTATAGAAAAATGACATGATGGGTATTTCAAACAAATTTGATTTCTCACTCCCTCATACATCTCATTTAGACCCATCAAAAACTGCATTAAGTTCATTTGAAACTCAAACTTTGCAACCCTTTCTTTCATTTCACAAGTGCAATAACCCAATCTTCCATAAATATAGGTTGGATAAGCATGTAATTGATTTAACTTGTCCCAACACCTTTTTAGTTTATTATAATAAACTCCAATACTTTGATTCCCTTATTTCAAATTAGTAATCTCATTGTAGAGCTAAAAAACTAAATGACCACTCATAATTCCATATTGTTTGTTGATTTCTTTCCATAGCTCACATGTAGGTTGCAAATACATAAAACTTTGTGACAAATCAACTGACATAGAATTGAGAATCCAACAACACACCATATAATCACACCTCGTCCATTTCACTAGATCAAGTGAATTATCAATTGGTTTGTGAATTGATCCATTGATGAAGCCTAACTTTAGTTTAACACCTAACCCTATTTTCACTAACCTACTCCATGTTAAGTAATTGTTACCCTTAAAAATTAAGGCATCAATCATCATAGATGGACTATTTGATCTACAAAGATAAATTGGATTTGTGATTGAAGGATCTACTAAATTTCAAACCTGCTCTAATGCACCGTTCATGGTTGTTGATTTGAAGAACAAAATAGAGTGTAAAGAGTCAAAATTGATAACTTGTTAGCTCTAAAACCATATTAAACTCTTGACTAAAATCAATTGATGAAGTGTGGATTGATTATTAAAGAAGAACATAGTGATTGATATCGATGCGTTGTAGAGAAAAGAAAGTTCTAAAGAGTTTAATTGTCCAATTGCCTACATCATAATACAATAGCAAGCTATTTAAACAAAGGCCAACCATTACAACTAATATAACTAACTCTACCAACCTTCTAAAGACATGCGGCATAATAGAAAAATGACACATGTTATAAATAAATACATATTCTTGAATACAAACTTTTGTTATAAGAGATGTGACTATTATGGTTTCATTTATGAACAACACTCTTTAAATTATTTTCTCTTGGATTTAATATAGTAGTCATGTTCTATTATTAGAAAACTTCTTATTCTCTAAAGGGAAGAAAAAAGAATGGAGTTTTGCAATCGATCTAGTTCACAAGTAAAGATAGTAATACCCAAAGCTTGCAATGTGAAACCCCATAATTAAAGTAAATTTTAATACCAAATTAACCTAATAATTATCTTAAAAGCCTTATTTGAAACCACTATAATTTTGAATTAAGGGAAATAGTATTTTAAAAGGGATAATCAAGTAAATTAGAGAAAAAATATAAAAGAAAGTAAACTATAGGTTTAGGATAATTAAATGAAAATTTCAAATGAATATTTAGATTCGGGTTCAAGTTCATCAACTTTTTCCTCTCCTCCCTCACTTCTTCTTCCTTTCCTTTTGTTCTCTTCTCTTACTATGTACATAAGTTGCACCCCTCAATTTTACAAAAATTTGTAACTTTTTCATACAAGCTCTAAATAAAGATCCAAGAGCACCAACACAATCCTTAAAAAGAGCTCTATAGATCAATACCACTCATGGTAGGTAAATCTAAAACTCAAAAATTGCATTAATTTAAGAGTAGTGTATGCATAAGGATTTAAGCTTGAGAAAAGAACTTGAAAATTTGAGATTTAGTAATCTTTAACTAAGTTTAATGTAGTATGGTCTTTAGTAATCTCTTATTCTTGAAATATAGATGAAGATTTTGACTCATCTCAAGTACCCAAAGATTATTTATGCCATATATACTACAATGTATGAAGTAATTGCTTGTATTATAGTCATATATGTGTATATTTTCTATTGTGGTGTAGTTGCTGTTGATTTTTGGTGAAAAATGGTGAAAGGATAGGTTAGGAAGGAAATTTTACAAAGAGACTTATAGTTGAACGATTCTACAGATGAATATTGTCAAGCCAGTGTGGAAAATACCATCATGATAGTTAATAGAGTAGAAGGGTCACAAATTTGGGGATAAATCGTTTTAACGGTTCCCATTTTATGTGTGTATGTTTTGTGCATTGTGTGTATGTGTGTGCTTGTGTGTTATGTGTGTATTTAAGGCACATGAAGCTTAAGATTTCAAAGACTTAAGATTAACTAATCAAGTGAAAAGATGTGAATTAAGTAAGATAAGGTACTCGAGCTTTGATGGTTATGAAAATCCTTAACCCAAAATCAACGGGTCACCAAACTTTAGATTTCACATTGGTTACCGAAAGACAGTGGATGATGTTACATTGCATATGGCTATTCATGCATAGCATATGAATGAAAAGTTGTTTTCATTGCTTATATGCGTGTAATATTAAGAGTATTGCACTCCCATCTTATTAAGTTACGGTTGTTCACTCTCCTCTAGAATTTATGATGCAAGTCGTGACTATAAGAACCTCCTTTGTAGGATAATCACTAAAGTAAGTACATCTACTCATGGGAGAGAAAAGAAATGAAGCAAGGAACAAGAGATGGTTTAGAACTCCTTGATCACTTTGAAGACAAATGTAAAATATTTTACAAAGTTTCTATTAGTCATATTTATGTATTTGGAACTGCTATGTAAATGAGACATGGTTAGGGTCTATTTTTGCTCTTATGTATTAAGCAGGAGCATATAAGACCTTATTAAGATTGGCTTTTGGTTCATGTTAAGTTAAGCTTTTGTAAGTAACACTTAGTGATGGTCAATGACCAAATGTTTGTATAGGTAAACCAAATGAGTATAATGCCTTTCCTAAGACCTCTTTTTTGTATGAGTTGTAATAATGGGTGTTGTTGAGTTGATTTGTCTAGATGCTTCATGATTACTTAGTAGGGATTAGGCAATTGTAATAGGATGTCATAAATAGGGGCCCCTACAGGGCGTGGCATGCACTATGTACACAACTATGCTAATAATCAACTTGAGGAAAAACTTAGCCTAGAAAAAAGAAGACACTAGTACAGTGTTGTGGCGATTTTAAGAAGGGTAGGAAAAGGGGGAAATGGATGGAATGGAAAAGAAAGGAAAGAAAATATATTTTCTATTTTTTTTTTTGATTTATAAAATGGAATTAAAAGGGAATGAGATAAATAGTTTTCTTTTTATATTGTTTGGTTAAAATAATAAATGAAACAAAAAAGGTTGAAATATTAGATAGACTAAAATATCTCTTACTTTACCTTTTCTCAAACTTTGCTTTTGGGGTTATTTATTGAATAATTTTACATCATTCCTACTCATTTCTATTATTTTCTCACAAAAAAATTTGAAAGAAACTATAGGAGATTAAAGTAGAAATATTTCTATTTATTTCTATTGACTTTCAACCATTTTGTTTTTTTACACTTTCATTTTAAATATCTAATTATAACACTTTTACAGATTTTCTTCTATTTCCATGACTTTTCATTGATTTAATTGTTACTAAACACAAACATAATGTAAAAGCAAAGAAGCGGAAAAGGATGGAGATATGTGTGAGTTTGCCATTTACAAGCAAACTAATTCTTAAAAAAGGGTTCTGGGAAAACTAAATCTTGGAATATCGTGGCGAAATCCCAAGTTAAGATTGCAATTTTACCAAAATAAGAAATCGTGAGTTCGCTTTATAAAGAAATTGTAGGTTGGGATTGTGATTTCGTTCTAAAACAAACTCACAATCCCAAGTTGCGAGTTCACTAAAACTTACATATTCAATATGCGATTTCCATTTAATTCCATCTCTTGTCCTTCCCTAATTCTTGAAGCTAGGATTTAGTAAAAACCTATGAAAAAAATGAACCTATGATAATTATAAAGTTCATAATTAAAAATAATTGAAGCTGTGAAAATAAATAAATCTAAAAATAAACTTATTTCCCAAATTCTATATAAAACTAATAACTTGTTAAAAGGATAAACCTATGATAATTATGAAGTTCATCATAACAAAAATCATTTTGAGAAATTAAATGATTTCATCAAGTCTTTCAAATTATACAATCAAAATTACATATCTAAAGCAAATAAAGTTACAAGTACACATACATCTTAGGAAAATGAAAAAAGCAATGTATCGTTACATAGCTAAATATACATATATATCTAACCCCTTTGCCGACGTTGTCTTTGATAATGTCTATGTGCAATGGGTGCTAAACTCTATCTAATCTGGTAAGAGCTACTAGGTAATGATAGACATGCATGGTATGTGGACATTAAGTGTATAAAACTCCATTAGATCGACACTGAAGGTAGGATCATCATAATATGGTGAAAGATGAGCCACTAGTGAGTATTAAGCCGATAGGGCATCTATAGGGGGGCTGGGAAACTGATCTTGTGCTACCTATTGACGACGACCCCTTACACAAGCCCATCCTCTCCCTCAAGTCGCACAAGATGGAGGCATCTCCTGATGGTGCTCCTGGTGATCTGAAGGAAATAATGTAACATCATCATGACCTTAAAGGAGATGACTCCCAATAGATGCTATGGCATGGCACTTTTATAGGGAATCTGCCACTGAAATGTGAGTGAAACAATATGACTACATGAAAAATCAAGCTTGCCAATAATATAATGTAGAATACATAAAAAGTACAATGATATGGTTAAAGCAACTTATTAGGGCACCAAGCAACACTCCCATCTGGCCAATGTATCGTCATGTAACACTATAGTACCAAGGATAATATGCAAGGTCTACCCCACTCGATAATGTGTCGTCAAACTCTATCTAAATGATAAAGAATCGACATTGCTCCCATTGCTAGATATAGACCACATGTCTCCTCCTCTAGTCCTCATCGATTTTCCCTTTAAGATTGATCCTATGGAGGGAAGGAGATGTGTTACACTGTTGTGGAATCCTTTAGATCCCACCGAACTACCTCATCACTCGATCAAGTTAGTACCACTCCACAATATGGAAGCATATCAAAGGCATCCTAGCACACTAAATAGCACTCCCTTCTAGACAAGAAGGGGGAATTTGTTCCAGGAGCTCCTACGTATATGGTGTCCAACATATTTACAAGAAATCAAGTTATTTAGTAAATAACAAACCAGTAAAATAAATAATATTGAATCAAGTAGTGTACAATACCTAATCGAGTGTTTGCCAATCTAACGTATCTCAATACTAAGCAAGATTTATCCTAATCCCCATAAACAATTTCGATTGCCTGCCTTTTGCCATCTCATATGCATCTCCTTGTGACCAGATACCCATATGTGTCATAGATATGTTGCTTCAGTGTGGAAACCTTTACATCGGGTTTATTCCTTACCTGACCCATGAAGCAACATGCCATAAAGCTCAAGTCCAACTATAGATGGTCCTGATTCAATATAGGATTAATACATGTGTGTGGCCTTCGACAATAGTAATTACAAAATTTATGTCTATCCATTTTTAGCACATACAAAGTCTCCATCTGCATCCCTATCCTTCTCGGTGCAAACAACATGCCATATCTTCTTGTCGGACTTGACTACATGATAATTGTGGTGATTCTTTATATGGTATGCCTTGACCATGTATATTAAATCGGACTTCAAGGCAAACAGCATTCCTTTCCTTAACTCGTCACCAAAGCTCAAGTCATTAAAAGAATGAGTACTCTCTTCAAACGTTATGTACCCATCACCTCTACATCTACTATTGAAGAATGGAAGAGAATGCTCAAAGGACGAAGTTATGGAATTCACCAATAGAGAGGTAGACACAACAGTGTGTATGATGGCAATCTCTATGGATACTAGAGGTAGAGGATCATTGGATGTGTGAAGATGTGCCACTGATTTCATCCTTCTCATTTACCGCTTCTTCTTTAGAATCAACAAATATTTCATTGTCAACCTTTTTTATCTCCCTCTTAAGTGCTTCTCTAATGGGTAAATCCATATCGTCGTCTTCTCTATAATTCTCTTCAAACTCATTGATCTGTTGAAGTGATGTCCTATTATTCATGCACTCTTAGCCCTCTTCAAGGGGCGGGGGGGGGGGGGGGCATTACACTCTTAAAACCTATGTTTTCACCTTGAGTGAGGACATTATGACCTAATTTAATGAACAGCTCTAGGATGAACAATGGACCTACAGCTTGAGCATATGTAACAAGACTTTCTACATCATCATCCTCTGTGATTAAGATAAAAAAATATCATGGTTGGACATAACCAGAGTTATAAATTGTTGGTTAGCTATGGAACACCTTAACTTGGATGGAGGTATGATCAATTTTAATTGCTATACATATCTTCAATAATAATTCTCTAAGCCCTACATTCGTCTTCACTTTAATTTTCCTAATAAGCTCTCTATCATAATATGGTATGTATTCACCATACATGATATTCCCATGGGCAAATATCACGAATCTGACAAAATCATCTATCTCCACAAAATTGAATTGAATTCTTCAAAATTAGGCAAATTCCACAAAATTAGGGTAAATTTTACAAATAAGGGAAATTTTAATAATATTGGGGTAAATCTTACAAATTTGGGCAAATTTAATAAATTTTGGGCTAATTCCACAAATTGGGACAAATTTTACAATTTCAGTAAATTTGAGGCAAATTCTATGAATTAAGACAATTTCAATAAAATTATGGCAAATCTTACAAATTGGGGCAATTTCAAAAATTTGGAGCAAATCCTACAAACTAGGGCAAATGCTATAAAATCTTCACTAATTGGTATGGAACGATATATAATTTCGAGTACGTCTTCCATCTTAACTTTTATCTATTACAAAATTAACAATAATACATTCTATTTCATAAAGAGAAACAATAATGGAATGTACGATGATTAAATTCAATAAATGAAATTTATAATGAATTTTTACATGAAATAAGTAATACTTACTTGAATAAAGAGCATAACCGTGAGTTGGAGTTGCAAAACTACAATTTCCTAACAAAAAATTGTGTTTTCCAAATGTGTTTTTGAGAGAAATTTGAGAGAAAGAGACAAAATCACGTGTTTTCCTAGTTGAAAATGACATCTATGTCCACGCGGGAGGTTATATGAGGCCCAAGTGAATCGTAAGTTAGAACTGTAATTTCAATTGGGGATAAATTGCAGATTGGCACTGTAATTTACCCAAAAATGCCCGACTAAATTGTAGGTTAAGATTGTTATTTTAATTAAGAGTAAATCACAAATTGGCACTATGATTTACCCAAAAACTCAACGTTTCACGTAAAGATAAATTGTACTGCCAACCTGTGATTTACCTTCCACTAAAATCACAAGTTGGACGTGCGATTTTTTTCATTTGGTGAAATTGCAATCCTAACCTACAATTTTGTCTACAATTTCACCATGGTATTTTGGATTTTAGTTTTCCCAAAACCTTTTCAAAGAATTAGTTTGCCGATAAACAGTAAACTCACACATATCTCAAGAAGGATTACCTTTATGTGGCGTCAATTCATTCATGCAATCAATCCGGCCGACCAATGAGTAATTTTATGCGAGCCTAGCCCTATTTTACCAATGGAGTCCCAAGCATTACCCTTTTATTATGTTTCTTTAAGTTGTGTTCATTTATTTATAATTTTTTTTCAAGCGTTACCCTTTTATTATGTTTCTTTAAGTTGTGTTTTTTATTTTTAATTTTTTTTTCAAGCGTTACCCTTTTATTATGTTTCTTTAACTTGTGTTTTCTATTTTTAATTTTTTTTCCCAGTTGCCATGTTAAGATTCGTTTTCTTTTGTAAACTCAAATGGAAAAGTAATATGGGCTTAGGCGACGTTTTTAAGACGTTTTACATGTAGCCTACCTAGCAACTTTATAGGGACATAGTAATGGCTAATATAATATGAGTATATAAATTCAACTAAAAATAAAAAATAAATCTAATACGACGTATAATAATAATAAGAAAAGATATAATTATAATATCAACTAAATACAATTATAATATAAAATAATTATTTATGATTTTTATTTCATTTTTTATGCTTCTATATTGACTTAAATTTAAACACGAGATGACACACAAACCTAAGCCTTTACGTGGGACGTATGCAAATGAATGCGGTTGCACTTAGACGGTACTTTGCAAGTAACAACAAGACAATCTAGGGAAGAATTAAACTGGAAGAAGGCACAAACACAACAAGTGCATGAATCAGTGTCAATCATACTAGGTAAATAGATAAGATACTTATATTTGGTATGTTGAATAAATTTGAAATAGAATTATGACTCCAGGTTTATTTCCTTTTCTATAATAGGAAACACTATTAAAAAATGGAATCACAATTCTATGAAATTGCTAGCTTTGTGAAAAAATATGATTTCACCTTTAAAGGGTGGAATCATGATTTTAATCCATTTTTATTAATAATAATTATTTAAATTACCTTTCTATCTCATTAATATAATTTATTACATTCACTGATTAAGAGTATTTTTAATAAATATCATTTCATTATATTTTATTCTGTGAACATTTTTAAATATAAAAATGGATTTAACATTCCAATATGATTCAATTTCATTATATTTCAGATTATTTATGAATATGAAATGTAACATTAAAAAATCTAACTTCTCACAAGTGAAACCTACACTAAGAAACCCAATTCAAGCAACTTAAGAAACCTAGGCAAGTTTCCCTAAGGTAGCGCTTGGTTACTAGTACTGGACAGAATAAAAAAAACTAGACAGTACAAAATAAGAAGAACTGGACAAAAAAAAAATTGTGTACCACAATTGGTTTATTCAATACTGGACAAAGATTTTTGTACTGTCTAGTATTTGGAATTGAAAGTACTGGATTGAACATAATAAATTTGACAATTATACCATTTTTAATTATATCATAGTTATTTATACATATTTGATATTATTATAAGAAAATACAATTTGAGGAGATTATAAATTATATAAAATAATTTGTGTAAATCCATTGATTGAAAAATTTTAATAATTCATATTATAAATTACAATAATTTATGTTATATTTAACAAAATAACACATTACTTACTTTTCTTTTATCTTAAAAACGATTTTCTAATATAGTATATATACATGATAAATAATATACAACATAAAAGAATCTTGACTTGAAATTAGCAATAAACATGGTTTTAAAAAAAAAAAAAAAAAAACTTATGTTATATTATTTTTATCATGCTATGTAATTTTATTTATTCTTATCATACTAGAAATCATAACGTGAGTTTGGAATCAAGTTAGGACACGTGATGATCTATTTATACATGAAAGATTGATCCACCGCCACCGTCCCATTTCAACAGACATCTAAACGCATGGCGACAACTAGACGAAGATAGAAAAACAAGCGAAGGAAATCTAAATGGATGGCAACAACCACAGGTAGAGCATGCGAGGAACATAGAAAAGCTAGCAAGAATGAGAGAAAGAACGGAAGGATACAAACCTGACAGCGACTTCTGGCGTGACGACAATGACGTTCGAATAGCAGTTGATTGCACGATGAATCCCGTTGTTGGAGCGGTGCTGATGGGTTTTCCTACTGCACTTGAAGGGCAAGCTAGTGCGGCGCAGATAGGTTCAAATGAAAAGGGTTTGGGGAGGCAGGGTTTATTTGTAAAGAGAAAAATATAAAGGGCAAGTTAGAGATTTCAAAAAAAAATAAATTTTTGTCCAATATCAGATTTTTTGTACCTAATTACATGTGGTACAAAAATTTGCCATTTTGTCCAGTACTACATTGAATTTTTGTTCAGTACTTTCTTCATGAATGGTAACCAAACGCAGGACAAAAAAATTTGTCCTGTCCAGTACCATATTTTTATTGCAACCAAACGCTACCGAACAAGAAACCCAATTCAAGCAATTTAAGAAACCTAGTCAAGTTTCCCTAACAAGCAACCGGTCCTCTATATATATATATATATATATTGCCCCTACATAATATCAAATATTTATCCGTCGCAACCCAATAGCAGAAAGAAAGCAACGAGCAACGTCTTCAGGAGGGAACACAAAGGTTTATTAATTATATTTTTATTGAAATGCCCCATGAAATATTTACAAAAGAAAAAACAAACATTATTATAGTAAATATCCCTTTTAAATTTTGAATCTTAATATGAAATAAAACATTTTAAAAGGCAATGGCATTCTGGAGATTTAAGTGTTTAAAATGGGTTCAAACTGAAATTTTATAAAATTTAAACCTACACTGTCCCCCTATAACTAAGCTGTATCCTCTCTCTCTCTCCCTTTTTTTATTTTCTTTCCCTCATTTTCATGTATGTTTTCTTTCCCAGCGGTTTCCTCTCCTTTGTCTTCTCAAACCAGTGTTAATTTACAAGGTAAGCCCCTCCATGAACGCAATTTTCTCTTCCTTGTTATGGATGGTGATAATGTGTAATCGAGATTATAGATTTAGAGGACATGAGTTTTCAGAGATTAGCATCGGTGCAAATTTCATATTTTGGAATCGTAGTCAGGTAAGTCGATGTTTCATTAATTAAAATACATTGTTTAGTATTTAATCTGGTCTAGAAATACAATTTCTTGAAGAAAACTCAAGTTTTGCATGTGTGAAGTATAATCCGAGGAATATACAAGGATCAACATGGTTGTGTTGGTACTTGTATTGTAGTACATGCCTAAGGTAAAAAACAATACAGTCAAATTGTTTTATAAATGAAAATTTCTTCTTTTTCCAAGAGATGCACAAGATACAACACGGTTATATTGCCAATCGTGTTGACCATGTACTCTAGCACGCCTTCAACATGTTTGCTAGAGAGTTACATAGGAAGACAACACGCCACTATTGTACTCATGTTGTTTGTACTTCTCACTAAAATATTTTTTAAAATCGATTCATGAACTCCAACGCCTCTTTAGTCATTGAAACTTACTAAGTAAATGTTATTTATAATTTTAAATAAAGACTTAGAGTCGAGGAGGATCAAAATTGTGTGGATACTATGATATCAAGTACGTTTTTGTTATGTTTGGTGGTTATGTGTGATAGGTGAGAATTGAGTAATATTAATTATTGTTTGGTTTATAAGAGTATTTTGTCATTGTGTATTTATAGGTTTAACAGACAAGAACTTAGATTCCTAATGATCGGTATATGGCACTATCTCTAGTAGAGTTTATGTATCGAGATGATCTGGATTGTGATATGGTTAAGGACTCAAAGACTTGTGTGATTAAAGACTCATGGACTCATGTGATTAAGGATTCCTAAACTCTATAATTGTTTTGTGTGCTATGTGATGTAAGACAATAGAAGCAGAAAAATTATAAAATATGAAAATTACTAAGAAATAAGTAATTTTTTTAATGAAATGATGACCTAAAAGGAATATATTCAATAATCTCATACAACTAAATTTAGATAATAACTTTACACCACCTTTGATTTGTATGGTCTTACACCACATAATAAATTTTAATGGTCTCACACCATTAATGAAAAAAAAAAAAAAAGGTATCACACCTCACTTGAAAAAAAATTCTATTATTAAATATCAAGTCATTCCATCATAGAATGATTACAAGATTTTCTTATTTATGGGCATAGCAATCTAGAAAATTAGAAAATATATAAAAAAAATTGCTATCTTAAAATTAAGATACTAATCTAACTAAATACTAGAATTAAGAAACTAAATTTAATCAAATAAAAGATAGTAATAAAATCATATCTAAACTAGATAATATAAAATAAAATAAAGTTCATGTAAAAATTATCTTACTATATCTATTTGTTTTTTATCTACATTACTATGTTTATTGTGTTTCTTTTTAGTTAACATGTTACTACCATGTATATATATTTAATCATCGTATATCTATATGTGAGCTTGAATTGCTTAACATGTAGATGTGCTTATTGATATTCATGTACTGAACTAAACTCTCCCCTTTTCTTTTTTAGCTATAGGAGAATATGATGAAAACTTAGTGTATAATGATCCAAAAATAGGACATATCTACTAGGATTGGGAGAATCACAATTACCATTAGTATACAAATGATCAACGGTTGGAATATCTAGACCTTATTTGTGACATTTGATTGTTATTGTGTATGGACTAAAGATGAACTCTTGTTATGTTAGCTTTATTTTTAGTTATGATAATAGATAGTGTATTAGGAGCCTTGACTCTAGTGTATATATTTACTATGATTTTGGTGGATGTAGAGTGAGACTCAGTTAAGCTACTCTACTATGTTAATTGGAGTTTTCCAATGTTGTATTGTTGGTGGTTCCTACATATATTATAATTGGAGATATTAGCTGAATTCTAGAGCATTTATGTATTACTAAATAATATTGACATATAACAAATTGTACTGTCCTAAGCTTGGGGCATTACATTTTTAATAATAAATTGTAAATAACGATTATTATATATAATTTTTATTTTTCATTTTCATTTTTTTTCTTATACTTGAATGATCTTTTAAAAAAAAATTAAAGATATTGGGTTAAAAGTAATAATAGCATAAGACCCATAAAAATTTTACATAATTATTAAAGAACCCAAGGTTGAGTGGTACTTAAAAAAGAAGTTTCTTCAAATGATAATATTAATATACTGGTGTAAAAACTTTTTAAAATTTCTCATCAATAGAGATGATTTTATGAAAGAAGTTCCCTGGTTTATAACTGGTTCCTCGAATTTCAAAGCTTCACTCTCTAACTCCAAAATTACACCCCCTCCATTAAGTACTAAAAAGCATAGACAAAGAATTGCCACCGAAAATTTCACTCATTATAAAGATACAAGATCACTTTGGTCTAATTAAACTATAAATGGGCTTATGGACGAGGAAGGTGAGCTTCACTGTACATTCATGTACAGGCTTACTGAATGATTCCGTCTTAATGGATCACATTACAGTTCCACCAGTTTAAAACACTCAATGTAAAGTCGAATAAAAATTATTTAAAAGGAAGAAGCACTAGAAATCCTAAATCTATATTTGGCTTTTTATAATTAAGTCTATGGCTTTTTGAACCATTCTAATCCACCCCAGGAACATTAGATTTCAGTAGTTGTCTCCCACGGCTCTTTTCAAATCATGCAATCATGGCCCAAAAATTTTTGAACAATTCAATTTTTTTAAAGGGGAATGGTCATTAGCCCTTTTGGATTTGTTCATTGAACCCTAAAATTTTCCAAAAGTACACCTAGCTGTTAAATCTTTATGGTTTTGTCCATTGAATACCCAAAATTTTCTAAAGGTGAACTTCACTTTTTAGAAAAAAATAAAAATGTAAAATGACACAACCGTTGATTTCTTAATAATTTTAAAAATGTATTTTAGAGCTCAATTGACATTTTTAACAAATTCAAGATTTAAGTGTTTATTTAGAAAGATTTATCCGTCAATTGACAAAACCCAAAAAGCTTTTGAACTTAAATATATATTTTGAAAGGTTCGTGAATCACTTGTCAATTTTTTTTTTTTTTTAAATGTAGTCTTAAAACTTTCAGTAACCTTTTACCCTTGGCTTTAATAAATACCTATTGTTATTTTTCTTTTATAAATTTTTCTTTTTGCTTTTCTTGGATTTAGGTTTATTGTTTGAGTATATTAGTGCATTCTTTTCTGATCTGAAAATCCTAGTTGGATCCTAGAGCAACCGACTAGTACTAGTCGGGTCGGGTCAATAGAATCTTTTGGTCCGTTGTCGAGATGATTGGAAAAGGTGACCCAAGCCGGCTTCATGGCCGAAGTAGGTGAAACCGAATTGGACTGACCGGAACATTTCGGGTCTAATTACATTGTTGTAACAGTTAACGCAGGCTTATTTTGTTTTATGAGATATCTGAGTGCTATCTTGTTGTGCATACTCCTTCCTTTGGTGCGGTGGGCAAGAGAAATAAATTATGCCTTCATATTTCTCGCACAATCTTCCTCTAACTACACACTGATTTCCTCTTGCTACAAACCACATCATTTACAAACAGACACAAGAAGTAGCTACTTCCTTGTCTCAGCTAAGTAAGAAGCTCCATTTTCAGTTCTCGTAACAGCCATCACTATTATTATTCTTTCGTTGAAACAGCAACAAATAGAGCTCAACAGCAAGCATATGTTTTTCATCCTCATGGCATTTGAGAACACTTCATTGACGAGGAAGCACAGCTTCACCAAAGTTCATCGCAGCATATAAAGCTCAATTAAGCTTTGCCGGGACATAATGCATCCCAACGAACATAAAATTCAAGTTTAGACCAACATAAAACTCATGTTCTGGTAAATTGTTGCAACCGGAACATGAGTAGATTACAATAGTTAGGAAAGGGAAAAAGACAAAGGTAGTCAATATGATAATTATGAGAGAAACTGTAAAAAAATAAAAATAATAAAAAATAATAATAATGACAGAATAAAAATAGCAAATAAGAGATTAGGATAGCTTTTGGTTAGCATCAGAATCCAATATTGGATATAACAAAATTTTTGTCTTCTGTTTAGTTACCATCCATGAAAGTACTGGACAAAACATCAATATAGTACTGGATAAAATCATAAAATTTTGTACCGTATGTAATTCGGTACAAAAAATACGGTACTAGACAAAAAATCGATTTTTTCAAAATTCCCAATTTACCCTTCATCATGTTAAGCTGCTGCACACAAGTTATCCCTTTCCTTCGTGAAATTTGTTTCCTCCAGCGCCACACCAGCTTTGGAACAATGAAGTACGATAGCCCATCGGTAGCGCTCCTTCACTAACGCTCGTTGTGGAATTGGCCACAAGTTCGACCATCGCCGTTGTGAAGCCAGAAGTCGCCATCACCTAAACTAATTGTCCTCATTCAAAACCCTAGCGACGAATCTATGTTTACCAGTTTACAGATTGAAGACATCTACATTCTCTCTTGAGGAATCCTAAGGTCAGTCCCATTTGCTCACAATCTTTCAAATCTTAGTATCATCATTTGTTCTGTTATGTTCCTCTTCATTGCTCATCACTTGATTTCCTTGAATTAGTTTTTTTTTTTAAATGGATAAACGATTTTAGCGATTGCTCTGATAGTTATACGGGTGAAAGGAACCAGTTTCTAAAAAGCTTGTTTTATTTTGAAATTTGAGCAACATCTTTGGGATTAGTCCTCCTGTCTTGATGCCGGCTCAGGATCAACCTTCTAGAGTTCTCTTTATTTCTTTTAGGCATTGCCATTATGCGTGATTGAATAGAAATTGACTAACTGCTAGGAACACAGAAATAGTAATGCTTGATGGAATGTTTAATGGAATCAAGTGTCCTTCTGATTGTAGTGCAATGGGATACCCTATTGCAATGATAGATACAAGATTTTTAGTGCATGAAGCAAAATGCCAGAAGTTGAATGAAACTGGAGAAGTTGGTCTAAGATCAGGGTTGAATGATTTGCCTAAGGAGATTATTCTGTACATCCTTTCTTTTCTCTCAGCAAGAGAGGTCGTGAGAAAGAGTGTGTTATCGAAAAGGTAGAGGTACTTGTGGCCTTGTATGTCTAAGTTGGACTTTTGTGATGGTTTAAATATACCTACTCATTTCATGAACATTGTCGATGGAGTATTTATTTTTCATGATTCATCTAATATAGAAACATTTCATATAAGTTTGTGCGTGAGAGATGACATAATTGTGTATTGTTTGAGAACTTAGATTATTGCTGCAGTAAGATGTAAGGTTCAGCGACTCTTCATAGAGTGTCAGTCTGGACTTGTATGTTTACATGTAAAACCTTGGTCGAGTTAAGATTAAGTATGTTAATCTTATGGGATTGGTATTGAGTGAGCAAAAGTTTAGTTTTGATTGTGAAGCACCTTTTACAATCCTCACAAAGTTTCCTCATCTCGAAAGAATTACATTTTATCAGGTAGCTCTTTGAGATAATTGTGTTATTTAGCTACTTCTACTTAAATGCATTTTTCTTTTGAAAAACTGAAGAAGTACTTTGTGATCTTCTAGGGAATATAATTGAAAAGGAAGCGGGAGAATTATAGTCGGATATTGTACCCTTTTCCTGTGGTTAACTCTTTAATTTGGGCTCATCAAAGAGAACCCAAGATTCTCGTGGGATAAGTGTTTTTGTTGATAAAATCCAACTTGCCCTTTCATTCCTTATCTCCACTCTAAGTAGTATAATAGGTCAATTGGTTAGTTACATTGCTTATCAAGTCCTCCTAATTCTACTCCCACTACTTCTAGCTATACTAAACTGTAAATATTTTAATAAAGTGAAAAGATGTTGAGATGAACTTCAAGCACTAAATGGATATCCAACTTGTTCCTATGGTCATATAGATGACTGTACGAGTGGGTGTAAGGAGAAAATGGCAAATTTTGAATCACAAAACAAGCTTATGCAGTTTTTAATGTGGTTAAATGGGATTTATGAGTGTGAGAAATCATATCTTGTCAATGGAACCTCTACCTAGTGCCAATAAAGCCTTCTATTTAATGGAAGAAATTGAGAAACTAAGGCAAGTAACATCTTCTTTGTTGAGTCAAATTATTTTCTTATGTTCATGGCAATTTTAGTTCAAATGTTGTTGTTGATTCATATGTTCCCGATATGCCACAGATGTCTCATAATTCTATCCCTAATTATTCAAATTCAATCGTTCCCTTACATCATAGTAGTAGATCAATTCATGTTCCTTCATATTTGTTGAATTATCATCATGAGATTAATCTTGTTTTGCAACTCTATATAATTGGATACTCTTTCGTCGAATTATCAATGCATTTACTCTTCTATCTTGCTACTATATATAATTGGATATACATTGAATGGATGTTTGCAATGCCTTTTTGAATAGTGATTTACACTTGGCTTATGTTTTGTATTATGAAAATGATCTAGGGATCCCCAATGTTACCTTCATACTACTTTCCTTCGATATGTCATATAGATCATGGATCATCATGGATTTTCGATTTGCCTTCTTGGATGGAGAGTTTATATCATTATGCTTGCAATGGCTGCTGCTGGTTTCTATTATATGAACTTTGTTTTGAATAGGAAGGTAGAGAGGGGTATATTAAATGAGAGAACATTAGTTAGATATGAAATGCATCAAGAGGTGATTGATTCACTTATTAATGGAAGTAATACAAATTGTTTATAGGAATTAAGGTTGTGTAGGAATAGTTTTGCACATCTTTGTGAACTCCTTAGGGTACGAGGGGGAATGCATTGTAATAGAAGAGCAATGGTTGAAGAAAAAGTTGTGATTTTTGTTAACATCCTTGCACATCATACAAAAAATAGGAGTATTCAAGTAAGATTTCGTAGATCGGATGAAACTATTAGTAGAAAGTGTCATCAAATGTTAGCTGCTATGTTAAGGTTACAAGATATCTTACTTGCAAAACCCAATGCAGTACCGAAATATTACATTGACAAACGATGGAAATAGTTTAAGGTAATACGAAATTTTTTTTATGTACCTTCAGTTTATCGACAATGGTTATGATTACTTATAATACAATACAAATTTTTTTTGTTTGTTTGGGAACATATTAAGGTTGCCTAGGAGCATTAGATGGTACCTATATTGCAGTTACAACACCAGTTGCAGATAGACCTAGGTATCGAACAAGGAAAGGGCATCTTACAACGAATGTCATGGGTGTATGTGATCGTGACATGAAATTTATCTACATATTACCAAGTTGGGAAAGGTCTGCATTAGATTCTAGAGTATTACGTGATGCAGTCATTCAATCTAATGGATTGAAGGTTGCACCTAGTATGCACTTTAAAAAAGAAAATTGTATTCATTTTATCTATTTAATTGAAACTTTTCATATAAATTTATGTGGTTACATTTTGTTTTAGGTTCATATTATCTAGTGGATGGTGGATATTCCAATGCACCAGGATTCCTTTCCTCTTTTAGAGGGAGGCGTTATCACATTCAAAATCATAGGCCTCAAAATCGTAAGGAATTATTTAACTATAGACAGCCAAAGGTAAGGAATATTGTAAAAAGATGTTTTTGGAATTTTGAAGAAATGATGGGGTATTTTAAGGAGTCCATCATTTTATCCCATCAAAATATAATGTCGAATGATTCTAGCTTGTTGTCTACTACACAACTTTATTTGAATGTACATGCTACTAGACCCGTTGGAGCACGCTGTAATAGAAAGTGATGAAGTTCTGATTGGAGAAAATAGAATTGATACCATTGAAACGATAGAACCTACTAAGGAATGGATTGAGATGAGGAATACCTTAGCACAAGAGATGTACGATGAATGGAGGGCACATCATAGGAACTAGAATGTCTCTAATTGTTATACTTGCTTTGATTATATATCTTGGATCAGTGTCACCATTGATTTTTCATTAATTATATATTATTGAAATCATTTGGTTGTTGAGTTTTCACTTTTATGTTATGATGTAAATTGAAATATTTTATCCACTATTTGTATGCATGACTTGCATTTTATTTGTTTACTCTTTGACTTAAAATATGGATTGGTTTACAGTCATGGACAGTAGAGATAAAAATACTAGGCGTTCTTGGAGCCAAGTTGAGGAAGAAACGTTATTGATAGTGCTGGAGGAGTTAGTTGTTGAATGATACAAAGGAGAAATGGCACTTTTAAGAATGGGGCTCATGAAGAAGCTTTAAAAATGATGAAAAGTCACATTCTAGAAATTAATCTCAATGTCAAACAAATTGTTAACAAAATGAAGAGGTAGTCAATTAAGTTGGCAGAGGTTGTTGACATGATGAATACTAGTGGTTTTGGTTAGGATAATGTTAAAAAATGTGTCATAGTTGACAGTGATGCGGTCCTTGTCGAATATATAGAGGTATACTTAATATTATCTATATTTTGAAATATACTCATTTTTTAAAGTTAATTCTTTATTGTTATAATAACTATTTCTTTTGTCTTGTAGAAACATCCAAAGGTTGGTAATCATGCCAATAAGGGGTTTAAAGAGTTTGAAAGGCTTCAAGGGATTTTTAGAAAGGATAGAGTAAATGGCAAAAGGGCAGAGACACCAGCAAATGTGGTATAAGACCTACAAAATGAGGGTGAAGATACTTTTGATGAAGATATGGAGTCAAAACAAGTACCACAGTCTACTGAAGCCTCTAGCTATGCCTCATGTGATCCATCTGAGTAATTGACTCGCAAGCGTCCTATAGCAGAATATACTACAAAATTTATATCTACATTTCAAAAGAGCATAAGTGATGTTAGGAGTGATTTTGCTTTACTTGAACGGAAAATTGCTAATCCTCTTAGGATGATGTTGTTGCAGAGTTGAAAACGTTAGGATTATCGGAAAATGAAGAGTTGGATGTTCTTATGCAAATGGCGATAAATCCACAGTGTGAAAAGTTTTTTTGGATGCTCTAAGGAGAACAATGCTTATCATTTCTTAAACGAATTATCGGTTGATGGAAAACATGTTTACAGTATTTGTGTAACCAAGACTTCTTTCATTGGCTTTATATTATCGAACCTCTCTACGCTACCTTAGTACCTTACATAGTTAAACTTGTTTTCATATTTTGTAGAAGTTGTAACCTCATGTATCTCCCGCAATAGAGTTGCTAGATTTTCTATCAGATGTAGTTGGCAGGTCATAATCATGAAAAATACTTTGACTCTTCCTTAATACGATTATTATCTTATCTATGCCCATTTTTGCCTTAACCTTATGAAATATAAAAGTAATTGATGTTCCAATCTAATCGATCTGATTTGTAGATGGATTTTGAAATTTTCAGATCCTTAAGTGACTTATTCAAAGTGGTTGATGGATTTGTGGATGTTCTAATATAAAAGTGATCCATGCCCTTGACTAACTTATTCAAAATGATAAGTAACTATCAATTTTATTAAATATAACATAAATTTTTACACGAATTATTCAATATAATATATTAAATCTTCAAATCGTTTTTCCTTATAATAATATCAAATATGTATAAATAACCATGATATAATTAAAAAGGACAAAACTTTCCAATTTACTATGTTCAGTCTAGTACTTTGCAATTCCAAACACTGCACAACACAATAATCTTTCTCCAATAATTTAAAAGGGCAAAACTGTCAAATTTACTATGTTCAATCCAGTACTTTGCAGTTCAAACACTAGACTACACAAAAATCCTTGTCCAGTTCTGAACAAATCAAACATGGTACAAAAAAAAAAATTGTCCAGTCCTTCTTGTTTTGTACTGTTCAGTACTCCTTATTATGTTCAGTACCAGTAACCAAAGGCTACCTAGAAAAAAGGAGACTTTATAGCCTGCAACTTGGTGTCTTCTAGAGTCAGACCTGACTTGAATGAGGTCATCTATGTCTTCTCAATCCATCTACTTCAATGGATCTGTAAACATATCAAAGAGAAACTATCAACATAGTCCGTGAGAGAGAAAGTAAAAGAAAAGAGAGATTAAGGTTCGTTAGCTGATAGGTTGAGAGATGCCCTTAGATTTAAGTATCAAACTTAATCCATATTACAATCCCATGTAAGACTGTAACATTACCACTCTCCTTTAAAAGATAAGGTCCACATTAGTTTGCTCACTCTAAATAGGTTTCTCTCTAAATGGCTCTCATTTTACTTTATTCGTAAGGTTGGTTCTTAATGAGAGCACCAAATGTTATGATTCAAGTCCATGAAAAGAGCTCATTCCAAAAAACTAATATAATAGATAGGAGAACCCCTTGAACTGAAGTACCATAGTTAATTTGTACTATTATCCCATGTGAGACCGTAACAGAAGAAGTCTTAAAGTAGTCCACTCCTTTTTTTCTTTTTTTGACTTTCCATTAATATGATTTCCAGCGACATCTTGTGAGCTATAGTCGTAGTGGTAGACTCTGAAAACATAGTTATTTATTGAAAACACACATAATTCCACAAGTGTAGTAGTTGATTGGCCAGTCAGAGCTTCAAATCTAGTATATACGCATCACAAAGCAAATAATACATGTCTTATCATCATTATCGCAACAATTTCCAGTCTACTGTCTTCTTGAAACTCTGCAAATTATCTTAATGTACACTTCTCTCGTGGTATCAAAGCTTCAAGATGCTGAATATTTCGAATTGCCTTACTTCAATTTCTAGTTTCCATATTAGATTACTTAGCGATAGAGATTTATGATGCAATTTGATTCAAAATAAACACAGATGATGTCCTTAGAAAGAAAGTTTCTAGTGAAATGAAATACCATAATCCATTTTCAATAACAAGAACAACTGCTAATGCAATCTATCATGGAAAATGTCCATTAAAAATTAGGAAAAATTATTTCCATTTTTTAAAACAATGGTCGTTAGCCACCACCACCATCAAAAACTGAATGTCATTCCTACCTTTTATCATCACTTATTGTTAAAAATCGGTAATACCCGCAATTTTCTGAGATTACTATGATAATAATTTAGGATTGCAAAAGTTTTGCTTCAAACAAATATCAGAAAAAAGTCCTAAAATCAATATAGCTCCCTAAGCTTCATTTTGTAAGAATGGTTTGAGTTTCTTACTTCTATTGTCATTTTGCAATATTGATTGTCACAATTAATGAGCACCACCAATTCAATATGCAAAGCTGATTTAAGGGAGGGATTAATCAGACATGTGTCACATATACCCATTATGAAATGTCTTCCGACAGCCATCCAACAATTGTTTTGTCACTTTACAAACAATACCGTAAATTCTATTACTATTTCAAATTCCATTATTTAGTTTGTAGCCGATACTATCTTTCTAATGGCATTGCACTTGCTTAATTAATCTTATTTTCAAGACAGTGTGTTAAAAACATGAAGTAGTTGAGATCAATAATCATATAATTATGCAACAAAAAAAATCTAAGTAAACACTATTCTACATAACATTTGATACACTCAAACCAATGTTCTCGTAGTTACCTTTGATTTGTGCATCAAGACTTATGGAATTACATGCAACTGTATTATTGGCAAAGCGATTACAAAAGACTAAGCATAGTATGATCATGCAAGTGAAAGTACACATGAGGTTTTAAGCTAAAAAATGTTGATTGAACTCTTACGGAATGAGTTTAGCAATTACCAAGCTATACTTGAACTTGGTTTTAGCCAAATAACATAAAAGTTTGAACCTAGAATTAAAATCTCCTTTAGCTTGCCAAAAATAAAGCAACTAAATACCCTAAACTAACTACCACGTGTAAGATTCATGTTGATTGAAGAAATTCAATTGATTTGCTTCTAACATTCTATATCCACTCTCCCTAAGTACCAAATCTACTAGTTATTAATCCAATTACCTAATAGGTAGTATGATCATTGAGATAAGTCTAGCACCTAAATTGTTAGGAATGTTAGTGACTGCATATAGGGTCTGGATAGCTTGTCGTAACAACTAATGGAGTGTCCATGCAAGTGATGAATTAAGTACCACTGTATTATACATATTATCGTAAGGGTAGTTTAGTTTAGGTTTTCTTGATGCTCTAATACCATGAATATAATTGTGTACATTAAGACAAAAACAAAGTACACATACAATTAATGTATAAGCAAAGATATATACAAGAGATTAGAATTTATAACCCTAGTACATGCGAAAAGACTAAATTACCCTTACAATAATATGCACAATATAGTCATACTAAGAACTCATCTTTCAAATGTTACCCCTAGTTCATTAATATTTCAAATGGTTTATAATTCTATCAAATTAAGGACACAACAAACACAACTCATAGTCAATCAACAAAAGCAATGAAACATATTTTTGAATATGAACCTCATCAAATCAAACATATCCACAAAAAATGGAGTGGCAACTTCTTTTGGTTACTTGTGTTGGGCGTTCTAACGAAGTTGCACAAAATGTAGAAATTCATGGGGACTTTGTTCAAATGTTGTTGAGGGGCTATTCCAATGAAGTGACTTTATTGAGCACTTCAAGGGAGTGTCTAAAGTAAGTCCACTGGACTAGTCTTCTTATATTTTTTATCTTATGCTAACTTTAAGCGATGACCTAAATACCTTTTCCTTAGCATTTTCAAATAACCTGCGTATGAAAACACTCTTACAGAAGTCCACTTTCTAAAAGTTCAAGACCCTAGTTGCTAAATTGTTCTTTTATTCATTTGGAATCCCGTTGAAAGGCATCTTGCATAGTTGGTCATGGTGAGCACTTTACTCCAATTTCTTTATGCTAGTTTAATTCTTTCTATTTCCTATATAATTGCTCCTATTTTAACTTGTAAAATGATCAAAATTGATAGGAATAGCACTTTATAACTTAGGTAAAATCATATAAAATAGTCATTTAGTGCACACACAAGATTGTGTTTTTGCTTGTCTTCAAGTAAGAACTTTTAAAACCATCTAAACACATAGAGTAAATACATCACTCATGATTTCAATCTTTTTATTTCTAGGTAATGCAAAATGGCTTTAACATTTCAAGTTTGAAATTATACAAAATCTCAACAAAGTTTGTTTTGTCACTCATTCAATAGTTGGAGACTTTTCTATTATGAATCAAGCATATTCATGACACTTAGTAACTCCTAGTCTAATGGCCAAAAGCCTTAAACCATGTATGGGGACAAAATATATTCTACTTATTATAAAAGTAAATTGCAAATCCATCTTGTATATTTTCATGTGCACTCAAACTCTTATTTTTAAATTTATGTGCTTATGCCCTCAATCTTTTGAAAAAAAAAAAAAAAAAGTGCATCTAAATCCTATTTTACTATTATCCACAAAATAACCAAAAAAAAAAAACATAAAATGCAAAAAAAAAAAAAGGAAAAAATGGTTATGTAAGAGTCTAGATATACCTTTTTTTGTTTTGTTTTTCCTAAGGATTTGGAGATCTAAAATCACAATTTCAAAGATAGAGAGTTAAATGTAGGGAATATTTTCAATTTGCCCTATCATTTATTTATGCACCAACTTATTTTTCTTTTTAACCAACTATATATTACACAACTAATGGACAAAAGGGGAATTCATTCACCAACTTTCATTGTGGCTTGTTAATGTTGCCTTCTCTCTCTCCTTTTTAATCATATTAGATCTTTTTGGTCAAACTTATGGCCTTTCTTAATACTTATTTATTGTGTAATAATCATTACTTTACTTCATATGCTCAATAATCTTGGGACATATATGCTAAAATAATTATCCTTCGTGTAGAAACTTCTATTCTACCGCAAAGCTCTATAAAGCATATTTTAGTTACACTTATCATGACATTTTTTTTTTCTTTTTGTGTTAGAATACTTATTGTGTAGTGTAATTTATCTTGCAATGTGTGCCACATTTTCACACGTATATTGTACATATAAATATACTTTGCACATAACAAAGTAACTAACTAGCACATTTCTTCATTGCTTCTCTAAGCTTGATTCTTTGGTTCTCTCTATTGAATAGTGTACATTTCATTTTTTTTATTACTGTAAGTCAAGTTTACATCAATCAATATTAAAGATTTAGATTGTTTACTTAGTATTAGAGTAGAGTTTATAGGTTTATTACTTCTTGCATTTGCTTTCAAGATTGTATTTTAGTTCTATTTGCACTTTGATGAAGAAAGCATGACGGATAGTTCTGTTACTTCTGTTGAAAACACATGTAATGATTCATATTACCTATCTAGATCAGATAATCCAAGAGCGATGATAACAAGTCTAGTCTTTAATGGAACTAATTTTCATGAATGGATTCATTTGATTAAATTGGCCTTGGGTGCAAAAGCAAATTAAGGTTTATCGAAGGATCTATAACGAAACCTAATGATAATGAAATTGAAATTCAAAAGTGGATAAGAAATGACTACATGATTTGGTGTTGGTTATTAAACTTGATGAATAAGGATCTATTACATTCCTTTATGTGATCTCAATTAACAAAAGAATTATGCAATGATGTTTGTGAAAGGTTTAGTATGACAACTGCAATTAGAAATTGCAAATCTAAAATAATGAAATTCTAGCCTTGTTGCATATCTTAATAAACTCAAGAAGTTTAGGAAGAACTTAGCAGCCTATGTGAAAATCCTAGTTGCTCATGTGGAGCATCTCATAGGTGTATTTGCAATTTGAAGCCAAATTTTGAGGAGATTCAAAACAGGAACAAATTGATTCAATTACTTATGGGATTGAGTGAGGTGTATGAGTATGATCAAAATTCAACCTTGTCCATGGATCCATTACTCTATATGAGCAAAGCTTATTACTTGATTTGCCAAGTAGAAAAGTAAAAACAAATGACTGAAATGTTGGGAAATAAGGATGAGATATCTACAGCTTATTTAGTAAAGAATATATAGAAGCAAGTTCCTATAGATAGAAGAGAAAAGAAAAGTAGATTTGCTACAAATAATAGAGTTGTTGTTTGTGCACATTCCAAGAACCAAGGCCATCCAATAGAAAAGTGTTTTGAACTAGTTAGGTTTCCTAAATGGTATAAAGGTTCTAAAGGAAATAGGAGCAATGTACAAGTATGTGTTGCTACTACTCAAAATGAAGCTTCCAGTGGACATTTTGATATACCATTTGATTTTAATGTTAGTTAGATTATTACTAATAGTAGTGATTCTAATCTTGTTTCAAGAATTTTTCAAGAAGTCATGAATGCGTTGAAAGACAATCATGTTCAAGAAAGGCAATAGGATTATGTTGTAAATTTTGTCAGTAACACTCTTATTCTAGCTTCGCAATTTGATAATGATGCAAGTAAATGGATTGTAGATATAGGGGCCTCTAACTATATTACTCCTTTTCCTCACTTGCTACTTAAGAAACAAATCCTTAGAGAACCTATCAAAATTAGATTACTAGTTGGTTATGTCAAATTGGTCAAAATTGTTGGAGATGTTCCAATTCATGATTGTATTGCATTGAAACATGTCTTTTTAGTACCAGAATTTCATTTCAACCTTTTATCTGTCAACAAGTTGTTAATATACAATTGTATGACAGTTATTTTTATTGTTTACAATAGTTCCTTTCAAGCTAGTTTTCTAGACATGTCAATGCAAATGCTTAAGCTATTTCTACCTCCTTCATAGGTGACTTGGACACATTTCTTTGACGTCTTGGTTACATTTAGATGAATAAAAACACCATAGAGATTCTTCATTCATTTGTGATACTTGTATGCTTGCAAGTTTCATCGTATACCTTTTCCTATAGTTCTTTGAGTTCATCCTTTTCTTTTGAGTTGCCTCATACGGATACATGGGGTCCATTTAATGCACCATCTATTTCTATTTTAAAAAAAAAAATTCTTTACAATAGTAGACGGTTTTTCAAAATGCACATAGACATATTTGATGAAACACAAAACACAAACCTATGCTGTTATTGCCAAATATCTAGCCTATGTTAAAATCCATTTCCATCAAACACCAAAATTCATTAAGACAAATAATGGGGGCTGAATTTATTTCAAGAGAATGTCAAAATCTATTTGCTACATATGGCATTTTCCATCAAAAGAGTGTCACATATACACCTCAACAAAATGGGGTTGTAGAGAGGAAACATTGCCACTTATTAGACATAACTAGAGCCTTTCATTTTCATGCAAAACCTTCCTATACATTTTCAAGGAGAATGTATCTTAACAACTACTGTCCCTATTAATTGAATGCCATCAAAAGTTCTCTAATGGCAGTTACCCTATTCATCACTTATGAACAAAATACCTTCTTATGATGAACTTAAAGTGTTTGGTTGTTTGTGTTATGTTGCCACTATTGCAATTTCTAGAGATAAATTTGATCCAAGAAATAGACATTGTGTATTCCTAGGATATCCATATAGGCAAAAGAGATATAAGTTGTTTGAATTAGAATCCCAATGAATAGTTGTGAACTGAGATGTCATATTTCATAAAAATATCTTTCCTTCTAAGACATCCTTCAATTCTTCCCATGAATCACAGCAACAATCAGAAAATTTGCTTTTTCCCTTAACATCTTCTGATAAATGCAAACCAAAGTATAGTCCTATTGCATCTCCATTCCAACATACTCAAACTAGTTCAACACAATTTTCTAATGAATTTGAAATTTCTCATAAATAATCTATTGTACCAAGTGTTCGAACTTTTAATAGAATTAGGAAACCACCAACTTGGTTAAATGACTTCATGCATAATGTTCACAGAAATAGTACAGCATTTGTACAATTATCCAATATTTTATATCCCATCTTTACTTCAGATACCTTTTCTTTTTACCCAAGGACTATGCGGTATCTCTGGCCAATGTATTTTTAGTCCATGAGCCTTGTAATTATCATAAAGCTAGTAAAGACCGTAAATGGGTTAAGGCCATGCAAAAAAAATTGCTAGCTTTAGATTTAAATTAGACTTGGGAACTAACAACGCTACCTATGGGTAAAAGGCAATTGGGTGCAAACGAATAATGCCTTGGCAATTTGGTATCGATCAAGTTATGTATGTACGGTTGATTTGGTTACCATTTTATTCAATGAACACCTCGTGATGAGTTTGATATTTAAAGTGAAAATGTTCATGTTAATCTTATTAAAATTCTTGGGTTTTTCTTGTATTTTATTGATAAAACAGGAAAAAAGAAAAAGGATTTCCTCGGACATTATTGTTTTTTTATTACTATTAAGAGATGCGAGGGTTAGAAGGAAAAAAAAAGATTGAATAATAATAAACGAATAATGCCTTGGCTTGACGTAGTCGTCTTTTTTTTTTTTTTTCCTACATCCATCAATCTTCAACCAGTTAACTGATGAGGCTTCTCAACCTGCTTGTTTGATCCGCTTGTTATCTCCCATACAACTATATGTTTTATTGGGCAATTGATTCACCTCTTATTCACTATATCCATAAAATATATAACTTTTTGGTTTATGCATTTATTGTAAATTGGAAAAAATTAAGGAATATCCTATATACTCACTAACATAAAAAAAGAAAGAAAAAATTTGACATTCTTTAGTGCATTTACTTTTTCATGTAGGAGCCTCTTCATTTTCCTTTTAATTTTAGTGTTTTCTTGACAAAGTAATGTTTCAATGATAAAATTTTAGTCTCTTTTTGACAAATTAATGTTTTAGTGGTGAATTTTGAGTATTTTAAAAGAATGCTTAGCATTGGTTCAACTCAACAAACAGTCCTTTCATTTTACTAAATGTTATAAAAGAGGCTTGAACTTAAACTTGACACTAAACTAATCTAATCTAATTGAAGTATGCTAAATTCTTATTTTGTGTATAAAAATAAATATCTCTCAACTTAAGTTTTTTCACTTTACTTAGTTTAAAAAATCATATTATAGTTAAGTCAACTAAAATTTAGGTTTGATAGACTTTTGATTCAGATAAGTTTAAAAATCCTTCTCCTACTTCTCATTAATTTTGGTGACTGATTTTTACTTGTGTTAATCTTTAGTAGCCATCGTTTTTTTTTTTCACTTGTTTAAGTGGATTAATTATTCTATCAAATATCGAATGTTTATTTGTTTGAAAACCATTTAGATAAAACCTTATTAATTTAATATTAAAGGTTATTTTAATCTATATCTAACTTAGTTTATTAAGTTCACATATTAATTCTAAATTTATTATACTCTAATTCTCACTTAATTAACTTAAATCATTCAATTATGCTAAATTGAACCACTGACCAACTTTCCAAGTTTTAACCCTAACAATGATTCTATTTTAGATTATCCTATGAGTGAATCTGCCATTATACAACATCACATAATGAAAGAAGAGACATAAGGATGTAGATTGTACTGATCTAAAGAGGATTTAAGTTTTTGAATATTTGTCTTAACATTATAGTTCACATATTTCCTCCGTGTTTATATATGTATAAGACATCGAATTTATTTTTCCTTACATTCGATAAAGAGCAAAGGTGGAATAATAAACAGGAAATTACTTCTTAATGCACAGAAGGACAAATTCCATTTATTAAAATATATATAACAACATGCTGTTCCTTAATATATGCCGTACGGGCAATCAAAATTTACTACATATTAAAAATTAATGTGTAATACCAGATATAAAAGCAAATTTTAGTTTGAATCCAAATGCTCAACCAATAAATTCATTCTTGTATGTGTAAACTACAAAGAATAAAATAGGACTGGATCTTCTAAATTTATTTTCTCTAATTTTTTTTAAGATTGTCTATGATGTGGACATCGTAGCTGAGGATTATCTGTGCCAGATGGACTCGGTCAAGGCTAAAAAGGGAAGGTCGGCCCAAAGCCGGCCCAACGCCGCCGGCCTTCATTAAAGGCCGGCATGAAAGCTGCTGGCCTTGAGTCGGCGCAGGAAACACCGACTTCATGGGCGTGTCTTTTAAAGGCATGGCCGTGTGTTCATCTTAGGAGGTCCATAGAAGCATACACGGGTTCATACACGGCCTGAGGCACAGCCGTGTGTTGAACCTAGAATATCCACAGAAACATACACGATTTCATACACGGCCTGAAGCACGGCCATGTGTTGGGCCTGGAAGATCTACAACACCATACACGGTTTCATACACGGCCGTGTATAAGCAGTATGTCGAGATATTTTAAGTGTTTTATTTCGCGACTTTTCATTATAATTTATTATTTCCTTTTTATTTGTTTCCCTCAAGACTATATATAGTTTCTTAGGTCATTAGTAGAGACATCTTTTTCTTCACCTATTGAATTACTAACACTTTGAGAGAGTTTTCTCTGTTTCTTCAATTGTGCGCAATTGAGAGTTTTAAGAAATAATTTAAGATTTTTCCTTGTTTATCCTTAAGATCCAATCCTAAAATTGGTCTCGTGCTTTTATGCTTTCTACGCTGCATCAGTTTGGTATCAGAGCAAGGCGTTTTCCTACGGAGATGTCGGCTAATAACAGTGTTGACGGCAGTCGTGTTCTCGACCTAGATCGAGGTGCGGAAGTCCAAGGAGTCGATCAATGGGCTCTAAGGGCAGTAGTTGAAGCCATGGATCAGAGGCTCGGGCGAGTAGAGCAGCACTTAGAGGATCTGATTACACGTTTCGACGCCATGGTGGTGGGCTACAACGGTAACAGGGACGTTGGTAGAGATCGACCAAGGGTAGCAGTCGCTCGTGGTGGTCCTGTCAATCAACCTGCAGCTACAAATTGATGGAATCAACAGTTAGATGGGAGTTCTTTTGAGGAAGAGGGTGACTTCCTACAAAGGAGTGGGTAACAACAGAGGAGAGGCAGTGATGATGGTGGAAGGTACTGCGGGAATGACAACAAGAATGGTCAGGAGTATGGTGGTGGATATCGAAGAAACTACCAGGGATACGATCAGGCAGATGGCGGTGATTTCAGTCTCAAGGTAGATATTCCATCATTTAATGGTAATCTTAATATAGAGGATTTCCTAGATTGGCTTGTAGAAGTCGATAGACTTTTCGACTATATGGAGATCCCCGAGGATAGGAGGGTGAGGTTGGTTGCATGTAGGTTGAAAGGAGGAGCATCTGCATGGTAGGATCGGTTGCAGAACAGGAGGCAAAGATAGGGAAATTAGCCAATAAGGACATGGTACCGTATGAAGAACCTGCTGCAAAGAGATTTCCGACCACTAGACTATGAGCAGATTCTCTTCCAACGGTACCAACGCTGCCGTCAGGGGCAAAGTACGGTACATGACTATACCATCGAGTTCATGAGATTGGTGGAGAGGAATGATCTGAAGGAGACCGAGGGTCAGAAGGTAGCGCGATTTATCGATGGGTTGAAACCCCATATTAGAGATAAAATTGGGGTAACGGTATTTAAAATTGTGAACGAGATAAAGAATTTGGCCCTTAGAGCCGAGATGATGATTCAAGAGAAAAATACAAGGCTTTGTGGGGGCAGTAGGAATTATGGATATGATAGTGTTGGCAGTAACAACCGGGTGGTTGGTGAAAAGAATAAAGGTGTAGTTGAGAAGCCTGTTGGAGGTATAGAGAAGAAGGAAGATAAGGCTGAAGGGAATAAGCCTCTTGAAATCAAAGAAACCCCAAGGCAAAGTAATCCATATGCTAAGCTAATTTTAGGGAAGTGTTATAGGTGCAATCAATCGGGACACCGATCCAATGAATGTCCGAATCGAAGGACCATAAATATTGTCGAAAGGGAGGATGAGGAGGAAGTGTGCTGTGAGTCGAATGGTGAAGATGAGTATTATGATGAGGTTGATGATGGGGTGGAGCCGAGCTATGTGATTAGAAGGATGATGTTGGCACCGAAGCAAGAGGATAGTTCGCAGCGACACTAGTTATTCCGCACTAGGTGCACAATTAGTGGGAGAGTGTTTGACCTGATTGTTGATAGTGGGAGTTGTGAGAATATAATTGGGAGAGAGGTGGTGAAGCAACTCCAGCTACCAGTAGAGAAACATCCGAACCCTTACACTATAGGGTGGATTAAGGCGACAAAGCGGATTGATGTGAAGGAAAGGTGCCGGGTTCCCTTCTCTATAGGCAAATATCGGGATGAAGTCTATTGTGACATCGTCGATATGGACACCTGCCACTTGTTATTTAGGCCACCATGGTAGTTCGACATGGATGCCCAACATGCTGGAAAAGAGAATAAGTATAAGTTGGAGAAAGAGGGTATGAAATACACATTGCTACCCTTGAAGGATAAACGACCCAAGACACAAAAGCCTGAAGAAAAATCCTTTCTAACAATCACTCAGTCAGAGAAGGAGATGGTTGAGGACCTGAAAGAGTCCAGGGTGATGCATGCACTTGTCATGAAGAATGCTGGAGAGGATGTGAGTGGTGAGGAGGTTCCAGAAGGTGTAAAGGAGGTGGTCAAGCTGCATGGGGTTCCCAAGTCTATTACATCAGATAGGGATACCAAGTTTCTTAGCCAGTTCTGAAGGACATTATGGTACATGTTTGATTCCTCACTCAATTTTAGTAGTACAGCCCACCCTCAGACTGATGGGCAAACGGAGGTGACGAACAGGACTCTTGGCAATTTAATACGAAGCATTTGTGGAGAGAAGCCAAGACAATGGGATTTAGCACTTTCTCAAGCTGAGTTTTCTTACAACAGTTCCATCCATAGAACTACTGAGAAATCTCCTTTTTTTAGTGGTCTATACAAAAGCGCCATCTCACGCATTGGATTTAGCTCAGTTGCATAAAGGTGTGGAGTTCAATGTAGCTGCAAAACACATGGCTGAACAACATCAGACGATCGCATCTGAAGTGAAAGAGAAGATTGAGAAAGCTAATGAGAAGTACAAGGAAGCTGCAAACAAGCACAGCAGGGAAAAGCTCTTTGAAGTGGGAGATCAGGTAATGGTGTTCTTAAGAAAAGAACGTTTTCCTGTAGGCACTTATAGTAAATGGCAACCAAAGAAGTATGGTCCTTACAAGATTGTTGCAAAGATAAATGATAATGCATATGTGGTCGGGCTTCCTGAAAGCATGAAGATTTCGAAAACCTTCAATGTAGCTGATTTATATCCATTCTATCCCGATGACGAACCTTTATATCTGGAAGAGAACTCGGGGTCGAGTTCTTCATTGGTGGGAGAGAATGATGTGGACATCGTAGCTGAGGATTATCTGCGCCAGATGGACTCAGTTAAGGCTAAAAAGGGAAGGCCGGCCCAAAGCCGACCCAACAACGCCGGCCTTGAGCCGGCGCAGGAAACACCGATTTCATGGGCATGTCTTTTAAAGGCACGGCCGTGTGTTCGTCTTATGAGGTCCACAGAAGTATACACGAGTTCATACACGGCCTGAGTGTTGAACCTGGAATATCCATAGAAGCATACACGATTTCATACACAGCCTGAAGCACGGCCATGTGTTGGGCCTGGAAGATCCACAGAACCATACACGGTTTCATACACGGCCTGGGGCACGGCAATGTATAAGCCGTATGTCGAGATATTTTAAGTGTTTTATTTCGCGACTTTTCATTGTAATTTATTATTTCCTTTTTATTTGTTTCCCTCAAGACTATATATAGTTTCCTAGGTCATCAGTAGAGACATCTTTTTTTTCACCTATTGAATTACTAACACTGTGAGAGAGTTTTCTCTGTTTCTTCAATTGTGCGCAATTGAGAGTTTTAATGAATAATTTAAGATTTTTCCTTGTTTATCCTTGAGATCCAATCCTAGAATTGGTCTCGTGCTTTTACGCTTTCTACGCTGTATCAGTCTAGTATTATTAAGCAAATACCCCTCTTTTGGATTCCACATTTTTACCTTGAAATTCTTGAAAATGCCCCATAATAATTCCATATAGTTGGTATAAATGTTATACAATTTTTTCTAATATAACTTTTTTCTTTATACTCTATTTTTAAATCCTTAAAATGAGGCAATTCTTTTCTCAAAATCCGACATATGAATTAATCCTTCTCAAGTTCTTTATTTCTCAAAAGATGATTCAAAACAATTTAAGAATACAAAGTTTGAAAGGTTTATCTTTATTTTACTTTTTTTTTTTAATAACTTTCAAGTGTATTTTCTTTTTAAGAATAATTAATATTATATATAAGTAGATATATATTTACTATTATTCCACTATTCAATCTAATGAAGTTATTTCTCTTAAATTTTGCACGCGTTACGGGTATATAATTCTTTAGTGTATATACTTTAACACAGGCAACACGAATACAACAACTGCTAATAAATTAATTATTTAAATTTTTAAAAAGCTTTATTGCATCGATGTATTAGTACTGTGGCATGTCGACCACAGTATGTTATTTGGAAAAGTTAGTTAAATTTCACGAATTAATCTTATAAATGTCAAACATTATTCTGTTGCCACGCTTTCGGAATGCGGTGGATGTAGTCTCAGTCCTGACAAGGCCTAATGGAATTGTTCTTTCGTGTCTCCAATCAACATAAGAAACCTTGATAGTCAACAATTTGCTGCAATAAACAATTAATGAAACTTAAAAAGCGCATGTGAAGGTTTGACTCATTCGAAAACCAGACAATTCATAATTCAAAAAAAAGAACATAACTTATATGGCGAATGGACCAGAAGATCCGAAGGTTGAATATAAAGAAATTGAATAATTCCATATCCTTATCTTGTCTTACCATTTCTCTCCATATCATCTTGTCTCGACGCCTATATAAGCTCATAAACTCTACCCACGTTTAAGAGCATAAGAACAACATACATAATTTCCATAACTTGAAAAGAGTTTTGAGCCATCCCAGCTTGTGTTTTCCATTACTTCATTGTCGATTTTGTTGCAAAGTATAGCTAACAGCTAGAAATATATCGTATATACCAATATAGTCCAGGGTCTGCGTGTTGAACACATAGAAGAAAAAGCAGCAATATGGCAGCTGGTGACCGCTTGTTATTGATCGGATTCTTCGGCTTCACGGTTGCAATGGTGGCGCTGTTCCAACCTGCAGCAGCAGCGACTGAGTACACCGTCGGCGATGACATGGGTTGGACCGTTCCTCCTAACCAGAGCTATTATAATGACTGGGCTGCCGGCAAGACGTTCATGGGAGGGGATAGTTTGAGTAAGCATATCCACTAATTTAGCTCATTTTCATGTTTTCTAATTAAGCTCCTGTTTGATTTTCAGCGGATTTGCTAAACATGGTTAAATGCTAAGTTGATGCTCTTAACAATTGAGAATGTAATTGTTTTTACATCCACAAAGAGAATGCATGTAAATAACAATTCCTTAGTTGTGGTAAAAAAAATTAAGTCATTAACGACAACATTGTGTCGAACTAGAGGAAACTGCGAAAGGAATTTTTCATACATTACTAATATTTCTGTTAATATGTTTAAACAATACTTTGTAAATTGCATTTCTATTTGCTTACTTACCATCAAAAGATACTTCTAGAAATATAATTCACTGATCTAATTTCTAGGTCACTAATTGTGTAAATGTTGTTTCACTAACATGTGCAGCATTTGTGTGGAATGGTACACAAAATGTGGCCATAGTATCTAAGGATGATTATGATAATTGCACAAAGGTGATATCCGTTTTCTCCGGTGGAGAGGCCTTTTCATATACACTTCCTTCCGATGCTAGTGGCATGCAATACTTCATCTGCATTATCGACTCCCACTGCGAAGCTGGCCAGAAGCTAGCCATCAACGTGACATCCTCGTCGACAGCCACCGATGATAATAACTCCGGGTCGGCTTCGTTGTCGCTTACCTTCGGAGCTCTCTCTACTGTTCTCTACACTTCAGTGGCCTTTCTCTTATTCAATTGAAGTGAAGTTCTCTCATATGATTAACCCATTTGTTCATGGAATTTATAAGTGTGTGTCGTTTAGGAATTAAATCATTTCACAGGGAATAAAGCTGTAGTTATGTAGATAAATCTTATGAGCTACGTGGATAAGCTCTATTCTATGACTTGATCATATGTTTGTTGATTATTCGTGTAATAATAACTGCTCATCTCAATAATAATTCCATTACAATCTTATTATCTATAAATTTGATATTACAGCATTTAATTATATTTAATAATATTGAGATATAAAATCTTTATTATAAAAAATATTAAATAGTTATTCGTTGCAAAAGTACTTGAGAGCAGATGGCATGATTACTTTGTTCCAGTTGAATTGAAGTATGATTAAATCCTCTGCACTATCTAATACCAAATTACTTCAATGATCAAATCCCATGTATTGATCAACACTTAATGGTTTAGCAATATATGACCAATATAAATTGAGTACTTAATAGAAAATATACTATTTTCAAAACATATATACTTACACACACACATATATATATATAGTTTTAGAAAATTATAACTCTTAAAATGTTTTCGATCGAAACTTTTCAACATTTGAAAATATTGTAATTTTATTGTTATATTTGTTAATGCAAATATATACTATAAACCGACACATGCACCATATTTTATTGATTATAAATTTCAGAGAAATATTGATATAGTATAATATTAGAAGAATATATTTACCCTCGATGCATATACTCAGGATAAAATAATTTAAAATTTAGAAGATCGTGATGTGTGTTGCAGCACCAAAATGTTGGTTTAGAAGAAACTGTTTGCTAAATTGGTAGCTTCCATATGTTTTAATATAGTCAAATGAGGAATATTTACTTTATTATATTAAATTATATTATATTATATGTGTGTGTGTGTAATATACAATAGATAAATACTATCGCTCGCATGTGCAAAGTCTCGAATTTTCAAAACAATTAAAATATTAAATTAATAATAATTGAGATATACATGATACTTGTAATCATAAAATTTCCAAATTATAAAGCATATCATGATAATTGAAACATTCAACTAATGTAAAATCAAAATGAAGACATGAATTTGAAGAAAAAAAAAAGTGGAATCAAATAGGAAATATTGAAAATATAAGATATGTTATCCAAATATCGTATAAACACTAATACGAAAGTCGGAACCTGAGTCATATAGACTCTAATATGTCCATAGCTATTTCCAAACAAAGACCATCTTAACCTGCACACACTCGCACTTTTTCCACTCTATAACCCCTGCAGAAAGTAACAAAAAAAAAGCATTATATTTTTTTGAAAATAACCCTAAAAACGTGCCAATTGAAAAACTAATTCAAAATATATACTACTTAAAATAATACTTAAAATGAGCACTTTAAATATTGACTTTAAATAGTATATTTTTAAATTATTTTCCCAATTAGCATCCATATTCTATTTTACTATTTTCCATAAAATAATAAAAAATATATATTAAAGTTGAAAAATGCTAAAATTAAGGGTAAACTACTTTAAAAGATTCACGTTTAGTTTAATTTGAGATGATAAAGAGAAAATAGAACAACTAATCCCAAAATACTAGAAAATAGAACAATTAATCCCAAAATACTTTTCAATGGCTTTGTTTAGGGCTAACAATTTATGACTTGACCCATGAACTCGAATATGACACAACATGCTTATAAATGGGTTTGAGTTGGCAAATATCGACAATAATAAATGAGTTAAACATAAAAATGATTCGTTAAAATTTGTATCCATTTCTGGTCCATTACATAAACGCATTTACCAACCCATTTATCAAATAAGTCTTGGGTTTAACCCATAAGCTCATTTACTGTCAATAACATTTTAAATATACTTAAATTTATATTGTTTTCCTTAATAGTTTGCTCCATCTCACATACATAATCAGGCTTCATAGTTTCACCAAAGTCCAAAGTTTCCTTTCATCATTTTAACTCTTCTTTTTATCCATCTATTTTTTAGTCTCTTTTAGGATTAGCATAACACAAGCAAAAGCAATTAGATTTCCTCACTTTTCAAATAAAAGTCTTCTTCTGAGTTTTGTTTTTTCTCTTGTAGACTCATCTTCATGTAACTTTATCATCTATTCTCTCTTAGATCATTTTTCTTTTCAAGTAAAAATCTTATTTTACTTAGCGTTCTTTTGCAAAATCCATTGTTTTTATTGTTATATTGGATCCATGATATAAACTTGACTTTGTTGAAAAGGGTGTTTAAATGATTTATGTTGATGAGTCATATGAGTTTATGAAAGTCAAAAAAGTATTATTCTCTTTCTTTGATGAATATGTGAAAAAAAATGAAATAAATTAGGATCAAAATATTGGTAGTGGTAAATCAAAAGCCAAAAATCCAACAAGGGGGGAGGGGGGGAGGGAGGGTAGAGGTGAGCAAAGGGGGGCCCGGCCACCCCAAGCTCCAACAAAATTAATTTTAAGAATTATGGAATTTAAAAAAAATAAAAATTATATATATGATATATATTTTTTAAAGAAATTATTAACAAAATATAGTATATAGTTTATTCATAAATATATATATATTTATATATTTACATTAGAAGTCATGAGTTCAATTCCCATAATGATCATTTTAGTTTTTCTCAAGTTATATTTATTACTTTAATGGCACTTTCTTTTTACTTCATTCTTTTATTTTTTTTTCTTTCTTCCCAATAACTAATAAACTAACTAAATTATCTTAAGTTGCTATTTATTTATTAGTAGTATATCATAAATAAAAATTATATTAATATTACAATATTTCAACCATATTTCACAAAATATTAATAAATAATAACAATTATATCACTTGATATATTTTTCTTACAATTGATATTATGAAAATGAATGTCAATTTTTGAATCAGTAAATATGTAATTAATTATATGAAATTGATAATTTTTATAGCATTATTAATAATATAATTTTGTAAAGCCATTGTTCCTAAAAAAAAAAATCAAAGAATACTTATATTTATATCATGTTACTCTTTTAGCTCTACTTATAATTTTTTTTAAATATTTTTATGTTATATTTCTATTGATAACAATTATGATTGAATATTAAAAAAGTATTGTATCATTTGCAAAATTTCTCTATATCCACCCCCACACCCCCCCCCCCTTAATGTTTCTATGTCTACCCCTACAAGAAACCTATTGTTGATGAATGGGATAAGGACTGCTAACTTTATTTATTTGTTTGTTTAGTTTTGCAACTATATATATTGTTTATTATACTTTTGAAGTTAATTTCATTTCATAGGGTGCTTATAATTTTTTTTTATCTTATCTATTTATTTAAAAAAAATTATCTTATCTAAGAATTTTAATCTTTGGAAGGATAAAAATCCTTAAGGGTATTACCAAATCTGAACTAAAGCTATATTTAGATTATGAGTGGCACACGATGGTTAAATTGAATATATTGAGTTATTTGAGAACCATTTAATTCTAATATCCTTAAGTTACAAGAATAGTATGTGATATCTTAAGCATATTGATATCTACGAGAGCTTCCAAATGCACATTTAGTACTAGAAATCAAATCCTGGATTAACATCATAGCTTGAAACTATACAAACTCTTTTTATGTACAAAGGATCAACTCAATGAACAAGAAAGTAATAAATTAAACTTTTTTTTTTTTAAGTTTTCAATGTCATATTATATATTTTCATTGATACCATTTTTTTACTAACTCCCTTAAAGATCTAGCTGTGAAAGTGATGAATTTAGAAATCACCACTAGTGATATGTTTATTCAAGCCATGGTTCAATTTAATTCAATATTGTTATGTAACTAATGAGCTTCTAGATTTGTTATATTTGATGTGACTTACTTTACTAAAATTGTTATTTATATTATAATTTTATGTTAATTTTTAAGACTTAATAGCATTAGTATTTATAAAAGTTAATTTTATTATTGCTCTTTTCATGTTGAATATGTAAGTATTTTATAATTTTTTTATAATTTTTTACTCCATAAATAAGCCCAACTCGAACACATGACATGCAGATTAGGTTATATGTTTAGGTTTTTATACACGATTAATAAACGAATCATATCACCAGTTAAAGTTTTTCATACACGAACTCATTTAAACATATATATGACATACAATACTGTAACATGAATTGTCAACCCTACCTTTGTTTACTTTGGAATTGAATAAGGAATTTCCATTTCCAATAGTTTTTCAATTACCTCTTTATAGGGAATGGTTGTTAACATTTGTACAATGATATATCTAAAGAGAATATATAGTGTAGGTAACATGACTATCATATCCTCAAGAAAATCTATCTATACATATTTAGCGAATGGTTAGCTAATCTTTTTTTGTTTGTTTGTCATATGTTTCTTATCCATTTGAATAAGGGTATTTGCCTCAAAACAAATAGAGAAAAAACTTAGAGATAATTATAAATACCAAATATAGATCAAACACAAATTAAACATAAATCAGATACAGATTGGATTAAAAAAAAAAACAAATAATCTAAGTAGGCCCTTATACGTATCAACAAGAACATTATATATATATATACATACATATAATATCTGCATTAACACATACATCACAATAACATATATACACTATAAGAAAAGTCATATAAATTTTGGTTGTATTCCAAAATGACTAAATATGGGCATAATGGATTGATATTTTTAATTATATTCACAACTTTACTACAATTAATGATGTAAAATAAATATTGAAGTAAATATTCTTTACATTTGGTATTTACATGAACTAAAAACTAAAATATAAATTTTTAATCTATTCTAAGTAATAGTAATTTATAAGGAATAGTTTTTTTATTTGTTATATATTCTATTTCAAAAAGTAAACATATATAATCTGAAATCACAATTCCAAAATAATGAAATGTAGGAAATATTTGGAATTTACCACATTATTCATCCATTCACGAAACTAGCTTGTTAATGTTGTCTTCTCTCTCTCCAGTATTGGATCTAGGGATGCAACCGAGATGAGTCGTAATATGATACCCATCCTAACCGACTCGATAAAAACCCTATAGAGTTTAAAATTGGGTTTTATGATATGAAATAAAACCCAAGGTTTAAGGTTTGGTTTTAGGATCTAGAAAAAACCTGATGAAAAAACCCAATCTATTTTTTTTTAAATAATAAATTAATATTATAATTTATAATTAATATATTTTATTTTATTATTTTTATATTTTTAATCATTATATTTTTATATTTTATTTTAATTTATATTTTTAATTTTTATATTTAATTCCTCTCTTCATTCTATCATAAGTAGATTAATAATAAATTAAAGAAATAGCATATGAAAATAAGATAAATATGAAAAAAAAAATATTTAATTGCTATTCAAGTTAGGTTCGGGTTGCTTCATTTGTTAATCAGGTTGGGTTCCGGTCAGATAAAAAAAAATTAACCTATCAATTCAAGATGAGTTTTGGACATACAAATTATTTACCAAATTAGGTTCGGATTTTAGTGAACCTATCTCAAACTTGGCCTATTTACATCCCTAATTAGATTTTTTTAGCCAAACTTATTGCCTTCCTCAATGCTTCTTTATTATGTAGAAGTATTTACTTCATATGCTCGATGGTCTTGGGCATATATGCTAAAACAGCTATATTTTGTATAAAACTCTTGTACTTCCGCAAAGATCGATGAAGCATATTTCACTTACACTTATCATTGCTTTAGTTTTGTGTTCTTTTGCACTTATCTATCTATCTAATTTTTTTACAGAATTAAGAGTTTTATAATTTAATGATGTAAATACTATTATATGTGAATTCCTTTCTTATTATAAATAGCAAAAAAATTTGTATCACAGGGGATGAAATAATCGCCAGCAAATCATCCACAAGCTTCATTATCAGTCGTAAGCCATCTGCCTCGGTTAGAGTATGTTACGTAAACGTAAGTAGTTGGTGATAAATTTTTAACCTTTAATTATATAACTTTTTTTATATTTTTAAGGAACTTGTAATAAAAATATCTTACATTCTTATCATTTTTATTCAATCCACATGCAGTTATTTTTACATCCGCACAACGTGGAATATCCACAAGTAAATTATAATTCCTTAAAACTTATAGAAAATCAATAATTGTTGCCACCAGTCTCGACTAGAAGAAATGTACATTAACAAAACCATTTACATAATAAGTGTCGATCCGTTTATCTAATTTTTAGATTAATAACCCTGTAAATCTTGTTTCATTATTATGTGCAGAATTTGTGTTCAATGGTACACACAATGTGGCCATGGTATCTAAGGATGATTATGATAATTGCACAAAGGTGTCATCCGGTTTCCCTGGTGGAAATCCGGCAATTGTATATCCGGTTCCTTCCAATGCTGGTTTCATGTTGTACTTCATCTGCACCATTGACTCCCACTGCGCTGGTGGCCAGAAGTTAGCCATAAACGTAACATCATTGTCGACAACCACCGGGGATGACTCCGGCTCGGCCTCATTGTCACTGACCCTTGGAGCTGTGTTTACGCTTCTCTATACTTCAGTGGCCTTTCTCTTATTCAATTGAAGTGGACGGAGTTTGCTCAAATCAATCCGTTTGTTGTTGGAATTTTTTTAAGTGTTTGTCAACCGTCGATAGTATTTAATTCATTTCACTAGCAATAAAGCTCTAGTACGGGCTATGTGCGTAGGCTTTGCTTCTATGAGCTGATTAATTCATATGCATGGTCCTTATTTGAGCTGTGTTAGGAGCTGTCTCTAATAATTATAATAGACTTGTCTGTAGCCGGGCACGGCCTGGCAACGAGGTCAGCAACTCAGCACGAACCACGGAGTTGATGCCGCCGGGAATACTGGCATGACCAATATGAACAGCCCCTAAAAAATGATAGGAAAAAAAAAAATGATTGCAATACGTGTTTTTTCAGAAAATTTTGGATAATCAATTTTAAAATTGGAATCACTTTATAGCATTGGTATTAGAATCTATCGCCATCTCTATCTCCATAGATACTAACCATGTGCCAATTGTCATACATGCTCCAACACAACTCAAAAGAAGAGAACTCCTTAAGCTCATATGAAAAACATGGGTAATGACCTATTAGAAACTATACTAGAACATTGTTCCTATCTAATCAACCAGTCCAACCTTTATTAGAAAAAAGGATGGTACTATCACAATCAGCTTTAAAAAGAATGAAGAAAAGGAAAAGAAAACACCATCCATCTTCTCCACTATCCCGATGATTCAACCTACTCAAGTTACCTACCATCCAATAAAAGAATATCTAGTAAATCCTAAGCCAAACAAAATAATACAACAAATCATCAAATCCTTCACGAAGGAAGGAAAGCCTATCTGCTTTGCTAAGGATCCATTCAATGGACATAAATTCTTCAACCCATAATGTTCATGTGATGAATGCTACATAAGTAGAAACTTCTTCTATGATGATGATGAAACACTGTAAAAAAAAAAAAAAAAAAAAAAAAAAAAAAAGGAGAAGAAGGAAAAGATCTACTTCATTTTCTGAAAGAGATACCAGGAAGGGGACCCTACTATTAAACCCTTTAGTGAAGACTATGGAAAATGACGATATATGGTTTCTTATGAAAACTTTCCAGAGAAATCTCCAAAGGAACCAATTCTGAGTCTGACAACAAAAATAATGATAATGAGGTAACTTAAACGTCTCAGCACTGTACTCCTAGTCAATCCCTTTATAATGTTCTGATGGGACTAGAAAGAATTGAACTAAATCTTTAGGAACCAAAAGTTAAACAAGCTAAATTTCATCTTGCTCTTGAACCACTCAGGGAAAATATGATGAAAAAGCGAAATCAAATGCCTAAGGTACTAAGGAGAATTTAGGTACCAAAGAAGAAAAAGGGAGAACCTTTCTCATCAAAAGCATTTAAGCCCAACTCATCTAAAAACACACAGCAAGCACCTAAGTATGTTGATTGATCAATGGACTTTAGAAAGCTCATCATCAAACACTTCTTTTGAAGAAGAAGGTATGACTACAAAAGTCCAACAAAACACTTCTAAATCCTTAGAAAAATATAAGCCATAAACTTGACCTAAAAGAATCTATATGATTTGAGAAGATTAGAAAAAAGAAGAATTTCCTCCCATGGAGGAGTATGAACACGATCAATACAAGCATGTCCCTAAGATAAGGAATCCAACTAAAAGAGATTCCCATGGCATAAACAAAAAAAAAAAAAAAAAAAAGAGTAGCGCAATAGAAGTTATTCTCAACCAACAAACTGATAATGCTCTGATACAAAACCAGATGCTTAAAAAGATAGGAAGCAATATTAAAAGTATGCATTCCATACTTTCCTCTTTAGAAAAAACAGTTGATGAAAGGAGTTAATGCTTACAACAATAAATAGAGGAAGTCAAGAACTTAATGCTTACACTAAGCATTTCTTTTCCTGACTTTATTGATCAAAAGGAGTTAGAAAGTAGAAAACTACGAGATCAAATATGCAAACTAGAGGCAAAACAAAGAGGTGTACCCTCTACATTTGACATATTTACTCCTATAATAGAAATAAATATAGAAAGCCAACCAAGAGCTTCCAAACCTTCAATTTTTATGCCAAACCCTTAACAAAATCCAAAGAAAAAGACCATAGTTGAACTGAGAGATGAAATCAAAAGGAAAAAAGAAAAGGAGTCTCAGAAAAGAACTAGAGAGGAATCATCTTCTCACCATAAAAGAAAAACCAACTCTCCAGCTCCTCAAGACCTATACCAAACATAAGATCTGGGTAGTGATAACAATGATTTCGAACCAAAACCTAGACACCCAAATGTCCTGATGGTCAAAAATCATAAAGTCCCAAATACTCTTGAAATCTTCAACCTAAATCAACCTAAAACTATTCCAAAGATAGTAGATGTTGAATCTAAAACTAAGAGTCTTACAAACAACTCAAAAAAATCAACTAAAGAATTAATAATCAAAGTTCTCTTAAAACTTCCGAAACACAACAAGACACATATGCCTCCACAAGTGATGGATGGCCATATACCAATTTAAAACAACAATTGGAATCGGATGAAGGAGAACGAGATTTTGAAGGTTCTATGGACTCTCAAAACTCAGCAAATGATGCTCCTATCCCTATGATGAAGGGTGAGGGAGAAGAGACAAGATCAAAAACATTTGATCCCAAACCAAAAACAACCACCAAAAAGTCATTTAGTACAAGCACAATATTTATTATCAATGATATTCCTTACTCAAAGTTTACTACCATTAAAAATCCCTTCATAAGGAGAACTAATCCACCAAACTAATGCTAGTGACAAGTATTGGGGAGCAGTTCTCTTGGAACAAAACAAGGGAAAAAGACAAATTTGTGGCTATTAAAGTGGACAATTCAAAAACTCTAAAATCCATTGTCACTCCACCTTCAAAGAAATCCTTACTATTAGAAATGCTATCCATATATTTGAATGTCATTTGATGAGATCTCATTTCACAATAAAGATGGATATGAGCTCTTTTACAAAGATGCTCAAATTCAAGCAAAAAAGGGTACCATATCTATAACTTTTAAGGTGGCAATAATGGTTTTCAAAGTACTCGTACGAGATCAAACACATCCTAAGAGAAAAGAACTCAATTGCAAATTTTCTCTCTAAACCTTAGCAAAATCATCAAGCCTTGTAGAGTCTACAGGTTCCAATAGAAAGGATACAAGAATCCACAAGTTCCAATTGAGCATGGATTAGTCCATCAAACTAGCCTTTAACCCAAGATTCTCCTTTAGGTGATATTCGTGCATCAACACGATCAAAAGACATCTAGGCCAAAAGCTAAGCAAGCCGAATGATAGCCATGTGTAGGGCTTCTTGGAATTCCAAGGACTTCTTATCCTCCTGCAAGAGATCCTTACTACCACAAAGACCAAAAGCTATATCATCAAATGCTACATCTAAATCCTCTATGGCTCTTCATCCTCAATGGCATCTTCATCAACAACTACAACAAAGTTCAAACCAATGTATCCATGGCAAACCATACCTCCAAAAATGATAAACCTCATAGTAAGAGAAAATTTTAATGAGCTCACCAAGAGTAAAATTTGAGAATATCAACTCTTGATCTTCAAGCGATGTGGGTGATTAAATCTCAAGCCAATAAGATTACATCTAGAATATCCATTTATCCATCCTTCTATTATCCATTTAAAAGAACCATTCCTAGAAAAATTAAAATGGCTATATTGGTATTTATTGCACAACTATACTATAGCCATATAGATCCCAATTGCTAAAGCATTAAGGTTCTTATCAAATACTGTCATTATCAGAAGGGGAACATCTTCACATTTGGGAGAATTGTCCAAATGGTTCCAACCACTTCATGTTTGAGAAATGTCAATCCAGGAATGGATTGATAACATAGAAAAGGAACATCTAAGATTCAACAGAGGACCTCATATCAATTATTCAATTATGACAAGAATGGGTTAAAATCAAAAGGTTCTCATACCATTCCTTCCTAAATCATATAATATTAAATGGGTTTCTCTTTGACATTAGAGAAAATGATCTTCAATATCGGGAACTTCAAAGAAAACTCTATGTAGCAAATCTAGTAATTCGAAAAGAAATTTAGCTAGGGGCTTATGAAAAAGAAGTTCCATGGGATTACAGCCAAGACTATGAAAAAACCAAAGAAGATAGAGAACTTGCATTAACACAATTCTATTCCCAAAGCTAGATCTAACCCATGGAGGAAGATAATCCATAAGAACATGATAAGCATGAATAGATTCATCCAAACACTATTCTTGATCTTTTCAAGACTCATATGAAGATTATCTTGAAGCATACATTATTCAACATTCACACTAAGATCCCTGCCAAGATTTTTCAAAGATATCTAAAAAGGAAATATTTAAATTTCAAAGGATACCCGCGTGATTGACCCAGAATATAACAATAGTGACTCTGATTTTTCATCAAAAAGTAATTTGTTACCATCCACTGGATTCAATTTTCAAAGGTTAAACAATTGTAGATGCCATTGTCTTCAAACTAGGCAGCATTTTCAAACTCTACTACTGTTTATGTCTTCATCTAACAACTACTTTTGCCCTTACAGTCTTTTAGTCCACATAGTCACAGTAAACATGTGATAATTGTATCTTCAGCCTTTTCTTTTCCTATTTACTTTTTTGCATTAAGCGGATTCCTATCTATAATATAAGATAAATCCTCTTATTATAAATAGAGGTACTCATGTAATGGGACGGTAGAGTTCGCCTTACAAAAAATAATACGAGTGTGTTTAGAAATCATGAGTCTCTAAATTTCTTCTCTCTCTCTCTCTCTCTCTAAATCCCATATATAAAAGAAATTGTTTGGATGTTTAGTCTATCTTCTAAGATTCAAAATATACTCTACACTTACCTCGAATGAGTATCCTATGTATCATAAATGAATAAAAAATTATTGAACATAGGATTTATAATATAAGGTACCATAAAAAAGGTTCAAGAGGTATTGGCTGTTTGTTAAATGCCTTGAGGAAGGCACAATGGTTATGCTAATAAATTGAATAGACTATGGCTAAGCTTTTTATATATTCTACTCATTCTGATTATATTGTGTAAAATAGATATTTATCTGGTTCAAATTATTTTACACGATCTTTTCTAAGAAAAGGAAGTTGTAATAGACTTCATTTCGTTAGAAGTAGTCTCCAATGGATCAGATCCTTATTACTTCCTAGATGTTTTTATAAACACATAATTGGATCTAACATATAGATCTAGTTATATATTTTTGGATGTTGCAGAACAAGCTCCCTTCAACATTTTTTAAAGTAGGTTGGTGAATCTAGAGTTTTTTTAACAAAATATTTTGACTTTGTTTTATTCTTGTATCATTTTTCCATGTAATTGTAGGTGTGATAACTTACTTATTTTAGATAAATTTGTATTTCATTATAAAGAGATTAGCATTCCCATCTATCTATGGTATTTGAGTAATGATGTAATTAAGACCTCCTAAAAGCTTGACATGTTCAACCAAAAGACATTAGAGGAGATACAATTAACCTTGGGGACATGGTGATCGATAGGTATAGAAGGTTATTAATCCATTGTCACTTCAAGTTGACCTCTCCTGCCGTCAATATCCTGGTCAATCAAGGATAGAAGTGCAATTGACAATGTGATCCTCTTTAGTTAACCCTCATTATAAAATGCCTTAAATGAAGGAATAAAATTTATAAAGGAAATCAAGACATTAAGTGAAGAGTAAAATTGGAATTTCAAAATCCCAAATAAATAAGAAATGGATAAGGTTAATTAGTACTTAATTACTAAAATAACTTCAACTTCTAATTTATTAAGTGACAGTATTTTAGTAATTTTGGTTACAAAAGCCTTATTCATGATGTTAATATCTAATTACCAAAAGGACCTTACAATTGTAGTTAATTAAGTAAGGATGGTTAAGTAATTGTCCTCTTAAATGTATTTAGCAAGGGAATTGGTTTTGGATAGTTAAAATAAACTAAAATTCAAAAGTTAGAAGTTTCTACAACCCACTTCTCCTCTCTTCTCTCTGATGGCACTTATAGGGAGGAAGGGGGCTTCAACTAATCATGTTGGTTCTTTGGAGTGAAAAGTTCAATTTGTTAAATCTAATGTTTGATTACTTAGATCTATAGAGATCATGTATTTAAGAGTCTTAAATGGTTGATAATCGAAGTTGAATGGGTATATACATTATTGTGTCAACTATGAGAGTAGATTAGGTGTTTGATTTATTATATCATGTGTTGATTTAGTTTACTTGTGTTATAATAAGTGATAAAATATTATTTAATTGATTAATTGATGGATTGAAGTTGGGTTAATATACAAATCATTTGATGTTGTGAGCTCTTACAATGGTTAAGATGATCCTAGCTTTAGATTGATACTTCATGATTTTTGGTGAAGGATAGAGCTATTGATGAATTGGAAGTTGAATATGATACAATTTTGGAGGTTAGGGTGGTTTAGGTACAATTCAACTTTCCATTAAGTGTTAAACTTGAAGATTATGCATGACTATGTGTTCTTAAGCATATTTTTAGAAAATTCAATATGATCTTAATAATAGTTACATTTGATCTTATGTAACTAGCATATTAATTGAATGATGTGTTATTAAAGTACAATTTTCCAAAAAAATGAATTATGACCTTGAAAGATGATTACATGTACTTTGATATATGTTTAAGTGTTATTGATGACTTTCAATTTGTTCATAATGTAATACATGTTTGATCATCTAAACTTAGTATGATTGCTAATATGTTTGTAAACTTTATTTTTTTGAAAAAATTCATTGAGTTTGTGAATGTGTTTAAAAGCCTTTAAATATTTTTTATGAACATTCAAAGTGTTTTTACTAGTACTTTTTTTATCTTGTTTTAGGACTAAGATTGATTAAAAAAAAGTGTTTGGCACTAGATTTAAGATAATAACATATTTGAATTTATTGAATCTTAATTTGTTCATCATGATCATCAAATTCCTAAGATCACCAACAATTAGCAAAATAATTGGAATCAAAGTTTGAATCAAGTTCTTGAATGAAGTTGTTTAATCTTCCAAAGGAGTGACTAAACTTCTAAATTGTGTTTGTGACTAAAAATGGTAAATAATAATATTTTATTAAATAATAATGAATATGAAAATGTAATAAGAACAAATAAAATAGAAAATAATAAAATAAGTGGAGGTGAACCATCATCCCCTTTCATGAACCAAATCGATTCATGGCCGATTTTAATTAAATCAAACCGGTTTAATTAAACTAAATTGGTTTAACCTAAAATTTATTCTATGAAATATTTTCTTTAAAATAATTTAATTAACTAATTTAAGTTGGGTCAATTCTTGGCCTACTAGTTTTAGATTGAACTTCTAAATAAGACTGGATTTTATCAATTAAATGAATGAGCTTTTTTTAAAGGAAAATTTAGTAAAGTGTTGAATTAAATGTATATGACTAAGTAATCACCTTTCTATAAACTTAACTGAATTATAATGAATGTTTCTTATTGCATATTATATCAATATTCAATTTCATGATTCAACTAATCTTCTTTAGTTTATGATCGTAAATAATTCCATGTACGTAGTGGTTACTATGTGTTACATGTGCCTACCAAATAGACAATTGGACTTAATTTAAGCACAACTAATCAATCAAGTGTAACTTGCTTGTGCTTAGTTGTTCCAGTTAGCAAGTGATGCCCTTGGACTAGGTTGCGACTATGATAATACTCTTGAGATGATATGGTAGTTAGATACTAAAGCCACCATTAGCTTGATAGGAAGTCAATAAGAAGGATGTATGGCTATTAACAAGTCAATGAGAGCGAGAAGATGCTATAGTAGGTGTTTTCCAATGGTATGGGATTCATAGATAATATGTTAATGTAAGCTGCAATCGTCGGCAGTTGATATGATAGTAAACTATGTAAGAGACTACTTACGATTTTCAATTCAGGATGTGAGAGTTAGTTATTACTGTCAACCTCCTATCGAGTCTAATTTAAAAAATTTTATATTATATTCTTGTAAACAGCCCATTTTTGTCATCTAATCATAATTAATTTTTTTTTTTAATTTTTCTTCTATTTTTCATAAATGAAGGAAAAATAATGATAAAAAATAAAATAAATATGAATAATACACCAATTTTGGAAAATGAAGGTAAAAATAACAATAAAAGACATTAAGGAATTATTATAAAATTTTAGAATTTCTAAATAATATAAAATTAATAAAAATTGCCATACGTATATACAATTTGCGTTTAATAAAAAATTGAGAAAGGGGCTAGCCCATCTGGTCCAATTGTTGTCCTCGTGCACGCAGGGAGGGGTCAAGTCGCAAGTTCGAAACTTGGGGGAGGCACTTTGTGCTATTTTGCAATTTTTTTTCCAGCTGCCACATGGCAACACGCGATTAGATGACACGAGCGCACGCACCTGGTGTATGCTCATCTCCTACCTCCATCCGAGATCGGCATCGACATGGGAGAAGTGGAATCCGGCCATTTTGATTCATTTTTTGGCACAAATCCAGTAGATTTTTAACTAAAATAGGATAAACACCATCAAATTAACATCAATCTTAACAAAAATCAAAGATTAACATGAATAAAAAAAAATGGATGAGGATAGGTCTCAACGGCGAAGGAGATCCAAGCTTATCATGCTCGATTTTAAGAGCCTATAAATAGGACTCAATGAGAGGAGGTGCCAGAAGCAATAGGAAGGAAAAAGAAAGAGAAAAATACACGAGCCGAGCCTTCGTTGGAGTTTCCTCTCTCTCTCCCTCAAACCCTCGCCATAGCCACTAAACCACCGCATAGGGTGGTTTTCGATGAAAACCACCACCACCATTAGGTTCCTCATCATCAAAAGCTTTGGAAACACCACCCCCCCCCCAATCGACGAAAACGAACACCAAAAAGCCACAGTCAAAGAGCTCCAGTTGCCGTGCATGACCCAATCTAACCCGACCCACAAATCGGACTTGACCCGAACCACGACCGTCGTCCAGGTTAGTCGAATTTCTCATTTTTTATTATTTTTTATTATTTTTAGTTTTTAATACTAAATAAAATAAGAATATATATGGAAAAATAAAATAAAAATATATATAAATAAATAAATAATAAAGATGTATTTTTTAGGAATGTATTAATGGAACTAGGTTTAGAGTTTTCTAAAAAAATATATGTCTATTATAATTAATAAAAAATTTAATAAAAAAATAATAAATATTTTATCACTTAGAAAAACTCTTTTCATAAAATAAATGAATGAAAATAATTGACATTTGTCAAAATTAGAAGTTTTAGTTTTTTTTTTTCTTTTCAAAATTAAGAAATAAAGCTTAGGCATAGAAATTTCTTTAAATAAATTTAAATGGTAATAAACATAAACCTGCATGTTTTCGTAATTAAAATTAACTAATCCATTAATGAAAGCGAGCTATAGCTTATTTGATCTCGAATAGTGAGTACATAGGCACCATTATGGGACAACTCTAAAAAGATAAAAAAAAAATTCAAAATCATTATTAGTATAATAGTTATATCATTCTTTCTAGTATTTTTTTTTATGCTAAAAAAGATATCATAACACAATTCAGATTTTAGAAGGATAAGGTGGTAACTTAGGATTTTAATAAGACAGCCATCGAGTCGAGAATCTTCGATTTTTCTTTCTTCTTTTTTTCTTTTCTAAAAGAGGGAGATTTCGTTGACTAGTTGTTTAGATTAAAATTAATCTGCTCAATTAATTCTAATTCCATAATTTTTTCCTAACTCCAATTGGGTGGCGACTCCAAATAAATAAAAACTTCTTAGTTCAAGTCGAGGATTTATATTGAATGAGCATATGATCTAATATGAATCGAATTAGGTAGATAATATAAAAGTTTTAAAATTAGACTCAACAATTCCTAATCCGATTCATATTAGATCTTATGCTCATCCAATATAAATCTTCGACTTAAACTAAGAATTTTTATTTACTTAGAGTCACCACCCAACTGAAGTTGGGAAAAAAGTATAAAATTAGAATTAATTGAGCGGATTAATTCTAATCTAAACAACTGGTCTACGAAATCTCCTCTTTTATTTTTTTTTATAAAAAAAGAAAAACCAGAGATTCTCAACTCGAGGACTATCCTATTAAAACCTTAAAGTTACTACCTTATCCTTTTGAAACCTGAATTATGCTAAGATATCTTTTTTTTTAGCATAAAAAGAAAAATATTAGAAAAATTGATATAATGATTATACTAACAATTATTTGAAAATATTTTTTTTAATTCTTTTTAGAGTTGCCCCATAAGGGTGCCTACATACTCGCTATTCGGGATCAAACAAGTCGTAGTTCAATTTTCATTAAACTTTAGTGGATTGATTAATTTTAATTACGAAAACATGTCAGGTTTACGTTTATTACCATTTAAACTTATTTAAAGAAATCTCTAAGCCTAGGTTTTATTTCTTAATTTTTAAAAAACAAACTAAAACTTCTAATTGTGAAAAAGAACATCAATTATTTTCGTTCACTTATTTCAAGAAAAGAAGTTTTCTAAGTGATAAAAGTATTCGTTATTTTTTTATTAATTTAAATTTTTTTATTAATTTGTATTAATTATAATAGACATATATATTTATTTTTTAGAAAACTCTAAACCTAATCCTATTAATACATTCCAAAAAAAAAAACATACATCTTTATATATTTTTTTATTTTCTAATCTATTCTATCATTTTTTATTTTTATATATATTCTTACTAATAATAAATAAATAAATAAAATAAAAAAATGGAGAGATTCGACTAACCTGGGCGCGGGTCGCGGTTTGGGTCGAGTCGAGTTGAATTAGGTACACGGCGACTAGAGCTCTTCAACAGTGGCTTTCCAACGTCCGTTTTCATTGATTGAGGGGTCTTTTCGAGCTTTCCAAAGGTGGGGAAGCCAATGGTGATGGTGGTTTTCATCAAGAATCACCCTAGGCGGTGATTCGAGTGGCTACGATGAGGGTTTGAGAGAGAGAGAGAGAGAACTCCAATAAGGGGTTTTTTTTTCCGTTCTTCTACTTTTTTTTGTCTTTTGATTGCTTGTGGAACCTCCTCTCATCGAATCCTATTTATAGACTCCCAAAATCGAGCATGATAAGGTCGGATCTCCTTTGTTGTTGAGACCCATCTTCACCTGCTTTTTTTTTATTCGTGTTAATCTTTGATTTTGATTAAGATTGATGTTAATTTGATGGTGTTTATCTTATTTTAGTTAAAAATTTGCTGGATTTGTGCAAAAAAAATGAATAAAAAACGGTTGGATTCCACTTCTCCCGCGTCGACGCCGGTCTCAAACGGAGGTAAGAGATGAGCACGCGCTAAGCGCGTGCACTCGTATCATTTAATTGGGTGCTTCCACGTGGCAATTGGAAGAAAAAAAATTGCAAAATGGCACGAAGTGCCTCCCCTAAGTTTTGAACCCATTACTTGACCCCTACCACCCCCCCCCCCCCCCCCCCCCTCTCTACGCACACAAGACCAACGACTAAACTAGCTGGGCTAGCCCATTTCTCAATTTTCTATGTAAATTGTATATATACGTGGCAATTTTGATTAATTTTATATTATTTTGAAATTCTAAAATTTTATAAAAATTTCTTAATGTTTTTTTATTGTTATTTCTACCTTCATTTTCCAAAATTGGTGTATTATTCTTATTTATTTTATTTTTTGTCTTTATTTTTCCTTCATTTCTGAAAAATAGAAGAAAATTGAAAAAAAAAAACATTAATTATGATTAAAGGGCAAAAATGGGGTGTTTACAGCTGCTCCTCTTTGTAGTAAAGTTTGAAAAACTTAACTACAAAGATAATAAAGACACCATTTTTGCCTAATAGTTCAGATAGATAACACTATAGTTAGCTGGCAATCTAAACCTAGTTCTACTATGGAGTTATTTAATTATCTGTTTGAATAGGGAAAATACTCCATGAGCTAATGATCCCATGTTGCGAAAAATGATCACTTTATGATGATTAATACTCTTTGGGGAGTGGCCTTAGACAAAGAAATATCTCACTAAACTAGTAACCTGGAGAGAGAGATCTAGAAAAGTACTCTTATGAGCTGACTAATTAATGATATGAAGTTTCTCATTAGACTAACAAATCGAAATTGTTTAGGAATGTGCTCTTTTGAGCTAACTAATTGATAATAGAAAGCGTCTTACAAGACTAGCAACCTTAAAGAATAAATTGTTTAGGAAAGTGCTCTTATGGGCTAACTAACTAATAATAGGAAGCATCACACAGGACTAGTAACCTTAAAAAAGAGATTATTTAGGAAAGCGTTCTTATGAGCTAGCTAATTGATAATAGGAAGCATCTTATAAGACTAGAAACCTTAAAGAAATCATCTAGAGAAGTGCTTTTTTATGAGCTAACTAATCAATGACGGGAAGTGTTTCACTAAATTAGCGACCTTAAAAAAGAAATTGTTTAGAAAAGTGCTCTTATAAGCTGAATAATCAATGATAAGAAGCATCCCACCAGACTAACAACGTTAAAAAGAGAAATTATCTCGAAAAGTGCTCTTATGAGTTGACTAATCGATTATAAGAAGCGTCTCACTAGACTAGCAACCTTTAAAGGAGAGTTTATTTAGGAAAGTACCCCATTATGGGTTAATTGACCAATAGTGGGAAGCATTTGTGCCATTTTGCAATTTTTTTTCTTCTAACTGCCACATGGTAGCACGCAATTGGACAACAAAATTGCATGCGCCGGGCACATGCTCATCTTCAACCTCAATCAGAGATCGGCATCGACACGGGAGAAAAGAAATGGGGCCATTTTGATCCAATTTGTTTCACAAATCCAATAGATCTTTAACTAAAATAAGATAAACATCATCAAATTAATATTAATCTTAACAAAAATCAATTATTAACACAAATCAAAAGAAAATAAAAAACGAATGAGGATGGGTCTCAACGACGAAGGAGATCCGAGCTTATCAAGCTCGGTTTTAGGAGTCTATAAATAGAACTCGATGAGAGGAAGTGCAATAAGCAATAAGAAGAGAAAAGAGAGAGAGAGAGAGAGAGAGAGAGAAATACACGAGTCGAAGCCTTTGTCGGAGTTCTTCAAGCCTACCACCGACCACCATTAGAACCACCACCAAGAGCAATCTTTAGTGCAAAGTGACACCACCACTCAACTCTACACCCTTGAGAACCTCGGTTTCAACTCCTCAACAGCCTTCAACAGCTACGGGAACGCCACCGTCGAAAGCCTCCGAATGTCGTAACCCAACCCGTACGATCTGACCCATAAACCGACCCTACCTCCGAACCGCAATCCATGTCCAGGTTAGCCGGATTTTATTTATTTATTATTAGAATATGTGTGGAAAAATAAAAATATATATATATGTGAAAATAAGAAAAAAAATTAGAATATGTTAATTAGAATTAGGTTTAGAGTTTTAATAAATAAATAAATATATATGTCTATTATAATTAATAGATAATTAATAAAAATTAAAAAATTAATTAATATTTTTATCACCTAGAAAACTTCTTTTCAAGAAAAAAAATGTAATTGATCTTTTTTTTTTTTAAATTAGATGTTTTAGTTTTAAATATATATAATAATAAATAAATAATAAAAGATAATAAAGCTTAGGCTTAGAATTTTTTGAAAAATTTTTAAAATGATAATAAACTTAAACCTAACGTTTTCATAATTAAAATCAAAATAATCCACTAAAGTTTTTATAAAAAACAAACTACGGCCTGTTTGATCTCGAATAGTGAGTACATAGGCATCCTTATGGGGCAACTCTAAAAAATAAAAACAAAAATATTTTTAAATCATCATTAGTGTAATTGTTATATCATTTTTCTAATATCTTCTTTTTCAAGAAAAAAGAAATCATAACATAACTCAAATTTCATAAAGGTAAGGTGGTAACTTTAGGGTTTCAATAAGATAGACCTCAAGTTAAGAATCTCTGGTTTTTCTTTCTTCTTTTTTTTTTAAAAAAAAAAAAAAGAGATTTCATCGACTAGTTGTTTAGATTAGGATTAATTCGCTCAATTAATTATAATTCAATAATTTTTCCCAACTTAAGTTGGGTAGCGACTCCAAATAAATAATAAAATTCCTAGTTCAAGTCGAAGATCTATATTGGATGAGCATAAAATCTAATATGAATCGAATAGGGGAGATAATATAAATTTTCAAATTAGACTCGACAATATTCTTACTAATAATAATAAATAAATAAAATAAATAAAAAAAGGAGAGATCCGACTAACCTAGACGTAGGTCGCGATTCAGGTCGAATCGGGTCAGATCGGGTACATGGCGACTGAAGCACTTCGATGGTGGATTTTTGGCATCTGTTTTCGTCGATTGGGGGGTGTTTCCGAGCCTTCCGAAGGTGGGGAAGCCAATGGTGATGGTGGTTTTCATCAAGAACCACCCTAGGCGGCAGTTCGAGTGGCTATGGTGAGGATTTTAAACAGAGAGAGAAAGGTTTTTTTGTTTTTGTTCTTCTACTTTTTTTTTTTGTCTTTTGATTGCTTGTGGAACCTCCTCTCGTCGAGTCCTATTTATAAACTCCCAAAACCGAGCTTAAGAAGCTCGGATCTCCTTCGCTGTTGTGACCCATCCTCATCTGTTTTTTTTTTTTTATTCATGTTAATCTTTGATTTTTGTTAAGATTGATGTTAATTTGATGGTGTTTATCTTATTTTAGTTAAAAATATGCTGGATTTGTGCAAAAAAATCTAATCAAAATGGTTGGATTCCACTTCTCCCGCGTTGACGCCAATCTCGAATGAAGTTAGGAGACAAGCAAGCACCAAGCGCGTGCGCTCGTGTCGTCCAATCGTATGCTGTCACATGGCAATTGGAAGAAAAAAAATTGCAAAACAACATGGAGTGCCTCAACCCATCTCAAACTTGAGTCTTTTCTAAATGAAACCTAATTAAAACTTATTCTTCAATCTTTCATAAGTAAGCCATGTAATTTCTTCAAACATAATTTATCTACAAATCAATTACTCTTAAATCATTAACAACAATGATGATTTACAAGATTTATCTTAAACATTGATTGGGACTCATTTTACTCTACCATTAAATTGATTGAATCTTTTAGGGTTTTAGATTAAAGGGGAAAAAAAAGCCATAACTCACCATTTGCATACATGTCTAACAACAAAAACCCTAAAGCATTTGCTCTTCTGAATTCCACAAATCTCCTTCACTAACTAACCAAAACTTAATCAAAACTCGTTATATAGTAATACAAAGTCCTTAGTTAAACACTTCATTTAATGGATTTTGCAAGACTCCTCTTTTCACACAACAAACTCTTTTATAATGAGAGGGCTCAAATGGTGATTTTACATATTAACCAAAACATTCATTGCCCCTTAAATAATATATATTTAATAAAAAAAAAAAGAGAAGAATTATAAAAGAAGTATAGTAAAAATGAAGCATAAAAGGGAATAATATTTTCTCATAATTTTAATCATCTATTATAGGAAACATATATACAAAGTATATTGCCTGGTTAAAGAATCAACAAAAGGAAAGATTCTCCTATAAATAAATACTACCCTAAATACAGTAGAACCTCCTAAAACTTGACACCACAAAAATATATATATATATATATAACAGAAAAATAAATAACAATTTGGACTAGAGAATTAAATCTAAAATTTCTATACCTCTCCTCAATCTAAAGAAGTGATATCCATCATTCCTAGCTTGCATGTAATTTTTATGAAGAGACTTCTTGATAATGACTTTGTGAGAACATCAACAACTTGATCTCAAGAGGGCACATGATGTAACTTTATCCCTCCATCTTCAATCTCACACTTAATAAATTGTCGATCCCATGTTTCATGTAATTATATTGCACTAGATTTTTACAAGATTCAATGCCAATTTACTGTCACTATACACATGAGAATTCTTGACTCCTAATTTGAGGTCATGTAAAAGCCTTGAAGCCAAATAGTTTCATAAATTCCTTAAGCAATTACTCCATATTCAACTTCCGCATTGCTTTTAGCCACTATCCCTTGCTTTACTCCACCAAGTTGCGAGGCTACCCCATACCTTAATGCAATACTTAGTTATAGATCTACCATTAGAGATATCAACACCCACCCCCCACCCCCCCCCCCCCCCCCCCCCCCCCCCCCCCCCCCCCCCCCAAAAAAAAAATAGAAAATAGAAAAAAAAAATCAGCATCAACAATGACCTCAATATTTCTATTTTGTGCCTTTTTAATAAATAATCCCTTACTTAGAGTACCTTTTAGATACTATAGACTATGGTTTACTCCATCCCTATAATGTTTAGTAGGAGAATGCGTTGCCTAACTAACCACACTAATAAAGTGAGCTAAATTGAGTCTACAAAGAGATAAATAGACTAGTCTCCTTACTAATCTTTGATATCGGCCTTTATCAACGAGAATGTTATTTGCTAGAGCATAACTTTTCCAATTCATTAGTAAAGGAGTAGTCATGGGCTTGCATCCTACCTTACCTGTTTCTTGTAGTAAGTCAAGTATGTATTTTCTTTAACTAGTAAAGATTGTTTTCCTATTCTAAGCAACTTCCATCCCTAAGAACAATTTCAACTCCCTAAACTCCTTTGTCTCAAATTCTTCTTTAATTCTCTTCTTCAAACTGTCAATCTCCTATATATAATCACCTATGATGATTATATCATCCACGCATACTATAAAGACCCTTAAAGAAAATAGAAAAAAAATCAGCATCAACAATGACCTCAATATTTCTATTTTATGCCTTTTTAATAAATAATCCCTTACTTAAAGTACCTTTTAGATACTATAGACTATGGTTTACTTCATCCTTATAATGTTTAGTAGGAGAATGCATTGCCTAACTAACCACACTAATAAAGTGAGCTAAATTGAGTCTACAAAGAGATAAATGAACTAGTCTCCTTACTAATCTTTGATATCGGCCTTTATCAACGAGAATGTTATTTGCTAGAGCATAACTTTTCCAATTCATTGGTAAAGGAGTAGTCATGGGCTTGCATCCTACCTTACTTGTTTCTTGTAGTAAGTCAAGTATGTATTTTCTTTAACTAATAAAGATTGTTTTCTTATTCTAAGCAACTTCCATCCCTAAGAACAATTTCAACTCCCTAAACTCCTTTGTCTCAAATTCTTCTTTAATTCTCTTCTTCAAACTGTCAATCTCCTGTATATAATCACTTATGATGATTATATCATCCACGTATACTATAAAGATTGACTTAGAGTCCAAAATTCCCTTGTTTGAAAAACAATGTATGCTTAACTTAACTCTGTTTATACCCTAATCCACTCAAAGTATAACTAAATTTTGTGAACCATTCTTTAGGGGATTGCTTTAACCCATATAGAAACTTGTTTAATTTACATTCTTTGCCTTTGTTACTATCAAACAGAAAACTAGGTGGAATCTGCATGTAAATTTCCTCCTATAATTCCCTATTTAAGAAGGAATTGTTTCCATCTAACTAATGTAATGGCCTATCTAAATTTGCTACAAGGGATAATATTAACTTGAAGGAGTTCAATTTTGTTACTACGGAGAGGGTTTCTTTATAGTCAATCCCATATGTCTATGTGTACCCTTGTGCAACTAGTTGTGCTTTATACCATTCAATACTCCCATTAGATCTATACTTGGTATTGAATATCCACTTACCTCTAACTATCTTCTTGTTTAATGGCAAGTCAACCATTTCCTAAGTATTGTTTTGGTATAAGGCTCTCATTTCCTCCGAGACGACTACATAATATTCCTTGGAATAACCTCATCATTTGCACGTCTAAACATGCCTTGGAGATAACTTTGAAAATGTTATGTAATTTGAGATGGTATACTTAGCATAAGTCCATCTCTCTTTTCTCAAAGAAATGGAAAAATTAATTAAGATCATCTTTCTCTTATGACTTAGTCTAATCCTTTTCCTCCTCATTTAGTTAGACTAGAGGTTACGAGGTCCATGATTAGCTATGCTCAAAAGTTTTAGATCGCTTTGTATATTATCCAAGTTTAGTTTTTTTTTCTTGAATAGATTCTAGTTTAGAGGGTTCAAGAGTTTGATCAGTTTCTAAAGGACAAGTAAAACCAAGACTGGTTTATGGTTGATTAGTGATGTCAAGAGATAGATTTATTGACTTAAAAGGACTTAGTAGCAGCAACTCTAGTTTAAAGATAGGGACAACAAAGTTAATGAGATTGGAATCAACAATCAAAAGTAAATCATGTTGTTCTTGCTATATCTTTGAGACCCTTTGATCAGTTAAGTTAACATATGGTTAGTTTTCAAACAAAATAGTGTCTACAATAACATAAACATGTTTTGTAGGCAGATGGTAACATCTATATCCTTTTTGTGATGGAGAATAACCGATAAATATCCCTTTGAGCACTATAGATTCAAGTTTATTTTTATTTAGTGTATTGTTTAAAATAAACATAGGACACCCAAATACTTTGGGTGCTAATGAATTCAACAGAGGACATTTGAGATATGTGTCTAGAAGAACACTCAAAGGATTCCTAAAATTAAGGACCTTTGACAGAACATGATTGATAAGATATGTAGCAATTAAAACTACATCTCCTCGAAAAGTATTTGGAATAGAGTTAGTGAACATCATGGCTCTTGTAATTTCCAGAAAATGTCTATTTTTTTCATTCTACAATTCCATTTTGCTAAGTATAAGAACATGAACTTTGGTACAATACCATTCTCATTTAGGTAATGTTCGAATTCATGTGAGAAATACTCCTTACCATTATCAATATAAAGTATTTGTATGTTTTCATTGAAGACATTCACTATAAATTTATGAAATTGCTTGAACACATAGGTAACATTAGATTTTTCTTTTAAGAGAAATATCCAACAAACTCGTGAATGATCATCAATAAAAGTAGCAAACCACCTATACCTATTGTAAGTTGAAATTTAAGAAGGTTCTCAAATATCACTATGAATCAACTGAAAGGGTTTTAATGGTTTATATGGTTTAATGTGATAGGAGTTTTTTTTTTTTTTTTGACAATTTTGCCATGATACAACATTCACAACCAAACTCAGCCACCCTTTTATTTTCAAATAAGTTTAGGTACAAACAATTTGAGCATAGAAAATTGGGATGAGGTAGACATTTGTGCCATAACATAATTTCAAAATCATTAGAGACAGAAACAAAAGACTTAGACTTAGAATTACAAGCAAACCTAGGATTTACTCCAGACATGTAGTTAGACCATCGTGTTCATTAGCAATACCAATCATTTTTCCTGAACACTAGTCTCGCAAAACACAGTTAGTTAGAGAAAATATAACTTAGTATTTCATATCTTTAACTAACTTACTTATAGTTAGTTATACTATAATTTGGGAACAAAAAGCGTACCCTTTAATTTTAGACCATCCAAGTTCACCATCGCTTTTCCTCCAGTAACTATAAAATCTACATTAGTTACAAATATCTAGTTCAAATTATCACACATATTCATATTATCAAAGTACTAGATGAAGTTAGGCACATGGTCAGAGGCACCTATATCTGTTATCTAAGTATTACCTTCCTGATTCTTAGAGAGAGACAAGCAAGTACCTTTGTGGGCTATTGTTACTGAAGGAGAATCAATTATCCTACTATCCCTTGAAGTGATTTGGGTCTAACTCAATGTCTACTAAAGGAGAGTTATTTGATCTGAATTCAAATTTAATTCTGGATTTGGATTTTTCAAAGGAACAACCTCTGCCAGCTAAGCATTTTTTACATTGCTATGGCTTAGCTTTTGTAATCTTTAGCTTGCAATGAAGCTTCCAACAAGTATCTCTTAAATGGTTGGGCTTGTGACAAAGATCGCACCATTGTCTCTCTCGTGAAGGGAGCCATCGAGTAAAATTTGCCACCAGAAGCACTATTATTCTGATCATCCTACTTTGAAGCTAACATCACCTATATTCGACTTTCCTCACGACAAAATTTTACAAAAAGCCTCCTTAAGAGTCAACAATAACTATTTTCCAAGCAATCTCATCAAGGTCGAGATTCAACTCGCATAGAAAATCAAAGATTCTATCTTTTTCTAACAACTTTCTGTACTTGGCCCCTTCTTCCACACATCTCCAATCTATCTCATAAAAAAGATCCATTTCCTACGACAATTCCATAAATACATTAAAATATTCTATTACACTCAAGTTACCTTGAATGGCTATTCAAAGGTGAGATCTTATCTCAAAACATTGAAATGTATTCTCCAAATCTGAATAAATCTCCTGCAAGTTTTCCTATATCTACTTTGTATTTTCACAACATAAATAAGTTCTTCCAATTCTTGGCTCCGTAGAATTTATGAGCCATGCCATCACAAGGGAGTTCTCTACCTCCCACACTGCATATTCGTTTGACTCACAATTAAGCACATTAACAATATCAATTAGGTAGCCAAGTTTTCCTCTAACACGAATTACCAATTTCACTTATTGAGACCATTCTCTAAAGTTTACACCATTCAGTTTATGTTGAGCAATTTGGAGAGAATGTTGGTCAAGAATTGATGATGGTGTAGGTTTGGTGTTTTCGATTCAAACATCTCTAGAATAGGCACCAAACTTGAGTTTAGTTCCTAGTGCGGTTTGTTTGATTTGTGGAGTAAAATCACACATTATGATTATACTCTAGTCGGAGGAAAAAAAAAAAAAAAGAGAGAGATAGAGAGAGGATCAATTGAACTCTAATACTATAAAGAGTAAATGAGAATAATCTTTTCTCATAATTCTATTCATCTATTGTAGGATGATATATATATATATATATAAATAAAGTATACTATCGAGTCAAAGAACCAACAAAAAGAAAGATTCTCCTATAAATAAATATCACCCTAAATACAGTAAAACCTCCTAAAACTAACCAACACCACAAAGAAAAAAATAAATATAGATTAGAAAAATAAATAACCATTTTCACCAAAGAATAAAATCTATACAAAAAAGAACAATAAAAATAAAACACATGAAAAGATAGATGGTTATTTAAAGAATTATTTTAGCTAGTGAATGTAACATAAGTAACATTGGTGCCTAAAATAATTAAGTAATCATAAAAAATAATAATAATAATAAATAACTCATTTATATATAACCATCACCAAGAATAACTATTCAAAATAATTTATCTCTACAAAACCACTATGTAAATAATTTATTTTACATATTATTTATAAATTTATTTGATTAAAATATGCAAAATACTAAGCTCCCCAATTCACTTTAATATCTATGTTACTAATAGCGTGTTCAGTTTGTAGAATGAAATAAGATAAGAATAGAATTACAATTATTAGGAAATGAAATAAAGAGTGAATACATATTCTTCATAGTTCATTTAAAATTCATAAATAGATTTGAAAGTATGCTGAAAATAATGAAAGAATAGCTATTTCCTTAGTTAATAAAGGAATTCCAATTCCTTGTTTTACAACAATAAGGAAGGAATAAATATATAAGGAAAGAATTGCGATTTTATTTCGATTTTATAAAGTAAACCAAATATGCCATAAAAAGAATTAGAGGTTTTTTGTTGTCTTACATATTTTATTATAGTCATGTATATAATCAAGAAAAGGAAAGATACAAAAGTTACAATTAGGATGGTGGAATGGAAGTTCCATTAAATATACGAGAGTTAGGGGTTTTATAATGATGTGTGATCAATAGTTTTTAGTAAATGATAATTACCATGTAAAAATTATATTTTTTCAATGATTATTTTACTTAACTATTTACCGTTTATTGAGCATTCATATGGCAAGTTTTGTGTTCGCTGAATATAAATAATGTTAAAGGTTATATATACCAAGAGTGATGTATTAGTGTATAAGGTTGCAAATGAGTTGAGCTACTCGCGAGTTACTCGAGCTTAGTTCGACTTGAGCTCAATTAGTAAACGAGCCGAGATTAAGCTTAAAATAAAACTCATTTATTTAAACAAGACAAACTCAAGCTCCTAATTAAGCTCGTGAGCCAACTTAAAAACAAGTTCGTTTATATTATTAATAAGTTAGTTCAAGAGCTAACGTATTTATATTATTAATAAATCAAATCATGAATAGTCTCATAATCAAGTTCTCATTTGTATTATTAATAAGTAAGCTTACATACAAACTTGTAAATAAGCTCATTTATTTAAACAGGTTTAAGTTGAGATTTATTTAAATAAATGAGTTCAGACTTACTAATCTAAACGGACTAATTTTTAATTTCAAATTCCTTAACGAGTTTAGACTTGAGTCTATAATTTTAATATTCTATAAAAACTCAACTCAATTTGAGCTAAATAAGTTTTTTAACAAGTCGAATATAAACCTTAAAAAGCATCTTTGTGAGTGTAGATTTAAGAAACCTACAAACGACCATCAAGCAAAGAGTAACGTCCGTAGCATAACCATGTAAAGAATCTTGATGACCAACTTTCGAAGATTCTTGTTCCTCATCAAACGCTGCCGAACTATCGAATACCTCCACCAACTTCACGCTCATACACTAACCACCGGCGTCTTCTCTTCCCACCCTCTCTCTGTCCCCTCCACCATCCTCCACGCCTTCACCACTTTCTCTTCTCCACCCTCCACCAACACCACTTCTCTGATCACCTACATTCTCACTCTCTTCAATTCCATCAAAAACCCACCAACCTTTTGCTACAACAATGTCATTAGAGCCCTCACTCTTCTCTCTGCTCCTCTCAATGCCCTCTTTTTCTTCACCCAAATGCTGCAGAGCTCAGTCTCTCCAGACTTTCATTCTCTTCCTTTTGCTCTCAAGGCTTGTGGACAGCTCGGTGCCATCACTATGTCCCGGACTCTTCATTCTTATGCGTTGAAACATGGGTGTGCCGTCGATTTGTTCATAGTGAATTCTTTTATCCGAGTGTACTCGTCATCCGGCTGTCTCGATGAGGCATCCCGGATGTTTGATGAAAGTCCTCTGAGAGATATCGTCTCCTTTAATACTATCATAGATGGGTTTGTGAAATTGGGAGAAATTGAAAGAGCGCGCAAGATGTTTGATGAAATGCCTGAACGAGACTCCGTGTCATGGGGTACTGTTGTTTCAGGTTATGCACGGATGAGCCGGTGTGACGAAGCGCTTGAGTTATTTAATCAGATGATTACACTGGAAGTTCAACCGCATAATATGACATTAGTTTCTGCTCTCTCTGCTTGTGCTCAATTGGGGGAGATAGATCATGGGAGGAGAATACATGATTATATAAAAAGGAACAGCATTCAGGTTGATTCCTTCTTGTGCACAGCATTGGTGGACTTTTATGCAAAGTGTGGTTGCATTGATATTGCTATCAAGTTATTTGAAAGAAATGCTCAAAGGAACCTTTACACTTGGAATGCAATGATTGTTGGACTTGCGGTGCATGGGCAGGGGCACCTATCCCTAGATTATTTCTCGAGAATGATTGATGCTGGGATTCAACCTGATGGTGTGACATTGCTAGGAGTTCTAGTGGGGTGTAGTCATGCTGGTTTAGTCCAAGAAGCTTGCAAAATTTTTGATGAAATGGAGTTGGCATATGGGGTAAATCGAGAGATCAAGCATTATGGTTGCATGGCTGATTTGCTTGCACGGGCTGGCTTGATTGGAGAAGGTATCAATATGGTAAAGAGAATGCCTTCTGGAGGTGATATCTTCATGTGGGGTGGATTGCTTGGAGGGTGCAAAATACATGGAAATGTTGAGATTGCCGAGAAAGCAGCAAGGGAGATGATGGAATCATATCCTGAAGACGGTGGGGTTTATTCAATCATGACTGGTGTATATGCCAGTGCTAACCGGTGGGAAGACGTTGTGAAGACAAGGGTGTCTTTGAGTACTGGTACAGCAAAGAAGGTTTCTGCTTGCAGTGTGATTAAAGTAAATGAGGCTGTATATGAGTTCTTATCTTCTGACACAATGCATCCTCAAACTGAGGATATTTATTTACTTCTGAATGCAATAGACAAACATCAGATGGAGGCACCCCAGTAATGTCCATATAAAAAAGAAGCAACCTAGCTGTAATAGCTTTTATGTCATCATAAGGTGGAAGCCAACATAGAAACAGAGCAGTAGGCTTGTTAGTCAAAGTGGTTTGTCTGCCTGAGGATTGGCACTGATGCCATGGTGACAAATAAAGGTCAGTGGCTGTTGGGTGGAGCTCACTCATGGCACATGGGATCTTTCATTCCACTATAATTATGCTCACAACCATGTAATTTCACAATGGAGTTTGCATACTTTTGACTTCAAACTCTTCTTTTATATGTTAAGGATATCTGTGAGGCCATCAAATGTTTTGAGGGCCATAATCAAATGATTAACCCAAACATGAGAAATTCATATGGATATGGCTGCCCTTTTGTCGGAAGTGGGTTCAAGAATAAGAGATGGAAACAGAAGTTACACCATCAAATGTTTTGAGGGCCATAATCAAATGATTAACCCAAACATGAGAAATTCATATGAATATGGCTGCCCTTTTGTCAGAAGTGGGTTCAAGAATAAGAGATGGAAACAGACATTACACCAGGAATGCATCTAATATATTGTCAGAAATATTGTTTGTTGAACTTTAGTTCAAGACTGAAAGAATCATATGGTACCTGCCGTACTTTGTTGCTGATACAACCCCAAGAATTCAGAAGCCTGTGTCACGTGTATATAGGAGGCAATACCTCCTGCATCTACTTAGTTGTCTGTGCAGATAACCTTGTTGAATGGCAGTGTTTTGTGTTGTGCATTGTGTATTGTAGTGTTTTGTGTGGTGTAGTGGTGTAGTCAGTTAGTAATGGGTTTGGTAGTTAAGTCATTTTAGTCTGTTATGTTTGGGAAAGTTCTGGAAGGTTTGGGAATCTGTGAATAGTTGGGATGACTATATAAAGAAAGTCAAAAGTTAAAGAAGGGGGTTAAGCAGATAATAAGAAGGACAAAACCCTAACAGAGAATATCCTACTGGATGCACACTTCTCTAGGAGCTGTTATAGCTATTTTCTTCGATTGAGGTAATTCCAAACTCAACTTTCTAAAATGTCATTAAACCACAATTGCATCGGTCGCATTACCTTTCATCAACTACATCAGCAGGAAAACTAAGACCGTTTGATGGTATGGGCTGTGTCATTCAGCATTAAGGAACTTGAAGAAGCTTCCTGGAAGTTTCCATCAGAAATAAGCCTGCAAGATGGTTTTGTGAAATTTAATGTTCACATTGGATTACATTCATACCTTAATAAAATGTTTTCTGAGGCAACAATTGCAAATCCTGCTTATGATAGTTGCATTTGAAAAATGCAGGTTCATTGTACAGATTCTTAATTTCATAGAAGAACAGGCATCATACTTTTTTTCTAATACAGGGAGTAATAAACTCCAGGTCGAGGATATTGGGGCAAAAAGAGTAGAAGAATCTAAACTGAAATTGAAGCAGGATATTCATGCATGGATCCTAACCGCACAGAAAGAATTTTGGCTGTTAATCCTGCAAAAAGTTCATATGTAATTGCTGGGAAGTTCCTACAAAGCATAGAAAGACTTGAATTAGTGGTTAGGAAAATTTCCTTCCCTGCCATTTTACCACTCGGCTCTTTGTTGGAAAGTCCATGCTCAATTAACAGGGTGGACACTTTTTGCTAAAGTCATTTGGTAAAAGCTTCTTGTATTTTTGCAGATTGTGGAGTTAAATATTAAGGTTATATCCTTATTATGTTGGAATCACAAATTAGATATCAAAATGAGCATTCATGTATAGATCAAAACCATAGATTTATCAGAAGGAAGCTCTGGCTCAAAGTCCATTATCATCTGGTCCTCCATCACCATATATTTGATCAAGAACAAGGACCAAAACCATTGCAAAGGCACACCATCAACCCCTGACTCAAGGCAGAGCCAGAACACATCCTTTCCAAGCATCACATTTGTCATGGGTCCTTTGAAAACATAAAAATAACTTTTAAAACCTTTATTGAAACTCAAAAAGTTACGGGATCTAAGCGACAGTTTTAGAGTCTACATATGTATTTAAAAGTTATGAAGGGGGCACATGGATTATGTTTCTTCCTATTTCCCATGCTAAATGATCTGTTTTAATTCAATCAGATGATGATGTTATATACTATAGAGTTATTGCTATGGCTATGGAGAATGAAATTCAAGTTTGCAATCATCCAGTGAAGCTTCTTGTATGGAATACACAAGGCGTGAATTCAGTTGACAAAAGGAATGCCATTAGAGATGTTATTGAACCTGTTCAACCAGATTTGTTTGCACTACTAGAAACGAAATTGGATTATGATGATGCTTACAATCTTTACTGTCATTTGCCTTTTGGAGGCTTTCTTCGTCAACCTGCATATGGACAACGGGGAGGAATAATAGTTCTCTACAGCACAAACTTCATGGAGGTTCTTCCAATCTCGCAGGCTCATCAGGACATGCACATAATGATTCAGGTTGGTCAATCTCATTTTAGTTGGTATTTAACAATAGTATATGCTAATAGATTGCTACATAATTACATCCAATTATGGGAAAACTTATGGGGATATGCAAATCAAATTAGGGACAAACCCTGGTGTAGCTTAGGTGATTTCAATGAAATTATTAATGAGCAAGAGAAATGGAGGAGTTTATCGTTTAGCAAGGCTAGAATACATTTATACAGACAATGTATAGCTGATTGGAATGACTGATCTAGGTTTTGTGGGTCTAAAGAATACATGGTCAAACAGTCAAAAAATTACTTCCCTCATACAAACACGTGTAGATCAAGTGTGGCCAATTGTGCTTGGTGTACTGCTTATCCGGACTCTCTTGTGCAGCAACTCCAAAAATGGCTATCTGACCATTGTGCCCTCTACCTTCAAATTCACCCCCAGTTAACAAATATAAAAACTAAACGGCCTTTTAGATTTCAACCTATGTGGCTCACCCATCCTTCCTTGAAAGACGTAATTAAGAATATCTGAAATAGCTGTGGACAATCTTACCTACAGGCTAACACAAACTTTCAAAAGGAAGTTCGGACATGGAATGTAGAGCTTTTTGGTCTTGTTCATCACTAGAAGCAACGGATTCTAGCTAGGTTGCAGGGCATTGAAAAAGCATTAACTTGGAGGCCTAATGACTATTTATTAAATCTGGAAAAGACTTTGAGGTTTCAGTTGCAAGATATCCTGCATAAAGAGGAAATTTTATGGAAAAGTATGGCTAGAGTGCAATGGATAAGGGATGGTGAGCGTGATACTTGATACTACCATGCCTTAGTGATGACTAGATGGTCTAAGAATTGTATTTTGGATCTTTGTTAATGATGTGGGAGCTTGGGTATTTGAGCCACATCAAATCCAGGATCTTATTCAATGCCATTTCAGGCAACCATTTGCGTCAAAGAGAAATTCTGTCAAGTTTAATAATCCAGTTCCAGAATATCTAAGGGGAGGTGTGATTGAAGATCAGCTGGATAAATTAACTAACCCCTTATGTCCAAATGAAATTATTAAAGTTCTTTATAGTATTAACTCTTGGAAAGTATCTGGTAAAAATGGTCTACATTCTCTATTCTATAAAGAATGTTGGTCAATAGTTGGCTCATCTGTGATTTCCTCATCTAAGAGGTTTATATAACGAGGAGAGTTCCAGCCTCTTTAAGTCAAACTCTCATTGCTCTGGTTCCCAAAAAACTAGGAGCAAGTAGGGTGACATAATTTTGGCCAATAAGTCTTTGCAACTCTTTATAAGTTCATCACCAAAATTTTGGTTTGCAGACTGAGGCCGTATTTGGATACTCTTATCCATTCGATGCAGGGTAGTTTCATACCTAGGCAAAATGCATCCAATCATTTATCTTAATGAGAGAGATTTTGCATCACTTTCACACCAAGAAAGGGGCACGGGGATATATGTTATTGAAGTTACATATTAAGAAAGCTTTTGACTCTATAGAATGGGATTTTATCTGTTGGTGTTTAAGAAGTTTAAATTTTCCAGATGCTTGGGTTGAACTTATTGTGAGTTGTATTTATTCTTCTACCATTGAAGTTGTATTGAATAGATCTACTCTTCAACCATGTTATCCTAGCCGTAGTGTGTGACAAGGTGATCCCCTTTCTCCTTATCCCTTTATAATGGCTTTAGAATTCTTAAGTAGACTCATAAACCACCGGGTACAAACTAAATCATGAAAGGCAATCCAGTTAAGAGATACACAGATGCTTTTGTCATACATAATGTTTGTCGATGATATTATTTTGTTAGCTGAGGCTTCCCTAGAGCCAGTCAATGTTATCAAATCCACACTTGACACCTTTGAACAGTGGTCAGGATCAAAGGTAAATTTGGGAAAGTCTTCTGTTGTCTTTTTTTCAAATGTAGATGAACAGCTGAGACGAAACATAAGTCAGAACATGGGTATGAGAGAGATGCCTAGGCTAGATAAATATCTTGGATTTCCTTTAGGACTTGGTCATAAGCCTAAGCCATCTGATTTTAGCTTCTTGATTGACAAGTTGCAAAAGAAGTTGGATGGGTGGAAGGGAAGACTACTTAGCTTTGCAGGGGAGAACAATCTTAACAAATTCAATTTTGACATCCCTTCTATTGCAAGGAAATGAAAGGCTGAAGCATGTACATTGAGTTAGTTGAGTAAAGATTACTCAACCAAAATTAGCAAGTGGCCTGGGTGTTCATGAATTAAACTTGAGAAATAAAGCTTGTGCTTTAAAGAGAGTTATGGAATTGACTCAACCAACGGCTTTATGGGCAAGCTCTGTTTAGAGAAGTACAGTAAATACATAGACAATAGTTCATTGAAGTCTAAAAAAGCATCCTCAGCTTTATGAAAGGAATTAGTGGAAGAGGCTACATGGTTGGAAAATAAAAAAGTCAAAAGCTTGGGAGATGGTTCTCAGGTCAGTTTTTTGTTTGATTATTGGGGGGGAGATAGATGTGTTTGGCAGATTATTGAAGGACCAATCTATATTTCTTCGTTTTATTTAACCATCAAAGAATGTTACATTTCTGAGCAATGCCTGGATATTGAAAAAATTGGTTTTGATATTTCTCACATATTAATGGAAATATATGGTCCAATTATGCTTCGTAATAGTAAGTTTGATGTGTAGATTCTGTCATAAAGTATGCAAGTGATTCCAAGTATTGGTACATATTATAAGTATCTTAGAGCCTCTTGTTTTACTAGCACAAAAAGACTGGGAATAATTGTGGAAGGCTACAATAAGTCCAAAGGTATGTACACATATTTGGATAATGCTTCATGATGGTCTCCCCATTGGTCATAATTTGCGGAGGATATTTCCAAGTAACAGATACTTATGTCCACGGTGTGGTGAAACCAATGAAACCGTGGATCATATTTTCAGAAGTTTCTCTGCTGTGCACCAGTTGTGGTTTCAGTTAGGATTTGTAGACTAGGTTACTAATCAGTTGAGCATGCCCATTAAAGTTTAGGTCCTCTTGAATTGTAAGTAGCCACCTTGTCCAAAGAATCACATTGAACCTCCCAGCTGGGTAATGTCTACTTTCACGTTGTGGACCTTATGGATGCAAAGGAATCAGCTGGTGTTTGGATCGGTCCACTCAACACAACCACTACAGCAACTTATTAGGGCAAAAGTACAGGAGTTTTGGGTACACCGTAGAAGTAAGTGTGGCCTGAAAATGTTAACTCATATATCAAGTGGCATCCTCCTAGAGAGTGATGGGTTAAAGTAAATACATATGCTTCTATTATCAAGTTGGGACATGAAGCTGCGATTGTAGGTTGGGTTTGGTAAAAAGCTAGGACAACTAGATATACTTGCTGTTGAAATATGAGCCATATTTTGGGGTCTAAAGTATAGTAGTCTGCTGAGACTCAAAAAAATTGAAGTTCAAATAGAATACAGTATAGCAGCTTACATGCTTAACAATTTCTTGCATCTAAATTTACGACGGAAGTATGTTAATATCTTGAATGCATGTAGGCTCGTTATGGAGCGGTTTGAAGCAGTCCCGGTGTCCTATAGCCCGTGCGAGGCGACTTTTGCAGCTGATCATCTTGCTGGTCTAGATCACAGCTTAGAGATAGAGGAACTTCTGGCTTTTGTACCTCCATGTAGTGTTATAAGTGTCCTCAAGTACATGAAAGGGAAATCATAGATCCTAGCTAGTGTGAAGCTCTTGTAATTATGCAGACTGTGTAGGCTCCTATGTTGTACTTTGTAATTTCCTTTGTTCAGTAGAATAATATTATCCTTATATGGAAAAAACACATCTCCTATAGGATGAAGTTCTTCGAAAATGAAAAAGAGAGAGCTTTGTCGTATATGACGTCCATCTCACCGGTATTTACGTCCAATTGTATACATGTATAAATTAGAACTAGGGGAAGGTTACTTGCTTTTACAATTTACTACTTGCATTCTATTTTCCTTTACAAATATATGACTAAAGTTGTTTTCAGTCAAGCAATAATTAGTATTTGGCTAAAAATTGTATATGACATGCATCTATGCTCCAAACAGAACACTAAACTGTGCGTACTTTACTCAAAATGCTAATCGAATGAAACAAATATATTTCTTTATAATAGGATTTAAGAATTAAGAAAGCATATTATCTTGTCTAAATTAAAATTTTCAATTCAGGATTGCATAATTTGGGATTCTATTGGGGAACACATGCTTATCATGGGCCATTTTTAACTAAGAATTAACAATTTCTTAAAGGAGAACAGGAGATACTTGAGTAGAACACGAAAATGTATGCTATTAATTTCTTTTGAGAGATGGGGAGGGGGGAAAAAATCTTATTTTGGTATGTACTTTTAGGGGAAAATTGGAAAAAGCTTTCCAAACTTTAAGTAGGTGTAAATGTACTTTCATAAACTTTCAAATGTAGTAATAAATCTTTTTAAACTTTAATAAATTAGTAACATAAAAGAAACTCTTTTAGTTCAAAAAAAACACAGTTCAAAGTTTTTGAAGATATTAAAGTATATTTTGATAAGTTTGAGGGGATATTTTAGTATCAAGATTAAAGTTTAGGAGGGTTAATTATAATTTTAGGTTATTTGCCAATTTATTAAAATTTAGGAGAATTATTTGAGAATAAAGGTATTGAGAGTTTCTATACTTTTGATTTTGGACAATTAAGTGTTTAAATTTTCATTTGTGGTAATATAATTTCTATACTTTCAAAGATAGTTTATTTAAGTATTTCCTTTACAAACAAATATTAATTTGAAACCCTCTTATAAGTTTATGTTTAAGGATGTAACTGGACAAGTTGTTATAAAGCCCTTTACTCGTCCGACCCAATAACAACTCTATAAGGTATACCATATAAGGTTTTTATTAGGTCTTAAGACATGATTTAAAAACCTATAGAGCTTAGAATTGAGTTTTAGCTCTTCAAAAAAATTTAAGAAGAAATCCGACCCACCCATCCATATAGGGTTCAAGACCCCATAGGGACAAGTTAGGATTTCATAAAATCCTTCTCAAACTCATTCTAATTGCATCCCTGTTTACATTAACAAAATTGATGCCGGTTTTCCAAATGAAACACTTAAACAACTTGTTTTTTAAAATATAAATACTAAATTGTCCAAAATCAATAGTATCAGCACTAATAATACTTTTATTCTAATTATTTGCAACATTTGAAAGTTTAAAGGGTACATTCATACTTAGTTCAAAGTTTAGAAATTTTATTTGTATTTTCCTCTAATTTTAGGCTGGCATAGTACTTTCAATGTGTACTTTTTACGTGAAAGGGAAAATCATTCAATACCACGTAATGAAAGTAATAAGAAATTATGCACCGATGAGATGGGTAATTAAATAAGTATAATAGAGTCTTCTAACTTAAAATATAATCTTATTAACGTTTGATTAATGGGGAGAATAGAGGACTTTTAGGAATAGTGGGTAGTTCTTATAAAAATAATTGGTAGATTTACTTTCAGTTTAGCATGCACTCAATAAAAATATTCTCAGTTTCATGGATAAACAACAACAAATTAACTATTACATTTTTTTTTAAAGCACTAGATGTAACCAATGTTTCGATATAGGATTTACCATTTACAACATATAGGGTTGTTTAGATTTCTTTCTCTCTTTTTTTCTATATCTTATTTGTATTTAATTTAAAATTTAACATTTAAAAAGTTATCTTATTTGAATTTTATCTTCATAATTATAATGAAAATGATGATTAAAAAATGAGAATGATCAAGTAAAAAATTTATATAATTTTAAGATAAAAGGGTTTAAAAATATATATTTTATACGTTGGAAAAGGAGATTTAATTGATATTTTTATAAAAATAAATAAAGTAATACATAAATAAGTTCAAATTTATAAAAATATGTTAGGTATTTAATTTTATAAAATTTATATATATATATATATATATTCCTGCATTACAGTTGCCTAAGAATTTCGGAGTAAGAGTTTATCCTAGGGCCGAGACTCCTGATCGTAGGAATATTGCCGAAAGATCAAATCTCCATTGAGGTCGTAGACGATGAAGCCATCCCCTACAAAGAAATGGGTTTGCTCCTTGAAACGATATTCCTCACTCACAACTAGTCTTTGTCATAGACGAGGACAACATCGGCTAAACGTGAGTTTTTCAGCCAATCCTAGTGCCTATTAGGAAAAAGACCAGACTGAAGAGGAAAGGAAGAAAATGAGACAGTATGTAGACCCCATTGGCCTTTTTTGCATTTGCAGTAATGCTTTCCCAATACGAATGTCCAAAAAAATCTGAATAATCATATCTGGTTTGTCATTTTCTAATAGATTTTCTTTTTCAGAATTTAAATTATAAAATCACTTGGATTTATTATAATCCAAAATTTTATCATTTTTACGAGAGCTTTATGAGGACATAGGGTATGTGAGGCATCAAATTATGATCGTTAAGACAAATTGGTGATGAGGGACAGTATAAAGTGATAAAATAATATGAAAGTTTTGTGGAAATCAAATAGAAGAACTAATTAAGGTAGCATTTAAATTGTACTATTAAACGGTATAAAAAGAATTAAATAGTATAAAATAAATTAAAAAAAAAAAGTTAGGACAATTCCCTATACCATATTTAATATGTATAGTATTTGATAAAGGTTTCGTGATATTTACTATTTAGATATACAAAATATTACACTAAATATAATATATAAAATAGTGAATAAGAATTTTTTTTATTCAGTGAATTTAATTTTTGTATTGTATTTTAAATAGTATAAAATAAAAACATTTTATCTAGTACCTTAGGATTTTTTTATATGATAATAAAAAAATATGTAAACCAAATAAAAAATATATATTTTGTCTAATCTAGTATCATAAATTTTTTACAACCAGATGATACCTAAGAAAGAATTAATATAATTTACTAAAAAGTCATCACAAATAATTGATGACAAACAAAGAAAACCTAGAAAAGCATGTATGCAATTTTTGTTTTGCTTGTTGGCTCAAGCATCAACATCTTGAAATATAGAATTGAATATTAACTTCTTCCATCTCCAATTATGCTAACAACTGCGATTGACCCATAAAATTTATATGCTTCTCATGATCTTAATATCATTGTATCCCCTATCTTGTAAGTTTTTGCTATCATGTACCTATAAACTCAATACCTAAAAGACATTATTATACTCTCTCATTAGATTGAACTCATGAATCATTGATATTGCTTTCTCTTAACTAAATAACTCTATACATCTTTCAACTTGGAGCATCATAGTGCACTTAATATTTAAAGTAATTTGCACATACTATCTCAAAAAAATTTATAATTGTACTAATACTCCTAATTTTTAAAATTGAGTATTTAAATCCCATAATAAACACGACCCCAATTTTTTAAGTTATTTAACTGTTGGTTTTTTTCCCCCTCTTAACATGGACATACTTTTAAAGAAAAAAATAATTGCTATGTCAAGTTTTTTTTTTAGAGATATAAAAAGCCCCACTTAGTTATGATTTTCTCTTTCTACATGAAAACCAAAAAAAAAAAACATTATTTTAATACTAAAAATTTTAAAACTTGATAACAACCAAGTCATAGCAAATTGATTTGCTACCAAAAAAGCAAAACCCAAAATTTAAATAAATAAATAAAAAGAACCAATAGTGCGTTGGTAAATTGATATCAAGCATTAGCCTCTAAAACTTGAGATCTTGGCATGAAAATCTTGCTAACTCATAGTATGTCATATTTGTATTCTCTCTCATTTCTAATTAACATCAAGAATACAATAGAGAGACAAAGGTAGGAACAAAGCTTTTAGAGAGGAAAAAAAAAACAACTTAAGGAATGTTTTAATAAAGTTATGAAATTAGATAGCAATTTCCAACACCCCACATAAACAATCAAGACAACAATTAATAGGTTAGAGGTTTTCTTTTCTTTTCCCTTCTCCTATTAGTTTTCTATCAAACATTTTTTTCTATTTTATTTTTTTGAAATAAGGTCATTTTTTTTTCTTTGATAAACAAATAAGGGCTTTGATAAAGAATATTTTGGTCTGATTTTGTTCCCTTAAGTTGGAGAGAGAATGAATATATATCGATTGCCTATTGATAATTATGTTTGTTTGGACTTGATACACTTTCATTTTATTGTTTTTTATTTAATATATTTTTTTTCAATTTTGTTATTATTTGCTTATTCAACTTGCCATAAGTTAAGCTAACATTTTATCCAAAAAAAATTGTCATAAGTGTCTTAAGAACTACTAATTAAATTAATTTAATGGGATATGTTGTCACATCAAAGACTTAAATGATGAATTTTTTTTCTTTAAAATATGTCCATGCTAGCACAAATTAGAAAAAGAAAAAGAAAAAAAGAAGGGAAAACTGGCAAATGATCAATAAAAGTAGGGTCTACAATTGTTTTAGGGGTGTAAATATTTAATTTGAAAAGTTAGGAGTGTTCACACAATATAAAAGTATTTAAAGGTAGTTCATACAATTTATCCTAATACTTATAATTACAACTCGGTTTAAATCTTACAATGATACACTTAGTTAATATTTTAAATAATGTGACTCGACCATCTTATATAATCTATGATGAAAGGTTGGCCACAAAATTTTGCCATAAAATGCTCTTGCTTGCCCTTAGCACAAAGTGATTCTTTCACACTTTATCTTCAATACCTAAGGTTAGAAAAAACTAACCCCTTAACTCATTTTAGGACTAAGTGAATATAACCAAAAAAACACGTATATTAAAACATCACAAACTTCATAATTCAACAATTACACATGCACACACACACACACACACACATGCCTCACATAAGTAATACCACCCAACTTTCCTTGTTTCTTATTGCTATCATTAGCAATAACTTGCACCGACACTTTACCTTTTAATTCATCTCAAAAACACCTAAATTTTTACTCATATCAATTTCTTCACTTTTTCAATCGGCTAATAACCACATTAGCACTAACTTAGTTACTTTTTAGTAGTCATTATGTGCATTTTTGACCTATTGTAGTGCCGATTCATAAAAATTGTGCCATAGAATTATGTCGAACCAACTGTAAGGGTCAAGCCACAAACTTATACCAAAAGTCCACTTAGGTTCCATAAACTTAACCAAAGTCATTAAGGAGGCACAAACTTCACCATGTAGTAAGAGGGACTTAGTTTGATTACTTTGATTCAAGTTGGCACTCTTATAGTAAAAACATAAGAACTAATTAAATCCACCCATCACCTAGAGAACTTCAATATTTCTAAGGTGGACCTTATAAAATCTCACTCCATTTGGTCATATACCTTAGCCAAGTTTAGTTTTAGGATTATTTATCTTTTCTTACCTCTCTTCATGTTTAAGAAGTGCATAAAATCTTGGAGTAGTATATAACATTATCCACAACACATTTCCTTAGAATAAAGCTAGCTTAGATGGGGTTTATAAGTTCATCTAAGAAAGGTCTAATTCTGTTTACAAGAATTTTGGAGATAACCTTATATAAGGTATTGCATAGGCTGATTGGATGGAATTCTTTAAGATTATTTGCCCTATTAACCTTTAGGATCAAGACAAGTAAAGATCCATTTCATTTTAGGGTTAATACGCTTCTCATGGAAGGCCATTTCTATCACTTCCTCCACTATTCTACTAACTATATCCTAGCAAAATATGTAAAACTTTACATGAAAAATGTCATTTCTTGGGGTCTTATTAAGGCCAATGGCATGAAGCACTATTTTCATTTCCTCTTTTGTTGATGGTGTCCCTAAAATTTCTCTATCATCTTCACTTAAGGTAGATCCCCTAAATCATATAACCCATTACCACAATTCACCTCTACCTTATTTTATTGATTTATTTATTTTTGTTCCCGAGAAGATCTTCAAATAACTTGTTACACCATTTTGCGATTGCGTCCTTTTTAATGATCTAGTCCCCTTGGTTATCAAATGGTCTAATAATTCTTGACTTAACTCTTTTTGCAATTGTACTAACATAGAAGAATTCTATATTTTTTTTCCCTATTAATGACCCATTTGATCTTTACCTTAGAAGCTTACAATTTCTCCTCTTGTTTAAGGGCAACTCATGGTGCGAGGAATTAAGTTTACTATAGGTCTTCTTAAGGGGGAGAATTGCTAATTTTTCTTTCCACCACTTCTAAAGCCACACAAAATCTTTGTTTTCCTAACATATATCAAGCTAAATACTATCTCTTCCATTTCCTTAATTTCTCGTTAAAAGGCTTAAGGTTTGTAAATTGTGTTTGGTCTTAATTAGTTTTAATTCGATTTTTAAAACTTAGTTGGTCTAGCCACCTCGGCTAAAATATGAAGAGTCTCAACTTTCTATCATCTTTTCAAAGGTTGGATAATGGTTAAATTGGTTGCATCATGGATGTAGTAGTTTAGATTCTTATTAGTGAGCTTTCTATCTTACATTCATCCAAGTTCAATTAATCCTACTTTGCATTAGGTTAGCTAAGGTCTTACTACTATTTTTCCATGTAAAATGGGCTCCCATAAAACTTAAGCCCATAGAAGGTACACTCATTCATAAATGATTATGCTTGTGCACATGGTTGTTAAAATCGCGATTTGCATTAGGTTAGCTAAGGTCTTACTACTATTTTTCCATGTAAAATGGGCTCCCATAAAACTTAAGCCCATAGAAGCTACACTCATTCATAAATGATTATGCTTGTGCACATGGTTGTTAAAATCGCGATTTTACTTGGAATTGAATAGTAAAAAATCGGTAGAATTGTATAAAATTGTATGAAATCGGTAACTTGTAGAATCATATATCTAAACTCATAATTATATCAAAAGTTTATACCTAAATGATTTTTCTTCCATTTTGATTATGAAAAACTTGATAAAATTGCAAATTCGTATAATTGTATAACTGACTTGTGATTTTAACAACCATGCTTGTGCACGTGATTGCATAATATCTTTCCCTACTCCCCTTCACACACATACTTTTCTTCATTAAGTATTACTTCATTAAAAATCTCTTATAACTACCTAAGGGCCCCTTAGATGATTGGTTATTTTTTTAGTATTCTCCCATTAAATATTGTGTTTCCCACGTCAGGGACTTGCATAAATAACGAAAATGAACCAAGAAGTTTCAAAATTTATTACTTCAAGTAACATTTTATATTGCTTGATTTCGAGAGTTTAGCTTAGTGATTTCCATTCTAGCATTCTTCTAAACCAACAAAATTTCTTTAATGGATCCAGTTGCTTTAGCAAATAAACACAATCAAAACCTAGTGATCTTTAAAGGTCATTCACATTTACATGATTCAATTGCCTCTCTAACAAGATCAACACATTTGAAAACATATGTAGCTAATAACTTGTTAATCACTCTCCTTTGGTGGTTTGATGCCACCCCCTTGTATTTTATAACAAGATCAAGTGGAATACTCATCATACCGGTATTTTGCACATTTAATAGTGACTAATTTAACATTGATGGGATTATCCTTGTTCAAGACATTCTTCTAACCTCAAGATCCCTAGCCAAAAGAATTACTACTATGTCATTATCAACGTAGGTGTTGGTTCCTCCCATTCAAACATCAGTAACATCACCTTTTCCTCGTTCATAAATGCCATCGAAAAGTATTGGTAGTTTCTCAGTATGCCATACTAGGAAGGATAATATATATATATTTCATGTCCACTTCCATGCTTTTAGAATTTGCATCTGTTTAGATTACCTCCTCCTTCAACATAGTAAGCAATAGCTCTCTCTCCTTACTATCAATCCTTTATCTCAATCTTGTGTTCATTCCCTCCCCATTAGTAAAGTTTATGATTCAACACCATGGAGGAACCTAGTGTAGTTGTCTTCTTGGCATGTCTAGGATTGTTATCCTCATCAACTCCACTAATATCCTCATAATGACTCTTTTTGTTGCATACATCATATCCTAGACTTGTCATTGGTCTAAGAAAGGCTTGATGTTGCATTTAGGATTTTGATTCCTAGGGTTATTTTGTGGTTTAGCTCATTCTTCCTTTTTAGGGTTCAAATGCTTTCTTTTTAAGGATGATGGTTTTATGTCTCCTCTTCTTAGTGTGAGAGTGCTTTCATTCGGCTAAAAGAGGCCTTCATGCATCATAAAAACCACTAACAAGTCCTAGTAACTCTTACATCATAATTTGTCTCACTCTAGACTATTGGTTTAAATGATCCTAGTAACTCTTCCCTTATAATTTGTCTCACTCCAAACTATTAGTTTAAATGAAGTGTTAGTTGCCACATTATTTTCTTGGATGATTACTTTCATTAACTTTTCATCTTAACTTCTACTTTTTTTCATGTGTTTGTTCACTAACTCCATTGTTGGAGTTTAGGCGATTAGTGTTTTAAGTCCTCCATAATTCGACTTCAATCCTCCTCAACCTCACTTTAGACTAAAGATCATTCTCTCCATTAATCGATCTTTTTATTCTATTTTATTTTATGTTACCCTACGTAGAATGTAACACTCTCAAAATCCTTTGAAAAAAATTGGTTTAGGTTGGGTGATATTTCTTTTTATTTTTTTATATCATAATTTTCTATTGTTTTAAGATAATTAGTTTACGACACTCTATTTTATTTATGATACCGGATCATCTTAAAAACTAGGAGGAAAGGTGAATCTAATAGCAACCAACGAAAAATTTTGAAAACTTCCAATGCATTTTTAATAGCTTATTGTTGTTATAAGCAATAGCAGAAACGATTGAAATTAAAATATGCCAATGCTTCTGTACCGGGACTGCCCTAACTACTCCTTTCCCAAACTTAAATACTTTGATTAATTAAGGAATTTTTCAATAATTCTAAACATTAAATTAAAGTAAACTATAGGAAAAGAAGCTTCGTAAACGGTTCCGGTAAAAACTGAACGTACGGTACGTTAAATTATAACAAGCAGCAGCACCGTCGTCAGCATGCAAGAACAATAAGCAAGATCCGCAGCACCAGTCTCTATATAGTCCATATTACCTTCTGATTTCTTCCCATTCTCTCTCTACACCAATGCAGTCTACACATAGAAGTCCCTAACCACCACTCTCTCCACCGCAATGTCGTCCCACTCGCGGCCACCGGACTCATTTTGGGACAGCATCCTGCCAGGTCCACCATCTCGCAACAACTTCGGCTCACTCGACCTCTCACCCTCCGGCCTCCTCGCATTCCCATCAGGCTCATCAATCACCATCCTCGACTCTATCTCTCTCCAGCACATCGTAACTATCCCTCTCCCGCCTCCTTCCTCCTCCCCTAACTCTCTCTCCCCTTTCCTCACTTCTCTCCGCTGGGCCCCGCACCCTCTTCCCCGCTCACTCCACGACCTCCTTCCATCCTCTTCCTCCTCCCCCTCTCCTCTCCTCCTCGCTGCCGCTGATCGACACGGAAGAATCTCTCTCTTCGATGTCAGGTCTCGTGGACCGCCGGTCCTAGAATTCGACACGGAATCGGCTTATTCTCCTAAATCCGGAGTCCAAGATCTCTGCTGGATCCGTACGAAGGAGGGTTCCTACGTTCTTGCCGCTCTCTCTGGTCCTTCGCTTCTCTCTCTCTTCTCCGCTTCCACGGGAAAATGCTTCTGGAAGTACGATGCTTCGCCGGAGTACTTCTCTTGCATCCGCCGTGATCCGTTCGATTGGCGGCACTTCTGTGCCCTAGGTATGAAAGGTTTTTTACTGTCCGTGAAAGTGATCGGAGAATCTGAAGATGAGATTGCCATTCGTGAACTTCAGATCAGAACAGATTGTACGGAATTGGTGAAGTTGGAGAGAGATTTGGTTGCCGGGAATACTAACTCTTCTTCCTCTTCGTCGTCTTGCTCGCCTGCTTCGGCGGTTTTTCCTAATTATATGGTTAAAATGGCGTTCTCACCGCAGTGGAAACATATAGTATTCACTACGTTTCCGAGGGAATTGGTGGTGTTTGATTTGCAGTATGAGACGACATTGTATAGTGCAGCTTTGCCGCGGGGTTGCGGGAAGTTTCTGGATGTTTTGCCTGATCCAAACCGTGATCTGTTGTTTTGCGCACATCTTGATGGGAGGCTTAGCATTTGGAAGCGAAAAGAGTATGGATTTCATTACTTTCTTTCAAAAATTAAATGTGTTCTGGGGTTAATTAGTTTTATACTTTAATTTATGACTGAACACTTTTGTAATGTACTACATAAGGAATTTGCAATCTTTAATTTACTAATTACTTGAGTTAGACATGTCCACTGGAAATTAAGCAGGCTAAATAGTTTTTGCAGGGCATCCTTTAGCAAAAAATCGTAATTGTTATTACTATTTACAGTAACTTGGAACTGTGAGGAGGGGAACAAATGTGTAATTGAAATGGGTAGTAGTACATGAGATAAAATGATGTTATAAATGCTGTGGATATTTCTATTTATTTGAAATTGCTTTATCAGTTTGGAGTTGTGAGGTATGCAAGGATTTTTATTTGGAAAATTTGAGATGCGAAATTTCCTTTCTTGCACAATGAATGATAATTTACAGCTTTGATGGGTTGAATTCAAAATAAAATTTTGCAGTTGGGAATAACTATAGCCAGTAGATAATTGGCATGCATTATTGTTCGGGGGTACTAATAGATGTCGGTAATGGTTTGTAAGAATGGAAATTTATGAGGTGGATGGTGTGGTTCCATGTGTTCTAGACATTTTTTCCTTTCCATTTTTGGAGCTCATGGAGAAAAGGAAGTATGGAGGCTATGGCTAAAAGTTTAAATTGAAATGGAAGCATGCTAAATGTTCAGTCCCCATAACTTGGTGCAACTTTATTGCTTGTGATATACATACTGCCCTGCCAGTTACCTATTCTAACAGTCAATCTTGTTTACTGCTTTCTTGTTATAGTATTACTGAATGGATAGAAATGCCTGGAGTGTTTACCTATCTTTTGCCGTTTTTATGTTTTGCTTTGCTATAGATTTGATTTACTGCTTTCTCATAAATATTAGTATTTAAAAAGACATGTTTGGTGTATTGACAGATGACTTTGGTGTGATTGAAGTATGGGTTCATTCATCAGTTTGATTTGATACTTCTTTTTTTCTTTTTGGTTTCCACTGCCTTAGGTGTGGAGTCCCTCAAAATTACTCCTATACTTAAATTCTGGCTATTCTGATCCTGAAGTAGTTCACGTATCTGCATGTAACTACAGGGGAGAACAGGTGCATGTGATGTGTACAATGGAAGAGTTGATGCCTTCAATTGGCACATCTGTTCCTTCTCCTTCACTTCTTGCAGTTGTCCTGTGGCAGTCAGAGTCCACCCTTCAAAATATTGCCAAGATTTATGTTGATGCCCCATCTACACCCTCCTCAAATTCAGACATTGACAATCCTTTTGATTTCTCTGATGACTCACTTCTTGTCTCCAAGACACGGTTGATCTCCATTTCTGATGATGGGAGAGTGTGGAACTGGCTTCTATCTGCTGAGGGGGCACTGGATGCACAAAAAGAAAATATCTGCACTGATAATTTGACCACTGTCAATAATTTATCACTTCTAGAAAACAAAGTTGAAATCATTGACCCTTCAAAGGGTTGTACTGCACCTGAAAGAGTTAAGGATTTGGAAAATGCACATGGCAGCAAGAGTCGAAGTGCAAACCCATCTTCTAATGAGGTTGACATCTCATTTAAGGTTGGTAAAAGAAAGTAGCTTATGCATAGGCCTATGACTTGACAGTAGCAGATAGATTGATCATGGTTAAATGGGTATCCTTAAGCAAGACCTTTATTTATTTATTTTCCTTTAATGATTTAGGTGCTGAATTCTTGGCTAGATTCATATAGTTGTATGTTGGGCCTAGTGGTTCAAGTAGTTCGATTCTACCAAGTCTTATCTCCATAACTTGATGTATTTGTATATATTATGCTCTTACTCTAATACATAAGCATCAGGTTTCATTGTGTTTATAATTAGAGAATGGGATTGCTGTATTTTTGCGCTAGTCATATTTCATTTTAATTACACGATACTTAATATGGTTTATCTTACAATGATTAAGGTGGATGATCTAATTTTTCTGCACTTTTGAATCCCTGTTGCAGATAAGTTTGGTTGGGCAGCTTCAGCTTCTTTCATCAACAGTGACTATGTTAGCTGTCCCATCCCCTTCTTTAACTGCCACTTTAGCACGTGAGTTGCATCTTACAAATATTCATTATTGTGATTTACTCTTCTTACTCTTCAAAACAAGAAAATGGATGTGTACCATTGTGGATCCATCTCATTTCAGTTATCATAAGACTATAATATATGGCCTAATTGCTTTGCATTCATCTACAATTGAAAAAATATTTTCTATTCGTCAAATTTCTTGAAAGTAGAAGCTAGAATATTATACAAAATCACATATATAGTCTGTAGTGTTCTGTGCAAAATAAATGGAAACTTAAACTTTCACTGAAAACATCACTCACCTTCTTTTAGGTTAAAATTTTATGTGTCCTGATGTAGCTTTATAAGTCTATCATCTGAATATATTATCTATTTCTTTAACCATGAAGGTGGGGGAATCAGTCCAGCCGTAGCTGTTCCACTGGTTGCTGTGGGAACTCAAAGTGGTACTATTGATGTCATTGATGTTTCTGCCAATGCTGTTGCAACAAGTTTTTCAGTTCATAATGGCATTGTTAGGGGATTGAGATGGCTTGGAAATTCTAGGCTTGTTTCATTTTCTTACAGTCAGGTATGATCATTGGTGTATCTGTATTAGTAAAAATCAGTCCATTACTTATTTCAATGCTCTTTCTTCATATATGTCTTTCCATAATATTTCCTATATGCATATTACCTCTACCTAATGCAACTTCTGGGATAAGGTTGGTTAAGGATTAGAAGTTTGTTAGATGTCTCCTCATCATCATGGCCCTCATTTGCAGTACGTGCTTTATGGATTCAGGTAAATGAGAAAACTGGAGGCTACAACAATAGGCTTGTCGTCACATGTCTTAGAAGTGGCCTTAATAAACCATTTCGGGTTTTACAAAAGCCAGAACGTGCTCCTATAAGAGCTTTACGTGCTTCTTCATCAGGAAGGTTTTACCTCTAACTTCATGGTTGTACTAAATCTTGTTTTCAGAAAGTTTGCTTTGACATAAGCTCATCCATGAAGGTTATGCAAAAGCAGTTTACCCTTATAACCCTATAACATTGTTCTCCCATTAATCATTTCTCAGTAACCTATGGAATCAGAAATTCATTCTGGAAGCATATGTGCAGGTATCTTTTGATTTTGTTCCGTGATGCACCTGTTGAGGTTTGGGCTATGACTAAAACCCCCATTATGGTAAGTCGGATGATAACAATTTTGCCTTGCTTTTTATGTAAACATATCTTCAGGTTTGATGTTTGTCAATGAGGTAAATCACACTGAAAATAGTAATGGATGTCCCATGGTACTTCTACAAACTAAGTTTTGGACAACAATATTTTGCTATTATGTTGACTGCTATAATCAACTAAAAATTTTTCACTAGTTCTGCTGAAAACCTTCACCAATATTGAGTTGCAAACATCTATTTGTTTGCCCTGAACTTGAATGTCAACCACCATATGTAAAGATTTTGCAGACTGTAGACATGATGCCTTCTTTTGGACAGCATCTATATCATAAGTTGTCATGTCCTTGTAATCACAAATATTTATGTCTTATTCCCACTTTTTGAACATGCATGACTTTCTCTTCTCAATTATGAATAAGTGCGTCTTCCACTTATCCCCTTTTCTCTTATCCCCTCCTCTACCACCCCAGTATCTTTCTTCATTCTTATGCATTATGATCTATGCATATACTATTTAGATATAAACTGATGATTAAATTCTAACATTCACCTCACACAACCTCAGTGTTGTTATTTTGTGCCATTATTTTCTTGGTTGATATTCAAACCCTTATTGCACTTTTAATCATTGATGCAGCATATAAAAATGTGAAGATATTCTTATAAGTTATTTCGTTAAGTTACATGTGAATAATTGCATTCTCTCTTATATCTATCTTGCTTTATGTCTGTATGTAGCTTAGATCATTAGCCCTTCCTTTCACGGTATTGGAATGGACTCTTCCAGCAGTTCCAAAACCAGGACAAAGTGCCAAGCAGTCATCATTGTCAGCCAGAGATCATGTGAAGACAGACACTGATGGGTCATCTTCTCCAACCGTTCAATCTTCTTCAGATTCAAGTGAGTACGGTTACTCAAGCAGTTCACTTGTCATACTCATCAGTTTCAGTGACAGCTCTACATTCTCTTTCATGTGCTTATTGCAGAGCCCTCTAGCTCAGATGGATCTCAAGATGACATTTCGGAAAGTTTTGCATTTGCCTTGGTCAATGGTGCACTTGGAGTTTTTGAGGTTCATGGACGTAGGATTCGCGACTTCAGGTAAACTTTCTTGCATATTTGCATTTAGAATCTGTTCACATGTTTCACACTTGCATCTTCCCTAAGAAAAGGCTCATCACATTAAGCAATGTTCTAGTTTTCTGGTTTAGAATAAACCAATCCAATATGTAACATCTTTCGACTGAGAACATCTCTGTGTTGTAGAACAGAAGATAAAATTTTAATGGTACTTGTAAATTTTCAAACTGATAGTACTGTGGTAATTAGGATTCAACTATTTCATCTATTATTTACCCCAAAAAGAAAAACTACTAATTTTCTACTGATATCCATGTTATGTTTTATTTTCCTGTCTTTCTTTACTGCAATCTTTTCTCAAAGCAGTGGATAACATCTTAAAGTATCACTGTCATTAACATCCTAGGATATTGAATTATCTTTATCTGAGGAACTGATTAGCTCTTACAATAATCTATTTTCTTGTTATCTTTCATGAAATCTGAAATTGCACTGGGGGGAAGGTGAAGAATTTTGTTGTTGTGCAAGTGAACTTTTTGGTGCTTAATTGTTTATTCAGTTGTTGAAATCAATATATTCCTCTATTAATGAATTGCTTAATTACCAGAAGATCAATATGGAGAAATTTTAGAGGTAAAAACACTCATAACATTATTGATTATTCTGGAAGTATTTATACATACAATCCCACTATGAAGAAGAAGAAGAATGGCAGCAGCGAAAGGATAAACTAAGATCAGATTTAATCTGATCAGAAAAAAATAAAATCCTACTCATTCTTATCTAACCTGGAAGATTAGAAAGGATTTACTCTAACTTCTAACAAAAAAATCTTCTTACTAATTTAATAACAAATGGAAAATAAAAAAAAAAGAAAATTGCAAAAGATAAAATAATATATTATTGGCTTCCAGTAGGCCCATTGGATTTGATATTCAGTGCTCAGGAGATGGGTAGTACTGAGTTCCCTCCTACCACCAAACTTTGTTCTCTCATGGAAGGTAACGAATGGTGTATCCCAGAGGGTGTGCTACGGAATAATATTTAGATCCCCACCTCGCTCCATCCTAACGCATCAGTTAATGACTGCCTCTGATGGATCCATTCTACCACTAGTGAATATACAACTAAGAGTGGATATGAATTCCTCTTCCTCCCAACCCGGGTGGTGTCCTGGGTTAAGGTGATTTGAAACAAATACTCAATCCCTAGGCACTCGTTTATTTTATGGCTAGCCTGGTTATATAAGCTATCCACATTGGACAAGCCGGAATCATGGGGCGTGACTTCTACTACTACTTGTTTCCTATGTCAACAGGAACTGGAAGACCACTCCCATCTCTTCTTCAATTGTAGCTATTCCTGCTTGATCTGGAGTTTGGTTTGCGACTACCTTCACTGCCCTGTGCTCTTTAAAAGCTAGCAAGGGGCTACATCTATATTGTTGGCCTTAGTTGACTCCAATTCTCCCGACTACCACAGAAGGTGTGCCGCACTAGCAGCGACAATATATTGTATATGGAGAGTGCGAAGTAATGTACGCTTAGGGAATGGTATTCCCGACTAGAGCTCTGTTGTAAACTAAATTAGAGCTTACTCTTTACTATTGTAATGCTCATATAGTAGTCTCTTTATCTTTTCTATTGTTTTCTTTGTCCTCGGGACTATGATGTAAGATTAATATCTTTGGATATTAATAAAATTAACTTATCCAAAAAAAAAAAAATTTCCTACACTTCACCCTCAAGTTAAGGAATAGATATCTATCATTTATAGTTTAATGAAAATTTTTGTTTGGAGCTATTTAGACAATAATTTTGTTATGTACACTAGTCCCACATCCCTTAGTTTATAGAATATACTAAGTATGTATACGTATATAAATACTTGTATAGTTCAATAAAAAATATGATTTAGAGTTTCTCTTCTTTCTTTATTTTTATCCTTTCCTCTTAACATGGTATCAGAGCCTAGGAACGAAAAACCCTAAATTAGCCCAAACACTTAAAAAAAAAAAACCCTATTTTTGGCAGGGAGGCATTTTTCGGTGTCGGATTTAAAATCTGATCACATCACCTTGTTCCTCTCTTCTCCAGTGTCAAATCCCAAAGTCTTGTTGTCGGAAGCTTCTCCACGCGTCGCCACATCACCGTCATCTCTTATATCTGCTTATTCGAGGGTTCAAAGCTCCTCCATGTCGTCTACCAAGCTTGTTCACCGTCGTCCGCCAACAAGCACTACTGTTCATTGTCGTCTGCCACCGACTGTCGCCGTCCACCATCGACCGTCACCAATCACCACTGTTTGTTTGTTCTTTTCACCTTTCTCATTCTTTTTTAAGGTGCTCTCTTAATCCAATATGGCTTATGATAGTTCATTATAAAAAATTAGTCCTTTTTTTAGCTTATTATCTCCCTCTCCTGCCATTGCAACCGAGAAACTAGTGGGTAGTTCAAATTATTTATCTTGGTCTACCGCAGTCGAGTTATGGTGTATGGGTCAAGGTTTACAGGACCACTTGATCACTAGAGTAGAGAATGTGGAGAACGAAAATAGAAATAATTGGATACGAGTTGATGCATTACTATTGAGTCTTTTATGGCAATTAATTGATTCTTCCCTTCATCCAATCTATAATCATTATCGCACATGCTATAATATATGGATTCAAGCAAAGACTCTTTATACTAATGACATACAACGTCTGTATTTGGTAATTTCTAACCAGCTTAATTTGAGACAGTCAGATATGTTTATTACTGATTTTCTTGGGAAATGGGCATCTATTAAGGCTGAGTATAACTCTCTCCTTCTTCCTAGACAGTCACTTAATGATGATTTAGCTCAGAGGGACAAATTCTTTATGGTCTGCATTCTTGTTACACTCGGTCTTGATCTTGCTCCAATTCGTG